>JASUAB010000012.1:13795714-15056785 GCA_037013595.1 Dicorynia guianensis | reverse complement strand
AAACAAAGCCCGACTCAAGGCGCAAATGATATGGTTGAGTCAAACGAGGCCCGACTTGAGGCACAAATGATAACACTCAGTCAAACGAAGCTTGGCTCGAGGCGCAAATGATATGGTTGAGTCAAAGACGCCTGACTCGCAGCACAAATGATATGCATGAGTCAAATGAGGCCCAACTCAAGTTGCAAACATAAGGGTGAGTGAAACAAGGCCCACCTCGAGGCGCAAATAATATGGTTAAGTCAAACGAGGCCCGACTCGAGGTGCAAATGATGTGGTTGAGTCAAACGAGGCCCAACTCGAGGTGCAAATGATATGATTGAGTCAAACAAGGCTTGACTCGAGGGCAAATGATGTGGTTGAGTCAAACGAGGCCCATCTCGAGGTGCAAACATATGTGTAAGTCAAACAAGTCCCGAATCGATGCTCAAATGATATGGTTGAGTCAAACGAGGCCCGACTCGAACCGCAAATGATATGGTTGAGTCAAACAAGGCACGACTCGAGGTGCAAATAATGTAGTTCAGTCAAACGAGTCCCGACAAGAGATGCAAATGATATGGTTAAGTTAAACAAGGCCCGACTCGAGGTGCAAATGATATGGTTGAGTCGAACGAGGCCCGACTCGAGGTGCAAACATATGTGTAAGTCATACGAGTCCAGACTCGAGGCGCTAATGATATGGTTGAGTCAAATGAGGCCAGACTCGAGGCACAAATGATGTGGTTGAGTCAAATAAGGCCTTTCTCGAGGTGCAAACATATGTGTAAGTCAAACAAGGCCCAACTCGATGCACAAATGATATGGTTGACTCAAAAGAGTCCCCAGTCAAGGCGCAAATGATATGGCTAAGTTAAACAAGGCCTGACTCGAGGTACAAATGATATGGGAGAGTGAAATAAGGCCCCACTCAAGGCACAAACACATGGGTGAGTGAAACGAGGCTCAACTCGAGGCGCAAATGATTTGGTTAAATCAAATAAGTGCCGACTCAAGGCACAAATAATATGGGTGAGTCAAACGAGGCCCGACTCAAGGTGCAGATGATATGGTTGAGTCAAACGAGACCCGACTCGAGGCACAAATAATAAGGCTTAATCAAATGAAGTTCGTCTCGAGGCACAAATGATATTGTTGAGTTAAACGAGACACGACTCAAGGCCTAATTGATAAAGGTCAGTCAAACGAGGACCGACTCGAGGCACAAATGATATGGTTGAGTCAAATAAGGCCTAACTCGTGGCACAAAAGATATGGGTGAGTCAAACGTGGCCCAACTCGAGGCACAAACAAATCGGTGAGTCAAATGAGGCCTTTCTCGAGGTGCAAACATATGTGTAAGTCAAATGAGGCCTAACTTGAGGTGCAAATGATATGGTTGAGTGAAACAAGGCCCGACTTGAGGCGCAAATGATACAAGTGAGTCAAACGAGGGCTGACACAAGGCACAAACATAAGTGTGAGTCAAACGAGACCCAATAGGAGGCCAAAACATATGGTTGAGTCAAACGAGGCCCGACTCGAGGCGCAAACATTAGGATGAGTGAAACGAGGCCCAACTCAAGGTGCAGATGATATGGTTAAGTGAAACGAGGCCTGACTCAAGCCGCAAACACATGGGTGAGTCAAACGAGGCCTAACTTCAGGCGCAAATAATATAGTTGAGTCCAACGAGGACCAACTCGAGGTGCAAATCATAAGGGTAGTCAAACGAGGCTTGACTCGAGGTGCAAATGATATGGCTAAGTCAAACAAGGCATGACTTGAGGCACAATTGATAAGATTCAGCGAAACAAAGCCCAACTCGAGGCACAAATGATATGGTTGAGTCAAACAAGGCCCGACTCGGGGTGCAAATGATAAGGGTCAAACAAACGAGGCCTAACTCGAGGCGCAAATGATATGGTTAAGTCAAACGAGGCCTGACTCGAGGCACAACAACATACGTGAGTCAAACAAGTCCCAACTCGAGGCATAAATGATAAGGGTAAGTCAAACGAGGCCTGACTCGAGGCACAAATGATATCAGTGCGTCAAACGAGGCCCGACTCGAGGCACAAATGATATGGTTGACTCAAAAGAGGCCCTAGTCGAGGCGTAAATGATATGACAAAGTCAAACGAGGCCTGACTCGAGGCACAAATGATATGCGAGAGTCAAACAGGGCCCCACTCAAGGCACAAACACATGGGTGAGTGAAACAGGGCCCAACTCGAGGCACAAATGACTTGGTTAAGTCAAACAAGTCCAGACTCAAGGCACAAATGATATGGGCGAGTCAAATGAGGCCAGACTCGAGGCGCAAACATATGGGTGAGTCAAACGAGGCCTGACTCGAGGTGCAAATGATATGATTAAGTCAAACGAGGCCTAACTCGAGGTGCAAATGATAAGGCTTTGTCAAACAAAGCCTGACTCAAGGCGCAAATTATATTGTTGAGTCAAACGAGGCCTGACTCGGGGCCCAATTGATAAGGGTCAGTCAAATGAGGCTTGACTCGAGGTGTAAATGATATGGTTGAGTTAAATAAGGCCCGACTCGAAGCGTAAAAGATATGGGTGAGTCAAATGAGGCCCAACTCTAGGCCCACACAAATGGGTGTATCAAACGAGGCCCGACTCGATGCGTAAACATATGGGTGAGTCAAATGAGGCCTGACTCAAGGTGCAAATGATATGGTTGAGTCAAACAAGGCCTAACTCAAGGCGCAAATGATAAGGCTTAGTCAAACGAAGCCCGACTCGAGGCGCAAATGATATTGTTCAGTCAAACGAGGCCTGAATTGGGGCCCAATTAATAAGGCTTAGTCAAACGAGGCCCAACTCTAGGCACAAACAAATGGGTGAGTCAAATGAGGCCTGACTCGATGCGCAAACATATGGGTGAGTCAAACGATGCCCGACTCGATGCCGAAACATATGGTTGAGTCAAACGAGGCTTGACTGGAGGCGCAAACATATAGGTGAGTCAAACGAGGACCGACTCGAGGTGCAAACACATGGGTGAGTCAAATGAGGCCTGACTTGAGGCACAAATAATATGGTTGAGTCAAACAAGGCCCAACTCAAGGTGCAAATGATAAGAGTGAGTCAAATGAGGCCCGACTCGGGGTGCAAATGATCTAGTTAAGTCAAAAGAGGCCCAACTTGAGGCGTAAATGATATGGCTGAGTCAAACGAGGCCTGACTTGAGGCGCAAATGATATGGTTAAGTCAAACGAGGCCCAACTCGAGGCACAAATGATAAGGCTTAGTCTAATGAAACCCGACTTAAGGCGCAAATGATATTATTGAGTCAAACGAGGCCCGACTCGGGGCCCAATTGATAGGGGTTAGTCAAACGAGGCCTGACTCAAGGCGCAAATGATATGGTTGAGTCAAATGAAGCCTGACTCGAGGCGCAAAAGATATGGGTGAGTCAAATGAGGCCCAACTCTAGGCGCAAACAAATGGGTGAGTCAAATGAGGCCCAACTCGATGCATAAACATATGGGTGAGTCAAACGAGGCTTGACTCGATGCCAAAACATATGGTTGAGTCAAATGAGGCCTGACTCGAGGCGCAAACATACAGGTGAGTCAAACGAGGCCCGACTCGAGGAGCAAACACATGGGTGAGTCAAACGAGGCCTGACTCGAGGCAGAAATAATATGGTTGAGTCAAACGAGGCCCAACTCGAGGTGCAAATGATAAGGATGAGTCAAACGAGGCCTGACTCGGGGTGCAAATGATCTGGTTGAGTCAAAAGAGGCCCAACTCAAGGCGCAAATGATATGGCTGAGTCAAACAAGGCTTAACTCGAGGCAAAAACATATGGGTGAGTTGAATGAGGCCTAACTTGGGGCCCAATTGGTAGGGGTCAGTCAAATGAGGCCCGACTTGAGGCGCAAATGATATAGTTGAGTCAATTGAGGCCCAACTCGAGGCGCAAAAGATATGGGTGAGTAAAATGAGGCCCGACTCTAGACGCAAACAAATGGGTGAGTCAAACGAGGCCCGACTCAATGCACAAACATATAGGTGAGTCAAACGAGGCCCGACTCGAGGTGAAAACACATGGGTGAGTCAAACGAGTCCTGACTCGAGGTGCAAATGATATGGTTGAGGCAAACAAGCCCAAACTCGAGGCATAAACATATGGGTGAGTCAAATGAGGCTCGAATTGGGGAGCAAATGACATGGTTGAGTCAAACGAGGCATCACTCGAGGCACAAATGCTAAGGCTCTGTCAAACGAAGCCCGTCACGAGGCGCAAATGATATGGTTGAGTCAAACGAGGCCCCACTCAAGGCGCAAACACATGAGTGAGTGAAACGGGGCCCAACTCGAGGTGCAAATGATTTGGTTAAGTCAAACAAGTCTTGACTCAAGGCGCAAATGATATGGGTGAGTCAAATGAGGCCAGACTCGAGGCACAAACATATGGGTGAGTCAAATGAGGCCTAACTCGAGATGCAAATGATATGGTTGAGTCAAACGAGGCCTAACTCGAGGTGCAAAGGATAAGGCTTAGTCAAACGAAGCCCAACTCGAGGCGCAAATAATATTGTTGTGTCAAACAAGGCTTGACTCAGGGCCCAATTGATAAGGGTCAGTCAAACGAGGCCTGACCCAAGGCGCAAATG
The DNA here is from genome assembly GCA_037013595.1 of Dicorynia guianensis. NCBI lineage: Eukaryota > Viridiplantae > Streptophyta > Magnoliopsida > Fabales > Fabaceae > Dicorynia > Dicorynia guianensis. The sequence goes on along the minus strand of JASUAB010000012.1, from coordinate 15,052,160 downwards.
ATATGGTTAAGTCAAATGAGGCCCGACTCGAGGCGCAAAAGATATGGGTGGGTCAAATAAGGCCCAACTCTAGGCACAAACAATTGGGTGAGTCAAACGAGGCCCGACTCGATGCGCAAACATATGGGTGAGTCAAACGATGTCTGACTCGATGCCAAAACATATGGTTGAGTCAAACGAGGCCTAACTCAAGGTGCAAACATATAGGTGAGTCAAATGAGGACCGACTCGAGGCGCAAACACATGGTTGAGTCAAACGAGGCCTGACCTAAGGTGCAAATAATATGGTTGAGTCAAACGAGGCCCAACTCGAGTTGTAAATGATAAGAGTGAGTCAAACGAGGCCCGACACGGGGTGCAAATGATATGGTTGAGCCAAATGAGGCCAACTCGAGGCACAAATGATAAGGCTTAGTCTAACGAAACCCAACTCGAGGAACAAATGATATTGTTGAGTCAAACGAGGCCCGACTCGAGGCATAAACACATGGTTGAGTCAAATGAGGCCTAACTCGAGGTGCAAATAATATGGTTGAGTCAAACGATGCCCGACTCGGGGCGCAAATGATCTAGTTGAGTCAAAAGAAGCCCAACTTGAGGCGCAAATGATATGGCTGAGTCAAATGAGACCTAACTCGAGGCGCAAACATATGGGTGAGTCAAACGAGGCCTGTCTCGAGGCGTAAATGATATGGTTGAGCCAAACGAGGCCCAACTCGAGGCGCAAATTATAAGGCTTAGTCAAACGAAGACCGACTCGAGGCACAAATGATATTGTTGAGTCAAAGGAGGCCTGACTTGAGGCCTAATTGATAGGAGTCTGTTAAACGAGGCCTGACTCAGGGCACAAATGATATGGTTGAGTCAATTGAGGGCTGATTCGAGGTGCAAAAGATATGGGTAAGTCAAATAAGGCCCGACTCTAGACGCAAACAAATGGGTGAGTCAAACAAGGCCTAACTCGATGCACAAACATATAGGTGAGTCAAACGAGGGCCAACTCAAGGCGCAAACACATGGGTGAGTTAAACGAGTCCGACTTGAGGTGTAAATAATATGGTTAAGTCAAATGAGGCACAACTCGAGGTGCAAATGATAAGGTTGAGTCAAACGAGGCCCAACTCGGGGCGCAAATGATCTGGTTGAGTCAAAAGAGGCCCAACTCGAGGTGCAAAAGATATGGCTGAGTCAAACCAGGCCCAACTCGAGGTGCAAATGATATGGGTGAGTCAAACGAGGCCCAACTCGGGGCGCAAATGATCTGGTTGAGTCAAAAAAGGCCCAACTCGAGGCACAAAAGGTATGGTTGAGTTAAACGAGGCCCAACTCGAGGAATAAATATATGGGTGAGTCAAACGAGGCCTAACTCAAGGTGCAAATGATATGGTTGAGTCAAACAACCCCAAACTCGAGACGTAAACATATGGGTGAGTCAAACGAGGTCCGAATCGAGGCGCAAATGATATGGTTGAGTTAAACGAGGCATGACTCGAGACACAAATGCTAAGGTTCAATCAAACAAAGCCTGACTCAAGGCGCAAATGATATGGTTGAGTCAAACAAGCCCCGACTCGAGATACAAATGATATGGTTGAGTCAAACGAGGCCCATCTCGAGGTGCAAACATATGTGTAAGTCAAATGAGTCCTAACCCGAGATGCTAATGACATGGTTGAGTCACACGATGCCTGACTCGATGCGCAAATGATGTGGTTTAGTCAAACGAGGCCTTTTTCGAGGTGCAAACATATGTGTAAGTCAAATGAGGCCTGACTCAACGCACAAATGATATAGTTGACTCAAAAGAGGCCCTAGTCGAGGCACAAATGATATGACTGAGTCAAACGAGTCCTGACTTGAGGTACAAATGATATGGGTGAGTCAAATGAGGCCCCACTCAAGGCACAAACACATGGGTGAGTGAAATGAGGCGAAAATGATTTGGTTAAGTCAAACAAGTCCCGACTCGAGGAGCAAATGATATGGGTGAGTCAAATGAGACATGACTCGAGGCGCAAACATATGGGTGAGTCAAACGAGGCCTGACTCGAGGCGTAAATGATAAGGCTTAGTCAAAAAAGGCCGACTCAAGGCGCTAATAATATGGTTAAGTCAAACGAGGCCCGACTCGAGGCGCAAATGAGAAGGGTGAGTCAGACGGTGCCCGACTCGAGGCGCAAATAATATGGTTGAGTCAAACGAGGCTCGACTCGAGGCACAAATGATAAGGCTCAGTCAAACGAAGCCCGGCTCGAGGCACAAATGATATGGTTGAGTCAAAAACACCCGATTCACAGCACAAATGATATGCGTGAGTCAAATGAGGCCCAACTCAAGTTGCAAACATAAGAGTGAGTCAAACGAGGCCCACCTCGAGGCGCAAATGATATGGTTGAGTTAAACGAGGCACGACTCAAGGTGTAAATGATGTGGTTGAGTCAAACGAGGCCCACCTCGAGGTGCAAATGATATGGTTGAGTCAAACAAGGCACGACTCGAGGCGCAAATGATGTGGTTGAGTCAAATGAGGCCCATCTCCAGGTGCAAACATATGTGTAAGTCAAACGAGTCCCGACTCGATGCTCAACTGATATGGTTGAGACAAATGAGGCCCGACTCGAGGCGCAAATGATATGGTTGAGTCAAATGAGGCATGACTCAAGGTGCAATTAATGTGGTTCAATCAAACGAGTCCCGACAAGAGGTGCAAATGATATGGTTGAGTTAAACAAGGCCCGACTCGAGGTGCAAATGATATGGTTGAGTCAAACGAGGCCCGACTCGAGGTGCAAATGATATGGTCAAGTCAAACGAGGCCCAACTCGAGGTGCAAACATATGTGTAACTCATACGAGTCCAAACTCGAGGCGCTAATGATATGGTTGAGTCAAATGAGGCCCGACTCGAGGCGTAAACGATGTGGTTGAGTCAAACGAGGCCTTTCTCAAGGTACAAACATATGTGTAAGTCAAACAAGGCCCGACTCGATGCACAAATGATATGGTTGACTCAAAAGAGTCCCTAGTCAAGGCACAAATGATATGGCCGAGTCAAACAAGGCCTAACTCGAGGTACAAATGATATGAGAGAGTCAAACGAGGCCTCACTCAAGGCGCAAACACATGGGTGAGTGAAACGAGGCCCAACTCGAGGCGCAAATGATTTGGTTAAGTCAAACAGGTCCTGACTTGAGGCACAAATGATATGGGTGAGTCAAACGAGGCTGACTCGAGGCGCAAATGATAAGGCTTAATTAAACAAAGTCCGACTCGAGGCGCAAATGATATTGTTGAGTTAAACGAGGCATGACTCTGGGCCCAATTGATAAAAGTCAGTCAAACGAGGCCCGACTTGAGGCGCAAATGATATGGTTGAGTCAAATGAGGCCTGACTCAAGGCACAAAAGATATGGGTGAGTCAAGTGTGGCCCGACTCAAGGCGTAAACAAATCAGTGAGTTAAACGAGGCCTTTCTCGAGGTGCAAACATATGTGTAAGTCAAACGAGGCCTAACTTGAGGTGCAAATGATACAGTTGAGTGAAAGGAGGCCCAACTTGAGGTGCAAATAATATGGGAGAGTCAAACGAGGCCCCACTTAAGGTGCAAACACATGGGTGAGTGAAACGAGGCCCAACTTGAGGCGCAAATGATTTGGTTAAGTCAAACAAGTCCCGACTTGAGGCGCAAATGATATGGGTGAGTCAAACGAGGCCCGACTCGAGGCGCAAATGATATGGTTGTGTCAAACGAGGCATGACTCAGGGTGCAAATAATGTGGTTCAGTCAAATGAGTCCTGACAAGAGGTGCAAATGATATGGTTAAGTTAAACGAGGCCCGACTCGAGGTGCAAATGATATGGTTAAGTCAAACGAGGCTCGACTCGAGGTGCAAACATATGTGTAAGTCGTACGAGTCCAGACTCGAGGCACTAATGATATGGTTGAGTCAAATGAGGCCCGACTCGAGGCGCAAATGATGTGGTTGAGTCAAACGAGGCCTTTCTCGAGGTGCAAACATATGTGTAAGTCGTACGAGTCCAGACTTGAGGCGCTAATGATATGGTTGAGTCAAATGAGGCCTGACTCGAGGTGCAAATGATATGGTTGAGTCAAACGAGGCACAACTTGAGGCACAAATGATAAGGCTTAGTCAAACGAAGCCTGACTCGAGGCACAAATAATATTGTTGAGTCAAACAAGGCCTGACTCAGGGCCCAATTGATAAGGGTTAGTCAAACGAGGGTGACTCGAGGTACAAATGATATGGTTGAGTCAAATGAGGCCCGACTCGAGGTGTAAAAGATATAGGTGAGTCAAATGAGGCCCAACTCTAGTCCCACACAAATGGGTGTGTCAAACGAGGCCCGAGTCAATGTGCAAACATATGGGTGAGTCAAACGAGACCTAACTCAAGGTACAAATGATATGGTTGAGTCAAACGAGGCCCAACTCGAGGCGTAAATGATAAGGCTTAGTCAAACAAAGCCCGACTTGAGGTGCAAATGATATTGTTGAGTCAAACAAGGCCTGACTCAGGGCCCAATTGATAAGGGCTAGTCAAACGAGGCCCGACTCTAGGCGTAAATAAATGGGTGAGTCAAATGATGCCTGACTTGATGCCAAAACATATGGTTGAGTCAAATGAGGCCTAACTCGAGGCACAAACATATAGCTGAGTCAAACGAGGACTGACTCAAGGAGCAAACACATGGGTGAGTCAAACGAAGCCTGACTCAAGGCGAAAACATATGGGTGAGTCAAACAAAGCCTAACTCGAGGCGCAAATGATATGGCTGAGTCAAACGAGGCCTAACCCAAGGCGAAAACATATGGGTGAGTCAAACGAAGCCTAACTCGAGGCAAAAACATATGGGTGCATCAAATGTGGCCTGACTCGAGGTGTAAATGATATGGTTGAGTCAAACGAGGCCCAACTCGGGGTGCAAATTATAAGGCTTAGTCAAACAAAGATCGAATCGTGGCACAAATGATATTGTTGAGTCAAACAAGACCTGACTCGGAGCCCAATTAATAGGGGTCAATCAAACGAGGCCTGACTCGAGGCGCAAATGATATAGTTGAGTCAATTGAGGTCCGACTCGAGGCGCAAAAGATATGGGTAAGTCAAATGAGGCCCGACTCTAGACGCAAACAAATGGGTGAGTCAAACGAGGCCCGACTTGATGCACAAACATATAGGTGAGTCAAACGAGGCCCAACTCGAGGCGCAAACACATGGGTGAGTCAAACGAGGCCCGACTTGGGGTGCAAACACATGGGTGAGTCAAACGAGGCCTGACTCGAGGTGCAAATAATATGGTTGAGTCAAACGAGGCCCAGCTCAAAGTGCAAATGATAAGGGTGAATTAAACAAGGCTTGACTCGGGGTGCAAATGATCTGGTTGAGTTAAAAAAGGCCCAACACGAGGCGCAAATGATATGGCTGAGTTAAACAAGGCCAAACTCGAGGCAAAAACATATGGGTGAGTCAAACGAGGCCTGACTCGAGGCGCAAATGATATGGTTGAGTCAAACGAGGCCAAACACAAGGCGTAAATTATAAGGCTTAGTCAAACGAAGACCATCTCGAAACGCAAATGATATTGTTGAGTCAAACGAGGCCTGACTCAAGGCCCAACTGGTAGGGGTCAGTCAAATGAGGCCCGACTCGAGGCGCAAATGATATAGTTCAGTCAATTGAGGCCTGACTCGAGGCGCAAAAGATATGGGTGAGTCAAATGAGGCCCGACTCTAGACGCAAACAAATGGGTGAGTCAAATGAGGCCTGACTCGATGCACAAACATATAGGTAAGTCAAACGAGGCCTGACCCGAGGCGCAAACACGTGGGTAAGTCAAACGAGTCCTGAGTCAAGGCGCAAATAATATGTTTAAGTCAAACGAGGCCCAACTCAAGGTGCAAATGATAAGGGTGAGAGTAACGAGGCCTGACTCGGGGCACAAATGATCTGGTTGAGTCAAAAGAGGCACAACTCGAGGTGTAAATGATATGGCTGAGTCAAACGAGGCCTGACCCGAGGAATAAATATATGGATGAGTCAAACGATGCCTGACTCGAGGTGCAAATGATATGGTTGAGTCAAACGAGCCCAAACACGAGGCGTAAACATATGGGTCAGCCAAACGAGGCCCGAATTGGGGAGCAAATGACATGGTTGAGTCAAACGAGGCATGACTCGAGGCACAAATGATAAGGCTTAGTCAAACGAAGCCCGACACGAGGCGCAAATGATATGGTTGAGTCAAACGAGGCCCAACTTGTGGCACAAATGATATGCAAGAGTCAAACGGGGCCCCACTCAAGGCGCAAACACATGGGTGAGTGAAATGTGGCCCAACTCGCGGCACAAATGATTTGGTTAAGTCAAATAAATGTCGACTCAAGGCACAAATGATATGGGTGAGTCAAATGAGGCCGGACTTGAGGCGCAAACATATGGGTGAGTCAACCAAGGCCTAACTCAAGATGCAAATGATATGGTTGAGTCAAACAAGGCCCAACTCGAGGTGCAAAGGATAAGGCTTAGTCAAACGAAGCCCGACTCGAGGCGCAAAGGATAAGGCTTAGTCAAACGAAGCCTAACTTGAGGCGCAAATGATATTGTTGTGTCAAATGAGGGTTGACTCGGAGCCCAATTGATAAGGGTCAGTCAAACGAGGCCTGACTCGAGGCGCAAATGATATGGTTGAGTCAAATGAGGCCCGTCTCAAGGCACAAAAGATATGGGTGAGTCAAATAAGGCCCGACTCTAGGCACAAACAAATGAGTGAGTCAAACGAGGCCCGACTCGATGCGCAAACATATGGGTGAGTCAAACAATGCCCAACTCGATGCCGAAACATATGGTTGAGTCAAATGGGGGCTGACTCGAGGCGCAAACATATAGGTGAGTCAAACGAGGACTGACTCAAGGCGCAAACACATGGGTGAGTCCAATGAGGCCTGACTTGAGGCACAAATAATACGGTTGAGTCAAATGAGGCCCAACTCGAGGTGTAAATGATAAGAGTGAGTCAAACGAGGACTGACTCGAGGCGCAAATGATCTGGTTGAGTCAAAAGAGGCCCAACTCGAGGTACAAATGATATGGTTGAGTCGAACGAGGCCTAACTCGAGGCGCAAATGATATGGTTGAGTCAAACGAGGCCCAACTCGAGGCACAAATAATAAGGCTTAGTCTAATGAAACCCGACTCGAGGCGCAAATGATATGGTTGAGTCAAAAGACTCTCAACTCGAGGCACAAATGATATGGCTGACTCAAACGAAGCCTAACTCGAGGCAAAAACATATGGGTGAGTCAAACGAGGCCTATCTCGAGGCGTAAATGATATGGTTGAGTCAAACAAGGCCCAACTCGAGGTGCAAATTATAAGGCTTAGTCAAACGAAGATCGACTCGAGGCACAAATGATATTGTTGAGTCAAACGAGGCCTGACTCGAGGCCCAATTGATCGAGGTCAGTCAAACGAGGCCAGACTCGAGGCGCAAATGATATAGTTCAGTCAGTTGAGGCCCAACTCGAGGCACAAAAGATATGGGTGAGTCAAATGAGGCCCGACTCTAGACGCAAACAAATGGGTGAGTCAAACGAGGCCCGACTTGATGCACAAACATATAGGTAAGTCAAACGGGGCCCGACTCGAGGCACAAACACATGGGTGAGTCAAACGAGGCCTGACTCGAGACGTAAATGATATGGTTGAGTCAAACAAGGCCCAACTCGAGGTGCCAATGATAAGGCCTAGTCTAACGAAACCTGACTCGAGGCACAAATGATATTGTTGAGTCAAATGAGGCCTGACTTGAGGCGCAAACACATGGGTGAGTCAAACGAGGCCTGACTCGAGCCACAAATAATATAGTTGAGTCAAACGAGGCCCAACTCAGGGCGCAAATGAGCTGGTTGAGTCAAAAAGGGCACAACTTGAGGCGCAAATAATATGGCTGAGTCAAACAAGACGTAACTCGAGGAGCAAACATATGGGTAAGTCAAACGAGGCCTGACTCAAGGCATAAATGATATGGTTGAGCCAAACGAGGCCCAACTCGAGGCACAAATTATAAGGCTTAGTCAAACGAAGACGAACTTGAGGCACAAATAATATTGTTGAGTCAAATGAGGCTGACTCGGGACCCATTTGATAGGGATCAGTCAAACGAGGCCTGACTCAAGGCGCAAATGATATGGTTGAGTCAAGTGAGGCTCAACTCGAGGCACAAAAGATATGGGTGAGTCAAATGAGGCCCGACTCTAGACGCAAACAAATGGGTGAGTCAAACGAGGCCCAACTCGATGCACAAACATATAGGTGAGTCAAACAAGGCCCGACTCAAGGCGTAAACACATGGGTGAGTCAAATGATTCCTGACTCGAGGTGCAAATAATATGGTTGAGTCAAATGAGGCCCAACTCGAGGTGCAAATGATAAGAGTGAGTCAAACAAGGCCCAACTCAGGGCGCCAATGATCTGGTTGAGTCAAAAAAGGCCCAACTCGAGGCGCAAATGATATGGCTGAGTCAAACGAGGCCTGACTCGAGGAATAAATATATGGGTGAGTTAAACGAGGCCCGACTCGAGGTGCAAATGATATGGTTGAGTCAAACGAGGCATGACTCAGGCACAAATGCTAAGGCTCAGTCAAACGAAGCCCGACTCATGGCGTAAATGATATGGTTAAGTCAAACGAGGCCCGACTCCTGGCGCAAATGATGAGGGTCAATCAAACAAAGCCCGACTCGAGGTACAAATGATATGGTTGAGTCAAACGAGGCCCAACTTGTGGCACAAATGATATGCGAGAGTCAAACAGGGCCCCACTCAAGCGCAAACACATGGGTGAGTGAAATGTGGCCCAACTCGAGGTACAAATGATTTGGTTAAGTCAAATAAGTGTCAACTCAAGGCGCAAATGATATGGGTGAGTGAAATGAGGGCAGACTCGAGGCACAAACATATGGGTGAGTCAAACAAGGCCTAACTCGAGATGCAAATGATATGGTTGAGTCAAATGAGGCCTAACTTGAGGTGCAAAGGATAAGGCTTTGTCAAACGAAGCTTGACTCGAGGCACAAATGATATTATTGTGTCAAACAAGGCCTGACTTGGGGCCCAATTGATAAGGGTCAGTCAAACGAGGCCTGACTCGAGGTGCAAAATATATGCACAGGTCAAACAAGGCCCAACTCGAGGCACAAACACATGGGTAAGCCAAATGAGTACCAACTCGTGGCGCAAATAATAAGGGTGAGTTAAACGAGGAGTGATTCGAGGCGCGACTGATATCAGTGCATCAAACGAGGCCCGACTCGAGGCACAATGATATGGTTGACTGAAAAGAGGCCTACTAGAGGCACAAATGATATGGCTGAGTCAAACGAGGCCTAACTCGAGGCACAAATATATGCAAGAGACAAACAAGGCCCCACTCAAAGCGCAAACACATGGGTGAGTGAAACGGGGCCCAACTCGAGGCACAAATGATTTGATTAAGTCAAACGAGGCCTGACTCAAGGCGCAAATGATATGGGTAAGTCTTGACTCGAGGCGCAAATGATATGGTTGAGTCAAACGAGGCCTGACTCGAGGCACAAATGATGAGGATTAGTCAAACAAAGCCTGACTCAAGGCGCAAATGATATTGTTGAGTTAAATGAGCCTCGACTCGGGGCCCAATTGATAAGGGCCAGTCAAACGAGGCCCGACTCAAGGCACAAATGATATGCTTAAGTCAAATGAGGCCCGACTCAAGGAACAAAAGATATGGGTGAGTCAAATGAGGCCTGACTCTAAGCGCAAACAAATGGGTCAGTCAAACGTGGCCTGACTCGAGGTGCAAACATATGGGTGTGTCAAATGAGTCTCAACTCGAGGTGCAAACACATGGGTGAGTCAAACGAGGCTTGACTCGAGGCACAAATAATATGGGTGAGTTAAACGAGGTCCAACTCAAGGTGCAAATGATAAGGGTGAGTTAAACGAGGCCAGACTCAAGGTGCAAATGATCTGGTTGAGTCAAAAGAGGCCCGGCTCGAGGCGCAAATGATATGGCTGAGTCAAACGAGGCCAAACACGAGGAGTAAACATATGCGTGAGTCAAACGAGGCCCAACTCATGGTGCAAATGATACGGTTAAGTCAAACGAGCCCCAACTGGAGGCGTAAACATATGGTTGAGTCAAACGAGGCACGACTCGAGGCACAATTGCTAAGGCTCAGTCCAATGAAGCCCAACTCAAGGTGCAAATGATATAGTTGAGTCAAATCAGCCTAACTCAGGCACAAATGATAAGGGTGAATCAAATGAGGCCTGACTCGAGGCGCAAATGATATGGTTGAGTCAAACGAGGTCCTACTCGAGTTAGAAACGATAAGGATCAGTCAAACGACAGTCGACTCGTGGCGTAAATCATATTGTTGAGTCAAACGAGGCCCAACTCGAGATGCAAATGATAAGGCTTAGTCAAACAAAACCTACCTCGAGGCACAAATGATATGGTTGAGTCAAACGAGGCCTGACTCGAGGTGCAAAAGATATGGGTGAGTGAAATGAGGCCAGACTCGAGGCACAAACAAATGGGTGAGTCAAACGAGGCCCAACTTGAGGCACAAATTATATGGTTGAGTCAAATGAGGCCCGGCTCGAGGCGCAAACATATGGGAGAGTCAAACGAGGACCGACTTGAGGCCGAAACATACGGGCGAGTCAAATGAGGCCTGACTCAAGGCGCAAATATATGGGTGAATCAAACGAGACCAGACTCGAGGCGCAGATTATATGGTTGAGTTAAATGAGACCTGACTCGCAGCGCAGATTATATGGTTGAGTTAAATGAGACCTGATTCGAGGCGCAAACACATGGCTGAGTCAAACGAGGCCTAACTTGAAGCGCAAATAATATGGTTCAGTAAAACGTGGCCCAACCAGTGGTGCAAATGATATCGATGAGTCAAACGAGGCCTGACTCAAGGCACAAATGATATCAGTGAGTCAAACGAGGCCTGACTCAAGGCGCAAAAGATATGGGCTAGTCAAATGAGTCCCAACACGAGGCGCAAACATATGGGTGAGTCAAATGAGCCCTGACTCAAGGCACAAATACATGGGTGAGTCAAATGAGACCTAACTCGAGGCACAAATGATAAGGGTGATTCAAACGAGGCTAGACTTGAGGCGCAAATGATATCGGTGCATCACACGAGGCCTGACTCAAGGCACCAATGATATGGTTGAGTCAAAAGAGGACAGACTCGAGATGAAAATGATATGGCTGAGTCAAACGAGCCTTGACTCGAGGCACAAATATATGGGTGACTCAAACGAGGACTGACTAGAGGCGCAAACAGATGGGTGAGTCAAACGAGGCCCAAATCGATGCTCAAACCATATGGTTGAGTCAAATGAGCCCCAACTCGAGGCGTAAACATATGGGTGAGTCAAACGAGGCCTGACTTGAGGTGCAAATGATATGGTTGAGTCAAAAGAAGACCGACACGAGATGCAAATGATATGGCTAAGTCAAATGAGCCTTGACTAGAGGCACAAATATATGGGTGAGTCAAACAAGGACTGACTAGAGGCGCAAACACATGGGTGAGTCAAACAAGGCCCAAATAGATGCACAAATGATATGGTTGAGTCAAATGAGCCCCAACTCGAGGCATAAACATATGGGTGAGTCAAACGAAGCCTGACTCGAGGCGCAAATGATATGGTTGAGTCCAATGAGGCCTTACTCGAGGCACAAATGATAAGGCTCAGTCAAGCGAAGCCCAACCTGAGGCGCAAACATATGGGTGAGTGAAACGAGGCCCGACTTGAGGTGCAGATGATATGGTTGAGTTAAACGAGGCCTGACTCGAGGCGTAAACACATGGGTGAGTCAAACGAGGATTAACTTTAGGTGCCAATGATAAGGGTGAGTCAAATGAGGCCCGACTCGAGGCATAAATGATATCAGAGAGTCAAACGAGGCCCGACTCAAGGCACAAATGATATGGGTGAGTCAAACGAGGCCCGACTCAAGGTGTAAACACATGGGTGAGTCAAATGAGGTCCAACTCGAGGCACAAATGATTTGGTTAAGTCAGACAAGGCCCGACACGAGAAGCAAATGATATGGGTGAGTCAAACAACGCTGGACTCGAGGAGGAAACATATGGGTGAGTCAAACGAGGCCCGACTTGAGGCGCAGAAGATATGGTTGAGTTAAACAAGGCCTGACTCGAGGCGTAAACAGATGGGTGAGTCAAACGAGGGCCGACTCGAGGCACAAATAATATGGTTGAGTCAAACGAGCCCTGACTCATGGCGTAAACATATGGGTGAGTCAAACGAGGTTCGACTCCAGGCGCAAATGATATGCTTGAGTCAAACGAGGCCCCACTCAAGGCGCAAACACATGGGTGAGTCAAACGAGGCCCAACTCAAGGCATAAATGATTTGGTTGAGTGAAACGAGTCCCGACTCTAGGTGCAAACATATGGGTAAGTTAAATGAGGCCTGACTCGAGGAGCAAATGATATGGTTGAGTCAAACGAGGCCCGACTCGAGGTGCAAATGATATGGGTGAGTAAAACAAGGCCCAACTTGAGGCGAAATGATAAGGCTACATCAAATGAGGCTCGACTCAAGGCACAAATGATATAATTGAGTCAAACGAGGCCCGATTAGAGGTGCAAATGATATGGGTGAGTAAAACGAGGCCTAACTTGGGGCACAAATGATAAGGGTAAGTTAAATGAGACCCGACTCGAGACACAAATTATATGGGTGAGTCAAACAAGGCCTGACTCGAGGCACAATTTATATGGTTGAGTCAAATGAGGCTCGACTCGAGACACAAATGATATGGTTGTGTTAAACAAGGCCTGACTCGAGGCGCAAATGATACAAGTGAGTCAAATGAGCTCCGACACTAGGTACAAATTATATGGGTGACTCAAAGGAGGCCCGACTTGAGGCACAAATGATATGATTGAGTCAAACGAGGCCCGACTCGAGGCGCAAATGATGAGCTTCAGTCAAATGACGCCCAACACGAGGTGCAAATTATATCTATGAGTCGAACGAGGCCTAACTCGAGGCACAAATGATATGGTTGAGTCAAACGAGGCCCAACTCGAGGCACAAATAATAAGGCTTAGTCTAACGAAAGTCGACTTGAGGCGCAAATGAAATGGTTGAGTCAAAAGACTCTCAACTCGAGGCACAAATGATATGGCTGACTCAAACAAAGCCTAACTCGAGGCAAAAACATATGGGTGAGTCAAACGAGGCCCGACTCGAGGTGCAAATGTTAAGGGTAAGTCAACTGAGGCCCGACTCGAGGCGCAAATGATATAGGTGAGTCAAACGAGGCCTAACTCGAGTCACAAATGACATGGGTGAGTCAAATGAGGCCCGACTCGAGGTGCAAACATATGGGTAAGTCAGACAAGGCCTGGCACGAGGTGCACACATATGGGTGAGTCAAAACGAGGCCCGACTCGAGTTGCAAATGATATGGTTGAGTCAAACGAGGCCTGACTCGAGGCGCAAATGACAAGGGTGTGTAAAATGAGGCCCGACTCGAGGCGCAAACACATGGGTGAGTCAAACGAGGCCTAACTCAAGGAACAAATGATATGGTTAAGTCAAACAAGGCCTGACTTGAGGAACAAATGAAATGGTTGAGTCAAACGAGGCCTGACTTGAGGTGTAAATGAGATGGGTGAGTCAAACGAGGCCCTACTCGAGGCACAAATGGTATGGTTAACTGAAATGAGGCCCGACTCGAGGTGCAAATGATAAGGGTGAGTCAAAGGAAGCCTGGCCCAAGGCGCAAACATATGGGTGAGTCAAAACGAGGCTCAACTCTATGCGTAAATGATATGGTTGAGTCAATCGAGGCCCGACTCGAGGCACAATTGATAAGGGTGAGTCAAATGAGTCCTGACTCGAGGCGTAAAGACATGGGCGAGTCAAATGAGGACCAACTCGAGGCACAAATGATATGGTTGAGTAAATGAGGCTTGACTAGAGGCGCAAATGATAAGGGTGAGTCAAATGAGGCCAAGCTCAAGGCGCAAATGATATGGGTGAGTCAAACGAGGCCCAACTCAAGGCACAAATGATGTGGTTGAGTCAAACGATGCCCAACTCGAGATGCAAACATATGGGAGAGTCAAACGAGGCCTGCCTCGAGGCGTAAATTATAAGGATGAGTCAAATGAGGCCGGACTCGAGGCACATATGATTTAGGTGAGTCAAACGAGGCCCAACTCGAGGCAGAAATAATATGGTTGAGTCAAATGAGACCCGACTCGAGACGCATAAAATATAGGTCAGTCAAACGAGGCCTAATTCGAGGCGCAAATGATATGGTTGAGTCAAACGAGGCTCGACCCGCAGCGCAAATGATATGGTTGAGTCCAATGAGGCCGAACTCGAGGCACAAATGATATGGGTGAGTCAAACGAGGCTCGACACGAGGCATAATCATATGGGTGAGTCAAATGAGGCCTAACTCATGGCGCAAATGATATGGTTGAGTCAAATGTGGCTTGACTCGAGGGACAAATGATAACGGTGAGTCAAATGAAGCTCAACTCGAGGCGTAAATGAGAAGTGTAGTCAAACGAGGGCCGGCTCGATGCGCAAATGATATGGGTGAGTCAAAGAAGGCCCAACTCGAGGTGCAAATGATATGGTTGAGTCAAACGAGGCTTGACTTGAGGTGCAAAGGATATGGGTGTGCCAAACAAGGCCCGACTCGAGGCATAAATGACATGGGTGAGTCAAACAAGGACCGACTCGAGGTGCAAACATATGGGTAAGTCAAACAAGACTTGGCTGGAGGTGCAAACATATGGGTGAGTCAAAACGAGGCTAACTCAAAGCATAAATGATATCATTGAGTCAAACGAGGCCCGACTTGAGGTGTCAATGATATGGGTGAGTCAAATGAGGCCCGACTTATGGCGCAAATGATATGGGTAAGTCAAACGAGGCCCAACTTGAGGCACAAATAATATGGTTGAGACAAACGAGGCCCAACTTGAGGCGCAAATGTTAAGGGTAAGTCAACTGAGGCCCGACTCGAGACGCAAATGATATAGGTGAGTCAAACGAGGCCTAACTCGAGTCACAAATGATATGGGTGAGTCAAACAAGGCCTAACTCAGGGTGCAAACATATGGGTAAGTCAGACGAGGCCCGGCACGAGGTGCACACATATGGGTGAGTCAAAACGAGGTCCGACTCGAGGTGCAAATGATATGGTTGAGTCAAACGAGGCCTGACTCGAGGCACAAATGACAAGGGTGTGTAAAATGAGGCCCAAACACATGGGTGAGTCAAACGAGGCCTAACTCGAGACGCAAATGATATGGTTGAGTCAAACGAGGCTCGACTTGCGGCCTAAATGATATGGTTGAGTCAAATGAGGCTGAACTCGAGGCACAAATGATATGGGTGAGTCAAATAAGGCTCGACACGAGGCATAATCATATGGGTGAGTCAAACGAGGCCTAACTCATGGTGCAAATGATATGGTTGAGTCAAATATGGCTTGACTCGAGGCACAAATGATAACGGTGAGTCAAACGAAGCTCGACTCGAGGTGCAAATGAGAAGCGTGAGTCAAACGAGGACGAGGCTTGATGCGCAAATGATATGGGTGAATCAAAGAAGGCCTGACTCGAGGCGCAAATGATATGGTTGAGTCAAACGAGACACGACTTGAGTTGCAAATGATGTGGATGAGTCAAACGAGGACCGACTCGAGGTGCAAATGATATGGTTGAGTCAAACAAGGCCTGACTCGAGGCTCAAATGATGTGGTTGAGTCAAATGAGGCCCATCTCAAGGTGCAAACATATGTGTAAGTCAAACAAGTCCCGACTCGAGGCTCAAATGATATGGTTGAGTCAAACAAGAATGACTCGAGGTGCAAATGATGTGGTTCAGTCAAACGAGTCCCAACAAGAGGTACAAATGATATGGTTGAGTTAAACGAGGCCCGACTCGAGGTGCAAATGATATGGTTGAGTCAAACAAGGCCCAACTCGGGGTGCAAATGATATGGTTGAATCAAACGAGACCTGACTTGAGGCTCAAATGATGTGGTTGAGTCAAACGAGGCCATCTCAAGGTGCAAACATATGTGTAAGTCAAACAAGTCCCGGCTCGAGGCTCAAATGATATGGGTGAGTCAAACGAGGCCCAACTGAAGTTGTAAACATAAGGGTGAGTCAAATGAGGCTCACCTCAAGGCGCAAATGATATGATTAAGTCAAACAAGGCACGACTCAAGTGCAAATAATGTGGTTGAGTCAAACGAGGCCTGACTCGTGGTTCAAATGATATGGTTGAGTCAAGCGAGGCCTGACTCAATGCGCAAATGATGTGGTTGAGTCAAACGAGGCCCATCTCGAGGTGCAAATATATGTGTAAGTCAAACAAGTCCCGACTCGATGCTCAAATGATATGGTTGAGTCAAACGTGGCCCGACTCGAGGCGCAAATGATATGGTTGAGTCAAACGAGGCACGACTCGAGGTGCAAATGATGTGGTTCAATCAAACGAGTCCCGACAAGAGGTACAAATGATATGGTTGAGTTAAACGAGGTTCGACTCGAGGTGCAAATGATATGGTTGAGTCAAACGAGGCCCGACTTGAGGTGCAAATGATATGGTTAAGTCAAACGAGACCCGACTCGAGGCACAAATAATGTGGTTGAGTCAAATGAGGCCCATCTCGAGGTGCCAACATATGTGTAAGTCTTACGAGTCCTGACTCGAGGCGCTAATGATATGGTTGAGTCAAATGAGGCCTGACTCGAGGCACAAATGATGTGGTTGAGTCAAACGAGGCCTTTCTCGAGCTGCAAACATATGTGTAAGTCAAACAAGGCCCGACTCGACGCACAAATGATATGGTTGAGTCAAAAGAGGCTCGAGTCAAGGTGCAAATGAGATGGCTGTGTCAAACAAGGACTGACTCGAGGTACAAATGATATGGGAGAGTCAAACGAGGTCCCACTCAAGGCACGAACACATGGTTGAGTGAAACGAGGCCCAACTCGAGGCGCAAATGATTGCTTAAATCAAACAAGTCCCGACTCGAGGCACAAATGATACAGGTGAGTCAAATGAGGCCCGACTCGAGGTGCAGATGATATGGTTGAGTCAAATGAGGCCTGACTCGAGGCGCAAATGATAAGGCTTAGTCAAACAAAGCCTGACTCGAGGCGCAAATGATATTGTTGAGTCAAATGAGGCCCGACTTGAGGCGCAAATGATGTGGTTGAGTCAAACGAGGCCCGACTCGAGGCGCAGATGATATGGTTGAGTCAAACAAAGCCTGACTCGAGGCGCATATGATAAGGCTTAGTCAAACGAAGCTCGGCTCGAGGCGCAAATGATATGGTTGAGTCAAACCAAGCAGGAGTCAAGGTGTAAATGATGTGGTTGAGTCAAACAATGCCCGACTCAAGGCACAAATGATATGGTTGAGTCAAACGAGGACCGACTCGAGGCACAAATGATATGGTTGAGTCAAACGAAGCCCATCCCGAGGTGCAAACATAGGTGTAAGTCAAATGATTCCCGACTCGAGGCCTATTGATATGGTTGAGTCAAACGACACCCGACTCGAGGCCCAAATGAGAAGGGTGAGTCAAACGATGCCTGACTCGAGGCGCAAATGATATGGTTAAGTCAAACACACCCGACTTGAGGCACAAATGATAAGGCTCAGTCAAACGAAGCTGGACTCGAGGCACAAATGATATGGTTGAGTCAAACGAGGCCCGACTCGAGGCACAAATGATATGGGTGAGTCAAATGATGCCTGACTCAAGTTGCAAACATAAAGGTTAGTCAAACAAGGCCCGACTCAAGTTGCAAACATAAGGGTTAGTCAAACGAGGCCCACCTCGAGGCACAAATGATATGGTTCAGTCAAACGAGGCACGACTTGAGTTGCAAATGATGTGGTTGAGTCAAACGAGGACCGACTCAAGGTGCAAATTATATGGTTGAGTAAAACGAGGCCCCACTCACGGCGTAAACACATGGGTGAGTGAAACGAGGCCCAACTCGAGGCACAAATGATTTGCTTAAATGAAACAAGTCTCGAATCGAGGCGCAAATGATACGGGTGAGTCAAATGAGGCCCGACTTGAGGTGCAGATGACATGGTTGAGTCAAACGAGGCCAAACTCGAGGCGCAAATGATAAGGCTTAGTCAAACGAAGCCCGACTCGAGGTGCAAATGATATTGTTGAGTCAAACGAGACCCGACTTGAGGCGCAAATGATGTGGTTGAGTCAAATGAAGCCCGACTCGAGGCACAAACATATGAGTGAGTCAAACAAGGCCTAACTTGAGGTGTAAATGATATGGTTGAGTCAAATGAGCCCTGACTCGAGGCTCAAATAATGTGGTTGAGTCAAACGAGGCCCATCTCAAGACACAAACATATGTGTAAGTCAAACAAGTCCCGACTCAAGGTTCAAATGATATGGTTGAGTCAAACGAGGCACGACTCGAGGTGCAAATGATATGGTTCAGTCAAACGAGTCCCGACAAGAGGTATAAATGATATGGTTGAGTTAAACGAGGCCTGACTCAAGGTGCAAATGATATGGTTGACTCAAAAGAGGCCCATCTCAGGGTGCAATTGATATGGTTGAGTCAAACGAGGCCCGACTCGAGGTGCAAATGATATGGTTGAGTCAAACGAGGCCTGACTTGAGGCTCAAATGATATGGTTGAGTCAAACGAGGGCGATATCAAGGTTCAAACATATGTGTAAGTCAAACAAGTCCCAACTCGAGGCTCAAATGATATGTGTGAGTCAACCGAGGCCCGTCTCAAGTTGTAAACATAAGGGTGAGTCAAACGAGGCCCACCACAAGGCGCAAATGATATGGTTAAGCCAAACAAGGCACGACTCAGGTGCAAAGAATGTGGTTGAGTCAAACGAGGCCCGACTCATGAAGCAAATAATATGGTTGAGTCAAACGAGGCCTGACTCGAGGCACAAATGATGTGGTTGAGTCAAACGAGTCCCATCTCGAGGGGCAAAGATATGTGTAAGTCAAACAAGTCCCGACTCGATGCTCAAATGATATGGTTAAGTCAAACGAGGCCCATCCCGAGGTGCAAACATATGTGTAAGTCAAATGATTCCCGACTCGAGGCGCTATTGATATGGTTGAGTCAAACGAGGCCCGACTCGAGGCGCAAATGATATGGTTAAGTCAAACGATGCCCGACTCGAGGCACAAATGATAAGGCTCAGTCAAACGAAGCCTGATTCGAGGCACAAATGATATAGTTGAGTCAAACGAGGCCCAACTCAAGTTGAAAACAAAAGGGTTAGTCAAACGAGGCACGACTTGAGGTGCAAATGATATGGTTGAGTCAAACGAGGCCCAACTCGAGGTGCAAATGATACGGTTGAGTCAAACGAGGCCTGACTTGAGCCTCAAATGATGTGGTTGAGTCAAACGAGGCCCATCTCAAGGTGCAAACATATGTGTAAGTCAAACAAGTCCCGACTCGAGGCCTAAATGATATGGTTAAGTCAAACGAGGTGCGACTCGATGTGCAAATGATATGGTTAAGTCAAATAAGGCCCAACTTCGGGAGCAAATGATATGGTTGAGTCAAACAAGGCCCGACTCGAGGTGCAAATGATATGATTGAGTCAAACGAGGCTTGACTTGAGCCTCAAATGATGTGGTTGAGTCAAACAAGGCCCATCTCAAGGTGCAAACATATGTGTAAGTCAAACAAGTCCAAACTCGAGGCTCAAATGATATGGTTAAGTCAAACGAGGCGCGACTCGAGGTGCAAATGATATGGTTCAGTCAAACGAGTCCCGACAAGAGGTGCAAATGATATGGTTGAGTTAAACGAGGCCTGACTCGAGGTGCAAATGATATGGTTGAGTCAAACGAGGCCTGACTTGAGGCTCAAATGATGTGGTTAAGTCAAACGAGGCCCATCTCAAGGTACAAACATATGTGTAAGTCAAACAAGTCCCGACTAGAGGCTCAAATGATATGTGTGAGTCAAACAAGGTCTGACTCATGTTGTAAACATAAGGGTGAGTCAAACGAGGCCCCCCTCAAGGCGCAAATGATATGGTTAATTCAAACAAGGCACGACTCAGGTGCAAAGAATGTGGTTGAGTCAAACGAGCCCGACTCGTGGTGCAAATGATATGGTTGAGTCAAACGAGGCACGACTCGAGGTGCAAATGATGTGGTTCAGTCAAACGAGTCCCAACAAGAGGTACAAATGATATGGTTGAGTTAAACGAGGCCCGACTCAAGGGGAAAATGATATGGCTGAGTCAAACAAGGCCCAACTCGGGGTGCAAATGATATGGTTGAGTCAAACGAGACCTGACTTGAGGCTCAAATGATGTGGTTGAGTCAAACGAGGCCATCTCAAGGTGCAAACATATGTGTAAGTCAAACAAGTCCCGACTCGAGGCTCAAATGATATGGGTGAGTCAAACGAGGCCCAACTGAAGTTGTAAACATAAGGGTCTGTCAAACGAGGCTCACCTCAAGGCGCAAATGATATGATTAAGTCAAACAAGGCATGACTCAGGTGCAAATAATGTGGTTGAGTCAAACGAGGCTCGACTCGTGGTTCAAATGATATGGTTGAGTCAAGCAAGGCCTGACTCGATGCGCAAATGATGTGGTTTAGTCAAACGAGGCCCATCTCGAGGTGCAAAGATATGTGTAAGTCAAACAAGTCCCGACTCGATGCTCAAATGATATGGTTGAGTCAAACGTGGCCTGACTCGAGGCGCAAATGATATGGTTGAGTCAAACGAGGCACGACTCGAGGTGCAAATGATGTGGTTCAGTCAAACAAGTCCCGACAAGAGGTACAAATGATATGGTTGAGTTAAACGAGGTTCGACTCGAGGTGCAAATGATATGGTTGAGTCAAATGAGGCCCAACTTGAGGTGCAAATGATACGGTTGAGTCAAACGAGGCCTGACTTGAGCCTCAAATGATGTGGTTGAGTCAAACGAGGCCCATCTCAAGGTGCAAACATATGTGTAAGTCAAACAAGTCCCGACTCGAGGCCCAAATGATATGGTTAAGTCAAACGAGGTGCGACTCGATGTGCAAATGATATGGTTAAGTCAAATAAGGCCCAACTTCGGGTGCAAATGAGATGGTTGAGTCAAACAAGGCCCGACTCGAGGTGCAAATGATATGATTGAGTCAAACAAGGCTTGACTTGAGCCTCAAATGATGTGGTTGAGTCAAACAAGGCCCATCTCAAGATGCAAACATATGTGTAAGTCAAACAAGTCCAAACTCGAGGCTCAAATGATATGGTTAAGTCAAACGAGGCGCGACTCGAGGTGCAAATGAGATGGTTCAGTCAAACGAGTCCCGACAAGAGGTGCAAATGATATGGTTAAGTTAAACGAGGCCCGACTCGAGGTGCAAATGATATGGTTGAGTCAAACGAGGCCTGACTTGAGGCTCAAATGATGTGGTTAAGTCAAACGAGGCCCATCTCAAGGTACAAACATATGTGTAAGTCAAACAAGTCCCGACTAGAGGCTCAAATGATATGTGTGAGTCAAACAAGGTCTGACTCATGTTGTAAACATAAGGGTGAGTCAAACGAGGCCCACCTCAAGGCGCAAATGATATGGTTAATTCAAACAAGGCATGACTCAGGTGCAAAGAATGTGGTTGAGTCAAACGAGCCCGACTCGTAGTGCAAATGATATGGTTGAGTCAAACGAGGCACGACTCAAGGTGCAAATGATGTGGTTCAGTCAAACGAGTCCCAACAAGAGGTACAAATGATATGGTTGAGTTAAACGAGGCCCGACTCAAGGTGAAAATGATATAGCTGAGTCAAACAAGGCCCAACTCGGGGTGCAAATGATATGGTTGAGTCAAACGAGACCTGACTTGAGGCTCAAATGATGTGGTTGAGTCAAACGAGGCCATCTCAAGGTGCAAACATATGTGTAAGTCAAACAAGTCCCGACTCGAGGCTCAAATGATATGGGTGAGTCAAACGAGGCCCAACTGAAGTTGTAAACATAAGGGTCAGTCAAACGAGGCTCGCCTCAAGGCGCAAATGATATGATTAAGTCAAACAAGGCACGACTCAGGTGCAAATAATGTGGTTGAGTCAAACGAGGCCCGACTCGTGGTTCAAATGATATGGTTGAGTCAAGCAAGGCCTAACTCGATGCGCAAATGATGTGGTTCAGTCAAACGAGGCCCATCTCGAGGTGCAAAGATATGTGTAAGTCAAACGAGTCCCGACTCGATGCTCAAATGATATGGTTGAGTCAAACGTGGCCCGACTCGAGGCGCAAATGATATGGTTGAGTCAAACAAGGCACGACTCGAGGTGCAAATGATGTGGTTCAGTCAAACAAGTCCCGACAAGAGGTACAAATGATATGGTTGAGTTAAACAAGGTTCGACTCGAGGTGCAAATGATATGGTTGAGTCAAACGAGGCTCGACTGGAGGTGCAAATGATATGGTTGAGTCAAACGAGACCGGACTTGAGGTGCAAATGATGTGGTTGAGTCAAATGAGACCCATCTCGAGGTGCCAACATATGTGTAAGTCTTACGAGTCCTGACTCGAGGCGCTAATGATATGGTTCAGTCAAATGAGGC
Organism: Dicorynia guianensis; assembly: GCA_037013595.1. NCBI lineage: Eukaryota > Viridiplantae > Streptophyta > Magnoliopsida > Fabales > Fabaceae > Dicorynia > Dicorynia guianensis. The sequence continues at coordinate 15,029,460 of JASUAB010000012.1, read as the reverse complement.
CTAACTCTAGGCAGAAATGATGTGGTTGAGTCAAATGAGGCCTTTCTCGATGTGCAAACATATGTGTAAGTCAAACAAGGCCCGACTCGACACACAAATGATATGGTTGAGTCAAAAGAGGCCCGAGTCCAGGCTCAAATGAGATGGCTGAGTCAAACAAGGACTGACTTGAGGTACAAATGATATGGGAGAGTCAAACGAGGTCCCACTCAAGGCGCGAACACATGGTTGAGTGAAACGGGGCCCAACTCGAGGCACAAATGATTTGCTTAAATTAAACAAGTCCCAACTCGAGGCATAAATGATACAGGTAAGTCAAATGAGGCCCGACTCGAGGTGCAGATGATATGGTTGAGTCAAACGAGGCCTGACTCGAGGCGCAAATGATAAAGCTTAGTCAAACGAAGCCTGACTCGAGGTGCAAGTGATATTGTTGAGTCAAACGAGGCCCGACTTGAGGCGCAAATGATGTGGTTGAGTCAAACGAGGCCCGACTCGAGGCGCAGATTATATGGTTAAGTCAAACGAAGCCCGACTCGAGGGGCATATGATAAGGCTTAGTCAAACGAAGCTCGGCTCGAGGCGCAAATGATATGGTTAAGTCAAACCAGGCAGGAGTCGAGGTGTAAATGATGTGGTTGAGTCAAACGATGCACAACTCGAGGCACAAATGATATGGTTGAGTCAAACGAGGACCAACTCGAGGCGCAAATGATGTGGTTGAGTCAAACGAAGCCCGTCTCAAGGTGCAAACATATGTGTAAGTCAAACAAGTCCTAACTCGAGGCTCAAATGATATGTGTGAGTCAAACGAGGCCCGTCTCAGGTTATAAACATAAGGGTGAGTCAAACGAGGCCCACCACAAGGCGCAAATGATATGGTTAAGTCAAACAAGGCACGACTCAGGTGCAAAGAATGTGGTTAAGTCAAACGAGACCCGACCATAGAGCAAATGATATGGTTGAGTCAAACGAGGCCTGACTCGAGGCACAAATGATGTGATTGAGTCAAACGAGGCCTATCTCGAGGTGCAAAGATATGTGTAAGTCAAACAAGTCTCGACTCGATGCTCAAATGATATGGTTGAGTCAAACGAGGCCCATCCCGAGGTGCAAACATATGTGTAAGTCAAATGATTCCCGACTCGAGGCGCTATTGATATGGTTGAGTCAAACGAGGCCCGACTCGAGGCCCAAATAAGAAGGGTGAGTCAAACGATGCCCTACTCGAGGCGCAAATGATATGGTTGAGTCAAACGATGCTCGACTCGAGGCACAAATGATAAGGCTCAGTCAAATGAAGCCTGACTCGAGACACAAATGATATGGTTGAGTCAAACGAGGCCCGACTCGAGGTGCAAATGATATGGTTGAGTCAAACGAGGCCCATCTCAAGGTGCAAACATATGTGTAAGTCAAACAAATCCCGACTCGAGGCTCAAATGATATGGTTAAGTCAAACAAGGTGCGACTCGAGGTGCAAATGTTATGGTTCAGTCAAACGAGTCCCGACAAGAAGTGCAAAAGATATGGTTAAGTTAAACGAGGCCCGACTCGAGGTGCAAATGATATGGTTCAGTCAAACAATGCCCAACTCGGGTTGCAAATGATATGGTTGAGTCAAACAAGGCCCAACTCAAGTTGCAAACAAAAGGGTTAGTCAAATGAGGCAAGACTCGAGGTGTAAATGATGTGGTTGAGTCAAACGAGGCCCGACTCAAGGAGCAAAAGATATGGTTGAGTCAAACGAGGACCGACTCGAGGTGCAAATGATGTGGTTGAGTCAAACGAGGCCCATCCCGAGGTGCAAACATATGTGTAAGTCAAATGATTCCTGACTCAAGGCGCTATTTATATGGTTGAGTCAAATGAGGCCCGACTCGAGGCCCAAATGAGAAGGGTGAGTCAAACGATGCCCAACTCGAGGTGCAAATGATATGGTGGAGTTAAACGACGCCTGACTCGAGGCACAAATGATAAGGCTCAGTCAAACGAAGCCTGACTCGAGGGACAAATGATATGGTTGAGTCAAATAAGGCCTGGCTCAAGTTGCAAACAAAAGGGTTAGTCAAACGAGGCATGACTCGAGGTGCAAATGATATGGTTGAGTCAAACAAGGCCTAACTCGGTGTGCAAATGATATGGTTGAGTCAAACGAGGCCCGACTCGAGGTGCAAATGATATGGTTGAGTTAAACAAGGCCTGACATTAGCCTCAAATGATGTGGTTGAGTCAAACGAGGCCCATCTTAAGGTGCAAACATATGTGTAAGTCAAACAAGTCCCGAGTCGAGGCTCAAATGATATGGTTAAGTCAAACAAGGCACGACTCGAGGTGCAAATGATATGGTTCAGTCAAACGAGTCCCCACAAGAGGTGCAAATGATATGGTTGAGTTAAATGAGGCCCGACTCGAGGTGCAAATGATATGGTTGAGTCAAACAAGGCCCAACTCGGGGTGCAAATTATATGGTTGAGTCAAACGGGGCCCAACTCAAGTTGTAAACAAAAGGGTTAGTCAAACAAGGCACGACTCGAGGTGCAAATGATATGGTTAAGTCAAACAAGGCCTAACTTGGGGTGCAAATGATATGGTTGAGTCAAACAAAGCCCAACTTGGGGTGCAAATGATATGGTTGAGTCAAACAAGGCCGAACTCGAGGTGCAAATGATATGGTTGAGTCAAACGAGGCCTGACTTGAGCCTCAAATGATGTGGTTGAGTCAAACAAGGCCCATCTCAAGGTACAAACATATGTGTAAGTTAAACAAGTCCAGACTCGAGGCTCAAATGATATGGTTAAGTCAAACGAGGCACGACTCGAGGTGCAAATGCTATGGTTCAGTCAAACGAGTCCCGACAAGAGGTGCAAATGATATTGTTTAGTTAAACCGACCCGAGGTGCAAATGATATGGTTGAGTCAAACAAGGCCCAACTCGGGGTGCAAATGATATGGTTGAGTCAAATGAGGCCCGACTCGAGGTGCAAATGATATGGTTGAGTCAAACGAGGCCTAACTTGAGGCTCAAATGATGTGGTTGAGTCAAACGAGGCCCATCTCAAGGTACAAACATATGTGTAAGTCAAACAAGTCCCGACTAGAGGCTCAAATAATATGTGAGTCAAACAAGGCCTGACTCAAGTTATAAACATATGGGTGAGTCAAACGAGGCCCACCTCAAGGCGCAAATGATATGGTTAATTCAAACAAGGCACGACTCAGGTGCAAAGAATGTGGTTGAGTCAAACGAGGCCTGAGTCGTGGTGCAAATGATATGGTTGAGTCAAACGAGGCCTGACTCGAGGCACAAATGATGTGGTTGAGTCAAACGAGGCCCATCTCGAGGTGCAAAGATATGTGTAAGTCAAACAAGTCCCGACTCGATGCTCAAATGATATGGTTGAGTCAAACCAGCCTGACTTGAGGTGCAAATGATATGCTTGAGTCAAACGAGGCGCGACTCGAGGTGCAAATGATGTGGTTCTGTTAAATGAGTCCCGACAAGAGGTGCAAATGATATGGTTGAGTTAAACGAGGTTCGACTCGAGGTGCAAACGATATGGTTGAGTCAAATGAGGCCCGACTTGACGTGCCAACATATGTGTAAGTAGTACGAAACCCGACTCGACGCACAAATGATATGGTTGACTCAAAAGAGGCCCGAGTCATGGCGCAAATGAGATGACTGAGTCAAACAAGGCCTGACTCAAGATACAAATGATATGGGAGGGTCAAATGAGGCCCCACTCAAGGCGCAAACACATGGGTGAGTGAAACGAGGCTCAACTCGAGGCGCAAATGATTTGGTTAAATCAAACAAGTCTCGACTCGAGGTGCAAATGATATGGGTGAGTCAAATGAGGCCCAACTCAAGGTGCAGATGATATGGTTGAGTCAAACGAGGCCCGACTCGAGGCGCAAATGATAAGGATTAGTCAAATGAGGCCCTACTTGAGGCACAAACATATGGGTGAGTCAAACGAGGCCGGACTCGAGGCGCGGATGATATTGTTGAGTCAAACGAGGCCCGACTTGAGGCGCAAACATATGGGTGAGTTAAACGAGGCCGCACTCGAGACGCAGATGATATGGTTGAATCAAACGTGGCCCAACTCGAGGCACAAATGATAAGACTTAGTCAAACGAAGCCCGACTAGAGGTGCAAATGATATGGTTAAGTCAAACGAGGCAGGACTCGAGGTGTAAATGATGTGGTTGAGTCAAACGAGGCCGACTCGAGGTGCAAATGATATGGTTGAGTCAAACGAGGACTGACTCGAGGTGCAAATGATGTGATTGAGTCAAACGAGGCCCATCCAGAGGTGCAAACATATGTGTAAGTCAAATGATTCCCGACTCGAGGCACTATTGATATGGTTGAGTCAAACGAGGCCCGACTTGAGGCCTAAATGAGAAGGGCGAGTCACACGATGTCTGACTCGAGGCACAAATGATATGGTTGAGTCAAACAACGCCCGACTCGAGGCACAAATGACAAGGCTCAGTCAAACGAAGCCTGACTCGTGGCACAAATGATATGGTTGAGTCAAACGAGACCCGACTCAAGTTGCAAACAAAAGGGTTAGTTAAACGAGGCATGGCTCGAGGGGCAAATGATATGGTTGAGTCAAACAAGACCCAACTCGGGGTGCAAATGATATGGTTGAGTCAAATGAGGCCCGACTTGAGGTGCAAATAATATGGTTGAGTCAAATGAGGCCTGACTTGAGCCTCAAATGATGTGGTTGAGTCAAATGAGGCCCATCTCAAGGTGCAAACATTTGTGTAAGTCAAACAAGTCTAGACTTGAGGCTCAAATGATATGGTTAAGTCAAACGAGGCGTGACTTGAGGTGCAAATAATATGGTTTAGTCAAATAAGGCCCAACTTGGGGTGCACATGATATTGTTGAGTCAAACGAGGCCCGACTTGAGGTGCAAATGATATGGTTGGGACAAACGAGGCATGACGTGGGCCTCAAATGATGTGGTTGAGTCAAACGAGGCCCATCTCAAGGTGCAAACATATGTGTAAGTCAAACAAGTTCCGACTCGAGGCCCAAATGATATGGTTAAGTTAAACGAGGCACGAGTCGAGGTGCAAATGATATGGTTGAGTCAAACAAGGCCAAACTCAGGGTGCAAATGATATGGTTGAGTCAAACAAGGCTCCACTCGAGGTGCAAATGATGGTTGAGTCAAACGAGGCCTGACTTGAGCCTCAAATGATGTGGTTGAGTCAAACGAGGCCCATCTCAAGGTGCAAACATATGTGTAAGTCAAACAAGTCCCAACTCGAGGCTCAAATGATATGGTTAAGTCAAACGAGGCACGACTCGAGGTGCAAATGATATGGTTGAGTCAAACAAGGCCCAACTCGGGGTGCACATGATATTGTTGAGTCAAACGAGGCCCGACTTGAGGGGTAAATCATATGGTTGGGACAAATGAGGCATGACTTGAGCCTCAAATGATGTGGTTGAGTCAAACGAGGCCCATCTGAAGGTGCAAACATATGTGTAAGTCAAACAAGTCCCGACTCGAGGCTCAAATGATATGGTTAAGTCAAACGAGGCACGACTCGAGGTACAAATGATATGGTTGAGTCAAACAACGCCTAACTCGGGGTGCAAATGATATGGTTGAGTCAAACGAGGCCCGACTCGAGGTGCAAATGATATGGTTGTGTCAAACGAGGCCTGACTTGAGGCTCAAATGATGTGGTTGAGTCAAACGAGGCCCATCTCAAGGTGCAAACATATGTGTAAGTCAAATAAGTCATGACTCGAGGCTCAAATGATATGGTTAAGTCAAACGAGGCACGACTCGAGGTGCAAATGATATGGTTGAGTCAAACAAGGCCTAACTCGGGGTGCAAATGATATGGTTGAGTCAAACGAGTCCCAACTCGGGGTGCAAATGATATGGTTGAGTCAAATGAGGCCTGACTTGAGCCTCAAATGATGTGGTTGAGTCAAACGAGGCCCATCTCAAGGTGCAAACATATGTGTAAGTCAAACAAGTCCCGACTCGAGGCTCAAATGATATGGTTAAGTCAAACGAGGCACGACTCGAGGTTCAAATGATATGGTTCAGTCAAATGAGTCCCGACAAGAGGTGCAAAAGATATGGTTAAGTTAAACGAGGCCCGACTCGAGGTGCAAATGATATGGTTGAGTCAAACAAGGCCCAACTCGGGGTGCAAATGATATGGTTGAGCCAAATGAGGCCCACCTCGAGGTGCAAATGATATGGTTGAGTCAAACAAGGCCTGACTTGAGCCTCAAATGATGTGGTTGAGTCAAACAAGGTCCATCTCAAAGTACAAACATATGTGTTAGTCAAACAAGTCCTGACTCGAGCCTCAAATGATATGGTTAAGTCAAACCAGGCGCGACTCAAGGTGCAAATGATATGGCTCAGTCAAACGAGTCCCAACAAGAGGTGTAAATGATATGGTTGAGTTAAACGAGGCCTGACTCGAGGTGCAAATGATATGGTTGAGTCAAACAAGGCCTAACTCAAGGTACAAATGATATGGTTGAGTCAAACAAGGCTCGACTCGAGGTGCAAATGATGGTTGAGTCAAACGAAGCCTGACTTGAGCCTCAAATGATGTGGTTGAGTCAAACGAGGCCCATCTCAAGTTGCAAACATATGTGTAAGTCAAACAAGTCCCAACTCGAGGCTCAAATGATATGGTTAAGTCAAACGAGGCACGACTTGAGGTGCAAATGATATGGTTGAGTCAAACAAGGCCCAACTCGGGGTGCAAATGATATGGTTAAGTCAAACGAGGCCCCACTCGAGTTGCAAATGATATGGTTAAGTCAAACGAGGCCTGACTTGAGCCTCAAATGATGTGGTTGAGTTAAATGAGGCCCATCTCAAGGTGCAAACATATGTGTAAGTCAAACGAGTCCCGACAAGAGGTGCAAATGATATGTTTGAGTTAAACGAGGCCCGACTTGAGGTGCAAATGATATGGTTGAGTCAAACGAGGCCCAACTCGAGGTGCAAATGATGTGGTTGAGTCAAACGAGGCCAATCTCGAGGTACAAACATATGTGTAAGTCAAACGAGTCCTAACCTGAGGCACTAATGATATGGTTGAGTCAAACGATGCCCGACTCGAGGCACAAGGTTGAGTTAAATGAAGCCTTTTTAGAGATGCAAACATATGTGTAAGTCAAACGAGGCTCGACCCGACGCATAAATGATATAGTTGACTCAAAAGTGGCACAAGTCGAGGCGCAAATGATATGGCTGAGTCAAACGAGGCCTGACTCGAGGTACAAATGATATAGGAGAGTCAAATGAGGCCCCACTCAAGGCACAAACACATGGGTGAGTGAAACAAGGCTTAACTCGAGGCGTAAATGATTTGGTTAAGTCAAACAAGTCCCGACTCAAGGAGCAAATGATATGGGTGAGTCAAACGAGACCTGACTGAAGGTGCAAACATATGGGTGAGTCAAACGAGGCCCGATTCGAGGCGCAAATGATAAGGCTTAGTCAAACAAAGCCCGACTTGAGGCGCTGATGATATGGTTAAATCAAACGAGGCTCGACTCGAGGTGCAAATGAGAAGGGTGAGTCAAATAATGCCCAACTCAAGGCACAAATGATATGGTTGAGTCAAATGAGGCCCGACTCGAGGCACAAATGATAAGGCTCAGTCAAACGAAGCCCGACTCGAGGTGCAAATGATATGGTTGACTCAAAAAGACCCGACTCGCGGCACAAATGATATGCGTTAGTCAAATGAGGCCCAACTCAAGTTGCAAACATAAGGGTGAGTCAAACGAGGCCCACATCGAGGCGCAAATGATATGGTTGAGTCAAACGAGGCACGACTCGAGGTGCAAATGATGTGGTTGAGTCAAACGAGGCTCGACTCGAGGCGCAAATGATATGGTTGAGTCAAATAAGGCACGACTCGAGGTGCAAATAATGTGGTTCAGTCAAATGAGTCCTGACAAGAGGTGCAAATGATATGGTTGAGTTAAACGAGGCCTGACTCGAGGTGTAAATGATATGGTTGAGTCAATCGAGGCTCGACTCAAGTTGCAAATGATATGGTTAAGTCGAACGAGGCCCGACTCGAGGTGCAAATGATGTGGTTGAGTCAAACAAGTCCCGACTCGAGGTGTAAATGATATGGTTGAGTCAAACGAGGCTTGGTTTGAGGTGCAAATGATGTGGTTGAGTCAAACGAGGCCTTTCTCGAGGTGCAAACGTATGTGTAAGTCAAACAAGGCCCGACTCGACGCACAAATGATATGGTTGACTCAAAAGAGTCCCTAGTCAAGGCGCAAATGATATAGCTAAGTCAAACAAGGCTTGACTCAAGGTACAAATGATATGGGAGAGTCAAACGAGGCCCCACTCAAGGCGCAAACACATGGGTGAGTGAAATGAGGCCCAACCCGAGGCGCAAATGATTTGGTTAAGTCAAACAAGTCCCGACTCGAGGTGCAAATAATATGGGTGAGTCAAACTAGGTCCGACTCGAGGTGCAGATGATATGGTTGAGTCAAATGAGGCCCGACTCGAGGCACAAATGATAAGGCTTAATCAAACGAATTCCAACTCGAGGTGCAACTGATATTGTTGAGTTAAACGAGGCACAACTCAGGGCCCAATTGATAAAGGTCAGTCAAATGAGACCTAACTCGAGACACAAACAAATCGATGAGTCAAATGTTGCCCTTCTCGAGGTGCAAACATATGTGTAAGTCAAACGAGGCCTAACTCGAGGTGCAAATGATATGGTTGAGTGAAACGAGGCCCGACTTGAGGCGCAAATGATATAGGTGAGTCAAACGAGGCCCGACTCAAGGCACAAACATAAGTTGAGTCAAACGAGGCCCGACTCAAGGCACAAACATAAGTTGAGTCAAACGAGGCCCAACAGGAGGCCAAAACATATGGTTGAGTCAAATGAGGCCCGACTCGAGGCGCAAACATTAGGGTGAGTGAAACGAGGCCCAATTTGAGGCGCAGATGATATGGTTAAGTTAAATGAGGCCTGACTCGAGCCAAAAACACATGGGTGAGTCAAACGAGACTAACTTTAGGCGCAAATAATATGGTTGAGTCCAACGAAGCCCAACTCGAGGTGCAAATCATAAGGGTAAGTCAAATGAGGCCCGACTCTAGACGCAAACAAATGGGAGATTCAAATGAGGCTCGACTCAATGCATAAACATAGAGGTGAGTCAAACAAGGCCCGACTCGAGGCGGAAACACATGGGTGAGTCAAACAAGTCTTGACTCGAGGCGCAAATAATATGGTTGAGTCAAACGAGGCCAACTCGAGGTGCAAATGATAAGGGTGAGTCAAACAAGGCCTGACTCGGGGCGCAAATGATCTGGTTGAGTCAAAAGAGGCACAACTCGAGGTGCAAATAATATGGCTTAGTCAAACGAGGCCTGACTTGAGGAATAAATATATGGGTGAGTCAAACGAGGTCCGACTCGAGGTGCAAATGACATGGTTGAGTCAAACGAGGCATGACTCGAGGCACAAATGCTAAGGCTCAGTGAAACGAAGCTTGACACGAGGCACAAATGATATGGTTGAGTCAAACGAGGCCCAACTCGAGGTGCAAAGGATAAGGCTTAGTCAAACGAGGCCCGACTAGAGGCACAAAGGATAAACAAAGCCTGACTTGAGGCGCAAATGATATTGTTGTGTCAAACGAGGCCTGAATCGGGGCCCAATTGATAAGGGTCAGTCAAACGAGGCCTGACTCGAGGCACAAATGATATGGTTGAGTCAAATGAGGCCCGACCAAGGCGCAAAAGATATGGGAGAGTCAAATGAGGCCCAACTTTAGGCCCACACAAATGGGTGTGTCAAACGAGGCTCGACTCGATGCGCAAACATATGGGTGAGTCAAACGAGGCCTGACTCGAGGTGCAAATGATATGGTTTAGTCAAACGAGGCCTGACTCGAGGTGCAAATGATATGGTTTAGTCAAACAAAGCCCGACTCAAGGTGCAAATAATATTGTTGAGTCAAACGAGGCCTGACTTGGGGCCCAATTGATAAGGGTCAGTCAAACGTGGCCCGACTCTAGGCGCAAACAAATGGGTGAGTCAAACGAGGCCTGACTCGATGCGTAAACATATGGGTAAGTCAAACAAGGCTTGACTCAATGCCGAAACATATGGTTGAGTCAAACGAGGCCTGACTCAAGGTGCAAACATACAGGTGAGTCAAATGAGGCTCGACTCGAGGCGCAAACACATGGGTGAGTCAAATGAGGCCTAACTCGAGGCGTAAATAATATGGTTAACTCGAGGCGTAAATAATATGGTTGAGTCAAATGAGGCCCAACTTGAGGTGCAAATAATAAGGATGAGTCAAACGAGGCCTGACTCAAGGCGCAAATGATATGGTTGAGTCAAACGAGGCCCAACTCAAGGCACAAATGATATGGCTGAGTCAAACGAGGCCAGACTAGAGGTGCAAATTATATGGTTGAGTCAAACGAGGCCCAACTCGAGGCGCAAATGATAAGGCTTAGTCAAACGAAGCCTGACTCGAGGTGCAAATGATATTGTTGAGTCAAACGAGGCCTGACTCGGGGCCGAATTGATAAGGGTCCGTCAAACGAGGCTTGACTTGAGGTGCAAATCATATGGTTGAGTCAAATGAGGCCCGACTTGAGGCGTAAAAGCTATGGGTGAGTCAAATGAGACCCGACTCTAGCCCCACACAAATGGGTGTGTCAAACAAGGCCCGACTCGATGCGCAAATATATGGGTAAGTTAAACGAGGCCTAACTCGAGGTGCAAATGATATGGTTGAGTCAAACGAGGCTCAACTCGAGGCGCAAATGATAAGGCTTAGTCAAACGAAGCCTGACTCGAGGTGCAAATGATATTGCTAAGTCAAACGAGGCCTGACTCAAGGCCCAATCAATATGGGTCAGTCAAACAAGGCTCGACTCTAGGCGCAAACAAATGGGTTAGTCAAACGAGGCCCGACTCGATGTGCAAACATATGGGTGAGTCAAACGAGGCTTGACTCGATGCCGAAACATATGGTGGAGTCAAATGAGCCTTGACTCGAGGCGCAAATAATATGGTTGAGTCAAACGAGGCCCAAGTCGAGGTGCAAATGATAAGGATGAGTCAAACGAGACCCAACTCAGGGCGTAAATGATCTGGTTGAGTCAAAAGAGTCCCAACTCGAGGCACAAATGATATGGCTGAGTTAAACGAGGCCTAACTCGAGGCGAAAACATATGGGTGAGTCAAACGAGGCCTAACTCGAGGTGCAAATGATTTGGTTGAGTTAAATGAGACCCAACTCAAGGCCCAAATTATAAGGCTTAGTCAAACGAAGACCAACTCGAGCGCAAATGATATTATTAAGTCAAACGAGGCCTAACTCGGGGTCCAATTGATAGGGGTCAGTCAAACGAGGTCCAACTCAAGGCGCAAATGATATAGTTGAGTCAATTGAGGCCTGACTCGAGGCGCGAAAGATATGGGTGAGTGAAATGAGGCCTGACTCTAGATGCAAACAAATAGGTGAGTCAAATGAGGCCCGACTCGAGGCACAAACACATGGGTGAGTCAAACGAGCCCTGACTCGAGGTGCAAATAATATGGTTGAGTCAAACGAGGCCCAACTCGAGGTGCAAACGATAAGGGTGAGTCAAACGAGGCCCGACTCGGGGAGCAAACGATCTGGTTGAGTCAAAAGAGGCCCAACTCGAGGCGCAAATGATATGGCTTAGTCAAACGAGGCTTGACTCAATGAATAAATATATGGGTGAGTCAAACGAGGCCCGACTCGAGGTGCAAATCATAAGGGTGAGTCAAACAAGGCCCGACTCGAGGCGTAAATGAGATGGTTGAGTCAAACAAGGTATGACTCGAGGCACAATTGATAAGGCTCAGCCAAATAAAGCCTGACTCGAGGCACAAATCATATGGCTGGGTCAAACGAGGCCTGACTCAGGGCACAAATGATATGGTTAAGTCAAATAAGGCCCGACTCGAGGCCTAAAGATATGGTTGAGTGAAATAAGGCCCAACTCGAGGCACAAATATATGGGCAAGCCAAACGAGGCCTGACTCGAGGCACAACAACATACGTGAGTCAAACAAGTCCCAAGTCGAGGCGCAAATGATAAGGTTGAGTTAAACGAGGCCCGACTTGAGGTACAAATGATATCAGTGCATCAAACGAGGCCCAACTCGAGGCACAAATTATATGGTTGACTCAAAAGAGACCCTACTCGAGGCATAAATGATATGGCAAAGTCAAATGAGGCCTAACTCGAGGCACAAATGATATGCGAGAGTCAAACAGGGGCCACTCAAGGCCCAAACACATGGGTGAGTAAAATGGGGCCCAACTCGAGGCACAAATGATTTGGTTAAGTCAAACAAGTTCCAACTCAAGGCGCAAATGATTTCGGTGAGTCAAACAAGGCCAGACTCGAGGCACAAACATATGGGTGAGTCAAATGAGGCCCAACTCGAGGTGCAAATGATAAGGCTTAGTTAAACGAAGCCCGACTCGAGGTGCAAATGATATTGTTAAGTCAAACGAGGCCTGACTCGGGGCCCAATTGATAAGGGTCAATCAAACGAGGCCCGACTCTAGACGCAAATAAATGCGTGAGTCAAACGAGGCCTGACTCGATGCACAAACATATGGTTGAGTCAAACGAGGCTTGACTCGATGCTGAAACATATGGTTGAGTCAAATGAGGCCTGACTCAAGGCACAAACATACAGGTGAGTCAAACGAGGCCTGACTCGAGGCGCAAACACATGGGTGAGTCAAATGAGGCCTGACTCGAGGCGGAAATAATATGGTTGAGTCAAACGAGGCCTAACTCGAGGTGTAAATGATAAGGATGAGTCAAATGAGGCCCAACTCGGGGCGCAAATGATCTGGTTGAGTCAAAAGAGGCCCAACTCGAGGCACAAATAATATGGCTGAGTGAAACGAGGCCTAACTCAAGGCGAAAACATATGGGTCAGTTAAACGAGGCCTGACTCGAGGCGCAAATTATATGGTTGAGTCCAACGAGGCCCAACTCAAGGCGCAAATTATAAGGCTTAGTCAAACGAAGACCGACTCAAGGCGCAAATGATATTATCAAGTCAAATGAGGCTTGACTCGGGGCCCAATTGATAGGGGTCAGTCAAACGTGGCCCAACTTGAGGCGCAAATGATATAGTTGAGTCAATTGAGGCCCGACTTGAGGCGCGAAAGATATGGGTGAGAAAATGAGGCCCGACTCTAGACGCAAACAAATGGGAGAGTCAAATGAGGCCCGACTCGATGCACAAACATAGAGGTGAGTCAAACGAGGCCCGACTCGAGGCACAAACACATGGGTGAGTCAACCGAGTCTTGACTCAAGGCGCAAATAATATGGTTGAGTCAAACGAGGCCCAACTCGAGCTGCAAATGATAAGGTTGAGTCAAACAAGGCCCGACTCAGGGCACAAACGATCTAGTTGAGTCAAAAGAGGCCCAACTAGAGGTGCAAATGATATGGCTTAGTCAAACGAGGCCTGACTCGAGGAATAAATATATGGGTGAGTCAAACGAGGCTCGACTCGAGGTGCAAATGACATGGTTGAGTCAAACGAGGCATGACTCGAGGCACAAATGCTAAGACTCAGTGAAACAAAGCCTGACACGAGGCGCAAATGATATGGTTAAGTCAAACGAGGCCCAACTCATGGCACAAATGATATGCAAGAGTCAAACAGGGCCCCACTCAAGGCGCAAACACATGGGTGAGTAAAACGGGGCCTAACTCGAGGCACAAAATAATATGGGTGAGTCAAATGAGGCCAGACTCTAGGCGCAAACATATGGGTGAGTCAAACAAGGCCTAACTCGAGATGCAAATGATATGGTTGAGTCAAACGAGGCCCAACTCGAGGCACAAAGGATAAGGCTTAGTTAAATGAGGCTTAACTCGAGGCGCAAAGGATAAGGCTTAGTCAAACAAAGCCCGACTCGAGGCATAAATGATATTGTTGTGTCAAACGAGGCCTGATTTAGGGCCCAATTAATAAGGGTCAGTCAAACGAGGCCTGACTCGAGGCGCAAATGATATGGTTGAGTCAAATGAGGACCAACTCGAGGCGTAAAAGATATGGGTGAGTCAAATGAGGCCTGACTCTAGGTACAAACAAATGGGTGAGTCAAACGAGGCCCGACTCGATGCACAAACATATGGGTGAGTCAAACGATACCCAACTCGATGCCGAAATATATGGTTGAGTCAAATGAGGCTTGACTCGAGGCGCAAACATATAGGTGAGTCAAACGAGGACCAACTCGAGGCGCAAACACATGGTTGAGTCAAACGAGGCTTGACTTGAGGCGCAAATAATATGGTTGAGTCAAATGAGGCCCAACTTGAGGTGCCAATGATAAGAGTAAGTCAAACGAGGCCCGACTCGGAGCACAAATGATCTGGTTGAGTCAAAAGAGGCCCAACTCGAGGCGCAAATGATATGGCTAAGTCAAACGAGGCCTGACTCGAGGCGCAAAAGATCTGGTTGAGTCAAACGAGGCCCAACTCAAGGCGCAAATGATAAGGCTTAGTCTAATGAAACCTAACTCGAGGTGCAAATGATTTTGTTGAGTCAAATGAGTCCCAACTGGAGGCACAAACACATGGCTGAGTCAAACGAGGCCTGACTCGAGGCACAAATAATATGGTTGAGTCAAAGAGGCCCGACTCGAGGTGCAAACACATGGGTGAGTCAAAAGAGGCCCAACTTGAGGCGCAAATGATATGGCTGAGTCAAACGAGACCTAACTCAAGGCGCAAACATATGGGTGAGTCAAATGAGGCCTAACTCGAGACGCAAATGATATGGTTGAGCCAAATGAGGCCTAACTCGAGGTGCAAATTATAAGGCTTAGTCAAACGAAGACCGACTCGAGACCCAATTGATAGGGGTCAGTCAAACGAGGCGTGACTCAAGGCACAAATGATATGGTTGAGTCAATTGAGGCCTGACTCGAGGCGCAAAAGATATGGGTGAGTCAAATGAGGCCTGACTCTAGACGCAAACAAATGGGTAAGTCAAAGGAGGCCCAACTCGATGCTCAAACATATAGGGGAGTCAAACAAGGCCCGACTCAAGGCGCAAACACATGGCTGAGTCAAACGAGTCCTGTCTCGAGGCGCAAATAATATGGTTGAGTCAAATGAGGCCCAACTCGAGGTGCAAATGATAAGGGTGAGTTAAACGAGGCCCAACTCGGAGCGCAAATGATCTGGTTGAGTCAAAAGAGGCCCAATCAAAGCGCAAATGATATAGTTGAGTCAAATGAATCCTGACTCGAGGAATAAATATATGGTTGAGTCAAACAACCCCAAACTCAAGGCGTAAACATATGGGTAAGTCAAACGAGGCCCGAATCGAGGAGCAAATGATATGGTTGAGTCAAACGAGGCATGACTCGAGGCACAAATGCTTAGGCTAAGTCAAACAAAGCCTGACTCAAGGCGCAAATGATATGGTTGAGTCCAACAAAGCTCAACTCGTGGCGCAAATGATGAGGGTCAATCAAACAAGGTCCGACTCAAGGCGCAAATTATATGGTTGAGTCAAACGAGGCCCGACTCGAGGCGCAAACACATGGTTGAGTCAAACGAGGTGCAATTGATATGGTTAAGTCAAACGAGGCACAACTCAAGGTGCAAATGATGTGGTTGAGTCAAATGAGGACCGACTCGAGGTGCAAATGATATTATTGAGTCAAATGAGGCCCGACTCGAGGTGCAAATAATGTGGTTGAGTTAAACAAGGCCCATCTCGAGGTGCAAACATATGTGTAAGTCAAACAAGACCCGACTCGAGGCGCAAATGATATGTTTGAGTCAAACGAGGCTCGGCTCGAGACGCAAATGGTGTGATTGAGTCAAACGAGGCCTTTCTAAAGGTGAAAACATATGTGTAAGTCAAACAAGGACCAACTCGAGGTGCAAATGATATGGCTGAGTGAAACGAGGTCTGACTCGAGCTGCAAACATATGGGTGATACAAATGAGGCCCGACAGGAGGCCCAAACATATGGTTGAGTCAAACGAGGCCTGACTCGAGGCACAAACATTAGGGTGAGTGAAATGAGCACCAACTCGAGGCGTAAATGATATAGTTGAGTTAAATGAGGCCTGACTCGAGGTGCAAACACATGGATGAGTCAAACGAGGCCTAACTTTAGGCGCAAATACTATGGTTGAGTCAAACAAGGCACGACTCGAGGCACAATTGCTAAGGCACAGTCAAATGAAGCCGAACTCAAGGCACAAATGATATAGTTAAGTCAAACGAGGCTTGACTTAGGGTGCAAATGATAAGGGTGAATCAAACGAGGCCCGACTTGAGGCGCAAATGATATGGTTGAGTCAAACGAGGTCCTACTCGAGGTACAAACGATAAGGCTCAGTCAAACGACAGCCGACTCGAGGCGTAAATCATATTGTTGAGCCAAACGAGGCCCAACTCGAGGTGCAAATGATAAGGCTTAGTCGAATGAAACCCGCCTTGAGGTGAAAATAATATTGTTGAGTCAAATGAGGATCGACTCAAGGCCCAAATGATAAGGGTTAGTCAAACGAGACCTGACTTGAGGCACAAATGATATGGTTGAGTTAAACAAGGCCTGACTCGAGGCACAAAAGATATGGGTGAGTAAAACGAGGCCAAACTCAAGGCGCAAACAAATGGGTGAGTCAAACGAGGCCCAACTTGAGGCACAAATTATATGGTTGAGTCAAATGAGGCTCGGCTCGAGGCGCAAACATATGGGTGAGTCAAACGAGGACCGACTTGAGGCCAAACATATGGGCGAGTCAAATGAGGCTTGACTCAAGGCGCAAACATATGGGTGAGTCAAACGAGACCAGACTCGAGGCACAAACACATGGGTAAGTCAAACGAGGCCTAACTTGAAGCGTAAATAATATGGTTGAGTAAAACCTGGCCCAACTCATGGTGTAAATGATATCGATGTGTCAAACGAGGCCCGAATCGAGGCACAAAAGATATCGGTGAGTCAAACGATGCCCGACTCAAGGCGCAAAAGATATGGGCTAGTCAAACAGTCCCGACATGAGGCGTAAACATATGGGTGAGTCAAATGAGGCCTGACTCGAGGCACAAATGCATGGGTGAGTCAAACGAGGCCTCACTCGAGGCGCAAATGATAAGGGTGATTCAAACGAGGCCTGACTCGAGGCGCAAATGATATGGTTGAGTCAAAAGAGGACCGACTTGAGATGCAAATGATATGGTAGAGTCAAACGAGCCTTGACTCGAGGCACAAATATATGGGTGAGTCAAACGAGGACTGATTGAGGCGCAAACACATGGGTGAGTGAAACGAGGCCCAAGTCGATGCTCAAACCATATGGTTGAGTCAAATGAGCACCGACTCGAGGCGCAAACATATGGGCGAGTCAAACAACCCCCGACTCGAGGCACAAATGATATGGTTGAGTCAAAAGAGGACCGACTCAAGATGCAAATGATATGGCTGAGTCAAACGAGCCTTGACTCGAGGCACAAATATATGGGTGAGTCAAACGAGGACTGACTAGAGGCGTAAACGCATGGGTAAGTCAAACGAGGCCCAAATAGATGCACAAATGATATGTTTGAGTCAAACAAGCCCTAACTCGAGGCATAAACATATGGGTGAGTCAAACGAGGCCCGACTCGAGGTGCAAATGATATGTTGAGTCCAACGAGGCCCTACTCGAGGCACAAATGATAAGGCTCAGTCAAGCGAAGCCCGACTCGAGGCGCAAACATATGGGTGAGTGAAAGAGGCCCAACTTGAGGTGCAGAAGATATGGTCGAGTTAAACAAGGCCTGACTCGGGGCACAAACACATGGGTGAGTGAAACGAGGCCTAACTTTAGGAGCAAATGATAGGGTGAGTCAAATGAGGCCCGACTCGAGGTGCAAATGATATCGGAGAGTCAAATGAGGCCCGACTCATGGCACAAATGATATGGGTGAGTCAAAGGAGGCCCTAAAACGAGGTCCAACTCGAGGCACAAATGATTTGATTAAGTCAGACAAGGCTTGACACGAGGAGCAAATGATATAGGTGAGTGAAACGAGGCTGGACTCAAGGCAGAAACATATGGGTGAGTCATACGAGGCCCGACTCGAGGTGCAGATGATATGGTTGAGTATTCGAGGCATAAACATATGGGTGAGTCAAACGAGGGCTAACTTGAGGCACAAATGATATGGTTGAGTCAAACGAGCCCTGACTCGTGGTGTAAACATATGGGTGAGTCAAACGAGGCCTGACTCAAGGCGCAAATGATATGGTCGAGTCAAACGAGGCCCCACTCAAGGTGCAAACACATGGGTGAGTCAAACGAGGCCCAGCTCCAGGCGTAAATGATTTGGTTGAGTCAAAAAGGCCTGACACGAGGAGCAAATGATATGGGTGAGTCAAATGAGGCTGGAATCAAGGCGGAAACATATGGGTGAGTCAAATGAGGCCCGACTCGAGGAGTAGATGATATGGTTTAGTTAAACGAGGCCTGACTCGAGGTGTAAACATATGGGTGAGTTAAACGAGGCCCGACAGCAGGCACAAATGATATGGTTGAGTCAAATGAGCCTTGACTCATGGCGTAAACATACGGGTGAGTCAAACGAGGCCCAACTCAAGGCACAAATGATATTATTGAGTCAAATGAGGCCCGACTCGAGGTGCAAATAATGTGGTTGAGTCAAACAAGGCCCATCTCGAGGTGCAAACATATGTGTAAGTCAAACAAGACCCGACTCGAGGCGCAAATGATATGTTTAAGTCAAACGAGGCCCGGCTCGAGGTGCAAATGGTGTGATTGAGTCAAACGAGGCCTTTCTAAAGGTGCAAACATATGTGTAAGTCAAACAAGGACTAACTTGAGGTGCAAATGATATGGCTGAGTGAAACGAGGTCTGACTCGAGCCGCAAACATATGGGTGATTCAAATGAGGCTTGACAGGAGGCCCAAACATATGGTTGAGTCAAACGAGGCCTGACTCGAGGCACAAACATTAGGGTGAGTGAAACGAGCACCGACTCGAGGCGCAAATGATATAGTGGAGTTAAATGAGGCCTGACTCGAGGTGCAAACACAGGGATGAGTCAAACGAGGCCTAACTTTAGGCGCAAATACTATGGTTGAGTCAAACGAGGCCCAACTCGAGGTGCAAATGATAAGGGTGAGTTAAACGAGGCCCGACTCGAGGTGCAAATGATATGGTTAAGTAAAACGAGGCACGACTTGAGGCACAATTAATAAGGCTCAATGAAATGAAGCCTGACTCGAGGCACAAATAATATGGTTGAGTCAAATAAGGCCTGACTCGGGGCGCAAATGATAAGGGTCAATCAAATGAGGCCCGACTCGATGCACAAACACATGGGTGAGCCAAACGAGTCCTAACTCGTGGCGCAAATAATAAGGGTGAGTCAAACGAGGCTTGACTTGAGGCGCAACTGATATCGGTGCATCAAACGAGGCCCGACTCGAGGCACAAATGATATGGTTGACTCAAAAGAGGCCTACTAGAGGCGCAAATGATATGGTTGAGTCAAACGAGGTAACTTGAGGAACAAATATATGTGAAAGACAAACGAGACCCTACTCAAAGCGCAAACACATGGGTGAGTGAAATGGGGCCCAACTCGAGGCAAAAATGATTTGGTTAAGTCAAACGAGGCCTGACTCAAGGCGCAAATGAT
Source organism: Dicorynia guianensis (assembly GCA_037013595.1). NCBI lineage: Eukaryota > Viridiplantae > Streptophyta > Magnoliopsida > Fabales > Fabaceae > Dicorynia > Dicorynia guianensis. Next base: position 15,009,688 of record JASUAB010000012.1, on the reverse strand, counting down.
ATGGGTAAGTCCTGACTCTAGGCGCAAATGATATGGCTGAGTCAAACAAGGCCTGACTCGAGGCACAAATGATAAGGATTAGTCAAACAAAGCCCGACTCGAGGCGCAAATGATATTGTTGAGTCAAATGAAGCCCGACTCGGGGCCCAATTGATAAGGGTCAGTCAAACAAGGCCCGACTCAAGGCACAAATGATATGCATGAGTCAAATGAGGCCCAACTCGAGGAACAAATGATATGGGTGAGTCAAATAAGGCCCGACTCTAGGCGCAACAAATGGGTTAGTCAAACATGGCCTGACTCAAGGCGCAAACATATGGGTGTGTCAAACGAGTCCTGACTTGATGCTGAAACTTATAGTATAGTCAAACAAGGCCTGACTCGAGACGCAAACACATGGGTGAGTCAAATGAGGCCTGACTCGAGGCACAAATAATATGGGTGAGTTAAACGAGGTCCAACTCGAGGTGCAAATGATAAGGGTGAGTCAAACGATGCCCGACTCAATGCGCAAATGATATCGGTGCTCGAGGTGTAAATGATCTGGTTGAGTCAAAAGAGGCCCGACTCGAGGCACAAATGATATGGTTGAGTCAAACGAGGCCCAACTCATGGTGCAATTGATACGGTTAAGTCAAACGAGCCCTAACTCGAGGCATAAACATATGGGTGAGTCAAACAAGGCACGACTCGAGGCACAATTGCTAAGGCATAGTCAAATGAAGCCGGACTCAAGGCACAAATGATATATTTAAGTCAAACGAGGCTTGACTCGGGGTGCGAATGATAAGGGTGAATCAAACGAGGCCCGACTTGAGGCGCAAATGATATGGTTGAGTCAAACGAGGTCCTACTCGAGGTACAAACGATAAGGCTCAGTCAAACGACAGCCGACTCGAGGCGTAAATCATATTGTTGAGCCAAACGAGGCCCGACTCGAGGTGCAAATGATAAGGCTTAGTCGAATAAAACCCGCCTTGAGGTGCAAATGATATTGTTGAGTCAAACGAGGATCGACTCAAGGCCCAAATGATAAGGGTCAGTCAAACGAGGCCTGACTTGAGGCGCAAATGATATGGTTGAGTTAAACAAGGCCTGACTTGAGGCGCAAAAGATATGGGTGAGTGAAACGAGGCCAAACTCGAGGCGCAAACAAATGGGTGAGTCAAACGAGGCCCAACTTGAGGCACAAATTATATGGTTGAGTCAAATGAGGCTCGATTCGAGGCGCAAACATATGAGTGAGTCAAACGAGGACCGACTTGAGGCCAAACATATGGGCGAGTCAAATGAGGCCTGACTCAAGGCGCAAACATATGGGTGAGTCAAATGAGACCAGACTCGAGGCACAAACACATGGGTAAGTCAAACGAGGCCTAACTTGAAGCGTAAATAATATGGTTGAGTAAAACGTGGCCCAACTCGTGGTGTAAATGATATCGATGAGTCAAACGAGGCCCGAATCGAGGCACAAATGATATCGGTGAGTCAAATGATGCCCGACTCAAGGCGCAAAAGATATGGGCTAGTCAAATAGTCCCGACATGAGGCGTAAACATATGGGTGAGTCAAATGAGGCCTGACTCTAGGCACAAATACATGGGTGAGTCAAACGAGGCCTAACTCGAGGCGCAAATGATAAGGGTGATTCAAACGAGGCCCGACTCGAGGCGCAAATGATATGGTTGAGTCAAAAGAGGACCGACTCGAGATGCAAATGATATGGCAGAGTCAAACGAGCCTTGACTCGAGGCACAAATATATGGGTGAGTCAAACGAGGACTGATTAGAGGCGCAAACACATGGGTGAGTGAAACGAGGCCCAAGTCGATGCTCAAACCATATGGTTGAGTCAAATGAGCACCGACTCGAGGCGCAAACATATGGGCGAGTCAAACGACCCCCGACTCGAGGCACAAATGATATGGTTGAGTCAAAAGAGGACCGACTCAAGATGCAAATGATATGGCTGAGTCAAACGAGCCTTGACTCGAGGCACAAATATATGGGTGAGTCAAACGAGAACTGACTAGAGGCGTAAACACATGGGTAAGTCAAACGAGGCCCAAATAGATGCACAAATGATATGTTTGAGTCAAACAAGCCCTAACTCGAGGCATAAACATATGGGTGAGTCAAACGAGGCCCGACTCGAGGTGCAAATGATATGTTGCGTCCAACAAGGCCCTACTCGAGGCACAAATGATAAGGCTCAGTCAAGCGAAGCCCGACTCGAGGCGCAAACATATGGGTGAGTGAAAGAGGCCCAACTTGAGGTGCAGATGATATGGTCGAGTTAAACAAGGCCTGACTCGAGGCACAAACACATGGGTGAGTGAAACGAGGCCTAACTTTAGGAGCAAATGATAGGGTGAGTGAAATGAGGCCCGACTCGAGGTGCAAATGATATCGGAGAGTCAAATGAGGCCCGACTCAAGGCACAAATGATATGGGTGAGTCAAAGGAGGCCCTACTCAAGGCGTAAACACGTGGGTGAGTCAAACGAGGTCCAACTCGAGGCACAAATGATTTGATTAAGTCAGACAAGGCTTGACACGAGGAGCAAATGATATAGGTGAGTGAAACGAGGCTGGACTCAAGGCAGAAACATATGGGTGAGTCATACGAGGCTCGACTCGAGGTGCAGATGATATGGTTGAGTATTCAAGGCATAAACATATGGGTGAGTCAAACGAGGGCTGACTTGAGGCACAAATGATATGGTTGAGTCAAACGAGCCCTGACTCGTGGTGTAAACATATGGGTGAGTCAAACGAGGCCTGACTCAAGGCGCAAATGATATGGTCGAGTCAAACGAGGCCCCACTCAAGGTGCAAACACATGGGTGAGTCAAACGAGGCCCAACTCCAGGCGTAAATGATTTGGTTGAGTCAAAAAGGCCTGACACAAGGAGCAAATGATATGGGTGAGTCAAATGAGGCTGGAATCAAGGCAGAAACATATGGGTGAGTCAAACGAGGCCCGACTCGAGGAGTAGATGATATGGTTTAGTTAAACGAGGCCTAACTCGAGGTGTAAACATATGGGTGAGGTAAACAAGGCCCGACAGGAGGCACAAATGATATGGTTGAGTCAAACGAGCCTTGACTCATGGTGTAAACATATGGGTGAGTCAAACGAGGCCCAACTCGAGGCACAAATGATATTATTGAGTCAAATGAGGCCCGACTCGAGGTGCAAATAATGTGGTTGAGTCAAACAAGGCCCATCTCGAGGTGCAAACATATGTGTAAGTCAAACAAGACCCGACTCGAGGCGCAAATGATATGTTTAAGTCAAACGAGGCCCGGCTCGAGGCACAAATAGTGTGAGTGAGTCAAACGAGGCCTTTCTAAAGGTGCAAACATATGTGTAAGTCAAACAAGGACTAACTCGAGGTGCAAATGATATGGCTGAGTGAAACGAGGTCTGACTCGAGCCGCAAACATATGGGTGATACAAATGAGGCCTGACAGGAGGCCCAAACATATGGTTGAGTCAAATGAGGCCTGACTCAAGGCACAAACATTAGGGTGAGTGAAACGAGCACCGACTCGAGGCGTAAATGATATAGTGGAGTTAAATGAGGCCTGACTCGAGGTGCAAACACATGGATGAGTCAAACGAGGCCTAACTTTAGGCGCAAATACTATGGTTGTGTCAAACGAGGCCCAACTCGAGGTGCAAATGATAAGGGTGAGTTAAACGAGGCCTGACTCGAGGTGCAAGTGATATGGTTAAGTAAAACGAGGCACGACTTGAGGCACAATTAATAAGGCTCAATGAAACGAAGCCTGACTCGAGGCACAAATAATATGGTTGAGTCAAATAAGGCCTGACTCGGGGTGCAAATGATAAGGGTCAATCAAATGAGGCCCGACTCGAGGCACAAACACATGGGTGAGCCAAACGAGTCCTAACTCGTGGCGCAAATAATAAGGGTGAGTCAAACGAGGCTTGACTTGAGGCGCAACTGATATCAGTGCATCAAATGAGGCCCGACTCGAGGCACAAATGATATGGTTGACTCAAAAGAGGCCTACTAGAGGCGCAAATGATATGGTTGAGTCAAACGAGGTAACTTGAGGAACAAATATATGTGAAAGACAAACGAGACCCTACTCAAAGCGTAAACACATGGGTGAGTGAAATGGGGCCCAACTCGAGGAATAAATGATTTGGTTAAGTCAAACGAGGCCTGACTCAAGGCGCAAATGATATGGGTAAGTCCTGACTCTAGGCGCAAATGATATGGCTGAGTCAAACGAGGCCTGACTCGAGGCACAAATGATAAGGATTAGTCAAACAAAGCCCGACTCGAGGCGCAAATGATATTGTTGAGTCAAATGAAGCCCGACTCGGGGCCCAATTGATAAGGGTCAGTCAAACAAGGCCCGACTCAAGGCACAAATGATATGCATGAGTCAAATGAGGCCCAACTCATGGAACAAATGATATGGGTGAGTCAAATAAGGCCCGACTCTAGGCGCAACAAATGGGTTAGTCAAACGTGGCCTGACTCAAGGGGCAAACATATGGGTGTGTCAAACGAGTCCTGACTTGATGCTGAAACTTATAGTATAGTCAAACAAGGCCTGACTCGAGACGCAAACACATGGGTGAGTCAAATGAGGCCTGACTCGAGGCACAAATAATATGGGTGAGTTAAACGAGGTCCAACTCGAGGTGCAAATGATAAGGGTGAGTTAAACGATGCCCGACTCGGTGCGCAAATGATATCGGTGCTCGAGGTGTAAATGATCTGGTTGAGTCAAAAGAGGCCCGACTCGAGGCACAAATGATATGGTTGAGTCAAACGAGGCCCAACTCATGGTGCAATTGATACGGTTAAGTCAAACGAGCCCTAACTCGAGGCGTAAACATATGGGTGAGTCAAACAAGGCACGACTCGAGGCACAATTGCTAAGGCACAGTCAAATGAAGCCGGACTCAAGGCACAAATGATATATTTAAGTCAAACGAGGCTTGACTCGGGGTGCGAATGATAAGGGTGAATCAAACGAGGCCCGACTTGAGGCGCAAATGATATGGTTGAGTCAAACGAGGTCCTACTCGAGGTACAAACGATAAGGCTCAGTCAAACGACAGCCGACTCGAGGCGTAAACCATATTGTTGAGCCAAACGAGGCCCGACTCGAGGTGCAAATGATAAGGCTTAGTCGAATAAAACTAGCCTTGAGGTGCAAATGATATTGTTGAGTCAAACGAGGATCGACTCAAGGCCCAAATGATAAGGGTCAGTCAAACGAGGCCTGACTTGAGGCGCAAATGATATGGTTGAGTTAAACAAGGCCTGACTCGAGGCGCAAAAGATATGGGTGAGTGAAACGAGGCCAAACTCGAGGCGCAAACAAATGGGTGAGTCAAATGAGGCCTAACTTGAGGCACAAATTATATGGTTGAGTCAAATGAGGCTCGATTCGAGGCGCAAACATATGGGTGAGTCAAACGAGGACCGACTTGAGGCCAACCATATGGGCGAGTCAAATGAGGCTTGACTCAAGGCGCAAATATATGGGTGAGTCAAACAAGACCAGACTCGAGGCACAAACACATGGGTAAGTCAAACGAGGCTTAACTTGAAGCGTAAATAATATGGTTGAGTAAAACGTGGCCCAACTCGTGGTGTAAATGATATCGATGAGTCAAACGAGGCCCGAATCGAGGCACAAATGATATCGGTGAGTCAAACGATGCCCGACTCAAGGCGCAAAAGATATGGGCTAGTCAAACAGTCCCGACATGAGGCGTAAACATATGGGTGAGTCAAATGAGGCCTGACTCGAGGCACAAATACATGGGTGAGTCAAACGAGGCCTAACTCGAGGTGCAAATGATAAGGGTGATTCAAACGAGGCCCGACTCGAGGCACAAATGATATGGTTGAGTCAAAAGAGGATCGACTCGAGATGCAAATGATATGGCAGAGTCAAACGAGCCTTGACTCGAGGCACAAATATATGGGTGAGTCAAACGACGACTGATTAGAGGCGCAAACACATGGGTGAGTGAAATGAGGCCCAAGTCGATCTCAAACCATATGGTTGGGTCAAATGAGCACCGACTCGAGGCACAAACATATGGGCGAGTCAAACGACCCACGACTCAAGGCACAAATGATATGGTTGAGTCCAAAGAGGACCGACTCAAGATGCAAATGATATGGCTGAGTCAAACGAGGCTTGACTCGAGGCACAAATATATGGGTGAGTCAAACAAGGACTGACTAGAGGTGTAAACACATGGGTAAGTCAAACGAGGCTCAAATAGATGCACAAATGATATGTTTGAGTCAAACAAGCCCTAACTCGAGGCATAAACATGTGGGTGAGTCAAACGAGGCCCGACTCGAGGTGCAAATGATATGTTGAGTCCAACGAGGCCCTACTCGAGGCACAAATGATAAGGCTCAGTCAAGCGAAGCCCGACTCGAGGCACAAACATATGGGTGAGTGAAAGAGGCCCAACTTGAGGTGCAGATGATATGGTCGAGTTAAACAAGGCCTGACTCGAGGCACAAACACATGGGTGAGTGAAACGAGGCCTAACTTTAGGAGCAAATGATAAGGGTGAGTCAAATGAGGCCCGACTCGAGGTGCAAATGATATCGGAGAGTCAAACGAGGCCCGACTCAAGGCAAAATAATGATATGGGTGAGTCAAAGGAGGCCCTACTCAAGGCATAAACACATGGGTGAGTCAAACGAGGTCCAACTCGAGGCACAAATAATTTGATTAAGTCAGACAAGGCTCGACACGAGGAGCAAATGATATGGGTGAGTGAAATGAGGCTGGACTCAAGGCGAAAACATATGGGTGAGTCATACGAGGCCTGACTCGAGGTGCAGATGATATGGTTGAGTTAAACAAGGCCTGATTTGAGGCATAAACAAATGAGTGAGTCAAACGAGGGCTGACTTGAGGCACAAATGATATGGTTGAGTCAAACGAGCCCTGACTCGTGGTGTAGACATATGGGTGAGTCAAACAAGGCCTGACTCAAGGCGCCAATGAAGTGGTCATGTCAAACGAGGCCCCACTCAAGGTGCAAACACATGGGTGAGTCAAACGAGGCCCAACTCCAGGCGTAAATGATTTGGTTGAGTCAAAAAGGCCTGACACAAGGAGGAAATGATATGGGTGAGTCAAATGAGGCTGGAATCAAGGCGGAAACATATGGGTGAGTCAAACGAGGCCCGACTCGAGGAGTAGATGATATGGTTTAGTTAAACGAGGCCTGACTTGAGGTGTAAACATATGGGTGAGTTAAACGAGGCCCGACAGGAGGCACAAATGATATGGTTAAGTCAAACGAGCCTTGACTCGTGGCGTAAACATATGGGTGAGTCAAACGAGGCCCAACTCGAGGCGCAAATGATACAGTTGAGTCAAATGAGGCCCGACTCAAGCCACAAACAATAAGGCTCAGTCAAACGAAGCCCGACTCGAGGTGTAAATGATATGGCTGAGACAAACGAGGCCCATCCCAAGGCGCAAATGATAAGGATTAGTCAAACGAGGCCCGACTCGAGTCACAAATGATATTGGTGCATTAAGCAAGGCCCGACTCGAGGTGCAAATGATATGGTTGAGTCAAAAGAGGGCCAACTAGGGGTGCAAATGATATTGCTAAGTCAAACGAGGCTTGACTCGAGGCGCAAACATATGGGTGAGTTAAACGAGGCCCGACTTGAGGCGCAAACACATGGTTGAGTCAAACGACACCCAAATCGATGCACAAAAGATATGGTTGAGTCAAACGAGCCCCGACTCGAGGCATAAACCTATGGGTGAGTCAAACGAGGCCCGACTCGGGGCGCAAATGATATGGTTGAGTCAAACGAGGCCTAACTTGAGGTGCAAATAATATGGTTGAGTCAAACGAGGCCCAACTGAAGGTGCAAATGATAAGGGCGAGTATAACGAGGCCCACCTCGAGGTGCAAATGATATGGTTGAGTCAAACAAGGCATGACTCGAGGTGCAAATGATGTGGTTGAGTCAAACGAGGACCAACTCGAGGTGCAAATGATATAGTTGAGTCAAACGAGACCTAACTCGAGGCACAAATAATGTGGTTGAGTCAAATAAGGGCCATCTCGAGGTGCAAACATATGTGTAAGTGAAACGAGTCCTGACTCGAAGAGCAAATAATATGGTTGACTCAAACGAGGCTCGACTCGAGGCGCAAATGATATGGCTGAGTCAAACGAGGCCTTTCTCGAGGTGCAAGCATATGTGTAAGTCAAACGAGGCCCGCCTCAAGGTGCAAATGATATGGTTGAGTGAAATGAGGCCCGACTTGAGGTGCAAAAGGATATGGGTGAGTCAAACGAGGCCCGACTCGACACGCAAACATATGGGCGAGTGAAACGAGGTCCAACATGAGGCCAAAACATATGGGTGAGTGAAATGAGGCCCGACTCAAGGCACAATCATATGGACGAGTCAAACGATGCCCAACTCGAGGCGCAACTGTATGGGTAAGAGAAATGAGGCCCGTCTTGAGGCGCAAATGATATGGTAAAGTTAAAAGAGGCCAGACTCGAGGCACAAACACATGGGTGAGTCAAACGAGGCCCGACTTGTGGGAAAAATGATATGGTAAAGTTAAACGAGGCCTGACTCGAGGGGCAAACACATGGGTGAGTCAAACGAGGCCTAACTTTAGGCGCAAATAATATGGTTGAGTCAAACGAGGCCCAACTCGAGGTACAAATGATAAGCGTGAGTCAAACGAGGTGCAAATGATATCAGTGAGTCAAACGAGGCTTGACTCGAGGCACAAATGATATGGGTGAGTCAAATGAGGACCCACTTAAGGCGCAAACACATGGGTGAGTGAAACGAGGCCCAACTCAAGGCGTGGATGATGTGGTTGAGTTAAATGAGGCCTAACTCGAGGCGCAAACACATGGGTGAGTCAAACGAGGCCTAACTTGAGGCACAAATAAAATGGTTGAGTAAAATGAGGCCCAACTCGAGGTGCAAATGATAAGCGTGAATCAAACAAGGCCCGACTCGAGGGGTAGATGATATGGTTGAGTTAAACGAGGCCTGATTCGAGGCATAAACATATGGGTGAGTTAAACGAGGCCCGACAGGAGGCACAAATGATATGGTTGAGTCAAACGAGCCTTGACTCGTGGCATAAACATATGGTTGAGTGAAACGAGGCCCGACTCGAGGCGCAAATGATACGGTTGAGTCAAACGTGGCCCAACTTGAGGCACAAATAATAAGGCTCAGTCAAATGAAGCCCAACTCGAGGTGTAAATGATATGGTTGAGACAAACGAGGCCCGTCTCAGGGCGCAAATGATAAGGATCAGTCAAACGAGGCCCAAATCGAGTCGCAAATGATATAGGTGCATCAAACAAGGCCCGACTCGAGGTGCAAATGATATAGTTGAGTCAAAAGAGGGCCAACTAGGGGTGCAAATGATATTACTAAGTCAAACGAGGCTTGACTCGAGGTGCAAACATATGTGTGAGTCAAATGAGGCCCGACTCAAGGTGCAAACACATGGTTGAGTCAAACGACACCCAAATCAATGCACAAAAGATATGGTTGAGTCAAACAAGCCCCAACTCGAGGCATAAACCTATGGGTGAGTCAAACGAGGCCTGACTCGGGGCACAAATGATATGGTTGAGTCAAATAAGGTCCTACTTGAGGTACAAACGATAAGGGTCAGTCAAACGACAGCCGACTCGAGGCGTAAATCATATTGTTGAGTCAAATGAGGCCTGACTCGAGGTGCAAATGATAAGGCTTAGTCAAACGAAACCCGCCTCAAGGTGCAAATCATATTGTTGAGTCAAACGAGGATTGACTCGGGGCCCAAATGATAAGGTTAGTCAAACGAGGCCCAACTCATGGCGCAAATGATTTGGTTGAGTCAAACAAGGCCTAACCCGAGGCGCAAATGATATGGGTGAGTCAAACGAGGCCCGACTCGAGGGGCAAACATATGGGTGAGTTAAACGAGGCTCGACTCGAGGTGCAGATGATGTCATTGAGTTAAATGAGGCCTAACTCGAGGCACAAATGATGAGGCTTAGTCAAACGAAGCCCGACTCGAGGCACAAATGATATGGTTGAGTCAAACGAGGCACGACTCAAGGTGCAAATGATGTGGTTGAGTCAAATGAGGCATGACTTGAGGTGCAGATGATATGGTTGAGTCAAATGTGGCTCGACTCGAGGCATAAATGATAAGGCTTAGTTAAATGAAGCCCGACTCGGGGCACAAATGATATGGTTGAGTCAAACGAGGCACGACTCAAGGTGCAAATGATGTGGTTGAGTCAAACGAGGCCCGACTCAAGGTGCAAATGATATGGTTGTGTCAAACGAGGCCTGACTCGAGGCACAAATGATAAGGCTCAGTCAAACGAAGCCAAACTCAAGGCACAAACATATGGGTAAGTAAAACGTGGCCCGACTCAAGGCGCAGATGATATGGCTGAGTAGAACGAGGCCTGACTCGAGACGTAAACATATGGGTGAGTCAAACGAGGCCTAACTTGAGGTGTAAATAATATGGTTGAGTCAAACGAGGCCCAACTTGAGGTGTAAATGATAAGGGCGAGTATAACAAGGCCCACCTCGAGGTGCAAATGATATGGTTGAGTTAAACAAGGCATGACTTGAGGTACAAATGATGTGGTTGAGTCAAACGAGGATCAACTTGAGGTGCAAATGATAAGGTTGAGTCAAACGAGGCCCGACTCGAGGCACAAATAATGTGGTTGAGTCAAATGAGGGCCATCTCAAGGTGCAAACATATGTGTAAGTGAAACGAGTCCCAACTCGAAGAGCAAATGATATGGTTGACTCAAACGAGGCCCGACTCGAGGCGTAAATGATGTGGCTGAGTCAAATGAGGCCTTTCTTGAGGTACAAGCATATGTATAAGTCAAACAAGGCCCGCCTCGAGGTGCAAATGATATGGTTGAGTGAAATGAGGCCCGACTTGAGGTGCAAATGATATGGGTGAGTCAAACGAGGCCTAACTCGACACGCAAACATATGGGCGAGTAAAATGAGGTTCGACACGGGGCCAAAACATATGGGTGAGTGAAACGAGGCCTGACTCAAGGCACAATCATATGGACGAGTCAAATGAGGCCCGACTCAAGGCACAACCATATGGGTGAGAGAAATGAGGCCCGTCTCGAGGCGTAGATTATATGGTAAAGTTAAACGAGGCCAGACTCGAGGCGCAAACACATGGGTGAGTCAAACGAGGCCTAACTTTAGGAACAAATAATATGGTTGAGTCAAACGAGGCCCAACTCGAGGTACAAATGATAAGCGTGAGTCAAACGAGGTGCAAATGATATCAGTGAGTCAAATGAGGCTTGACTCGAGGCACAAATTATATGGGTGATTCAAACGAGGCCCCACTTAAGGCGCAAACACATGGGTGAGTGAAACGAGGCCCAAGTCAAAGCGCAGATGATGTGGTTGAGTTAAATGAGGCCTGACTCGAGGCGCAAACACATGGGTGAGTCAAACGAGGCCTAACTTGAGGCACAAATAAAATGGTTGAGTCAAATGAGGCCCAATTCGAGGTGCAAATGATAAGCGTGAGTCAAACAAGGTGCGACTCGAGGGGCAGATGATATGGTTGAGTTAAACGAGGCCTGACTCGAGGCGTAAACATATGGGTGAGTTAAACGAGGCCTGACAGGAGGCACAAATGATATTGTTGAATCAAACGAGCCTTAACTCGTGGCATAAACATATGGGTGAGTCAAACGAGGCTCGACTCAAGGCGCAAATGATACGGTTGAGTCAAACGTGGCCTGACTTGAGGCACAAATGATAAGGCTCAGTCAAATGAAGCCCGACTCGAGGTGTAAATGATATGATTGAGACAAACAAGGCCCGTCTCAGGGCGTAAATGATAAGGATCAGTCAAACGAAGCCCGACTCAAGTCGTAAATGATATCGGTGCATCAAACAAGGCCCAACTCAAGGTGCAAATGATATGGTTGAGTCAAAAGAGGGCTAACTAGGGGTGCAAATGATATTGCTAAGTCAAAGGAGGCTTAACTCGAGGCGCAAACATATGGGTGAGTCAAATGAGGCCTGACTCAAGGCGCAAACACATGGTTGAGTCAAACGACACCCAAATTGATGCACAAAAGATATGGTTGAGTCAAACGAGCCCCGACTCGAGGCATAAACCTATGGGTGAGTCAAACAAGGCTCGACTCGGGGCGCAAATGATATGGTTAAGTAAAATGAGGTCCTACTTGAGGTATAAACGATAAGGGTCAGTCAAATGACAGCCGACTCGAGGTGTAAATCATATTGTTGAGTCAAACGAGACCTGACTCGAGGTGCAAATGATAAGGCTTAGTCAAACGAAAGCTGCCTCAAGGCGCAAATGATATTGTTGAGTCAAACAAGAATCAACTCGGGGCCCAAATGATAAGGGTCAGTCAAACGAGGCCTAACTCATGGCGCAAATGATTTGATTGAGTCAAACAAGGCCTAACTCGAGGTGCAAATATATGGGTGAGTCAAATGAGGCCGACTCAAGGCACAAATATTTGGGTGTGTCAAATGAGGCCCGACTCGAGGCATAGATGATGTGGTTGAGTTAAATGAGGGCTAACTCGAGGCGCAAACACATGGGTGAGTCAAACAAGGCCTAACTTGAGGCGTAAATAATATGGTTGAGTCGAATGAGGCCCAACTTGAGGTGCAAATGATATGGTTGAGTCAAACGAGGCATGACTCAAGGTGTAAATGATGTGGTTGAGTGAAACGAGGACCGACTCGAAGCGCAAATGATATGGTTGAGTCAAACGAGGCCCGCCTCGAGACGTAAATGATGTGGATGACTCAAACGAGGCTCGACTTGAGGTGCAAATGATATGGTTAAGTGAAATGAGGCCTGACTTGAGGTGCAAATGATATGGGTGAGTCAAACAAGGCCCAACTCGATGCGCAAACATATGGGTGAGTGAAACAAGGTCCGACATGAGGCCAAAACATATGGGTGAGTGAAATGAGGCCCGACTCAAGGCACAAACATATAGGTCAGTGGAACGAGGCCTGACTCGAGACACAGATGATATGGTTAAGTTAAACGAGGCCTAACTTGATGTGCAAACACATGGGTGAGTCAAACGAGGCCTCACTTTAGGCGCAAATAATATGGTTGAGTCAAACGAGGCCCAACTCAAGGTGCAAATGATACGGGTGAGTCAAATGAGCCCCGACTCGAGACGCAAATGATATGGTTTAGTCAAACGAGGCATGACTTGAGGCACAATTGATAAGGCTCAGTCAAACGAAGCCTGTCCCGAGGCGCAAATGGTATGGTTAAGTCAAACAAGGCCCGACTTGGGGCACAAATGATATGGTTGAGTCAAATGATGCCCGACTCAAGGCGCAAAAGACATGGGCAAGTTAAACGAGGCCCGACTTGAGGGACGAGTCAAATGAGGCCCGACTCGAGGCACAAAGACATGGGTGAGTCAAACTAGGCCCAAGTCGAGGCACAAATGATAAGGTTGAGTCAAACGAGGCCGGACTCGAGGCGCAAATAATATCACTGAGTCAAACGAGGCCCAACTCGAGGTACAAATGATATGGGTAAGTCAAATAAGGCCCCACTCAAGGCATAAACACATGGGTGAGTTAAACAAGGCCCAACTCGAGGTGCAAATGATTTGGTTAAGTCAAACAAGGCCCAAGTCGAGGCGCAAACATATGGGTGAGTCAAACAAGGCCTAACTTGAGGCACAAATAATATGGTTAAGTCAAACGAGGCCCAACTCGAGGTACAAATGATAAGGGTGAGTCAAACGAGGCCCACCTCGAGGCACAAAAGATATGGTTGAGTCAAATGAGGCATGACTCGAGGTGCAAATAATGTGGTTGAGTCAAACGAGGACCCACTCGAAGTGTAAATGATATGGTTGAGTCAAATGAGGCACGACTCAAGGTGCAAATAATGTGGTTGAGTCAAATTAGGCCCATCTCGAGGTGCAAACATATGTGAAAGTCAAATGAGCCCCAACTCGAGGCACTAATGATATGGTTGATTCAAATGAGGCCTGACTCGAGGTGCAAATGAGAAGGGTGAGTCAAACGATGCCCAACTCGAGGCGCAAATGATATGGTTGAGTCAAATGAGGCCCGACTTGAGGCACAAATGATAAGGCTCAGTCAAATGAAGCTCAACTCGAGGCACAAACATATGGGCAAGTCAAACAAGGCCCAACACGAGGCACAAACACATGGGTGAGTCAAACGAGGATTGACTCGGGGCCCAAATGATAAGGTTAGTCAAACGAGGCCCAACTCATGGCGCAAATGATTTGGTTGAGTCAAACAAGGCCTAACCCGAGGCGCAAATGATAAGGGTGAGTCAAACGAGGCCTGACTCGAGGCACAAACATATGAGTGAGTCAAATGAGGCCCAACACGAGGCCAAAACATATCAGTGAGTTAAACGAGGCCTAACTCAAAGCGCAAATATATGGGTGGGTGAAACAAAGCCCATCTCGAGGTGCAGATGATATGGTAAAGTTAAACGAGGCCAGACTCGAGGCGCAAACACATGGGCGAGTCAAATGAGGCACGACTCAAGGCGTAAATGATACGGTAAAGTTAAACGAGGCCTGACTCGAGGGGCAAACACATGGGTGAGTCAAACGGGCCTAACTTTAGGCGCAAATAATATGGTTGAGTCAAACGAGGCCCAACTCGAGGTGCAAATGATAAGCATGAGTCAAACGAGGCCTAACTCGAGGCGCAAATGATATCGGTGAGTCAAACAAGGCTTGACTCGAGGAACAAATGATATGGGTGAGTCAAACGAGGCCCCACTCAAGGCGCAAACACATGGGTGAGTCAAACGAGGCCTAACTCAAGCACAAATGATTTGGTTAAGTCAAACAAGGCCCAACTCGAGGCACAAATGATGTGGGTGAGTCAAACAAGGCCCAACTCAAGGTGGAGACATAAGGGTGAGTCAAACGAAGCTCGACTTGAGGCGCAGATGATGTGGTTGAGTTAAATGAGGCCAGACTCGAGGCACAAACACATGGGCGAGTCAAACGAGGCCTAACTTGAGGCGCAAATAATATGGTTGAGTCAAACGAGGCCCAACTCGAGGTACAAATGATAAGGGTGAGTCAAATGAGGCCCACCTCGAGGCGCAAAAGATATGGTTGAGTCAAACGAGGCATGACTCAAGGTGCAAATAATGTGGTTGAGTCAAACGAGGGCCGACTCGAGGTGCAAATGATATGGTTGAGTCAAATGAGGCCCATCTCAAGGTGCAAACATATGTGTAAGTCAAACGAGCCCCGACTTGAGGCACTAATGATATGGTTGAGTCAATCGAGGCCCGACTCGAGGCACAAATGAGAAAGGTGAGTAAAACGATTCTTAACTCGAGGCGCAAATGATATGGTTGAGTCAAATGAGCCCCAACTCGAGGTACAAATGATAAGGCTCAGTCAAACGAAGCCCGACTCAAGTTGCAAACATATGGGCAAGTCAAACAAGGCCCAACACGAGGCACAAATTCATGGGTAAGTCAAACGAGTTCCAACTCGAGGCACAAATGATAAGGGTGAGTCAAACGAGGCCCGACTTGATGCGCAAATGATATCGGTGCATCAAATGAGGCTCAACTCAAGGCACAAATGATATGGTTGAGTCAAAAGAGGACTGACTCGAGGTGCAAATGATATGGCTAAGTCAAATGATTTGGTTAAGTCAAACAAGTCCTGACTCGAGGCGCAGATGATATGGTTGAGTCAAATGTGGCCTGACTCGAAGCGCAAATGATAAGGTTAGTCAACTGTGGTTGAGTCAAACGAGGCCCGACTCGAGGTGCAAATGATATGGTTGTGTCAAATGAGGCCCGACTCGAGGCACAAATAATAAGGCTTAGTCAAACGAAGCCAGACTCAAGGCACAAACATATGGGTAAGTGAAACGTGGCCTGACTCAAGGTGCAGATGATATGGCTGAGTAGAACGAGGCTTGACTCGAGGCGCAAACACATGGGTGAGTCAAACGAGGCCTAACTTTAGGCGCAAATAATATGGTTGAGTCAAACAAGTCCCAACTCGAGGTGCAAATGATAAGGGTGAGTCAAACAAGGCCTGACTCGAGGCGCAAATGATATCGGTGAGTCATTTGAGGCCCCAGTCAAGGCGCAAACACATGAGTGAGTCAAACGAGGCCCAACTCGAGGCGCAAATGATTTGGTTGAGTTGAATAAGGCCCAAGTCAAGGCCCAAATGATATGGGTGAGTGAAATGAGGCCTGACTTGAGGCGCAAACATATGGGTAAGTCAAACGAGGCCCGACTTGAGGCACAAATGATATGGCTAAGTCAAACGAGGCCCGACTCAAGGCGTAAATGATAAGGCTTAGTCAAACGAAGCTCGACTCGAGGCACAAATGATATTGTTGAGTCAAACGAGGCTCGGCTCGAGGTGCAAAGGATATGGTTGAGTCAAAAGAGGCCCGACTCGAGGCGCAAATGATATGGCTGAGTCAAACAAGGCTTGACTCAAGGCACAAATAATATGGGTGAGTCAAACGAGGCCCGACTCGAGGCACAGAAGATATGGTTCAGTTAAATAAGGCTTGACTCGAGGCGCGAACATATGGGTGAGTCAAACGACGCCCGACTCGAGGCACAAATGATTTGGTTAAGTTAAATAAGGCCTAACTCGAGGCACAAACACATCTGGTTGAGTTAAATGAGGCCTGACTCAAGGCGCAAACACATGGGTGAGTCAAACGAGGCTTAACTTGAGGCACAAATAATATGGTTGAGTCAAACGAGGCCCAACTCGAGGTGTAAATGATAAGGTTGAGTCAAACGATGCCCACCTCGAGGCGCAAATGATATGGTTAAGTCAAACGAGGCCCGACTCAAGGCATAAATATTGTGGTTAAGTCAAACGAGGCCCATCTCGAGATGGAAACATATGTGTAAGTCAAAAGAGTCCCGACTCGAGGCACAAATGATATGAGTGAGCCCTCATTTGACTCTCCCATATCATTTGTACCTCGAGTCAGGCCCCGTTTTACTCAGCCATATCATATGCGCCTCGACTTGTGCCACTTTTGAGTCAACTATATCATTTGTGCATCGAGTCGGGCCTCATTTGACTCAATCATATCATTAGGACCCCAGGTCAGGACTCGCTTGACTTACACATATGTTTGCAACTCGAGATCGGCCTTGTTTGACTCAACCACATCATTTGCACCTCGAGTTGGGCCTCATTTGACTCAACCATATTATTTACACCCCAAATTGGACCTTGTTTGACTCAACCATATCATTTGCACCTCGAGTCGAGCCTCGTTTAACTCAACCATATCATTTGCACCTCTTGTCGGGACTCGTTTGATTGAACCATATCATTTGCACCTCGAGTCGTGTCTTGTTTGACTAAACCATATCATTTGAGCCTCGAGTCGGGACTTGTTTGACTTACACATATGTTTGCACCTTGAGATGGGCCTCGTTTGACTCAACCATATCATTTGCACCTCGAGCCGGGCCTCGTTTGACTCAACCATATCATTTGCACCCCGAGTCGGGCCTTGTTTGACTCAACCATATCATTTGCACCTCGAGTCGGGCCTCATTTGACTCAATCATATCATTTGCTCCCTGAGTTGGGCCTTGTTTGACTCAACCATATCATTTGCACCTCAAGTCGAGCCTCGTTTAACTCAACCATATCATTCGAACCTGTTGTCGGGACTCGTTTGACTGAACCATATCATTTGCACCTTGAGTCGTGCCTCGTTTGACTTAACCATATCATTTGAGCCTCGAGTCAGGACTTGTTTGACTTACACATATGTTTGCACCTTGAGATGGGCCTCGTTTGACTCAACCACATCATTTGAGGCTCAAGTTAGGCCTCGTTTGACTCAACCACATCATTTGCACCCCAAGTTGGGCCTTGTTTGACTCAACCATATCATTTGCACCTTGAGTCGGGCCTCGTTTAACTCAACCATATCATTTGCACCTCTTGTTGGGACTTATTTGACTGAACCATATCATTTGCACCTTGAGTCGTGCCTCGTTTGACTTAATCATATCATTTGATCCTTGAGTTGGGACTTGTTTGACTTACACATATGTTTGCACCTTGAGATGCGCCTCGTTTTACTCAACCACATCATTTGAGGCTCAAGTCAAGCCTCGTTTGACTCAACCATATCATCTACAACCCGAGTTGGGACTCGTTTGACTCAACCATATCATTTGCACGCCGAGTTGGGCCATGTTTGACTCAACCATATCATTTGCACCTCGAGTCGTGCCTCGTTTGACTTAACCATATCATTTGAGCCTCGAGTCAGGACTTGTTTGACTTACACATATGTTTGCACCTTGAGATGGGCCTCGTTTGACTCAACCACATCATTTGAGGCTCAAGTCAGGCCTCGTTTGACTCAACCATATCATTTGCACCCCAAGGTAGGCCTTGTTTGACTCAACCATATCATTTGCACCTCGAGTCGTGCCTCGTTTGACTCAACCATATCATTTGAGCCTCGAGTCGGGACTTGTTTGACTTACACATATGTTTGCACCTTGACATGGGCCTCGTTTGACTCAACCACATCATTTGAGGTTCAAGTCAGGCCTTGTTTGACTCAACCATATCATTTGCACCTCGAGTCGGGCCTCGTTTGACTCAACCATATCATTTGCACCCCGAGTTGGGCCTTGTTTGACTCAACCATATCATTTGCACCTTGAGTCGTGCCTCGTTTAACTTAACCATATCATTTGAGCCTCGAGTCGGGACTTGTTTGACTTACACATATGTTTGCACCTTGAGATGGGCCTCGTTTGACTCAACCACATCATTTGAGGCTCAAGTCAAGCCTCGTTTGACTCAACCATATCATTTGCAACTCGAGTCGGGCCTCGTTTGACTCAACCATATCATTTGCACCTCGAGTCGCACCTCGTTTGACTTAACCATATCATTTGAGCCTCGATTCTAGACTTGTTTGACTTACACATATGTTTGCACCTTGAGATGGGCCTCGTTTGACTCAACCACATCATTTGAGGCTCAAGTCAGGCCTCGCTTGACTCAACCATATCATTTCCACCTCGAGTCGGGCCTCGTTTGACACAACCATATCATTTGCACTCCGAGTTGGGCCTTGTTTGACTCAACCATATCATTTGCACCTCGACTCATGTCTCGTTTGACTAACCCTTTTGTTTACAACTTGAGTCGGGCCTTGTTTGACTCAACCATATCATTTGCACCCAGAGTTGGGCCTTGTTTGACTCAACCATATCATTTGCACCTCGAGTCGGGCCTCGTTTAACTCAACGATATCATTTGCACCTCTTGTCGGGACTCATTTGACTGAACCATATCATTTGCACCTCGAGTCGTGCCTCGTTTGACTTAACCATATCATTTGAGGCTCGAGTCTAGACTTGTTTGACTTACACATACGTTTGCACCTTGAGATGGGCCTCGTTTGACTCAACCACATCATTTGAGGCTTAAGTCAGGCCTCGTTTGACTCAACCATATTATTTGCACCTCGAGTCAGGCCTCGTTTGACTCAACCATATCATTTACACCCTGAGTTAGGCCTTGTTTGACTCAACCATATCATTTGCACCTCGAGTCAGGCCTTGTTTAACTCAACCATATCATTTGCAGCTCTTGTCGAGACTCGTTTGATTGAACCATATCATTTGCACCTCGAGTCGAGCCTCGTTTGACTTAACCATATCATTTGTGCCTTGAGTCTGCACTTGTTTAACTTGCACATATGTTTGCACCTTGAGATGGGCCTTATTTGACTCAACCACATCATTTGAGGCTCAAGTCAGGCCTTGTTTGACTCAACCATGTCATTTGCACCTCGAGTCGGGCCTCGTTTGACTCAACCATATCATTTGGACCACGAGTTGGGCCTTGTTTGACTCAACCATATCATTTGCACCTTGAGTCATGCCTCGTTTGACTAATCCTTTTGTTTGCAACTTGAGTCGGGCCTCGTTTGACTCAACCATATCATTTGCACCCCGAGTTGGGCCTTGTTTGACTGAACCATATCATTTGCACCTCGAGTCAGGCCTCGTTTAACTCAACCATATCATTTGCACCTCTTGTCGGGACTTGTTTGATTGAACCATATCATTTGCACCTCAAGTCGCGCCTCGTTTGACTTAACCATATCATTTGAGCATCAAGTCAGGATTTATTTGACTTACACATATGTTTGCACCTTGAGATGGGCCTCATTTGACTCAACCACATCATTTGAGGCTCAAGTCAGGCCTCGTTTGACTCAACCGTATCATTTGCACCTCGAGTTGGGCCTCGTTTTACTCAACCATATCATTTGATCCTCGAGTCGTGCCACGTTTGACTAACCCTTTTGTTTGCAACTTGAGTTGGGCCTCGTTTGACTCAACCATATCATTTGTGCCTCAAGTCAGCTTCGTTTGACTGAGCCTTATCATTTGTGCCTCGAGTTGGGCATCGTTTGACTTAACCATATCATTTGTGCCTCGAGTCAGGTATCGTTTGACTCACCCTTCTCATTTGGGCCTCGAGTTGGGCCTCGTTTGACTCAACCATAGCAATAGCGCCTCGAGTCGGGAATCATTTGACTTACACATATGTTTGCACCTCGGGATGGGCCTCGTTTGACTCAACCCCATCATTTGCGCCTCGAGTCGGTTGTCATTTGACTCAACCATATCATTTGCACCTCGAGTCGAGCCTCATTTGACTCAACCACATCATTTACACCTCGAGTCCTGCCTCGTTTGACTTAACCATATCATTTGCACATGGAGCCGGGCTTCGTTTGACTAAGCCTTAGCATTTGCGTCTCGAGTCGGGCCTCGTTTGACTCACCCATATGTTTGCGCCTTGAGTCGGGCCTCGTTTGACTCAACCGCATCATTTGCGCCTCAAGTCGGGCCTCGTTTGACTGAACAATATCATTTGAGTCTCGAGTCGGGCTTCATTTGACTCAACCATATCATTTGAGCATCGAGTCGGGACTTGTTTGACTTACACATATCTTTGCAACTTGGGATGGGCCTCGTTTGACTCAACCACATCATTTGCGCCTCGAGTCGGTCCTTGTTTGACTCAACCATATCATTTGCACCTTGAGTCGGGCCTCGTTTGACTCAACCACATCATTTAGACCTGGAGTCCTGCCTCGTTTGACTTAACCATATCATTTGCACCTCGAGCCAGGCTTCGTTTGACTAAGCCTTATCATTTGTGCCTCGAGTTGGGCCTCATTTGATTCAACCATATCATCTGCCCCTCGAGTCCGGCCTCGTTTGACTCACCCATATGTTTGCGCCTCAAGTCGGGCCTCGTTTGACTTAACAATATCATCTGCGCCTCGAGTCCGGCCTCATTTGACTCACTCGGGCCTCGTTTGACTAAGCCTTATCATTTGCGCTTCGAGTCGGGCCTCGTTTGACTCAACCATATCATCTGCACCTCGAGTCGGGCCTTATTTGACTCACCCGTTTCATTTGTGCCTCGAGTCAGGACTTGTTTGATTTAACCAAATCATTTGTGCCTCGAGTTGAGCCTCGTTTCACTCACCCATGTGTTTGCGCCTTGAGTGGGGCCTCATTTGACTCTCCCATATCATTTGTACGTCGAGTCAGGCCTTGTTTGACTCAGTCATCTCATTTGCGCCTTGACTCGGGCCTCTTTTGAGTCAACCATATCATTTGTGCGTCGAGTCAGGCCTTGTTTGACTTACACATATGTTTGCACCTCGAGAAAGGCCTCGTTTGACTCAACCACATCATTTGTCCTCAAGTCAGGCCTCATTTGACTCAACCATATCATTAGCGCCTCAAGTTGGGACTCGTATGACTTACACATATGTTGGCACCTCGAGATGGGCTTCATTTGACTTAACCACATCATTTGTGCCTTGAGTCGGGCCTCGTTTGACTCAACCATATCATTTGCACCTCGGGTCGAACCTTGTTTAACTCAACCATATCATTTGCACCTCTTGTTGGGACTCGTTTGACAGAACCACATCATTTGCATCTCGAGTCGTGCCTCGTTTGACTCAACCATATCATTTGAGCATCGATTCGGGACTTGTTTGACTTACACATATCTTTGCACCTCGAGATGGGCCTTGTTTGACTCAACCACATTATTTGTGCCTCGAGTCAGGCCTCGTTTGACTCAACCATATCATTTGCACCACGAGTCGGGCCTCGTTTGACTCAACCACATTCTTTGCACCTGAGTTGTGCCTTGTTTGACTTAACCATATCATTTGCGCCTTGAGGTGGGCCTCGTTTGACTCACCCTTATGTTTACAACTTGAGTCAGGCCTCGTTTGACTCACACATATAATTTGAGCCTCGAGTCAGGACTTGTTTGACTTACACATATGTTTGCACCTTGAGATGGGCCTCATTTGACTCAATCAAATCATTTGAGCCTCAAGTCAGGCCTCGTTTGACTCAACCATATCATTTGCACCTTGAGTCGGGCCTCGTTTCACTCAACCATATCAATTGCACCCCGAGATGGGCCTTGCTTGACTCAACCATATTATTTGCACCTCGAGTCAGGCCTCGTTTAACTCAACCATATCATTTGTACCTCTTGTCGGGACTCGTTTGACTGAACCATATCATTTGCACCTCGAGTCGTGCCTCGTTTGACTCAACCATATCATTTGAGCCTCAAGTCGGGACTTGTTTGACTTACACATATGTTTGCACCTTGAGATGGGCCTCGTTTGACTCAACCACATTATTTGAGCCTCGAGTCAGGCCTCGTTTGACTCAACCATATAATTTGCACCTCAAGTTGGGCCTCGTTTGACTCACTCATATGTTTGCGCCTCGAGTCGGGCCTTATTTGACTCAACCACATCATTTGTGCCTCAAGTCAGGTCTCGTTTGACTCAACAATGTCATTTGCACCTCGAGTCGGGCTTCGTTTGACTAAGCCTTATCATTTGTGCTTCAAGTTTGGCCTCGTTTGACTCAACCATGTCATCTGCACCTCGAGTCGGGCCTCATTTGACTCACCCGTATCATTTGTGCCTCGAGTCGGGATTTGTTTGATTTAAGCAAATCATTTGCGCCTCGAGTTGGGCCTCGTTTCACTCACCCATGTGTTTACGCCTTGAGTGGGGCCTCGTTTGACTCTCCCATATCATTTGTACCTTGAGTCAGCCTTGTTTGACACAACCATCTCATTTGCGCCTTGACTCGGGCCTCTTTTGAGTCAACCATATCATTTGTGCATCGAGTCGGGCCTTATTTGACTTACACATATGTTTGCACCTTGAGAAAGGCCTCGTTTGACTCAACCACATCATTTGTGCCTTGAGTCGGGCCTCATTTGACTCAACCACATCATTAGTGCCTCGAGTCGGGACTCGTATGACTTACACATGCGTTGGTCAAACGAGGCCTAACTCGAGGCATAAATGTTATAGGTTAGTCAAACGAGGCTTGACTTGAGGTGCAAATGAAATGGTTGAGTTAAATGAGGCCCAATTTGAGGCACAAATGATGTGGTTGAGTCAAACAAAGCTCGACTCGAGGCACAACTAATATGGTGGAGTCAAACGAGGGTTGACTCGAGGCACAAATGAGAAGGTTGTGTTAAATGAGGCTCGACTCGTGGCACAAATGATATGGTGAGTCAAACGAGACCCTACTCGATGCACAAATGATATGGGCGAGTCAAACGAGGCCCGACTCAAGGCGCAAATGATATGGCTGAGTCAAACGAGGCTCGACTTCAGACGCAAATGATATGGCTGAGTCAAATGAGGCCTGACTTGAGGCACAAATAATATGGTTGAGACAAATGAGGCCTGACTCGAGGCGCAAATGATAAGGGAAAGTCAATCGAGGACCGACTCGAGGTGCAAATGATATAAGAGAGTCAAATGAGGCCTGACTCGAGGCACAAATGATATAGTTGACTCAAGCGAGGCCCAACGTGAGGCGCAAATGATATGGTTGAATCAAACGAGGCCTAACTCGAGGCACAAGTGACATGGGTGATTCGAACGAGGCCCGACTTAAGGTACAAAGATATGGGTAAGTCAAACGAGGCCCGGTTCGAGGCGCAAGCATATGGGTGAGTCAAAACGAGGCCCGACTCAAGGTGCAAATGATATGGTCGAGTCAAACGAGGCCTGACTCGAGGCACAAATGATAAGGGTGAGTCAAATGAGGCCCAGCTCGGGGAACAAATGATATGGGTGAGTCAAACGAGGCCCAACTCGAGGCACAAATGATATGGTTTAGTCAAACAATGCCCGACTCGAGGTGCAAACATATGGGAGAGTTAAACGAGGCTGACTTGAGGCGCAAATGATATGGTTAAGTCAAATAAGGCACAACTCGAGTCATAAATTATAAGGGTGAGTCAAATGAGGCTCGACTCAAGGTACATAATATTTAGGTACGTAAAACAAGGCCTAACTCAAGGCATAAATAATATGGTTGAGTCAAACGAGGTCTAACTTAAGGCGTAAATGATATGGGGTCAAACGAGGCCCGACTCGAGGCGTAAATGATATGGTTGAGTGAAATGAGGCTTGACTCGAGGCACAAATGATAAGGGTGAGTCAAACGAGGCACCCCTGAGGTGCAAGGAGAAGGGTGAGTCAAAACAAGGCCCAACTCTAGGCACAAATGATATAGTTGAGTCAAACGAGGCCCATCTTGAGGCACAAATGATAAGGGTGAGTCAAATGAGGCTCGACTCGAGGCACAAAGACATGGGTGAGTCAAACGAGGCCTAAATCGAGGCACATATGATATGCTTGAGTCAAACGAGACCTGACTAGAGGTGCAAATGATAAGGGTAAGTCAAATGAGGCCCGGCTCGAGGCACAAATGACATGGGTGAGACAAACGAGGCCCAACTTGCCGCACAAATGATATAGGTTAGTCAAACGAGGCCCGACTTGAGGCGCAAATGAAATGGTTGAGTCAAATGAGACCCAATTTGAGGCAAAAATGATATGGTTGAGTCAACGAGGCCTGACTCGAGGCACAAATGAAATGGGTGAGTCAAACGAGGCCCGACCCGAGGCACAAATGATATGGTTGAGTCAATCGATGCCCAGCTGGAGGCACAAATGATATGGTTGAGTCAAATGAGGCTTGACTCGAGGCACAAATGACATGGGCGAGTCGAACGAGGCCCGACTCGAGGTACAAAGATATAGGTAAGTCAAACAAGGCCCGGCTCGAGGCGCAAACATATGGGTGAGTCAAAACGATACCCGACTCGAGGTGTAAATCATATGGTTGAGTCAAACAAGGCTTGACTCGAGCACAAATGATAAGGGTGAGTGAAATGAGGCCCAGCACGAGGCATAAATGACAAGGGTGAGTCAAACGAGGCCCAAGTCGAGGCATAAATTATATAGGTTAGTCAAATGAGGCTCGACTTAAGGCGCAAATGAAATGGTTGAGTTAAATAAGTCCCAACTTGAGGCGCAAATGATATGGTTAAGTCAAACGAGGCCTAACTCAAGGCACAAAAGAAATGGTTGAGTCAATTAAGGCCCAACTTGAGGCACAAATGAAATGGTTGAGTTAAATGAGGCTCGACTTGAGGCACAAATGATATGGTTGAGTCAAATGAGGCCTGACTCAAGACACAAATGAAATGGTTGAGTTAATTGACACCCGACTTGAGGCACAAATGATATGGTTGAGTCAAACAAAGCTCAACTCGAGGCGCAACTGATATGGTGGAGTCAAACGAGGGTTGACTCTAGGCACAAATGAGAAGATTGAGTCAAATGAGGCTCGACTAGTGGCGCAAATGATATGGTGAGTCAAACGAAGCCTACTCGATGCACAAATGATATGGGTGAGTTAAACGAGGCTCGACTTCAGGCGCAAATGATATGGGTGAGTCAAACGAGGCCCGACTTTAGGCACAAATTATATGGTTGAGACAAACAAGGCCTGACTCGAGGTGCAAATGATAAGGGTAAGTGAACTGAGGCCCGACTCGAGGTGCAAATGATATAGGTGAGTCAAATGAGGCCTGACTCGAGGAACAAATGATATGGTTGACTCAAGCGAGGCCCGGCTTGAGGCACAAATGATATGGTTGAGTCAAACGAGGCCTGACTTGAGGCACAAATGACATGGGTGAGTCGAATGAGGCGCGACTCAAGGTACAAAGATATGGGTAAGTCAAACGAGGCCCGGCTCGAGGCGCAAACATATGGGTGAGTCAAAACGAGACCCGACTCGAGGTGCAAATGATAAGGTTAAGTCAAACGAGGCATGACTCGAGGTACAAATGATAAGGGTGAGTCAAATGAGGCCAGGTCGAGGCGCAAATGATATGGGTGAGCCAAACGAGGCCGAACTCGAGGCACAAATGATATGGTTGAGTCAAACAATGCCCGACTCAAGTCACAAACATATGGGAGAGTCAAATGAGGCCTGACTCAAGGCGCAAATGATATGGTTGAGTCAAATGAGGCTCAACTCGAGGCATAAATTAGAAAGGTGAGTCAAATGACACCCGACTCGAGGCACATATTATTTAGGTGTATAAAACGAGGCCTAACTCAAGGCGTAAATAATATGGTTGAGTCAAATGATGTCCGACTTGAGGCGTCAATGATATGGGAGAGTCAAACTACGCCCGACTCGAGGCGGAAATGATATGGTTGAGAGAAACGAGGCCCGACTCAAGGCACAAATGATAAGGGTGAGTCAAACGAGGCCCAGCCTGAGGTGCAAGGAGAAGGGTGAGTCAAAACAAGGCCCAACTCTAAGCACAAATGATATAGTTGAGTCAAACGAGGCCCATCTCGAGGCACAAATGATAAGGGTCAGTCAAATAAGGCTCGACTCGAGGCATAAAGACATGGTTGAGTCAAACGAGGCCTAAATCGAGGCATATATGATATGCTTGAGTCAAACGAGACTTGAATAGAGGTGCAAATGTTAAGGGTGAGTCAAATAAGGCCTGGCTCGAGGCGTAAATGACATGGGTGAGTCAAACGAGGCCCAACTCGAGGCATAAATGATATAGGTTAGTCAAACGAGGCCCGACTTGAGGCACAAATGAAATGGTTGAGTCAAATGAGGCCCGATTTGAGGCACAAATGATATGGTTGAGTCAAACGAGGCCTAACTCGAGGCACAAATGAAATGGGTGAGTTAAACGAGGCTCAACTTGAGGCGCAAATGATATGGTTGAGACAAATGAGGCCCGACTCGAGGCACAAATGATAAGGGTAAGTCAACCGAGGCCCGACTCAAGGCGCAAATGATATAGATGAGTCAAACGAGGCCCGACCCGAGGTGCAAATGATATGGTTAAGTCAAATGAGGCCTGACTCAAGGCACAAATGACATGGGTGAGTCAAACGAGGCCAGACTCGAGGTACAAAGATATAGGTCAGTCAAACAAGGCTCGGCTCGAGGCGCAAACATATGGGTGAGTCAAAACGATTCCTGACTCGAGGTGTAAATGATATGGTTGAGTCAAACAAGGCCTGACTCGAGGCGCAAATGATAAGGGTGAGTGAAATGAGGCCCAGCACGAGGCACAAATGACAAGGGTGAGTCAAACGAGGCCCAACTGGAGGCATAAATGATATAGGTTAGTCAAACGAGGCCCAAGTTGAGGCGTAAATGAAATGGTTGAGTTAAATGAGGCCCGACTTGAGGTGCAAATGATATGGTTGAGTCAAACAAGGCCTGTCTCAAGGCACAAATGAAATGGTTGACTCAATTGAGGCCCAACTTGAGGCGCAAATGATATGGTTGATCAAACAAAGCTCGACTCGAGGCACAACTGATATGTTGAAGTCAAACGAGGGTTGAATCAAGGCACAAATGAGAAGGTTGAGTCAAATGAGGCTCGACTCGTGGCACAAATGATATGGTGAGTCAAACGAGGCCCTACTCAATGCACAATTGATATGGGTGAGTCAAATGAGGCTCGACTCAAGGCATAAATGATATGGCTGAGTCAAACGAGGCCCGACTTGAGACACAAATAATATGGTTGAGACAAATGAGGCCTGACTCGAAGAACAAATGATAAGGGTGAGTCAACCGAGGCCCGACTTGAGACACAAATGATAAGGGTGAGTCAAATGAGGCCTAGCTCGAGGAGCAAATGATATGGGTGAGTCAAACGAGGCCCAACTCGAGGCACAAATGATATGGTTGAGTCAAACATTGCCCGACTCGAGGACAAACATATGGGAGAGTTAAAGGCGCAAATGATATGGTTGAGTCAAATGAGGCTTAACTCGAGGCATAAATTATAAGGGTGAGTCTAATGAGGCCCGACTTGAGGTGCATATTATTTAGGTGTGTAAAACGAGGCCTAACTCAAGGCGTAAATAATATGGTTGAGTCAAACGAGGTTTGACTTGAGGCGTAAATAATATGGGTGAGTCAAATGAGGCCCGACTAGATGCGCAAATGATATGGTTGAGTCAAACACGGCTTGACTTGAGGCGCAATTGATATGGGTGAGTCTAACGAGGCCCAGCCTGAGGAGCAAGGATAAGGTTGAGTCAAAACAAGGCCTAACTCTAGGCACAAATGATATAGTTGTGCCAAACGAGGCCCATCTTGAGGCACAAATGATAAGGGAGAGTCAAATGAGGCTCAACTCGAGGCGCAATGACATGGGTGAGTCAAACAAGGCCTAAATCGAGGCACATATGATATGCTTGAGTCAAACGAGAACTAACTAGAGGTGCAAATGATAAGGGTGAGTCAATGAGGCCCGGCTCAAGGCACACATGACATGGAGGAGTCAAACGAGGCCCAACTCGAGGCATAAATGATATAGGTTAGTCAAACGAGGCCTAACTTGAGGCACAAATAAAATATTTGAGTCAAATGAGGCCTGATTTGAGACGCAAATGATATGGTTGAGTCAAACGAGGCCTGACTCGAGGCATAAATGAAATGAGTGAGTCCAACGAGGCTCGACTCTAGGCACAAATGATGTGGTTGAGATAAATGAGGCCCGACTCGAGGCGTAAATGATAAGGGTAAGTCAACCGAGGCCTGACTCAAGGCGCAAATGATATAGATGAGTCAAATGAGGCTCGGCTCGAGGCACAAATGATATGGTTGAGTCAAACGATGCCTAACTTGAGGCGCAAATGATATGGTTGAGTTAATTGACGCCCGACTTGAGGCACAACTAATATGGTTGAGTTAAACAAAGCTTGACTCGAGGGCAACTTATATGGTGGAGTCAAACGAGGCTCGACTCGAGGCGCAAAGACATGGGTGAGTCAAACAAGGCCTAAATCGAGGCACATATGATATGCTTGAGTGAAACGAGAACTAACTAGAGGTGCAAATGATAAGGGTGAGTCAATGAGGCCCGGCTCGAGGCACACATGACATGGGTGAGTCAAACGAGGCCCAACTCTAGGCATAAATGATATAGGTTAGTCAAACGAGGCCCAACTTGAGGCACAAATGAAATGGTTGAGTCAAATGAGCCCCGATTTGAGACGCAAATGATATGGTTGAGTCAAACGAGGCCTAACTCGAGGCACAAATGAAAGGAGTGAGTCCAACGAGGCTCGACTCTAGGCACAAATGATGTGGTTGAGACAAAAGAGGCCCGACTCAAGGCGCAAATGATAAGGGTAAGTCAACCGAGTCCCGACTCAAGGCACAAATGATATAGATGAGTCAAACGAGGCCCGGCTCGAGGCACAAATGATATGGTTTAGTCAAACGATGCCCAACTTGAGACACAAATGATATGGTTGAGTTAATTGACGCCCGACTTGAGACACAAATGATATGGTTGAGTCAAACAAAGCTTGACTCGAGGCGCAACTGATATGGTGGAGTCAAACAAGGGTTGACTCGAGGCGTAAATGAGAAGGTTGAGTCAAATGAGGCTCGACTCGTGGCACAAATGATATGGTGAGTCAAAGGAGGCCCTATTCGATGTGCAAATGATAAGGGTGAGTCAAACGAGGCCAACACAAGGCGCAAATGATATGGCTTGGTCAAACGAGGCCCGACTTGAGGCACAAATAATATGGGTGAGTCAAACAAGGCTCGATTTGAGGTGCAAATAATATGGTTGAGACAAATGAGGCCTGACTCAAGGCGCAAATGATAAGGGTAAGTCAACCGAGGCCCGACTCGAGATGCAAATTATATAGGTGAGTCAAACGAGGCTTGACTCGAGGCACAAATGATATGGTTGACTCAAGCGAGGCCTGGCTTGAGGCGCAAATGATATGGTTGAGTCAAACGAGGCCTGACTCGAGGTACAAATGACATGGGTGAGTCAAACGAGGCCCAACTTGAGGCACAAATGATATGGTTGAGTCAAACAATGCTCAACTCGAGGTGCAAATATATGGGAGAGTCAAATGAGGCCTGACTCGAGGCGCAAATAATATGGTTGAGTCAAACGAGGCTCAACTCGAGGCATAAATTATAAAGGTGAGTCAAATGATGCCCGACTTGAGGCACATATTATTTAGGTGTGTAAAACGAGGCCTAACTCAAGGCGCAAATAATATGGTTTAGTCAAACGAGGTCTAACTTAAGGCATAAATGATATGGGTAAGTCAAGAGAGGCCCGACTCGAGGCGCAAATGATATGGTTGAGTGAAACGAGGCCCGACTTAAGGCACAAATGATAAGGTTAAGTCAAACGAGACTCGCCCTGAGGTGCAAGGATAAGGGTGAGTCAAAACAAGGCCCAACTCCAGGCACAAATGATATAGCTGAGTCAAACAAGGCCCATCTTGAGGCATATATGATAAGGGTGAGTC
This sequence comes from Dicorynia guianensis, assembly GCA_037013595.1. Lineage (NCBI taxonomy): Eukaryota > Viridiplantae > Streptophyta > Magnoliopsida > Fabales > Fabaceae > Dicorynia > Dicorynia guianensis. The sequence continues at coordinate 14,978,808 of JASUAB010000012.1, read as the reverse complement.
AAATAAGGACTAGAGGTGCAAATGATAAGGGTGAGTCAAATGAGGCCCGGCTCGAGGCACAAATGACATGGGTGAGTCAAATGAGGCCTAACTCAAGGCACAAATGATATAGGTTAGTCAAACGAGGCCTGACTTGAGGCATAAATGAAATGGTTGAGTCAAATGAGGCCTGATTTGAGGCACAAATGATATGGTTGAGTCAAACGAAGCCTGACTTGAGGCACAAATGAAATGAGTGAGTCAAACAAGGCCCGACTTGAGGCATAAATAATATGGTTGAGACAAATAAGGCTCAACTCGAGGCGCAAATGATAAGGGTAAGTCAATTGAGGCTCGACTAAAGCCGCGAATTATATAGATGAGTCAAACGAGGCCCAACTCGAGGCACAAATGATATGGTCGAGTCAAACGATGCCCAACTTGAGGCACAAATGATATGGTTGAGTTAAATGAGGCCTGACTCGAGGCACAAACGACATGGGTGAGTCGAATGAGGCCCGACTCGAGGTACAAAGATATAGGTAAGTCAAACGAGGCCCAGCTCGAGGCGCAAACATATGGGTGAGTCAAAACGAGGCCTGACTCGAGGTGCAAATGATAAGGGTGAATGAAATGAGGCCTAGCACAAGGCACAAATGACAAGGTTGAGTCAAACGAGGCCCAACTCGAGTCATAAATGATATAGGTTAGTCAAACGAGGCCCAACTTGAGGCGCAACTGAAATGGTTGAGTTAAATGAGACTCGACTTAAGGCGTAAATGATATGGTTGAGTCAAACAAGGCCTGACTCAAGGCACAAATGAAATGGTTAAGCCAATTGAGGCCTGACTTGAGGCACAAATGATATGGTTGAGTCAAACAAAGCTCAACTCGAGGCACAACTGATATGGTAGAGTCAAATGAGGGCTGACTCGAGGCACAAATGAGAAGGTTGAGTCAAATGAGGCTCGACTCGTGGCACAAATGATATGGTGAGTCAAACGAGGCCCCACTCAATGCGCAAATGATATGGGTGAGTCAAACGAGGCTCGACTCAAGGCGCAAATGATATGGCTGAGTCAAACGAGGCCCGACTTGAGGCGCAAATGATAAGGGTAAGTCAAACGAGGCCCGACTTGAGGCACAAATAATATGGTTAAGACAAACGAGGCCTGACTCGAGGCGCAAATGATAAGGGTAAGTCAACCGAGGCCCAATTCAAGGTGCAAATGATATAGGTGAGTCAAATGAGGCTTGACTCGAGGCATAAATGATATGGTTAACTCAAGCGAGGCCTAGCTTGAGGCACGAATGATATGGTTGAGTCAAACGAGGCCTGACTCAAGGCAGAAATGACATGGGTGAGGCGAATAAGGCTCGACTCGAGGTACAAAGATTTGGTTGAGTCAAACAATGCCCGGCTCGAGGCGCAAACATATAGGAGAGTCAAACGAGGCCTGACTCGAGGTGCAAATGATATGGTTGAGTCAAACAAGGCTCAACTTGAGGCATAAATTATAAGGGTGAGTCAAATGAGGCCCGACTAGAGGCACATATTATTTAGGTGTGTAAAACGAGGCCTAACTCAAGGCGTAAATAATATGGTTGAGTCAAACAAGGTCCGACTTGAGGCATAAATGATATGGGTGAGTCAAACGAGGCTTGACTCGAGGCGCAAATGATATGGTTGAGTGAAACGAGGCCCGACTCGAGGCACAAATGATAAGGGTGAGTCAAACAAGGCCCGACCTGAGGTGCAAGGATAAGGGTAAGTCAAAATAAGGCCCAACTCTAGGCACAAATGATATAGTTGAGTCAAACGAGGCCCATCTTGAGGCACAAATGATAAGGGTGAGTCAAATGAGGCTCGACTCGAGGCGCAAATACATGGGTGTCTCAAACGAGGCCTAAATCGAGGCACATATGATCTGCTTAAGTTGAACGAGACCTGACCGAGGTGCAAATGATAAGGGTGAGTCAAATGAGGCCTGGCTCGAGGCACAAATGACATGGGTGAGTCAAACGAGGCCCAACTCGAGGCACAAATGATATAGGTTAGTCAAACGAGGCCCAACTTGAGACGCAAATGAAATGGTTGAGTCAAATGAGGCCCGATTTGAGGCGCAAATAAAATGAGTGAGTCAAACGAGGCCTGACTCTAGGCACAAATGATATGGTTGAGATAAATGAGGCCCGACTCGAGGCGCAAATGATAAGGGTAAGTCAATCGAGGCACAACTCAAGGCGGAAATGATATAGATGAGTCAAACGAGAGTCAAACAATGCCGGACTTGAGGCGCAAATGATATGGTTGAGTCAAATTAGGCCTGACTCGAGGCACAAATGACATGGGTGAATTGAACGAGGCCCGACTCGAGGTACAAAGATATAGTTAAGTCAAATGAGGCCCGGCTCGAGGCGTAAACATATGGTTGAGTCAAAACGATGCTCGACTTGAGGTGCAAATGATATGGTTGAGTCAAACAAGGCCTGACTCGAGGCACAAATGATAAGGGTGAGTCAAATGAGGCCCAGTTCGTGGCGCAAATGGTATGGGTGAGTCAAACGAGGCCTAACTCGAGGCACAAATGATATGGTTGGGTCAAACAATGCCCGACTCAAGGCACAAACATATGGGAGAGTCAAATGAGGCCCTACTCGAGGCGCCAATGATATGGTTGAGTCAAATGAGGCCCAACTAGAGGAATAAATTATAAGGGTGAGTCAAATGAGGCCCGACTCGAGGCACATATTATTTAGGTGTGTAAAACGAGGCTCAACTTGAGGCATAAATAATATGGTTGAGTCAAATGAAGCCTGACTTGAGGCACAAATGATATGGGTGAGTCAAACGAGGCCCGACTCGAGGTGCAAATGACATGGTTGAGTAAAACGAGGCTCGACTCGAGGCACAAATGATAAGGGTGAGTCAAACGAGGCCCGGCCCGATGCGCAAAAATATGGGTGAGTCAAAAGAGGCCCGACTCTAGGCGCAAATGATATAGTTGAGTCAAACGAGGCCATCTTGAGACACAAATGATAAGGGTGAGTTAAATGAGGCTGGCCTCGAGGCGTAAAGACATCGGTGAGTTAGACGAGGCCCAAATGATATGCTTGAGTTAAACGAGACCTGACTAGAGGTGCAAATGATAAGAGTGAGTCAAGTGAGACTCGGTTCGAGGCACAAATGTCATGGGTGAGTCAAACGAGGCCTGACTCGAGGTACAAATGAAATGGGTGAGTCAAACAAGGCCCAACTTGAGGCACAAATGATTTGGTTGAGACAAACGTGGCTCGACTCGAGGCACAAATGATAAGGGTAAGTCAACTAAGGCCCGACTCGAGGCACAAATGATATGGTTAAGTCAAACGATGCTCGACTTGAGGTGCAAATGATAAGGTTGAGTCAAATGAGGCCTGACTCGAGGCACAAATGACATGGTTGAGTCAAACGATGCTCGACTCAAGGCACAATTGATATGGTGGAGTCAAATGAGGCTCGACTGGCGACGCAAATGAAAAGGTTGAGTCAAATGAGGCTCGACTCGAGGTGCAAATTATATAGGTGAGTCAAACGAGGCCTTAGTCAATGCGCAAATGATATGGGTGAGTCAAACGAGGCCCGACTCAAGGAGCAAATGATATGGGTGAGTCAAATGAGGCCCGACTCGAGGCACAAATGATATAGGTGAGTCAAACAAGGCCTGACTCGAGGCAGAAATGATATGGTTGAGTCAAACAAGGCCCAACTTGAGGCACAAATGATATGACTGAGACAAACGAGGCCTGACTTAAGGCACAAATAATATGGTTGAGACAAACGAGGCCTGACTCGAGGCACAAATGATATGATTGAGTCAAACGAGGCCAAACTCGAGGCACAAATGATAAGGTTGAGTCAAACGAGGCCCAACTCGAGGTGCAAATTATATGGTTGAGTCAAAGAAAGCCTGCCTCCAGGCAAAAATGACATGGGTGAGTCAAACAGGGCCTAACTCAAGGCTCAAATGATATAGGGGAGTTAAATGAGGCCTAACTCGAGGCACAAAGCATGGGAGACTCAAACGAGGCCTAACTCGAGGCACAAATGATATGGTTGTGTGAAACAAGGCCTGACTAGAGGCGCAAATTATAAGGGTGAGTCAAATGAGGCCCAGCTCGAGGTTCAAATGATATGGGTCTATGAAACGAGGCCCAACTCGAGGCACAAATGATATGTTTGAGTCAAACGATACCCGACTCGAGGCTTAAACATATAGCAGAGTCAAACGAGGCCCGACTTGAGGCACAAATGATATGGTTGAGTCAAATGAGGCCCAACTCCCAGCACATGTGATATGGGTAACTCAAATGAGGCCCAACTCGAGGCTAAAATAATATGGTTGAGTCAAACATGGCCCGACTCGAGGCGCATATGATATGGGTGAGTCAAATGAGGCCTGACTAGAGGCGCAAATGATATGGTTGAGTCAAACGAGGCTTGACTCATGGCGCAAATGATATAGTTAAGTCAAACGAGGGCTGACTCGAGGCGTAAATTATAAGGGTGAGTCTAATGAGGCCCAACTCGAGGCACATATGATTTAGGTGAGTCAAACGAGGCCTAACTCGAGGCGTAAATAATATGGTTAAGTCAAACGAGGCCCGACTCGATGTGCATAAGATATGGGTCAATCAAACGAGGCCCGACACGAGGCGCAAATGATATGGTTGAGTCAAACGAGGCGCAACTTGAGGCACAAATGATGTGGTTGAGACAAACGAGGCCCAACTCGAGGTGCAAATTATAAGGGAAAGTCAAATGACACCTGACTAGTGGCGCAAATGATATGGTTTAGTCAAACGAGGCCCGACTCGATGCGCAAATGATATGGTTGAGTTAAACAAGGCCTGACTTAAGGCGCAAATGATATGGGTGAGTCAAACGAGGCCCAACTCGGGATACATATGATTTAGGAGAGTCAAACAAGACCTGACTCGAGGTCATAAAATATACGTCAGTCAAACGAGGCCTAACACGAGGCCCAAATGATATAGTTGAGTCAAATGCGGCTCGACTCGTGGCGCAAATGATATGGTTAAGTCAAATGAGGCCGAACTCAAGGCACAAATGATATGGTTCAGTCAAACGAGGCTGACTTGAGGTGCAAATGATAAGGGTGAGCCAAAAGAGGCCCGACTCTAGGCGTAAATTAGAAGGGTGAGTCAATTGAGGCCCGACTCGAGGCAAATATGATTTAGGTAAGTCAAATGACGCCTAACTTGAGGCGTAAATAATATGGTTGAGTCAAACGAGGCATGACTCAATACGCATAAAATATGGGTAAGTCAAACGAGGCCCGACTCGTGGCGCAAATGATATGATTGAGTCAAACGAGGCCCAACTTGAGGCGCAATCATATGGGTGAGTCAAATGAGGCTTGACTCGAGGCACAAATGATATGGTTGAGTTAAACGAGGCTTGACTCGAGGTACAAATGGTAAGGGTGAGTTAAACGAAGCTCGACTCGATGCACAACTGATATGGTTAAGTCAAACAAGGCTTGACTCGAGGAGCAAATGAGATGGGATAGTCAAATGAGGCCCAACTCGATGCGCAAATGATATGGGTGAGTCAAATGGTGCCTAACTCGAGGCATAAATGATATGGGTGAGTCAAATGAGGCCCAACTCAAGGTACAAATGATATAGGTTAGTCAAACGAGGCCTCACTTATGGCGCAAATAATATGGTTGAGTCAAACAAGACCCGACTCAGGAGGTAAATGATAAGGGTAAGTCAAATGAGGCCCAACTCGAGGCACAAATGATATAGGTGAGTCGAATGAGGCCCGACTCAAGGCACAAATAATCTGTTTGAGTCAAACGAAGCTCGACTCGAGGCGCAACTGATACAGTGAAGTCAAATGAAGCTCGACTCGCGGTGCAAATGAGAAGGTTGAGCCAAATAAGCCTCGACTCGAGGTGCAAATGATATGGGTGAGTCAAACGAGGCCCTACTCGATGCGTAAATGATATGGGTGAGTCAAACGAGGCCCTACTCGAGGAGCAAATGATATGGGTGAGTCAAATGAGGCTCGACTCGAGGCACAAATTATATAGGTGAGTCAAACAAGGCCTGACTCGAGGCAGAAATGATATGGTTGAGTTAAACAAGGCCCAACTTGAGGCACAAATAATATGACTGAGTCAAACGAGGCCTGACTTGAGGCACAAATAATATGGTTGAGACAAACGAGGCCTGACTCGAGGCACAAATGATATGATTGAGTCAAACGAGGCCAAACTCGAGGCGCAAATAATATGGTTGAGTCAAACGAGACCCAACTCGAGGGGTAAATGATAAGCGTAAGTCAAATGAGGCCTGACTCGAGGCACAATTGATATAGGTGAGTCAAACGAGGCCTGACTCAAGGTACAAATGAAATGATTGAGTCAAAAGAGGCCCGACTTGAGGCGCAAATAATCTGGTTGAGTCAAACGAAGCTCGACTCGAGGCGCAACTGATACAGTGGAGTCCAACAAGGCTTGACTCATGGCGCAAATGAGTAGGTTAAGTCAAATGAGGCTCGACTCGAGGTGTAAATGATATGGGTGAGTCAAACGAGGCCCTACTCGATGCGCAAATGATATGGGTGAGTCAAACGAGGCCCGACTTGAGGCACAAATAATATGGTTGAGTCAAACGAGGCCCGACTAGAGGCGCAAGTGATATGGGTGAGTCAAACAAGGCCCGACTTGTGGCACAAATGATATGGGTGAGTTAAAAGATGCCCATCTCAAGGCGCAAATGATATGGGTGAGTCAAACAAGGCCCAACTCGAGGCACAAATGTTAAGGGTAAGTCAACCGAGGAGTGACTCGAGGCACAAATGATATAGGTGAGTCAAACAAGACCCGACTCGAGGCACAAATGATATGGTTGAGTCAAACGAGGCCTGACTTGAGGCACAATTGATATGGTTGAGTCAAACGAGGCTTGACTCAAGTCACAAATGACATGGGCGAGTCGAACAAGGCCCGGCTTAAGGTGCAAACATATGGGTAAGTCAAACGAGGCATGGCATGAGGTGTAAACATATGGGTGAGTCAAAACGAGGCCCGACACGAGGTGTAAATCATATGGTTGAGTCAAACGAGGCCTGACTCGAGGCGCAAATGACAAGGGTGTGTAAAATGAGGCCTAACTCAAGGCGCAAACACATGGGTGAGTCAAATGAGGCCCAACTGGAGGCACAAATAATATGGTTAAGTCAAACGAGGCCCGACTTGAGGCACAAATGAAATGGTTGAGTCAAACGAGGCCTGACTTGAGGCGTAAATGAGATGGCTGAGTCAAACAAGGCCCGACTCGAGGCACAAATGGTATGGTTAACTAAAATGAGGCCCGACTCGAGGCACAAATGATAAGGGTGAGTCAAACGAAGCCTGGCCCAAGGCACAAACATATGGGTAAGTCAAAACAAGGCTTAACTCTAGGCACAAATGATATGGTTGAGTCAACCGAGGCCCAACTCGAGGCACAAATGATAAGGGTGAGTCGAATGAGTCCCAACTCAAGGCGCAAAGACATGGGTGAGTCAAATGAGGACCAACTCGAGGCACAAATGATATGGTTGAGTAAATGAGGCTTGACTAGAGGCGCAAATGATATGGGTGAGTCAAACAAGGCCTAACTCAAGGCACAAATGATATGGTTGAGTCAAACAATGCCTGACTCTAGGCGCAAACATATGGGAGAGTCAAATGAGGGATGACTCGAGGCATAAATTATAAGGATGAGTCAAATGAGGCCAGACTTGAGGCACATATGATTTAGGTGAGTCAAACAAGGCCCAACTCGAGGCGTAAATAATATGGTTGAGTCAAACGAGGCCCGACTTGAGATGCAAATGATATGGTTGAGTCAAACAAGGCCTGACTCGAGGCGCAAATGACAAGGGTGTGTCAAATGAGGCCCGACTCGAGGTGCAAACACATGGGTGAGTCAAACGAGGCCCAACTCAAGGAATAAATGATATGGTTGAGTGAAACGAGGACCGACTTGAGGCTTAAATGAAATGGTTGAGTCAAACGAGGCCTGACTCGAGGCCCAAATGATATGGTTGACTAAAACAAGGACCGACTCGAGGCGCAAATGATAAGGGTGAGTCAAACGAGGCTCGGCCCAAGGCGTAAACATATGGGTGAGTCAAAACAAGGTCTGACTCTAGGTGCAACTGATATGTTGAGTCAACCAAGGCTCGACTCGAGGCTCAAATGATAAGGGTGAGTCAAATGAGGCCCGACTCGAGGCGCAAAGACATCGGTGAGTCAAACGAGGACCAACTCGAGGCATAAATGATATGGTTGAGTCAAACGAGGACTGACTAGAGGCGCAAATGATATGGTTGAGTCAAACGAGGCCTGACTCAAGTCACAAATGATATGGGTGAGTCAAACGAGGCCCGACTCAAGTTACAAACATAAGGGTGAGTCAAACGAGGCCCATCTCGAGGTACGACTCAGGTGCAAATAATGTGGTTGAGTTAAACGAGGCATGACTCGTGGTGCAAATGATATGGTTGAGTCAAACGAGGCCTAACTCGAAGCGCAAATCATGTGGTTGAGTCAAACGACGCCGATCTCGAGGTGCAAAGATATGTGTAAGTCAAACGAGTCCCGACTCGATGCTCAAATGATATGGTTTAGTCAAACGAGGCCTGACTCGAGGCTCAAATGATATGGTTAAGCCAAATGAGGCACGACTCGAGGTGTAAATGATGTGGTTCAGTCAAACGAGTTTGACAAGAGGTGCAAATGATATGGTTGAGTTAATCAAGGCCCGACTCGAGGTGCAAATGATATGGTTGAGTCAAACGAAGCCCGACTCGAGGCGGAAATGATGTGGTTGAGTCAAATGAGGCCCATCTCGAGGTGCCAACATATGTGTAAGTCATACGAGTCCAGACTCGAGGCGCAAATGATATTGTTGAGTCAAACGAGGACCGACTTGAGGCGCAAATGGTGTGGTTGAGTCAAACGAGGGCTTTCTTGAGGTGCAAACATATGTGTAAGTCAAACGAGGCCCGACTTGAGGTACAAATGATATGGGAGAGTCAAACAAAGCCCCACTCAAGGCGTAAACACATGGGTGAGTGAAATGAGGCCCAACTCGAGGCGCAAATGATTCGGTTAAATCAAACAGGTCCTGACTCGAGGCGCAAATGATACGGGTGAGTCAAATAAGGCCAGACTCAAGGCGCAAATAATATGGTTGAGTCAAATGAGGCCTGACTCGAGACGCAAATGATAAGGCTTAGTCAAACAAAGCCCGACTCGAGGCACAAATGATATTGTTAAGTCAAACGAGGCTCGACTTGAGGTGCAAATGATGTGGTTGAGTCAAACAAGGCCTGACTCAAGGCACAAACATATGGGTGAGTCAAAGGAGGCCCGACTTGAGGGGTAGATTATATGGTTGAGTCAAACGAGGCCCGACTCGAGGTGCAAATGATAAGGCTTAGTCAAACAAGGCCTAGCTCAAGGCGAAAATGATATGGTTAAGTCAAACAAGGTAGGACTCGAGGTGCAAATGATGTGGTTGAGTCAAACGAGGCCCGACTCGAGGTGCAAATGATACGGTTAAGTCAAACGAGGATCGACTCGAGGCGCAAATGATGTGGTTGAGTCAAACGAGGCCCATCCTGAGGTGCAAACATATGCGTAAGTCAAACGAGTCCCGACTCGAGGCGCTATTGAGAAGGGTGAGTCAAACGATGCCCGACTCAAGGCCCAAATGAGAAGGGTGAGTCAAACGATGCCTGACTCAAGGCCCAAATAATATGGTTGAGTCAAACGACGCCTGACTCGAGGCACAAATGATAAGGCTCAGTCAAACGAAGCCTGACTCGAGGCGCAAATGATATGATTGAGTCAAACGAGGGCTAACTCGAGGCACAAATGATATGGGTGAGTCAAACAAGGCTCGACTCAAGTTGCAAACATAAGGGTTAGTCAAACGAGGCCCACCTCGAGGCACAAATGATATGGTTGAGTCGAACGAGGCACGACTCGAGGTGCAAATGATGTGGTTAAGTCAAACGAGGACCGAATCGAGGTGCAAATGATATGGTTGAGTCAAACGAGGCCTGACTCGAGGCTTAAATGATGTGGTTGAGTTAAACGAGGCCCATCTCAAGGTCCAAACATATGTGTAAGTCAAACAAGTCTCGACTTGAGGCTCAAATGATACGGTTGCGTCAAACGAGGCACGATTCGAGGTGCAAATGATATGGTTCAGTCAAACAAGTCTCGACTTGAGGCTCAAATGATATGATTGCGTCAAACGAGGCACGATTCGAGGTGCAAATGATATGGTTCAGTCAAACGAGTCCCGACAAGAGGTACAAATGATATGATTAAGTTAAACGAGGCCCGACTCGAGGTGCAAATGATATGGTTGAGTCAAACAAGGCCCAACTCGGGGTGCAATTGATATGGTTGAGTCAAATGAGGCCCGACTCGAGGTGCAAATGATATGGTTGAGTCAAACGAGGCTTGACTCGAGGCTCAAATGATGTGGTTGAGTCAAACGAGGACCATCTCAAGGTGCAAACATATGTGTAAGTCAAACAAGTCCTGACTCGAGGCTCAAATGATATGGTTAAGTCAAACGAGGCACGACTCGAGGTGCAAATGATATGGTTCTATCAAATGAGTCCCGACAAGGGGTGCAAATGATATGGTTGAGTTAAATGGGGCCTGACTCGAGGTGCAAATGATATAGTTGAGTCAAACATGGCCCAACTCGGGGTGCAAATGATATGGTTGAGTCAAACGAGGCTTGACTGGAGGTGCAAATGATGTGGTTGAGTCAAATAAGGCCCATCTCGACGTGCAAACATATGTAAGTCAAACGAGTCCTGACCCGAGGCGCTAATGATATGGTTAAGCCAAACGATGCCCGACTCGAGGCGCAAATGATGTGGTTAAGTCAAACGAGGCCATTTTCGAGGTGCAAACATATGTGTAAGTCAAACGAGGCTCGACTCAATGCACATATGATATAGTTGACTCAAAAGAGGCCCTAGTCGAGGCGCAAATGATATGACTGAGTCAAACGAGCCCTGACTCGAGGTACAAATGATATGGGAGAGTCAAATGAGTCCCCACTCAAGGCACAAACACATGGGTGAGTGAAACGAGGCCTTACTCGAGGCAAAAATGATTTGGTTAAGTCAAACAAGTCCCGACTTGAGGAGCAAATGATATGGGTGAGTCAAACGAGACACGACTCGAGGCACAAACATATGGGTGAGTCAAACGAGGCCCGACTCGAGGCATAAATGATAAGGCTTAGTCAAACAAAGCCCGACTTGAGGCGCTAATGATATGGTTAAGTCAAACGAGGACCGACTCGAGGCGCAAATGATATGGTTGGGTCAAACGAGGACTGACTTGAGGCACAAATGATAACACTCAGTCAAACAAAGCCTGGCTCGAGGTGCAATTGATATGGTTAAGTCAAAGAGGCCTGACTCGCGGCACAAATGATATGCATGAGTCAAATGAGGCCCAACTCAAGTTACAAACATAAGGGTAAGTGAAGCAAGGCCCACCTCGAGGCGCAAATGATATGGTTAAGTCAAACGAGGCATGACTCAAGGTGCAAATGATGTGGTTGAGTCAAACGAGGCCCAACTCGAGGTGCAAATGATATGGTTGAGTCAAACGAGGCTTGACTCGAGGCTCAAATGATGTGGTTGAGTCAAATGAGGCCCATCTCGAGGTGCAAACATATGTGTAAGTCAAATGAGTCCTGACTCGATGCTCAAATGATATGGTTGAGTCAAACGAGGCCCGACTCGAAGCGCAAATGATATGGTTGAGTCAAACGAGGCACAACTCGAGGTGCAAATAATGTGGTTCAGTCAAACGAGTCCCAACAAGAGGTACAAATGATATGGTTAAGTTAAACGAGACCCGACTCGAGGTGCAAATGATATGGTTGAGTCGAACGAGACCCAACTCGAGGTGCAAACATATGTGTAAGTTATATGAGTCCAGACTCTAGGCGCTAATGATATGGTTGAGTCAAATGAGGCCCGACTCGAGGTACAAACGATGTGGTTAAGTCAAACGAGGCCTTTCTCGAGGTGCAAACATATGTGTAAGTCAAACAAGGCCCAACTCGACGCACAAATGATATGGTTGACTCAAAAGAGTCCCTAGTCAAGGCGCAAATGATATGGCTAAGTCAAACAAGGCCTGACTCGAGGTACAAATGATATAGGAGAGTCAAATGAGGCCCCACTCAAGGCGCAAACACATGGGTGAGTGAAATGAGGCCTAACTCGAGGCACAAATAATGTGGTTAAATCAAATAAGTCCCGACTCGAGGCATAAATGATATGGGTGAGTCAAACAAGGCCCGACTCAAGGTGCAGATGATATGGTTGAGTCAAACGAGACTCGACTTGAGGCGCAAATGATAAGGCTTATTCAAACGAAGTTCATCTCGAGACACAAATGATATTGTTCAGTTAAACGAGACACGACTCAGGGCCCAATTGATAAAGGTCAGTCAAATGAGGCATGACTCGAGGCACAAAAGATATGGGTTAGTCAAACGTGGCCTGACTCAAGGCGCAAATAAATCGGTGAGTCAAACGAGGCCTTTCTCGAGGTGCAAACATATGTGTAAGTCAAACGAGGCCTAACTTGAGGTGCAAATGACATGGTTGAGTGAAACAAAGCCCGACTTGAGGCACGAATGATATAGGTGAGTCAAACGAGGGCCGACTCAAGGCACAAACATAAGTGTAAGTCAAATGAGACCCAACAGGAGGCCAAAACATATGGTTGAGTCAAACGAGGCCCGACTCAAGGCGCAAACATTAGGATGAGTGAAACGAGGCCCAACTCGAGGTGCAGATGATATGGTTAAGTTAAACGAGGCCTGACTCAAGCCGCAAACACATGGGTGAGTCAAACAAGGCCTAACTTCAGGCGCAAATAATATGGTTGAGTCCAACGAGGCCCAACTCGAGGTGCAAATCATAAGGGTAGTCAAACGAGGCTCGACTCGAGGTGTAAATGATATGGCTGAGTCAAACAAGGCACGACTTGAGGCACAATTGATAAGATTCAGCCAAACAAAGCTCGACTCGAGGCGCAAATGATATGGTTGAGTCAAACGAGGCCCAACTCAGGGTGCAAATGATAAGGGTCAAACAAATGAGGCCTGACTCGAGGTGAAAATGATATGGTTAAGTCAAACGAGGCCCGACTCGAGGCACAATAACATATGTGAGTCAAACAAGTCCCAACTCGAGGCGTAAATGATAAGGGTAAGTCAAACGAGGCCCGACTCGAGGCACAAATGATATCAGTGCGTCAAACGAGGCCTAACTCGAGGCATAAATGATATGCGAGAGTCAAACAGGGCCCTACTCAAGGCACAAACAGATGGGTGAGTGAAACAGGGCCTAACTCGAGGCACAAATGACTTGGTTAAGTCAAACAAGTCTCGACTCAAGGCACAAATGATATGGGTGAGTCAAACGAGGCCAGACTCGAGGCGCAAACATATGGGTGAGTCAAACGAGGCCTGACTCGAGGTGCAAATGATATGGTTGAGTCAAACGAGGCCCAACTCAAGGCACAAATTATAAGGCTTAGTCAAACGAAGCCTGACTCGAGGCACAAATTATATTGTTGAGTTAAACGAGGCCTGACTCGGGGCCCAATTGATAAGGGTTAGTCAAACGAGGCTTGACTCGAGGTGCAAATGATATGGTTGAGTCAAATGAGGCCCGACTCGAAGCGTAAAAGATATGGGTGAGTCAAATGAGGCCCAACTCTAGGCCCACACAAATGGGTGTGTCAAACGAGGCCCGACTCATGCGTAAACATCTGGGTGAGTCAAATGAGGCCTGACTCGAGGTGCAAATGATATGGTTGAGTCAAACGAGGCCCAACTCGAGGCACAAATGATAAGGCTTAGTCAAACGAAGCCTGACTCGAGGCGCAAATTATATTGTTGAGTTAAATGAGGCCTGACTCGAGGTGCAAATGATATGGTTGAGTCAAACGAGGCCCGACTCGAGGTGTAAATGATATGGTTAAGTCAAACGAGGCCCGACTCGAGGTGCAAACAAATGTGTAAGTCATATGAGTCCAGACTCGAGGCGCTAATGATATGGTTGAGTCAAATGAGGCCCGACTCAAGGCGCAAATGATGTGGTTGAGTCAAACAAGGCATTTCTCGAGGTGCAAACATATGTGTAAGTTAAACAAGGCCCGACTCGACACACAAATGATATGGTTGACTCAAAAGAGTCCCTAGTCAAGGCACAAATGATATGGCTGAGTCAAAGAAGGCCTGACTCGAGGTACAAATGATATGGGAGAGTCAAACGAGGCCTCACTCAAGGCGGAAACACATGGGTGAGTGAAACGAGGCCCAACTCGAGGCGCTAATGATTTGGTTAAGTCAAACAAGTCCTAACTTGAGGCGCAAATGATATGGGTGAGTCAAATGAGGCTTGACTCGAGACGTAAATGATAAGGCTTAATTAAACAAAGTCTGACTTGAGGCGCAAATGATATTGTTGAGTTAAACAAGGCACGACTCAGGGCCCAATTGATAAAGGTCAGTCAAACGAGGCCCAACTCGAGGCGCAAATGATATTGTTGAGTCAAATGAGGCCTGACTCGAGGCGCAAAAGATATGGGTGAGTCAAATGAGGCCCGACTCAAGGCGTAAACAAATCGATGAGTCAAACGAGGCCTTTCTTGAGGTGCAAATGATATAGTTGAGTGAAAGGAGGCTGACTTGAGGTGCAAATGATATGGGAGAGTCAAACAAGGCCCTACTCAAGGCGCAAACACATGGGTGAGTGAAATGAGGCCCAACTCGAGGCGCAAATGATTTGGTTAAGTCAAACAAGTCCCGACTTGAGGCGCAAATGATATGGGTGAGTCAAACGAGGCCCGACTCGAGGCGTAAATGATATGGTTGAGTCAAATGAGGCATGACTCGAGGTGCAAATAATGTGGTTCAGTCAAATGAGTCCCGACAAGAGGTGCAAATGATATGATTGAGTTAAACGAGGCCCGACTTAAGGTGCAAATCATATGGTTAAGTCAAACGAGGCCCGACTCAAGGTGCAAACATATGTGCAAGTCGTACGAGTCCAGACTCAAGGCGCTAATGATATGGTTGAGTCAAATGAGGCCCGACTCGAGGCGCAAATGATGTGGTTGAGTCAAATGAGGCCTTTCTCAAGGTGCAAACATATGTGTAAGTCGTACGAGTCCAGACTCAAGGCGCTAATGATATGGTTAAGTCAAATGAGGCTTGACTCGAGGTGCAAATGATATGGTTGAGTCAAACGTGGCCTAACTAGAGGCACAAATGATAAGGCTTAGTCAAACAAAGCCTGACTCGAGGCACAAATGGTATTGTTGAGTAAAATGAGGCCTGACTCGGGGCCCAATTGATAAGGGTCAGTCAAACGAGGCTTGACTCGAGAGGCAAATGATATGGTTGAGTCAAATAAGGCCCGACTTGAGGCATAAAAGATATAGGTGAGTCAAATGAGGCCCGACTCTAGTCCCACACAAATGGGTGTGTCAAACGAGGCCCGAGTCAATGCGCAAACATATAGGTGAGTCAAACGAGGCCTAACTCGAGGTACAAATAATATGGTTGAGTCAAACGAGACCCAACTCGAGGCATAAATGATAAGGCTTAGTCAAACAAAGCCCGACTCGAGGTGCAAATGATATTGTTGAGTCAAACGAGGCCTGACTCGGAGCCCAATTGATAAAGGCTAGTCAAACGAGGCCCGACTCTAGGCATAAACAAATGGGTGAGTCAAACGAGGACTGACTTGAGGCGTAAACACATGGGCGAGTCAAACGAGGCCTGACTCAAGGCGAAAACATATAGGTGAGTCAAACAAAGCCTAACTCGAGGCGCAAATGATATGGCTGAGTCAAACGAGGCCTAACTCAAGGCGAAAACATATGGGTGAGTCAAACGAAGCCTAACTCGAGGCAAAAACATATGGGTGAGTCAAATGAGGCCTGACTCGAGGTGTAAATGATATGGTTGAGTCAAACGAGGCCCAACTTGAGGTGCAAATTATAAGGCTTAGTCAAATAAAGATCGAATCGTGGCACAAATGATATTGTTAAGTCAAACAAGGCCTGACTCGAGGGCCAATTGATAAGGATCAGTCAAACGTGGCCTGACTCGAGGTGCAAATGATATAGTTGAGTCAATTGAGGCCCGACTCGAGGTGCAAAAGATATGGGTGAGTCAAATGAGGCCCGACTCTAGACGCAAACAAATGGGTGAGTCAAATGAGGCCTGACTCGATGCACAAACATATCGGTGAGTCAAACGAGGCCCAACTCGAGGCGCAAATACATGGGTGAGTCAAACGAGGCTTGACTCGAGGCGCAAATAATATGGTTGAGTCAAACGATGCCCAGCTCGAGGTGCAAATGATAAGGGTGAATTAAACGAGGCTTGACTCGGGGTGCAAATGATCTGGTTGAGTTAAAAGAGGCCCAACACGAGGCGCAAATGATATGGCTGAGTTAAACGAGGCCTAACTCGAGGCAAAAACATATGGGTAAGTCAAACGAGGCCTGACTCCAGGCGCAAATGATATGGTTGAGTCAAACGAGGCCAAACTCGAGGCGCAAATTATAAGGCTTAGTCAAACGAAGACCGACTTGAAACGCAAATGATATTGTTGAGTCAAACGAGGCCTGACTCGGGGCCCAATTGGTAGGGGTCAGTCAAACGAGGCCCGCCTTGAGTCGCAAATGATATAGTTCAGTCAATTGAGGCTCGACTCGAGGCGCAAAAGATATGGATGAGTCAAATGAGGCCCGACTTTAGATGCAAACAAATGGGTGAGTCAAACGAGGCCCAACTCGATGCACAAACATATAGGTTAGTCAAACAAGGCTTGACTCGAGGCGCAAACACATGGGTGAGTCAAACGAGTCCTGACTCAAGGCACAAATAATATGTTTTAGTCAAACGAGGCCCAACTCGAGGTGCAAATGTTAAGGGTGAGTCAAACGAGGCCTGACTCGGGGCGCAAATGATCTGGTTGAGTCAAAATAGGCACAACTCGAGGTACAAATGATATGGCTGAGTCAAACGAGGCCTGACTCGAGGAATAAATATATGGATGCGTCAAACGATGCCTAACTCGAGGTGCAAATGATATGGTGGAGTCAAACAAGCCCAAACACGAGGCGTAAACATATGGGTCAGCCAAACGAGGCCTGAATCGGGGAGCAAATGACATGGTTTAGTTAAACGAGGCATGACTCGAGGCACAAATGCTAAGGCTCAGTCAAACGAAGCCCGACACGAGGCGCAAATCATATGGTTGAGTCAAATGAGGCCCAACTTGTAGCACAAATGATATGCAAGAGTCAAATGGGGCCCCACTCAAGGCACAAACACATGGGTGAGTGAAATGTGGCCCAACTCGATGCACAAATGATTTGGTTAAGTCAAATAAGTGTCGACTCAAGGCGCAAATGATATGGGTGAGTCAAATGAGGCCGGACTTGAGGCACAAACATATGGGTAAGTCAAACAAGGCCTAACTCCGATGCAAATGATATGGTTGAGTCAAACAAGGCCCAACTCGAGGTGCAAAGGATAAGGCTTAGTCAAATGAAGCCCGAGTCGAGGCGCAAAGGATAAGGCTTAGTCAAACGAAGCCCGACTCAAGGCGCAAAGGATAAGGCTTAGTCAAACGAAGCCCGACTCAAGGCACAAATGATATTGTTGTGTCAAATGAGGCCTGACTCGGGGCCCAATTGATAAGGGTCAGTCAAATGGGGCCTAACTCGAGGCGCAAATGATATGGTTGAGTCAAATGAGGCCCAACTCGAGGCGTAAAAGATATGGGTGAGTCAAATGAGGCCCGACTCTAGGCACAAACAAATCAGTGACTCAAATGAGACCCGACTCAATGCGCAAACATATGGGTGACTCAAACAATGCCCGACTCGATGCCGAAACATATGGTTGAGTCAAATGGGACCTGACTCGAGGCGCAAACATATAGGTGAGTCAAACGACGACCGACTCAAGGCGCAAACACATGGGTGAGTCCAATGAGGCCTGACTTGAGGCACAAATAATATGGTTGAGTCAAACGAGGCCCAACTCGAGGTGCAAATGATAAGAGTGAGTCAAACGAGGCCTGACTCGGGGCACAAATGATCTGGTTGAGTCAAAAGAGGCCCAACTTGAGGTGCAAATGATATGGCTGAGTCGAACAAGGCCTAACTCGAGGCGCAAATGATATGGTTGAGTCAAACGAGGCCCAACTCGAGACGCAAATAATAAGGCTTAGTCTAACAAAACTCGACTCGAGGCGCAAATGATATGGTTGAGTCAAAAGACTCTCAACTCGAGGAGCAAATAATATGGCTGACTTAAACGAAGCCTAACTCGAGGCAAAAACATATGGGTGAGTCAAACGAGGCCTGACTCGAGGCGTAAATGATAGGGTTAAGTTAAAGAGGCTTAGTCAAACAAAAACTGACTCGAGGCGCAAATGATATTGTTGAGCCAAACGAGGCCTGACTCGTGGCCCAATTGATAGAGGTCAGCCAAACGAGGCCCGACTCGAGGCACAAATGATATAGTAGAGTCAATTGAGGCCCAACTCGAGGCACAAAAGATATGGGTGAGTCAAATAAGGCCCGACTCTAGACGCAAACAAATGGGTGAGTCAAACGAGGCCTGACTCGATGCACAAACATATAGGTAAGTCAAACGGGGCCCGACTCGAGGCACAAACACATGGGTGAGTCAAACGAGGCCTGACTCGAGGCGCAAATGATATGGTTGAGTCAAACGAGGCCCAACTCGAGGTGCCAATGATAAGGCTTAGTCTAATGAAACCTGACTCAAGGCACAAATAATATTGTTGAGTCAAATGAGGCCCGACTCGAGGCACAAATAATATGGTTGAGTTAAACGAGGCTCGACTCAGGGCACAAATGAGCTGGTTGAGTCAAAAAAGGCACAACTTGAGGCGCAAATGATATGGCTGAGTCAAACGAGATGTAACTCGAGGCGCAAACATATGGGTAAGTCAAACGAGGCCTGACTCGAGGCGCAAATAATATGGTTGAGTCAAACAATACCCGACTCGGGGCACAAATGATCTGGTTGAGTCAAAGAGGCCCAATTTGTGGCGCAAATGATATGGCTGAGTCAAACGAGACCTAACTCGAGGCGCAAACATATGGGTGAGTCAAATGAGGCCTGTCTCGAGGCACAAATGATATGGTTGAGCCAAACGAGGCCCAACTCGAGGCGCAAATTATAAGGCTTAGTCAAACGAAGATCGACTTGAGGCACAAATAATATTGTTAAGTCAAAAGAGGCCTGACTCGAGGCCCAATTGATAGGGGTCTGTGAAACGAGGCTTGACTCAGGGCACAAATGATATGGTTGAGTCAATTGAGGCCTGACTCGAGGCGCAAAAGATATGGGTGAGTCAATTGAGGCCCGACTCTAGACGCAAACAAATGGGTGAGTCAAACGAGGCCCAACTCGATGCACAAACATATAGGTGAGTCAAACAAGCCCTGACTCAAGGCGTAAACACATGGGTGAGTCAAACGAGTCCTGACTCAAGGTGCAAATAATATGGTTGAGTCAAACGACGCCCAACTCGAGGTGCAAATGATAAGGGTGAGTCAAACAAGGCCCAACTCGGGGCGCCAATGATCTAGTTGAGTCAAAAGAGGCCCAACTCGAGGTGCAAATGATATGGCTGAGTCAAACGAGGCCTGACTTGAGGAATAAATATATGGGTGAGTTAAACGAGGCCCGACTCGAGGTGCAAATGATATGGTTGAGTCAAATAACCCTAAACTCGAGTCGTAAATATATGGGTGAGTCAAACGAGGCCCAAATCGAGGAGCAAATGATATGGTTGAGTCAAACGAGGCATGACTCGAGGCACAAATGCTAAGGCTCAATCAAACGAAGCCTGACTCAAGGCGCAAATGATATGGTTGAGTCAAACGAGGCCCGATTCGTGGCGCAAATGATGAGGGTCAATCAAACAAGGCCCGACTCGAGGCGCAAATGATATGGTTGAGTCAAACGAGGCCCAACTTGTGGCACAAATGATATACGAGAGTCAAACGGGGCCCCACTCAAGGCGCAAACACATGGGTGAGTGAAATGTGGCCCAACTCGAGGCACAAATGATTTGGCTAAGTCAAATAAGTGTCGACTCAAGGCGCAAATGATATGGGTGAGTCAAATGAGGCCAGACTCGAGGTGCAAACATATGGGTGAGTCAAACAAGGCTTAACTCGAGATGCAAATGATATGGTTAAGTCAAACGAGGCCCAACTCGAGGCGCAAAAGATAAGGCTTAGTCAAACGAAGCCTGACTCGAGGTGCAAATGATATTGTTGTGTCAAACAAGGCCTGACTCGGGGCCCAATTGATAAGGGTCAGTCAAACGAGGCTTGACTCAAGGCGCAAAACATTTGAACGAGTCAAACGAGGCCCAACTCAAGGCACAAACACATGGGTGAGCCAAATGAGTATCAACTCGTGGTGCAAATAATAAGGGTGAGTCAAACGAGGCCTGATTCGAGGCGCGACTGATATTAGTGCATCAAACGAGGCCCGACTCGAGGCACAAATGATATGGTTGACTCAAAAGAGGCTTACTAGAGGCGTAAATGATATTGCTGAGTCAAACAAGGCCTAACTTGAGGGACAAATATATGCGAGAGACAAACGAGGCCCCACTCAAAGCGCAAACACATGAGTGAGTGAAATGGGGCCCAACTCGAGGCACAAATGATTTGGTTAAGTCAAACGAGGCCCTACTCAAGGCCCAAATGATATGGGTAAGTCTTGACTCGAGCACAAATGATATGGTTGAGTCAAACGAGTCCTGACTTGAGGCACAAATGATAAGGATTAGTCAAACGAAGCCCGACTCGAGCCGCAAATGATATTGTTGAGTTAAATGAGCCTCGACTCGGGGCCCAATTGATAAGGGTTAGTCAAACGAGGCCCGACTCAAGGTACAAATGATATGTTGAGTCAAATGAGGCCCGACTCTAGGCGCAAACAAATGGGTCAGTCAAACATGGCCTAACTCGAGGTGCAAACATATGGGTGTGTCAAACGAGTCCCAACTCGATGCCGAAACTTATAGTTGAGCCAAACAAGGCCTGACTCGAGGTACAAACATATGGGTGAGTCAAATAAGGCCCAACTCGAGGTGCAAACACATGGGTGAGTCAAACGAGACTTGACTTGAGGCACAAATGATATGGGTGAGTCAAACTAGGCCCGACTCGAGGCGTAAATGATATGGTTGAGTCAAACAAGGCATGACTCGAGGTTCAAATAATGTGGTTCAATCAAATGAGTCCCGACAAGAGGTGCAAATGATATGGTTGAGTTAAACGAGGCGCGACTCAAGGTGCAAATGATATGGTTAAGTCAAACGAGGCCCAACTTGAGGTGCAAACATATGTGTAAGTAGTACAAGTCCAGACTCGAGGCGCTAATGATATGGTTGAGTCAAATGAGGCCCAACTCAAGGCACAAATGATGTGGTTGAGTCAAACGAGGCCTTTGTCGAGGTGCAAACATATGTGTAAGTCGTACGAGTCCAGACTCGAGGCGCTAATGATATAGTTGAGTCAAATGAGGCCTGACTCGAGGTGCAAATGATATGGTTGAGTCAAACGTGGCCTAACTTGAGGCACAAATGATAAGGGTTAGTCAAACGAGGCCCGACTCAAGGCACAACTTATATGTTGAGTCAAATGAGGCCCGACTCAAGGAACAAAAGATATGGGTGAGTCAAATGAGGCCCGACTCTAGGCGTAAACAAATGGGTCAGTCAAACATGGCCTGACTCGAGGTGCAAACATATGGGTGTGTCAAACGAGTCCCAACTCGATGCCGAAACTTATAGTTGAGCCAAACAAGGCCTGACTCGAGGTGCAAACATATGGGTGAGTCAAATAAGGCCCAACTCGAGGTGCAAACACATGGGTGAGTCAAACGAGACTTGACTCGAGGCACAAATAATATGGGTGAGTTAAACAAGGTCCAACTCGATGTGCAAATGATAAGGGTGAGTCAAACGTGGCCGAACTCGAGGCGCAAATGATCTGGTTGAGTCAAAAGAGGCCCGACTCGAGGCACAAGTGATATGGCTAAGTCAAACGAGGCCTGACACGAGGAGTAAACATATGCGTGAGTCAAATGAGGCCCAACTCAAGGTGCAAATGATACGGTTAAGTCAAACGAGCCCCAACTCGAGGCGTAAACATATGGGTGAGTCAAACGAGGAATGACTCGAGGCACAATTGCTAAAGCTTAGTCAAATGAAGATCGGCTGAAGGTGCAAATGATATAGTTGAGTCAAATCAGCCCAACTCGGGGCGCAAATGATAAGGGTGAATCAAATGAGGCCTGACTCGAGGCACAAATGATATGGTTAAGTCAAACGAGGTCCTACTCGAGGTACAAACGATAAGGCTTAGTCAAACGACAGTCGACTCGAGGCGTAAATCATATTGTTGAGTCAAACGAGGCCCAACTTGAGGTGCAAATGATAAGGCTTAGCCAAACAAAACCCGCCTCGAGGCGCAAATGATATTGTTGAGTCAAACAAGGATTGACTCAGGACAAACGAGGCCCGACTCGAGGCACAAATGATATGGTTGTGCAAAAGATATGGGTGAGTCAAATGAGGCCCAACTTGAGGCACAAATTATATGGTTGAGTCAAATGAGGCCCGGCTCGAGGCGCAAACATATGGGTGAGTCAAACATGGACCAACTTGAGGCCGAAACATATGGGCGAGTCAAATGAGGCCTAACTCAAGGCGCAAACATATGGGTGAGTCAAACGAGGCCAGACTTAAGGCGCAGATTATATGGTTGAGTTAAATGAGACCTGACTCGAGGCGCAAACACATGGCTGAGTCAAACGAGGCCTAACTTGAAGCGCAAATAATATGGTTGAGTAAAATGTGGCCCAACTCATGGTGCAAATGATATCAATGAGTCAAACGAGGCCTGACTCGAGGCGCAAATGATATCAGTGAGTCAAACGAGGCTCGACTCGAGGCCCAAAAGATATGGGCTAGTCAAATGAGTCCCGACACGAGGCGCAAACATATGGGTGAGTCAAATGAGGCCTGACTTGAGGCACAAATACATGAGTGAGTCAAATGAGACCTAACTCGAGGCGCAAATGATAAGGGTGATTCAAACGAGGCCAAACTTGAGGCGCAAATGATATCGGTGCATCACACGAGGCCTGACTCGAGGCGCAAATGATATGGTTGAGTCAAAAGAGGACCGACTCAAGATGCAAATGATATGGCTAAGTCAAACGAGCCTTGACTCGAGGCCCAAATATATGGGTGAGTCAAACGAGGACTGACTAGAGGCGCAAACACATGGGTGAGTCAAACGAGGCCCAAATCGATGCTCAAACCATGTTGTTAAGTCAAATGAGCCCCAACTCGAGGCGTAAACATATGGGTGAGTCAAATGAGGCCTCGAGGCGCAAATGATATGGTTGAGTCAAAAGAGGACCGACACAAGATGCAAATGATATGGCTAAGTCAAACGAGCCTTGACTCGAGGCACAAATATATGGGTGAGTCAAACGAGGACTGACTAGAGGCACAAACACATGGGTGAGTCAAACAAGGCCCAAATAGATGCACAAATGATATGGTTGAGTCAAACGAACCCCAATTCGAGGCATAAACATATGGGTGAGTCAAATGAGGCCCGACTCGAGGCGCAAATGATATGGTTGAGTCCAACGAGGCCCTACTCGAGGCATAAATGATAAGGCTCAGTCAAGCGAAGCCCGACTCGAGGCGCAAACGTATGGGTGAGTGAAACGAGGACCGACTTGAGGTGCAGATGATATGGTCGAGTTAAACGAGGCCTGACTCGAGGTGTAAACACATGGGTGAGTCAAACGAGGCCTAACTTTAGGCACAAATGATAAGGGTGAGTCAAACGAGGCCTGACTCGAGGCATAAATGATATCAGAGAGTCAAACGAGGCCTGACTCAAGGCACAAATGATATGGGTGAGTCAAACGAGGCCCTACTCAAGGTGTAAACACATGGGTGAGTCAAATGAGGTCCAACTCGAGGCACAAATGATTTGGTTAAGTCAGATAAGGCCCAACACAAGGAGCAAATGATATGGGTGAGTCAAACAAGGCTGGACTTGAGGCAGAAACATATGGGTGAGTCAAACAAGGCCCGACTCGAGGCATAGATGATATGGTTGAGTTAAACAAGGCCTGACTCGAGGTGTAAACATATGGGTGAGTCAAACGAGGGCTGACTCGAGGCACAAATAATATGGTTGAGTCAAACGAGCCCTAACTCATGGCGTAAACATATGGGTGAGTCAAACGAGGCCCGACTCCAGGCGTAAATGATATGGTTGAGTCAAACGAGGTCCCACTCAAGGCGCAAACACATGGGTGAGTCAAACGAGGCCCAACTCGAGGCATAAATGATTTGGTTGAGTGAAATGAGTCCTGACTCTAGGTGCAAATATATGGGTAAGTTAAATGAGACCCGACTCGAGGAGCAAATGATATGGTTGAGTCAAACGAGGCCCGACTCGAGGTGCAAATGATATGGGTGTGTAAAACAAGGCCCGACTTAGGGCACAAATGATAAGGGTAAGTTAAATGAGACCCGACTCGAGACACAAATTATATGGGTAAGTCAAACGAGGCCTGACTCAAGGCACAACTTATATGGTTAAGTCAAATATGGCTAAACTCGAGACACAAATGATATGGTTATGTTAAACAAGGCCTAACTTGAGGCGCAAATGATACAAGTGAGTCAAATGAGCTCCGACACTAGGTACAAATTATATGGGTGACTCAAACGAGGCCCGACTTGAGGGACAAATGATATGGTTGAGTCAAACGAGGCCCGACTAGAGGCGCAAATGATGAGCTTGAGTCAAATGATGCCCAACTCAAGGTGCAAATTATATCTGTGAGTCAAACGAGGCCCAAATCAAGGCACAAATGATATGGTTGAGTCAAACGAGGCCCGACTCAAGGCACAAATGATATGATTAAGTCAAACGAGGCCTAACTCAATGCACAAATGATATGGGTGAGTCAAACAAGGCCCGACTTGAGGTGCAAACAAATGGGTAAGAGAAACGAGGCCCAACTCGAGGCACAAATGATATGGTTGAGTGAAATGAGGCCTAACTTGAGGCGGAAATGATATGGTTGAGTCAAATAAGGCCTAACTCAAGGCACAACTTATATGGGTGAGTCAGATGAGACCCGACTCGAGGTGCAAATGATATAATTAAGTCAAACTAGGCTCGACTTGAGGCGCAAATGATATGGGTGAGTCAAGCGAGGCCCGACACAAGGTGTAAATGATGAAGGTGAGTCAAATGAAGCCCAAATTGAGGCACAAATGATATGGTTGAGTCAAACTAGGCCTTCCTCAAGGCGCAAAAGATATGGTTATGTCAAATAAGGCCTGACTCGAGGCACAAACGATATGGGTGAGTCAAACTAGCCCTGACTCGAGGCATAAACATATGGGTGAGTCAAACGAGGCCGAACTTCAGGCGCAACTAATAAGGGTGAGTCACGCGATGCCTGACTCAAGGTGCAAATATATGGGTAAGTCAAATGAGGCCGAACTCTAGCCACAAATGATATGGGTGACTCAAACAAGGCTCGACTAGAGGTGCAAACATATGGGGGAGTCAAATGATGCCCGACTCGAGGTGCAAATGATATGGTTAAGTCGACCGAGGCCCAACTTGAGGTGCAAATGATATAGGTGAGTCAAACGAGGCCCAACTAGAGGCATAAACATATGGGTGAGTCAAACGAGGCCCGCCTCGAGGCACAAATAATATGGTTATGTCAAACGAGGACCGACTCGAGGTGTAAACATATGGGTTAGTTAAATGAGACCCGACTCGAGGCACAAATGTTATGGGTGAGTGAAACAAGGCCCGACTCGAGGTGTAAATATATGGGTTAGTCAAACGAGACCCGACTCGAGGCACAAATGATATGGGTGAGTCAAACGAGGCCCAACTTGTGGCGCAAATGATATGGTTTAGTCAAACGAGGCCTGAATCAAGGCGCAAATGTATGGTTGAGTCAAACGAGGCCCGACTCGTGGTGCAAATGATATGGGTGAGTAAAACGAGGCCTGACTCTTGGCGCAAATGATAAGGGTTAGTCAAATAGGGCCCAACTCGAGGTACAAATGATATGGGCGAGTCAAATGAGGCCCGATTTGAGGCACAAATGATAAGGGTGAGTCAAATGAGGCCTGACTCGAGGCACAAACATATGGTTGAGCCAAATAAGGCCTGACTCAAGGCGCAAATGTATGGGTGAGTCAAACGAGGCCCGACTCGAGGCGCAAACACATGGGTCAGTCAAATAAGGACCGACTCGAGGCATAATTGATATGGGTGAGTCAAACGAGGCCCCACTTGAGGCACAAATATATGAGTGAGTCAAATGAGGCCCAACTCGAGGTGCAAATGATATGGCTGAGTCAAACCAGGCCCAACTTGAGGTGCAAATAATAAGGGTGAGTCAAACGAGGCCTAACTCGAGACGCAAATGATGAGGGTGAGTCAAATGAGGCTCGACTTGAGGCACAAATGATATGGTTGAGTCAAACCAGGCCTGCCTCGAGGCGCAAAAGATCTGGTTATGTCAAATGAGGCTTGACTCAAGACACAAACGATGTGGGTGAGTCAAAGGAGGCCCGACTCGAGGCACAAACATATGGTTAAGTCAAACAAGGCCGAACTTGAGGCGCAAATGATAAGGGTGAGTCAAGCGATGCCCAACTCGAGCCACAAATATATGGGCGAGTCAAACGAGGCCCAACTCAAGGCACAAATGATATGGGTGACTTAAACGAGGCCTGACAAAAGGTGCAAACATATGGGTGAGTCAAACGATGCCCAACTCGAGGTGCAAATGATAAGGGTGAGTGAAACGAAGCTCGACTCAAGGAACAAATGATATGGTTAAGTCAAACAAGGCCTGACTCGAGGTGCAAATGATATGGTTGAGTCAAACGAGGCCTGACTCGATGCGCAAATGATATGGTTAACTCAAACGAGGCCTGACTCGAGGCACAAATGACATGGGTGAGTCAAACAAGGCCTGACTCGAGGTGCAAACATATGGGTAAGTCAAATGAGGCCCGGCTCGAGACGCAAACATATGGGTGAGTCAAAACGACGCCCTACTCGAGGCATAAATGATATGGTTGAGTCGAACGAGGCCCGACTCGAGGTGCAAATGATAGTGATGAGTCAAATAAGGCCCAACTTAAGGTGCAACTGATATGGTTGAGTCAAACAAGGCCCGACTCTGGGCACAAATGATAATGGTGAGTCAAACGAGGCCCGACTCGAGGCGTAAATGATATGCTTGAGTCAAACGAGGCCCGACTCGATGCGGAAATGATATGGTTGAGTCAAATGAGGCCTGACTCGAGGTTCAAACATATGGATAAGTCAAACGAGGCCCGCCTCGAGGTGTAAACATATGGGTGAGTCAAAACAAGGCCCAACTCGAGGTGCAATTGATATGGTTGAGTCAAACGAGGCCGGACTAGATGTGCAAATGATATGGTTGAGTCAAACGAGGTCAAACTTGAGGCACAAATGATATGGGCGAGTAAAGTGAGGCCCGACTCGAGGTGCAATCTATGGGTGAGTCAAATGAGGCCCGACTCGAGGCGCAAATGATATGGTTGAGTCAAACAAGGCCTGCCTCGAGTTGTAAATGACATGGGTAAGTCTAACGAGGCCTGACTCGAGGTTCAAATGATATAGGTGACTTAAACGAGGTCTGACTCAAGGTGTAAACACATGGGTAAGTCAAACAAGGCCCGACTCGAAGTGTAAATGTTATGGGTAAGTCAAACAAGGCCTGACTTGAGGTGCAAATGATGTGGTTTAGTCAAATGAGGCCCGACTTGAGGCTCAAATGATATAGGTGAGTCAAACGAGACCCGACTTGAGGCACAAATGAAATGGTTGAGTCAAACGAGGCCTGCCTTGAGGTGCAAATGATATGGGTGAGTCAAATAAGGCCCGACACGAGGCACAAATGATAAGGGTGAGTCAAACGAGGCATGACCCGAGGCACAAATGACATGGGTGAATTGAACAAGGCCTAACTTGTGGCGTAAATATATGGGTGAGTCAAAGGATACCTGACTCGAGGCGCAAACACATGGGTGAGTCAAACGAGGCCTAACTTGAGGCAAAAGTGATATGGTTAAGTCAAACGACGCCCGACTCGAGGCGCAAATAATATGGTTGAGTGAAATGAGGCCCGACTCGAGGCACAAATGATAAGGATGAGTCAAACGAGGCTTGGCCCAAGGCACAAACATATGGTTGAGTCAAAACGAGGCCTGACTTGAGGCACAAATGATAAGGGTGAGTCAAATGAGGCTTGAATCAAGGCGCAAAGATATGGGTGAGTCAAACGAGGCCCAAATCGAGGCACAAATGATATGGTTGAGACAAATGAGGCCTAACTAGAGGCACAAATGATAAGGATGAGTCAAATGAGGCCCAACTCAAGGCACAAATGATATGGGTGAGTCAAACGAGGCCCAACTCAAGGCACAAAGGATATAGGTTAGTCAAATAAGGCCCGACTTGAGGCACAAATAATATGGTTAAGTCAAATGAGGCCCGACTCGAGGCATAAATGATAAGGGTAAGTCAAATGAGGCCTAACTCGAGGCACAATTCATATAGATGAGTCAAACGAGGCCCGACGCGAGGCATAAATGAAATGGTTGAGTCAAATGAGGCCCGACTTGAGGCGCAAATGATACAGTTGAGTCAAACAAAGCATGACTCAAGGCGTAACTATATGATGGAATCAAATGAGGCTCAACTCATGGTGCAAATGAGAAGGTTGAGTCAAACGAGGCCCTACTCGATGCACAAATGATATGGGCGAGTCAAATGAGGCCCGACTCGAGGCACAAATGATATGGCTGAGTCAAATGAGGCCCGACTTAAGGTGCAAATGATATGGGTAAGTCAAACGAGGCCTGACTTGAGGCACAAATAATATGGTTAAGACAAACGAGGCCTAACTTGAGGAGCAAATGATAAGGGTAAGTCAACCGAAGCCTGACTCGAGTCACAAATGATATAGGTGAGTCAAATGAGGCCCGACTCGAGGTACAAATCATATGGTTGAGTCAAATGAGGCCCAGCCGAGGTGCAAACATATGGATCAGTCAAAACGAGGCTCGACTCTAAGCACAAATGATATAGTTGAGTCAAACGAGGCCCATCTTGAGGCGCAAAAGATAAGGGTGAGTCAAATAAGGCTCGGCTCGAGGCGCAAAGACATGGGTGAGTTAAATGAGGCCCAAATCAAGGCACAAATGATATGCTTGAGTCAAATAAGACCTTACTAGAGGCACAAATGACAAGGGTGAGTGAAATGAGGCCCAGCACGAGGCACAAATGACAAGGGTGAGTCAAACGGGGCCTAACTCGAGGCATAAATGATATAGGTTAGTCAAAAGAAGCCCGACTTGAGGTACAAATGAAATAGTTAAGTTAAATGAGGCCTGACTTGAGGTGCAAATGATATGGTTGAGTCAAATGAGGCCTGACTCACAAATGAAATGGTTGAGTTAAATGAGGCCTAACTTAAGGCACAAATGATATGGTTGAGTAAAACAAAGCTCGACTCGAGGTGCAACAGATATGGTGGAGTCAAACGAGAGTTGACTCGAGGCGCAAATGAGAAGGTTGAGTCAAATGAGGCTCGACTCGTGGCGCAAATGATATGGTGAGTCAAACGAGGCCCTACTCGATGCGCAAATGATATGGGTGAGTCAAACGAGGCCCGACTCAAGGCGCAAATGATATGGCTGAGTCAAACGAGGCCTGACTTGAGGCGTAAATGATATGGGTGAGTCAAATGAGGCCTGACTTGAGGCACAAATAATATGGTTGAGACAAATGAGGCCTGACTCGAGGCACAAATGATAAGGGTAAGTCAACCGAGGCCCAACTCGAGGTGCAAATGATATAGGTGAGTCAAATGAGGCATGACTCGAGGCACAAATGATATGGTTGACTCAAGCGAGGCCCGGCTTGAGGCACAAATGATATGGTTGAGTCAAACGAGGCCTGACTCAAGGCACAAATGACATGGATGAGTCGAACGAGGCCCGACTCAAGGTACAAAGATATGGGTAAGTTAAACGAGGCCCGACTCGAGGCGCAAACATATGGGTGAGTCAAAACGAGGCCTAACTCAAGGTGCAAATGATATGGATGAGTTAAACGAGGTCTGACTTGAGGTGCAAATGATAAGGGTGAGTCAAATGAGGCCCAGCTCGAGGCACAAATGATATGGGAGAGTCAAACGAGACCCGACTCGAGGCACAAATGATATGGTTGAGTTAAACGAGGCTCAACTTGAGGCATAAATTATAAGGGTGAGTCAAATGAGGCCCGACTCGAGGCACATATTATTTAGGTGTGTAAAACGAGGCCTAACTCAAGGCGTAAATAATATGGTTGAGTCAAACAAGATCCGACTTGAGGCGTAAATGATATGGTTGAGTGAAATGAGGCCCGACTTGAGGCACAAATGATAAGGGTGAGTCAAACGAGGCCCGGCCTGAGTTGCAAGGATAAGGGTGAGTCAAAACAAGGCCCAACTCTAGGCACAAATGATATAGTTGAGTCAAACGAGGCCCATGTTGAGGCACAAATGATAAGGGTGAGTCAAATGAGGCTCAACACGAGGCGCAAAGACATGGTTTAGTCAAACGAGGCCTAAATTAAGGCACATATGATATGCTTGAGTCGAACGAGACCTGACTAGAGGTGCAAATGATAAGGGTGAGTCAAATGAGGCCCGGCTCGAGGCACAAATGACATGGGTGAGTCAAACAAGGCCCAACTCGAGGCGCAAATGATATAGGTTAGTCAAACGAGGCCTGACTTGAGGCACAAATGAAATGGTTGAGTCAAATGAGGCTCGATTTGAGGTGCAAATGATATGGTTAAGTCAAACGAGTCCTAACTCGAGACACAAATGAAATGAGTGAGTCAAACGAGGCCTGACTTGAGGCACAAATGATATG
Organism: Dicorynia guianensis; assembly: GCA_037013595.1. Taxonomy (NCBI): domain Eukaryota; kingdom Viridiplantae; phylum Streptophyta; class Magnoliopsida; order Fabales; family Fabaceae; genus Dicorynia; species Dicorynia guianensis. The sequence goes on along the minus strand of JASUAB010000012.1, from coordinate 14,947,589 downwards.
GTTGAGACAAATGAGGCCCGACTCGAGGTGCAAATGATAAGGGTAAGTGAACCGAGGCCTGACTCAAGGCGCAAATGATATATATGAGTCAAATGAGGCCCGACTCGAGGCATAAATGATATGGTTGAGTCAAACGATGCCCAACTTAAGGCACAAATGATATGGTTGAGTCAAATGAGGCCTGACTCAAGGCACAAATGAAATAGTTGAGTCAATTGAGGCACGACTTGAGGCACAAATGATATGGTTAAGTCAAACAAAGCTTGACTCGAGGTGCAACTCATATGGCGGAGTCAAATGAGGGTTGACTCGAGGCGCAAATGAGAAGGTTGAGTCAAATGAGGTTCGACTTGTGGCGCAAATGATATGGTGAGTCAAATGAGGCCTTACTCGATGCGCAAATGATATGGGTGAGTCAAACGAGGCCCGACTCAAGGCGCAAATGATATGGCTAAGTGAAACGAGAACCAACTTGAAGCGTAAATGATATGGGTGAGTCAAACGAGGCCCGTCTTGAGGCACAAATAATATGGTTGAGACAAACGAGGCCTGACTCGAGGCGCAAATGATAAGGGTAAGTCAACCGAGGCCCGACTCGAGGTGAAAATGATATAGGTAAGTCAAATGAGGCCTAACTCGAGGCACAAATGATATGGTTGACTCAAGCGAGGCTCGGCTTGAGGCATAAATCATATGGTTAAGTCAAACGAGGCCTGACTCGAGCCACAAATGATATGGGTGAGTAGAACCAGGCCCGACTCGAGGTACAAAGATATGGGTAAGTCAAATGAGGCCCAACTCGAGGCACAAATGATATGGTTGAGTCAAACAATGCCCAACTCGAGGCACAAACATATGAGAGAGTCAAACGAGGCCTGACTCGAGGTGCAAATGATATGGTTAAGTCAAACGAGGCTCAACTCGAGGCAGAAATTATAAGGGTGAGTCAAATGAGGCCCGACTCAAGGCACATATTATTTAGGTATGTAAAATGTGGCCTAACTCAAGGCGTAAATAATATGGTTGAGTCAAACAAGGTCTGACTTGAGTCATAAATGATATGGGTGAGTCAAACGAGGCCCGACTCGAGGCACAAATGATATGGTTAAGTGAAACAAGGCCCGACTCGAGGCACAAATGATAAGGGTGAGTCAAACAAGGCCCGGCCCGACACGCAAACATATGGGTGAGTGAACACGAGGCCTGACTCTAGGCGCAAATGATATAGTTAAGTCAAACGAGGCCCATCTTGAGGCACAAATGATAAGGGTGAGTCAAATGAGGCTCGACTCGAGGCATAAAGATATGGGTGAGTTAGATGAGCCCCAAATCATATGCTTGAGTCAAACGAGACCTGACTAGAGGTGCAAATGATAAGAGTGAGTCAAATGAGGCCTGGCTCGAGGCACAAATGTCATGGGTGAGTCAAACGAGTCCCAATTCGAGGCACAAATGATATAGGTTAGTCAAACGAGGCCCGACTTGAGGCACAAATGATATGGTTGAGCCAAACGAGGCCTGACTCGAGGCACAAATGAAATGGGTGAGTCAAACGAGGCCTGACTCGAGGCACAAATGAAATGGGTGAGTCAAACGACGCCTGACTTGAGGCACAAATGATTTGGTTGAGACAAACGTGGCATGACTCGAGGCACAAATGATAAGGGTAATTCAATCGAGGCCCGACTCAAGGCGCAAATGATATAGGTGAGTCAAACGAGGCCTGACTCGAGGCACAAATGATATGGTTAAGTCAAACGATGCCCGACTTGAGGCGCAATCGATATGGGTGAGTCAAACAAGGCCCGACTCGAGGAGCAAATGATATGGGTGAGTCAAATAAGGCCCGACTTGAGGCACAAATAATATGGTTAAGACAAACGAGTCCTAACTCGAGACGCAAATGATAAGGGTAAGTCAACCGAGGCCCGACTCGTGGCGCAAATGATATAGGTGAGTCAAACGAAGCCCGACTTGAGGCACAAATGATATGGCTGAGTCAAACGAGGCCCGACTTTGGGCACAAATAATATGGTTGAGACAAACGAGGTCTGACTTGAGGCACAAATGATTTGATTGAGTCAAACGAGGCCGAACTCGAGGCACAAATGATAAGGTTGAGTCAAACGAGGCCCAAATCGAGGCACAAATTATATGGTTGAGTCAAACAAAGCCTGCCTCCAGGCAAAAATGACATGGGTTAGTCAAACAGGGCCTAACTCAAGGCACAAATGATATAAAGGAGTCAAATGAGGCCCAACTCGAGGCACAAATGATATGGTTGAGTGAAACGAGGCCAACTATAGATGCAAATGATAAGGGTGAGACAAATGAGGCCTGGTTCGAGGTGCAAATGATATGGGTGAGTCAAATGAGGCCCAACTCGAGGCACAAATGATATGTTTGAATCAAACGATACTCGACTCTAGGCTCAAACATATAGGAGAGTCAAATGAGGCCTGACTTGAGGCGCAAATGATATGGTTGAGTCAAATGAGGCCCAACTCGAAGCACATGTGATATGGGTAACTCAAATAAGGCCCAACTCAAGGAATAAATAATATGGTTGAGTCAAACGTGGCCCGACTCGAGGCGCATATGATATAGGTGAGTCAAATAAGGCTCGACTCGAGGCACAAATGATATGGTTGAGTCAAATGAGGCTCGACTCACGGCGCAAATGATATAGTTGAGTCAAACGAGGCCCGACTCGAGGTGTAAATTATAAGGGTGAGTCTAATAAGGCCCGACTCGAGGCACATATGATTTAGGTGGTCAAACGAGGCCTAACTCGAGGCGTAAATAATATGGTTAAGTCAAACGAGGCCCGACTCGATGCGCATAAGATATAGGTCAGTCAAACGAGGTCTGACACGAGGCGCAAATGATATGGTTGAATCAAACGAGGCCCGACTTGAGGCACAAATGATGTGGTTGAGACAAACGAGGCCCAACTCGAGGTGCAAATTATGATGGCAAGTCAAATGAGGCCTGACTAGTGGCGCAAATAATATGGTTGAGTGAAACGAGGCCCAACTCGATGTGCAAATGATGTGGTTGAGTCAAACGAGGCCTGACTTAAGGTGCAAATGATATGGGTGAGTCAAACGAGGCCTAACTCGGGGCACATATAATTTAGGAGAGTCAAACGAGGACTAACTCGAGGCATAAATAATATGGTTGAGTCAAACGAGGCCTGACTCGAGGTCATAAGATATAGGTCAGTCAAACGAGGCCCAACACGAGGCCCAAATGATATGGTTAAGTCAAACGAGGCTCAACTCGTAGCGCAAATGATATGGTTGAGTCAAACAAGGCCGAACTCAAGGCCCAAATGATATGGTTGAGTCAAATGAGGCTTGACTCGAGGCACAAATGATAAGGGTGAGTCAAAAGAGGCCCGACTCTAGGTGTAAATTAGAAGGGTGAGTCAATTAAGGCCCGACTCGAGGCACATATGATTTAGGTGAGTCAAACGACACCTAACTCGAGGTCTAAATAATATGGTTGAGTCAAACGAGGCCCGACTCAAGACGCATAAAATATGGGTAAGTAAAACGAGGCCCAACTTGAGGTGCAATCATTTGGGTGAGTCAAATGAGGCCTGACTCGAGGCATAAATGATATGGTTGAGTTAAACGAGGCTTGACTCAAGGTGTAAATGGTAAGGGTGAGTTAAACGACACTCGACTCGAGGCACAACTGATATGGTTGAGTCAAACAAGGCTCAACTCGAGGAGCAAATGAGATAGGATAATTAAACAAGGCCCAACTTGATGCGCAAATGATATGAGTGAGTCAAATGGTGCCTGACTCGAGGCGCAAATGATATGGGTGAGTCAAATGAGGCCCCACTCGAGGCACAAATGATATAAGTTAGTCAAATGAGGCCCAACTTGAGGCGCAAATAATATGGTTGAGTCAAATAAGACCCGACTCAGGGCGTAAATGATAAGGGTAAGTCAAATGAGGCCCGACTTGAGGCACAAATGATATAGGTGAGTCAAACGAGGCCCGACTCAAGGCACAAATGAAATGGTTGAGTCAAAAGAGGCCCGACTTGAGGCGCAAATAATCTGTTTAAGTCAAATGAAGCTCGACTCGAGGCGCAACTAATATGGTGGTGTCAAACGAGGCTCGACTCACAGCGCAAATGAGAAGGTTGAGCTAAATGAGCCTCGACTCAAGGTGCAAATGATATGGGTGAGTCAAATGAGGTCCTACTTAATACGCAAATGATATAGGTGAGTCAAACGAGGCCCGACTCTAGGCGCAAATGATATTGTTGAGTCAAACAAGGCCCAACTTGAGGCACAAATCATAAGCATGAGTCAAATGAGGCTTGACTCGAGGCGCAAAGACATGGGTGAGACAAACGAGGCCCAAATCGAGGCACAAATGATATGGTTGTGTCAAATGAGGCCTAACTAGAGGCGCAAATAATAACGGTGAGTCAAATGAGGCCTAGCTCGAGGCATAAATGATATGTGTGAGTCAAACGATGCCCAACTCGAGGCACAAATGATATAGGTTAGTCAAACGAGGCCCGACTTGAGGCGCAAATAATATGGTTGAGTCAAATGAGACCCAACTCGAGGGGTAAATGATAAGGGTAAGTCAAATGAGGCCTGACTCGAGGGACAAATGATATAGGTGAGTCAAACGAGGCCCGACTCAAGGCACAAATGAAATAGTTGAGTCAAAAGAGGCCCGACTTGAGGCGCAAATAATTTGGTTGAGTCAAACGAAGCTCGACTCGAGGCACAACTGATACGGGGAGTCAAACAAGGCTTAACTCGCAGTGCAAATGAGAAGGTTGTGTCAAATGAGGCTCGACTCAAGGTTCAAATGATATGGGTGAGTCAAACGAGGCCCTACTCGATGCACAAATGATATGGGTGAGTCAAACGAGGCCCGACTCGAGGCGCAAATGATATGGTTGAGTCAAACAAGGCCCAACTAGAGGTACAAATGATATGGATGAGTCAAACGAGGCTCGACTTGTGGCGCAAATGATATGGGTAAGTCAAATGAGGCCCAACTCAAGGCACAAATGTTAAGGGTAAGTCAACCGAGGAGTGACTCAAGGCACAAATGATATAGGTGAGTCAAACGAGGCCCGACTCGAGGCACAAATGATATGGTTGAGTCAAACGAGGCCTGACTTGAGGTGCAAATGATATGGTTGAGTCAAACAAGGCTTAACTCAAGTCACAAATGACATGGTTGAGTCGAATGAGGCCCGACTCGAGGTGCAAGCATATGGGTAAGTCAAACGAGGCCTAGCACGAGGTGCAAACATATGGGTGAGTCAAAATGAGGCCCAACTCAAGGTGTAAATCATATCGTTGAGTCAAACAAGGCCTGACTCGAGGCGCAAATGACAAGGGTGTGTAAAATGAGGCCCGACTTGAGGCGCAAACACATGGGTGAGTCAAACGAGGCCCAACTCAAGGCACGAACGATATGGTTGAGTCAAACGAGGCCTAACTTGAGGCACAAATGAAATGGTTGAGTCAAACAAGGCCTGACTTGAGGTGCAAATGATATGGGTGAGTCAAACGAGGCCCGACTCGAGGCGCAAATGATATGGTTAACTGAAACGAGGCCCGACTCGTGGCACAAATGATAAGGGTGAGTCAAACGAGGCCTAACTCGATGCCCAAATGATAAGGGTGAGTCAAATGAGACCCGACTCGAGGCGGAAAGAGATGGGTGAGTCAAATGAGGATCAACTCGAGGTACAAATGATATGGTTAAGTCAAACAAGCTTGATTAGAGGCACAAATCATAAGGGTGAGTCAAATGAGGCCCATCTCAAGGTGCAAATGATATGGGTGAGTCAAACGAGGCCCAACATAAGGCACAAATGATATGGTGAAGTCAAACAATGCCCAACTCAAGGCACAAACATATGGGAGAGTCAAACGAGGCCTGACTCGAGGTGCAAATGATATCGTTGAGTCAAACAAGGCCCGATTCAATGCATAAAATAGAACAGTGAGTCAAATGAGGCCCGACTCGAGGAACATATGATTTAGGTGAGTCAATCAAGTCCCAACTCGAGGCATAAATAATATGGTTGAGTGAAACGAGGCCCGACTCGAGATGCATAAGATATGGGTCAGTCAAACGAGGCCCGACTCGAGGCGCAAATGATATGGTTAAGTCAAACGAGGCTCGACTCGCAGCACAATTGATATGGTTCAGTCAAACAAGGCCGAACTCAAGGCACAAATGATATGGGTGAGTCAAACGAGGCTCGACTCGAGGCACAGCCATATGGGTGAGTCAAACGAGGCCCGACCCATGGCGCAAATGATATGGTGGAGTCAAACGTGGCTTGACTCGAGGTGCAAATGATAAGATTAAGTCAAACGAAGCTTGACTCGAGGCGCAACTGATATGGTTCAGTCAAACAAGGTCCGACTTGAGGCAAAAAATAAGAAGGGTGAGTCAAACGAGGGCCGACTCGATGCATAAATGATATGGCTGAGTTAAATGAGGCCGGACCGAAGCCGCAAATGTTATGGTTGAGTCAAATGAGGCCCGACTTGAGGCGTAAATGATATAGGTGTGTCAAACGAGGCCCGATACGAGGCATAAATGACATGGGTGAGTCAAATGAGGCCTGACTCGAGGCGTAAATGATATAGTTGAGTCAAATGAGACCCACTTCGAGGTGCAAATGATATGGTTGAGTCAAAACGAGGCCCAAATCGAGGCACAAATTATAAGGGTAAGTCAACCGAGGCCTGACTCGTGGCACAATGATATGGTTGAGTTAAATGAGGCCCGACTCGATGCGCAAATGATATGGTTGAGTCAAACGAGGCCATATTCGAGGCACAAATGACATGGGTGAGTTGAACGAAGCCCGACTCGAGGCACAAATGATATGGTTGACTCATATGAGGCCCGACTCGATGCGCAAATAATATGGTTGAGTCAAATGAGGCTAGATTCAAGGCACAAATGACATGGGTGAGTCGAATGAGGCCCGACTCAAGGTGCAAATATATGGGTAAGTCAAATGCGGCCTGGCTCGAGGTGCAAACATATGGGTAAGTCAAAACGAGGCCCGACTTGAGGCGTAAATGATATGGTTGAGTCAAACGAGGATTGACTCGAGGCGTAAATGATAAGGGCAAGTCAAATGAGGCCTGACTCAAGGCACAAATGATATAGGTGAGTCAAATGAGGCCCGACTCGAGGCACAAATGAAATGGTTGAGTTAAATGAGGCCTGACTTGAGGCACAAATAATCTGGTTGAGTCAAATGAAGCTCGACTCGAGGACAGCTGATATAGTGGAGTCAAACGAGGCTCAACTCGCGGCGCAAATGGAAAGGTTGAGTCAAATGAGGCTCGACTCGACGTGCAAATGATATGGGTGAGTCAAACGAGGCCCTACTCGATGAGCAAATGATATGGGTGAGTCAAACAAGACCCGACTCAAGGCACAAATGCTATGATTGTGTCAAACGAGGCCCGACTTGAGGCGTCAATGATATGGGTGAGTCAAATGAGGCCTGACTTGTGGCGCAAATGATATTGGTGAGTCAAACGAGGCCCGACTTGAGGAACAAATAATATGGTTGCGACAAATGAGGCCCAACTCGAGGCACAAATGTTAAGGGTAAGTCAACTGAGGCCCGAATCGAGGCGCAAATGATATAGGTGAGTCAAACGAGGCCTAACTCGAGTCACAAATGACATGGGTGAGTCAAACGAGGCTCGACTCGAGGTACAAATGATATGGTTGAGTCAAACGAGGCCTGACTCGAGGCGCAAAGGACAAGGGTGTGTAAAATGAGGCTCGACTCGAAGTGCAAACACATGGGTGAGTCAAACGAGGCCTAACTCGAGGCACAAATGATATGGTTGAGTCAAACGAGGCCCGACTTGAGGAACAAATGAAATGGTTAAGTCAAACGAGGCCTGACTTGAGGCGTAAATAAGATGGGTGAGTCAAATGAGGCCCGACTCGAGCCACAAATGGTATGGTTAACGGAAATGAGGCCTGACTCGAGGCGCAAATGATAAGGGTGAGTCAAAGGAAGCTCGGCCCAAGGCACAAACATATGGGTGAGTCAAAACGAGGCTCGATTCTATGCGCAAATGATATGGTTGAGTCAACAGAGGCCTGACACAAGGCACAAATAATAAGGGTGAGTCAAATAAGTCCCGACTCGAGGCGTAAAGACATGGGTGAGTCAAACGAGGACCAACTCGAGGCATAAATGATATGGTTGAGTAAATGAGGCTTGACTAGAGGCGCAAATGATAAGGGTGAGTCAAATGAGGCCAAGCTCAAGGCGCAAATGATATGGGTGAGTCAAATGAGGCAGGCACAAATGATATGGATGAGTCAAACGATGCTCGACTCGAGACGCAAACATATGGGAGAGTCAAACGAGGCCTGACTCAAGGCGTAAATTATAAGGATGAGTCAAATGAGGCTAGACTTGAGGCACATATGATTTGGGTGAATCAAACAAGACCCAACTCGAAGCGAAAATAATATGGTTGAGTCAAATGAGACCCGACTCGAGACGCATAAGATATGGGTCAATCAAATGAGGCCTGACTCGAGGCACAAATGATATGGTTGAGTCAAACGAGACTCAACTCGTGGCGCAAATGATATGGTTGAGTCAAATGAGGCCGAACTCGAGGCACAAATAATATGGGTGAGTCAAACGAGGCTCGACACGAGGCATAATCATATGGGTGAGTCAAACGAGGCCTAACTCATGGCGCAAATGATATGGTTGAGTCAAATATGGCTTGACTCGAGGCACAAATGATAACAGTGAGTCAAACGAAGCTTAACTTGAGGCGCAAATGAGAAGCATGAGTCAAATGAGGGCCGGCTCAATGCGCAAATGATATGGGTGAGTCAAAGAAGGTCCGACTCGAGGCGCAAATGATATGGTTGAGTCAAACGAGGCTCAACTTGAGGCGCAAAGGATATGAGTGTGTCAAACGAGGCCCGACTTGAGGCATAAATGACATGGGTGAGTCAAACAAGGACCGACTCGAGGTGCAAACATATGGGTAAGTCACACAAGACTTGGCTGGAAGCGCAAACATATGGGTGAGTCAAAACGGGGCCCAACTCAAAGCATAAATGATATCGTTGAGTCAAACAAGGCCCGACTTGAGGTGTCAATGATATGGGTGAGTCAAATGAGGCCCGACTTATGGCACAAATGATATGGGTGAGTCAAATGAGGCCCAACTTGAGGCACAAATAATATGGTTGAGACAAACGAGGCCCAACTCGAGGTGCAAATGTTAAGGGTAAGTCAACTGAGGCCTAACTCGAGGCGCAAATGATATAGGTGAGTCAAACGAGGCCTAACTCGAGTCACAAATGACATGGGTGAGTCAAACGAGGCCCGACTCGAAGTGCAAACATATGGGTAAGTCAGACGAGGCTCGGCACGAGGTGCACACATATGGGTAAGTTAAAACGAGGCCTGACTCGAGGTCCAAATGATATGGTTGAGTCAAACAAGGCCTGAGTTGAGGCGCAAATGACAAGGGTGTGTAAGATGAGGCCCGACTTGAGGCGCAAACACATGGGTGAGTCAAATGAGGCCTAACTTGAGGCGCAAATGATGTGGTTGAGTCAAATGAGGCTCGACTCGCAGTGCAAATGATATGGTTGAGTCAAATGAGGCCGAACTCGAGGCACAAATGATATGGGTGAGTCAAACGAGGCTCAACACGAGGCATAATCATATGGGTGAGTCAAATGAGGCCTAACTCATGGTGCAAATGATATGGTTGAGTCAAATGTGGCTTGACTCAAGGCACAAATGATAATGGTGAGTCAAACAAAGCTCGACTCGAGGCGCAAATGAGAAGCGTGAGTCAAACGAGGACGAGGCTCAATGTGCAAATGATATGGGTGAGTCAAAGAAGGCCCGACTCGGGGTGCAAATGATGTGGTTTAGTCAAACGAGTCCCAACAAGAGGTACAAATGATATGGTTGAGTCAAACGAGACCTGACTTGAGGCTCAAATGATGTGGTTGAGTCAAACGAGGCCCATCTCAAGGTGCAAACATATGTGTAAGTCAAACAATTCCTGACTAGAGGCTCAAATGATATGGGTGAGTCAAATGAGGCCCAACTGAAGTTGTAAACATAAGGGTGAGTCAAACGAGGTTCACCTCAAGGCACAAATGATATGGTTAAGTCAAACAAGGCATGACTCAGGTGCAAATAATGTAGTTGAGTTGAACGAGGCCCGACTCAAGGTACAAATGATATGGTTGAGTCAAACGAGGCCTGACTCGAGGCGCAAAGGACAAGGGTGTGTAAAATGAGGCTCGACTCGAAGCGCAAACACATGGGTGAGTCAAACGAGGCCTAACTCGAGGCACAAATGATATGGTTGAGTCAAACGAGGCCCGACTTGAGGAACAAATGAAATGGTTGAGTCAAACGAGGCCTGACTTGAGGCGTAAATAAGATGGGTGAGTCAAATGAGGCCCGACTCGAGGCACAAATGGTATGGTTAACGGAAATGAGGCCCAACTCGAGGCGCAAATGATAAGGGTGAGTCAAAGGAAGCCCGACCCAAGGCACAAACATATGGGTGAGTCAAAACGAGGCTCGACTCTATGCGCAAATGATATGGTTGAGTCAACCGAGGCCCGACACGAGGCACAAATAATAAGGGTGAGTCAAATAAGTCCCAACTCGAGGCGTAAAGACATGGGCGAGTTAAACGAGGACTAACTCGAGGCATAAATGATATGGTTGAGTAAATGAGGCTTGACTAGAGGCGCAAATGATAAGGGTGAGTCAAATGAGGCCAAGCTCAAGGCGCAAATGATATGGGTGAGTCAAACGAGGCCCAACTCAAGGCACAAATGATATGGTTAAGTCAAACGATGCTCGACTCGAGACGCAAACATATGGGAGAGTCAAACGAGGCTTGACTTAAGGCATAAATTATAAGGATGAGTCAAATGAGGCCAGACTTGAGGCACATATGATTTAGGTGAATCAAACGAGGCCCAACTCGAAGCGAAAATAATATGGTTGAGTCAAATGAGACCCGACTCGAGACGCATAAGATATGGGTCAATCAAATGAGGCCTGACTCGAGGCACAAATGATATGGTTGAGTCAAACGAGACTCAACTCGTGGCACAAATGATATGGTTGAGTCAAATGAGGCCGAAGTCGAGGCACAAATGATATGGGTGAGTCAAACGAGGCTCGACACGAGGCATAATCATATGGGTGAGTCAAACGAGGCCTAACTCATGGCGCAAATGATATGCTTGAGTCAAATATGGCTTGACTCGAGGCACAAATGATAACAGTGAGTCAAATGAAGCTTAACTTGAGGCGCAAATGAGAAGCATGAGTCAAATGAGGGCCGGCTCGATGCGCAAATGATATGGGTGAGTCAAAGAAGGCCCGACTCGAGGCGCAAATGATATGGTTGAGTCAAACGAGGCTCAACTTGAGGCGCAAAGGATATGAGTGTGTCAAACGAGGCCCGACTTGAGGCATAAATGACATGGGTGAGTCAAACAAGGACCGACTCGAGGTGCAAACATATGGGTAAGTCACACAAGACTTGGCTAGAAGCACAAACATATGGGTGAGTCAAAACGGGGCCTAACTCAAAGCATAAATGATATCGTTGAGTCAAACAAGGCCCGACTTGAGGTGTCAATGATATGGGTGAGTCAAATGAGGCCCGACTTATGGCACAAATGATATGGGTGAGTCAAACGAGGCCCAACTTCAGGCACAAATAATATGGTTGAGACAAACGAGGCCCAACTCGAGGTGCGAATGTTAAGGGTAAGTCAACTGAGGCCTAACTCGAGGCGCAAACGATATAGGTGAGTCAAACGAGGCCTAACTCGAGTCACAAATGACATGGGTGAGTCAAACGAGGCCCGACTCGAAGTGCAAACATATGGGTAAGTCAGACGAGGCTCGGCACGAGGTGCACACATATGGGTGAGTCAAAACGAGGCCTGACTTGAGGTGCAAATGATATGGTTGAGTCAAACAAGGCCTGACTTGAGGCGCAAATGACAAGGGTGTGTAAAATGAGGCCCGACTCGAGGCGCAAACAATGGGTGAGTCAAATGAGGTCTAACTCAAGGTGCAAATGATATGGTTGAGTCAAATGAGGCTCGACTCGCAGTGCAAATGATATGGTTGAGTCAAATGAGGCCGAACTCGAGGCACAAATGATATGGGTGAGTCAAACGAGGCTCGACACGAGGCATAATCATATGGGTGAGTCAAATGAGGCCTAACTCATGGCGCAAATGATATGGTTGAGTCAAATGTGGCTTGACTCAAGGCACAAATGATAACGGTGAGTCAAACAAAGCTCGACTCGAGGCGCAAATGAGAAGCGTGAGTCAAACGAGGACGAGGCTCAATGTGCAAATGATATGGGTGAGTCAAAGAAGGCCCGACTCAAGGCGCAAATGATATGGTTGAGTCAAACAAGGCTCGACTTGAGGCACAAAGGATATGGGTGAGTCAAATGAGGCTCGACTCGAGGCGCAGATGATATGGTTGAGCCAAACGAGGCCCGACTCGAGGTGTAAATGATAAGGCTTAGTCAAACGAACCCCAGTTTGAGGCGTAAATGATATGGTTGAGTCAAACTAGGCAGGACTCGAGGTGTAAATGATGTGGTTGAGTCAAACGAGGCCGACTCAAGGTGCAAATGATATGGTTGAGTCAAACAAGGACCGACTCAAGACGCAAATGATATGGTTGAGTCAAACGAAGCCCATCCCGAGTTGAAAACATATGTGTAAGTCAAACGATTCTAGACTCGAGGCACTATTGATATGGTTGAGTCCAACGAGGCTCGACTCGAGGCCCAAATGAGAAGGGTGAGTCAAACGATGCCCGACTCGAGGCGCAAATGATATGGTTGAGTCAAACGACCCCCGACTTGAGGCACAAATGATAAGGCTCAGTCAAATGAAGCTTGACTCGAGGCACAAATGATATGGTTGAGTCAAACGACCCCCGACTCAAGGCACAAATGATATGGGTGAGTCAAACAAGGCCCGACTCAAGTTGTAAATATAAGCGTTAATCAAACGAGGCCCACCTCGAGGCGCAAATGATATGGTTGAGTCAAATGAGGCACGACTTGCATTGCAAATGATGTGGATGAGTCAAACGAGGACCGACTCGAGGTGCAAATGATATGGTTGAGTCAAACAAGGCCTGACTCGAAACTCAAATGATGTGGTTGAGTCAAACGAGGCCCATCTCAAGGTGCAAACATATGTGTAAGTCAAACAAGTCCCAACTCGAGGCTCAAATGATATGGTTGAGTCAAACAAGGCACAACTCGAGGTGCAAATGATGTGGTTCAGTCAAATGAGTCCCAACAAGAGGTACAAATGATATGGTTGAGTTAAACGAGGCCTGACTCGAGGTGCAAATAATATGGTTGAGTCAAACAAGGCCCAACTCGGGGTGCAAATGATGTGGTTCAGTCAAACGAGTCCCAATAAGAGGTACAAATAATATGGTTGAGTCAAACGAGACCTGACTTGAGGCTCAAATGATGTAGTTGAGTCAAACGAGGCCCATCTCAAGGTGCAAACATATGTGTAAGTCAAACAATTCCTGACTCGAGGCTCAAATGATATGGGTAAGTCAAACGAGGCCCAACTGAAGTTGCAAACATAAGGGTGAGTCAAACGAGGCTCACCTCAAGGCACAAATGATATGGTTATGTCAAACAAGGCATGACTCAGGTGCAAATAATGTAGTTGAGTCGAACGAGGCCCGACTCGAGGTACAAATGATATGGTTGAGTCAAACGAGGCCTAGCTCGAGGCGCAAAGGACAAGGGTGTGTAAAATGAGGCTCGACTCGAAGCGCAAACACATGGGTGAGTCAAACGAGGCCTAACTCGAGGCACAAATGATATGGTTATGTCAAATGAGGCCTGACTTGAGGAACAAATGAAATGGTTGAGTCAAACGAGGCCTGACTTGAGGCGTAAATAAGATGGGTGAGTCAAATGAGGCCCGACTCGAGGCACAAATGGTATGGTTAACGGAAATGAGGCCCGACTCGAGGCGCAAATGATAAGGGTGAGTCAAAGGAAGCCCGACCCAAGGCACAAACATATGGGTGAGTCAAAACGAGGCTCGACTCTATGCGCAAATGATATGGTTGAGTCAACCGAGGCCCGACGCGAGGCACAAATAATAAGGGTGAGTCAAATAAGTCCCGACTCGAGGCGTAAAGACATGGGTGAGTCAAACGAGGACCAACTCGAGGCATAAATGATATGGTTGAGTAAATGAGGCTTGACTAGAGGTGCAAATGATAAGGGTGAGTCAAATGAGGCCAAGCTCAAGGCGCAAATGATATGGGTGAGTCAAACGAGGCCCAACTCAAGGCACAAATGATATGGTTGAGTCAAACGATGCTCGACTCGAGACGCAAACATATGGGAGAGTCAAACGAGGCTTGACTCAAGGCGTAAATTATAAGGATGAGTCAAATGAGGCCAGACTTGAGGCACATATGATTTAGGTGAATCAAACGAGGCCCAACTCGAAGCAAAAATAATATGGTTGAGTCAAATGAGACCCGACTCGAGACGCATAAGATATGGGTCAATCAAATGAGGCCTGACTCGAGGTACAAATGATATGGTTGAGTCAAACGAGACTCAACTCATGGCGCAAATGATATGGTTGAGTCAAATGAGGCCGAACTCGAGGCACAAATGATATGGGTGAGTCAAACGAGGCTCGACACGAGGCATAATCATATGGGTGAGTCAAACGAGGCCTAACTCATGGCGCAAATGATATGGTTGAGTCAAATGTGGCTTGACTCGAGGCACAAATGATAACAGTGAGTCAAACGAAGCTTAACTTGAGGCGCAAATGAGAAGCGTGGGTCAAATGAGGGCCAGCTCGATGCGCAAATGATATGGGTGAGTCAAAGAAGGCCCGACTCGAGGCGCAAATGATATGGTTGAGTCAAACGAGGCTCAACTTGAGGCACAAAGGATATGAGTGTGTCAAACGAGGCCCGACTTGAGGCATAAATGACATGGGTGAGTCAAACAAGGACCGACTCGAGGTGCAAACATATGGGTAAGTCACACAAGACTTGGCTGGAAGCGCAAACATATGGGTGAGTCAAAAAGGGGCCCAACACAAAGCATAAATGATATCGTTGAGTCAAACAAGGCCCGACTTGAGGTGTCAATGATATGGGTGAGTCAAATGAGGCCCGACTTATGGCGCAAATGATATGGGTGAGTTAGACGAGACCCAACTTGAGGCACAAATAATATGGTTGAGACAAACGAGGCTCAACTCGAGGTGCAAATGTTAAGGGTAAGTCAACTGAGGCCTAACTCGAGGCGCAAATGATATAGGTGAGTCAAACGAGGCCTAACTCGAGTCACAAATGACATGGGTGAGTCAAACGAGGCCCGACTCGAAGTGCAAACATATGGGTAAGTCAGACGAGGCTCGGCACGAGGTGCACACATATGGGTGAGTCAAAACGAGGCCTGACTCGAGGTGCAAATGATATCGTTGAGTCAAACAAGGCCTGACTTGAGGTGCAAATGACAAGGGAGTGTAAAATGAGGCCCGACTCGAGGCACAAACACATGGGTGAGTCAAATGAGGCCTAACTCATGGCGCAAATGATATGGTTGAGTCAAATGTGGCTTGACTCAAGGCACAAATGATAACGGTGAGTCAAACAAAGCTCGACTCGAGGCGCAAATAAGAAGCGTGAGTCAAACGAGGACGAGGCTCAATGTGCAAATGATATGGGTGAGTCAAAGAAGGCCCGACTCAAGGTGCAAATGATATGGTTGAGTCAAACGAGGCTCGACTTGAGGCACAAAGGATATGGGTGAGTCAAATAAGGCTCGACTCGAGGCGCAGATGATATGGTTGAGTCAAACGAGGCCCGACTCGAGGTGTAAATGATAAGGCTTAGTCAAACGAACCCCAGTTTGAGGCGTAAATGATATGGTTGAGTCAAACTAGGCAGGACTCGAGGTGTAAATGATGTGGTTGAGTCAAACGAGGCCGACTCGAGGTGCAAATGATATGGTTGAGTCAAACAAGGACCGACTCAAGACGCAAATGATATGGTTGAGTCAAACGAAGTCCATCCCGGGTTGAAAACATATGTGTAAGTCAAACGATTCTAGACTCGAGGCACTATTGATATGGTTGAGTCCAACGAGGCTCGACTTGAGGCCCAAATAAGAAAGGTGAGTCAAACGATGCCTGACTTGAGGCGCAAATGATATGGTTGAGTCAAACGACCCCCGACTCGAGGCACAAATGATAAGGCTCAGTCAAACGAAGCCTGACTCGAGGCACAAATGATATGGTTGAGTTAAACGAGGCTCGACTCAAGGCACAAATGATATGGGTGAGTCAAATGAGGCCCAACTCAAGTTGTAAATATAAGGGTTAATCAAACGAGGCGCACCTCGAGGCACAAATGATATGGTTGAGTCAAATGAGGCACGACTTGCGTTGCAAATGATGTGGATGAGTAAAACGAGGACCGACTCGAGGTGCAAATGATATGGTTGAGTCAAACAAGGCCTGACTCGAAACTCAAATGATGTGGTTGAGTCAAACGAGGCCCATCTCAAGGTGCAAACATATGTGTAAGTCAAACAAGTCCCAACTCGAGGCTCAAATGATATGGTTGAGTCAAACAAGGCACAACTCGAGGTGCAAATGATGTGGTTCAGTCAAACGAGTCCCAACAAGAGGTACAAATGATATGGTTGAGTTAAATGAGGCCTGATTCGAGGTGCAAATAATATGGTTGAGTCAAACAAGGCCCAACTCGGGGTGCAAATGATGTGGTTCAGTCAAACGAGTCCCAACAAGAGGTACAAATGATATGGTTGAGTCAAACGAGACCTGACTTGAGGCTCAAATGATGTGGTTGAGTCAAACGAGGCCCATCTCAAGGTGCAAACATATGTGTAAGTCAAACAATTCCGGACTCGAGGCTCAAATGATATGGGTGAGTCAAACGAGGCCCAACTGAAGTTGTAAACATAAGGGTGAGTCAAACGAGGCTCACCTCAAGGCACAAATGATATGGTTAAGTCAAACAAGGCATGACTCAGTTGCAAATAATGTAGTTGAGTCTAACGAGGCCCGACTCGTGGTTCAAATTATATGGTTGAGTCAAGCGAGGCCTGACTCGATGCGCAAATGTTGTGGTTGAGTCAAACGAGGCACGACTCGAGGTGCAAATGATGTGGTTCAGTCAAACGAGTCCCGACTCAATGCTCAAATGATATGGTTAAGTCAAACGAGGCCCGACTCGAGGCGCAAATGATATGGTTGAGTCAAACGAGGCACGACTCGAGGTGCAAATGATGTGGTTCAGTCAAACGAGTCCCGACAAGAGGTGCAAATGATATGGTTGAGTTAAACGACGTTCGACTCGAGGTGCAAATGATATGGTTGAGTCAAACGAGACCCGACTCGAGGCGCAAATGATGCGGTTGAGTCAAATGAGGCCCATCTCGAGGTGCCAACATATGTGTAAGTCATACGAGTCCTAACTCGAGGCGCTAATGATATGGTTGAGTCAAATGAGGCCTGACTCGAGGCACAAATGATGTGGTTGAGTCAAAGAGGCCTTTCTCGAGGTGCAAACATATGTGTAAGTCAAACAAGGCCCAACTTGACGCACAAATGATATGGTTGACTCAAAAGAGGCCCGAGTCAAGGCGCAAATGAGATGGCTGAGTCAAACAAGGCCTGACTCGAGGTACAAATGATATGGGAGAGTCAAACGAGTCCCCACTCAAGGCGCGAACACATGGTTGAGTGAAACGAGGCCCAACTCGAGGCGCAAATGATTTGCTTAAATCAAACAAGTCCTGACTCGAGGTGCAAATGATACGGGTGAGTCAAATGAGGCCTGACTCGAGGTGCAGATGATATGGTTGACTCAAACGAGGCCCGACTTGAGGAGCAAATGATAAGGCTTAGTCAAACGAAGCCTGACTCGAGATGCAAATGATATTGTTGAGTCAAACGAGGCCCGACTGAAGGCACAAATGATGTGGTGGAGTCAAACGAGGGCCGACTCGAGGCACAGATGATATGGTTGAGTCAAACGAGGCCCAACTCGAGGCATAAATGATAAGGCTTAGTCAAATGAAGCCTGGCTCGAGGCGCAAATGATATGGTTGAGTCAAACCAGGTAGGACTTGAGGTGTAAATGATGTGGTTGAGTCAAACGATGCCCAACTCGAGTCGCAAATGATATGGTTGAGTCAAATGAGGACCGACTCGAGGCACAAATGATGTGTTTGAGTCAAACGAAGCCCATCCCAAGGTGCAAACATATGTGTAAGTCAAACGATTCCCGACTCAAGGCACTATTGATATGGTTGAGTCAAACGAGGCTCGAGTCAAGGCCCAAATGAGAAGGGTGAGTCAAACGATGCCCGACTCAAGGCGCAAATATATGGTTAAGTCAAACGACACCTAACTCGAGGCACAAATGATAAGGCTTAGTAAAACGAAGCCTGACTCGAGGCACAAATGATATGGTTGAGTCAAACGAGGCCCGACTCGAGGCACAAATGATATGGGTGAGTCAAACGATGCCTGACTCAAGTTGCAAACATAAAGGTTAGTCAAACGAGGCCCGACTCAAGTTGCAAACATAAGGGTTAGTCAAACGAGGCCCACCTCAAGGCGCAAATGATATGGTTGAGTCAAATGAGGCACGACTTGAGTTGCAAATCATGTGGTTGAGTCAAACGAGGATTGACTCAAGGTGCAAATGATATGGTTGAGTCAAATGAGGCACGACTCGAGGTACAAATGATATGGTTCAGTCAAACGAGTCCCGACAAGAGGTACAAATGATATGGTTGAGTTAAACGAGCCCCAACTCGAGGTGCAAATGATATGGTTCAGTCAAACAACGCCCAACTCGGGGTGCAAATGATATGGTTGAGTCAAACGAGGCCCGACTCGAGGTGCAAATGATATGGTTGAGTCAAATGAGGCCTAACTTGAGGCTCAAATGATGTGGTTGAGTCAAACGAGGCCCATCTCAAGGTGCAAACATATGTGTAAGTCAAACAAGTCCCAACTCGAGGCTCAAATGATATGGGTGAGTCAAACGAGGCCCGACTCAAGTTGTAAACATAAGGGTGAGTCAAACGAGGCCCAGCTCAAGGCGCAAATGATATGGTTAAGTCAAACAAGGCACGACTCAGGTGCAAATAATGTGGTTGAGTCAAACGAGGCCCGACTCGTGGTGCAAATGATATGGTTGAGTCAAACGAGGCCTGACTCAAGGCGTAAATGATGTGGTTGAGTCAAACGTGGCCCATCTCGAGCTACAAAGAAATATGTAAGACAAACAAGTCCCGACTCCATGCTCAAATGATATGGTTGAGTCAAACGAGGCCTGACTCGAGGCACAAATGATATGGTTGAGTCAAACGAGGAACGAATCGAGGTGCAAATGATGTGGTTCTGTCAAACGAGTCCCGATAAGAGGTGCAAATGATATGGTTGAGTTAAACGAGGTTTGACTCGAGGTGCAAATGACATGGTTAAGTCAAACGAGGCCCGACTCGAGGCGCAAATGATGTGGTTGAGTCAAATAAGGCCCATCTCGAGGAGCCTTGTCATTTGTGCCTCGTGCTGGGCCTCATTTCAGTCACCCTTATCATTTGTGCCTCTAGTCAGGTCTCATTTGACTCAAGCATATCATTTATGCCTCGATTTGTGCCTCGTTTGACTTACCCATGTCTTTGCGCCTCGACCCGAGCCTCACTTGACTCACCCTTATCATTTATGCCTCAAGATGGGCCTCGTTTGACTTAACTATATCATTTATGCTTAGAGTCGAGCCTTGTTTTGACTCATCCATATGTTTGCACCTCGGGCTGGGCCTTATTTGACTTAACCATATGATTTGTACCTCGAGTCAGGTTCCGTTTGACTCAACTATATCATTTGTGCCTCGAGTCGGGCCTCGGTTGACTTACCCTTATCATTTGCTCCTCAAGTCGAGCCTCGTTTGTCTCAACCATATTATTTGTGCCTCAAGTCAGGCCTTGTTTGACTCAACCATATCATTTGCACCTCGAGTCAGGCCTCGTTTTGACTCACCCATATGTTGGCGCCTCAAGCCGGGCCTCGTTTAACTTACCCATATCTTTGTAACTCGAGTCGGGCCTCGTTTGACTCATCCATTTCATTTATGCCACGAGTCAGGCTCGTTTGACTCAACCATATTATTTGCGCCTCAAGCCGGGCCTTGCTTGAGTTAACCATATCATTTGTACCATGAGTCAGGCCTCATTTGACTTACCTATATTCTTTGCACCACAAGTCGGGCCTCGGTTGACTTACCCTTATCATTTGCACCTTGAGTCAGACCTCGTTTGTCTCAACCATATTATTTGTGCCTTAAGTCGAGCCTCGTTTGACTCACCCATATCGTTTGTGTCTCAAGTCGGGTCTCGTTTGACTCAGCCATATCATTTACGCCTTGAGGCGGGCCTCGTTTGACTCACCCATATATTTGCGCATCGAGTAGGGCCTCGTTTGACTCACCATATCATTTGCGCCACGAGTCAAGCCTCATTTGACTCAACCTTCTTATTTGCGCCTCGAGTCAATCCTCATTTGACTCCGCCATATTAGTTTGCCTCGAGTCGAGTTTTATTTAACCCAACCATATCATTTGTGCCTCAAGTCGGGCCTCATTAGACTCAACCATTTCATTTGTCCTTGAGTCAGGCCTCGTTTGACTTAACCATATCATTTGCGTCTCAAGTCAGGCCTCATTTAACTCAACCATTTCATTTGTGCCTCAAGTCGGGCCTTGTTTGGCTAACCTATATCATTTATGCCTTGAGTTGGGCCACTTTTGACTCACCCTTGTCATTTGTGCCTCGTGATGGGCCTCATTTCACTCACCCTTATCATTTGCACATTGAGTCAGGCCTTGTTTAACTCTACCATATCATTTGCACCTCGAGTCGGGCATCGTTTTGACTCACCCATATGTTTGCGCCTCAAGCCGGGCCTTGTTTGACTTACCTATATCTTTGTACCTTGAGTCGGGCCTCGTTCGACTCACCCATGTCATTTGTGCCTTGAGTCAGGCCTCATTTGACTCAACCATATCATTTGTGCCTCAACTCGAGCATCGTTTGACTAAACCATATCATTTGTGCCTCGGGTCGGGCCTCGTTTGACTCATCTATATCATTTGCGCCTGGAGTCGGGCCTCATTTGTCTCAACCATATCATTTGTGCCTCAAGTCAGGCCTTGTTTGACTCACCCATTTCATTTGCGCCTCGAATCAGGCCTCGTTTGACTTAACCATATTATTTGCGCCTCAAATCGGGTCTCATTTGACTCAACCATTTCATTTGCGCCTCAAGTCGGGCCTCGTTTGACTAACCTATATCATTTGTGCCTCGAGTTGGGCCTCGCATTTGTGCCTTGAGCCGGGCCTCATTTGACTCACCCTTATCATTTGCACCTCTAGTCAGGTCTCGTTTAACTCAAGCATATCATATGTGCCTCGATGCAGGCCTCATTTGACACACCCATGTCTTTGTGCCTTGAGTCGAGTCTCATTTGACTTACCCTTATCATTTGTGCCTCAAGATGGGCCTCATTTGACTCAACTATATCATTTGTGCTTAGAGTTGGGTCTTGTTTTGACTCACCCTTCTCCTTGCACCTTAGGCGGGGCCTCGTTTGACTCATCCTTATCATTTGTGCCTCGAGTCGGGCCTTGTTTTACTCAACCATATCATTTGCGCCTTGAGTCGGGCCTCGTTTGACTCACTCATATCATTTACGCCTCAAGTTAGACCTCGTTTGACTCAACCATATTATTTACGCCTTGAGTTAGGCCTCGTTTGACTCACCCATATCATTTGCGCCTCAAGCTGGGCCTCATTTGACTTACCCTTATCATTTGCGCCTCGAGTCAGGCCTTGTTTGACTCAACCATATCATTTGCACCTCGAGTCGGGCCTCATTTTGACTCACCCATATGTTTGTGCCTCGAGCTGGGCCTCGTTTGACTTACCCATATCTTTGTACCTTGAGTCGGGCCTCGTTTGACTCACCCATTTCATTTGTACCTCGAGTCAGGCCTCGTTTGACTCAACCATATCATTTGCGCCTCAAGCTGGGCCTCGGTTGACTTACCCTTATCATTTGCGCCTCGAGTCAGACCTCGTTTGTCTCAATCATATTATTTGCGCCTTAAGTCGGGCCTCGTTTGACTTACCCATATCATTTGCCCCTTGAGTCAGACCTCGTTTGACTCAGCCATATCATTTGTGCCTTTAGTCAGGCCTCGTTTGACTCACCCATATCATTTGCGCATCGAGTAGGGCCTCGTTTGACTCACCATATCATTTGCGCCTCGGGTCAACCCTTGTTTGACTTCACCATATCAGTTGCGTCTCGAGTCGAGCTTTGTTTGACTCAACCATATATTTGCGCCTCAAGTCGGGCCTCAATTGACTCAACCATTTCATTTGTGCCTTGAGTCAGGCCTCGTTTGACTCAACCATATCATTTGCACTTCAAGTCGGGCCTCATTTAACTCAACCATTTCATTTGTGCCTCATGTCAGGCCTCGTTTGACTAACCTATATCATTTATGCCTTGAGTTTGGCCTCGTTTGACTCACCCTTGTCATTTGTGCCCCATGTTGGGTCTCATTTCACTCACCCTTATCATTTGTGCCTCAAGTTAGGCCTTGTTTGACTTAACCATATCATTTGCACCTCAAGTTAGGCATCGTTTTGACTCACCCATATGTTTGCGCGTCGAGCTAGGCCTCATTTGACTTTCCTATATCTTTGTACCTCGAGTCGGGCCTCGTTCGACTCACCCATGTCATTTGTGCCTCGAGTCAGGCCTCATTTGACTCAACCATATCATTTGCGTCTCAAGTCGGGCATCGTTTGACTCAACCATATCATTTGGGCCGTGGGTCAGGCCTCGTTTGACTCATCTATATCATTTGCGCCTTGAGTCGGGCCTCAGTTGACTTACCCTTATCATTTGCGCCTCGAGTCGGGCTTCATTTGTCTCAACCATATCATTTGTGCCTCAAGTTGAGCCTCGTTTAACTCACCCATTTCATTTGTGCCTCGGGTCAGGCCTCGTTTGACTCAACCATATCATTTGCTCCTTAAATTGGGTTTCATTTGACTCAACCATTTCATTTGCGCCTCAAGTCAGGCCTCGTTTGACTAACCTATATCATTTCTGCCTCGAGTTGGGCCTCGTTTGACTCACCCATGTCATTTGTGCCTCGAGCGGGCCTCATTTGACTCACCCTTATCATTTGCACCTCTAGTCAGGTCTCGTTTGACTCAAGCATATCATATGTGCCTCGATTTAGGCCTCGTTTAACTCACCCATGTCTTTACACCTCGAGTTGAGCCTCATTTGACTCACCCTTATCATTTGTGCCTCAAGATGGGCCTCGTTTGACTCAACTATATCATTTGTGCCTAGAGTTGGGCCTTGTTTTTACTCACCCTTCTCCTTGCACCTCTGGGCCTCGTTTGACTCACCCTTATCATTTGTGCCTTGAGTCGGGCCTCATTTTACTCAACCATATCATTTGTGCCTTGAGTTGTTTGACTCACCCATATCATTTACGCCTCAAGTCGGACCTCGTTTGACTCAACCATATTATTTACGCCTTGAGTTAGGCCTCATTTTACACACCTAAATAATATGTGCCTCAAGTCGGCCCTCATTTGACTCACCCTTATAATTTATGCCTCGAGTTGAGCCTCGTTTGACTCAACCATATCATTTGCGCCTCGAGTCAGGCCTCATTTGACTCTCCCATATGTTTGTGACTCGAGTTAGGCATTGTTTGACTCAACCATATCATTTGTGCCTCGAGTTGGGCCTCGTTTGACTCACCCATATTATTTGCGCCTCGAGCTGGGCCTTATTTAACTCACCCTTATCATTTGTGGCTCGAGTCAGGCCTCGTTTGACTCAACCATATCATTTGCAACTCGAGTCGGGCATTGTTTTGACTCACCCATATGTTTGCGCCTCGAGCCGGGCCTCGTTTGACTTACCCATATCTTTGTACCTCGAGTCGGGCCTCATTTGACTCACCCATGTCATTTGGGCCTCGAGTCAGGCCTCATTTGACTCAACCATATAATTTACGCCTCAAGCTGGGCCTCGCTTAAGTCAACCATATCATTTGTGCCTCGAGTCAGGCCTCATTTGACTCACCTATAACATTTGCACCTCGAGTCGAGCCTCAGTTGACTTACCCTTATGTTTGCGCCTCGAGTTAGGCCTCATTTGTCTCAACTATATTATTTGTGCCTCAAGTCAGGCCTCATTTGACTCACCCATATCATTTGTGCCTCAAGTCGGGCCTCGTTTGACTCAGCCATATCATTTGCGCCTTGAGTCAGGCCTCGTTTGACTCACCCATATTGTTTGCGCATCGAGTAGGGACTCATTTGACTCACCATATCATTTGCACCATGAGTCGAGCCTCATTTGGCTCAACCTTCTCATTTGCACCTTGAGTTAACCTTCGTTTGACTCCACCATATCAGTTGCGCCTTGAGTCGAGCTTTGTTTCACTCAACCATATCATTTGCGCCTCAAGTCGGGCCTCATTTGACTCAAACATTTCATTTGTGCCTTGAGTCAATCTTTGTTTGACTCAACCATATCATTTACACCTCAAGTTGGGCCTCATTTAACTCAGCCATTTCATTTGTGCCTCAAGGCAGGCCTCGTTTAACTCAACCGTATCATTTGTACCTCGAATCGAGCTCATTTGACTCACCCATATGTTTGCGCCTCGAGTCGGGCCTCGTTTGGCTCAACCATATGTTTGCACCTTGAGTTGGGTGTCATTTGACTTATCCTTATTATTTGTGCCTCAAATCGGGCCTCATTTGACTCACCCATATCATTTACGCCTCGAGTTGGCCCCCATTTGATTAACTTTTATCATTTGCGCCAAGAGTCAGGCCTCATTTTACTCACCCATATCCTTTGCACCATGAGTCGGGCCTCGTTTAACTCAACCATACATTTGCACCTTGAGTCGGGCCTCGTTTGACTCAACCATATCATTTGCGTCACGAGTTAGACCTCGTTTGACTCACCCATATCATTTGTGCCCCGAGTCGGGTCTCGTTTGACTTACCCATATGTTTACAACTCGAGTCAGGCCTCGTTTCACTCACCCATATCATTTGTGCCTCGAGTTAGGCCTCATTTAACTCAACCATATCATTTGCGCCTCGAGTCGTTTCTCGTTTGACATAACCATATTATTTGTGCCTAGAGGCGGGCCTCGTTTGACTCACCCATATGTTTACGCCTCTAGTCGGGCCTTGTTTGACTCACCCATATCACTTGCACCTTGAGTTAGGCCTCGATCGACTCAACCATATGATTTGCAGCTCGAGTCAGGCATCGTTTGACTCACCCATATGTTTGCACCTCTAGTCGGGCTCGTTTGAGTCAACCATATCATTTGTGCCTCGAGTTCGGCCTCATTTGACTTACCCATATATTTGTGCCTCGAGTCAGGCATCGCGTGACTCACCCTTATCAGTTGCACCTCAAGTTCGGCCTCGTTTGACTCACCCATATGTTTATGCCTCGAGTTAGGGCTCGTTTGACTCACCCATATCATTTGTGCCTCGAGTCAGGCCTCGTTTGACATAACCATATCTTTTGCACCTTGAGGCGGGCCTGGTTTGACTCAACCATATCAATTGCGCCTCAAGTCGGGCCTCATTTAACTCACCCTCATCATTTGCACCTCACGTCGGGCCTCGCTTGACTCACCCATATCATTTGTGCCTCAAGTCGGGCTTGGTTTGACTCAATCATATCATTTGCACCTCGAGTTGGGTCTCGTTTGAGTCATCCATATTAGTTGTGCCTCGAGTTAGGCCTCGTTTGACTCAACCATATCATTTGCGCCTCAAGTTAGGCCTCATTTCACTCAACCATATCATTTGTGCCTCGGGTCGGGCCTCATTTCTTTTACCCATTTGTTTGCACCTCAAGTCGGGCCTGGTTTGACTCACCCATATCATTGTGCATTGAGTTAGGCCTCGTTTGACTCAACCATATCATTTGCACCTCAAGTCGGGCCTCGTTTGACTTAACCATATCATTTGTGCCTCGATTCGGTCCTCGTTTGACTCACAGATATAATTTGCACCTCAAGTTGAGCCTCATTTGACTCAAGCTCATCATTTGCGCCTCGAGTCGGGCCTCGTTTGACTCAACCATATCATTTGTGTCTCAAGTCGAGCCTCGTTTGAGTCGCCCATATAATTTGTGCCTAGAGTCGGAGCTCATTTGACTCACCTGTATCATTTGTGCCTCGAGTCTGGCCTTGTTTAACACAACCATATCATTTGTGCCTTGAGTTGAGCCTCATTTGACTCAACCATATAAATTATGCTTCGAGTTAGGCCTCGTTTGACTCACCCATATAATTTGCGTCTTGAGTCGGGCCTCATTTAACTTACCCTTATCATTTGTGCCCTAAGTCGGGCCTCGTTTTACTCACCCATATAATTTGCACCTCTAGTTGGGCCTCGTTTGACTCAATTATATGATTTGTACCTTGAGTCCAGCCTCGTTTGACGTAGCCTTATCATCTGTGCCTCAAGTCGGGCCTTGTTTTACTCACCCATATCATTTGCACCTCGAGTCGGACCTCGTTTGACTCAACCATATCGTTTGTGCCTCGAGTCGGGCCTCATTTGACTTACCCATATGTTTGAACCTCGAGTTGGGACTCATTTCACTCACCCATATCATTCATGCCTCGAGTTAGGCCTCGTTTGACACAACCATATCATTTGTGCCTCGAGTCGGGTCTTGTTTGACATAACCATATTATTTGTACCCTGAGTTGGACTCGTTTAACTCACCCATGTGTTTGCGCCTCGAGTCAGGCCCCATTTGACTCACCCATATGTTTGCACCTAGACTAGGGCCTCGTTTGACAAACCCTTATCAATTGCACCTCGGGTCGGGCCTCATTTGACACAACCATATCATTTGTGCCTCAATTCAGGCTTCGTTTGACTCACCCACATGTTTACGCCTCGAGTCCAGTGTCGTTTGACTCAACCATATAATTTGCACCTCGAGTAGGGCCTCATTTGACTCATCCATGTGTTTGCGCCTCGAGTCGAGCCTCGTTTGGCTCACCCATATTATTTACGCCTCGAGTCAGGCCTTATTTGACTCACCCTTATCATTTGTGCCTCAGGTCAGGCCTTGTTTGACTCAATCATATCATTTGCGCCTCAAGTCGGGCCTCATTTGACTTAACTATATGTTTGTGGCTCTAGTTAGGCCTCGTTTGACTCAACCATACCATTT
Source organism: Dicorynia guianensis (assembly GCA_037013595.1). Taxonomy (NCBI): domain Eukaryota; kingdom Viridiplantae; phylum Streptophyta; class Magnoliopsida; order Fabales; family Fabaceae; genus Dicorynia; species Dicorynia guianensis. Next base: position 14,920,111 of record JASUAB010000012.1, on the reverse strand, counting down.
CAGCCTCGAGTAGGACCTCGTTTGACTCACCCATATGTTTGCGCCTCAAGTTGGGCCTCGTTTCACTCACCCATATCATTTACACCTTGAGTTAGGCCTTGTTTAACTCAACCAAATCATTTGTGTCTCGAGTTTGGCCTCATTTGATTCACTCATGTGTTTACTCGGGCATCGTTTGACTCAACCATATCATTTGTACCTCGAGTTGGGCCTCGTTTGACTCACCCATGTGTTTACGCCTCGAGTCAGGACTCATTTGACTCACCTATATGTTTGTGCCTCGACTCGGGCCTCGTTTGACTCTCCCATGTCTTTGCACCTCGAGTCGAGCCTCGTTTGACTCTCTCATATCATTTGTGCCACGAGTCAAGCCTCATTTGACTCACCCATATAATTTGTTCCTCTAGTTAGGCCATATTTGACTCAACCATATGTCTGCACACCGAGTCGAGCCTCGTTTGACTAAACCATATGTTTGCGCCTCGAGTTGGGCCTCGTTGGACTCACTGATATCATTTGAGCCTCGAGTTAGGCCTCGTTTGACTCACTCATATCATTTGCGCCTCAAGTCAAGTCTCATTTGACACAACCATATTATTTGCGCCTTAAGTCGGTCCTCGTTTGACTCACCCTTATCATTGGTGCCTCGAGTTAGGCCTCGTTTGACTCACCCTTATCATTTATGCCTCGGGTTGGGCCTTGTTTGACTCAACCATATCATTTGCACTTCGAGGCCAGCCTTATTTGACTCAACCATGTATTTGCGGCTCGAGTCGGGCCTTGTTTGACTCAACCATATCATTTTTGCCTCGAGTCGGGCATCATTTGACTCACCCATATATTTGCACCTCAAGTCAGGCCTCATTTGACTCACCCATATCATTTGTGCCTCAATTTGGGCCATGTTTGACTCAACCAAATCATTTGCACCTCGAGTCAGACCTTATTTGACTCACCCATGTGTTTATGCCTCGAGTCAGGCGTCGTTTGACTCAACCATATCATTTGCACCTCGAGTTAGGCCTCGTTTGACTCACCCATGTGTTTGCGCCTCAAGTCGGCCTCATTTGACTCACCCATTTGTTTGTGCCTCGACTCAGGCCTTGTTTGACTCTCCCATGTGTTTGCACCTCGAGTCGGGCCTCATTTGACTCTCCAATATCATTTGTACCTTGAGTCAAGCTTGTTTGACTCACCTATATAATTTGTTCCTTTAGTTGGGCCACATTTGACTCAACCATATTTTTACACACCGAGTCGATCCTCATTTGACTAAAGCATATGTTTGCGCCTTGAGTTGGGCCTCGTTGGATTCACCGATATCATTTGTGCCTCGAGTCGGGCCTCGTTTGACTGACCCATATCATTTACACCTCGAGTCGAGCCTCGTTTGACACAACCATATCATTTGCGTTTCGAGTCAGTCCTCGTTTGACTCACCCTTATCATTGGTGCCTCGAGTTAGGCCTCGTTTAACTCAACCATATTATTTATGCCTCGAGTCATGCCTTGCTTAACCCAGTCATGTGCTTGCGCTCCAAGTCGGGCCTTGTTTGACTCAGCCATATCATTTGCACCTCGAGTAAGTCCTCGTTTGACTCAGCCATGAGTTTACGCCTCCAGTCAAGCCTCATTTGGCTCACCCATATCATTTGCGCCTCGAGTTGGGCCTCGTTTGACTCACCCTTATTATTTGCACCTCGGGTCGGGCCTCGTTTGACTTAACCATATCATTTGCGCCTCGAGTCGAGCCTCGCTGGACTCAACCATATGTTTTCGGCTCGAGTCAGGCCTCGTTTGGCTCACCTGTATCATTTGCGCCTCGAGTTGGGCCTCGTTTTACCCAACCATACCATTTGCACCTCAAGTCATCCCTCATTTGACTTACCCATAGGTTTGCAGCTCTAGTCGGGCCTTATTTGACTCACCCGTATCATTTGTGCCTCGAGTTAGGCTTTATTTGAGTCAACCAAATCATTTGCTCCTCGAGTCTGGCCTCGTTTGACTAACCATATCATATATGCCTCAAGTCGGGCCTTGTTTGACTCACCCATATCATTTGTGCCTCGAGTTGGGCCTCATTTGACTCACCCATATAATTTATGCCTCGAGTAGGACTTCGTTTGACTCAACCTTATGTTTACGCCATGAGTCGATCCTCGTTTGACTCAACCTTATGTTTATACCTCGAGTCAAGCCTCATTTGACTCACCCATATGTTTGCACCATGAGTTAGGCCTAGTTGGACTCAATGATATCATTGTACCTCAAGTCAGGATTCATTTGACTTACCCATATCTTTTGTGCCTCGAGTCGAGCTTCATTTGACACAACCATATGATTTGCGCATCGAGTTGGTCCTTCTTTGACTCACCCTTATCATTGGCACCTTGAGTTAAGCCTCATTTGACTCAACCATATCATTTGCACCTTAACTCGGACCTCGCTTGACTCACTCATGTGTTTGTACCCCAAGTTGGGCCTCGTTTGACTCACCCATGTGTCTGCGCCTCGAGTCGGGCCTCGTTTAACTCACCCATATGTTTGTACCTCAAGTCGGTCCTTGTTTGACCCACCCATATCATTTGCGCCTCGAGTCTATCCTCGTTTGATTCACTCATATTATTTGTGCCTTAAGTCGAGCCTCGTTTAACTCAACCACATCATTTCCACCTCGAGTTGGGCCTCGTTTTACTCACCTATATGTTTACGCCTCGAGTTGGGCCTAGTTGCACTCACCAATATCTTTTTTACCTCAATTCGGGCCTCATTTGACTCATCCATATCATTTGTGCCTCGAGTTGGGCCTCGTTTGAGTTGACGATATCATTTGCGCCTCGACTCGGGCCTCGTTTATCTCTCTAACATGTTTGCGCCTCAAGTTAATCCTTGATTGACACACCCATATCATGTGTGCCCCGAGTTAGGACTCGTTTCACTCAACCAAATCATTTACGCCTTGAGTCAGGCCTCGTTTGACCCAACCATATCATTTGCACCTCGAGTCGGCCCTCGTTTGACTTACCCATATGTTTGCACCTTTAGTCTGGCCTCGTTTGACTCAACCATATCATTTGCACCTTGAGTCGGGCCTCATTTGACTCACCCATATGTTTACTCCTCGAGTCGGGCCTCATTTGACTAACCCATATGTTTGCGCCTCGAGTCGGATCTCGTTTGACTGACGCTTATAATTTGCGCCCCAAGTTGGACCTTATTTGACTCACCCATATCTTTTACGCCTCTAGTCGGGCCTCGTTTGACTCAACTTTATCATATGTACCTCGAGTTGGGCCTCGTTTGCCTTAACCATATCTTTTACGCGTTGAGTCAGGCTTCGTTTGACTGAGCCTTATCATTTGCACCTCGAGTCGGGCCTCGTTTGACTCACCCATATCATTTGTGCCTCGTGTCGGGCCTTGTTTTGCTCAACCAAATCATTTGCGCCTCGAGTTGGGCCTCGTTTGACTCACCCATGCATTTGTGCCTTTAGTGGGGCCTTGTTTGACTCATCCATATCACTTGTGAATCGAGTTAGCCCTCGTTTGACTCAGCCATATCATTTGCGCCTTGAGTCAGGCCTCTTTTGACTTAACCATATAATTTGCACTTCGGGTCGTACCTCGTTTGACTCACCCTTATCATTTGCACCTTGAGTTGGGCCTCGTTTGACTCACCCATATGTTTACGCCTCTAGTTAAGCCTCATTTGATTCACCAATATCATTTGCGCCTTGAGTCGGGCCTTATTTGACTCAACCAAAGCATTTGCACCCCGAGTTGGCCCTCGTTTGACTCACCCGTATCATTTACGCCTCGAGTTGGGCCTTAGTTGGCTCAACCATATCATTTACACCTTGATTCGGGCCACATTTGACTCAACCATATAATTTGGGCCTCGAGTCGGGCCTCATTTGACTCACCCATATGTTTGCGCCTCGAGTCGGGCCTCGTTTGATTCACCTATATGTTTATGCCTCGAGTCGTACCTCGTTTGACTCAACCATATCATTTGCACCTTGAGTTAGGCCTCGTTTGACTCACCCATGTATTTGCGCCTCAAGTCGGACCTCATTTGACTCACCCATATCATTTGCGCCTTGAGTCAGGCCTGGTTTGACTCGCCCTTATTATTTATGCCTCGAGTCAACCTCATTTGACTCAACCAAATAATTTGTGCCTCGAGTTAGGCCTCGTTTGACTCACCCATGTATTTGCACCTTGAGTGGGGCGTCATTTGACTCAGCCATATCATTTGCACCTCGGGTCAGTCCTCTTTTGACTTAACCATATCATTTGCAATTCGAGTAGGGCCTGGTTTGACCCACCGATATCATTTGTGCCTCAAGTCAGGACTTAATTGACTCACCCTTATCATTTGCATCTCAAGTCAGGCCTTGTTTGACATAACCATATCATTTGTGCCTTGAGTCGGGCCTCATTTGACTGACCATTATCATTTGCACCCTGAGCCAGGCCTCGTTTGACTCAACCATATCATCTGCGCCTCGAGTCAGGCCTCGTTTGACTCACCCATATGTTTATGCCTCGAGTCGAGTCTCGTTTGACTCACCCATATGTTTATGCCTCGAGTCAGGCCTTGTTTGACTCACCCATGTGATTGCTCCTCAAGTCAGGCCTCGTTCAACTCAACCATATCATCTGCGCCTTGAGTTGGGCCTCATTTGATTTAACCATATTATTTGTGCCTCGAGTTGGGTCTCGTTTGACTCACCCATGTGTTTGTACCTCAAGTCAGGCTTTGTTTGAATCACCCATATCTTTTGAACCACGAGTGAGGCCTCATTTGACTCAACAATATCATTTGTGTTTCGAGTCGGGCCTCGTTTGACTCACCCATATGTTTACGCCTCGAGCTGGGGCTCATTTAACTCAACCATATCATTTGTGCCTCGAGTTGGGCCTCAATTGACTCACCCATGTGTTTTCACCTCGAGTCGGGCCTCATTTTACTCATCCATATGCTTGCACCTCGAGTTGGGCCTCGTTTGACTCACTGATATGTTTGCACCTCGAGTCTGTCCTCATTTGACTCACCCATATCATTTGTGCCTCGTGTCGGGCCTTGTTTCACTCAACCAAATCATTTATGCATCGAGTTGGGCCTCGTTTGACTCACCTATGTGTTTGCGCCTTGAATTGGGCCTCGTTTCACTCACCCATGTTTGAGTCACCCTTATCATTTGCACCTTGAGTTGGACCTCGTTTCACTCGCCCATATGTTTAAGCCTCGAGTCGGGCCTCGTATGATTCACCCATATGTTTACGCCTCGAGTCAGGCCTTGTTTGACTCAATCATACCATTTGTGCCTCGAGTTGGGCCTCATTTGACTCACCCATATTATTTGTGCCTCGAGTCAGGTCTCAGTTGGCTCAACCATATCATTTATGCCTCAATTTGGCCCTTATTTGACTAAACCACATCATTTGCGCCTCGAGTTAGGCCTCATTTGACTCACCCGTATGTTTGCGCCTTGAGTCAGGCCTCGTTTGACTCACCTTTATGTTTGCGCTTCGAGTCGTGCCTCGTTTGACGCAACCATATCGTTTGCGCCTCGAGTTAGGCCTTGTTTGACTCACCCATGTGTTTGTGCCTCGAGTTGTGCCTCGTTTCACTTAACCATATCATTTGCGCCTCGAGTCAAGCCTCGTTTGACTCAACTATATGTTTGCGCCTTGAGTTAAGCCTCGTTTGAGCCAACTATATCATTTGCAACTCGAGTTGGGCCTTGTTTGACTCACCCATGTGTTTGCGCCTCAAGTCAGGCCTCGTTTGACTCACCCATGTCTTTGCACCTTGAGTGGGGCCTTATTTGATACAGCCATATCATTTGCGTCTCGGGTCGGGCCTCTTTTGACTCAACCATATAATTTGCACTTCGAGTCAAGCCACGTTTGACTCACCGATATCATTTGTGCCTTGAGTCGGGCCTCATTTGACTTACCCTTATCCTTTGCGCTGTAAGTCGAGCCTCGTTTGACTCAACCATATCATTTGTGCCTTGAGTTGGGACTTGTTTGATAGACCGCTATCATTTGCACCATCAATCGGGCCTCATTTGACTCCACCATATCATTTGCGCCTCGAGTTAGGCCTCATTTGACTCACCCATATGTTTATACCTCGAGTCGGGCCTCGTTTGACTCACCCATATGTTTATGCCTCGAGTCTGGCCTCGTTTGACTAACCCATATGTTTGCACCTCAAGTCAGGCCTTGTTTAACTCAACCTTATCATCTATGCCTCAAGTCGGGCCTTGTTGGACTCACCCATATGTTTGCGCCTCAAGTTGGGCCTTATTTGACTTAACCATATCATTTGTGCCTCTAGTTGGGCCTCGTTTGACTCACCCATGTGTTTGTGCCTCGAGTCGGGCCTCATTTGACTCACCCATATCTTTTGCATCTCGAGTCGGGCCTCATTTGACTCAACCATAACATTTGTATTTTGAGTCTCGTTTGACTCACCGATATGTTTATGCCTAGAGTCGAGGCTCATTTGACTCAACCATATCATTTGTGCCTCGAGTTGGGCCTCGTTTGAGTCAACCATGTGTTTGCGCCTCGAGTTGAGTCTCGTTTGACTCACCCATATGTTTGTGCCTCGAGTTAAGCCTCGTTTGACTCACCCATATCATTTGTGCCCCGTGTCGGGCCTTGTTTGACTTAACCAAATCATTCGTGCCTTGAGTTGAGCCTCGTTTGACTCACCCATGTGTTTGTGCCTTAAGTGGGGCCTCATTTGACTTATCCATATCATTTGTGCCTCGAGTCAGGCCTCGTTTGACTCAGCCATATCATTTGCACCACGAGTCAGGCCTCTTTTGACTTTACCATATCATTTGCGCTTTGAGATGGGCCTCGTTTGACTCAACCTTATCATTTGCACCTTGAGTTGGACTCGTTTGACTCACCCATATGTTTACGCCTCAAGTCAAGCCTCGTTTGATTCACCCATATGTTTATACCTCAAGTCAGGCCTTGTTTGACTCACCCATATCTTTTATGCCTCGAGTCGGGCCTTGTTTGACTCAACCAAATCATTTGCGCCTCGAGTTGGGCCTCGTTTGACTCACCCATGCATTTGCGCCTCAAGTCAGGCCTCATTTGACTCACCCATAACATTTGCGCCTCGAGTCAGGCCTTGTTGACATAACCATATCATTTGCGCCTCGAGGCGGGCCTTGTTTGACTAAACCAAATATTTGCACCTCGAGTTGGGCCTCGTTTGACTCACCCATGTCTTTGTGCCTTGAGTGGGGCCTCGTTTGACTCAGCCATATCATTTGTGCCTCGGGTCGGGAGTCTTTTGACTCAACCATATAATTTGCACTTCGAGTCAGGCCTCGTTTGACTTACCAATATCATTTGCGCCTCGAGTCGGGCCTCATTTGACTCACCCTTATCCTTTGCACCTTGAGTCGAGCCTCGTTTGACTTAACTATCTCATTTGCGCCTTGAGTTGTGTCTCGTTTGACTGACCGTTATCATTTGCGCCCCGAGTTGGGCCTCGTTTGACTCAACCATATCAATTGTGCCTCGAGTCAGGCTTCGTTTGAATAAGCCTTATCATTTGCACCATCAGTCGGGCCTCATTTGACTGCACCATATCATTTGTGCCTTGAGTCATGCCTCATTTGACTCAACCATGTGTTTATGCCTAGAGTTGGGCCTTGTTTAATTCACCCATATGTTGATGCCTCGAGTCAGGCCTTGTTTGACTCAACCATATGTTTGCGCCTCAAGTCGGGCCTTGTTTGACTTAACCATATCATTTGTGCCTCTAGTTGGGCCTTGTTTGACTCACCCATGTATTTGTGCCTCGAGTCGGGCCTCGTTTGACTCACCCATATCTTTGGCACCTCGAGTTGAGCCACAGTTGACTCAACCATAACATTTGTATTTTGAGTCTCGTTTAACTCACCGATATGTTTATGCCTCGAGTCAGGGCTCATTTGGCTCAACCATATCATTTGTGGCCCGAGTTAGGCTTCGTTTGACTCAACCATGTGTTTGTGCCTCGAGTCGAGCTTCATTTGACTCACCCATATGTTTGCGCCTCGAGTTAAGCCTAGTTTGACTCACCCATATCATTTGCACCTCGTGTCGAGGCTTGTTTGACTCAACCAAATCATTTGTGCCTCGAGTTGGGCTTCGTTTGACTCACCCATGTGTTTGTGCCTTGAGTGGGGCCTCGTTTGACTCATCCATATCATTTGTGCCTTGAGTCAGGCCTCATTTGTCTCAGCCATATCATTTGCGCCATGAGTCGGGCCTCTTTTGACTCAACCATTTCATTTGCGCTTTGAGTCGGTCCTCGTTGGACTCAACCTTATCATTTGCACCTTGAGTTGGCCTCGTTTGACTCACCCATATGTTTACGCCTCGAGTCGAGCCTTGTTTGATTCACCCATATGTTTGCTCCTCAAGTCAGGCCTCGTTTGACTCACCCATATCTTTTACGCCTCGAGTCGGGCCTTGTTTGACTCAACCAAATCATTTGCGCCTCGAGTTGGGCCTCGTTTGACTCACCCATGCATTTGCACCTCAAGTCAGGCCCCGTTTGACTCACCCATAACATTTGCGCCTCGAGACAGGCCTTGTTGACATAACCATATCATTTGCGCCTCGAGGCAGGCCTTGTTTGACTCAACCAAATATTTGCACCTTTAGTTGGGCCTCGTTTGACTCACCCATGTCTTTGCGCCTTGAGTGGGGCCTCATTTGACTCAGCCATATCATTTGTACCTCGGGTCGGGCCTCTTTGGACTCAACCATATAATTTGCGCTTCGAGTCAAGCCTCGTTTGACTTACTAATATCATTTGCGCCTCGAGTCGGGCCTCATTTGATGCACCCTTATCCTTTGCGCCTTGAGTCGAGCCTCGTTTGACTTAACCATCTCATTTGTGCCTTGAGTTAGGTCTCGTTTGACTGACCGTTATCATTTGTGCCCCGAGTCGGGCCTCGTTTGACTCAACCATGTCAATTGTGCCTCGAGTTGGGCTTCGTTTGAATGAGCCTTATCATTTGCACCATCAATCGGGCCTCGTTTGACTGCACCATATCATTTGTGCCTTGAGTCATGCCTCATTTGACTTACCCATGTGTTTATGCCTAGAGTTGGGCCTTATTTGATTCACCCATATGTTGATGCCTTGAGTTAGGCCTCGTTTGACTCAACCATATGTTTGCGCCTCAAGTCGGGCGTCGTTTGACTTAACCATATCATTTGTGCCTCTAGTTGGGCCTCGTTTGACTCACCCATGTGTTTGTGCCTCGAGTTGGGCCACGTTTGACTCACCCATATCTTTTGCACCTCGAGTCAAGCCTCAGTTGACTCAACCATAACATTTGTATTTTGAGTCTCGTTTGACTCACCGATATGTTTATGCCTCGAGTCAAGGCTCATTTGGCTCAACCATATCATTTGTGCCCCGAGGTAGGCTTCGTTTACTCAACCATGTGTTTGCGCCTCGAGTCGAACTTCGTTTGACTCACCCATATGTTTGTGCCTCGAGTTAAGCCTCGTTTGACTCACCCATATCATTTGCGCCTCGTGTCGAGGCTTGTTTGACTCAACCAAATCATTTGTGCCTCGAGTTGGGCTTTGTTTGACTCACCCTTGTGTTTGTGCCTTGAGTGGGGCCTCGTTTGACTCATCCATATCATTTGTGCCTTGAGTCAGGCCTCGTTTGACTCAGCCATATCATTTGTGCCTCGAGTCGAACCTCGTTTGACTCACCCATATGTTTATGCCTCGAGTTAGGTCTCGTTTGACTCACCCATGTGTTTGTGCCTTGAGTGAGGTCTTGTTTGACTCAACCATATCATTTGCACCTCGTGTCGGGCCTCGTTTGACTCAACCATATCATTTGCGCCTCGAGTTGGGCTTCGTTTGACTGAGCCTTATCATTTGCGCCTCAAGTCGGGCCTTATTTAACATGACCATATAAATTGCGCCTTGAGTTGGGCTTCGTTTGACTGAGCCTTATCATTTGCGCCTCAAGTCGGGCCTTATTTAACATGACCATATCAATTATGCCTCGAGTTGGGCCTCGTTTCACTCATCCATGTGTTTGTGCCTTGAGTGGGGCCTCATTTGACTCAACCATATCATTTGCGCCAAAGGTTGGGCCTCTTTTTACTCAACCATATCATTTGTGCTTCGAGTCAGGCCTTGTTTGACTCAACCATATCATTTGTACCATGAGTCGGGCCTCATTTGACTAACCCTTATCATTTGCACCCCGAGTTGGGCCTCTTTTGACTCAACCATATCATTTGTGCCTCGAGTCGGGCTTCGTTTCACTGAGCCTTATCATTTGCACCTGGAGTCGGGCCTCGTTTGACTCATCCATATGATTTGCGCCTCGAGTCAGCCCTTATTTCACTCAACCATATGTTTACGCCTCGAGTCAGGCATCGTTTCACTCACCCATATCATTTGCGCCACGAGTTGGGCCTTGTTTGACTCAACTAAACCTTTTGCACCTTGAGTTGGGCCTCGTTTGACTCACCCATGTGTTTGCACCTTGAGTGGTGCCTCATTTGACTCAACCATATCATTTGTCCCTCAAGTCAGGCCTCATTTGATGCAGCCATATCATTTGCGTCTCGAACCGGGCCTCTTTTGACTCAACCATATCATTTGCACCTTGAGTCAAGCCTCGTTTGACTCACCCAAATCATTTGCGCCTCAAGTCAGGCCTTGTTGGACTAACCTTTATCATTTGTACCTCGAGTTGAGTCTCATTTGACTGGCCCTTATCATTTGCACCTCGAGTCAGTCCCCGTCTAACTCAACCATATCATCTGTGCCTCGAGTTGGGCCTTGTTTGACTCACCTATATGTTTACGCCTCGAGTCAAGCCTTGTTTGACTCAACCAAATCATTTGCGCCTCGAGTTGGGCCTTGTTTGACTCACCCATGTGTTTGCGCCTTATGTGGGGCCTCGTTTGACTCACCCATATCATTTGTGCCTCGAGTTAGGCCTCTTTTGATTCAACCATATCATTTATGCCTCAAGCCGGGCCTTGTTTGAGTCAACCTTATCATTTGCACCTTGAGTTGGGCCTCGTTTAACTCAACCATATTATTTGCGCCTCAAGTTAGGCCTTGTTTGAGTCAGCCTTGTGTTTGCGCCTCGAGTCAGCCTTCATTTAACTCAACCATATCATCTGTGCCTTAAGTCGGGCCTTGTTTGACTCACCCGTATGTTTATGGCTCAAGTCAGGAATCCTTTGACTCACCCATATGTTTCGGCCTTGAGTCAGGCCTCGTTTGGCTCACCCATATATTTGTGCCTCGAGTCGGGCCTCATTGACTCAACCATATCATTGGTGCCTCGAGTGGGGCCTCGTTTGACTCTTCCATGTGTTTGCGCCTTGGGTCGGGCCTCATTTGACTCACCCATATCATTTGTGTCTCGAGTTGGGCCTCATTTGACTCACCCTTATCATTTGCACTTCGAGTAGGGCCTCGTCTTACTTACACATGTGTTTGCGCCTCGAGTCGGGCCTCGTTTGACTCACCCATATCATTTGTGCCTAGAGTCATGCCTCATTTTACTCAACCATATTATTTGCGCCTCGAGTCGGGCCTTGTTTGACTCACCCTTATTATTTGCACCTCGAGTTGGGCCTCATTTTACTCAACCATATTATTTGCGCCTCAAGTTAGGCCTCGAGTTGGGCCTCATTTGCGCCACATGTCGTGCCTTGTTTAACTCAACCAAATGTTTTGTGCCTTGAGGTGGGCCTCGTTCGACTCACCCATGTCATTTGTGCTCCGAGTCGGGCCTCGTTCGACTCAACCAAATCATTTGTGCCCCGAGTCGGGCTTCGTTTGACTAAACCTTATCATTTGCACCTCGAGTTGTGCCTCGTTTGACTCAACCATATCATTTGCGCCTCGAGTCAGGCCTCGTTTGACTCACCTCTATGTTTACACCTCGAGTCAGGCCTCGTTTGACTCACCCATATGTTTATGCCTCGAGTTAGGCCTCATTTGACTTACCTATGTGTTTGCGCCTCAAGTCAGGCCTTGTTTAACTCAACCATATCATCTGCACCTCAAGTCGGGCCTTGTTTGACTCACTCATGTGTTTGCGCCTCGAGTCAGGGCTCGTTTTACTTAACCATATCATTTGTGCCTTAAGTTGGGCCTCGTTTGACTCACCCATATTTTGTGCCTCAAGTTGGGCTTCATTTGACTTAACCATATCATTTGTGCCTCTAGTTAGGCCTCGTTTCACTCACCCATGTGTTTGTGCCTTGAGTTGGGCCTCGTTTAACTCACCCATATCTTTTGCGTCTCGAGTTGGGCCTTGTTTGACTCAACCGTAACATTTGTATTTTGAGTCTTGTTTGACTCACCGATATGTTTATGCCTCGAGTCGGGGCTCATTTGACTCAACCATATCATTTGTGCCCCAAGTTGGGCCTTGTTTGACTCAACCATGTGTTTGCGCCTCGAGTCGAGCCTCGTTTGACTCACCCATATGTTTGCACCTCGAGTTAAGCCTCGTTTGACACACCCATATCATTTGCACCTTGTGTCGAGCCATGTTTGACTTAACCAAATCATTTGTGCCTCGAGTTGGGCCTCGTTTGACTCACCCATGTGTTTGTGCCTTGAGCGGAGCCTCGTTTGACTAATCCATATCATTTGTGCCTCGAGTCAGGCCTCGTTTGACTCAGCCACATTATTTATGTCTCGAGTCAGGCCTTTTTTGACTTAACCATATCATTTGCGCTTCGAGTCGGGCCTCGTTTGACTCATCCTTATCATTTGTATCTTGAGTTGGCCTTATTTGACTCACCCATATGTTTACGCCTTGAATCGAGCCTTGTTTGATTCACCCATATGTTTACGCCTCGAGTCAGGCCTCGTTTGACTCACCCATATCTTTTGTGCCTCGAGTCGGGCCTTGTTTGACTTAACCAACTCATTTGCGCCTCGAGTTGGGCCTTGTTTGACTCACACATATTGTTTGTGCCTCGAGTATGGCCTTAGTTGGCTCAACCATATAATTTACGCCTCGATTCGGGCCTCGTTTGACTGACCTAAATGTTTGTGCCTCGAGTCGTGCCTCGTTTGACTCAACCATGTCATTTGCGCCTCGAGTTGTGCCTCGTTTGACTCACCTATGCATTTGCGCCTTAAGTCGGGCCTTGTTTGACTCACGCATATCATTTGCACCTCGAGTCGGGCCTTGTTTGACACAACCATATCATTTGCACCTTGAGTTGGGCCTCGTTTGACTCACCCATGTGTTTGCGCCTTGAGTGGCACCTCGTTTGACTCAGCCATATCATTTGTGCCTCGGGTCGGGCCTCTTTTTACTCAACCATATCATTTACGCTTCAAGTTGGGCCTCGTTTGACTCACCGATATCATTTGCACCTTGAGTCGGGTCTCATTTGACTCACCCTTATCCTCTGCGCCTCGAGTTAGGCCTTGTTTGACTCAACCATATCATTTGTGCCATGAGTTGGGCCTCGTTTGACTGACCGTTATTATTTGCACCCTAAGTCGGGCCTTGTTTAACTAAACCATATCATTTGTGCCTCGAGTCGGGTTTTGTTTGACTGAGCCTTATCATTTGCACCTTGAGTCGAGGATTGTTTGACTCAACCATATCATTTGCACCTCGAGTCATGCCTCGTTTGTCTCACCCATATGTTTACGCCTCGAGTCGGGCCTCGTTTGAGTCACCCATATATTTACACCTCGAGTCAGGCCTCGTTTGACTCACCCATGTGTTTGCACCTCAAGTCAGGCCTTGTTTAACTCAACCATATTATCTGCACCTCGAGTCGGGCCTCGTTTGACTTAACCATATCATTTGTGCCTCAAGTAGGGCCTCATTTGACTCACCCTTGTCTTTGTTGCTCGAGTCAGGCCTCGTTTAACTCACCCATATATTTTGCACCTTGAATTAGACCTTATTTGACTCAACCATATCATTTGCGCCTCGAGTCTAGCCTCGTTTGACTCACCCATATGTTTATGCCTCGAGTCGAGGCTTATTTGTCTCAACCATATATTTGTGCCTCGAGTTGGGCCTCGTTTGACTCACACATATGTTTGCGCCTCGAGTTTGGCCTCGTTTAACTCAGCCATATAATTTGTGCCTTGAGTTGGGCCTCGTTTGACTCAACCATATCATTTGTGGCTCGAGTTGGGCTTCGTTTGACTGAACCTTATCATTTATGCCTTGAGTTAGGCCTTGTTTGATAGGACCATATCATTTGCGCCTCGAGTTGGGCCTCATTTCACTCACCCATGTGTTTGTGCCTTGAGTGGGGCCTCGTTTGACTCTGACATATCATTTGCGCCTTGGGTCAGGCTTCTTTTTACTCAAGCATATCATCTGCGCTTTGAGTCAGGCCTCGTTTGACTCACCGATATCATTTACGCCTCAAGTCGGGCCTCATTTGACTTAACCTTGTCCTTTGCGCCTCGAGTCGGGCCTTGTTTGACTCAACCATATCATTTGCACCATGAGTGGGGCCTCATTTAACTAACCCTTATCATTTGCACCCCGAGTCAGGCCCGTTTGACTCAGTCATATCATTTGTGCCTCGAGTTGGGCCTCGTTTGACTCACCCATATGTTTACGCCTCGAGTCGGGCCTTGTTTGACTCAACCAAATCATTTGCGCCTCGAGTTAGGCCTCGTTTGACTCACCCATGTCATTTGTGTCTCGAGTCAAGCCTCATTTGACTCAGCCATATGATTTGTACCTGGAGTTGGGCCTCTTTTGATTCAACCAAATCATTTACACCTCAAGTCACGTATCGTTTGACTCACCGTCATCATTTGCACCTCGAGTTGGGCCTCGTTTGACTCAGCCATATTATTTGCGACTCAAGTTAGGCCTCGTTTGACTCATCCTTATGTTTGCACCTTGAGTCAGGCCTCGTTTAACTCAACCATATCATCTGTTCCTCGAGTCGGGCTTCATTTGACTCACGCATATGTTTATAGCTCGAGTCAGGTCTCGTTTGACTCACCCATATGCTTCGGGCTCGAGTCGGGCCTCATTTGACTGACCCTTATTAGTTGTCCCTGAGTCGTGCCTTGTTTGACTCAACCATATCATTTTTGCATCGAGTTGGGCCTCGTTTGACTCAACCATGTGTTTGCGCCTCAAGTCAGCACTCGTTTGAGTCACCCATATGTCTACGCCTCTAGTCGGGCCTCGTTTGACTCGCCCATATCTTTTTCACCTTGAGTCGATCCTCGTTTGACTCAATCATATCATTTGCACCTCGAGTCGGGCCACGTTTGACTGACCCTTATCATTTGTGCCCCGAGTTGGGCCTCGTTTGACTCAACAATATCAATTGCGCCACTAGTTGGGCTTCGTTTGACTGAGCCTTATCATTTGAGCCTCAAATCAGTCCTTGTTTGACTCACCTATATGTTTACACCTCGAGTCGGGGCTCGTTTAACTTAACCATATCATTTGTGCCTCGAGTTGGGCCTCATTTGACTCACCCATGCCTTTACGCCTCGAGTTAGGCCTTGTTTGACTCAACCATATGTTTGCACCTTGAGTCGGGCCTCGTTTGACTCACCCATATCATTTGTGCCTCGTGTCAGGCCTTGTTTGACTCCACCAAATCATTTGCGCCTTGACTTGGGCCTCGTTTGACTCACCCATGTGTTTGCGCCTTGAGGGGGCCTCGTTTGACTAACCTATATCATTTGTGCCTCGAGTCAGGCCTCCTTTGACTCGCCCATATAATTAGTGCCTCGAGTTAGGCCTCTTTCGACTTAACCATATCATTTGTGCCTTGAGTCGGGCCTCGTTTGACTCACCCATATCATTTATGCCTCGAGTCGGGCATTATTTGACAGACCCTTATCATTTGTGCCCTGAGTCAGGCCTCGTTTGACTCAACCATATCATTTTTACGTCGAGTTGGGCCTCGTTTGACTCACCCATGTGTTCCCGCCTAGAGTCAGCCCTCGTTTGATTCATTCATATGTTTGTGCCTATAGTCATGCCTCATTTGACTCACCCATATCATTTGCTCCTCGAGTCGGACCTCGTTTGACTCAACCATATCATTTGTGCCTCGAGTCGGGCCTCATTTGACACACCCTTATCATTTACGCCTCGAATCGTGCCTCGTTTGACTCAACCATATCATTTTTGCCTCGAGTTGGGCCTCGTTTGACTCAACCATGCGTTTGCACCTCAAGTCAGGCCATATTTGACTCACCCATATATTTGTGCATCGAGTCGGGCCTCGTTTGACGTAACCATATCATTTGTGCCTCAAGTTGGGCCTCGTTTGACTCACCCATATTTTGTGCCTCAAGTTGGGCTTCATTTGACTTAACCATATCATTTGTGCCTCTAGTTGGGCCTCGTTTGACTCACCCATGTGTTTGTGCCTCGAGTTGGGCCTCGTTTGACTCACTCATATCTTTTGCACCTCGAGTCGGGCCTCATTTGACTCAACCATAACATTTGTATTTTGAGTCTTGTTTGACTCACTGATATGTTTATGTCTTGAGTCAGGGCTCATTTGACTCAACCATATTATTTGTGCCCCGAGTTGGGCCTCATTTGACTCAACCATGTGTTTGCGCCTCGAGTTGAGCCTCGTTTAACTAACCCATCCGTTTGTGCCTTGAGTGGGGCCTCGTTTGACTCATCCATATCATTGTGCCTCGAGTCAGGCCTCGTTTGACTTAGCTATATCATTTGCACCTCGAGTCGGGCATCTTTTGACTCAACCATATCATTTGCGCTTCGAGTCAGGCCTCGTTTGACTCACCGATATCATTTGTGCCTTGAGTTGGGCCTCGTTTGGCTCACCCATATGTTTATGCCTCGAGTCAAGCCTCGTTTGATTCACCAATATCATTTGCGACTTGAGTTGGGCCTCGTTTGACTCACCCATATCATTTGCGCCTCGAGTTAGGCCTTAGTTGGCTTAACCATATCACTTGCACATTGATTCGGGTCACATTTGACTCAACCATATAATTTGGGCCTCGAGTTAGGCCTCGTTTGACTCACCCATATGTTTGCTCCTCGAGTCAGGCCTCGTTGGACTCACCTATATGTTTGTGCCTCGAGTCGTGCCTCTTTGACTTAACCATATCATTTGCGCCTTGAGTGGGGCCTCGTTTGACTTAGCCATATCATTTGCACCTCAAGTCGGGCCTCTTTTGACTTAACCATATCATTTGCAATTTGAGTCAGGCCTCATTTGACCCAATGATATCATTTGTGCCTCGAGTCGGGACTCATTTGACTCACCCTTATCGTTTGCATCTTGAGTCGGGCCTCGTTTGACTCACCCATATGTTTACGCCTCGAGTTAGGGCTCATTTGACTTAACCATATCATTTGTTCCTCGGGTTGGGCCTTGATTGAATCACACATGTGTTTGCGCATCGAGTCGAGCCTCATTTTACTCCCCCATATGCTTGCACCTCGAGTTGGGCCTCGTTTGACTCACCCATATGTTTGCGTCTAGATTCTGACCTCGTTTGACTCACCCATATCATTTGCGCCTTGTGTCAGGCCTTGTTTCACTCAACCAAATCATTTGTGGCTCGAGTTGGGCCTTGTTTGACTCATCCATGTGTTTATGCCTTGAATTGGGCCTCGTTTCACTCACCCATATCATTTGTGCCTCGAGTCAGGCCTCATTTGACTTAGCCATATCATTTGTGCCTCGAGTCAGGCCTCTTTTGACTCAACCATATCATTTACGCTTCGAGTCGGGCCTTGTTTGAGTCACCCTTATCATTTGCACCTTGAGTTGGGCCTCGTTTCACTTGCCCATATGTTTATGCCTCAAGTCAGGCCTCGTTTGATTTTCCCATATGTTTACGCCTCGAGTCAGGCCTCGTTTGACTCAACAATACTATTTGTACCTCGAGTTGGGCCTCGTTTGACACACCCATATCATTTGCATCTCGACTAGGGCCTCAGTTGGCCCAACCATATCATTTACGCCTCGATTCAGCCCTCGTTTGACTCAACCATATCATTTATGCCTCAAGTTAGGCCTTGTTTGAATTGACCATGCGTTTGCACCTCGAGTCATGCTTCATTTGACTCAAACATATCATTTACACCTCGAGTCAGGCCTCGTTTGACTCACCTATATGTTTGTGCCTCGAGTCATGCCTCGTTTGAGTCAACCATATCATTTGTGCCTCGAGTTGGGCCTTGTTTGACTCACCCATGTGTTTGTGCCTCAAGTCGGGCCTCGTTTCACTCACCCATATCATTTGCACCTTAAGTCGGGCCTCGTTTGACTCACCCTTATTATTTGTGCCTCGAGTCAAGCCTCATTTGACTCAATCAAATCATTTGCACCTCGAGTTGGGCCTCGTTTGACTCACCCATGTCTTTGTGCCTTGAGTGGGGCCTTGTTGGACTCAGCCATATCATTTGCGCCTCAGGTTTGACCTCTTTTGACTCAACCATATAATTTGCGCTTCAAGTCGAGCCTCGTTTGACTCACCGATATCCTTTGCACCTCGAGTCAGGCCTCGTTTGACTCACCCTTATCCTTTGCGCCTTGAGTCGAGCCTCGTTTGACTCAACCATATCATTTGCACCTTGAGTCGGGCCTCGTTTGACTGACTGTTATCATTTGCGCCCTGAGTCGGGCCTCGTTTGACTCAACCATATCAATTGTTCCTCGAGTCGGGCTTCATTTGAATGAGCCTTATCATTTGCACCATCAGTCGGGCTGCGTTTGACTCCACTATATCATTTGCGCCTTGAGTCAGGCCTCATTTGACTCATCCACATGTTTATGCCTCGAGTCGGGCCTCATTTGACTCACCCATATGTTTACGCCTCGAGTCGGGCCTCGTTTAACTCACCCATGTGTTTGCACCTCAAGTTAATCCTCGTTTAACTCAACCTTATCATCTGCGCCTTGAGTCGGACCTCGTTTGACTCACCTATATGTTTGCGCTGCAAGTCGGGCCTTGTTTGACTTAACCATATCATTTGTGCCTCTAGTTAGGCCTCGTTTGACTCACCCATGTGTTTGTGCCTCGAGTCGGGCCTCGTTTGACTCACCCATATCTTTTGCACCTTGAGTCGGGCCTCATTTGACTCAACCATAACATTTGTATTTTGAGTCTTGTTTGACTCACCGATATGTTTATGCCTTGAGTCGGGCTCATTTGACTCAACCATATCATTTGTGCCCCGAGTTGGGCCTCATTTGACTCAACCATGTGTTTGCGCCTCGAGTTGAGCCTCGTTTAACTGACCCATCTGTTTGTGCCTTGAGTGGGGCCTCGTTTGACTCATTCATATCATTGTGCCACGAGTCAGGCCTCGTTTGACTTAGCTATATCATTTGCACCTCGAGTCGGGCATCTTTTGACTCAACCATATTATTTGCGCTTCGAGTTGGGCCTCGTTTGACTCACCGATATCATTTGCGCCTCGAGTTGGGCCTCGTTTGACTCACCCATATGTTTATGCCTCGAGTCAAGCCTCGTTTGATTAACCAATATCATTTACGACTTGAGTTGGGCCTCGTTTGACTCACCCATATCATTTGCGCCTCGAGTTAGGCCTTAGTTGGCTCAACCATATCACTTGCACATTGATTCGGGTCATCTTTGACTCAACCATATAATTTGGGCCTCGAGTTAGGCCTCGTTTGACTCACCCATATGTTTGCTCCTCGAGTCAGGCCTCCTTGGACTCACCTATATGTTTGTGCCTCGAGTCGTGCCTCTTTGACTCAACCATATCATTTGCGCCTTGAGTGAGGCCTCGTTTGACTTAGCCATATCATTTGCACCTCAAGTCGGGCCTCTTTTGACTTAACCATATCATTTGCAATTTGAGCCAGGCCTCATTTGACCCATTGATATCATTTGTGCCTCGAGTCGGGACTCATTTGACTCACCCTTATTGTTTGCATCTTGAGTCGGGCCTCGTTTGACTCACCCGTATGTTTACGCCTCGAGTTAGGGCTCATTTGACTTAACCATATCATTTGTTCCCCGGGTTGGGCCTCGATTGAATCACACATGTGTTTGCGCATCGAGTCGAGCCTCATTTTACTCACCCATATGCTTGCACCTCGAGTTGGGCCTCGTTTGACTCACCCACATGTTTGCGTCTAGAGTCTGACCTCGTTTGACTCACCCATATCATTTGCGCCTTGTGTCAGGCCTTGTTTCACTCAACCAAATCATTTGTGCCTCTAGTTGGGCCTCGTTTGACTCACCCATGTATTTACACCTTGAATTGGTCCTCGTTTCACTCACCCATATCATTTGTGCCTCGAGTCAAGCCTCATTTGACTAGCCATATCATTTGCGCCTCGAGTCGGGCCTCTTTTGACTCAACCATATCATTTATGCTTCGAGTCAGGCCTTGTTTGAGTCACCCTTATCATTTGCACCTTGAGTTGGGCCTCGTTTCACTTGCCCATATGTTTATGCCTCGAGTCGGGCCTCGTTTGATTTGCCCATATGTTTACGCCTCGAGTCAGGCCTTGTTTGACTCAACAATACTATTTGTGCCTCGAGTTGGGCCTCGTTTGACACACCCATATCATTTGCACCTCGACTAGGGCCTTAGTTGGCCCAACCATATCATTTACACCTCGATTCGGCCCTCGTTTGACTCAACCATATCATTTGCGCCTCGAACCGGGCCTCATTTGACTCACCCATATGTTTGCACCTCGAGTCAGGCCTCGTTTGACTCACCTATATGTTTGCGCTTCGAGTCGTGCCTCGTTTGACACAACCATATCATTTGCGCCTCAAGTTAGGCCTCGTTTGAATCGCCCATGCGTTTACGCCTCGAGTCATGCCTCATTTGACTCAAACATATCATTTGCACCTCAAGTCAGGCCTCGTTTGACTCACCTTTATGTTTGTGCCTCGAGTCATGCCTCATTTGAGTCAACCATATCATTTGTGCCTCGAGTTGGGCCTTGTTTGACTCACCCATGTGTTTGTGCCTCAAGTCGGGCCTCGTTTCACTCACCCATATCATTTGCACCTTAAGTCGGGCCTCGTTTGACTCACCCTTATTATTTGTGTCTCGAGTCAAGCCTCATTTGACTCAATCAAATCATTTGCACCCCGAGTTCGGCCTCGTTTGACTCACCCATGTCTTTGCGCCTTGAGTGGGGCCTCGTTGGACTCAGCCATATCATTTGCGCCTCGGGTTCGACCTCTTTTGACTCAACCATATAATTTGCGCTTCAAGTCGAGCCTCGTTTGACTCACTGATATCCTTTGCGCCTCGAGTCGGGCCTCATTTGACTCACCCTTATCTTTGCGCCTTGAGTCGAGCCTCGTTTGACTCAACCATATCATTTGCACCTTGAGTCGGGCCTCGTTTGACTGACCGTTATCATTTGCGCCCTGAGTCGGGCCTCGTTTGACTCAACCATATCAATTGTGCCTTGAGTTGGGCTTCGTTTGAATGAGCCTTATCATTTGCACCATCAGTCGGGCCTCATTTGACTCCACCATATTATTTACGTCTCGAGTCAGGCTTCATTTGACTCACCCACATGTTTATGCCTCGAGTCAGGCCTCGTTTGACTCACCCATATGTTTACGCCTCGAGTCTGGCCTTGTTTGACTCACCCATGTGTTTGCACCTCAAGTCAGGCTTCGTTTAACTCAACCTTATCATCTGCGCCTTGAGTCGGGCCTTGTTTGACTCACCCATATGTTTGCGCCTCAAGTCGGGCCTCGTTTGACTTAACCATATCATTTGTGCCTCTAGTTGGGCCTCGTTTGACTCACCCATGTGTTTGTGCCTCGAGTCGGGCCTTGTTTGACTCACCCATTTCTTTTGCTCCTCAAGTCGTGCCTCGTTTGACTCAACCATAACATTTGTATTTTGAGTCTCGTTTGACTCACCGATATGTTTATGCCTTGAGTCGGGGCTCATTTGACTCAACCATATCATTTGTGCCTTGAGTTAGGCCTCGTTTGACTCAACCATGTGTTTACGCCTTGAGTTAAGCCTCGTTTAACTCACTCATATGTTTGCGCCTCGAATTAAGCCTCGTTTGACTCACCCATATCATTTGCGCCTCGTATCGGGCCTTGTTTTACTCAACTAAATCATTTGTGCCTTGAGTTGGGCCTCATTTGACTGACCCATGTGTTTGTGCCTTGAGTGGGGCCTCTTTTGACTCATCCATATCATTTGTGCCTCGAGTCAGGCCTCTTTTGACTCAACCATATCATTTGCGCTTCGGGTCAGGCCTCGTTTGACTCAACCTTATCATTTGCACCTTGAGTTGGCCTTGTTTGACTCACCCATATGTTTACGCCTCGAGTTGAGCCTCGTTTGATTCACCCATATGTTTACGCCTCAAGTTAGGCCTCATTTGACTCACCCATATCTTTTGCCCCTTGAGTCAGGCCTTGTTTGACTTAACCAAATCATTTGCACCTCGAGTTGGGCCTCATTTGACTCACCCATGTCTTTGCGCCTTGAGTGGGGCCTCATTTGACTCAGCCATATCATTTGCACCTTTGGTCGGGCCTCTTTTGACTCAACCATATAATTTGCGCTTCAAGTCGAGCCTCGTTTGACTCACCGATATCATTTGCACCTCAAGTTGGGCCTCATTTGACTCACCCTTGTCGACACGCGATGCGGAGCGACAATCCTGAAGCAATTAAAAAATAAATTTAGGTGAGGTTTTAGAAAATGATATAAAAAAATGGAGTTGCCACCGACTTAGATTGAAATGGTGAAGTCAGACACCGAATAGTATGGCCTACGTTATAGAGAAATGGATTCGGGGGTTGGTTATATGTAGGGAAGGTATTAGCACCCTACAACGCCCTTTCAGTACCACGTTGGTGTTTGATGCTTTTGATTTCAAAACTATGCTTTGTCTTTTGTTAAATAAATTAATTTTTGCATGTGATTGTGATTTAAGATTATTTGTAAATGCCGCAATAGAGTCATGCTAGTTGACTGGCTAAACTCATGGTATAATTTCCCTTCAGATACTTATATAGCGGCCAGTTAACTAACAACCATATTTATCTATCGTCAAGAGTTTATTTTTAATGCATTAATAAAACCATGCCAGTTGACTGACTAGGTTTGCAACATGATTTCCCTCAGGATAATTCAATAGCGACCAGTTGATTGACAACTATATTTATCCATCGTTGGGAGCTTCTTTTTAATGCATCAATAGAATCATGCCAGTTGACTGACTAAATTCGTAATATGATTTCCCTCAGGATAGTTCAATAGCGGCCAGTTGACTGACAACTATATTTATCCATCGTTGGGAGCTTCTTTTTAATGCATCAATAGAATCATGCCAGTTGACTAATTAGATTCGTAATGTGATTTCTCTCAGGATAGTTCAATAGCGGCCAGTTGACTGACAACTATATTTATCCATCATTGGGAGTTTCTTTCTAACCAAGATAGTGAATCAAAATAGTTGGAAAAATTATAACAAAATAGAACATTGTAAAGTGGTTGGAGCAAAGCCACAACTATTCTTAACAACTCCAAATAATCAATACTTCAATACTTACTTGTAGAAAAAGTATAAGCAAAGTTATAATAGCATACAATTATTCGACAAAATAATATGTCTAACAATGGGAGAATATAAAGAAATAAGTGAAACCTGTGTTTAGAGTGCTTGAATGGCCTAACAAGGACCGGAAATATGATCTTCAAGATATGAATGAGGATGACTTCCAAAGGCAAAGTTGAACTTCTCAAAATCAGTGTGATGAGCTTGTTCAAGGGAAACTAGAAGAATCAAAGGGGATTTAAATTTTTTCTCTCTAACCCCTTTCCTTACTCCTATCTTCCTCTTTTTCTCTCTTCTTCTCCTCTCCCTCTCTTCTCCTCTTCTTCCACACTTTCTCCTCTTGCTCTCTTCTTCTCTTCTTCCTCACTTTCTCCTCTTGCTTTCTAAGTGTTTTGGTTTTGTTGTGTGTCTCAAGAGAGATTGATATGGGCTATTTATAGTAGTTAATTGTAGGTTTTTTCCTTTTTTTTTATTCTTAATTTTCATCTTCCTACCTAATCTTTATTAACTTTATTCATCATCTTTTTCTTCTTTCAACATTTTCTTCTCTTCTTTCAACAATTTCTCCTCTTCTTCATCTTTTTCCTACTTTTTTCAACATTTTCTTCTCTTCTTTCAATAATTTCTCCTCTTCTTCATTATTTTCCTACTTCATTCAACATTTTCTTCTCTTCTTTCAACAATTTCTCCTCATGGCCAACACCCCTTTTCACTCTTTCCACCTTCACCCACCTTCTTTGATTTGCTTCTCTTCAATTCACACTTCTTTTTTCTTTTGTTCTCTTTTTTTCCATTTTTTCTAATTTTTTAATTTTTAACAATTTTTAATATTATTCACATTTGGGACCCAAAAATATCTTTAAATTTTTTATTTTCGCTTAATTAATTTCTAGAAAAAAAATATATTCAAGTAGGATAATTTTAGAACTTATGCATGGGTCCACTTTAAATTTTAAGGTCCGGACAAAATTAGGTGTCTACAGATTGTCCCCCTTTGCTAATCTTTTAGGGACTAAAAGATGGGCAAAGGTTGAGAGACACTCTTTTGTCCGGATGCGAAGGGTTACCATCCACCCAATGGGGACACTGAAGGGTATTAAATCCAACTTTGGGGATACCTAAGAGTAACTTAAAATTTAAAAACAACCTGAGGTAATCCATCTTAGGATGAAGTTAGGATAACTCGTCCCAAGTTTGAAATAATCACCTAGAGAAACTCATTCCGAGATTTAAAAACAACCTGAGATAACTCGTCTCAGGATGAACTTGGGATAACTCGTCCAAGTTTGAAACAATTACCTGGAGAAACTCATTCCAGGATTTTAAGGGTTATGATCCACCCAATGGGGATACCTAAGAGTGACTTAGGATTTAAAACATACCAGAGTTAACCCGTCTCAAGATGAACTTGGGGTAACTCGTCCCAAATTTGAAACAATTACTTGGAGAAACTCGTTTCAGGATTTAAAAACAACCTGAGGTAACTCGTCTCAGGATGAACTTGGGGTAACTCGTCCCAAGTTTGAAACAATTACCTAGAGAAACTCGTTCCAAGATTTTAAGGGTTATGATCCACCCAATGGGGATACCTAAAAGCGACTTAGGATTTAAAACATACCTAAGATAACTCATCTCAGGATAAACTTGGGGTAACTCATCCCAAGTTTTGAATTTCCTAGAGAAACCCATTCCAAGATTTGAAACAAAATAACCTGAGGTAACTCATCTCAGGATTTAAAGAAAAGAAGCTTGGGGTAACCCGTCCCAAGATGAACTTGGGGTAACTCGTCCCAAATTTGAAACAATTACCTGGAGAAACTCGTTCTAGGATTTAAAAACTACCTGAGGTAACTCGTCTCAAGATGAACTTGGGGTAACTCGTCCCAAGTTTGAAACAATTACCTAGAGAAACTCGTTCCAGGATTTTAAGGGTTATGATCCACCCAATGGGGATACCTAAGAGCGACTTAGGATTTAAAACATACCTGAGATAACTCATCTCAGGATGAACTTGGGGCAACTCATCCCAAGTTTTGAATTACCTGGAGAAACCCGTTTCAGGATTTGAAACAAAATAACCTGAGGTAACTCATCTCAGGATTTAAAGAAAAGAAGCTTGGGGTAACCCGTCCCAAGTTACAATATCTTGGAAAATCATGTTCCAAGATTTGAAGGGTTTTAATCCACCCAGTGGGAACACCTAAGAGTGACTTATGATTTGAAGGGTTATCATCCACCAGTGAAGATACCTAAGAGTGACTTAGGATTTGAAACAAAATGACCTGAGGTAATCCATCTCAGGATTTAAAGAAATAAATCTAGGGTAATACGTCCCAAGTTTTGAATTACTTGGAGAAACACGTTCTAGGATTTGAAACAAAATAACCTAAGGTAACTCGTCTCAAGATTTGAAGAAAAGAACTTGGGGTAACCCATCTCAAGTTTTGAATTACCTGGAGAAACCCATTCCAAGATTTGAAACAAAATAACCTGAGGTAACCCGTCTCAGGATTTCAAGAAAAGAACTTGGGGTAACCCATCCCAAGTTTTGAATTACCTAGAGAAACCCGTTCCAGGATTTGAAACAAAATAACCTGAGGTAACTTGTCTCAAGATTTAAAGAAAAGAACTTGGGGTAACCCGTCCCAAGTTTTGAATTAAACGACATTGTTTGAAATGTGAATGTGGTTAACACATGAAAGGTTTATCTTGAAAATGACATGCTTGATCTATAGACTTATTTGCAGACTTATTTGGTATGCAAAAGGCTTGACCTAAAATAGCATGCTTGACATGCAAACACACTTAACATTTGATAAGCTGGACTTAAAATGGCATGCTTGTCATGCAAATGTGCTTGATATGTGAAAGGCTTGATCTTAAAAGGCATGCTTGACTTGAAATACTTGAGCATGAAAACACATTTATCATGTGAAAGGCTTAAATGACATGCTTGATATAAAAGGCTTGATCTGAAGATGACATGCAAAAGTTTTGATCTAAAATGGTATGGTTGTGATGAACACATGCTTAACATGCAAAATTAATACAGATGCCAAAATCACAATGCAAATGGTGAGTGATATGTGTGTGTGTGTGTGTGTGTTTTTTTTTTTTCTTTTCATAAATCATGAGTGAATTAGAATGTCAAACTCTATAGAAGTATACCTTTTGGTATTGGTATTTGGTAACTCTCCCCGACTCTTTTATAAACTCGAGACTCTTTTTCTCTTTTAAGAAGCCTTTTCTATAGATCCTCATCCTCACTCTCTGCTATTTCAGGGATATTTTGGATTTGGGGTCAATCTCTCAATTCTTGCCCCGATTCAAATTTGGTAATCTCCAAACAATGGAAGATTTTTTTACTCTGGGTTTGCTTTCCTAACAACTACTCCCAGTTTGTACTTTTGAACATTTTTCAAATTCTAGGTTCACTC
This sequence comes from Dicorynia guianensis, assembly GCA_037013595.1. Lineage (NCBI taxonomy): Eukaryota > Viridiplantae > Streptophyta > Magnoliopsida > Fabales > Fabaceae > Dicorynia > Dicorynia guianensis. Next base: position 14,893,087 of record JASUAB010000012.1, on the reverse strand, counting down.
TTGGTTATTGCCCCTAGTTTGCTTTGATTACCTTCGAGCAAAGAAATGATGAAAAGTTTTTCTTAGTTCATCATTTCCTTTTTAAGAACATGCCAAAAAGGAATCCATATATTGGATGAAGACTACTCAATTCTCTGGAATCAAGACTTTTTTATTGAGCATCTCCCTCATTAGGAAACTTTTGAGTGTTTGTGCTCTCATACAAGTGTTTGTCCCCTTGACAAGTGTTTGCACTCAAGTATTTGCCCTCTTGACAAGTGTTTGCACTCATAAGTATCCCATAAGTTTGTGTTCATGTCCTTTTCCACATTTGTTATCTTACCACATTAACCAGAATCACTAGGTCTTTATAATATAAGGCTTCGGTAATGGCTTAGAAAGAAATGGATATGGGTTTAGCAAACATGGAGAGCACAAGATTGAGTACATAAAGCCTTGTATTTCCCTTTTCATCTTTAACAACTTAGGAATCTTACTAGACATGGGAGGAACTAACTTTCTTTTGCCCATCTTTCATTTTCTCTATTTTGGGGCTTGCTCTTTTCTTTTCCAGTTTCCCAAATTCTTCTTTTTTTTTTATTTCCCATGATTCCCTTTTGTTCCTGCCTTTTCATAATTAAGGCCCCAACGAATTAGAAAAGATTCTTGAGTTATTCCTTATAGCATTCTTTCTCTGCTAATTACTTTGGTGCTTCTTTGACTCTCCTTTTGGGTAAGGATCATGTTCTTCCTGGTTGAGAGGTTAAGGTAAATGAGGGTTGAAAGATGGATATTTGATGGTGGCCTTGCCATCCTTTAGGGCTTAAATGGGTGACTATGGATATTTTGCTTTAACGTTTGGCTTAAAAGGCTCAAACGATCCAAAGACAACCTAGATTACTTCTCTAGTTAATGTGGTGTCCAACAAATTATTTCAAGGGACATTCAAACAAGTTCTAGGAACCTTACTTTCTCACAGCATTCTCATGAGTTACAAGACATCACTCTCTCACTACCGCTTATGATCTAAGATACTCTATCATCCAAGAGAATTGAGTATTTTGTCAGGCAATCCAATTTTATCATTGGCAAAAATGGATTTGGTTAGGATGAACTTAAGATATCCGATCACCAATTAATTGCTCTTAGGCATCAAAACGTGAAAAAAGTATCACAACCCTGATTGCCCCTAGTGTTGGTTCATTCTGGTGGTGGTAACCCTCCTTAAGTGTCTGCTATTCATCAATCACTGACATAAAAAGGGAAGGAATGACATACAATACATTCATCATGCAAGATGTCTTATTGAATTCGAAAGGGCATCCCCATACAGTCTACCAAGGCCTTGGACAGGGCTATTAAAAGATGCAATAACACTACACAAAAGACATGCATAAAGAGAAATGCAACATTTTCTTTAGAAACAGAAGACGCCTATGATGTTCCTAATGAGTCGTGCACGGGATGCGTATCAAGAGTTAAGAACAACTCTTTACTCTGCCATAAGACTTCATGAAAGACATGCACAATAAAGAAAAACAACACACTTTTTTTTTGTTTTTTGGATACACGAGAATGCATATGATGCTTCTAATAAGATACACATAGGATGCGTATCAAGAGTTAAGAATAACTCTTTACTCTGCCATCCATCACACACTTCAATCTCGATAACTTCGCTTAGCCACTCTTCTACTCGAACCATCCTTCCTAGACTTGTACATTATCCCAATAACACAAAAATAACAAAAAGTAAAGCCATGATAAGTTACAATCGAAGCATGGTATCTATTTTATGCTTCCTGCTACCATCGGGATGCTGTTCGTCCACTTGTTTCATCAATGAGTAAGGTTGAAATACATAGGCTTGTAGTCGATCAATCAATTGATCGATGTCTGAACCTGATATTATGGCACGGCGGGCCTCCAGAAATATGAAGCGTTGTTCCACAGCTGAATCTATAAAAGACAACAAGCCATCGTAAAAGCCATTAACATTTAATAATCCTAATGGCCTTTTTTGATAGTTAAATTTGATCCAGAATAACACACTAGAAATTCCTTCTAGAGTTTCTAGACCACTAGGTAATGCGATAAAGGCTTCAGCATTGCAAAACATGTGCCCGAAGTGTTCATGCATAGATGAAACCTTTAACTCAGTACCAAAGGTGTAGTCACTGACTCTTTTGTCGGCCAACCCTTTTATAAGGATGCCTAAGACATGGCTGCTTCCTATAAATGCAGTTGTAGCTGCACATCCTCTTATCCCATGGATGCCCCCACCATACACCAGGTTTATTTTTCTAGTAGCTAAAACCCTACCAAGTTCATTGGCTACCTTTATAAACTCATTATCCTTCCCTAGAATGGAAGCACCAAAGACATAGATAGATTTGAATCTACATGCCGATGATGTTTCTCCTTCTTTTTCTAGCCCAGCCATGCATGAATGATCCAATGTGAAGGTGTATTTGTAGGGGAAAAATGAACAATAGAAAATAGTCAGGTACAATAATTTCAGACAATGACAATAAGAAAGTCCAAAAGACAAGACACACATGCATATACGACAGTCCTCCAGCGAAGAAAAGTCGTAAAGCTACCAATAATGAATAGGCAACTAGCTGGCTTTCTTAAAGTTTGTGTGTAGAGTCAAAAAGTGAACAGCAAAACTAATAAATGCATCGGCAATCGTCAAAAAGAAAGGACAATTACACCGATATTATCAAAATCATACAGGCAAAGTCAGAAAGCAAACAGTAAATATGACAGATGTGCCAGTGATTAAGAAGGAGAAAAGACAACCACATCAACATTGTCAAAATTATGCATGCAAAGTCAGAATATAAACAGTGTCCCAATAATTAACAAGGAAGAAAAACTACTAACAACAACTGTACTAATCGAAACCATGCATACACAATTGGAAACCAAATAATGAAAATGATGAATTCACCGATGATACACAATGATCTAATGCCACATCCATTAACCAATGCCATTAAAGATTTCCTTTATGATCTACTAGCAAGCAAGGTCTTTTAACATCAGATTTCCTTGACAAAATACTCCTTTTCTTTGTAGAATATGTCCACTGAGGCAAGGAACAAAATGAAGATGTCCATTAAGATGCGTCTCAAGAGTCTATTGGATATTATCCAAAGATTCTTTACTCAGTCCATCCTTAATGAATTTGATTTTGTCTTCCTACATAGGAACATCACTCCTCCATCCTTATAGCACACTATTCATGGATCAAGATTGCTATCAAATTTCCTTACAAACTGACAAACAGGGTCATTTAGTGTTAGCTTCTCAAGACAGTGGTGCTCCTTTTCCTTGTGGAATTTGTCCACTAAAGCGAGAAGAACACCATGAACATGTGCACTAGGATGTGTCTCAAGAGTCTGAAGGATATTATCCAAGGACTCTTTACTCAGTCCATCCTTTATGAACTGGATTTTGTCTTCTCGATTCGCAGACACCATTCCTTTGCCCCTACATCGTGTATTACAGTCCATCTTGCACACTTATAACAAACCTCCATCCTTTTAGTTCTTCTTTTCTTAGCACGAGAGCTTTTTCCCATTCCTGGTAAATGTTTCACAAATGAATCTTGAAACTCACCTGCTAGGCATACCTTGGCTTCAATGATCCAACGCACATCTTCAGGGAGTCCTAGACGTGTGAGTGTCTTCATTCTTTCAAGTTGGCACTTATACATCTTCCAAAGTACATCTTGGGGAAGAGAAGGAAATCTGATTCTAAGCTTTGCATGGCTTTCCTCCATTTTTGGCTTTCTAGTAAGGTGAAGGTTAGGACACTCGAAAAATACTCTTCCAAAGTCTTCAGAGAGTCTCTCTGTGTTTAGTCATAAAATGATAGCAAGGTGGGCGATGAACCGGAACTTAAACATGAACAGTAAAACATCAAGAAAGAAAAAAAAAAAACTAGGCACCTTCAGACAACTGGGCCTTTGGTTGCCCAAAAGCATAGATGGGCCTCATGTTACCCTTTGGACCAAAAACCAAATATTTTTTTTTTGGGACAAAGCATGCTTAATGCTACATGTATGATGACATGATTGTGATCAACCCTCGAGAATGCATGTTTAAAATGCTAGTGCATTTGATGCAAAAAAAGTAAAAGAGATTCAAGTAACTTTAAGTCCGCAATCTCAACCATAGACTCATGAGGGTTCTTGGATCAAACTCAGATGACTCAAGATTTGTTAATCATAAGATTTTAAACCAAACCAAATTAAGAATCATCCCTTACATTCTCTGATCTTTTAGGCTCATCATACATTCTTGTAGCATTTCATGTTCAAGAGAGCTTCTTTCCTAAAAACTTCAATCAAACTAGCAAATTGCTTCAACTTTAAAGGAACATGTAATTTAGAAGCACCCTTTGATTTTCGTGTTTATCATGTCTTAAACATGTGACTAACAATATCATGCAAGTGATTATAAAAGAACTGTCATTGTATTGATAACTGAAATGGAAAATTCACATCCCTTAAAGAGTTTTGACAAGCCAATGGCAAAAGGTTTGGTACAAAATACAATAGGTGTGGGAAAACAAAAGGTAAGATACTCTCTTTTTTTTTGGTTTTTGTTTTTTTTTTTGAAGACAAATCCTGAACATAGCTGCACTTAATCCTCAACCCTTAATTTTTTTGTGCCAATCCTTAAGCATAATATTTCTTCACGGCATCTGCATTTACAGGATTTGGTAATTCATCACCATCCATGTCAGCTAAGATCAAAGCACCTCCTGAAAATGCCATTTTCACCACATAAGTCCCTTCATAGTTTGGGGACCATTTGCCACGGTTGTCTTTTGTGATTGGCAGATCTTTCTTAACACCAAATCTCCTTCACGAAATTGTCTCGGGTGGACTTTCTTGTTATGGGCTCTTATCATCCTTTTTTGATAGAGTCGCCCATGAGATAAAGCTGCTAGCCTCTTTCCCTCAATCAGGTTTAATTGCTCGTACCACATTTGAACCCATTCTGCTTCATCAAGTTGGGTTTCCATTAATACTCTTAGAGAAGGTATCTCCACTTCAAATGGGAGAACTGCCTCCATTCCGTATACCAGGGAAAATGGGGTTGCCCCAGTTGAAGTCCTTATAGATGTGCGATACCCATGCAGAGCAAAGGGTAGTAGTTCATGCCAATCTCTATAAGTGAAAGTCATCTTTTCTATAATCTTCTTGATATTTTTATTCGCTGCTTCTACTGCACCATTCATTTTTGGGCGATATGGGGTCGAATTGTGATGAATTATCTTGAACTTCTCACACAATTCTTTCATCATCTTACTGTTGAGATTGTGGGCATTATCAGTGATGATTCTTTCTGGAAGACCGTATCTGCATATGATCTCCCTTTTAAGGAATCTTAAACCACATTCTTTGTCACACTGCTGTAGGAAGCAGCTGCTACCCACTTTGTGAAATAATCAATCGCTATTAAGATGAAACAATGACCATTAGAGGCCTTAGGTTTGATTGGCCTAATCACATCCATACCCCACATTGCAAATGGCCATGGTGAAGTTAATACATTAAGTGCTGAAGGAGGTGTATGAATCTTGTCAGCATAAATCTGACACTTATGGCATTTTCTGACATAGTTGATGCAATCACACTCCATCATGGGTCAATAATATCCTGCTCACAAGACCTTTCAAGCCATTGCATGACCATTGACGTGAGTGCTGCACACTCCATCGTGAACTTCTTGTATCAACCTTCGTGCTTCTTTGGCTTCTACACATCTTAAGAGTATGGTATCTTGATTTCTTTTGTACAAAACATCACCACTGAGAAAGAAACCCTGGCCAATCTCCGTAGAGTTCTCTTATCATTCTCTGATGCCTCAGTAGTATATTCCCTGGTTTTAATAAATTGTAAGATATCTTCATACCATGGCTTTTCATCTGGCTCCCCCTCCACAAAAGAACAATAAGCTGGAGAATTATGTTTCCTTATTTTAACCATTGGGAGTTCATTCTCATTCACAACTAGATACATAGCAGAGAGTGTGGCCAAGGCATCAGCCATTTGATTTTCTTCTCGAGAAACATGGTTAAAGGTGATTTCCTCAAATTGTTCCACTAACTTACAAATATGCCTTTGGTAAGGGATCAGTTTCTGGTCCCTGGTCTCTCACTCACCTCTTAATTGGTGGATAACCAATGCAAAGTCTCCGAATACATCCAAAAGTGTAATTCGATAGTTTAAGGCTATTTCTATCCCCAAAGCACAAGCCTCATATTCGGCTATATTGTTAGTGCATTCGAAGCATAACTTTGCAGTCACAGGGTAATGCTTTCTTTTAGGGGATATCAAAATAGCTCCAATCCCATGTCCCATTGCATTGGAGGACTCATCGAACCTCATTGACCACCTTCCGTTCTCAAACAACTCATCCTTAATTTCTAGCATCATGATATTTTCATTTGGAAATTCAAACTGAACTGGTTCATAGTTTGGCATCGGATTTTCTGCTAGGTGCTCAGCAATCACACTCCGTTTTATTGCCTTTTGAGGTACATATTGTATATCGTATTCTAATAACAACATGTGCCATCTCGCAATTCTTCCAGTCAATGCAAGCTTCTCAAATATGTACTTGATTGGATCCATTTTTGAGATCAACCAAGTTGTGTGGCACAGCATATATGGCCGAAGTCGGTGTGCTGCCATGCTAAGGCACAACAAGTTTTCTCTAATATTGTGTATTTTGACTCGTAATCCATAAACTTTTTGCTCAAGTAATAGATCACCTGCTCTTTCTTCCCTGTTTCATCATATTGCCCCAGCATACAGCCCATTGATTCTTCATACACGGTGAGGTACATGAGCAAAGGTTTCCCAAGTACTGGTGGAACCAGGATTGGTGGGCTTTGAAGATATTGTTTGATTTTATCAAATGCCTCTTGACATTCATCATTCCAACCTGCATCTTGATTCTTCCTCAAGAGCTTGAAGATCGGCTCGCATGTAGGTGTTAGCTGAGATATGAATCTAGCAATGTAGTTTAGTCTCCCTAAGAAACCCCGCACCTCCTTTTCTGTCTCAGGGGTAGGCATATTAATGATGGCCTTAACTTTATCTGGATCCACTTCAATTCCTTTCTCACTCACCATGTATCCTAGCAATTTTCCCGATCTCACTCCGAAAGTACACTTTGCTGGGTTTAGTTTGAGCTGATATTTCCTTAATCGATCAAAGAGCTTTCTAAGGTGTATAAATGTTCAGCCTCTGATTTTGATTTTGCAATGATGTCATCAACATATACTTCTATTTCCTTATGCATCATGTCATGGAAAAGAGTCACCATGGCCCTTTGATATGTTGCCCTTGCATTTTTTAAACCAAAAGACATCACCTTGTAACGAAAGGTCCCCCATAGTGTAATGAAGGTTGTCTTATCTCTGTCTTCAGGAGCCAATTTAATTTGATTATAACCTGAAAACCCATCCATGAATGAAAAGATAGAGAATCCTGCAGCATTGTCAACAAGTACATCAATGTGTGGAAGTGGAAAATCATCCTTTGGACTTGCTTTGTTCAAGTCCCGATAATCCACGCATGCCCTAATTTTTCCATCTTTCTTTGGTACGGCACAACATTAGCCACCCACTCAGGATATTTCGTTACTTCAATGAAACCAGCATCTAAGAGCTTTTGGACTTCATCTTTGATTTTTAACAAGATATCTGGCTTCATTCTTCGCAACTTCTGTTTTACCAGCCTAAATCCTGGCTTTATAGGCAAGCGATGAACCACTATGTCTGTATTTAGTCCTAGCATGTCTTGGTATGACCAAGCAAATACATCTTTATATTCTTGCAACAATTGGATCATTAATTGCTTTTCTCTCATGGCCAACCTTGCTCCGATCTTTATTTCTTTCTTGTCCTCTTCAGTTCCTAAATTGATCACTTCAATGGGTTCCTCATGAGGTTTGATCCCTTTATCCTCTTGTTCAACTAACCTCTGTAGCTCAGGTGACACTTCCTCATCATCTTCCTGTTCCTCATCGCCCTTAGCACAAGTGATTTGACATCCAAGATCAAGACTTGGAAGATCAGTGCAGTTAATTTCAATATTATCTCTGTTATTTAACCTGGATTATTGGGTTTCAGTTATTTATGATATGTATAACACATGAAAAAGCATAAAACCATAAAAACTCTATTTTGGGAAATCAAATGCATTTTTATTGAAAATCACTTGTAAAAGACAAGACAAACAGGTTTATTTATACAACTCCAATCTAAACCATAGATAGAGTACTATAAATTACATGTCTTGCAAGTTGTGAATGATTGGAATTTCCTTGATTATCCAACTGCTTGCTTTAAACTCAGCATGGCTTGGCTTAACCACTTCCTTCTCCTTTCCAAAAGGGGAACCTTCTTCTATGACTGCAATTTGATTAGGAGTCCAAAGACCGGTGCTTACAAAAGTTTCATGAAGAGGTTTGATTATTGGCCTATTAGCTCCCATCATTCGGCCATTTAGGCGGGCCATCCTCCTTTCTTTCAAGATTTGAGCCATCCAAACCCTATCAATTCTTGTGGGCTTGAAACCCAACCCAAATGTGTCTTCTTTCTTTGGAAACTCTAGCAATTCCTTTATTCCTTGCCCTTTGTGCCCCAACCCCTTCTTAGGATCAAAACCGTTCCTCTTTAATACTTTTGCGGTCATCAGTGCAACTCTAGAATATTGTGGAGTTGGTATGGGTCTTCCTGCTCTGGCATACACCACGTTAACAATTTCAAAAGATTAGAAGGAGCTCCCTATATCAGTTTCAACTGATATGTATGGTGTTGAAGATAGGCTGGAAATCAATAGGTCTTCTTCTGCAGACACCTCAACCAACTTGCCATCATGTATGAATTTGACCTTTTGATGCAAAGTAGACAGTATTGTCCCAGCAGTGTGGATCCATGGTCTCCCTAAAAGGCAACTATAGGCCGAACTTATCTTCATAACATGGAAAGGGATGGTGAAAGTACAAGGCCCAATTTGTATTGGTAACTCAATTTCCCCAATTACTTCACTTTTTGTTCCATCAAATGCCCTTACAATAGTAGTGCTGGGTCTCACTTGAGAACCATCAAACGGCAAGTCTCTCAATGTTGACTCTGGCAAGACATTCAAGGATGACCCATTGTCAATCATAACATTCGCCAAGTCTTGCCCCTTGCACTTCACAAAAATATGTAGGCCTTTGTTATGTCCTCGTCCTTCAGCCGGAAACTCTTCCTTAGAAAATGACAGGAAATTATGAGCCATGATATTTCCTACTATAGTGTCAAATGCCTCTGTAGTTATGTCTTTATCCACATAGGCTTCATTAAGGATCTTTGTTAATGCCTACCTATGTGGCTTAGAGTGCATGAATAAAGAGAGTAGTGAAATCTTTGCAAGAGTTTCTTTCAGCTGCTCAATTACTATATACTCACTCTGACAAATAAGTTTGAGGAATTCACTAGTTTCTTTCTTAGTGACCGACCTCTTAGGTGCAATTAGCCTTTCTTCTTTGTTTTTGACTTCAACAGGATCAGGTTGCTTAGTCTTCTCAGACTGTTCTACCTCTACTGGATTACCAGTATCCACTTCTTCCTTTTGCGAGGATTCTATCAAGATTTCTTTTCCTTTGGGATTCGGCTCCGCCACCTTTTTAGCTTATTCTTTCTTGGATATGGTCGAAAGATAACAACGACCACTTCTTGTAATGCCAAAAACCCTAGATATATTGGTAATCTGAGAGTGAGAATTTTTTGTAATCACTTGGCAATCATAATTCCATGGGACTGCTTTGTTACTCTCGTAAGGAAACGGTTGAGGAGTCTTAATTGTCAATTGTCCCATGGCCTCAGTGGGTATCAGTAACATTGGTGATCTATCAGGTGTATACTTGATAGATAGTGATCTTTTTTCCTCAACTGATGACTGTGTTTTCTGCATCACATACTTGATTGTTAATGGCTTCACAGTATTTTTGGTCTCAGTTTGCTCCAGTGTTTGTTGCATAAGACAAGAATCAACAACATTTACATTTTCTAGCTTAACCCCAACTTGCAATACACCTCTATTTATCAACTCTTGAAGTATATTTCGAAAAGCCTGACATTCCTCAATCCTATGGTCAGTTCTTTCACGATGATATTCACAGCCAGTATCTAGGGTAATCCCATACTTCTTCTCAATCCAACCATGTTCTACCAATGCCCAGAAGATATGACCCAAAGGAGTTTTAATTTCAGATACTTGGTTCCTTAAAGTAGTATCTGCTCTGTCAACAACCATGTTTACACTTGTCCCTCCATGATTAGGCAAAAGATTTCCATCAACATCAGGTCCCGGGGTAACTAGATCAAAATCTAACCACTTAGCATCAATAAGGTCTTGGACCTTTTTCTTTAATGCAGTGCAATTATCAACAGAGTGCCCTTTAGCCCCAGCATGGTATTCAAAGGTGAGCTTGTCATTATACCATGGTGGGTAAGGAGCTTGTAAAGGAGGAAGTGGGGTAACAGAGACTAAATTATTTTGCAGCAGCTGTGGCAACAATTATGAGTACAGTATAGGAATGGGGTCAAAACTTCGGCGCTTTCTATCATTACGTCTATTTTGATCTAATTGAAAATGGGCTCCTTGTTGATGGGTAGTATGTTGCAATTGAGAACTAGGCTGATAGAATGTGGATGGATGCTGTGGCATCGGCTGATATGCGACTTGTTGTTGAGGATGTACCATTTGAGATGCAACCTTATATTGTGGAGACCTTAAATTAACTGGAGGAGCTTGGGTTACTGCCATCACAGGAGCAAATGTAGCCTGAGAGGAATGGTAAGCCTGCTGACTCTTGTCACGTTTACCTTTTCCCTTCCAATTTTGTTAGGCATGTAATGTATTGATTTCTTCCTTCTTTTTTCCTTGAGCTAAGGTTCTCTTTTGATATGATGATCTTGCCATCTTCCCTTCCTGAATTCCCATCTCTACGTTTTCTCCAATTATCACTAAATCAGGGAAGCTAGCGTTGCTAGATCCCACCATCTTCCCATAAAAAGGGTAACTTAGTGTCTTCACAAATATTGTGCTTATTTCTCTTTCTGACAAAGGCGGTTGTACCCTAATGGCCATATTCCTCCAGCGTTGAGCATATTCCTTGAATGACTCATTATCTGCTTTAGTCATTCTTTGAATTAAGTCTTGTCTGGGGCCATGACTTGGTTAAACTTATATTGTCTTAGGAATGCCTCAGCTAAATCCTGCCATGAGCGAACAGTGTTACGGTCTAGATTAACATACCATTCTGCGGCTCCATCAATTAAGCTATCTTAGAAAACATGCATCATTAATTTATCATCATCACTGTATGTTGCCATCTTACGACAATACATGATCAAATGAGTCTTAGGATAGGTAGTCCCATTATACTTGACAAACTCTAGGACCTTAAACTTAGGAGGAATGATCACATCTTTCACCAATCCCATGTTATGTACATCTACCATGTCTTCCTCAAATCCTTCCCACCTATTCATTCTAGCTTCCAGTTTCTCATATTTTTCCCGGATCTGAGCTTCTCTAGCATTCTTCTTTAACCTCTCTATCTCCATAGGGTCATTGAGGTCAGGTACGGGATTGGTTTCTAACTTAATGGCAGGCTCTTGATGACTAGGGCCATGTGGATGCTGGAAATGTGGTTCTTGGAGTTGCTGCTCTTGAGTATATTGAGGGTGTGGACCTTGGTGATCATGTGGGTAAGGACTCTACATGGGCTGAGGTATGAGGCCTGATTGACGTTGCAACGGAGGACCTTGCGGATTTAGTGAGCTTTGAAATTCCAAATTATGGGGTAGAGGACTTTGCTGATTTTGTAATCTGAGCTCAGGAGGATATTGCAAGTGTTGGACCTCTTGATGACTTGGTTGATTTTGATTATGTTGATGATGGGACTGTGGATATTGAGGGTTGAATGTTGAAGTCTCTACTTCAATTGATACTTTTGCCTGAAGCAACTCAGTTAACTTAGCCATCTGGGCCTTGAGATCATCAGCTTCAGCTTGTAATTCTGCTACTATTTTTTCTTCTCATAGTTCCCCCATTTGTTTAGATTGAGATCGCGTGATTGGAGCCGTAATTTCTTATCTATGTTTAGCAAATGCAAATGAGTAACTAAATTTTAGTATGCATATGTAATGTTTACATGCACAAATGACTGGCTCAAATTTTAGGAAATCATTAAACTCTTTTATATTATTAAGAAAAATAACTACAATCATCCTTAGAGATCTTTTCTTAGGATCAACTTAGTTGTATCTATGTAGTTTCCCCACTTTGACATAGTGCTCTTTTAATCCCTTAAGAAGACATTTGGTTAGACCCGGTTCTAACTTAGCCTCTTGTTCTGCTATCCGCATGACTTCGGAAGCTGCTATTCTGGCGACTTGCCTTATGCTAGCCTTCACCCCCTCTAACTGCTCTTGAGCATTTGCTAATTGATAATGAAGGTGCTCATTCTCTTTCACCATATTGATTATTGCATGATTATTCAAAACCTCTTTGAGGCATAGGTCATAAGCTTCCTTCACATCAATCAGGTTCTGGCGTAGACTCATATTGACCCTATCAATATGATTAATCCTTTCTTCTAAATCTTGTTGATTTTGCAGTTGGGATTTTAGGAGTTGAATCTCCTCCTCATGTTGTTCTTCAAGGCTATCAATATATCCTTCGAGGCATTCCTTTTCTTGAGTCATCTTATCCAGACTAACTTCTAATGTGGCAAATGCATCCTTCATTTTCTGTAACCCCATGTTTTCTTTTTAGTGAGCCACCTTTTGCTTTTGAATGTAGCCTCTGAGTTGGAGCACTTCCCCATTAAGATGTGTTGCTTTATATTGCAAATCTCTTTCAACAGGGTGTTTGTGCTTGTTCGCCAGGTATACCCCTCTTTAAGCCTCTTCAACCACCTTTTCTTTCTCAACTATTAACCGGGCATTATCTTGTTCCATAATCATGATCTTCTTTTGAAATTCTGCAGCCTTGGCTTTCCAGTCATCAACTTCTTGTTTCATCTTTAATTCTTTTTCTTCTAACATGGCTTCTCTAATTTGTAAGGTAGACAAAGTCTTTTCAGCTTTTAATCTTTCTTCAGTTTCAACACCCTCGTTTACCCTAATTCTTTTAGAAGATGAAATTGATAAGGCAATTTCAGGAACAATGAAACCTTGTCTTCTATTTTTTTGCCATCGAGAATACCCTGGAGTGGTTGTAGTCGAATGTTCCCCAAGCTCCATTTGCCTTTCTTGGCACCATAATTTCCTTACGGTGTCATTCTTGGGCTTGGTATCTTTGTCTCCAAACTCAAGGTCAAACTCATGAAGTCCCTTAGTGGCTGGTACAAATTGTATAGACCCATATTGCCTCATAACTATAGTTGGGGCATAACTGATTATCTCCCATGGGCCAACTAAAGGAACCCAAGGTCGATCTCCGCAACCATATATCACTAGTCTCTTGCGTAACCATGTACTCTCCCACTTGACATCCTTGAAATTGCGAAAGTATGCAATCCAAGCATTATGGTCACATGCTTTCTTAGGCCATTCATATTTGATGAAGTCTTTCAGAGGCTCTCGGTCATTAAAATAAGATGGGTTAAAAGAGATTATAGGATAAGCCATGTCCTTTGGAGAGAGTAAATGACTTACTAGCCATACCATTAATAATTGTGAGCATCCAAGAAATCGGCCTTGCCCCCTTTGCCTTAAGAAATTCAGAGATTTGAAAGTTTCTGCTAGAATGGGTTGTACAGGATTTAGACCAGTCTTTAAGGCTTTGAATAGGATAATCACTTGTCCATCAACATACCCTAAAGCTCTAGGGAATACGACTGCTCCATAAATGGCCAAAGCTAAAGCCTGCATTGCCAACTCCTTGTCTATTTGAGCATGATATAGTCTGACTAGGAAACTAATTGAAATAGCCCATCTTTTACCTTTCTCCTTGGCATCATTCCCAAAATTCATATTTGATAAGCCAAACATCTTATTTAAACTTTTCGTAGGCCCGACCTTCTTCTCATATCTGTACACCTTGCCTCTAGTTAAAGGCTCAATTTTTAGCAAGTCACCATATTCTTCTAAAGTGGGTGTTAGATCATGGCTTCCAAGAGTAAACACCCGGTAAACTGGATTCCAGAAGAAGATTAAGGCTTTAAGCAAGGCTTCATCTACTGGGACTAATAATAAATTTCCCATTTGGCCATACTTTTTTGCAAATTTCTCCTTTTCCACATTAGTAAAGCTGTCCCAAATCTCCCTCACATCAGACAAGTCATTTTGTTTAAAAGACAAATTCTTAATCTCTGGCCATGTTACACCATCCTGTCCATTTGAAACATCTCCTTGTTCATTCTGGGCCTTTTCTTGAGTAAAGAGCACTTGGTCATGGTGTTCTACGATGATTATGGTTGGATTTGATGTAGCATTAATGTCCATAATGATATCACCTAAAATTTGAGTAAAAAAAAAATGATGATGAAAATATGGCATTATGCTAGGTTTCTTTAAGTGAGATAGTTCCAGTACCTGGACAGAGTCCAAAGGCCTCACGAAGAATACTTTTCCTATCCCCTCAAAGATGCAAAATTCGAAATTGAGATTTTATGCATGCAATGATGTATGTAGTTGTAAATGAGCAAATAGATAGGATTTCCCCATTGTGTCTTAGTTATGGTAAACCTTAAGCTTATTTTCCATGTCCAATGATTTAGGCTAAACTTTCTTTATAGAAAAGTTCTAAGGCCACTATAGTGTGCAAAGGGGTAGGATCTAGATTCCTAAAATCAGGTCCCCAAATTGCCCCAAAGGGTCAACTTGAGTGAGGGTGTTCAGGTGCCTACACGGAGACCAAGGGTCTCACGAAGGATGACCTTACTTTATGCCCTCGCTAGCCTAAAGGTTCCTAAGAGCTCGAGTACGGAGCTCAGGGGTCATGACCTCCCCTTTTCTAAAGTGCCACGTGGTGTAAGTGTACATGTGTGTAGGGAATATGCCATCCACTCATTCACTCACAACCTATAAAATAATCAGCCAACAACCATTCCATAGATATAGCAGATAATATTATGGAAAAGTAAATTGTTTAAACTTAATCTAGCAACATGATCCAGGCATGATTTAAGAATATAAAATTGAAATTCAGAGTTAAAAATCTAAAAGCAATCTGGAATGCAAAATTAGAACCCAAAAGACAAATAAACTAGACAATGAACCAAAACACAGAAATAGAAAACAAAATGCAACAAACACCAACCCATGTGGCTTAACCCTCTCATATCCCCAGCGGAGTCGGTAAGCTATTGACACGCGACACGGAGCGGCGATCCCGAGGCGATAAAAAAATAAATTTAGGTGAGGTTTTAGAAAATGATATAAAAAAATGGAGTCGTCACTGACTTAGATTGAAATGGTGAAGTCAGACACCGAATAGTATGGCCTATGTTATAGAGAAATGGATTCAGGGGTTGGTTATGTGTAGGAAAGGTATTAGCACCCTACAACGCCCTTTCGGTACCACGTTGGTGTTTGATGCTTTTGATTTCAAAACTATGCTTTGTCTTTTGTTAAATAAATTAATTTTTGCATGTGATTGTGATTTAAGATTATTTGTAAATGCTGCAATAGAGTCATGCCAGTTGACTGGATAAACTCATGATATAATTTTCCTTAAGATAGTTATATAGCGGCCAATTAACTGACAACCATATTTATCTATCGTAAGGAGTTTATTTTTAATGCATTAATAAAACCATGCCAATTGACTGACTAGGTTTGCAACATGATTTCTCTCAGGATAATTCAATAGCGGCCAGTTGATTGACAACTATATTTATCCATTGTTGGGAGCTTCTTTTTAATGCATCAATAGAATCATGCTAGTTGACTGACTAGATTCGTAATATGATTTCCCTCAGGATAGTTCAATAGCGGCCAGTTGACTGACAACTATATTTATCCATCGTTGGGAGCTTCTTTTTAATGCATCAATAGAATCATGCCAGTTGACTGACTAGATTTATAATGTGATTTCCCTCAGGATAGTTTAATAGCGGCCAGTTGATTGACAACTATATTTATCCATCGTTGGGAGTTTCTTTCTAACCAAGAGAGTGGATCAAAATAGTTAGAAAAATTATAACTAAATAGAATGTTGTAAAGTGGTTGGAGCAAAACCACAACTATTCTTAACAACTCCAAATAATCAATACTTCAATACTTACTTGTAGAAAAAGTATAAGCAAAGTTAGAATAGCATAGAATTATTCAACAAAACAATATGTCTAACAATGGGAGAACATAAAGAAATAAGTGAAACCTGTGTTTAGAGTGCTTGAATGGCCTAACAAGGACCGGAAATATGATCTTCAAGATATGAATGAGGATGACTTCCAAAGGCAAAGTTGAACTTCTCAAAATCAGTGTGATGAGCTTGTTCAAGGGAAACTAGAAGAATCAAAAGGGATTTAAATTTTTTCTCTCTAGCCCCTTTCCTTACTCCTATCTTCCTCTTTTTCTCACTTCTTCTCCTCTCCCTCTCTTCTCCTCTTCTTCCACACTTTCTCCTCTTGCTCTCTTCTTCTCTTCTTCCTCACTTTCTCCTCTTGCTCTCTAAGTGTTTTCGTTTTGTTGTGTGTCTCAAGAGAGATTGATATGGGCTATTTATATTAGTTAATTGTAGGTTTTTTCTTTTTTTTTATTCTTAATTTTCATCTTCCTACCTAATCTTTATTGACTTTATTCATCATCTTTTTTTTCTTTCAACATTTTCTTCTCTTTTTTCAATAATTTATTCTCTTCTTTCATCATTTTCCAACTTTGTTCAACATTTTCTTCTCTTCTTTCAACAATTTCTCCTCTTCTTCATCTTTTTCCTACTTTTTTCAACATTTTCTTCTCTTCTTTCAACAATTTCTCCTCTTCTTCATTATTTTCCTACTTCATTCAACATTTTCTTCTATTCTTTCAACAATTTCTTCTCATGGACAACACCCCTTTTCACTCTTTCCACCTTCACCCACCTTCTTTGATTTGCTTCTCTTCAATTCACACTTCTTTTTTCTTTTGTTCTCTTTTTTTCCTTTTTTTCTAATTTTTAATTTTTAATTTTTTTTAATTTTTAACAATTTTTAATATTATTCACATTTGGGACCCAAAAATATATTTAAATTTTTTATTTTCGTTCAATTAATTTCTAGAAAAAAAATATATTCAAGTAGGATAATTTTAGAACTTATGCATGGGTCCACTTTAATTTTTAAGGTCCGGACAAAATTAGGTGTCTACAACCCTTATTCTTTGTGCCTTGAGTCGAGCCTCATTTGACTCAACCATATCATTTGCGCCTTGAGTTGGGCCTCGTTTGACTGACCGTTATCATTTATGCCTTGAGTTGGGCCTCGTTTGAGCCACCCATGTATTTGTGCCTTGAGTGGGGCCTCGTTTGACTCATCCATATCATTTGTGCCTCGAGTCAGGCCTCGTTTGACTCAGCCATATCATTTGCGCCATGAGTTGAGCCTCTTTTGACTCAACCATATCATTTGCGCTTCGAGTCGGGCCTTGTTTGATTCAATCTTATCATTTGCACCTTCAGTTGGCCTCGTTTGACTCTCCCATATGTTTACGCCTCAAGTCGAGCCTCGTTTGATTCACCTATATGTTTACGCCTCAAGTCAGGCCTCGTTTGACTCACCTATATCTTTTGTGCCTCGAGTCGGGCCTTGTTTGACTTAACCAAATCATTTGCGCCTCGAGTTGGGCCTCGTTTGACTCACCCATATTGTTTGTGCCTCGAGTCAGGCCTTAGTTGGCTCAACCTTATCATTTGCGCCTCGATTCAGGTCTCGTTTGACTCAACCATATCATTTGCGCCTCGAGTCGGGCCTCGTTTAACTGACCTATATGTTTGCGCCTCGAGTCGTGCCTCGTTTGACTCAACCATATCATTTACGTCTTGAGTCAGGTCTCGTTTGACTCACCCATGCGTTTACGCCTCAAGTTGGGCCTCGTTTGACTCACCCATATCATTTACGCCTCGAGTCGGGCCTTGTTTGACATAACCACATCATTTGTGCCTCGAGTTGGGCCTCGTTTGACTCACCCATGTGTTTGCACCTTGAGTAGGGCCTCGTTTGACTCAGCCACATCATTTGTGCCTTGGGACAGGCCTCTTTTTACTCAACCATATCATTTGCACTTCAAGTCAGGCCTTGTTTGACTCACCAATATCATTTGCGCCTCGAGTCGAGCCTCATTTGACTCACCCTTATCCTCTGCGCCTCGAGTTGGGCCTCGTTTGACTCAACCATATCATTTGTGCCATGAGTTGGGCCTCATTTGACTGACCGTTATCATTTGCGCCCCGAGTTGGGCCTCGTTTCACTCAACCATATCATTTGTGCCTCGAGTTAGGTTTCGTTTGACTGAGCCTTATCATTTGCTCCTTGAGTTGAGGGTTGTTTGACTCAACCATATCATTTGCGTCTCGAGTCAGGCCTCGTTTAACTCACCCATATGTTTACATCTCGAGTCGGGCCTCGTTTGACTCACCAATATGTTTATGCCTCGAGTCGGGCCTCGTTTGGCCCACCCATATCATTTGTTCCTCGAGTCGGGCCTTATTTGACTCACCCTCATGATTTGCGCCTTGAGTTGGGCCTCATTTGACTCAACCATATCATCTGTGCCTCAAGTCGGGCCTTGTTTGACTCACCCATGTGTTTGTGCCTCGAGTTGAGCCTCGTTTCACTTAACCATATCATTTGTTCCTCGAGTTGGGCCTCATTTGACTCACCCATGTGTTTGTGCCTCAAGTCGAGCCTTCTTTGACTCACCCATATCTTTTGCACCCTGAGTTGGGCCTCGTTTGACCCAACCATATCATTTGTGCCTCGAGTTAAACCTAGTTTGACTCACCAATATGTTTATGCCTCGAGTTGGGCCTAGTTTGACTCACCCATATCATTTGCGCCTCGTGTCAGCCCTTGTTTCACTCAACCAAATCATTTGTGCCTCGAGTTAGGCCTTGTTTGACTCTCCCATGTGTTTGCACCTTGAGTGAGGCCTCGTTTGACTCACTCATATCATTTGTGCCTTGAGTCAGGCCTCGTTTGACTCAGCCATATCATTTATGCCTTGAGTTAGGCCAATTTTGACTCAACCATATCATTTGCGCTTTGAGTTGGGCCTCGATTGACTCACCCTTATCATTTGCACCTTGAGTTGGGCCTCGTTTGACTTAGCCATATGTTTACACCTTGAGTTGATCCTCATTTGACTCACCCATATGTCTACGCCACGAGTCAGGCCTCGTTCGACTCACCTATATCATTTGCGCCTTGAGTCGGGCCTTGTTTAACGCAACCAACTCATTTGCGCCTCAAGTTGGGCCCTGTTTGACTCACCCATATCATTTGCCCTCGATTCAGGCCTCGTTTGACTTAACCATAAGTTTGTGCCTCGAGTCGGGCCTCGTTTGACTCACCCATATGTTTGCGCCTTGAGTTCGGCCTCGTTTGACACAACCATATCATTTGCACCTCGAGTTAGGCCTTGTTTGACTCAACCATATCATTTGTGCCTCGAGTCTGGCTTCGTTTAACTGAGCCTTATCATTTGCGCCTTGAGTCAGGCCTTTTTTAACATGACCATATCATTTGCGCCTCGAGTTGGGCCTTGTTTCACTCACCCATGTGTTTGCACCTTGAGTTGGGCCTCATTTGACTTAGCCATATCATTTGTGCCTCAGGTTGGGCCTCTTTTTACTCAACCATATCATTTGCGCTTCGAGTTAGGCCTTGTTTGACTCACCAATATCATTTGCGCCTCGAGTCGGGCCTTATTTGACTTAACCTTATCCTTTGCGACTCGAGCCGAGCCTTGTTTGACTCAACCATATCATTTGTGCCATGAGTCGGGCCTCATTTCACTAACCCTTATCATTTGTACCTCGAGTCAGGCCTCTTTTGACTCAATCATATCATTTGCGCCTCGAGTCGGGCTTTGTTTGACTAAGCCTTATCATTTGTACTTGGAGTCGAGCCTCTTTTGACTCAACCATATGATTTGTGCCTCGAGTCAGGCCACGTTTGACTCACCCATATGTTTACGCCTCGAGTCAGGCCTCGTTTGACTCACACATATCATTTGCGCCACGATTCGGGCCTTGTTTGACTCAACCAAACCATTTGCGCCTTGAGTTGGGCCTCGTTTAACTCACCCATGTGTTTGCACCTTGAGTGGCACCTCATTTGACTCACCCATATCATTTGTCCCTTGAGTTAGGCCTCATTTGATGCAGCCATATTATTTGCATCTCAAGTCAGGCCTCTTTTGACTCAATCATATCATTTGTGCCTTGAGTCAGGCCTTGTTTGACTCACCCATATCATTTGCGCCTAGAGTCAGGCCTCGTTTGACTAGCCCTTATCATTTGTACCTCGAGTTGGGTCTCATTTGACTAACCCTTATCATTTGCACCTCGAGTCGGGCCTCGTTTGACTCAACCATATCATTTGTGCGTCGAGTTGGGCCTCGTTTAACTGGCCTATATGTTTACGCCTCGAGTCGAGCCTTGTTTGACTCAACCAAATCATTTGTGCCTCAAGTTAGGCCTCGTTTGACTCAACCATATCATTTGCGCCTCAAGTCGGGCCTCTTTTGACTCAACCATATCATTTGCGCCTAGAGTCAGGCCTCGTTTGACTCACTCATATCATTTGCACCTCGAGTCGGGCCTTGTTTGACTCACCCTTATCATTTGCACCTCGAGTTGGGCCTCATTTGAGTCAACCATATTATTGGTGCCTCAAGTTAGGCCTCGAGTTGGGCCTCATTTGTGCCACGTGTCGTTCCTTGTTTGACTCAACCAAATCTTTTGTGCCTTGAGATAGGCCTCGTTTGACTCACCCATGTCATTTGCGCCCCTAGTCGAGCCTCGTTCGACTCAACCATATCATTAGTGCCTCGAGTCGGGCTTCGTTTGATTGAACCTTATCATTTGCACCTTGACGCGGGCCTCGTTTGACTCAACCATATCATTTGCACCTCGAGTCAAGCCTCGTTTGACTCAGCCATATCATTTGTGCCTCGGGTCGGGACTCTTTTGACTCAACCATATCATTTGCGCTTTGAGTCGAGCCTTATTTAACTCATCGATATCATTTGTGCCTTGAGTCGGGCCTCATTTGACTCACCCTTATCCTTTGTGCCTTGAGTCGAGCCTCGTTTGACTCAACCATATCATTTGCGCCTTAAGTTGGCCCATGTTTGACTAACCGTTATCATTTGTGCCTTGAGTCAGGCCTCATTTCACTCAACCATATCATTTGTGCCTCGAGTCAGGCTTCGTTTGACTAAGCCTTATCATTTGCACCTTGAGTCAGGCTTGTTTGACTCTAACTTATCATTTGCGCCTCGAGTCAGGCCTCATTTGATTCAACCATATGTTTACGCCTCGAGTTAGGCCTCGTTTGACTTACCCATGTGTTTGTGCCTCAAGTTAGGCCTCATTTAACTTAACTATATCATCTACACCTCAAGTTGGGCCTCGTTTGACTCACCCATATGTCTGTGCCTTAAGTCGGGCCTCGTTTGAATTAACCATATCATTTGTGCCTTTAATTGGGCCTCATTTGACTTACCCATGTGTTTGTGCCTCGAGTCAGGCCTCGTTGGACTCAACCATAACATTTGTGTTTTGAGTCTCGTTTGACTCACCGATATGTTTATGCCTCGAGTCAGGGCTCATTTGACTCAACCATATCATTTATGCCCTGAGTTGGGCCTCGTTTGACTCACCCATGTGTTTGCGCCTCGAGTCGAGCCTTGTTTGACTCACCCATATGTTTGCGTCTTGAGTTAAGCCTCATTTTGCACACCCATATCATTTACGCCTCGTGTTGGGCCTTGTTAGACTCAACCAAATCATTTGTGCCTCGAGTTAGGCCTCGTTTGACTGACCCATGTGTTTGTGCCTTGAGTAGGGCCTCGTTTGACCCATCCATATGATTTGTGCCTCGAGTCAGGCCTCATTTGACTCAGCCATATCATTTGCGCCTCAAGTCGGGCCTCTTTTGACTCAACCATATCATTTGCACTTCGAGTTGGGCCTTGTTTGACTCAACCTTATCATTTGCACCTTGAGTTGGCCTCATTTGACTCACCCATATGTTTACGCCTTGAGTCAAGCCTCGTTTGATTCACCCATATGTTTACGCCTCAAGTCAAGCCATGTTTGACTCACCCATGTATCTACACCTCGAGTCAGGCCTCGTTTAACTCAACCATATTATCTGCGCCTTGAGTCGGGCCTTGTTTGACTTAACCATATCATTTCTACCTCAAGTAGGGCCTCATTTGACTCAACCAACTCATTTGCGCCTCGAGTTGAACCTCGTTTGACTCACCCATATCGTTTACACCTCGAGTCGGACCTTAGTTGGCTCAACCATATCATTTGCGCCTCAATTCAAGCCTCATTTGACTGACCTATATGTTTGTGCCTCGAGTCGGGCCTTGTTTGACTCAACCATATCATTTACACCTCAAGTTATGCCTCATTTGACTCACCCATGCGTTTGCGCCTCAAGTCGGGCCTCGTTTGACTCAACCATATCATTTGACCTTGAGTAGGGCCTTCTTTGACACAACCATATCATTTGCGCCTTGAGTTAGGCCTCGTTTAACTCACCCAAATCATTTATGCCTCGAGTTGGGCCCCATTTGACTCACCCATATCATTTGTGCCTCGATTTGGGCATCGTTTGACTCAACCATATCATTTGCACCTCGAGTCGGGCCTCGGTTGACTCAACCATATGTTTGTGGCTCGAATCGGGCCTCGTTTAACTCACCCATATGTTTGCGCCTCGAGTTCGGCCTCGTTTGACTCAACCATATCATTTACGCATTGTGTCGGGCCTCGTGTGACTCAACCATATCATTTGCGCCCCAAGTCGGGCTTCGTTTGACTGAGCCTTATCATTTGCGCCTCGAGTCGGGCCTTGTTTGATACGACAATATTATTTGCGCCTCGAGTTGGGCCTCATTTCACTCACCCATGTGTTTGCAACTTGAGTGGGGCCTCGTTTGACTCAGCCATATCATTTGCGCCCTGAGTCGGGCCTCTTTTTACTCAACCATATCATTTGTGCTTCGAGTCGGGCCTCGTTTCACTCATCGATATCATTTGCACCTCGAGTCGGGCCTCATTTGACTTAACCTTGTCCTTTGCGCCTCGAGTCGGGCCTCATTTGACTGAACAATATCATCTGCACCATGAGTGGGGCCTCGTTTGATAACCCTTATCATTTGCACCCCGAGTCGGACCTCGTTTGACTCAACCATATCATTTGTGCCTCGAGTTGGGCCTCGTTTGACTCACCCATATGTTTATGCCTCGAGTCGGGCCTTGTTTGACTCAACCAAATCATTGGTGCCTTGAGTTGGGCCTCGTTTGACTCACCCATATCATTTGTGCCTCGAGTAAGGTCTCGATTAACTCAGCCATATGATTTGCACCCCAAGTTGGGCCTCTTTTGACTCAACCATATCATTTGTGCCTCGAGTCAAGATTCGTTTGACTGAGCCTTATCATTTGCACCTCGAGTCAGGCCTTATTTAACATGACCATATCATTTGCGCCTCGGGTTGGGTATCTTTTACTCAACCATATCATTTGCGCTTTGAGTGGGGCCTCGTTTGACTCACCGATATCATTTGCGCCTCGAGTCGGGCCTCATTTGACTTAACCTTACCCTTTGCGCCCCGAGTCGGGCCTCGTTTGACTCAACCATATCAATTGTGTCATGAGTCGGGCCTTGTTTCACTAACCCTTATCATTTGCACCCTGAGTCGGGCCTCTTTTGACTCAACCATATCATTCGCGCCTTGAGTCGGGCTTCGTTTGACTAAGCCTTATCATTTGCACCTAGAGTCGGGCCTCGTTTGACTCAACCATATGATTTGTGACTCAAGTCAGGCCATGTTTGACTCACCCATATGTTTACGCCTCGAGTCAGGCCTCGTTTGACTCACCCATATCATTTGGGCCATGAGTCGGGCCTTGTTTGACTCAACCAAATCATTTGCGCCTTGAGTTGGCCTTGTTTGACTCGCCCATGTGTTTGCACCTTGAGTGGCACCTCGTTTGACTTACCCATATCATTTGTCCCTTAAGTCAGGCCTCATTTGATGCAGCCATATCATTTGCATCTCAAGTCAGGCCTCTTTTGACTCAACTATATCATTTGTGCCTTGAGTCAGGCCTCGTTTGACTCACCCATATTATTTGCGCATCGAGTCAGGCCTTATTTGACTAACCCTTATCATTTGTACCTCGAGATGGGTCTCGTTTAATTGACCCTTATCATTTGCAGCTCGAGTTGGGCCTCGTTTGACTCAACCATATCATTTGTGCCTCGAGTTGGGCCTCATTTGACTCACCTATATGTTTATGCCTTGAGTCAAGCTTTGTTTGACTCAACCAAATCATTTGTGCCTCGAGTTAGGCCTCGTTTAACTTACCCATGTGTTTGCGCCTTGAGTGGGGCCTCGTTTGACTCATCCATATCAATTGTGCCTCGAGTCAGGCCTCGTTTGACTGAGCCATATGATTTGCGCCTTGAGTCATGCCTCTTTTGATTCAACCATATCATTTACGCCTCAAGTCGAGCCTCGTTTGACTCAATCTTATCATTTGCACCTCGAGTTGGGCCTTATTTGACTCAACCATATTATTTGTACCTCAAGTTAGGCCTCATTTGACTCACCCATGTGTTTGTGCCTCGAGTTAGGGCTCGTTTAACTCAACCATATCATCTGTGCCTCGAGTCGGACCTCATTTGACTCACTCATATGTTTATGGCTCGAGTCAGGCATCATTTGACTCACCCATATGTTTCGGCCTCGAGTTAGGCCTCGTTGACTCACCCATATATTTACGCCTCAAGTCAGGCCTCGTTTGACTCAACCATATCATTTATGCCTCAAGTGGGGCCTCGTTTGACTCTCCCATGTATTTGCGCCTTGGGTCGGGCCTTGTTTGACTCACCCTTATCATTTGCGCCTCGAGTTGGGCCTCGTCTTAATTACCCATGTGTTTGCACCTCGAGTCGGGGCTCGTTTGACGCAGCCTTATCATTTGTGCCTTGAGTCAGGCCTCGTTTGACTCAGCCATATCATTTGCTCCTCGAGTCGGGCCTCTTTTGACTCAACCATATCATTTACACCTGGAGTCAGGCCTCGTTTGACTCACCCATATCATTTGCACCTCGAGTCGGGCCTTGTTTGACTCACCCTTATCATTTGCACCTCAAGTTGGGCCTCGTTTGACTCAACCATATTATTTGTGCCTCAAGTTAGGCCTCGAGTTAGGCCTCATTTGCGCCACATGTCGTGCCTTGTTTGACTCAACCAAATCATTTGTGCCTTGAGTCAGGCCTCGTTTGACTCAGCCATATC
Organism: Dicorynia guianensis; assembly: GCA_037013595.1. Taxonomy (NCBI): domain Eukaryota; kingdom Viridiplantae; phylum Streptophyta; class Magnoliopsida; order Fabales; family Fabaceae; genus Dicorynia; species Dicorynia guianensis. Next base: position 14,867,548 of record JASUAB010000012.1, on the reverse strand, counting down.
ATTTGCGCCTCGAGTCGGGCCTCTTTTGACTCAACCATATCATTTGCACCTAGAGTCAGGCCTCGTTTGACTCACCCATATCATTTGCGCTCTGAGTCAGGCCTCATTCGACTCAACCATATCATTTGCGCCTCGAGTCGGGCTTCGTTTGACTGAACCTTATCATTTGCACCTTGAGTCGGGCCTCGTTTGACTCAACCATATCATTTGTGCCTCGAGTCAGGCCTCATTTGACTTAGCAATATCATTTGCACCTCAGGTCGGGACTCTTTTGACTCAACCGTATCATTTGCGCTTCGAGTCGAGCCTCGTTTGACTCACCGATATCATTTGTGCCTTGAGTCGAGCCTCATTTGACTCACCCTTATCCTTTGCACCTTGAGTCGAGCCTCGTTTGACTCAACCATATAATTTGCGCCTTGAGTTGGCCCTTGTTTGACTAACCGTTATCATTTGTGCCCTGAGTCGGGCCTCATTTCACTCAACCATATCATTTGTGCCTCGAGTTGGGCTTCGTTTGACTATGCCTTATCATTTGCACCTTGAGTCAGGCCTCGTTTGACTCTACCATATCATTTGCACCTTGAGTTAGGCCTCATGATTTGTGCCTTGAGTTGGGCCTTGTTTGACTCAACCATATCATCTGTGCCTCAAGTCGGGCCTCGTTTGACTCACCCTTATCATTTGTGCCTCGAGTCGGGCCTTGTTTGACTCACCCATGTGTTTGTGCCTCGAGTCGGGCCTCGTTTCACTTAACCATATCATTTGTGCCTCGAGTTGGGCCTCATTTGACTCACCCATGTGTTTGTGCCTCAAGTCGGGCCTTCTTTGACTCACCCAGATCTTTTGCACCTTGAGTTGGACCTCGTTTGACCCAACCATATCATTTGTGCCTCGAGTTAAACCTAGTTTGACTCACCCATATGTTTATGCCTCGAGTTAGGCCTCGTTTGACTCACCCATATCATTTGCGCCTCGTGTCGGCCCTTGTTTCACTCAACCAAATCATTTGAGCCTCGAGTTAGGCCTTGTTTGACTCACCCATGTGTTTGCGCCTTGAGTGAGGCTCGTTTGACTCACTCATATCATTTGTGCCTTGAGTCAGGCCTCGTTTGACTCAGCCATATCATTTACACCTCGAGTTACGCCAATTTTGACTCAACCATATCATTTGCGCCTCGAGTTGGGCCTCGATTGACTCACCCTTATCATTTGCACCTTGAGTTGGGCCTCATTTGACTCAGCCATATGTTTACACCTCGAGTCGATCCTCGTTTGACTCACCCATATGTTTGCACCTCGAGTTGGGCCTCGTTTGACTTAACCATATCATTTGTACCTCAAGTTGGGCCTTGTTTGACTCACCCATATGTTTCTGCCTCAAGTTGGGCCTCGTTTGACTTAACCATATCATTTGTGCCTTTAGTTGGGCCTCATTTGACTTACTCAAGTGTTTGTTCCTCGAGTCGGGCCTCATTTGACTCAACCATATCATTTGTATTTTGAGTCTTGTTTGACTCACCGATATGTTTATGCCTCGAGTCGGGGCTCATTTGACTCAACCATATCATTTATGCCCCGAGTTGGGCCTCGTTTGACTCACCCATGTGCTTGCACCTCGAGACGAGCCTCGTTTGACTCACCCATATGTTTGCGCCTTGAGTTAAGCCTCATTTTACACACCCATATCATTTACGCCTCGTGTTGGGCCTTATTTGACTCAACCAAATCATTTGTGCCTCGAGTTAGGCCTCATTTGACTCACCCATGTGTTTGTGCCTTGAGTAGGGCGTTGTTTGACTCATCCATATGATTTGTGCCTCAAGTCAGGCCTCATTTGACTCAGCCATATCATTTACGCCTCAAGTCGGGCCTCTTTTGACTCAACCATATCATTTGCACTTCGAGTCGGCCTTGTTTGACTCAACCTTATCATTTGCACCTTGAGTTGGCCTCATTTGACTCACCCATATGTTTACGCCTTGAGTCAAGCCTCGTTTGATTCACCCATATGTTTACGCCTCGAGGCAAGCCTCGTTTGACTTACCCATGTATCTGCACCTCGAGTTAGGCCTCGTTTAACTCAACCATATTATCTGCGCCTTGAGTAGGGCCTTGTTTGACTTAACCATATCATTTCTACCTCGAGTAGGGCCTCATTTGACTAAACCAACTCATTTGCGCCTCGAGTTGGACCTCATTTGACTCACACATATCGTTTACACCTCGAGTCAGACCTTAGTTGGCTCAACCATATCATTTGTGCCTCGATTCGAGCCTCATTTGACTAACCTATATGTTTGTGCCTCGAGTCGGGCCTTGTTTGACTCAACCATATCATTTACACCTCAAGTTATGCCTCATTTGACTCACCCATGCATTTGCGCCTCAAGTCGGGCCTCGTTTGACTCACCCATATCATTTGCACCTTGAGTAGGGCCTTCTTTGACACACCATATCATTTGCGCCTCGAGTTGGGCCTCGTTTGACTCACCCATGTGTTTGTGCCTTGAGTGGGGTGTCCTTTGAGTCGACCATATCATTTGTGCCTTGGGTCGGGCCTCTTTTTACTCACCTATATCATTTACGCTTCGAGTCGGGCCTCGTTTGACTCACTGATATCATTTGTGCCTTGAGTGGGGCCTCATTTGACTCACCCTTATCCTCTACGCCTCGAGTTGGATCTTGTTTGACTCAACCATATCATTTGAGCCATGAGTTGGGCCTCGTTTGACTGACCGTTATCATTCGCACCCCGAGTCGGGCCTTGTTTGACTCAACTATATTATTTGTGCCTCGAGTCAGGTTTCGTTTGACTAAGGCTTATCATTTGCACCTTGAGTCGAGGATTGTTTGACTCAACCATATCATTTGTGCCTCGAGTCTGGCCTCGTTTGACTCACCATATGTTTACGCCTCGAGTTGGGCCTCGTTTGGCTCGCCCATATGTTTATGCCTCGAGTTAGGCCTCGTTTGACTCACCCATGTGTTTGCACCTCAAGTCAGGCATCGTTTAACTCAACCATATTATCTGCGCCTCGAGTCGGGCCTCGTTTGACTTAGCCATATCATTTCTGCCTTGAGTAGGGCCTCGTTTGACTCACCCATGTGTTTGTGCCTCGAGTCAGGCCTCGTTTGACTCAGCCATATCTTTTGTACCTCGAGTCGGGCCTCGTTTGACTCAATCATATCATTTGCGCCTCGAGCCCAAGCTCGTTTAACTCACCCATATGCTTATGCCTTGAGTTGGGGCTCATTTGACTCAACGATATCATTTGTGCCCTGAGTTAGGCCTTGGTTGACTCACACATATGTTTATGCCTCGAGTTGGGCCTCATTTGACTTAACAATATCATTTGCGCCTCATGTCGGCCCTTGTTTCACTCAACCAAATCATTTGTGCCTTGAGTTGGGCCTTGTTTGACTCACCCATGTGTTTTCGCCTTGAGTGGGGCCTCGTTTGACTCACCCATATCATTTGTGCCTTGAGTCAGGCATCATTTGACTCAGCCATATCATTTGTGCCTTGAGTTGGGCTTCTTTTAACTCAACCATATCATTTTCACCTTGAGTATGGCCTCGTTTGACTCACCTGTATGTTTACGCCTCGAGTCAGACTTCGTTTGATTCACCCATATGTCTACGCCTTGAGACAGGCCTCATTTGACTCACCTATATCATTTATGCCTCGAGTCGGGCCTTGTTTGACTCAACCAAACCATTTATGCCTCGAGTTTGGCCCCATTTGAATCACCCATATCATTTGTGCCTCGATTTGGGCATCGTTTGACTCAACCATATCATTTGCGCCTCGAGTCGGGCCTCGGTTGACTCAACCATATGTTTGCGCCTCGAGTCGGGCCTCGTTTGACTCACACATATGTTTGTGCCTCGAGTTCGGCCTCGTTTGACTCAACCATATCATTTACGCATCGTGTTGGGCCTCGTGTGACTCAACCATATCATTTGCACCCTGAGTCGAGCTTCGTTTGACTGAGCCTTATCATTTGCGCCTCAAGTCGGGCCTTGTTTGACACGACAATATCATTTGCGCCTCGAGTTGGGCCTCGTTTCACTCACCCATGTGTTTGCGCCTTGAGTGGGGCCTCGTTTGACTCAACCATATCATTTGCGCCTTGAGTCGAGCCTCTTTTTACTCAACCATATCATTTGTGCTTCAAGTCAGGCCTCGTTTGACTCACTAATATCATTTGCACCTCGAGTCGGGCCTCATTTGACTCAACCTTGTCGTTTGCGCCTCGAGTCAGGCCTCATTTGACTCAACAATATGATTTGCGCCATGAGTAGGGCCTCGTTTGACAACCTTTATCATTTGCACCCCGAGTTGGGCCTCGTTTGACTCAACCATATCATTTGTGCCTCGAGTTGGGCCTCGTTTGACTCACCCATATGTTTATGCCTCGAGTCGGGCCTTGTTTGACTCAACCAAATCATTTGTGCCTTGAGTTGGGCCTCGTTTGACTCACCCATATCATTTGTGCCTCGGGTAAGGTCTCGATTGACTCAGCCATATGATTTGCGCCTCAAGTTGGGCCTCTTTTGACTCAACCATATCATTTGTGCCTTGAGTCAAGCTTCGTTTGACTGAGCCTTATCATTTGCACCTCGAGTCAGGCCTTATTTAACATGACCATATCATTTGCGCCTCGAGTTGGGCCTCGTTTCACTCACCCATGTGTTTGCACCTTGAGTGGGGCCTCGTTTGACTCAGCCATATCATTTGCGCCTCGGGTTGGGCATCTTTTACTCAGCTATATCATTTGCGCTTCGAGTGGGGCCTTGTTTGACTCACCCATATCATTTGTGCCTCTAGTCGGGCCTCATTTGACTTAAACTTATCCTTTGCGCCCTGAGTCGCGCCTCGTTTAACTTAACCATATCATTTGTTCCATGAGGCAGGCCTTGTTTCACTAACCGTTATCATTTGCACCCCGAGTCGGGCCTCTTTTGACTCAACCATATCATTTGCGCCTTGAGTCGGGCTTCGTTTGACTAAGCCTTATCATTTGCACCTAGAGTCGGGCCTCGTTTGACTCAACCATATGATTTGTGCCTCAAGTCAGGCCATGTTTGACTCACCCATATGTTTACGCCTCGAGTCAAGCCTCGTTTGACTCACCCATATCATTTGTGCCATGACTCGGGCCATGTTTGACTCAACCAAACCATTTGCTCCTTGAGTTGGGCCTTGTTTGACTCGCCCATGTGTTTGCACCTTGAGTGGTGCCTCGTTTGACTCACCCATATCATTTGTCCCTTGAGTCAGGCCTCATTTGATGTAGCCATATTTGCATCTCAAGTCAGGCCTTTTTTGACTTAACCATATCATTTGCACCTTGAGTCAGGCCTCGTTTGACTCACCCATATTATTTGCGCATCGAGTCAGGCCTCATTTGACTAACCCTTATCATTTGTACCTCGAGATGGGTCTCGTTTGATTGACCCTTATCATTTGCACCTCGAGTTGGGCCTCGTTTGACTCAACCATATCATTTGTGCCTCGAGTCGGCCCTCGTTTGACTCACCTATATGTTTATGCCTTGAGTCGAGCTTTGTTTGACTCAACCAAATCATTTGCGCCTCGAGTTAGGCCTCGTTTGACTTACCCATGTGTTTACGCCTTGAGTAGGGCCTCGTTTGACTCACCCATATCAATTGTGCCTCGAGTCAGGCCTCGTTTGACTGAGCCATATGATTTGCGCCTTGAGTCGAGCCTCTTTTGATTCAACCATATCATTTATGCCTTAAGTCAGGCCTCGTTTGACTCAACCTTATCATTTGCACCTCGAGTTAGGCCTCGTTTGACTCAACCATATTATTTGTACCTCAAGTTAGGCCTCATTTGACTCACCCATGTGTTTGTGCCTCGAGTCAAAGCTCGTTTAACTCAACCATATCATCTGTGCCTCGAGTCGGACCTCATTTGACTCACCCGTGTGTTTATGGCTCGAGTCAAGCGTCGTTTGACTCACCCATATGTTTTGGCCTCGAGTCAGGCCTCGTTGAGTCACCCATATATTTGCACCTCAAGTCAGGCCTCGTTTGACTCAACCATATCATTTATGCCTCGAGTGGAGCCTCATTTGACTCTCCCATGTATTTGCGCCTTGGGTCGGGCCTCATTTGACTCACCCTTATCATTTGTGCCTCGAGTCAGGCCTCGTCTTACTTACCCATGTGTTTGCACTTCGAGTCGGGCCTCGTTTGACACACCCATATCATTTGTGCCTTGAGTCAGGCCTCGTTTGACTCAGCCATATCATTTGCGCCTCGAGTCAGGCTTCTTTTGACTCAACCATATCATTTGTACCTGGAGTCAGGCCTCGTTTGACTCACCCATATCATTTGCGCCTCGAGTCGGGCCTTGTTTGACTCACCCTTATATTTGTACCTCAAGTTGGGCCTCGTTTGACTCAACCATATTATTTGTGCCTCAAGTTAGGCCTCATTTGCGCCACATGTCGTGCCTTGTTTGACTCAACCAAATCTTTTGTGCCTTGAGATGGGCCTCGTTTGACTCATCCATGTCATTTGCGCCCCGAGTCGGGCCTCATTCGACTCAACCATATCACTTGCGCCTTGAGTCGGGCTTCGTTTGACTGAACCTTATCATTTGCACCTTGAGTCGGGCCTCGTTTGACTTAACCATATCATTTGCGCCTCGATTCAGGCCTCGTTTGACTTAACAATATCATTTGCGCCTCAGGTCGGGACTCTTTTGACTCAACCGTATCATTTGTGCTTCGAGTCGAGCCTCATTTGACTCTTCGATATCATTTGCACCTTGAGTCGGGCCTCATTTGACTCACCCTTATCCTTTGCGCCTTGAGTCAAGCCTCGTTTGATTCAACCATATCATTTGCGCCTTGAGTTGGCCCTTGTTTGACTAACCGTTATCATTTGTGCCCTAAGTCGGGCCTCATTTCACTCAACCATATCATTCGTGCCTCGAGCTGGGCTTCGTTTGACTGTGCCTTATCATTTGCACCTTGAGTCAGGCCTCGTTTGACTGCACCAAATCATTTGTACTCGAGTTAGGCCTCATTTGATTCAACCATATGTTTATGCCTCGGGTCAGCCTCGTTTTACTTACCCATGTGTTTGCGCCTCAAGTTGGGGCTCGTTTGACTCACCTATATGTTTTTACCTCAAGTCGGGCCTCGTTTGACTTAACCATAACATTTGTATTTTGAGTCTCGTTTGACTCACCGATATGTTTATGCCTCGAGTTAGGGCTCATTTGACTCAACCATATCATTTATGCCTCGAGTTGGGCCTCGTTTGAATCACCCATGTGTTTGCGCCTCAAGTCAAGCCTCGTTTGAATCACCCATATGTTTACGCCTCGAGTTAAGCCTTGTTTTACACACCCATATCATTTGTGCCTTGTGTCGGGCCTTGTTTGACTTAACCAAATCATTTGTGCCTCGAGTAGGGCCTCGTTTGACTCACCCATATCATTTGTGCCTCGAGTCGGGCCTCTTTTGACTCAACCATATCATTTGCACTTTGAGTCAGGCCTCGTTTGACTCAACCTTATCATTTGCACCTTGAGTTGGCCTCATTTGACTCACCCATATGTTTACGCCTTGAGTCGAGCCTCGTTTGATTCACCCTTATGTTTACACCTCGAGTTAGGCCTCGTTTGACTCACCCATGTGTTTGCACCTCAAGTCAGGCCTCGTTTAACTCAACCATATTATCTGCGCCTCGAGTCGGGCCTTGTTTGACTTAACCATATCATTTCTGCCTCTTGTAGGGCCTCATTTGACTCAACGATCTCATTTGCGCCTTGAGTTGGACCTCGTTTGACTCACACATATTGTTTATGCCTCGAGTCGGGCCTTAGTTGGCTCAACTATATCATTTGCGCTTTGATTCGGGCCTCATTTGACTGACCTATATGTTTGTGCCTCGAGTCGGGCCTTGTTTGACTCAACCATATCATTTACACCTCGAGTTGTGCCTCGTTTGACTCACCCATACGTTTGCGCCTCAAGTCGGGCCTCGTTTGACTCACCCATATAATTTGCACCGCGAGTAAGGCCTTCTTTGACACAACCATATTATTTGCGCCTCGAGTTAGGCCTCGTTTGACTCACCCATGTGTTTGTGCCTTGAGTGGGGCCTCGTTTGACTCAGCCGTATCTTTTGTGCCTTGGGTTGGGCCTTTTTTTACTCAACCATATCATTTACGCTTCGAGTCGGGCCTCATTTAACTCACCGATATCATTTGCATCTTAAGTCAGGCCTCATTTGACTCACCCTTATCCTCTGCGCCTTGAGTCAGGCCTTGTTTGACTCAACCATATCATTTGCACCATGAGTTGGGCCTCGTTTGATTGACTATTATCATTTGCACCCCGAGTCGGGCCTTGTTTGACTCAACCATATCATTTGTGCCTCGAGTCGGGTTTCGTTTAACTAAGCCTTATCATTTGCACCTTGAGTCGAGGCTTGTTTGACTCAACCATATCATTTGCGCCTCGAGTCAGGCCTCGTTTGACTCACCCATGTGTTTGCACCTCAAGTCAGGCCTCGTTTAACTCAACCATATTATCTGCGCCTCAAGTCGGGCCTCGTTTGACTTAACCATATCATTTCTGCCTTGAGTAAGGCCTTGTTTGACTCACCCATGTGTTTGTGCCTCGAGTCAGGCCTCATTTGACTCACCCATATCTTTTGCACCTTGAGTCGGGCCTCGTTTGACTCAACTATATCATTTGCGTCTCGAGTCCAAGCTCATTTGACTCACCCATATGTTTATGCCTTGAGTCGGGGCTCATTTCACTCAACCATATCATTTGCGCCTTGAGTTGGACCTCATTTGACTCACACATATCTTTATGCCTCAAGTTGGGCCTCGTTTGACTCACCCATATCATTTGCGCCTCGTGTCGGCCCTTGTTTCACTCAACCAAATCATTTGTGCCTCGAGTTAGGCCTTGTTTGACTCACCCATGTGTTTTCACCTTGAGTGGGGCCTTGTTTGACTCACCCATATCATTTGTGCCTTGAGTAAGGCCTCGTTTGACTCAGCCATATCATTTGTGCCTCAAGTCAGGCTTCTTTAGACTCAACCATATCATTTGCGCTTCGAGTCGGGCCTTGTTTGACTTACCCTTATCATTTGCACCTTGAGTATGGCCTTGTTTGACTCACCCGTATGTTTATGGTCGGGCCTCGTTTGATTCACCTATATATTTACGCCTCGAGTCAGGCCTCCTTTGACTCACCCATATCATTTGCGCCTCGAGTTGGGCCTTGTTTGACACAACCATATCATTTGTGCCTCGATTCGGTCCTCGTTTGACTCACCCATATCATTTGTGCCTTGATTTGGGTCTCGTTTGACTCAACCATATCATTTACGCCTCGAGTCGAGCCTCGGTTGACTCAACCATATATTTGTGCCTCGAGTTGGGCCTTGTTTGACTCACCCATATCATTTGTGCCTCGATTCGGGCCTCGTTTGACTCAACCATATCATTTATGCCTCGAGTCGAGCCTCGGTTGACTCAACCATATGTTTGTGCCTTGAGTTGGGCCTCGTGTGACTCAACCATATCATTTGTGCCCCGAGTCGGGCTTCGTTTGATTGAGCCTTATCATTTGCGCCTCGAGTCGGTCCTCTTTTTACTCAACCATATCATTTGCACCTTAAGTCGGGCCTCGTTTGACTCACCGATATCATTTGCACCTCGAGTTGGGCCTCATTTGACTCAACCTTGTCCTTTGCACCTCGAGTCGGGCCTCGTTTGACTCAACCATATCATTTGCGCCATGAGTGGGGCCTCGTTTCACTAACGCTTATCATTTGCACCCCGAGTCGGGCCTCGTTTGACTCAACCATATCATTTGTACCTTGAGTTAGGCCTCGTTTGACTCACCCATATGTTTACGCCTCGAGTCGGGCCTTGTTTGACTCAACCAAATCATTTGTGCCTTGAGTTGGGCCTCATTTGACTCACCCATGTGTTTACGCCTTGAGTGGGGCCTTGTTTGACTCAACCATATCATTTGTGCCTTGAGTCAGGCTCGATTGACTCAGCCATATGATTTGCACCTTGAATTGGGCCTCTTTTGATTCAACCAAATCATTTACGCCTCAAGTCGGGCCTCGTTTGACTCACCCTTATCATTTGCAACTCGAGTTGGACCTCGTTTGACTCAACCATATTATTTGTGCCTCAAGTTAGGCCTCGTTTGACTCACCCTTGTGTTTACGCCTTGAGTCAGGCCTCGTTTAACTCAACCATATCATCTGCACCTCGAGCCGGGCCTCATTTGACTCACCTATATGTGTCGAGCTCGAGTCGAGCCTCGTTTGACTCAACCATATCATTTTTGCGTCGAGTTGGGCCTCATTTGACTCACCTATGTGTTTGTGCCTCAAGTCAGCACTCGTTTGATTCACCCATATGTTTGCGCCTTTAGTCAAGCCTCGTTTGACTCGCCCATATCTTTTGTGCCTCGAGTCGGGCCTCGTTTGACTCAATCATATCATTTGCGCCTCGAGTAGGGCCACATTTGACTGACCCTTATCATTTGTGCCCCGAGTCAGGCCTCGTTTGACTCAACAATATGAATTGCACCTCGAGTTGGGCTTCGTTTGACTGGGCCTTATCATTTGTGCCTTGAATCGGTCCTCGTTTGACTCACCCATATGTTTACGCCTCGAGTTGGGGTTCGTTTAACTCAACCATATCATTTGTGCCTCGAGTTGGGCCTTGTTTGACTCACCCATGTCTTTACGCCTCGAGTCAGGCCTCGTTTGACTCACCCATATGTTTGCACCTTGATTCAGGCCTCGTTTGACTCACCTATATCATTTGTGCCTCGTGGCCTTGTTTGACTCAACTAAATCATTTGTGCCTTGACTTGGGTCTCGTTTGACTCACCCATGTGTTTACGCCTTGAGGGGGGCCTCGTTTGACTAACCCATATATTTGTGCCTCAAGTCAGGCCTTGTTTGACTCAGCCATACCATTCGCGCCTTGAGTCAGGCATCGTTTGACAGACCCTTATCATTTGTGCCCTGAGTCGGGCCTCGTTTGACTCAACCATATCATTTTTACGTCGAGTTGGGCCTCGTTTGACTCACCCATGTGTTCGCGCCTCGAGTTAGCCCTCGTTTGATTCACCCATATGTTTGCGCCTCTAGTCGGGCCTCATTTGACTCACCTATATCTTTTGCTCCTCAAGTCAGGCCACATTTGACTCAACCATATCATTTGTGCCTTGAGTCGGGCCTCATTTGACACACCCTTATCATTTGCGCCTCGAGTCGTGTCTCGTTTGACTCAACCATATCATTTTTGCCTCGAGTTGGGCCTCGTGTGACTCACGCATGCATTTGCCCCTCGAGTCAGGCCACGTTTGACTCACCCATATCATTTGCGCTTCAAGTTAGGCCTCGTTTGACTTAACCATATCATTTGTGCCTCGAGTTGGGCCTCGTTTGACTCACCCTTATTATTTGCACCTCAAGTGAAGCCTCATTTGACTTAACCATATCATTTGTACCTCGAGTTGGGCCTCGTTTGACTGACCCATATATTTGCGCCTCTAGACGGGCCTCATTTGACTCTCCCATATCATCTGTGCCTCAAGTTTAGGCCTCGTTTGACTCAACCATATCATTTACGCCCCGAGTTAGGGATCGTTTGACTTACCCATATCATTTGTGCATCGATTGACTCAACCATGTGTTTGCGCCTCGAGTCAGACCTCATTTAACTCAACCATATCATCTGCGCCTCAAGTTGGTCCTCGTTTGACTCACCCATATTTTTACACCTCGAGTTGGGCCTCGTTTGACTCACCCATATGTTTGTGCCTCGAGTTGGGCCTCGTTTGATTCAACCATATCATTTGTGCCTCGAGTTAGGACTGGTTTCACTTAACCATATGTTTGTGCCTCGAGTCACGCCCCGTTTGACACAACCATATTATTTGTGCCTCGAGTCGGGCCTCATTTGACTGACCCTTATCATTTGCGCCTCGAGTCGGGCCTCGTTTGACTCAACCATATGATTTGCTCCTCGAGTTGGGCCTTGTTTGACTCACCTATACATTTACACCTCGAGTCGGGCCTCGTTTGACTCAACCAAATCATTTGTACCTCGAGTTGGGCCTCATTTGACTCACCCACGTGTTTGCGCCTTGAGTAGGGCTTTGTTTGATTCACCCATATCATTTGTGCCTCGAGTCAGGCCTCGTTTGACTCGCCCATATCTTTTGCGCTTCTAGTCGGGCCTTGTTTGACTTAATCATATCATTTGTGCCTCGAGTAGGGCCACATTTGACTGACCCTTATCATTTGTTCCCCGAGTCAGGCCTCGTTTGACTCAACAATATGAATTGCACCTCGAGTTGGGCTTCGTTTGACTGGGCCTTATCATTTGTGCCTTGAATCGATCCTCGTTTGACTCACCCATATGTTTACGCCTCGAGTTAGGGCTCGTTTAACTCAACCGTATCATTTGTGCCTCGAGTTGGGCCTCGTTTGACTCACCCATTTCTTTACGCCTCGAGTCGGGCCCCGTTTGACTCACCCATATGTTTGTGCCTTGATTTAGACCTCGTTTGACTCACTCATATCATTTGTGCCTCGTATTAGGCCTTGTTTGACTCAACCAAATCATTTGTGCCTTGACTTGGGCTTCGTTTGACTCACCCATGTGTTTGCGCCTTGAGGGGGGCCTTGTTTGACTAACCCATATATTTGTGCCTCGAGTCAAGCCTTGTTTGACTTAGCCATACCATTTGCACCTTGAGTCGGGCATCGTTTGACAGACCCTTATCATTTGTGCCCTGAGTCGGGCCTCGTTTGACTCAACCATATCATTTTTACGTCGAGTTGGGCCTCGTTTGACTCACCCACGTGTTCGCGCCTTGAGTTAGCCCTCGTTTGATTCACCCATATGTTTGTGCCTCTAGTCAGGCTTCATTTGACTCACCTATATCTTTTGCTCCTCGAGTCAGGCCTCGTTTGACTCAACCATATCATTTGTGCCTTGAGTCGGGCCTCATTTGACACACCCTTATCATTTGCGCCTCTAGTCGTGTCTTGTTTGACTCAACCATATCATTTTCGCCTCGAGTTGGGCCTCGTATGACTCACCCATGCATTTGCCCCTCGAGTCAGGCCACGTTTGACTCACCCATATCATTTGTGCTTCAAGTTGGGCCACGTTTGACTTAACCATATCATTTATGCCTCGAGTTGGGCCTCGTTTGACTCACCCTTATTATTTGCACCTCAAGTGAAGCCTCATTTGACTTAACCATATCATTTGTACCTCGAGTTGGGCCTCGTTTGACTTACCCATATATTTGGGCCTCTAGACGGGCCTCGTTTGACTCTCCCATATCATTTGTGCCTCAAGTTTAGGCCTCGTTTGACTCAACCATATCATTTACGCCACGAGTTAGGGATCGTTTGGCTTAACCATATCATTTGTGCATCGATTTGGGCCTCGATTGACTCACCCATGTGTTTGCGCCTCAAGTCGGGCCTCGTTTGACTCACCCATGTGTTTGTGCCTTGAGTCAGACCTCATTTAACTCAACCATATCATCTGCGCCTCAAGTTGGTCCTCAATTGACTCACCCATATTTTTACGCCTCGAGTTGGGCCTCATTTGACTCACCCATATGTTTGTGCCTTGAGTCGGCCCTCATTTGATTCAACCATATCATTTGTGCCTCGAGATAGGACTCGTTTCACTCAACCATATGTTTGCACCTCGAGACAGGCCCCGTTTCATATAACCATATTATTTGTGCCTCGAATCAGGCCTCATTTGATTGACCCTTATCATTTGCGCCTCGAGTCGGGCCTCGTTTGACTCAACCATATGATTTGCTCCTCGAGTTGGGCCTTGTTTGACTCACTTATACATTTACGCCTCGAGTCGGGCCTCGTTTGACTCAACCAAATCATTTGCACCTCGAGTTGGGCCTCATTTGACTCACCCATGTGTTTGCGCATTGAGTGGGGCTTCGTTTGATTCACCCATATCATTTGTGCCTCGAGTCGGGCCTCTTTTGACTCAACCATATCATTTGCACCTCGAGTCAGGCCTTGTTTGACTCAGCCATATGTTTACGCCTCGAGTCTGCCTCGTTTGACTCACCCATATATTTGCGCCTCAAGTCAAGCCTCATTTGACTCAGTCATATCATTTGCACCTCGAGTTGGTCCTCTTTTGACTTAACCATATCATTTGTGCCTCAAGTCAAGCGTCGTTTAACGCACTGATATCATTTGCGCCTCGAGTCGGGCCTCGTTTGACTCACCCTTATCATTTGTACCTCGAGTTAGGCCTCGTTTGACTCACCCATGTGTTTGTGCCTCATGTTGGGCCTCGTTTGACTCACCCATATGTTTGCGCCTCGAGTCGAGCCTCATTTGACTCGCCCATATCTTTTACGCCTCGAGTCAGCCTTCGTTTGACTCAACCATATAGTTTGTGTCTTGAGTCAGGCCTCGTTTGATTGACCCTTATCATTTGCGCATCGAGTTGGGCCTCGTTTGACTCAACCATATTATTTGTGCCTCAAGTTAGGTCTCGTTTAACTCACCCATGTGTTTGTGCCTCGAGTTAGGCCTCATTTAACTCAACCAGATCATCTATGCCTCGAGTCGGGCCTCGTTTGACTCACCCATATGTTTGTGCCTTGAGTCGGGCCTCGTTTGACTCAATATCATTTGCGTCTAGAGTTGGGCCCTGCTTGACTCAACCAAATCATTTGCGCCTTGAGTTGGGCCTCGTATGACTCACCCATGTGTTTGCTCCTTGAGTGGGGCCTCGTTTGACTCACCCATATCATTTGTGCCTTGAGTCAGGCCTCGTTTAACCACTGATATCATTTGCGCCTCGAGTTGGGTCTCGTTTGACTCACCCTTATCATTTGCACCTCGAGTTGGGCCTTGTTTAACTCAACCATACTATTTGCACCTAAAGTTAGGACTCGTTTGACTCACCCATGTGTTTGCGCCTCGAGCCAGGCCTCGTTTAACTGAACAATATCATCTATGCCTCGAGTCGTGCCTTGTTTCACTCACCCATATGTTTGCGCTTTGAGTCGGGCCTCGGTTGACTCACCCATATCTTTTGGCCTCGTGTCGGGCCTCATTTGACTTGCACATATCTTTTGCGCCATGGGTCAGGCCTCGTTTGACTCAACAATATCATTTGCACCTCAAGTCGAGCTTTGTTTGACTAAGCCTTATCATTTGCGCCTTGAGTTGGGCCTCGTTTGACTTACCCATATCATTTGGGCCTCGAGTTAGGCCTTGTTGGACTCAACCAAATTATTCGTGCCTCGAGTTGGGCCTCGTTTGACTCACCCATGTGTTTGCGCCTTGAGTAGGGCCTCGTTTGACTCACCCATATCATTGTGCCTCGTGTCGGGCCTCGTTTGACTCACTGATAGCATTTGCGCCTCAAGTCAGGCCTTGTTTGACTCACCCATTTGTTTGCCCCTCAAGTCAGACCTCGTTTGACTCACCCATATCATTTGGGCCTCAAGTTGGGCCTTGCTTGACTCAACCAAATCATTCGTGCCTCGAGTTGGGCCTTGTTTGACTCACCCATGTGTTTGCACCTTGAGTGTGGCCTCGTTTGACTCACCCATATGAGTATGGCCTCGAGACAGGCCTCGTTTGACTCACCCTTATCATTTGCATCTCAAGTTGGGTCTTGTTTGACTCAACCATATTATTTACGCCTAAAGTTAGGCCTCGTTTGACTTACCCATGTGTTTGCACCTCGAGTCAAGCCTCGTTTAACTTAGCCATATCATCTGTGCCTTGAGTCAGGCCGCGTTTCACTCACCCATATGTTTCCGCCTCAAGTCTTGCTTCGTTTGACTAAGCCTTATCATTTGTGCCTCGAGTCAGGCCTCGTTTGACTCAACCATATCATTTGTGCCTCGAGTCGGGTCTCGTTTGACTCTCCCATTTGTTTATGCCTCGAGTCAGGGATCGTTTGACTCAACCATATCATTTGTACATCGATTTGGGACTTGATTGACTCACCCATGTGTTTACGCCTCAAGTCGGGCCTCGTTTGACTCACCCATGTGTTTGCGCCTCGAGTCAGACCTCGTTTAACTCAACCATATTACCTGCGCCTCAAGTTGGCCCTCGTTTGACTCACCCATATTTTTACTCCTTGAGTCAGGCCTCGTTTGACTCACCCATATGTTTGTGCCTCGAGTCGAGTCTCGTTTGACTCAACCATATCATTTGTGCCTCGAGTTAGGACTCGTTTGACTCAACCTTATGTTTGCACCTTGAGTTTGGCCTCATTTGACTCACCCATATCATTTGCACTAAGTGTCGTGCCTTGTTTGACTCAACCAAATCGTTTACAGCTTGAGTTGGGCCTCGTTTGACTCACCCATGTGTTTGTGCCTTGAGTGGTGCTTCGTTTGACTCACCCATATCATTTATGCCTCGAGTCAGGCCTCGTTTAACTCCCCCTTATCATTTGCACCTCGAGTTAGGCCTCGTTTGACACAACCATATTATTTATGCCTCGAGTCGGGCCTTATTTGACTGACCCTTATCATTTGCGCCTCGAGTCGATCCTCGTTTGAGTCTACCATATCATTTGCTCCTCGAGTTGGGCCTTGTTTGACTCAACTATATGTTTATGCCTCAAGTCGGGCCTCGTTTGACTCAAACAAATCATTTGCGCCTCAAGTTGGACCTCGTTTGACTCACCCATGTGTTTGCACCTTGAGTGGGGCTTCGTTTGACTCACCCATATCATTTGTGCCTTGAGTCAGGCCTCGTTTGACTCAGCCATATCATTTGCGCCTCGAGTCGGGCCTCTTTTGACTCAACCATATCATTTGCACCTCGAGTTGGGCCTTGTTTGACTCAGCCATATGTTTACACCCCGAGTCTACCTCGTTTGACTCACCTATATGTTTGTGCCTCAAGTCAAGCCTCATTTGACTTAGCCATATCATTTGAACCTCGAGTCAGTCCTCTTTTAAATGAACCATATCATTTGCACCTCGAGTCGAGCCTCGTTTGATGCATCGATATCATTTGTGCCTCGAGTTGGGCCTCGTTTGACTCAACCTTATCATTTGCGCCTCGAGTTGAGCCTCGTTTGACTCACCCATGTGTTTGTGCCTCGTGTTGGGACTCGTTTGACTTGCCCATATGTTTGTGCCTTGAGTCGGGCCTTATTTGACTCAACCATATCATTTGTGCCTCGAGTCGGGCCTCGTTTGATTGACCCTTATTAATTGCGCCTCGAGTTGGGCCTCATTTGACTTAACCATATTATTTGTGCCTAAAGTTTGGCCTCGTTTGACTCACCCATGTGTTTGCGCCTCAAGTTAGGCCTCGTTTAACACAACCATATCATCTGCGCCTCGAGTCGAGCCTCATTTCACTCACCCATATGTTTACACCTCAAGTTGGGTCTCGTTTGACTCACTCATATGTTTTGGCCTCGTGTTGGGCCTCGTTTGACTTACCCATATGTTTGTGCCTTGAGTCAGGCCTCGTTTGACTCAACCATATCATTTGCGCCTCAAGTCGGGCATCTTTTCACTCAACCATATCATTTGCACCTCGAGTTGGGCCTCATTTCACTAACATATATGTTTGCACCTCAAGAAAGGCCTCGTTTGACTCAACCACATCATTTGCACCTCGAGTTAGGCCTCGTTTGACTCAACCATATCATTTGCGCCTCGAGTCAAGACTCATTTGATGTACACATATGTTTCTAGCTTGAGATGGGCCTTGTTTGACTCAACCATATTATTTGCACCTCAAATTGAGCCTCGTTTGACTCAACCATATCATTTGTACCTCAAGTCGATCCTCCTTTGACTCAACCACATCATTTGCACCTTGAGTCATGCCTCATTTGACTCAACCATATCATTTGCGCCTCGAGGTGGGCCTCGTTTGACTCACCCTTAGGATTTGCACCTCGAGTTGGGCCTCGTTTGACTTAACCATATTATTTGCGCCTCTAGTTAGGCCTCATTTGACTCACCCATGTGTTTGCGCCTCTAGTCAGGCCTCATTTAACTCAACCAGATCATCTGTGCCTCGAGTCGGGCCTTGTTTGACTCAACCATATCACTTGCGCCTCGAGTCAGGCCTCGTTTAACTAAGCCATATTATCTGCACTTCGAGTTGGGCCTCGTTTCACTCTCCCATGTGTTTGTGCTTCGAGTCGGGCCTCGGTTGACCCACCCATATGTTTTGGCCTTGTGTCGAGCCTCGTTTGACTCACCCATATGTTTGTGCCTCGAGTCGGGCCTCATTTGACTTGCCTATATCTGTTGCGCCTCGAGTTGGGCCACGTTTGACTCAACAATATCATTTGTGCCTCGAGTCGAGCTTCATTTGACTAAGCCTTATCATTTACGCCTCGAGTTGAGCCTTGTTGGACTCAACCATATCAATTGTGCCTCGAGTCAGGCCTCGTTTGACTCACCATTTGTTTGCGCCTCAAGTCGGGCCTCGTTTGACTTCCCCATATCATTTGGGCCTCGAGTTAGGCCTAGTTTGACTCAACCAAATGATTTGCACCTCAAGTTAGGCCTCGTTTGACTTACCCATGTGTTTGCGCCTTGAGTGGGCCTCGTTTGACTCACCCATATCATTTGTGCCTCGAGTCGGGTCTCGTTTGACTCACCGATATCATTTGTGCCTCGAGTCAGGCATCATTTGACTTACCCTTATCATTTGGACCTCGAGTTGGGCATTGTTTGACTTAACCATATTATTTGCACCTAAAGTTAGGTCTCGTTTGACTCACCCATGTGTTTGCGCCTCGAGTCAGGCCTCATTTAACTTAGCCATATCATCTACGCCTTGAGGTGGGCCGCGTTTCACTCACCCATATGTTTTTGCCTCGAGTCTGGCTTCGTTTGACTGAGCCTTATCATTTGTGCCTCGGGTTGGCCCTCATTTGACTCAACCATATCATTTGTGCCTTGAGTCAAGCCTCATTTGACTCAATCATATCATTTGCGCCTTGAGTCGGGCCTCGTTTGACTCACCATTTGTTTGCGCCTTGAGTGGGGCCTCATTTGACTCACCCATATCATGTGTGCCTCGAGTCAGGTCTCGTTTGACTCACTGATATCATTTGTGCCTCGAGTCAGGCCTTGTTTGACTCACCCTTATTAGTTGGACCTCGAGTTGGGCCTTGTTTGACTTAACCATATTATGTGCGCCTAAAGTTAGGCCTCATTTAACTCACCCATGTGTTTACGCCTCGAGTCACGCCTCGTTTAACTTAGCCATATCATTTACGCCTTGAGGTGGGCCGCGTTTCACTCACCCATATATTTCTGCCTCGAGTCTGGCTTTGTTTTACTGAGCCTTCTCATTTGTGCCTCGAGTCGGGCCTCATTTGACTCAACCATATCATTCGAGCCTCGAGCCGGGCCTTATTTGACTCTCCCATATGTTTACACCTCAAGTTGGGACTCATTTGACTCAACCATATCATTTGTACATCAATTTGGGCCTCGTTTGACTCAACCATGTGTATGCGCCTCAAGTCAGACCTCGTTTAACTCAACCATATCATCTGTGCCTCAAGTCGGGCATCTTTTCACTCAACCATATCATTTGCACCTCGAGTCGGGCCTCATTTCACTAACATATATGTTTGAACCTCAAGAAAGGCCTTGTTTGACTCAACTACATCATTTGCGCCTCGAGTCGGGCCTCGTTTGACTCAACCATATCATTTGCTCCTCGAGTCAGGACTCGTTTGACTTACACATATGCTTCCACCACGAGATGGGCCTTGTTTGACTCAACCACATTATTTGCACCTCGAGTTGGGCATCATTTGACTCAACCATATCATTTGCACCTCAAGTCGGTCCTCCTTTGACTCAACCACATCATTTGCACCTTGAGTCATGCCTCGTTTGACTCGACCATACCATTTGCGCCTTGAGGTGGGCCTCGTTTGACTCACCCTTAGGATTTGCACCTCGAGTTGGGCCTCGTTTGACTTAACCGTATTATTTGTGCCTCTAGTTAGGCCTCATTTGACTCACCCATGCATTTGTGCCTCGACTCAAGCCTCATTTAACTCAACCAGATCATCTGCGCCTCGCGTCAGGCATTGTTTGACTCAACCATATCATTTGCGCCTTGAGTCAGGCCCCGTTTAACTAAACCATATCATCTGCACTTTGAGTCGGGCCTCGTTTCACTCTCCCATATGTTTGTGCTTCGAGTCGGGCCTCGGTTGACCCACCCATATTTTGTTGGCCTCGTTTCGAGTCTCGTTTGACTCACCCATATGTTTGCGCCTGGCCTCATTTGACTTGCCCATATCTTTTGCGTCTCGAGTAAGGCCACGTTTGACTCAGCAATATCATTTGTGCCTCGAGTCAAGCTTTGTTTGACTAACCCTTATCATTTGTGCCTCGAGTCGAGCCTTGTTTGACTCAACCATATCAATTGCTCCTCGAGTCAGGCCTCGTTTGACTCACTATTTGTTTGCACCTCAAGTTGGGCCTCGTTTGACTTCCCCATATCATTTGGGCCTCGAGTTGGGCCTGGTTTGACTCAACCAAATCATTCGCGCCTCGAGTTGGGCCCCGTTTGACTTACCCATGTGTTTGCACCTTGAGTGGGGCCTCGTTTGACTCACCCATATCATTTGTGTCTCGAGTCGGGTCTCGTTTGACTCACCGATATCATTTATGCCTCGAGTCAGGCCTCGTTTGACTTACCCTTATTAGTTGGACCTCGAGTTGGGCCTTGATTGACTTAACCATATTATGTGCGCCTAAAGTTAGGCCTCATTTAACTCACCCATGTGTTTGCGCCTCAAGTCAGGCCTTGTTTCACTTAGCCATATCATCTGCGCCTTGAGGCGGGCTGCGTTTCACTCACCCATATATTTCTACCTCTAGTCTGGCCTTGTTTTACTGAGCCTTATCATTTATGCCTCAAATTGGGCCTCATTTGACTCAACCATATCATTCGAGCCTCGAGTCGGGCCTTATTTGACTCTCCCATATGTTTACGCCTCAAGTCGGGACTCATTTGACTCAACCATATCATTTGTACATCGATTTGGGCCTCGTTTGACTCAACCATGTGTTTGCGCCTCGAGTCAGACCTCGTTTAACTCAACCATATCATCTGTGCCTCAAGTCGGGCCTCGTTTGACTCACCCATAGTTTTACGCCTCGAGTTGAGCCTCATTTGACTCACCCATATGTTTGTACCTCGAGTCGGGCCTCGTTTGATTCAACCATATCATTTGTGCCTTGAGTCAGGCCTCGTTTGATTGACCCTTATCATTTGCGCCTCGTTTGACTCAAACATATTATTTGCACCTAAAGTTTGGCCTCGTTTGACTCACCCATGTGTTTGCACCTCGAGTCAGGCCTTGTTTAACACAACCATATGATCTGCGCCTCGAGTCGAGCCTCGTTTCACTCACCCATATGTTACACCTCGAGTTTGGCCTCGTTTGACTCACTCATATGTTTTGGCCTCGTGTTGGGCCTCGTTTGACTTACCCGTATGTTTGCGTCATGAGTCGGGCCTCGTTTGACTTAACCATATCATTTGCGCCTCAAGTCGGGCATCGTTTCACTTAACCATATCATTTGCACCTCGAGTCGGGTTTCATTTCACTAACAAATATGTTTGAACCTCAAGAAAGGCCTCGTTTGACTTAACTACATCATTTGCGCCTCGAGTCGGGCCTCGTTTGACTCAACCATATCATTTGTGCCTCGAGTCAGGACTCGTTTGACTTACACATATGTTTCCACCTCGAGATGGGCCTTGTTTGACTCAACCACATTATTTGCACCTCGAGTTAGGCGTCGTTTGACTCAACCATATCATTTGTACCTCAAGTCGGTCCTCCTTTGACTCAACCACATCATTTGCACCTTGAGTCATGCCTCATTTGACTCAACCATATCATTTGCGCCTCGAGGTGGGCCTCATTTGACTCACCCTTAGGAATTACACCTCAAGTTGGGCCTCGTTTAACTTAACCGTATTATTTGCGCTGCTAATTAGGCCTCATTTGACTCACCCATGCATTTGTGCCTCGAGTCAAGCCTCATTTAACTCAACCAGATCATCTGTGCCTCGAGTCGGGCCTTGTTTGACTCAACCATATCATTTGCGCCTCGAGTCAGGCCCCGTTTAACTAAACCATATCATCTGCGCTTCGAGTCGGGCCTCGTTTCACTCTCCCATATGTTTGCGCTTCGAGTCAGGCCTCGGTTGACGCACCCATATGTTTTGGCCTCGTGTCGAGCCTCGTTTGACTTACCCATATGTTTGCGCCTAGAGTCGGGCCTCATTTGACTTGCCCATATCTTTTGCACCTTGAGTTAGGCCACGTTTGACTCAGCAATATCATTTGCGCCTCGAGTTGAGCTTCGTTTGACTAAGCCTTATCATTTATGCCTCGAGTCGAGCCTTGTTTGACTCAACCATATCAATTGCGCCTCGAGTCAGGCCTCGTTTGACTCACCATTTGTTTGTGCCTCAAGTCAGGCCTCGTTTGACTTCCCCATATCATTTGGGTCTTGAGTTAGGCCTGGTTTGACTCAACCAAATCATTCGCGCCTCGAGTTGGGCCTTGTTTGACTTACCCATGTGTTTGCACCTTGAGTGGGGCCTCGTTTGACTCACCCATATCATTTGTGCCTCGAGTCATTCTCGTTTGACTCACCGATATCATTTGTGCCTCGAGTCAGGCGTCGTTTGACTTACCCTTATCAGTTGGACCTCGAGTTGGGCCTTGTTTGACTTAACCATATTATGTGCGCCTAAAGTTTGGCCTCATTTAACTCACCCATGTGTTTGTGCCTCGAGTCAGGCCTCGTTTAACTCAGCCATATCAGCTGTGCCTTGAGGCGGGCCGCGTTTCACTCACCCATATGTTTCTGCCTCGAGTCTAGCTTTGTTTTACTGAGCTTTATCATTTGTGCCTCGAGTCTGGCTTCATTTGACTCAACCATATCATTCGTGCCTCGAGTCAGGCCTCATTTGACTCTCCCATATGTTTATGCCTCAAGTCGGGAATCATTTGACTCAACCATATCATTTGTGCATCGATTTGGGCCTCGTTTGACTCAACCATGTGTTTGCGCCTCGAGTCAGACCTCGTTTAACTCAACCATATCATCTGTGCCTCAAGTCGGGCCTCGTTTGACTCACCCATAGTTTTACGCCTCGAGTTGAGCCTCATTTGACTCACCTATATGTTTGTACCTTGAGTCGGGCCTCGTTTGACTCAACCATATCATTTGTGCCTCGAGTTGGGCCTCGTTTGACTCAACCATATGTTTGCGCCTCGAGTTCGGCCTCATTTGACTCACCCATATCATTTGCGCCTCGTGTCGGTCCTTGTTTAACTCAACCAAATCATTTACGGCTTGAGTTGGGCCTCGTTTGACTCACCCATATCATTTGTGCCTCTAGTCAAGCCTCGTTTGACTCAACCATATCATTTGCACCTCGAGTTGGGCCTCTTTTGACTTAACCATATCATTTGCGCCTTGAGTCGGCCCTTGTTTGACTCGCCCATATCATTTGCGCCTCGAGTTGGGCCTCGTTTGACACAACCATATTATTTGTACCTCGAGTCGGACCTCGTTTGACTCACCTATATGTTTACGCCTTGAGTCAGGCTTCGTTTGACTCAACCAAATCTTTTGTGCCTGAGTCCGGGCTCGTTTGACTCAACCATATCATTTGCTCCTGGAGTTGGGCCTCGTTGGACTCACCTATATGTTTACGCCTCGAGTCGGGCATCGTTTAATTCAACCAAATCATTTGCACCTCGAGTTGGTCCTCATTTGACTCAACCATGTGTTTGTGCCTTAAGTGGGGCTTCATTTGACTCACCTATATCATTTGTGCCTCGAGTCAAGCCTTGTTTGACTCAGCCAAATCATTTGCATCTCGAGTCGGGCCTCTTTTGACTTAACCATATCATTTGAACCTCGAGTCAGGCATTATTTGACTCACCCATATGTTTACGCCTCAAGTCTACCTCGTTTGACTCACCCATATGTTTGCACTTTGAGTCAAGCCTCGTTTGACTTAGCCATATCATTTGCACCTTGAGTCGGTCCTCTTTTGACTCAATAATATCATTTGCACCTCGAGTCGAGCCTCGTTTGACACACCCATATCATTTGCGCCTTAAGTCGGGCCTCGTTTGACACACCCTTATCATTTGCGCATCGAGTTGGGCCTCGCTAGACTCGCCCATGTGTTTGTGCTTCGTGTTGGGCCTCGTTTGAGTTGCCCATATTTTTGCGCCTTAAGTCGGGCCTCGTTTGACTTGCCCATATCATTTGTGCCTCGAGTTAGGCCTCGTTTGACTCAACCAAATCATTTGTGCCTCAAGTCAAGCCTCGTTTGATTGACCCTTATCATTTGTGCCCTGAGTCATGCCTCGTTTGACTCAACCATATCATTTGTGCCTTGAGTCGGGAATCGTTTGACTTACACATATGTTTGCACCTCGAGATGGGCCTCGTTTGACTCAACCACATTATTTGCACCTCGAGTCATGCATCGTTTGACTCAACCATATCATTTGCGCCTCGATTCAGGCCTCGTTTGACTTACCCATATGTTTACGCCTTGAGTCGGGATATGTTTGACTCACCCATATCTTTTGCGCCTTGAGTCGGGCCTCGTTTGACTTAACCATAACATTTGTGCCTCAACACGGGCCTCGTTTGATTGACCCTTATCATTTGCGCTCTGAGTCGGGCCTTGTTTGACTCAACCATCTCATTTGTGCCTCAAGTCGGGCTTCGTTTGACTGAGCCTTATCAATTGTGCCTCGAGTCGGGCCTCGTTTAACTCAACCACATTATTTGCACCTCAAGTCGTGCCTAGTTTGACTCAACCATATCATTTGCGCCTTGAGTCAGGCCTCATTGGGCTCACCCATATGTTTTGTCCTCGTGTCGGTCCTCATTTGACTCACCCATATGTTTATGCCTCGAGTCAAGCCTCGTTTGACTCACCCATATGTTTGTGTCTCGAGTCGGGCCTCATTTGACTCGCCCATATCTTTTGAACCTAGAGTCGGGCCTCGTTTGAGTCACCCTTATCATTTACGCCTCAAGTTGGGACTCGTTTGACTCACCCATGTTGTTGTGCCTTGAGTGGGGCCTCGTTTGACTCTCGTATATCATTTGCGCCCCAAGTCAGGCCTCGTTTGACTCAACCATATCATTTGCGCCTCAAGTCGGGCTTTGTTTGACAAGCCTTATCAATTGTGCCTCGAGTCGTGCCTCATTCGACTCAACCATATCATTTGCACCTCGAGTCGGGCCTCGTTGGACTCAACCATATGTTTTGTCCTTGTGTCAGGCCTTGTTTGACTCACACATATGTTTGTGCCTCAAGTTGGGCCTCGTTTGACTCACCCATATGATTTGCACCTCAAGTCGGGCATCATTTCACTCAACCATATCAATTGCACCTCGAGTCAGGCCTCGTTTGACTTACACATATGTTTGCACCTCGAGAAAGGCTTTGTTTGACTCAACCACATCATTTGCGCCTGCGGTCGGGCCTTGTTTGACTCAACTATATTATTTTTTCCTCGAGTCAAGACTCGTTTGACTTACACATATATTTGCACCTCGAGATGGGCCTCGTTTGACTCAACCACATTATTTGCGCCCCGAGTTGGGCCTCATTTGACTCAACCATATCATTTGCACCTTGAGTCAGTTCTCATTTGACTCAACCACATCATTTGCACCCCGAGTCATGCGTCGTTTAACTCAACCATATCATTTGCATCTCGAGGTGGGACTCGTTTGACTCACCCTTGTGTTTGCGTCTCGAGTCGGGCCTCGTTTGACTCAACCATATCATTTGCACCTCAAGTCAGGCCTTGTTTGATTGAACCTCATTATTTGCACCTCGAGTCGGGCCTCGTTTGACTCAACCATTTCATTTGCGCCTCGAGTCCATCCTCGTTTGACTCAACCATATGTTTGCGCCTCGAGTCAGGCCTCGTTCGACTCACCCATATCATTTGCACCTTGAGTTGGGACTTGTTTGACTCTGCCATATCATTTGTGCCTCGAGTAGGGCTTTATAGTCAACCATATCATTTATGCCTTGAGTCATGCCTTGTTTGACGCACTGATATCATTTGCACCTCGAGTTGGGCCTCATTTGACTCACCCTTATCATTTGTGCCTCGAGTTGGTACTCGTTTGACTCGCCCATGTGTTGTGCCTCGAGTCAGGCCTCGTTTGACTCGGCTATTTGTTTGTGCCTCGAGTTGGGCCTCGTTTGACTCGCCCATATCTTTTGCACCTTGAGTCAGGCCTCGTTTGACTCACCCTTATCATTTGCGTCTCGAGTTGGGACTCGTTTGACTCACCCATATTGTTGTGCCTCGAGTCGGGCCTCGTTTGACTCACCCATATGTTTGCGCCTCGAGTCGGGTCTCGTTTGACTCAACCATATGTTTTGGCCTCCTATCGGGCCTCATTTGAATCACCCATATATTTGTGCCTCGAGTCGGGCCTCGTTTTACTCACCTATATCATTTGCGCCTCAAGTCAAACCTCATTTCACTCAACCATATACTTTGCACCTCGAGTCGAGCCTCGTTTGGCTCAACCATATCATTTGCACCTTAGGTCGATCCTCGTTTGACTTACACATATGTTTGCACCTCGAGAAAGGCCTCGTTTGACTCAACCACATCATTTGCACCTCGAGTCGGGCCTCGTTTGGCTCAACCATATCATTTGCATCTCGAGTCGGGTCTTGTTTGACTTATACATATGTTTGCACCTCGAGATGGGCCTCATATGACTCAGCCACATTATTTGCGCCTCAAGTCAGGCCTCATTTGACTTAACCATATCATTTGTACCTCGAGTCAGACCTTGTTTTACTCAGCCATATCATTTGCGCCTCGAGTCGAGCCTCTTTTGACTCAACCAGATCATTTGCACCTCGAGTCAGGCCTCGTTTGAGTCACCGATATCATTTGCGTCTTGAGTCAGGCCTCATTTGACTCACCTTTATCATTTGCACCTCGAGTTGGGCCTCGTTTGACTCAACCATATTATTTGCACCTCGAGTTAGGCCGCATTTGACTCACCCATGTGTTTGTGCCTTGAGTTGGGCCTCGTTTAACTCAACCATATGTTTGTGCCTCGAGTCGGGCCTCGTTTGACTCAACCATATGTTTGTGCCTCGAGTCAGGCCTCATTTGACTCAATCATATGTTTCGGCATTGAGTCAGGCCTCGTTTGACTCACCCATATATTTGTGCCTCAAGTCGGGCCTCGTTTGACTCACCCATATCTTTTGCACCTCAAGTCGGGCCTCGTTTGACTGATCCTTATCAATTGGGCCCCGAGTTGGGCCTCATTTGACACAGCAATATCATTTGTGCCTCGAGTCAAGCTTCGTTTGACTAAGCCTTATCATTTGTACCTCAAGTCGGGACTCACCCATATCATTTGCGCCTTGAATCGAGCCTCGTTTGACTTAACCAAATCATTTGTGCCTCGAGTTGGGCCCCGTTTCACTCACCCATATGTTTGCGCCTCGAGTAGGGCCTCGTTTGACTCTCGCATATCATTTGTGCCTCAAGTCAGGTCTCGTGTAACTCAGCCATATCATTTACGCCTCTAGTAGGGCCTCTTTTGAGTCAACCATATCATTTGTGCCTCGAGTCGGGCCTCGTTTGACTCACCCTTATTATTTGCGCTTCGAGTCAGGGCTCGTTTGACACACCCATATGTTTGCGCCTAGAGTCGGGTCTCGTTTGACTCAAACATATCATTTGCGCCTCGAGTCGAGCCTCATTTGATTGACCCTTATCATTTGCGCCCTGATTCGGGCCTCATATGACTCAACCATATCATTTGTTTCTCGAGTCAGGCCTCGTTTGACTCACCCATATAATTTATGCCTTGAGTCAGGCCTCATTTGACTTACCCCTATGTTTGCGGCTCAAGTCGGGCCTCGTTTGACTCACCTATATGTTTGCGCCTTGGGTCAGGCCGCATTTAACTCACCCATATGTTTGCGCCTTGAATCAAGCCTCGTTTGACTCACCCATATCATTTGTGCCTCAAGTCGGGCCTCGTTTGACTTTCCCATATGTTTGCACCTTGAGTCGGGCCTCATTTGACTCAACCATATCATTTGTGCCTCGAGTTGGGCCTCGTTTGACTTACCCTTATCATTTGTGCCTCGAGTTAGGCCTTGTTTGACTCAACCATATCATATGCGCATCAAGTTGTGCCTCGTTTAACTATCCCATATCATTTGCACATCGAGTCGGGCCTCGTTTGACTCAACCACATGATTTGCGCCTCAAGTCGGATGTCGTTTAACTCAACCATATCATTTGCACATCGAGTCGGGCCTCGTTTGTCCCACCCATATCATTTGCCCCTCGAGTCGGGCCTCGTTTGACTTTCCCTTATCATTTATGCCTCGAGTTGGGACTCGTTTAACTCACCCTTATCATTTGTGCCTCAAGTCGAGCCTCGTTTGACTCAACCATATCATTTGCGCATCAAGTCGGGTCTTGTTTGACTCACCCATATATTTATGCCTCAAGTCGGGTCTCGTTTGACTTACGCATATGTTTGAACCTCAAGAAGGGCCTCGTTTTACTCAACCACATCATTTGTGCCTCGAGTTTGGCCTCATTTCACTCAACCATATCATTTGCGCCTCGAGTTGGGCCTTGTTTGACTCACCCATATCATTTGTGCCTCGAGTGGGGCCTCGTTTGGCTCAACCATATCATCTGTGCCTTGAGTAAGGCCTTATTTGACTCCCCCATGTGTCTGCGCCTTGAGTCAGGCGTTATTTGACTCACACATATGTTTGCACCTCGAGTCAGGCCTCGTTTGACACAACCATATGATTTGGCATCAAGTCGGGCCTTGTTTGACTCACCCATATGTTTGCACCTCGAGTCGGGCCTCGTTTGACTCACCCATTTGTTTGCGCCTAGAGCCGGGCCTCATTTGACTCACCTATATCTTTTGTGCCTCGAGTTGGGCCTTGTTTGACTCAACCATATCATTTGTTCCTCGAGTCAGGCTTCGTTTTACTGAGCCTTAGCAATTGTGCCTTGAGTCAAGCCTCGTTTGACTCAACCATATCATTTGCGCTTCGATTCGGGCCTTGTTTGACTCACCTATATGTTTACGCCTCGAGTTGGGGCTCATTTGACTCAACCATATCATTTACACCTCGAGTCAAGGATTGTTTGACTCACCCATCTATTTATGCCTTGAGTCAGGCCTCGTTTGACTCAGCCATATCATTTACGCCTCGAGTCGGGCCTCTTTTGACTCAACCAGATCATTTGCACCTCGAGTTAGGCTTGTTTGAGTCACTGATATCATTTGGGCCCTGAGTTGGGCGTTGTTTGACTCACCCTTATCATTTGCACCTTGAATTGGGCCTCGTTTGACTCAACCATATTATTTGCGCCTTGAGTCAGGCCTCATTTGACACACCCATGTGTTTGTGCCTCGAGTCAAGCCTCATTTGACTCAACCATATGATTCGGCCTCGAGTTGGGCCTTGTTTGACTCACCCATTTGTTTACGCCTCGAGTTAGGCCTCGTTTGACTCACCCATTTGTTTACGCCTCGAGTTAGGCCTCGTTTGACTCACGCATATGTTTTGCGCCTCGAGTTGGGCCTCCTTTGAC
Organism: Dicorynia guianensis; assembly: GCA_037013595.1. Classification (NCBI taxonomy): domain Eukaryota; kingdom Viridiplantae; phylum Streptophyta; class Magnoliopsida; order Fabales; family Fabaceae; genus Dicorynia; species Dicorynia guianensis. The sequence continues at coordinate 14,837,783 of JASUAB010000012.1, read as the reverse complement.
TCAACCATATCATTTCGCCTCGAGTCAGGCTTCATTTGACTGAGCCTTAGCAATTGTACCTCGAGTCAGGCCTCGTTTGACTCAACCATATAATTTGTGCCTCGTTTGACTCACCCATATGTTTGCGCCTCGTGTCGGGCCTTATTTGACTCACCCATTTGTTTGTGCCTAGAGTCGGGCCTCATTTGACTCACCCACATCTTTTGCACCTCGAGTTAGCCCTCATTTGACTCAACCATATCCTTTGTGCCTCGAGTCGAGCATCGTTTGACTGATCCTCATCAATTGGGCCCCGAGTTGGGCCTCGTTTGACACACCCATATCTTTTACGCCTCGAGTCAGGCCTCGTTTGACTCACCCATTTGTTTGTGCCTAGAGTCGGGCCTTATTTGACTCACCCATATCATTTGTACTTTGAGTTAGGTCTTGTTTGACTCACCCATGCATTTGTGCCTTAAGTTGAGTCTCATTTGACTCAACCATATCATCTACGCTTCGAATCGGGCCTCGTTTAACTCAACCATATCATTTGTGCCTTGAGACGGGCCTCGTTTGACTCACTCATATGTTTACACCTTGAGTCGGGCCTCATTTGACATAACCATATCATTTGCGCCTCGAGACGGGCCTCGTTTGACACACCCATATGTTTGTACCTCGAGTCTGGCCTCGTTTGCCTCACCCATATCATTTGCGCCTTAAGTCGGGCATCATTTGACTCAACCACATGATTTGCGCCTCAAGTCGGGCATCGTTTAACTCAACCATATCATTTGCACATTGAGTCGAGCCTCGTTTGTCCCACCCATATCATTTGTGCCTCGAGTCGGGCCTCATTTGACCTACCCATATGTTTGTGCCTCGAGTCGGGCCTCGTTTGACTCAAGCACATGATTTGTGCCTCAAGTCAGGCATCATTTAACTCAACCATATAATTTGCACATTGAGTCAGGCCTCGTTTGTCCCACCCATATCATTTGTGGCTCAAGTCGGGCCTCGTTTTGACTCACCCATACATTTGCCCCTTGAATCGGGCCTCGTTTGACTCAACCATGTTATTTGCGGCTCAAGTTGGGCCTCGTTTGACTCACCCATATCATTTGCATCTCGAGTCAGGTCTCGTTTGACTCACCCATGCATTTGTGCCTTAAGTTGAGCCTCATTTGACTCAACCATATCATCTGCACTTCGAATCAGGCCTCATTTGACTCAACCATATCATTTGTGCCTTGAGACGGGCCTCGTTTGACTCACCCATATGTTTACGCCTTGACTCGGGCCTTATTTGACTCAACCATATCATTTGCACCTCGAGACGGGCCTCGTTTAACTCACCCATATGTTTGTGCCTCGAGTCTGGCCTCATTTGATTCACCCATATCATTTGTGCCTTAAGTTGGGCGTCGTTTGACTCAACCACATGATTTGTGCCTCAAGTCGGGCATCGTTTAACTCAATCATAACATTTGCATATCGAGTCAGGCCTCGTTTGTCCCATCCATATCATTTGCGCCTCGAGTCGGGCCTTGTTTGACTCAACCATATCATTTGCACATCAAGTCGGGCCTCGTTTGTCCCACCCATATCATTTGTGCCTCAAGTTAGGCCTTGTTTGACTTACCCTTATCAATTATGCCCCGAGTTGGGCCTTATTTGACTCAACCATATCTTATGTGCCTCGAGTCGGGCCTCATTTAACTATCCTATATCATTTGCGGCTCGAGTCAGGACTCGTTTAACTCACCCTTATCATTTGCACCACGAGTCAGGTCTTGTTTAACTCAATCATATCATTTGCGCATCGAGTTGGGCTTTGTTTAACTCACCCTTATATTTATGCCTCGAGTCAAGTCTCATTTAACTTACTCCTATGTTTGCACCTCGAGAAAGGCCTCGTTTGAGTCAACCACATCATTTGTGCCTCGAGTCTGTGCTCATTTGACTCAACCATATCATTTGTGCCTCGAGTCGGGCCTCATTTGACTTACCCATATCATTTGTGCCTTGAATCAGGTCTCATTTAGCTCAACCATATCATTTATGCCTTGAGTCAGGCCTCATTTGACTTACCCATATGTTTGCGGCTCAAGTCGGGCCTCGTTTGACTCACCTATATGTTTGCGCCTCGGGTCAGGCCGCGTTTAACTCACCCATATGTTTGCGCCTTGAATCAAGCCTTGTTTGACTCACCCATATCATTTGTACCTCAAGTCGGGCCTCGTTTGACTTTCCCATATGTTTGAACCTTGAGTCGGGCCTCATTTGACTCAACCATATCATTTGCGCCTCGAGTTGGGCCTCGTTTGACTTACCCTTATCATTTGTGCCTCGAGTTGGGCCTTGTTTGACTCAACCATATCATATGCGCATCGAGTCGTGCCTCGTTTAACTAACCCATATCATTTGTGCGTCGAGTCGGCCTCGTTTGACTCAACCACATGATTTGCACCTAAAGTCGGACATCGTTTAACTCAACCATATCATTTGCACATCGAGTCGGGCCTCGTTTGTCCCAACCATATCATTTGCCCCTCGAGTCGGGCCTCGTTTGACTTTTCCTTATCATTTATGCCTCGAGTTGGGACTCGTTTAACTCACCCTTATCATTTGTGCCTCAAGTCGAGTCTCGTTTGACTCAACCATATCATTTGCGCATCAAGTCGGGTCTTGTTTGACTCACCCATATATTTATGCCTCAAGTCGGGTCTCGTTTGACTTACGCATATGTTTGAACCTCGAGAAGGGCCTCGTTTGACTCAACCACATCATTTGTGCCTCGAGTTTGGCCTCATTTCACTCAACCATATCATTTGCATCTCGAGTCAGGCCTCGTTTGACTCACCCATATCATTTGTGCCTCGAGTGGGCCCTCGTTTGGCTCAACCATATCATCTGTGCCTTGAGTTAGGTCTCGTTTGACTCACCCATATGTTTGTAGCTCGAGTCAGGTCTCGTTTGACTCACCCAAATGTTTGTGCCTCGGGTCAGGCCTCGTTTGACTCACCCATATGTTTGCGCCTCGAGTCGGGCCTCATTTGACTTACCCTTATCATTCGCGCCTCGAGTCAGGCCTTGTTTGACTTAACCATATCATTTGCGCCTTGAGTAGGACCTTGTTTTGACTCACCCATACATTTGCCCCTTGAACTGAGCCTCGTTTGACTCAACCATGTTATTTGCGGCTCGAGTTGGGCCTCAATTGACTCACCCATATTGTTTGCACCTCGAGTTAGGTCTCGTTTGACTCACCCATGCATTTGCACCTTAAGTTGAGCCTCATTTGACTAAACCATATAATCTGCGCTTCAAAGCGGGCCTCATTTGACTCAACCATATTATTTGTGCATTGAGACAGGCCTTGTTTGACTCACCCATATGTTTACGCCTCGAGTCGGGCCTCATTTGACACAACCATATCATTTGCGCCTCAAGATAGGCCTCGTTTGACTCACCCATATGTTTGCGCCTCGAGTCTGGCCTCGTTTGACTCACCCATATCATTTACGCCTTAAGTCAGGCATTGTTTGACTCAACCACATGATTTGCGCCTCAAGTCAGGCGTCGTTTAACTCAACCATATCATTTGTACATTGAGTCGGGCCTCATTTGTCTCACCCATATCATTTTCGCCTCGAGTCAGGCCTCGTTTGACTTACTGTTATCATTTGTGCCTTGAGTCAAGCCTTATTTGAATTAACCATATCTTATGTCCCATGAGTTGGGCCTCGTTTGACTAACCCATATCATTTAAGCCTCGAGTCGGGACTCGTTTAACTCACCCTTATCATTTGCACCTCGAGTCGGGTCTCGCTTGACTCAACCATATCATTTGCGCATCGAGTCGGGTCTCATTTGACTCACCCATATATTTACGCCTCGAGTCGGGTCTCGTTTCACTTACACATTGTTTGCACCTCGAGAAGGGCTCGTTTGACTCAACCACATCATTTGTGCCTCGAGTTTGGCCTCATTTCACTCAACCATATCATTTGCACCTTGAGTTAGGCCTCGTTTGACTCACCCATATCATTTGTGCCTCGAGTGGGGCCTTGTTTGCCTCAACCATATCATCTGTGCCTTGAGTCAGGTCTCGTTTGACTTACCCATATGTTTGCAGCTCGAGTCAGGTCTTGTTTGACTCACCCAAATGTTTGGGCCTTGGGTCGGGCCTCGTTTGACTCATTGCGCCTTGAGTCAGGCCTCGTTTGACTCACCCATATCATTTGCGCCTCAAGTCGGGCCTCGTTTGACTTACCCATATGTTTGCACCTTGAGTCGTGCCTCATTTCACTTAACCATATCATTTACGCATCGAGTCGGGCCACATTTGACTTACCCTTATCATTTGTGCCTCGAGTTGGGCCTTCTTTGACTCAACTATATCATATGTGCCTCAAGTCGGGCCTCGTTTAACTAACCCATATCATTTGCGCATCGAGTCGGGACTTGTTTGACTCACCCTTATCATTTACGCCTTGAGTTGGTGCCCATATGACTCAACCATCTCATTTGAGCAATGAGTTGGGCCTTGTTTGCCTCACTCATGTGTTTGCACCTCGAGTCGGGCATCCTTTGACTCACCCATTTACTTGCACCTCGAGTCGGGCCTCATTTGACTCACCCTTATCATTTGCACCTTGAGTCGGGCCTTATTTGACTCAACCATATCATTTGTGCCTTGAGTAGGACCTCATTTTGACTCACCCATACATTTGGCCCTTGAACCGGGCCTCGTTTGACTCAACCATGTTAATTGTGGCTCGAGTTGGGCCTCGTTTGACTCACTCATATCATTTGCCCCTCGAGTCAGGTCTCGTTTGATTCACCCATGCATTTGCGTCTTAAGTTAAGCCTCATTTGACTCCACCATATCATCTGCACTTCGAATCAGGCCTCGTTGGACTCAACCATATCATTTGTGCATTGAGACAGGCCTTGTTTGACTCACCCATATGTTTACGCCTTGAGTCGGGCCTCATTTGACTTAACCATATCATTTGCGCCTCGAGACGGGCCTCGTTTGACTTACCCATATGTTTGCACCTCGAGTCTGGCCTCGTTTGACTCACCCATATCATTTGCGCCTTAAGTCAGGCATCGTTTGACACAACCACATGATTTATTTATGCCTCAAGTTGGGCGTCGTTTAACTCAACCATATCATTTGCACATCGAGTTGGGCCTCATTTGTCTCACCCATATCATTTGCGCCTCGAGTCGGGCCTCGTTTGACTTACCATTATCATTTGTGCCTTGAGTTAGGCCTTATTTGACTTAACCATATCTTATGTGCCTGGAGTTAGGCCTCGTTTGACTAACCCATATCATTTGCGCCTCGAGTCGGGAATCGTTTAACTCACCCTTATCATTTGCGCCTCGAGTCGGGTCTTGTTTGACTCAACCATATCATTTGCGTATCGAGTCGGGTCTCGTTTGACTCACCCATATATTTACTCCTTGAGTCGGGTCTCGTTTCACTTACACATATGTTGCACCTCGAGAAGGGCCTTGTTTGACTCAACCACATCATTTGTGCCTCGAGTCGGGCCTCGTTTGACTTAACCATATCATTTGCACCTCGAGTAGGCCTCATTTTGACTCACCCATATGTTTGCGCCTCGAATTGGGCCTCATTTGACTCACCCATGTCATTTGCGGCTCGAGTCAGGCCTCGTTTGACTCACCCATATCGTTTGCACCTCGAGTTAGGTCTCGTTTGACTCACCCATGTGTTTGCGCCTTAAGTCGAGCCTCATTTGACTCAATCATATCATCTGTGCCTCGAGTTAGGCTTGTTTGACTCAACCATATCATTTACCCCTTGAGTCAATTCTTGTTTCGTTCATCCATATGTTTGTGCCTCGAGTCAGGCCTCGTTTCACTCACCCAATCATTTGTGCCTCGAGTTCAGCCTCGTTTGACTCAACCATATCATTTGTGCCTTGAGTCGGTCTCGTTTTACTCAACCATATCATTTGCACCTCGAGTTAGGCCTTGTTTGACAGACCCTTATCATTTGCGCACAGAGTTAGGCCTCATTTGACAGAATCATATCATTTGTCCCTCAAGTCGGGCCTTATTTGACTCAACCATATTTTATGTGCCTCGAGTCGGGTCTCATTTGACTAACCCATATCATTTGTGCCTCGAGTCAGGACTCGTTTAACTTACGCTTATCATTTGCGCATTGAGTCGGGTCTCGTTTGACTCAATTATATCATTTATGCATCGAGCCAGGCCTTGTTTGACTTACCCTTATCATTTGCGCCTCAAGTTGGCCCTTGGTTGACTCAACCATATCATATGCACCTCAAGTTGGGCCTCATTTAAGTAACCCATAATGTTTGCGCATTGAGTCAGGACTCGTTTAACTCACCCTTATCATTTGCGCTTCGAGTCGGTCCCCGTATGACTTAACCATCTCATTTGCGCAACGAGTTGGGCCTCATTTGATTCACCCATGTGTTTGCGCCTCGAGTAGGGCCTCGTTTTGACTCACCCATATGTTTGAGACTCGAACTGGGCCTCGTTTGACTCACCCATGTCATTTGTAGCTCGAGTCGGGCCTCGTTTGACTCACCCATATCATTTGCACCTCGAGTCAGGTCTCGTTTGACTCACCCATGTGTTTGTTCCTTAAGTCGAGACTTATTTGACTTAACCATATCATCTGTGCCTCGAGTTGGGTCTCGTTTGACTCAATCATATCAATTTCGCCTCGAGTTTGTTCTCGTTTCATTCACCCATATGTTTGTGCCTCGAGTCAAGCCTTGTTTCACTCACCCATATCATTTGGGCCTTGACTGTGGCCTCGTTTAACTCAACCATATCATTTATGCCTCAAGTCAGGTCTTCTTTTACTCAACCATATCATTTGCACCTTGAGTTGGGCCTTGTTTGACAAACTCTTATCATTTGGGCCCTCGAGTCAGGCTTTATTTGATTGAGCCTTATCATTTGCCCCTCAAGTCAGGGCTCATTTGACTCAACCATATCATTTGCGCCTCGAGTTAGGCCTCGTTTTACTCAACCATATCATTTGTGCCTTGAGTCGGGCCTTGTTTGACTTACCCTTATCTTTTGTGCCTCCAATCGGGCCTCATTTGACTTACCCATATGTTTGGGCCTCGGGTCGGGCCTCATTTGACTCACCCATATGTTTGTGCCTTGAGTCAGGTCTCGTTTGACTCACACATATCATTTGCGCCTCAAGTCAGGCCTCGTTTCACTTACCCATATGTTTGCACCTAGAGTTGGGCCTCGTTTGACTCAACCACATCATTTGCGCCTCGAGTCTGGCCTCGTTTGACTCACACATATCATTTGTGTCTCGAGTTGGGCCTTGTTTAACTGAACCATATCATATGCGCCTCAAGTCGGGCTTTGTTTAAGTAACCAATATCATTTGTACATTGAGTCGGGACTCGTTTAACTCACCCTTATCATTTGCGCCTCGAGTCAGTCCCCGTATGACTCAACCATCTTGTTTGCACAATGAGTTAGGCCTCGTTTGACTAATCCATGTGTTTGCGCCTCGAGTCGGGCCTTGTTTGACTCAACCATATCATTTGTGCTCGAGCAAGGCCTCATTTTGACTCACCCATATGTTTACGCCTCAAACCGAGCCTCGTTTGACGCACCCATGTCATTTGTGGCTCGAGTCGGGCTTCGTTTGACTCACCTAAATCATTTGCACCTCAAGTCAGGTCTCATTTGACTCACCCATGTGTTTGTGCCTTAAGTCATACCTCATTTGACTCAACCATATCATCTGCGTCTCGAGTTGAGCCTCGTTTGACTCAACCATATCATTTATGCCTTGAGTCCATTCTCGTTTCATTTAACCATATATTTGTGCCTCGAGTCAGGCCTCGTTTCATTCACCCATATCATTTGTGCCTCAAGTTTGGCCTCGTTTGACTCAACCATATCATTTATGCCTCGAGTCGGGTCTCATTTTAGTCAACCATATCATTTGTGCCTCGAGTTAGGCCTTGTTTGACAGACCCTTATCATTTGTGCCTTGAGTCAGACCTTATTTGACTCAATCATATCATTTGCGCCTTGAGTTGGGCTTCATTTGACTGAGCCTTATCATTTGCCCCTCGAGTCGGGCCTTGTTTGACTCAACCATATCATTTGCACCTCGAGTAAGGCCTCATTTTACTCACCCATATGTTTGCGCCTCGAGTCGGGTCTCGTTTGACTCACCCATATGTTTGTGTCTCGAGTTAGGCCTCGTTTAACTCACCCATACAATTTGCACCTTGAGTCGGGCCTCGTTTGACGCACCCACATGATTTACACCTCGAGTCCGGCCTCGTTTAGCTCACCTATATGTTTGTGCCTTGAGTCGGGCCTCGTTTGACTCAACCACATGATTTGCACCTCAAGTTGGGCATCGTTTAACTCAAACATATCATTTGCATCTCGAGTCGAGCCTCGTTTGACTTACCCTTATCATTTGCGCCTCCAATCGGGCCTCATTTGACTCGCCCATATGTTTGGGCCTCGGGTCGGGCCTCATTTGACTCACCCATATGTTTGCGCCTCGAGTCAGGCCTTGTTTAACTCACACATATCATTTACGCCTCAAGTCGGGCCTCGTTTGACTTACCCATATGTTTGCACCTTAAGTTGGGCCTCGTTTGACTCAACCACATCATTTGCGCCTCAAGTCTGGCCTCGTTTGACTCAACCATACCATTTGCGCCTTGAGTCGGGCCTTGTTTGACTTATCATATCATTTGCGACTCCAGTCGGGCTTCATTTGACTCACCCATATGTTTGGGCCTCGGGTCGGTCCTCATTTGACTCACCTATATGCTTGTGCCTTGACTCAGGCCTCATTTGACTCACACATATCATTTGCGCCTCAAGTCGGGTCTCGTTTAACTTACCCATACGTTTGCACCTAGAGTTGGGCCTCATTTGACTCAACCACATCATTTGCACCTCAAGTCTGGCCTCGTTTGACTTACACATATCATTTGCGTCTCGAGTTAGGCCTTGTTTAACTTAACCATATTATATGCGCCTCAAGTCGGGCTTCGTTTAAGTAACCAATATCATTTGCACATTGAGTCGGGACTCGTTTAACTCACCCTTATCATTTGTACCTCGAGTCAGTCCCCGTATGACTCAACCATCTTATTTACGCAATGAGTTAGGCCTCGTTTGACTCATCCATGTGTTTGCGCCTCGAGTCGGGCCTCGTTTGACTCAACCATATCATTTGCGCTCGAGCAGGGCCTCGTTTTGACTCACCCATATGTTTATGCCTCAAACCGAGCCTCGTTTGACTCACCCATGTCATTTGTGGCTCGAGTCAGGCTTCGTTTGACTCACCTAAATCATTTGCACCTCAAGTCAGGTCTCATTTGACTCACCCATGTGTTTGTGCCTTAAGTCATACCTCATTTGACTCAACCATATCATCTGCGTCTCGAGTTGAGCCTCATTTGACTCAACCATATCATTTACGCCTCGAGTCTATTCTCGTTTCATTTAACCATATGTTTGTGCCTTGAGTCAGGCCTCATTTCATTCACCCATATCATTTTTGCCTCGAGTTTGGCCTCATTTGACTTAACCATATCATTTATGCCTCGAGTCGGGTCTCGTTTTAGTCAACCATATCATTTGTGCCTCGAGTTGGGCCTTGTTTGACAGACCCTTATCATTTGCACCCTGAGTTAGGCCTCATTTGACTCAATCATATCATTTGCGCCTCGAGTTGGGCTTCATTTGACTGAGCCTTATCATTTGCCCCTCGAGTCGGGCCTTGTTTGACTCAACCATATCATTTGCACCTAGAGTAAGGCCTCATTTTACTCACCCATATGTTTGCCCTCGAGTCAGGTCTTGTTTGACTCACCCATATGTTTGTGTCTCGAGTTAGGCCTTATTTAACTCACCCATACAATTTGCACCTTGAGTCGGGCCTCGTTTGACGCACCCACATGATTTACGCCTCGAGTCCGGCCTCGTTTAACTCACCCATATGTTTGTGCCTTGAGTTGGGCCTCGTTTGACTCAACCACATGATTTGCACCTCAAGTTGGGCGTCGTTTAACTCAAACATATCATTTGCATCTCGAGTCGAGCCTTGTTTGACTTACCCTTATCATTTGCGCCTCCAATCGGGCCTCATTTGACTCACCCATATGTTTGGGCCTCGGGTCGGGCCTCGTTTGACTCACCCATATGTTTGCGCCTCGAGTCAGGCCTCGTTTAACTTACACATATCATTTGCGCCTCAAGTCGGGCCTCGTTTGACTTACCCATATGTTTGCACCTTGAGTTGGGCCTCGTTTAACTCAACCACATCATTTGCGCCTCAAGTCTAGCCTCGTTTGACTCAACCATACCATTTGCGCCTCGAGTCGGGCCTTGTTTGACTTATCATATCATTTGCGACTCCAGTCAGGCTTCATTTGACTCACCCATATGTTTGGGCCTTGGGTCGGTCCTCATTTGACTCACCCATATGTTTGTGCCTTGACTCAGGCCTCATTTGACTCACACATATCATTTGCGCCTCAAGTCGGGTCTCGTTTGACTTACCCATACGTTTGCACCTAGAGTTGGGCCTCATTTGACTCAACCACATCATTTGCGCCTCGAGTCTGGCCTCATTTGACTCACACAAATCATTTGCGTCTCGAGGTGGGCCTTGTTTAACTTAACCATATTATATGCGCCTCAAGTTGGGCTTCGTTTAAGTAACCCATATCATTTGCACATTGAGTCGGGACTCGTTTAACTCACCCTTATCATTTGTACCTTAAGTCAGTCCTTGTATGACTCAACCATCTCGTTTGCGCAATGAGTTAGGCCTCATTTGACTCATCCATGTGTTTATGCCTCAAGTCGGGCCTTGTTTGACTCAACCATATCATTTGCACTCGAGCAAGGCCTTGTTTTGACTCACCCATATGTTTACGCCTCGAACCAGGCCTCGTTTGACTCACCCATGTCATTTGTGGCTCGAGTCGGGCTTCGTTTGACTTGCCCATATCATTTGCACCTCGAGTCAGGTCTCATTTGACTCACCCATGTGTTTGTGCCTTAAGTCGAGCCTCATTTGACTCAACCATATCATCTGCGCCTCGAGTTGGGCCTCGTTTGACTCAACCATATCATTTACACCTTGAGTCCAATCTCGTTTCATTTAACCATATGTTTGTGCCTTGAGTCAGGCCTCGTTTCATTCACCCATCTCATTTGTGCCTCGAGTTCGGCCTCGTTTGACTCAACCATATAATTTACGCCTCGAGTCGGGCCTCGTTTTAGTCAACCATATCATTTGCACCTCGAGTTGGGTCTTGTTTGACAGATCCTTATCATTTGTGCCTTGAGTCGGGCCATATTTGACTTAATCATATCATTTGTGCCTCGAGTCGGGTTTCATTTGACTGAGCGTTATCATTTGCCCCTCGAATTGGGCCTTGTTTGACTCAACCATATCATTTGCACCTCGAGTAAGGCCTCATTTTACTCACCCATATGTTTGCGCCTTGAGTTAGGTCTCGTTTGACTCACCCATATGTTTGTGTCTCGAGTCAGGCCTCGTTTAACTCCCCCATACAATTTGCACCTTGAGTCGGTCCTCATTTGACTCACCCATATGTTTGTGCCTTGAGTTAGGCCTCGTTTGACTGACACATATCATTTGCTCCTTAAGTCGGGTCTCGTTTGACTTACCCATACATTTGCACCTAGAGTTGGGCCTCGTTTGACTCAACCACATCATTTGCGCCTCGAGTCTGGCCTCGTTTGACTCACACATATCATTTGCATCTCGAGTTGGGCCTTGTTTAACTCAACCATATTATATGCGCCTCAAGTCGAGCTTTGTTTAAGTAACCCATATCATTTGCACATTGAGTCGGGACTCGTTTAACTCACCCTTATCATTTGCGCCTTAAGTCAGTCCCTGTATGACTCAACCATCTCGTTTGCGCAATGAGTTAGGCCTCATTTGACTCATCCATATGTTTGCGCCTCGAGTCGAGCGTTGTTTGACTCAACCATATCATTTGCTCTCGAGTAGGGCCTCGTTTTGACTCACCCATATGTTTACGCCTCGAACCAGGCCTTGTTTGACTCACCCATGTCATTTGTGGCTTGAGTCGGGCTTCGTTTGACGCACCCATATCATTTGAACCTCGAGTCAGGTCTCATATGACTCACCCATGTGTTTGTGCCTTAAGTCGAGCCTCATTTGACTCAACCATATCATCTGCGCCTCGAGTTGGGCCTCGTTTGACTCAACCATATCATTTACGCCTCGAGTCCATTCTCGTTTCATTTAACCATATGTTTGTGCCTCGAGTCAAGCCTCGTTTCATTCACCCATATCATTTGTGCCTCGAGTTCGGCCTCGTTTGACTCAACCATATCATTTACGCCTCGGGTCGGGCCTCGTTTTAGTCAACCATATCATTTGTGCCTCAAGTTGGGCCTTATTTGACAAACCCTTATCATTTATGCCCTGAGTCGAGCCTAATTTGACTTAATCATATCATTTGCATCTCGAGTCGGGCTTCATTTGACTGAGCCTTATCATTTGCCCCTCGAGTCAAGCCTTGTTTGACTCAACCATATCATTTGCACCTCGAGTAAGGCTTCGTTTTACTCACCCATATGTTTGCGCCTCGAGTTAGGTCTCGTTTGACTCACCCATATGTTTGTGTCTCGAGTCAGGCCTCGTTTAACTCCCCCATACAATTTGCGCCTCGAGTCGGGCCTCGTTTGACTCACCCACATGATTTGCGCCTCGAGTCGGGCCTCATTTGACTCACCCTCACCCATATGTTTGCGCCTTGAGTCGGGCCTCGTTTGACTCAACCACATGATTTGCACCTCAAGTTGGGTGTCGTTTAACTCAACCATATCATTTGCATCTCGAGTCGGGCCTTGTTTGACTTACCCTTATCATTTGCGCCTCAAGTCAGGCCTTATTTGACTCAACCATATCTTATGTGCCTCGAGTCGGGGCTCGATTGACTAACCCATATCATTTGTGTCTCGAGTCAGGACTCGTTTAACTCACCCTTATCATTTACACCTCGAGTTGGGTCTCATTTGACTCAACCATATCATTTGTGCCTCGAGTCTGGCCTCATTTGACTCAACCATATCATTTGCGCCTTGAGTCAGGCCTCGTTTGACTTACCCATATCATTTGCTCCTCCAGTCTGGCGTCATTTGACTCACCCATATGTTTGGGCCTCGAGTCGGGCCTCGTTTGACTCAACCATACGTTTGCACCTCGAGTTAGGCCTCGTTTGACTCACACATATCATTTGCACCTCAAGTCAGGCCTTGTTTGACTTACCCATATGTTTGCACCTTGAGTTGGGCCTCGTTTGACTCAACCACATCATTTATGCCTTGAGTCTAGCCTCGTTTGACTCAACCATCTCATTTGTGCAATGAGTTGGGCCTCGTTTGACTAACCCATGTGTTTGCACCTCGAGTCGGGCATCCTTCGACTCACCCATTTGTTTACGCCTCAAGTCACGCCTCATTCGACTAACCCTTATCATTTGCGCCTCGAGTCGGGCCTTGTTTGACTCAACCATATCATTTGCGCCTAGAGAAGGGCCTCGTTTTGAATCACCCATATGTTTGCACCTCGAACCAGGCCTCGTTTGACTCACCCATGTCATTTGCAGCTTGAGTCGAGACTCGTTTGACTGACCCATATCGTTTACACCTCGAGTCAGCTCTTGTTTGACTCACCCATGTGTTTGCGCCTTAAGTTGAGCCTCATTTGACTCAACCATATCATTTGTGCCTTGAGTTGGGCCTCGTTTGACTCAACCATATGATTTAACCCTTAAGTCGATTCTCGTTTCATGAACCCATATGTTTGTGCCTCGAGTCAAGCCTCGTTTCACTCACCCATATCATTTGTGCCTCGAGTTCGGCCTCATTTGAATCAACCATATCATTTGTGCCTCGAGTCAGGTCTCGTTTTACTCAACCATATTATTTGCGCCTCGAGTTAGGCCCTATTTGATAGACCCTTATCATTTACGCCCTGAGTTGGGCTTCATTTAACTCAATCATATCATTTGCGCCTTGAGTCGGGCTTCATTTGACTGAGCCTTATCATTTGCCCCTCGAGTCGGTTCTCGTTTGACTCAACCATATCATTTATGCCTCGAGTCAGGCCTCGTTTGACTCACCAATATGTTTGTGCCTCGAGTCGGGCCTCGTTTGACTCACCCATATTTTTATGCCTCGAGTCAGGCCTCGTTTGACTCACCCATATCATTTGTGCCTTGAGTTGGGCCTCATTTGACTCACCCATGTGGTTGTGCCTTTAGTCAAGCCTCATTTGACTCAACCATATCATCTGCGCCTTGAGTCGGGCCTTGTTTGACTCAACCATATCATTTGCGCCTCAAGTCGGGCCTCGTTTGACTTACCTATATCATTTGCGCATCGAGTCGAGCCCCGTTTAACTTACCCTTATCATTTGGTCCTCGACTCGGGCCTCGTTTGACTCAACCATATTATTTGTGCCTTAAGTTGAGCCTCATTTGACTCAACCATATCATCTGCGCCTTGAGTCAAGCCTTGTTTGACTCAACCATATCATTTGCTCCTCAAGTCGGGCCTCGTTTGACTCACCTATATCATTTACGCTTCGAGTTGGGCCTCATTTAACTTACCCTTATCATTTGGTCCTCGAGTCGGGCCTCATTTGACTGAACCATATTATTTGCGCCTTATGTCGAGCCTCATTTGACTCATCCATATCATTTGCACCTCGAGTCAGGCCTCGTTTGACTCACCCATATCATTTGTGCCTTGAGTCAGGCCTCGGTTGACTCACCCTTATCATTTGTGCCTCAAGTTGGGCCTTGTTTGAATCATCCATATTAGTTGTGCCTCGAATCGGGTCTCGTTTGACTCACCCATGTCATTTACGCCTCGAGTCGGCCCTTGTTTGACTTACCCATATGTTTGTACCTCGAGTCGGGCCTCGTTTGACTCACCCATGTCATTTATGCCTCGAGTCAGACCTCGTTTGACTCAACCATATCATTTGTGCCTCAAGTCGGGCATATTTTGACTCGCCCATATGTTTGTGCCTCGAGTCAGGCCTCATTTGACTCACGCTTATCATTTGCGCCTCAAGTCGAGCCTCGTTTGACTCACCCATATCATTTGCACCTTGAGTCAGGCCTTGTTTGACCCAACCATATCATTTGTGCCTCAAGTTTGGCCTCATTTGACTCACCCGTATCCTTTACACCTCGAGTCAGTCCTTGTTTAACTCACCCGTATGTTTGTGCCTCGTGCCGAGCCTCATTTGACTCAACCATATTATTTATGCATTAAGTTTGGCCTCATTTGACTCACTCATGTGTTTGTGCCTCAAGTTGAGCCTTATTTGACTCAACCATATCATCTGTGCCATGAGTCAGGCCTCGTTTGACTAACCAATATCATTTGCGCCTTGAGTCAGACCTCGTTTGACTCACACTTATCATTTGCATCTCAAGTCAGTCCTCGTTTGACTCAACCATATCATTTGTGCCTCGAGTTGGGACTCGTTTAAGTCAACCATATCATTTGCGCATCGAGTCGGTCCTCGTTTGACTCACCCAGATATTTGCACCTCAAGTCAGGCCCTGTTTGAGTCACCCCTATATTTGCACCTTGAGTCAGGGTTTGTTTGACTCAACCATATCACTTGTGCCTTGAGTCAGGCCTCGTTTGACTCACCCATATCATTTGCGCCTCGAATCAGGCCTCGTTTGACTCACACTTATCATTTGCACCTTGACATGGGTGCCGTTTGACTCAACCATATCATTTGCCCTCGAGTTAGGCCTCATTTGACTCACCCATATGTTTGCGCCTTGAGTCATGCCTTGTTTGGCTCAACCATATCATTTGTGCCTCGAGTTAGGCCTCGTTTGACTCACCCATGTGTTTGTGCCTCGAGTCGGGCCTTGTTTGACTCACCTATATCATTTGAGCCTTGAGCAGGCCTTGTTTGACACACCCATGTCATTTACGCCTCGAGGCAGGCCTAGTTCGACTTAACTATATCATTTGCACCTCGAGTCAAGCCTCGTTTGACTTAACCATATCATTTGCTTCTCGAGTCAGGCCTCATTTGACTAACCCATATGTTTGCACCTCGGGTCAGGCCTAGTTTGACTAACCCATATCATTTGTGCCTCGAGTTTAGCCTCGTTTGACACAACCATATCATTTGCGCCTCGAGTCGAGCCTCGTTTGACTGTACCATATCATTTGTGCATCGAGTCTAGCCTCATGTGACTCATGCTTATCATTTGTGCCTTGAGTCGGGCCTCGTTTGACTCACCAATATGTTTGTGCCTTGAGTCAGGCCTTGTTTGACTCAACCATATCATTTGTGCCTCGAGTTGGGCCTCGTTTAACTCACCCATGTGTTTGTCCTCGTGTCGGGCATCCTTTGACTCACCCATATGTTTGTGCCTTGAGTCGGGCCTCATTTGACTCAACCATATCATTTGCACCTTGAGTCGGGCCTCGTTTGACTTACCCTTATCATTTGCTCCCCGTGTCAGGCCTCGTTTGACTCAACCATATTATTTGCGCCTAAAGTCAAACCTAGTTTGACTCACCCATATCATTTGCGCCTCAAGTCGGGCCTCATTTGACTCACCCATATGTTTGCACCTTGAACCATGCCTCGTTTGACTCAACCATATCATTACGCCTCAATTGGGTCCTCGTTTGACTAACCCATGTGTTTATGCCTTGAGTCGGGCCTCATTCTATCATTTGCGGCTTGAGTCAGGCGTCGTTTGACTCACCCATGTCATTTACGCCTTGAGGCGAGCCTCATTTCACTCAACCATATTGTTTGTGCCTTGAGTTGGGGCTTTGTTTGACTCACCCATATCATTTGTGTCTCGAGTCGGGCCTTGATTGACTCACCCTTATCATTTGCACCTCGAGTTGGGCCTCATTTGACTCAACCATATCATTTGTGCCTCGAGGTAGTCCTCGTTTGACTCACCCATATCTTTGTGCCTCCAATCGAGCCTCATTTGATTCACCCTTTTCATTTGTGCCTCAACTTAGGCCTCGTTTAACTTACCCATGTCTTTGCACCTCGTGTCGGGCCTTATTTGACTCACCCTTATCATTTGTGCCTCGAGTCGGGCCTCGTTTGACTCACCCATATCATTTGTGCCTTGAGTATAGAGTCGTTTGACTTAACCATATCATTTGCGCCTCGAGTCAAGCCTTGTTTGACTCAACCATATCATTTACGCATCGAGTTAGGCCTCGTTTGACTCCCTCATGTGTTTGTGCCTTGAGTTAAGCCTCGTTTGACTCACCCATATCATTTGTGGCTAGAGTCAATCGTCATTTTTGACTCACCCATGTCATTTACGCCATGAGGCGGCCCTCATTTGACTCAACCATATCATTTGCACCTCAAGTTGAGCCTCGTTTCACTCAACCTTATCATTTCTGCCTCGAGTCAATCCTCGTTTCACTCAACTATATCATTTGCACCTCGAGTTGGGCCTTATTTGACTCACTCATATGTTTGCAGCTCAAGTTAGGCCTCATTTGACTCAACCATATCATTTGCACCTCGAGTCGGGCCTCGTTTGACTTACCCTCATCATTTGCTCCCCGAGTCAGGCCTCACTTGACTCAACCATATTATTTGCGCCTCAAGTCGAGCCTAGTTTGACTCACCCATATTATTTGCGCCTCAAGTCAGGCCTTGTTTGACTCACCCATATGTTTGCACCTGGAACCATGCCTCGTTTGACTCAACCATATCATTTACGCCTCGACTGGGTCCTCGTTTGCTCACTCATGTGTTTACGCCTTGAGTCGGGCCTCATTTGACTCACCTCTATCATTTGTGCCTTGAGTCAGGCCTCATTTGACTCACCCATGTCATTTACGCCTTGAGGCGGGCCTCGTTTGACTCAACCATATTGTTTGTGCCTCGAGTTAGGCTTTGTTTGACTCACCCATATCATTTGTGCCTCAAGTCGGGCCTCGTTTGACTCAACCATATGTTTGTGCCTCGAGTCAGGCCTCGTTTGACTCAACCATATCATTTGTGCCTCGAGTCAGGCCTTGTTTCACTCAACCATATTGTTTGTGCCTCGAGTTGGGCTTTGTTTGACTCACCCATATCATTTGCGCCTTGAATCGGGCCTCGATTGACTCACGCTTATCATTTGCACCTTGAGTCGGGCCCCATTTGACTCAACCATATCATTTGTACCTCGAGGTAGGCCTCGTTTGACTCACCTATATCTTTGCACCTCAAGTCAAGCCTCATTTGATTCACCCTTATCATTTGTTTCTTGAGTCGGGCCTCATTTTACTCAACCATATCATTTGTGCCTCGACTTAGGCCTCGTTTGACTTACCCATGTCTTTGCGCCTCATGTCAGGCCTCATTTGACTCATCCTTATCATTTGTGACTCAAGTCAGGCCTCGTTTAACTCTTCCATATCATTTGTGCCTTGAGTACAGAGTTGTTTGACTCAATCATATCATTTGCGCCTCAAGTCGAGCCTCATTTGACTCAACCATATCATTTGCGCATCGAGCTGGGCCTCGTTTGACTCCCCCTTGTGTTTGTGCCTTGAGTCAGGCCTCGTTTGACTCACCCATATCATTTGTGGCTCAAGTCAATCATTGTTTGACTCACCCATGTCATTTACGCCATGAGGCGGCGCTCATTTGACTCAACCATATCATTTGCACCTTAAATCGGGCCTCGTTTCACTCAACCTTATCATTTCTGCCTCGAGTCAATCCTCATTTCACTCAACGATATCATTTGCACCTCGAGTTGGGCCTTATTTGAGTCACCATATGTTTGCATCTCGAGTCGGGCCTCATTTGACTCAACCATATCATTTGCGGCTCGAGTCCAGCCTCATTTGACTACAACATATTATTTGCGCCTTGAGTTAGGCATCGTTTGACTTAACCATATCATTTGTACCTCAAGTTGGGCCTTGTTTGACTCACCCATTTGTTTGCGCCTCGATTCAGGCCTCGTTTGACTCACCCATATGTTTGTGCCTCGAGTCAGGCATCGTTTGACTTAACCATATATTTTGTGCCTTAAGTTAGGCCTCGTTTGACTCACCCACATCATTTGCGCTGCGTGTCGGGCCTTATTTGTCTCACTCTTATTATTTGTGCCTCGAGTCGGGCCTTGTTTTACTCAACCATATCATTTGTGCCTCGAGACGGGTCTCATTTGACTCACCCATATGTTTGCGCCTCGAATTAGGCCTCAATTGACTTAACCATATCATTTGTGCCTCGAGTCGGGCCTCGTTTCACTCACTCTTATCATTTGCGCCTCAAATCAATCCTCATTTAACTCAACCATATTACTTGCACCTCGAGTTGGGCCTTATTTCACTCACCCATATGTTTGCGCCTAGAGTCAGGCCTCATTTGACTTGCCCATATTATTTGTTCCTCAAGTTCAGCCTCATTTGACTTAACCATAACATTTGTGCCTCAAGTCAGGCCTAGTTCGACTCAACCATATCATTTGTGCCTCATGTCGGGCCTCGTTTGACTCAACCATACTGTTTGCGCCTCGAGTTAGGCTTCGTTTGACTCACCCATATCATTTGTGCCTTGAGTTGGTCCTGGTTTGACTCTCCCTTATCATTTGTGCCTTAAGTCAGGCCTCATTTGACTCAACCATATCATTGTCGCCTCGAGTCGGCCCTCGTTCAACTCACCCATATCATTTGTGCCTCAAGTTAAGCCTTGTTTGACTCACCCATATCATTTGTGCCTTAAGTCGGGCCTTATTTGACTCATCCTTATCATTTGCGCCTCGAGTTGGGCCTCGTTTTACTCAATCATATCATTTGCAACTCGAGTCGGGCCTCGTTTGACTCAACATATCATTTGCGCCTCAAGTTGGGCCTAGTTTGACTTAACCATATCATTTGCATGTCGAGTTGGGCCTCGTTTGACTCACCCGTATCATTTGTGCCTTGAGTCAGGCCTCGTTTGGCATAACCATATCATTTGTGCCTTGAGTCAGGCCTCTTTTGACTTAACCATATCATTTGCGCCCCGAGTCGGGCCTCGTTTGACTCACCCTTTAAGTAGGGCCTCCTTTGACTCACCCTTATCATTTGTGCCTCGAGTCAAGCCTCATTTGACTCAACCATATCATTTGCGCCTCGAGTAAGGCCTCGTTTGACACACCCATATGATTGCGCCTCGAGTCGGGCCTCATTTGTTTGACCCATATCATTTGTGCCTCGAGTATGGCCTCGTTTGACTTAACCATTTCATTTGTAGCTCAAGTTGAGCCTTGTTTGACTCAACCATATAATTTGTACCTCAAGTTGGGCCTCGTTTCACTCACCCATGTGTTTGTGCCTCAAGTCAGGCCTCGTTTGACTCACCAATATCATTTACGGCTCGAGTCAGGCCTCGTTTGACTCACCGATATCATTTGTGGCTCGAGTCAGTTCTCATTTGACTCACCCATGTCATTTATGCCTTCAGTCGAGCCTCGATTCACTCACCCTTATTATTTGCACCTCGAGTCAATCCTCGGTTGACCCAACCATATCACTTGCACCTCAAGTTTGGCCTTATTTGACTCACCCATATGTTTATGCCTCGAGTCGGGCCTCGTTTGACTATACCATATCATTTGCATCTCGAGTCGAGCATCGTTTGACTCAACCATATCATTTGTGCCTTGAGTCAGGCCTCGTTTGACTCATCCATGTGTTTGCACCTCGATTCGAGCCACATTTAAGTCACCCATATGTTTGCACCTCGAGTTGGTCATCGTTTGACTCAACCATATCATTTGTGCTTGAAATTGGGCCTCGTTTGACTCACCCGGATCACTTGCACCGCGAGTTGAGCCTCATTTGACTCACTCTTATCATTTGCTCCTCGAGTCGGGTCTTGTTTGACTCAACCATATCATTTGTGCCTCGAGATGGGCCTCGTTTGACTTACCCATATGTTTGTGCCTCGAGTTGGGCCTCATTTGACTCAACCATATCATTTACGTCTCGAGTTGGGCCTCGTTTCACTCACCCTTATCATTTGCACCTCGAGTTAATCCTCATTTGACTCAACCATATCACTTGCACCTTGAGTTGGGCCATATTTGACTCGCCCATATGTTTGCGCCTCGAGTCAGGCCTCGTTTGACTCACCCATATCATTTGTTCCTCAAGTTTGGCCTCATTTGACTCAACCATATCATTTGCGCCTCAAGTCGAGCCTTGTCTGACTATACCATATTATTTGTACCTCGAGTCAGGCCTCGTTTGACTCAACCATATTCTTTATGCCTTGAGTTGGGCTTTGTTTGACTCACCCATATCATTTGCACCTCGAGTTGGGCCTTGATTGACTCACCCTTATCATTTACACCTCGAGTCGGGCCATATTTGACTATACCATATCATTTGCATCTCGAGTCGAGCATCGTTTGACTCAACCATATCATTTATGCCTTCAGTCAGCCTCGTTTAACTCATCCATGTGTTTGCACCTCGATTCGGGCCTCATTTAACTTACCCATATGTTTGCACCTCGAGTCGAGCCTCGTTTGACTTAACCATATTCTTTGTGCCTCGAGTTGGGCTTTGTTTCACTCACCCATATCATTTGCACCTCGAGTTAGGCCTCGATTGACTCACCCTTATCATTTGCACCTAGAGTCGAGCCTTATTTGACTCAACCATATCATTTGCGCCTTGAGTTAGGCCTTATTTGACTCACCCATACCTTTACGCCTCAAGGCGGTCCTCATTTGATTCACCCTTATCATTAGCATCTCAAGTCGAGCCTTGTTTGATGCAACTATAGCATTTATGCCTCGACTTGGGCCTCGTTTGACTCACCCATGTCTTTGCGCCTTGAGTCGGGCCTCATTTGACTCACCCTTATCATTTATTCCTTGAGTTGGGCCTCGTTTGACTCACCCATATGATTACGCCTCGAGTCGGGCCTTGTTTGACTGACTCATATCATTTGTGCCTTGAGTACAGACTCATTTGACTCAACCATATTATTTGCACCTCGAGTCGAGCCTCGTTTGACTCAACCATATCATTTGTGCCTCGAGTTGGGTCTCATTTGACTTACCCATGTGTTTGTGCCTCGAGTGAGGCCTCGTTTGACTCACCCATATCATTTGCGGCTCAAGTCAGTCCTCGTTTGACTCACCCATGTCATTTACGCCATGAGGCGGGCCTTATTTGACTCAACCATATCATATGCACCTCGAGTTGAGCCTTGTTTCACTCACCCTTATCATTTGTGCCTCGAGTCACTCCTCGTTTGACTCAACCATATCACTTGCACCTCGAGTTGGGCCTTTTTTGGCTCACCCATATCATTTGTTCCTCAAGTTCGGCCTCATTGGACTTAACCATATCATTTGCACCTCGAGTCGAGCCTCGTTTGGCTATACCTTATCATTTGCGCCTCGAGTCAGGCATTGTTTGACTCAACCATATCATTTGTGCCTCGAGTCAAGCCTTGTTTGACTCACCCATATGTTTGTGCCTCGAGTCAGCCATCGTTTGACTCAACCATATCATTTATGCCTCAAGTTGGGCCTTGTTTGACTCACCTACATCAGTTGCGCCACGAGTCGGGCCTCAGTTAACTCACTCTTATCAGTTGCGCCTCAAGTCAAGGCTCGTTTGACTTAACCATATTATTTGTGCCTCGAGACAGGTCTCGTTTGACTCACCCTTATGTTTGCACCTCGAGTTGGGCCTAATTTGACTTAACCATATCATTTGCGCCCTGAGTCGAGGCTCGTTTCACTCATCCTTATCATTTATGCCTCAAGTCAATCCTTGTTTGACTTAACCATATCACTTGCACCTCGAGTTGGGCCTTATTTGACTCACCCATATGTTTGCGCCTCGAGTTGGGCCTTGTTTGACTCACCCATATCATTTGTTCCTCAAGTTCTGCCTCATTTGACTTAACCATATCATTTGCGCCTCGAGTCGAGCCTTGTTTGACTATACCATATCATTTGTGCCTCGAGTCGGGCATCATTTGACTCAACCATATCATTTATGCCTCGAGTCAGGCCTCGTTTGACACACCCATATGTTTGCGCCTCGAGTCGGGCCTCGTTTGACTCACCCATATCATTTGTTCCTCAAGTTCGACCCTATTTGACTTAACCATATCATTTACACCTTGAGTAGAGCCTTATTTGACTATACCATATCATTTGTGCCTCGAGTCGGGCCTCATTTGACTCTACCATATCATTTGTGCCTCGAGTCATGCCTCATTTGACTCAACCATATTGTTTGCGCCTCGAGTTGGGCTTTGTTTGATTGACCCATATCATTTGTGCCTCGAGTTTGGCCTCGATTGACTCACCCTTATCATTTGTGCCACGAGTTGAGCCTCATTTGACAAACCATATAATTTGCGCCTCGAGTCAGGCCTCGTTTGACTCACCCATATCTTTGCACCTTGAGTTAGGCCTCATTTGACTCACCCTTATCATTTGTGTCTCAAGTCGGGCCTTGTTTGACTCAACCATATCATTTGTGCCTTGACTTGGGCCTCATTTGACTCACCCATGTCTTTGCACCTCGAGTTTGGCCTCATTTGACTCACCCTTATCATTTGCACCTCGTGTCAGACCTTATTTGACTCAACCATATCATTTGCGCTTCGAGTCAGGCCTCATTTTGACACACCCATATGTTTGTGCCTTGAGCTGGCCTCGTTTGCTTTACCCATGTGTTTTTACCCTGAGTCAGGCCTCGTTTAACACACCCATGCCATTTGTTCCTCGACTCAGGCCTCATTTGACTCAACCATATCATTTGTGGCTCGAGTGGGGCCTCATTTAACTTACCCATATCATTTGTGCCTCGAGTCGGGTCTCGTTTGACTTAACCATATCATTTGTGCCTCAAGTCGAGCCTCGTTTGACTCACCCATATCATTTGCGCCTTGAGTCAGGCCTTATTTGACTCACCCATATCATTTGTGCCTCAAGTCGGGTCTCGTTTGACTAACCCATATCATTTACACCTAAAGCCGACCCTCGTTTGACTCACCCTTATCATTTACACCTTGAGTCGGGCCTCGTTTTGACTCACCCATATGTTTGCGCCTCGGCCTTGGCCTCATCATTTGCTTTACCCATATGTTTGAACCTCGAGTTGAGCCTTGTTTGACTCAACCATATCATTTGCACCTTGAGTCGGGCCTCGTTTTGACACACCTATATGTTTGTGCCTCGAGCCTTGACTCATTTTACTTGCCCATATGTTTGCACCTCGAGCCAGGCCTCATTTAGCTTACCCATATGTTTGCACCTCGAGTCAGGTTAAGTTAAAGGAGGACCGACTCGAGGCGCAAATGATATGGCTGAGTCAAACAAGGCCTGACTTGAGGCGCAAACACATGGGTGAGTCAAATGAGGCCTAACTCGAGGCACAAATGATATGGTTGAGCTAAACGAGGCACGTCTCGAGGTGCAAACATATAGGTGGGTTAAACGAGGCCCGACTCGAGGCGTAAATGATATGGTTGAGTCAAACGAGGCCTGACTCAAGGCGCAAATGACATGGTTGAGTCAAACGAGGCCTAACTCGAGGCACAAATGATATGGGTGAGTCAAATAAGGCCCAACTCGAGGCACAAATGATATGGTTGAGTCAAATGAGGCCTGACCCAAGGCACAAATGATATGTTTAAGTGAAATGAAGCATAACTCGAGGCACAAATGATACGGTTGAGTCAAACAAGGCCCAACTTGAGGTGCAAATGATATGGGTGAGTCAAACAAGGACCGACTCGAGGCGTAAATGATATGGTTGAGTCAAACAAGGCCTGACACAAGGCACAAATGATATGAGTGAGTCAAATAAGGCCCAACTCAAGGTGCAAATGATATGTTTGAGTCAAACGAGGCCCGACTCGAGGCACAAACATACAAGTGAGTCACACGAGGCCTGACTCGAGGCATAAATGATATGGGTGAGTCAAACGAGGCCTAACTAAAGGCACAAATAATATGGGCAAGTCAAATAAGGCCCAACTCGAGGTGCAAATGATATGGTTAAGTCAAACGAGGCCCAACTTGAGGCGCAAATGATATGGACGAGTCAAACAAAGCCCAACTTGAGGCGTAAATGATATGGTTGTGTCAAACGAGGCCCAACTCAAGGCCTAAATGATATGGGTGAGTCAAACGAGTCCCAACTCGAGGCACAAATGATATGGGTGAGTCAAACAAGGCCTAACTCGAAGTGTAAACATATGGGTGCGCTAAACGAGGCCCAACTCAAGGTGTAAACACATGGGTGAGTCAAACGAGGCCTAACTCGAGGCACAAATGATATATGGTCGAGTCAAATGAGGCCTGACTTGGGGCGCAAACATATGAGTGAGTGAAACGAGGTCTGACTCGAGGCACAAACATATGGGTGGGCCCGACTCGAGGCGCAAATGATAAGGGTGAGTCAAATGAGGCCCGACTTGAGGGACAAACATATGGGCAAGTCAAACAAGGCCCGACCCAAGGCATATGGGAAAGTCAAACGAGGCCTGACTGGAGGCACAAATTATACGATTGTGTCAAACGAGGCCCGACTCAAGGCCTAAATGATATGGGCGAGTCAAACGAGTCCCAACTCGAGGCGCAAATGATATGGGTGAGTCAAACAAGGCCTAACTCGAGGCGTAAACATATGGGTGAGCCAAACAAGGCCCAACTCAAGGTGTAAACACATGGATGAGTCAAACGAGGCCTAACTCAAGGCATAAATGTATGGTTGAGTCTAACGAGGCCTAACTCGGGGCACAAACATATGAGTGAGTCAAACAAGGCCTGACTCGAGGAGCAAATGATATGGTTGAGTCAAATGAGGCTTGAGTCGAGGCGCAAATGATAAGGGTGAGTCAAACAAGGACTAACTCAAGACGCAAATGATATGGTTGTGTCAAACGAGGCTTGACTCGGGGCATAAATGATAAGGATGAGTCAAACGAGGATCGACTCGAGGCATAAATGATATGGTTGTATCAAACGAGGCCCAACTCAAGGCCCAAATAATATGGTTGTGTCAAACAAGGCCCAACTCGAGTTGCAAATGATATGGGTGAGTCAAACAAGGCCTAACTCGAGGTGCAAACATATGGGTGAGTCAAATAAGGCCCAACTCGAGACAAAAATTATATGGGTGAGTCAAAAGAGGCCCGACTCGTGGTACAAATGATATGGGTGAGACAAACGATGCCCAACTCGAGACGCAGATAATATGGTTGAGTCAAATGAGGCCTAACTCGAGGTGCAAATTATATGGTTGAGTCAAACGAGACCCGACTCGAGGTGCAAACATATGGGTAAGTGAAACGAGGGTCGACTTGAGGTGCAAATGATATGGTTGAGTCAAACGAGGCCCAACTCAAGGCGCAAATGATATGCATGTGTCAAACGAGGCCTGACTCGAGGCGTAAACACATGGATAAGTGAAACGAGGCTCGACTCATGATGCAAATGATATGGGTGAGTCAAATGAGGCCTGACTCGAGGCACAAATGATATGGTTGAGTCAAGAGAAGCCTTTCTCGAGGCACAAATGATATGGTTGCATCAAACGAGGCCTGACTTGAGGCGTAAATGATATGGGTGAGTCAAACGAGGACCAACTCGAGGCATAAATGATACGGTTGTGTCAAACAAGGCCCAACTCAAGGAGCAAATGATATGGGTAAGTCAAATGAGGCCCGACTCGAGGCATAAATGATTTGGTTGAGTCAAAGGAGGCCTGACTTTAGGCACAAATTATATGGGTAAGTCATACAAGACCTGACTCGAGGTGCAAACATATGGGTAAGTGAAATGACGGTTGACTCGAGGTGCAAATGATATAGTTGAGTCAAATAAGGCCTAACTCAAGGCACAAATGATGTGCATGAGTCAAACGAGGCCTAACTCAAGGCATAAACATATGGGTGAGTGAAATGAGGCTCGACTCATGGCGCAAATGATATGGGTGAGTCAAATCAGGCCCGACTCGAGGTGCAAATCATATGGTTGAGTCAAGAGAGGCCCTTCTCGAGGCACAAATGATATGGTTGCATCAAACGAGGCTCGACTCGAGGCGTAAATGATATAGGTGAGTCCAACGAGGCTCGACTCAAGGCCCAAATGATATGGTTAAGTCAAATGAGGTCTAACTCGAGTCGCAAATGATATGGGTGAGTTAAGCAAGCCCTAACTCGAGGTGCAAACATATGGGTGAGTCAAATAAGACTCAACTCGAGGCGCAAACATATGGGTGAGTTAAATGAGGCCCGACTCGAGGCAAAAATTATGTGGGTGAGTCAAACAAGGTCCAACTCCGAGCACAAATGATATGGTTATGTCAAATGAAGCCCAACTCGAGGCGCAAACATATGGGTGAGTCAAACGAGGCCCGACTTGAGGCACAAATTATATGGGTGAGTGAAATGAGACAAACTCGAGGTGCAAATGATATGCTTGAGTCAAACAAGGCCCGATTTGATGTGCAAATAATTTGGTTGAGTCAAATGAGGCCTAACTCAAGACACAAATGATATGGGTGAGTCAAACGAGGCCCGGCTGGAGGTGCAAACATTTGGGCAAGTCAAACGAGGGCCCACTCGAGGTGCAAATGATATGGATGTGTGAAACGAGGCCTGACTCAAGGCACAAATATATGGGTGGATCAAA
The DNA here is from genome assembly GCA_037013595.1 of Dicorynia guianensis. Taxonomy (NCBI): domain Eukaryota; kingdom Viridiplantae; phylum Streptophyta; class Magnoliopsida; order Fabales; family Fabaceae; genus Dicorynia; species Dicorynia guianensis. The sequence continues at coordinate 14,810,016 of JASUAB010000012.1, read as the reverse complement.
CAAGGCCCGACTCAAGGCACAAACATATGGTTGAGTCAAACAAGGCCAGACTCGAGGCGCAAATGATATGGTTGAGTCAAATGAGGCCCGACTCGAGGCGCTAATGATAAGGGTGAGTCAAATGAGGCTCAACTCAAGGAACAAACATATGGGTAAGCCAAACGAGGCCCGACCCAAGGCACAAACATATGGGAGAGTCAAACGAGGGTTGACTCGAGGCGCAAATTATATGGTTGTGTCAAACGAGGCCCAACTCAAGGCCCAACTGATATGGGTGAGTCAAATGAGGGCTGACTCGAGGCGCAAACATATGGGTGAGTCAAACGAGGCTCGACTCAAGGCGCAAACATATGGGCGACTCAAACGAGTCCCAACTCAAGGCACAAATTATATGGGTGAGTCAAACGAGGCCTAACTCAAGGCACAAATGATATGGTTGAGTCAAATAAGGCCCGACTCGATGCGAAAATGATTTGGTTGTGTCAAATGAGGCCTGACTTGAGGCACAAATGATATGGGTGAGTCAAATGAGGCCCGACTCGAGGTACAAACATATTGGTAAGTCAAACGAGGCTCGATTCGAGGCACAAATGATATGGGTGAGTCAAACAAGGCCCGACTCGAGGAACAACTGATATGGATGAGTCAAACGAGGCCAAACTCACAGCACAAATGATATGCTTGAGTTAAACGAGGCCCAACTTGATGCGCAAAAGATTTGGTTGAGTCAAACAAGACCTAACTTGGGGCACAAATGATATGGTTGAGTCAAACGAGGCCCGACTAGAGGTGCAAACATATGGGCAAGTCAAACGAGGGCCCACTCAAGATGCAAATGATATGGTTGAGTCAAACGAGGTCCAACTCAATATGCAAATGACATGGTTGTGTCAAATGAGGCCCGACTCAAGACCCAAATGATATGGTTGAGTCAAACAAGGCCCGACTCGAGGCACAAATGATATGGGTGAGTCAAAGAAGCCCTAAGTTGAGGCATAAACATATGGGTGAGTCAAATGAGGCATGACTTGAGGCGCAAACATATGGGTGAGTCAAATGAGGCCGACTCTAGGCAAAATTATATGGGTGAGTCAAACAAGGCCTGACTCATGACACAAATGACATGGGTGAGTCAAATAAGGCCCAACTCAAGGCGCAAATGATATGGTTGAGTCAAGAGAGCCCTTCTCAAGGCACAAATGATATGGTTGAGTCAAACAAGGCTTGACCCGAGGAATAAATGATATGGGTGAGTCAAATGAGGCCTAACTCGAGGCACAAACATATGAGTAACTCAAACGAGGCCCGACTCTAGGTGCAAACATATGGGTGAGTCAAACAAGGACTGACTCGAGGTGCAAATGAGATGGGTGAGTCAAATGAGGCCTGACTCAAGGCGCAAATGGTATGGGTGAGTCAAATAAGGCCCGACTCGAGTTGCAATTGATATGTTTAAGTCAAACGAGGCCCGACTCAAGGCACAAATCATATGGTTAAGTCAAATGAAGCCTAACTCGAGGCACAAATGATATGAGTGAGTCAAATGAGGCCCAACTCAAGGTTCAAACATATGGGTAAGTCAAATAAGGATTGACTTGAGGAGCAAATGATATGGTTGAGTCAAACGAGGCCCAGCTCAAGGCCCAAATGATATGGGTAAGTTAAACGAGGCCCAACTCGAGGCGCAAACATATGGGTGAGCCAAATGAGGCCTGACTCGAGGAGCAAATTATATGGATAAGTCAAACGAGGCTAGACTCAAGGCACAAATGATATGGGTAAGTCAAACAAAATCTAACTCGAGGCGCAAATGATATGCTTGAGTCAAACGGGGCATAATTGGAGCTGCAAACATATGGGCAAGTCAAAAGAGGGACCACTCAAGGTACAAATGATATGATTGAGTCAAACGAGGCCTAACTCGAGGTGCAAATGATATGGGTGAGTTAAATGAGGCCCGACTCAAGGCACAAACATATGGGTGAGTCAAACGAGGCCCAACTCAAGTAGCAAATGATATGGGTGAGTCAAACAAGGCCGAACTCGAGGCATAAATATATGGGTGAGTCAAACGAGGCTCGACTTGAGGCGCAAACATATGGGCGAGTCAAACGAGGCCTGACTCGAGGCACAAGTTATATGGGTGAGTCAAATGAGGCCCGACTCGAGGCACAAATGATATGGTTAATTTAAATGAGGCCCAACTCGAGGCACAAATGATTTGGTTAAGTCAAATGAGGCCTAACTCAAGGCACAAATGATATGGGTTAGTCAAACGAGGCCTGACTCGAGGTACAAACATATGGGTAAGTCAAACGAGGCCCGACTTGAGGAGCAAACGATATGGTTAAGTCAAACAAGGCTCACCTTGAGGCCTAAGTGATATGGGTGAGTCAATCGAGGCCCAACTCGAGGCACAAACTTATGGGAAAGTCAAACAAGGCCAAACTCGAGGTGAAATGATATGCTTGAGTCAAACAAGGCCCGACTCGATGCGTAAATGAGTTGGTTAAGTCAAATGAGGCCTGACTCAAGGTACAAATGATATGGTTGAGTCAAACAAGGCCCGACTAGAGGTGCAAACATATGGGCAAGTCAAACGAGGGACCACTCAAGGTGCAAATGATATGGTTGAGTCAAACGAGGCCTAACTCGAGGCACAAATGATATGGGTGTGTCAAAAGAGGCCTAACTCGAGGCACAAACATATGATTAAGTCAAACGAGGCCCGACTCAAGGGACAAACATATGGTTAAGTCAAACGAGGCCCGACTCGAGGCACAAACATAAGGAGAGTCAAACGAGGCCCGACTCGAGGCATAAATGATATGGTTGTGTCAAACGAGGCTCGACTCAAGGCCCAAATGATATGGGTGAGTGAAATGAGGCTTAACTCGAGGCACAAATGATAAGGGTGAGTCAAATGAGGACCGATTTGAGGCACAAATGATATGGTTGTGTCAAATGAGGCCCAACTCGAGGCGTAAATGATATGGTGAGTCAAATGAGGCTCGACTCAAGGCACAAAGTATATGGGTGAGTTAAACGAGGCCTGACTCGAGGCGCAAATGATATGGTTAAGTCAAACGATGCCCGACTCGAGGCACAAATATATGGTTAAGTCAAACGAGGCCTAACTCGAGGCGCAAATGATATGGTTGAGTCAAATGAGGGTTGACTCGAGGCGCAAATGATAAGGGCAAGTCAAACAAGGATCAACTTGAGGCGGAAATAATATGGTTATGTCAAACGAGGCCCAACTCGAGGTGCAAATGACATGGGTGAGTCAAACGAGGGCCGACTTGAGGCAGAAATTATATGGGTGAGTCAAACAAAGCCTGACTCGAGGTGCAAACATATGGGTAAGTCAAACGAAGGCCGACTTGAGTTACAAATGATATGGCTAAGTCAAACGAGGCCCAACTTGAGGCGCAAATGATATGGGTGAGTCAAAGGAGGCCCGACTCGAGGTGCAAACATATAGTTGAGTCAAACGAGGCTAGACTTGAGGCACAAATGATATGGCTGAGTCAAACAAGGCCTGACTTGTGGTGCAAATGATAATGGTAAGTCAAACGAGGCCTGACTCAAGGCACAAAATATGGGTAAGTCAAACGAGACTCGACTCGAGGCAAAAACATATGGGAGAGTCGAACGAGTTCGAGTTAAGGCGCAAATGATATGGTTAAGTCAAACGAGGCCCAACTCAAGGCACAAATGATATGGGTTAGTCAAACGAGGCCTGACTCGAAGCGCAAATGATATGGGTGAGTCAAACGAGGCCCGACTCGAGGCTCAAACAGATGGGTGAGTCAAACGAGGCCTGACTCAAGGTGCAAACACATGGGTGAGTCAAACGAGACCTAACTCGACACCCAAATGATACGGGTGAGTCAAACAAGGCCCGACTCGAAGTGCAAATGATGAGGGTGAGTTAAATGAGGCTCGACTCAAGGCGCAAACAAATGGCTAAGTCAAACAAGGTCCGATGCGAGATGCAAACACAAGGTGAATCAAACGAGGCCCAACTCAAGGCGCAAATGATATGATTGAGTCAAACGAGGCCTGACTCAGTGCACAAACATATGAGTGAGTCAAACGAGGCCCGACTCTAGGTGCAAATGATATGGCTGAGTCAATCGAGGCCTGACTCAAGGCACAAATGATATGGGTGAGTCAAACAAGGCCCCACTCGAGGCGTAAATGATATGAGTGAGTCAAATAAGGCCCCACTCGAGGTGCAAATGATATGATTGAATCAAGAGAGGCCTTTCTCAAGGCACGAATGATATGGTTGACTGAAACGAGGCTTGACTCAAGGCACAAATGATATGAGTAAGTCAAACGAGGCCTAACTCGAGGCACAAACATATGGGTGAGTCAAACGAGGATTGACTCGAGGTGCAAATGATATGGGTGAGTCAAATAAGGCTCGACTCGAGGCACAAATGATATGGTTGAGTCAAACGAGGCCTAACTCGAGGCATAAATGATATGGTTGAGTCAAACGAGGCACAATTCAGGATGTAAATGATATGGGTGAGTCAAACAAGGCCTAACTCAAGGTGCAAACATATGGGTGAGTTAAACGAGACTCGACTTGAGACACAAACATATGGGTGAGTCAAACGAGACCTAACTCGAGACATAAATGATATAAGTGAGTCAAATGAGGCCTGACTCGAGGCATAAATGATATGGTTGAGTCAAAGGAGATTTGACTCGAGGCGTAAATGATAAGGGTAAGGCAAACGAGGACTGACTTGAGGCGTAAATGATATGGTTGTGTCAAATGAGGCCCCACTCGAGGCACAAATGATATGGGTAAATCAAACGAGGCCCGACTTGAGGCGTAAATGATATGGGTGAGTCAAATTAGCCCCAACTCGAGGTGCAAATATATGGGTGAGTCAAATGAGGCTCGACTTGTGGCACAAACATATGGGTGAGTCAAATGAGGCCTGACTCGAGGTACAAATGATATGGTTGAGTCAAACAAGTCCTGACTCAAGGTGCAAATGATTTGGTTAAGTTAAATGAGGCCTGACTTGAGGTACAAATGATATGGTTCTGACTTGAGGTGTAAATATATGGGTAAGTCAAACGAGGCCCGACTTGAGGTGCAAACATATGGGTAAGTCAAACGAGGGCCGACTCAAGGTGCAAATGATAAGGGTAAGTTAAACGAGGCCTGACTCAAGGCACAAGCATATGGGTAAGTCAAACGAGGCCTGACTCGAGGCAAAAACATATTGGAGAGTCAAATGAGTCCGAGTCAAGGTGCAAATGGCATGGTTGAGTGAAACGAGGCCCAACTCGAGGCATAAATGATATCGGTGAGTCAAACGACGCCTGACTCGAAGCACAAATGATATGGGTGAGTTAATCGAGGCCTAACTCGAGGCACAAATGATATGGGTGAGTCAAACAAGGCCCCACTCGAGGTGTAAATGATATGAGTGAGTCAAATAAGGCCTTACTCGAGGTGCAAATGATATGATTGAATCAAGAGAGGCCTTTCTCGAGGCATGAATAATATGGTTGAATCAAACGAGGCCTGACTCAAGGCATAAACATATGGGTGAGTTAAATGAGGACTGACTCGAGGTGCAAATGATATGGGTGAGTCAAATGAGGCCTGACTAGAGGTACAAATGATATGGGTGAGTAAAATGAGGCCCGACTAGAGGCGCAAATAATTTGGGTGAGTAAAATTAGGCCCGACTCAAGGCACAAATGATATGGTTGAGTCAAATGAGGCCTAACTCGAGGCACAAATGATATGGGTGAGTCAAATGAGACGCGACTTGAGGTGCAAATGATCAGGTTGAGTCAAACGAGGCCCGACTCGAGGCACAAATGATAAGTTTGAGTCAAACAAGGTCTGACTCGAGGAGCAAATGATACAGGTGAGTCAAATGATATGGGTGGGTCAAACGAGGCCTAACTCGAGGCACAAATGAAATGGGTTAGTCAAATGAGACCCAACTTGAGGAGCAAATAATAAGGTTAAGTCAAATGAGGCCCGACTCGATGCGTAAATGATAAGGTTGAGTCAAACGAGGGCCGACTTATGGCACAAATAATATGGTTGAGTCAAACGAGGCCCGACTCGAGGTGCAAAGGATAAGGTTGAGTCGAACAAGGCCCGAATCGAGCGCTAATGATATTGCTGAGTCAAACGAGGCTCGATTCGAGACGCAAATTGTAAGGGTGAATCAAATGAGGCCCGACTCGAGGCACAAATGATAAGGTTGTGTCAAACGAGGCCCAACTCGAGGCACTAATGCTATGGTTGAGTCAAACGATGCTCGATTCGAGGCACAAATGGTAAGGGTGACTCAAATAAGGCCCGACTTGAGGCGTAAATAATAAGGCTGAGTCGAATGAGGCCTGACTCGAGGCTTAAAAGATATGAGTGAGTCAAACAACGCCTGACTCGAGGCATAAATGGTAAGGGTGACTTGAACGAGGCCCGACTCGAGACGCAAATGATCAGGTTGAGTCAAACGAGGCCTGCCTCGAGGTACAAATGATAAGGTTGAGTCAAACAAGGCCTGACTCGAGGCGCAATGATATGGTTGAGTCAAACGAGGCCTGATTTGAGGCGCAAATGATAAGGTTGGGTCAAACGATGCCCAATTAAGGGACAAATGATAAGGTTGAGTCGAACGGGGCCCAACTTGAGGAACAAAAAATAAGGTTGAGTCAAACAAGGCCCGACTCGAGGCACAAATGATATGGTTGAGTCAAACGAGGCTCAACTCGAGGCACAAATGGTAAGGGTGAGTCAAACAAGGCCTGACTCGAGACATAAATGATATTGTTGTGTGAAATGAGGCCCGACTCGAGGCACAAATGATAAGGTTGAGTCGAACAAGGCCCGACTTGAGGTGTAAATGATATGGTTGAGTCAAACGAGGCCCGCTTTGAGGCACAAATGATATGGGTAGGTCAAACGAGGCCCGACTCGAGGCGCAAATAAAATGGGTTAGTCAAACGTGGCTCAACTTGAGGTGCAAATAATAAGATTCAGTCAAACGAGGCCCAACTCGACACGCAAATGAAAAGGTTGAGGCAAATAAGGCCCAACTTGAGGCACAAATGATATGGTTGGCCTGACTTGAGCCGCAAATGATAAGGTTAAGTTGAATGAGGCCCAACTCGAGGCGCAAATGATAAGGTTGAGTCAAACGAAGCTTGACTTAAGGCGTAAATGATATGGGTTAGTCAAACGAGGCCTGACTCATGGCGTAAATGGTAAGGGTGAGTTGAACGAGGCTCAACTCGTGGCGCAAATGATATGGTTGAGTTCAACGAGGCCCGACTTGAGGCACAAATAATAAGGTTGAGTCAAATGAGGCCTGACTCGTGGTGCAAATGACATGGGTTAGTCAAATGAGGCTTGCTCGAGGTGCAAATGGTAAGGGTGAGTTGAACGAGGCCTAACTCGAGGCACAAATTATAAGGTTGAGTCAAACAAGGACTGACTCGAGGCATAAATGATAAGGTTTTATCAAACGAGGCCTGACTCGAGGTGCAAATCATATGGTTGAGTAAAATGAGGCCTGACTCGAGGCGCAAATGATATGGTTAAGTCAAACGAGGGCCGACTCGAGCAGCAAATAATAAGGTTGGGTCAAATGAGGCCTGACTCGAGGCACAAATGATAAGGTTAGTTCAAACGAGACCCGACTTGAGGAACAAATGATATGGTTGACTCAAACGAGGCCCGACTTGTGGTACAAATAGTAAGGGTGAGTCCAACGAGGCCTAACTCGAGGCACAACTGATATGGTTAAGTCGAACGAGGCCCAACTTATGGCACAAATGATATGGTTGAGTAAAACGAGGCCTGACTCAAGCTACAAAGGATAAGGTTGAGTCGAACGAAGCTCAACTCAAGGTGCAAATGATAAGGTTAAGTCAAACGAGGCCCGACTCGAGGCTCAAATGATAAGGTTAAGTCAAACCAGGCCTGACACGAGGTGCAAATGATATGGGTGAGTCAAACGAGGCCCAACTCAAGGCATAAATGATATGGTTGAGTCAAACAAAGCTCAACCTGAGGCGTAAATGATAAGGTTGAGTCAAACGAGGCCCGACTCGAGGCTCAAATGGTAAGGAGGAGTTGAACGAGCCTGACTCGAGGCACAAATGATCAGGTTGAGTCAAACGAGGCCCGCCTCGAGGCACAAATGATAAGGTTGAGTCAAACGAGGCCTGACTCGAGATGAAAATGATTTGGTTGAGTCAAATAAAGCCCGATTCAAGGCACAAATGATATGGTTGAGTCAAACGAGGCCTGACTTGAGGCACAAATGGTAAGTGTGAGTCAACCGAGGCCCGACTCGAGGCATAACTGATATTGTTATGTCAAACGAGGCCTGACTCAAGGCGCAAATGATATGGTTGAGTCATACGATACTTGCTTTGGGGCACAAATGATATGGGTTAGTCAAACAAGACCCAACTCGAGGCACAAATGAAATGGGTTAGTCAAACGAGGCTCAACTTGAGGCGCAAATGAAATGGGTTAGTCAAACGATGCCCAACTTGAGGCGCAAATGATAAGGTTGAGTCAAACGATGCCCGACCCGACACGCAAATGATAAGGTTGAGTCAAACAAGGCCCGACGCGAGGCACAAATGGTAAGGGTGCATCAAACGTGCCCTAACTCGAGGCGCAAATGATAAGTTTGAGTCAAACGAGGCCCGACTCGAGGCGTAAATGATATGGTTGAGTCAAACGAGGCTCGCTTTGCGGCATAAATGATATAGGTGATTCAAACGATGCCTGACTCGAGCCGTAAATGAACTGGGTTAGTCAAACGAGGCCCGACTTGAGGCGCAAATAATAAGGTTAAGTCAAGCGAGGCCCAACTCGATGCGCAAATGATAAGGTTGAGTCAAACAAAGCCTGACTTGAAGCACAAATGATATGGTTGAGACAAATGAGACCCGACTAGAGGTGCAAATGATAAGGTTGCGTCGAACAAGGCCCGAATCGAGGCGCAAACGATAAGGTTAAGTCGAGCGAGGCCCGACTCGAGGCACAAATTATAAGGATGAGTTAAACGAAGCCCGCCTTGAGGCGTAAATGATATGGGTGAGTCAAACAAGGCCTGACTCGAGGCACAAATGGTAAGGGTGAGTTGAACGAGGCCCGACTCATGGCGCAAATGATAAGGTTGAGTCGAATGAGGCCCAGCTCGAGGCATAAATGATAAGCTTGAGTCAAACGAGGCCTGTCTTGAGGCATAAATGATATGGGTAAGTCAAACGAGGCCTGACTCGAGGTGCAAATGGTAAGGGTGAGTTGAACGAGGCCTGACTCGTGGCGCAAATATAAGGTTGAGTCAAATAAGGCCCAACTCGTGGCGTAAATGATAAGGTTGAGTCGAATGAGGTCCGACTCGAGGCACAAATGATAATGTTGAGTCGAATAAGGCCTTGAGGCGTAAATGATATGGGTAAGTCAAATGAGGCCGGACTCGAGGCGCAAATGGTAAGGTTGAGTTGAACGAGGCACGACTCATGGCATAAATGATAAGGTTGAGTCAAACGAGGCTGACTCGAGGCGCAAATGATACGGGCGAGTCAAATCAGGGATGACTTGAGGCACAAATGATATGGGTGAGTGAAACGGGGCCCGACTTGAGGCACAAATGATATGGTTGAGTCAAAGAAGGCCCAACTCAATGCGCAAATAATAAGGTTGAGTCAAACGAGGCCCGACTCGAGGCGCAAATGATAAGGTTGAGTCAATTGAGGCCCGACTCAAGGTGCAAATCATATGGTTGAGTCAAATGAGACCCAACTCGATGCACAAATTATATGGTTGAGTCAAACGAGGCCAAACTTGATGCACAAATAATAAGGTTGAGTTAAACGAGGCCTGACTCGAGGCGCAAATGATAAGGTTGAGTCGAATGAGGCCCGGCTTGAGGCACAATTGATAAGGTTGAGTCAAACGAAGCCCGACTTGAGGCGTAAATGATATGGGTGAGTTAAATGTGGCCTGATTCGAGGCGCAAATGGTAAGGGTAAGTTGAACGAAGCCTAACTCGTGGCACAAATGATAAGGTTGAGTCGAACAAGGCCCGACTCGAGGCGCAAATGATAAGGTTAAGTCAAATAAGGCCCAGCTCGAGGCGCAAATGATAAGGTTGAGTCAAACGAGGCCCGACTTAAGGCGCAAATGATATGGTTGAGTGAAACTAGGGCTGACTCGAGCAGAAATAATAAGGTTGAGTCAAACGAGGCCCAACTCGAGGTGCAAATGATAAGGTTGATTCAAACGAGGCCCGACTTGAGGAACAAATGATATGGTTGAGTCAAACGAGGCCCAACTCGAGGCGTAAATAGTAAGGTTGAGTCAAACAAGGCCTGACTCGAGGCACAACTGATATGGTTAAGTCAAACGAGGCCTAACTTATGGCACAAATGATATGGTTGAGTAAAATGAGGCCCGACTCGAGGTGCAAAGGATAAGGTTGAGTCGAACGAAGCCCGACTCGAGGCGTAAATGATAAGGTTAAGTTGAACGAGGCCCAACTCGAGGCTCAAATGATAAGGTTGAGTCAAACAAGGTCTGACTTGAAGCACAAAAGATATGGTTGAGTCAAATGAGGCCCAACTTGAGGTTGAAATGATAAGGTTGAGTCAAACGAGGCTCGGCTCGAGGCACAAATGATAAGGTTTTGTTAATGAGGTCTGACTCGGGGCACAAATGATATAGTTGAATAAAATGAGGCCCGACTCAATGTGCAAATGATATGGTTGAGTAAAATGAAGCCCGACTCGAGGCGCAATTCTTATGGTTGAGTCAAATGAGGCCCGGCTCGAGGCACAAATTATAAGGTTGAGTCAAACGAGACCCGGCTCGAGGCACAAATAATAAGGTTGAGTCAAATGAGGCCCGCCTCGATGCGCAAATGATATTGTTGTGCCAAACGAGGCCCGACTCGAGGCACAAATGATAAGGTTGAGTCGAATAAGGCCCGACTCGAGGCGCAAATGATAAGGTTGAGTCAAACAAGGCCCGACTCAAGGTGCAAATGATATGGGAGAGTCAAACGAGGCCCGACTTGTGGCACAAATGATATGGTTGAGTAAAACGAGGCCCGACTCGAGGTACAAAGGATAAGGTTGAGTCGAACAAAGCCTGACTCGAGGCGCAAATGATAAGGTTAAGTTAAACGAGGCTCGACTCGAGGCTCAAATAATAAGGTTGAGTCAAATGAGGCCTGACTCGAGGTGCAAATTATATGGGTGAGTTAAACGAGGCCTGACTTGAGGTGCAAATGGTAAGGAGGAGTTGAACGAGGACCAACTTGAGGCGCAAATAATTAGGTTAAGTCAAACGAGGCCCGCTCGAGATACAAATGATAAGGTTGAGTCAAACGAGCCCTGACTCAAGGCACAAATGATATGGTTGAGTCAAATGAGGCTTGATTCGAGGCGCAAATGATAAGGTTGAGTCAAACGATGCCCGACTCAAGGAAGAAATGAAAAGGTTGAGTTGAACGAGGACCGACTTGAGGCACAGATAATAAGATTAAGTCAAACGAGACACCACTCGAGGCATAAATGATAGTGTTGTGTCAAACGAGGCCTGACTCGAGGCGGAAACAATAAGGTTGAGTCAAACGAGGCCCAACTTGAGGATAAATGATATGGTTGAGTCAAATGAGGCCCGACTCGAGGTGCAAATGATAAGGTTGAGTCAAACGAGGCCTGGCTCGAGGCATAAATGATAAGGTTTAGTCAAATGAGGCCTGACTCGAGGCACAAATTATATGGTTAAGTAAAATGAGGCCCAGCTCGAGCCGCAAATAATATGGTTCAGTCAAACGAGACCCAGCTCGAGGCGCAAACAATAAGGTTGAGTCAAACGAGGCCCGCTCGACGCGCAAATGATATTGTTGTGTCAAACGAGGCCCAACTCGAGGCGCAAATGATAAGGATGAGTCGAACGAGGCCTGACTTGAGGCACAAATGATAAGGTTGAGTCAAACATGGCCCGACTCGAGGTGTAAATGATATGGTTGAGTCAAACGAGGCTCGCTTTTCGGCACAAATGATATGAGTGGGTCAAACGAGGCCCAACTTGAGGTGCAAATGAAGTGGGTTCATCAAACGAGGCCTGACTTGATGCGTAAATAAGAAGGTTGAGTCAAACAAAGCCCGACTTGAGGCACAAATATATGGTTGGCCCAACTCAAGGTGCAAATGATAAGGTTGAGTCGAACAAACCCCAAATCGAGGCGCAAACGATAAGGTTGAGTCGAGCGAGGCCCGACTCGAGGCGCAAATGATAAGGTTGAGTCAAATGAAGCCTAACTTGAGGTACAAATAATAAGGTTGAGTCAAACGAGACATCACTCGAGGCGTGAATGATATTGTTATGTCAAACGAGGCCCGACTCAAGGCAAAAACGATAAGGTTGAGTCAAATAAGGCCCGACTTGAGGCACAAATGATATCATTGAGTCAAATGAGGCCCGACTCGAGACACAAATGATAAGGTTGAGTCAAACAAGGCCTGGCTCGAGGCACAAATGATAAGGTTTAGTCAAACGAGGCCTGACTCGAGGCGCAAATGATATGGTTGAGTAAAATGAGGCTCAACTCGAGGCACAAATGATATGGTTGAGTCAAATGAGGCCCGACTCGAGCCGCAAATAATATGGTTGAGTCAAACGAGGCCTGCCTCGATGCGCAAATGATATTATTGTGTCAAACGAGGCCCAACTCGAGGCGCAAATGATAAGGATGAGTCAAACGAGGCTTGACTTGAGGCGCAAATGATAAGGTTGAGTCAAAGATGGCCCGACTTGAGGCGTAAATGATATGGTTGAGTCAAACGAGGCTCGCTTTTAGGCATAAATGATATGGGTGGGTCAAACGAGGCCCAACTCGAGGCGCAAACGAAGTGGGTTCATTAAACGAGGCCCGACTTGATGCGTAAATAATAAGGTTGAGTCAAACGAAACCCGACTTGAGGCACAAATGATATGGTTGGCTCGACTCAAGATTCAAATGATAAGGTTGAGTCGATCGAACCCAAATCGAGGCGCAAACGATAAGGTTGAGTCGAGCGAGGCCCGACTCGAGGCGCGAATGATAAGGTTAAGTCAAACGAAGCCTGACTTGAGGCATAGATGATATGGGTTAGTCAAACGAGGCCTGACTTGAGGCGCAAATGATCAGGTTAAGTCAAATGAGGCCCGACTCAAGGCACAAATTATATGGTTGAGTCAAATGAGGCCCGATTCGAGGTGCAAATGATAAGGTTGAGTCAAATGATACCTGACTCAAGGCACAAATGATAAGGTTAAGTCGAACAGGGACCAATTTGAGGCATAGATAATAAGGTTGAGTCAAACAAGGCACGACTAGAGATGCAAATGATATGGTTGAGCTAAACGAGGCCTGACTCGAGGCATAAATTATATTGTTGTGTCAAACGAGGCTCGCCTCGAGGCGCAAATGATAAGGTTGAGTCAAACGAGGCCCGATTTGAGGCACAAATGATATGGTTGAGTCAAATGAGACCTGACTTGAGGTGCAAATGATAAGGTTGAGCCAAACGAGACCCAGCTCGAGGCACAAATGATATGGTTTAGTCAAACGAGGCCTGACTCGAGGCGCAAATGATATAGTTGAGTAAAATGAGGCTCGACTCGAGGCGCAAATGATATGGTTGAGTCAAACGAGGCCCGACTTGAGGTGGAAGTGATATGGGTGAGTCAAACAAGGCCCGACTTGTGGCACAAATGATATGGTTGAGTAAAACAAAGCCCAACTCGAGGTGCAAAGGATAAGGTTGAGTCGAACAAAGCCTGACTCAAGGCGCAAATGATAAGGTTAAGTCGAACGAGGCTCAACTAGAGGCTCAAATAATAAGGTTGAGTCAAACGAGGCTTGACTCGAGGTGCAAATGATATGGGTGAGTCAAACAAGGCCTGACTCATGGTGCAAATGGTAAGAAGGAGTTGAACGAGGACCAACTTGAGGAGCAAATGATTAGGTTAAGTCAAACGAGGCCCGCTTCGAGGTACAAATGATAAGGTTGAGTCAAACGAGCCCTGACTCGAGGCTAAAATGATATGGTTGAGTCAAATGAGGCTCGATTCGAGGCACAAATGATAAGGTTGAATCAAACGATGCCCAACTCAAGGCACAAATGATAAGGTTGAGTCAAACGGGGACCGACTTGAGGTACAGATAATAAGGTTGAGTCAAACGAGGCACGACTTGAGGCGTAAATGATATTGTTGTGTCAAACGAGGCTCGACTCAAGGCGCAAATGATATGGTTGAGTCAAATGAGGCCCAGCTTGAGCCGCAAATAATATGGTTGAGTCAAATGAGACTCGGCTCGAGACACAAGCAATAAGGTTGAGTTAAACGAGGCCCGCCTCGGCACGTAAATGATATTGTTGTGTCAAACGAGGCCCGACTCGAGGTGCAAATGATAAGGATGAGTCGAACGAGGCCTGACTTGAGGCACAAATGATAAGGTTGAGTCAAACATAGCCCAACTCGAGGCATAAATGATATGGTTGAGTCAAACAAGGCCCGCTTTGAGGCACAAATGATATGGGTGGGTCAAACGAGGCCCAACTCTAGACGCAAATGAAGTGGGTTCGTCAAACGAGGCCTGACTTGAGGTACAAATGATATAGTTGGCCCAACTCAAGGTGCAAATGATAAGGTTGAGTCGAACGAGCCTCAAATCGAGGAGCAAACGAAAAGGTTGAGTCGAGCAAGGCCCGACTCGAGGCGCAAATGATAAGGTTGAGTCAAACGAAGCCTGACTTGAGGCGTAAATGATATGGGTTAGTCAAACGAGGCACGACTTGAGGTGCAAATGATCAGGTTGAGTCAAACGAGGCCTGCCTCAAGCTACAAATGATAAGGTTGAGTCAAACAAGACCCGACTCAAGACGCAAATGATATGGTTGAGTCAAATGAGGCCCGATTCGAGGTGCAAATGATAAGGTTGAGTCAAACAATGCCCGACTCAAGGCACAAATGATAAGGTTGAGTCGAACAGGGACCAACTTGAGGCACAGATAATAAGGTCGAGTCAAACAAGGCACGACTCAAGACACAAATGATATGGTTGAGCTAAACAAGGCCTAACTCGAGGCATAAATTATATTGTTGTGTCAAACGAGGCCTGCCTTGAGGCGCAAATGATAAGGTTGAGTCAAACGAGGCCCGACTTGAGGCACAAATGATATGGTTGAGTCAAATAAGGCCTGACTTGAGGTGCAAATGATAAGATTAAGTCAAACGAGGCCTGGCTCGAGGCACAAATGATAAGGTTTAGTCAAACGAGGCCTGACTCGAGGCACAAATAATATAGTTGAGTAAAATGCAGCCCAACTGAAGGCGCAAATGATATGGTTGAGTCGAACGAGGCCCAGCTCGTGGTGTAAATAATAAGGTTGAGACAAACGAGGCCTGCCTCAATGCGCAAATGGTATTGTTGTGCCAAACGAGCCCTAACTCGAGGTACAAATGATAAGGTTGAGCCGAATGAGGCCTGACTCGAGGCACAAATGATAAGGTTAAGACAAATAAGGCCCCACCTGAGATGTAACTGATATGGTTGAGTCAAACGAGGCTCGACTAGTGGCACAAATGATATGGTTCAGTCAAACGAGGGCTGACTCGAGCAGCAAATAAGAAGGTTGAGTCAAACGAGGCCTGACTCGAGGTGCAAATGATAAGGTTGATTCAAACGAGGCTCGACTTGAGGAACAAATGATATCGTTGAGTCAAACGAGGCCCGACTTGAGGCACAAATGATATGGTTGGCCTGACTCTAGGTGCAAATGATAAGGTTGAGTCGAACAAGGCCTGACTCAAGGCACAAATGATAAGGTTGAGTCAAACAAAGCCTGACTTGAGGCGTAAATGATATGGGTGAGTCAAACGAGGCTGACTTGAGGAGGAAATGGTAAGGGTGAGTTGAACGAGGCCCTACTCATGGCGCAAACGATATGGTTGAGTTGAACAAGGCCTAAATCGAGGCGTAAATAATAAGGTTGAGTCAAACGAGGCCCGCCTCGATGCGCAAATGATATTGTTGTGTCAAACGAGGCCCGACTCGAGGCGCAGATGATAAGGATGAGTCGAATAAGGCCCGACTCGAGGCGCAAATGATAAGATTGAGTCAAACAAGGCCCGACGCAACTCGTAAATGATATGGTTGAGTCAAATGAGGCCCGCTTTGAAGCACAAATTATATGGGTGGGTCAAATGAGGCCCGACTCGAGGCACAAATGAAATGGGTTAGTCAAATGAGGGTCGACTTTGATGCATAAATAATAAGGTTCAGTCAAATGAGACCCGATATGAGGCACAAATGATATGGTTGGCCTGACTCGAGGTGCAAAGGATAAGGTTGAGTTGAACGAGGCCCAAATCGAGGCGCAAACGATAAGGTTGAGTCGAGCGAGGCCTAACTCGAGGTGCAAATGATAAGGTTGAGTCAAACAAAGCCTAACTTGAGGCGTAAATGATATGGGTTAGTCAAACGAGGCCCGACTTGAGGCAGAAATGATCAAGTTGAGTCAAACAAGGCCCAACTCGAGGCGTAAATTGTAAGGTTGAGTCAAACGAGGCCTGACTCGAGGCACAACTAATATGGTTAAGTCAAACGAGGCCTGACTTATGGCATAAACGATATGGTTGAGTAAAACGAGGCCCGATTCGAGGTGCAAAGGATAAGGTTGAGTCGAATGAAGTCCAACTCGAGGTGCAAATGATAAGGTTAAGTTGAACGAGCCCCGATTCAAAGCTCAAATGATAAGGTTGAGTCAAACGAGGCCTGACTCGAGGTGTAAATGATATTGGTGAGTCAAACGAGGCCCGACTCGAGGCGCAAATGGTAAGGAGGAGTTGAACGAGGACCGACTTGAGGCACAAATCATCAGGTTGAGTCAAATGAGGCCCACCTTGAGGTACAAATGATAAGATTGATTCAAACGAGGGCTGACTTGAGGAACAAATGATATGGTTAAGTCAAATGACACCCAACTCAAGGGCCAAATAGTAAGGTTGAGTCAAACGAGGCCTGACTCGATGCACAACTAATATGGTTAAGTCAAACGAGGCCTGACTCGAGGCGCAAATGGTAAGAAAGAGTTGAACGAGGACCGACTTGAGGCACAAATGATCAGGTTGAGTCAAAGGAGGCCCACCCCGAGGTACAAATGATAAGGTTGAGTCAAACGAGCCCTGACTCAAGGCGCAAATGATATGGTTGAGTCAAATGAGGCCCGATTCGAGCCGCAAAAGATAAGGTTAAGTCAAATGATGCCGGACTCAAGGCAGAAATGATAAGGTTGAGTCGAACGAGGACCGACTTGAGGCACAGATAATAAGGTTGAGTCAAACGAGGCACGACTTGAGGCATAAATGATATTGTTGTGTTAAACGAGGCCTGACTCGAAGCGCAAATACCAAGGTTGAGTCAAACAAGGCTCGACTTGAGGCACAAATGATATGGTTGAGTCAAATGAGGCTCGACTTGAGGTGCAAATGATAAGGTTGAGTCTAACGGGGACCGACTTTAGACACAGATAATAAGGTTGAGTCATACGAGGCACGACTCGAGACGTAAATGATATGGTTGAGTCAAACAAGGCCTGACTCGAGGCATAAATTATATTGTTGTGTCAAATGAGGCCCGCCTCAAAGCGCAAATGATAATGTTGAGTCAAATGAGGCCCGACTTGAGGTACAAATGATATGGTTGAGTGAAATGAGGCCGGACTTGAGGTGCAAATGAAAAGGTTGAGTCAAACAAGGCTCGGCTCGAGGCACAAATGATAAGGTTTAGTCAAGCCTAACTCGAGGCGCAAATGATAAGGTTGAGTCAAACAAGGCCCGACTCGATGCGTAAAAGATATGGTTGAGTCAAACAAGGCCCACTGTGAGGCACAAATTATATGGGTGGGTTAAACGAGGCCCGACTCAAGGTGCAAATGAAATGGGTTAGTCAAATGAGGGCCGACTTGATGTGTAAATAATAAGGTTCAGTCAAACGAGGGCCGACATGAGGCACAAATGATATGGTTAGCCTGACTCGAGGTGCAAATGATAAGGTTGAGTCAAACGAGCCCTAAATCGAGGCGTAAACGATAAGGTCGAGTCAAGCGAGGCCCAACTCGAGGCATAAATGATTAGGTTGAGTCAAACAAAGCCTGACTTGAGGCGTAAATGATATGGGTTAGTCAAATGAGGCCCGACTTGAGGCACAAAAGATCAGGTGGAGTCAAATGAGGCCTGCCTCAAGGTACAAATGATAAGGTTGAGTCAAACCAGGCCTGACTCATGGCGCAAATGATATGGTTGAGTCAAATGAGGCCTGATTCGAGGAACAAATGATAAGGTTGAGTCAAACGATGCCTGTTTCAAGGTACAAATGATAAGGTTGAGTCAAACGGGGACCGACTTGAGGCACAAATAATAAGGTTGAGTCAAACGAGGCATGACTCGAGGCATAAATTGTATTGTTGTGTCAAATGAGGCCCGCCTCGAGGCGCAAATGATAAGGTTGAGTCAAATAAGGCCCGACTTCTGGCATAAATGATATGGTTGAGTGAAATGAGACCAGACTTGAGGTGCAAATGATAAGGTTGAGTCAAATGAGGCCCAGCTCAAGGCACAAATGATAAGGTTTAGTCAAATGAGGCCTGACTCGAGGTGCAAATGATAAAGTTGAGTAAAATAAGGACTGACTCGAGGCGCAAATGATATGGTTGAGTAAAATGAGGCCCGACTCGAGGCGCAATTGATATGGTTGAGTCAAACAAGGCTCGGCTCGAGCCATAAATTATAAGGTTGAGTCAAACGAGACCCAGCTCGAGGCGCAAATAATAAGGTTGAGTCAAACGAGGCCCACCTCGATGTGCAAATGATATTGTTGTGCCAAACGAGGCCTGACTCGAGGCACAAATGATAAGGTTGAGTCGAATGAGACCCGACTCGAGGCAAAAATGATAAGGTTAAGACAAACAAGGCCCGACCGAGGCGTAAATGATATGGTTGAGTCAAACGAGACCTAACTCGAGGCGCAAATGATATGGTTGAATCAAACGAGGGCCGACTCAAGCAGCAAATAATAAGGTTGAGTCAAACGAGTCCCGACTCGAGGCACAAATGATAAGGTTGTTTCAAATGAGGCCGACTTGAGGAACAAATGATATGGTTGAGTCAAATGAGGCCCAATTTGAGGCACAATTGATATGTTTAGCCTGACTTGAGGTGCAAATGATAAGGTTAAGTCAAACGAAGCCCGCCTTGAGGCATAAATGATATGGGTGAGTCAAATGAGTTTTGACTCGAGCCACAAATGGTAAGGGTGAGTTGAACGAGGCCTGATTCGTGGCGCAAATGATATGGTTGAGTCGAACGAGGCCCAACTTGAGGCATAAATGATAAAGTTGAGTCAAACGAGCCCTGACTCATGGCGCAAATGATATGTGTTAGTCAAATGAGGCCTGGCTCGAGGTGCAAATGGTAAGGGTGAGTTGAACGAGTCCTGACTCGAGGCACAAATTATAAGGTTGAGTCAAACGAGGCCTGACTTGAGGCAAAAATGATAAGGATTAGTCATACGAGGCCTGACTCAAGGTGCAAATAATATGGTTGAGTAAAATGAGTCCTGACTCGAGGCACAAATGATATGGTTGAGTCAAACGAGGCCCGACTCGAGCTGCAAATAATAAGGTTGAGTCAAACAAGGCCTGACTCGAGGCGCAAATGATATGGTTGGTTCAAACGAGGCTCGACTTGTGGAACAAATGATATGATTGAGCCAAACGAGGCTCGATTCGAGGCGCAAATAGTAAGGTTGAGTCAAACGAGGCCTGACTTGAGGCACAACTGATATGGTTAAGTCAAAAGAGGCCCGATTGGGGGCACAAATGATATGGTTGAGTAAAATGAGGCATGAATCGAGGCACAAATGATTAGGCCTTGTTTAACTCAACCATATCATTTGCGCCTCGAGTTGGGCCTCGTTTGACTCACCCATATCATTTGTACCTTGAGTTAGGCCTCGTTTGACTGAACCACATCATTTGCACCTTGAGTCGTGCCTTATTTGACTCAACCATATCATGTGCGCCTCGAGTCGGGACTTATTTTACTCACCCATATCATTTGTGCCTCGAGTCAAGCCTTGTTTGACTCAACTATATCATTTGCGCCTCGAGTCGAGCCTCGTTTGACTCAACCATATCAATTGCGCCTTGAGATAAGCCTCGTTTGACTCACCCATGTGTTTGTGCCTGCATTCATGCCTCGTTTAACTCAACCATATCATTTGTGCCTCAAGTCGGGCCTCGTTTCACTTAACCATATCATTTGCGCCATGAGTCTAGCATCGTTTAACTCAACTATATCATTTGCGCCTTGAGTCAGGCCTCATTTGACTCACCCTTATCATTTGCACCTAGAGTTAGGCCTTGTTTAACTCAACCATATCATTTGTGCCTCGAGTTGGGCCTCGTTTGACTCACCCATATCATTTGTGCCTTGAGTTAGGCCTCGTTTGACTAAACCACATCATTTGCACCTTGAGTCGTGCCTTGTTTGACTCAACCATATCATGTGCGCCTCGAGTCAGGACTCATTTTACTCACCCATATCATTTGTGCCTCGAGTCAAGCCTTGTTTGACTCAACCATATCATTTGCACCTCGAGTCGAGCCTCATTTGACTCAACCATATCAATTGTGCCTTGAGATGGGCCTCATTTGACTCACCCATGTGTTTGTGCCTGGAGTCATGCCTCGTTGGACTCAACCATATCATTTGCACCTCGTGTCTAGTCTCCTTTGACTCACCCATATCATTTGTGCCTCAAGTCAGGCCTCGTTCGACTGAACCATATCATTTACGCTACGAGTCGAGCATCATTTAACTCAACCATATCATTTGCGCCTCGAGTTTGGCCTCGTTTGACTCACCCTTATCATTTGCACCTAGCGTTAGGCCTTGTTTCACTCAACCATATCATTTGCGCCTCGAGTTGGGCCTCGTTTGACTGACCCATATCATTTGTGCCTTGAGTTAGGCCTCGTTTGACTGAACCACATCATTTTCACCTTGAGTCGGGCCTTGTTTGACTCAACCATATCATGTGCGCCTCGAGTCGAGACTCATTTTACTCACCCATATCATTTGTGCCTCGAGTCAAGCCTTGTTTGACTCAACCATATCATTTGCGCCTCGAGTCGAGCCTCGTTTGACTCAACCATATCAATTGCGCCTTGAGATAGGCCTCGTTTGACACACCCATGTGTTTGTGCCTGTAGTCATGCCTCGTTTAACTGAACCATATCATTTGCACCTCGTGTCTGGTCTCGTTTGGCTCACCCATATCATTTGTGCCTCAAGTCAGGCCTCGTTCGACTAAACCATATCATTTATGCCACGAGTCGAGCATCGTTTAACTCAACCATATCATTTGCGCCTTGAGTCAAGCCTCGTTTGACTCACCCTTATCATTTGCATCTAGAGTTAGGCCTTGTTTGACTTAACCATATCATTTACACCTCGAGTTGGGCCTCGTTTGACTCACCCTTATCATTTGTGCCTTGAGTCAGGGCTCGTTTGTCTGAACCACATCATTTGCACCTTGAGTCGGGCCTTGTTTGACTCAACCATATCATGTGCGCCTCGAGTCGGGACTCATTTTACTCACCCATATAATTTGTGCCTCGAGTCAAGCCTTGTTTGACTCAACCATATCAT
This sequence comes from Dicorynia guianensis, assembly GCA_037013595.1. Taxonomy (NCBI): domain Eukaryota; kingdom Viridiplantae; phylum Streptophyta; class Magnoliopsida; order Fabales; family Fabaceae; genus Dicorynia; species Dicorynia guianensis. The sequence continues at coordinate 14,788,232 of JASUAB010000012.1, read as the reverse complement.
TTGCTCCTCGAGTCGGGCATCATTTAACTCAACCATATCATTTGTGCCTTGAGTTGGGCCTCGTTTGACTCACCCTTATGATTTGCGCCTCGAGTTAAGCCTCGTTTGACTCAACTGTATCATTTGCGACTTGAGTCAAGTCTCGTTTGACTCACTCATATGTTTGTGCCTCGAGACGGGCCTGGTTGGACTTAACCATATCATTTGTGCCTTGAGTTGGGCCTCGTTTGACTCAATGATATCATTTGCACCTCAACTCGGGCCTTTTTTGACTCAGCCTTATCACTCACTCCTTAAGTCGGGCCTCGGTTGACTCAACCATATCATTTGCGTCTCAAGTCATGCCTCATTTGACTCACCCATATGTTTGCACCTCGAGTCAGGCCTCGTTTGGGTCACCTATATGTTTGTGCCTCAAGTCAGGCCTCATTTGACTACCCATATCAATTGTGCCTCGAGTCGGACATCGTTTGACTTAACTATATCATTTGTACCTTAAGTCCAGCCTCGTTTGACTCACCCATATCATTTGTGCCTCGAGACAAGCATCGTTTGACTTACTCATATCATTTGTGTCTCGAGTTAGGCCTCGTTGGACTTAACCACATCATTTGCGCCTTTGGCCGGGCCTCGTTTGACTCACCCTTATCATTTGCTCCTTAAGTCGGCCCTCGTCTGACTCAACCATATCATTTGCGCCGTGAGTCGGGCCTCGTTTGACTTACCCTTATCATTTGTGCCTCAAGTTGAGCCTTGTTTGACTCAAACATATCATTTGCGCCTCGAGTCGGGCCTCGTTTGACTCACACTTATCATTTGCGCCTCAAGTCGGGCCTCATTTGACTCAAACATATCATTTGCGCCTCGAGTCGGGCCTCGTTTGACTCAACCATATTAATTGCACCTCGAGATGGGCCTCATTTGACTCACCCATGTGTTTGCGCCTAGAGTCATGCCTTATTTGACTCAACCATATCATATGCGCCTCATGTATGGCCTCGTTTGACTCACCCATATCATTTGTGCCTCAAGTCAGGCCTCATTTGACTGAACCATATCATTTGCGCCACGAGTCGAGCATCATTTAACTCAACCATATCATTTGCATCTCGAGTCGGGCCTCGTTTAACTCACCCATATCATTTGCACCTAGAGTTAGCCCTTGTGTGACTCAACCATATCATTTGCGCCTCGAGTTAGGCCTCGTTTGACTTACCCATATCATTTGTGCCTTGAGTCAAGCCTCGTTTGACACAACCATATCATTTGCACATTGAGTCAGGCCTTGTTTGACTTAACCATATAATTTGTGCCTTGAGTCGGGCCTCATTTGACTCACCCATATGATTTGTTCCCTGAGTCGGGCCTCATTTGACTCTCCCTTATCATTTGCATCTCGAGTCTGGCCTTGTTTGACTCAACCATATCATGTTTGCCTCTAGTCGGGACTCATTTTACTCACCAATATCATTTGTGCCTCGAGTCCAGCCTCGCTTGACTCAACCATATTATTTGTGCCTCAAGTCAGGCATCATTTGACTCAACCATATCATTTGTGCCTCGAGTTAGGCCTCGTTTGACTCACCCTTATCATTTGCGCCTCGAGTTAAGCCTCGTTTGACTCAACCATATCATTTGCGACTCGAGTCGGGTCTCATTTGACTCACTCATATGTTTATGCCTCGAGATAGGCCTGGTTTGACTCAACCATATCATTTGCACCTCGAGTTGGGCCTCGTTTAACTCAACGATATAATTTGCACCTCGACTCGGGCCTCGTTTGACTTAGCCCTATCATTCGCTCCTTAAGTCGGGCCTCGTTTGACTTTACCATATCATTTGCGCCTCAAGTCGGGCCTCATTTGACTCACCCATATGTTTTCGCCTCGAGTCGAGCCTCGTTTGGCGCACCCATATGTTTGCACCTCGAGTCGTGCCTTATTTGACTATCCCATATCAATTGTGCCTCGAGTCAGGCCTCGATTGATTCAATCATATCATTTGCACCTCGAGTCGGGCCTCGTTTGACTTACACATATCATTTGTGCCTCGAGTTGGGCCTTATTTGACTTACCCTTATCATTTGTGCCTCAAGTCGAGCCTCGTTTGACTCAAACATATCATTTGCGCCTTGAGTCAAGCCTCCTTTGACTCACCCTTATCATTTGCGCCATTAGTCGGGCCTCGTTTGACTTAACCTTATCATTTGTGCCTCGAGTCAAGCCTCGTTTGGCTCAACCATATTATTTGCGACTCGAGTCGGGCCACAATTGAGTCACTCATATGTTTACGCCTAGAGTTGGGCCTCCTCTGACTTAACCATATCATTTGTGCCTCGAGTCGAGCCTAGTTTGACTTAACCATGTCAATTGTGCCACAAGTTGGGCCTCGTTTGACTCACCCATATCATTTGTACCTTGAGTCAGGGCTCGTTTGACTCAACTATATCATTTGCTCCTCGAGTCAAACCTCGTTTGACTTAACCATATCATTTGTGCCTCGAGTCAGGCCTCGATTGACTCACTCATATCATTTGTGCCTCAAGTCAGGCCTCATTTGACGCACCCATATGTTTGTGCCTCGAGTTGAGCCTCGTTTGAATCACCCATATGTTTGCGCCTAAAGTCGAGCCTCATTTGACTCACCCATATCATTTGTGCCTCATATCGGGCCTCGTTTGACTCACCCATATCATTTATGGGTCCGGTCGAGCCACGTTTGACTCACCTATATCATTTGTGCCTCGAGTCGGGCCTCTTTTGACTTAACCATATCATTTGTGCCTCCAGTTAGGCATTGTTTGACTCAACCATATTATTTATGCCTCGAGTCGGGCCTTGTTTGACTCAACCATGTTATTTGCGCCACAAGTCGAGCTTCGTTTGGTTCACTCATATTGTTTACGCCTCGAGTCAGGCCTTATTTCACTCACCCTTATATTTGCGCCTCTAGTCGAGCCTCATTTGACTCAACCATATCATTTGCGCATCAAGTCAAGGCTTGTTTGACTCAACCATATCATTTGTGCCTTGTGTCGAGCCACGTTTAACTCACCCTTATCATTTACGCCTCGACTTAGGCCTCGTTTGACTCAACCATATCATTTGCGCCTCGAGTCGGTCCTTGTTTGACTCGCCCATACCATTTGCACCTCGAGCCAGTCCTGGTTTGACACAACCATATCACTTGCACCTCAAGTTGGGCCTCGTTTGACTCACCCATATAATTTGTGCCTTGAATTGGGCCTCATTTGACACACCTATATCATTTGTGCCTCGAGTCGAGCCTCGTTTGACTGACCCATATGTTTGCGCCTTGAGTCAAGCCTCATTCAGCTCACCCATATGTTTGCGCCTCGAGTTGGGCCTCATTTGACTAACCCATGTCAATTGGGCCTTGAGTCGAGCCTCGTTGGACTCAACCATATCATTTGCGCCTCGAGTCAGGCCTCGTTTGACTTACCCATATGTTTGCACCTCGTGTCGAGCCTCGTTTGACTCGCCTATATCATTTGTACCTAGAGTTAGGCCTCGTTTGACTCAACCATATCATTTGCACCTTGTGTCGGGTCTCGTTTGACTCACCCATATCATTTGTGCCCTGAGTCAGGCCTCGTTTGACTCAACCATATCATTTGCGCCTCAGTTGGGCCTCGTTTCACTCACCCATATCATTTGTGCCTCAAGTCAGGCCTCGTTTAACTGACCCTTATCATTTATGCCTTGAGTCAGGCCTCGTTTGACTGACCCTTATCATTTGCGCCTCAAGTCAGGCCTCGTTTGACTCACTCATATCATTTGCTTCTCGAGTCGGGCATTGTTTCACTCAACCATATCATTTACTCCCCGAGTCAGGCATTGTTTGAATAAATCTTATCATTTGCGCCTCGAGTCGGGCCTGGTTTGACTCAACCATATCAATTGCACCTTGAGTTAGGCCCTGTTTGACTCACCCATATAATTTATGCCTCGAGTCAGGGCTCGTTTGACTCAACCATATCATTTACTCCTTGAGTCAATCCTTGTTTGACTCAACCATATCATTTGCACCTAGAGTCGGGCCTCCTTTGACCCACCCATATCATTTGCGCCTCAAGTCGGGCATCATTTGAATCAACCATATGTTTGCGCCTTGAGTCAGGCCTCGTTTGACTCACCCATATGTTTGCGCCTGGAGTTAGGTCTCGTTTAACTCACCCATATCATTTGTGTCTCATGTCAGGTCTTGTTTGACTGACCCATATCATTTGTGTCTCGAGTTGAGCCACGTTTGGCATACCCATATCATTTGTACCTCGAGTCAGGCATCATTTGACTCACCCTTATCATTTGCGCCTCCAGTCAGGCCTCGTTTGTCTCAAACATATCATTTGTGCCTCGAGTCGGGCCTCATTTGATTCACTCATATGTTTGCGCCTTGAGTCAATCCTCATTCGGCTCACCCATATGATTGCGGCTTGAGTCTAGCCTCATTTGACTAACCCATGTCAATTGTGCCCTAAGTCGAGCCTCGTTTGGCTCAACTATGCCATTTGCACCTCGAGTCAGGCCTCGTTTGACTTACCCATATCATTTGCGCCTCGAGTCAGGCCTGGTTTGACTCAACCATATAATTTATGCCTCGAGTCAAGTCTCGTTTGACTCACCCATATCATTTGTGTCTCAAGTCTAGCCTCATTTGACTTAACCATATCATTTGCACCTCAAGTCGGGCCTCATTTGACTCAAGCATATCATTTGCACCTCGAGTCGGGCCTCGTTTGACTTAGCCATATCATTTGCACCTCGAGTCAGGCCTGGTTTGACTCAACCATATCATTTGCGCCTCGAGTTGGACCTCGTTTGACTCAACCATATCATTTGTACCTCGAGTCAGGCCTCGTTCAACCATATCATTTATGCCTCGAGTCAAGCATCGGTTGACTTACCCATATCATTTGTGTCTCGAGTCAGGCCTCGTTTGACTTAACCATATCATTTGTGCCTTGAGTTGGGCCTCATTTGACTCAACCATATCATTTTCGCCTCGAGTTGGGCCTCGTTTAACTTACCCATATGTTTGCAACCCATGTCGGGCCTCGTTTGACTCACCCATATCATTTATGCCTCGAGTCAGGCCTCATTTGAATCAACCATATCATTTGTGCCTTGTGTCCAACCTCGTTTGACTCACCCATATCATTTGTGCCTCAAGTCAGGCCTTGATTGACTCAACCATATCATTTACAACTCGACTCGGGCCTCGTTTGACTCACCCTTATCATTTGCTCCTTAAGTCGGGCCTCATCTGACTCAACAATATCATTTGCGCCTCGAGTTGGGCCTCGTTTGACTTACCCTTATCATTTGCGCCTAGAGTCGAGCCCCGTTTGACTCACCCTTATATTTGCAGCTCAAGTTGGGCCTCATTTGACTCAAACATATCATTTACGTCTCGAGTTGGGCCTCGTTTGACTCAACCATATCAATTGCACCTCGAGATGGGCCTCGTTTGACTCACACATGTGTTTGTGCCTTGAGTCGGGCCTTGTTTGACTCGTCCTTATCATTTGCACCTTAAGTCAGGTCTCGTTTGACTCAACCATATCATTTGCGCCTCGTCTTTGGCCTCGTTTGACTCACCCATATCATTTGTGCCCCAAGTCAGGCCTCATTTGACTGAACCATATCATTTATGCCACGAGTTGAGCATCATTTAACTCAACCATATCATTTGTGCTTCGAGTTGGGCGTCGTTTGACCCACCCTTATCATTTGCACCTAGAGTCAGGCCTTGTTTGACTCAACCATATCATTTGTGCCTCAAGTTGGGCCTCGTTTGACTCACCCATATCATTTGTGCCTTGAGTCAGTCCTCGTTTGACTAAACCATATCATTTGCACCTCGAGTTGAGCTTTGTTTAACTTAAACATATCATGTGCACCTCGAGTCGAGACTCGTTTTACTCACTCATATCATTTGTGCCTTGAGTCAAGCCTCGTTTGACTAAACCATATCATTTGCGCCTCAAGTCGGGCATCATTTAACTCAACCATATCTTTTGCGCATCGAGTTGGGCCTCGTTTGACGCACCCTTATCATTTGCACCTCAAGTTAAGCCTCATTTGACTTAACCATATCATTTGTGACTCGAGTCGGGTCTCGTTTGACTCACTCATATGTTTGCGCCTCGAGACGGGCCTGGTTTGACTCAACATATCATTTACGCCTCGACTCCAGCCTCATTTAACACACCCATCTCATTTGCGCCTCAAGTTGGGCCTCGTTTGACTCACCCATATGTTTGCGCCTCGAGTCTGGCCTCGTTTGGCTCACCCATAAGTTTACACATCGAGTCGTGCCTCATTTGACTAACCCATATTAGTTGCACCTCGAGTCTGGCCTTGTTTGACTCACTCATATCATTTGTGCCTCAAGTTTGGCCAGGTTTGACTCAACCCTTTCATTTACACCTCGAGTCAGGCCTGGTTTGACTCAACCATATCATTTTCACCACGAGTTAGGCCATGTTTGACTCAACTATATCATTTGTGCCTCCAGTCAGTCCTTGTTTGACTCAACCAAATCATTTGCACCTCGAGCTGAGCTTCGTTTGACTCACCCATATCATTCGTGCCTCGATTTAGGCCTTGTTTGACTTAACCATATCATTTGCGCCTAGACTCGGGCCTCGTTTAACTTAACCAAATCATTTGCGCCTCGGGTCAGGCTTTGTTAGACTCACCTATACCTTTGCACCTCGAGTCAGGGCTCGTTTGACTCGCCCATATATTTTGTGCCTTGAGTTGGGCCTCGTTTGACTCACCCTTATCATTTGTACCTCAAGTCGGGCCTCGTTTGACTCAACCATTTCATTTGCACCTCGAGTCAGGCCTTGTTTGACTCAACCATATCATTTGTGCATCCAGTTGAGCCTCGTTTGACTCACCCATATGTTTGCGCCTCGAGGCAGGCCTCATTTAACTTACCCATATCATTGGTGCCACGAGTCGGGCATTGTTTGACTCAACCACATCATTTGCACCTCAAGTCGAGCGTTGTTTGACTCACCCATATCATTTATTCCTTGAGTCAGACCTCATTTAACTCACCCTTATCATTTATGCCTAGAGTCAGTCCTCGTTTGACTCAACCATATCATTTGTGCCTCGAGTCGACCGTTGTTTGTCTCACCCATATCATTTGTGCCTTGAGTCAGGCCTGGTTCGACTCAATCATTTAATTTGCGCCTCGAGTTGGACCACGTTCAACTTACCCATATCATTTGTGCCTCGAGTCAGGCCTCATTTGACTCAACCATATCATTTGCACCTTGAATCGGGCCCTGTTTGACTCAGCCATATCATTTGTACATTAAGGCGGGCCTTGTTTGTCTTGCCCATATCATTTGTGCCTTGAGTTAGGCCTTGTTTGACTCAACCACATCATTTACGCCTCAAGTCGTGCCTCATTTGACACGCCAATATCATTTGTGCCTTGAGTCGGGCCTCGATTAACTCACCCTTATCATTTGTGCCTCGAGTTGGGCCTCGTTAAACTTAACCATATCATTTATGTCTTGAGTCGGGCCTCATTTGACTGACTCATATCATTTTTGTCTCGAGTCGAGCCACATTTGACTCACCCATATCATTTGTGCCTCGAATCGTGCCTCTTTTGACTCAACCATATCATTTATGCTTTGTGTCAGGCCTTGTTTGACTGAATCATATCATTTGCGCCTCGAGTCAAGCCTCATTTAACTCACCCATATCAATCGTGCCTCGAGTCAAGCCTCGTTTGACTTAACCATATCATTTGTGCCTCAACTCGGGCCTCGTTTAACTCAACCAAACCATTTGTGCCTTGGGTTGGGCTTCATTTGATTCAGCCATATGTTTGTGCCTCGAGTCGGGCCTCGTTTGACTCACCCATATAATTTGTGCCTCGAGCCAGGAATCGTTTGACTCACCCTTATCATTTGTGCCTCGAGTCGGGCCTCGTTTGACTCAACCATATCATTTGCACCTCGAATCGAGCCTTGTTTGATTCAACCATATCATTTGCACATCTAGTCAGGCCTCATTTGACTCACCCATATCATTTGTGCCACGAGTTAGGCCTTGTTTGACTTGCTTATATCATTTGTTCCTTGAGTCAGGCCTTGTTTAACTCACCCTTATCCTTTGCACCTTGAGTCGGTCCTCGTTTGACTCAACCATATCATTTGCGCCCCGAGTCGACTGTCGTTTGACTCACCCATATCATTTGTGCCTCGGTTCGAGCCTCGTTTAACTGAACGAAATGATTTGCACCTTGGGTCAGGCTTTGTTTGACTCAAGTATACATTTGTGCCTCGAGTCAGGCCTTGTTTGACTCGCCCATATAATTTGAGCCTTAAGTCGAGCCTTCTTTGACTCACTCTTATCATTTGTGCCTCGAGTCGGGCCTCGTTTGACTCAACTATATCATTTGCACCTCGAGTCAGGCCTTGTTTGACTCAACCATATTATTTGCGCCTCAAGTCGGGCCTCGTTTGACTCACCCATATGTTTGCGCCTCGAGGCAGGCCTCATTTAACTCAGCCATATGTTTGCGCCAGGAGTTGGGCCTCCTCTGACTTACCCATATCATTAATGCCTCGAGTCAGGCCTCGTTTGAGTAAACCATATCATTGGCGCCTCAAGTCGGGCCTCGTTTGACTTAACCATATCATTTGTGCCTCAAGTGGGGCCTCATTTGACTCAACCATATCATTTGCGTCTTGAGTCGGGCCTCGTTCGACTCAACCATATGATTTATGCCCCGACTTAGACCTCGTTTGTCTTACCCTTCTCATTTGTGCCTCAAGTCAAGCCTCATTTGACTCAACCATATAATTTGCGCCTTGAGTCAGGCTTCGTTTGACTCACTCATATGGTTATGCCTCGACTCGGGCCTTGTTTGACTCAACCATATCATTTACGCCTTGAGTTGGGCCTCGTTAGACTCGCCCATGTGTTTGTGCCTTGAGTAGGGCCTCGTTTGACTCGCCCTTATTGTTTGTGCCTCGAGTCGGCCTCGTTTGACTCCACCATATCATTTGCACCTCGAGTTGGGCGTTGTTTGACTCAACCATATCATTTGCGCGTCAAGTCGAGCCTCATTTGACTGACCCATATCATTCGTGCCTTAAGTTAGGCCTCGTTTGACTGAACCATATTATTTACGCCTCGACTCGGGCCTCATTTAACTCAACCAAATCATTTGTGCCTCCGGTCGGGCTTTGTTTGACTCAGCTATACATTTGCGCCTTGAGTTGGGCCTCGTTTGACTCGCCCATATCATTTGTGCCTTGAGTCGAGCATCGTTTGACTCACCCTTATCATTTGTGCATCAAGTCGGGCCTCGTTTGACCCAACCATATCATTTACACCTCGAGTCGGGCCTTGTTTGACTCAACCATATCATTTGTGCCTCAAGTTGGACCTCGTTTGACTCACCCATATGTTTGCGCCTCGAGGCAGGCCTCGTTTGACTCACCCATATGTTTGCGCTAGGAGTTGGGCCTCGTTTGACTCACCCATATCATTTGTGCCTCGAGTTTGGCCTCGTTTGACTCAACCATATCATTCGCGCCTCAATTCAGGCCTCGTTTGGCTTAACCATATCATTTGTGCCTCAAGTCAGGCCTCGTTGGACTCAACCATATCATTTGCGCCTTGAGTGGGGCCTCGTTTGACTCACCCATATGTTTGCGCTAGGAGTTAGGCCTCGTTTGACTCACCCATATCATTTGTGCCTCGAGTCAGGCCTCGTTTGACTCAACCATATCATTTGTGCCTTGAGTGGGGTCTCATTTGACTCAACCATATCATTTGCATCTCAAGTCGGTCCTCGTTCGACTCAACCATATGATTTGTGTCCCGACTTAGACCTCGTTTGACTTACCCTTTTCATTTGTGCCTCGAGTCAAGCCTCATTTGACTCAACCATATCATTTGCGCCTCGAGTCGAGCTTCATTTGACTCACTCATATGGTTGCGCCTCGACTCGAGCCTCGTTTGACTCAACCACATCATTTGCGCCTCAAGTCGGGCCTTGTTTGACTCGCTCATATCATTTGTTCCTTGAGTCAGGCCTCGTTTAACTCACCCTTATCATTTGCGCTCGAGTCGGGCCTCGTTTGACTCAACCATATCATTTGCGCCTTAAGTCGGGACTCGTTTGACTCAACCATATCAATTGTGCCTTGAGTCAGGCCTCGTTTGACTCAACCATATCATTTGCGCCTCGAGTGGGGCCTCGTTTGACTCAACCATATCATTTGCATCTGAAGTCAGGCCTCGTTCGACTCAACCATATGATTTGCATCCCGACTTAGACCTCGTTTGACTTACCCTTTTTATTTGTGCCTCGAGTCAAGCCTCATTTGACTCAACCATATCATTTGCGCCTTGAGTCAGGCATTATTTGACTCACTCATATGGTTGCGCCTCGACTCGAGCCTCATTTGACTTAACCATATCATTTACGCCTCGTGTTGGGACTTGTTAAACTCGTGCCTGTGTTTCTGCCTTGAGTCGGGCCTCGTTTGACTCACCCTTATCATTTGTGCCTCGAGTCGGGCCTCGTTTGACTCAACCACATCATTTGCGCCTCAAGTCGGGCCTTGTTTGACTTGCTCATATCATTTGTTCCTTGAGTTAGGCCTCGTTTGACTCACCCTTATCATTTGTGCCTCGAGTTGGGCCTTATTTGACTCAACCATATCATTTGCGCCTCAAGTCGGTCCTCGTTTGACTCAACCATATCATTTGTGCCTCGAGTGGGGCCTCGTTTGACTTAACCATATCATTTGCGTCTCGAGTCAGGCCTCGTTCGACTCAACCATATGATTTATGCCCCGACTTAGACCTCGTTTGACTTACCCTTCTCATTTGTGCCTCGAGTCAAGCCTCATTTGACTCAACCATAGAATTTGTGCCTCGAGTCAGGCTTCGTTTGACTCACTCATATGGTTATGCCTCGATTCGGGCCTTGTTTGACTCAACCACATCATTTACACCTCAAGTCGTGCCTCATTTGACTCGCCAATATCATTTGTGCCTTGAGTCGGGCCTCGATTAACTCACCCTTATCATTTGTGCCTCGAGTCGGGCCTCGTTAAACTTAACCATATCATTTGTGTCTTGAGTCGGGCCTGGTTTGACGGACTCATATCATTTTTGTCTCGAGTCGAGCCACGTTTGACTCACCCATATCATTTGTGCCTCGAATCGTGCCTCTTTTGACTCAACCATATCATTTGTGCTTCGTGTCAGGCCTTGTTTGACTGAACCATATCATTTGCACCTCGAGTCAAGCCTTGTTTAACTCACGCATATCATTCTTGCCTAGAGTCAGGCCTCGTTTGACTTAACCATATCATTTGCGCCTCAACTCGGGCCTCGTTTAACTCAACCAAACCATTTGTGCCTCGGGTTGGGCTTCATGTGATTCAGCCATATGTTTGCGCCTCGAGTCGGGCCTCGTTTGACTCACCCATATAATTTGTGCCTCGAGCCGAGAATCGTTTGACTCACCCTTCTCATTTGTGCCTCAAGTTGGGCCTCGTTTGACTCAACCATATCATTTCTCCTCGAATTGGGCCTTGTTTGACTCAACCATATCATTTACGCATCTAGTCGAGCCTCATTTGACTCACCCATATCATTTGTGCCATGAGTCGGGCCTTGTTTGACTCAACCACATCATTTGTGCCTTAAATCGGGCCTTGCTTGACTCGCTCATATCATTTGTTCCTTGAGTCAGGCCTCATTTAACTCACCCTTATCTTTTGCTCCTTGAGTTGGTCCTCATTTGACTCAACCATATCATTTGCGCCTCGAGTAGACTGTCGTTTGACTCACCCATATCATTTGTGGCTCGGCTCGAGCCTCGTTTAACTCAACGAAATGATTTGCACCTTGGGTCGGGCTTTGTTTGACTCAGGTATACATTTGTGCCTCGAGTCAGGCCTCGTGTGACTCGCCCATATAATTTGTGCCTTAAGTCGAGCCTTGTTTGACTCACTCTTATCATTTGTGTCTCGAGTCAGGCCTCGTTCGACTCAACTATATCATTTACACCTCGAGTCGGGCCTTGTTTGATTCTACCATATCATTTGCACCTCAAGTCGGGCCTCGTTTGACTCACCCATATGTTTGCGCCTCAAGGCAGGCCTCATTTAACTCAGCCATATGTTTGCACCAGGAGTTGGGCCTCCTTTGACTCACCCATATCATTAATGCCTCGAGTCAGCCCTCGTTTGAGTCAACCATATCATTGGCGCCTCAAGTCGGGCCTCGTTTGACTTAACCATATCATTTGTGCCTCGAGTAGGGCCTCGTTTGACTCAACCATATCATTTGCGTCTCGAGTCGGGCCTCGTTCGACTCAACCATATGATTTATGCCCCGACTTAGACCTCGTTTGACTTACCCTTCACATTTGTGCCTCGAGTCAAGCCTCATTTGACTCAACCATATAATTTGCGCCTCGAGTCAAGCTTCGTTTGACTCACTCATATGGTCATGCCTTGACTCGGGCCTTGTTTGACTCAACCATATCATTTACGCCTTGAGTTGGGCCTCGTTAGACTCACCCATGTGTTTGTGCCTTGAGTCAGGCCTCGTTTGACTCACCCTTATCGTTTGTGCCTCGAGTCGGCCTCGTTTGACTCCACCATATCATTTGCACCTCAAGTTGGGCGTTGTTTGACTCAACCATATCATTTGCACATCAAGTCAAGCCTCGTTTGACTGACCCATATCATTCGTGCCTTAAGTCAGGCCTCGTTTGACTGAACCATATCATTTGCGCCTTGACTCGGGCCTCATTTGACTCAACCAAATCATTTGCGCCTCGGGTCGGGCTTTGTTTGACTCAGCTATACATTTGCGCCTTGAGTTGGGCCTCGTTTGACTCGCCCATATAATTTGTGCCTTGAGTCGTGCATCATTTGACTCACCCTTATCATTTGTGCATCGAGTCGGGCCTCGTTTGACTCAACCATATCATTTACACCTCAAGTCGGGCCTTGTTTGACTCAACCATATCACTTGTGCCTCAAGTCGGACCTCGTTTGACTCACCCATATGTTTGCACCTCAAGGAAGGCCTCGTTTGACTCACCCATATCATTTGTGCCTAGAGTTCAGCCTCGTTTGACTCAACCATATCATTCGCGCCTCAATTCAGGCCTCGTTTGGCTTAACCATATCATTTGTTCCTCGAGTCAGGCCTCGTTTGACTCAACCATATCATTTGCGCCTTGAGTGGGGCCTCGTTTGACTCACCCATATGTTTGCGCCAGGAGTTAGGCTTCGTTTGACTCACCCATATCATTTGTGCCTCGAGTCGGGCCTTGTTTGACTCAACCATATCATTTGTGCCTTGAGTGGGGTCTCATTTGACTCAACCATATCATTTGCATCTCAAGTCAGGCCTCGTTCGACTCAACCATATGATTTGCGTCCCGACTTAGACCTCGTTTGACTTACCCTTTTCATTTGTGCCTCGAGTCAAGCCTCATTTGACTCAACCATATCATTTGCGCCTCGAGGCGAGCTTCATTTGACTCACTCATATGGTTGCGCCTCGACTCGAGCCTCGTTTGACTCAACCACATCATTTGTGTCTCAAGTCGGGCCTTGTTTGACTCGCTCATATCATTTATTCCTTGAGTCAGACCTCATTTAACTCACCCTTATCATTTGCGCTCGAATCGGGCCTCGTTTGACTCAACCATATCATTTGTGCGTCAAGTCAGGCCTCGTTTGACTCAACCATATCATTTGTGCCTCGAGTCAGGCCTCGTTTGACTCAACCATATAATTTGTGCCTCGAGTGGGGCCTCGTTTGACTCAACCATATCATTTGCATCTGAAGTCAGGCCTCGTTCGACTCAACCATATCATTTGCATCCCGACTTAGACCTCGTTTGACTTACCCTTTTTATTTGCGACTCGAGTCAAGCCTCATTTGACTCAACCATATCATTTGTGCCTCGACTCAGGCTTTATTTGACTCACTCATATGGTTGCGCCTCAACTCTAGCCTCATTTGATTCAACCATATCATTTACGCCTCGAGTTAGGACTCGTTAAACTCGCGCATGTGTTTGTGCCTTGAGTCGGGCCTCGTTTGACTTACCCTTATCATTTGTGCCTCGATTCGGTCCTTGTTTGACTCAACCACATCATTTGCACCTCAAGTCGGGCCTTGTTTGACTCGCTCATATCATTTGTTCCTTGAGTCAAGCCTCGTTTAACTCACCCTTATCATTTATGCTCGAGTTGGGCCTTATTTGACTCAACCATATCATTTACGCCTCAAGTCGGGCCTCGTTTGACTCAACCATATCATTTGTGCCTTGAGTCAGGCCTCGTTTGACTCAACCATATCATTTGTGCCTCGAGTGGGGCCTCGTTTAACTTAACCATATCATTTGCGTCTCGAGTCAGGCCTCGTTCAACTCAACCATATGATTTATGCCCCGACTTAGACGTCGTTTGACTTACCCTTCTCATTTGTGCCTTGAGTCAAGCCTCATTTGACTCAACCATAGAATTTGCACCTCGAGTCAGGCTTTGTTTGACTCACTCATATGGTTATGCCTCGACTCGGGCCTTGTTTGACTCAACCACATCATTTATGCCTCAAGTCGTGCCTCATTTGACTCGCCAATATCGTTTGTGCCTTTAGTTGGGCCTCGATTAACTCACCCTTATCATTTGTGCCTCGAGTTGGGCCTCGTTAAACTTAACCATATCATTTGTGTCTTGAGTCGGGCCTCGTTTGACTGACTCATATCATTTTTGTCTCGAGTCGAGCCACGTTTGACTCACCCATATCATTTGTGCCTCGAATCGTGCCTCTTTTGACTCAACCATATTATTTGTGCTTCGTGTCAGGCCTTGTTTGACTGAACCATATTATTTACGCCTCGAGTCAAGCCTCATTTAACTCACCCATATCATTCTTGCCTAGAGTCAGGCCTCGTTTGACTTAACCATATCATTTGCGCCTCAACTCGGGCCTTGTTTAACTCAACCAAACCATTTGCGCCTCGGGTTGGGCTTCATGTGATTCAGCCATATGTTTGCGTCTCGAGTCAGGCCTCGTTTGACTCACCCATATAATTTGTGCCTCGAGCCAGGAATCGTTTGACTCACCCTTATCATTTGTGCCTCGAGCCAGGCCTCATTTGACTTAACCATATCATTTACACCTCGAATTGGGACTTGTTTGACTCAACCATATCATTTACGCATCTAGTCGGGCCTCATTTGACTCACCCATATATTTGTGCCATGAGTCGGGCCTTGTTTGACTCAACCACATCATTTGTGCCTTAAATCGGGCCTTGTTTGACTCGCTCATATCATTTGTTCCTTGAGTCAGGCCTCGTTTAACTCACCCTTATCCTTTGCACCTCGAGTTGGTCCTCGTTTGACTCAACCATATCATTTACGCCTCGAGTAGTCTGTCGTTTGACTCACCCATATCATTTGTGCCTTGCCTCGAGCCTTGTTTAACTCAACGAAATGATTTGCACCTTGGGTCGGGCTTTGTTTGACTCAGGTATACATTTGTGCCTCGAGTCAGGCCTCGTTTGACTCGCCCATATAACTTATGCCTTAAGCCGAGCCTCGTTTGACTCACTCTTATCATTTGTGTCTCGAGTCGGGCCTCGTTTGACTCAACTATATCATTTGCACCTCGAGTCGGGCCTTGTTTGACTCAACCATATCATTTGCGCCTCAAGTCGGGCCTCGTTTGACTCACCCATATGTTTGCGCCTCGAGGCAGGCCTCATTTAACTCAGCCATATGTTTGCGCCAGGAGTTGGGCCTCCTTTGACTCACCCATATCATTAATGCCTCGAGTTAGGCCTCGTTTGAGTCAACCATATCATTGGTGCCTCAAGTCGGCCTCGTTTGACTTAACCATATCATTTGTGCCTCGAGTGGGGCCTCGTTTGACTCAACCATATTATTTGCGTCTCGAGTCGAGCCTCGTTCGACTCAACCATATGATTTATACCTCGACTTAGACCTTTTTTGACTTACCCTTCTCATTTGTGCCTCGAGTCAAGCCTCATTTGACTCAACCATATAATTTATGCCTCGAGTCAGGCTTCGTTTGACTCACTCATATGGTTATGCCTCGACTTGGGCCTTGTTTGACTCAACCATATCATTTACGCCTTGAGTTGGGCCTCATTAGACTCGCCCACGTGTTTGTGCCTTGAGTCGGGCCTCGTTTGACTCACCCTTATCATTTGTGCCTCGAGTCAGGCCTCGTTTGACTCTGCCATATCATTTGCACGTCGAGTTGGGCATTGTTTGACTCAACCATATCATTTACGGGTCAAGTCGAGCCTCGTTTGACTGACCCATATCATTCGTGCCTCAAGTCAGGCCTCGTTTGACTGAACCATATCATTTGCGTCTCGACTCGGGCCATATTTAACTCACCCAAATCATTTGCGCCTCGGGTCGTGCTTTGTTTGACTCAGCTATACATTTGCGCCTTGAGTTGGGCCTCGTTTGACTTGCCCATATAATTTGTGCCTTGAGTCGGGCATCGTTTGACTCACCCTTATCATTTGTGCATCGAGTCGGGCCTCGTTTGACTCAACCATATCATTTACACCTCGAGCCGGGCCTTGTTTGACTCAACCATATCATTTGTGCCTTAAGTCGGACCTTGTTTGACTCACCCATATGTTTGCGCCTTGAGGTAGGTCTCGTTTGACTCACCCATATGTTTGCAC
Organism: Dicorynia guianensis; assembly: GCA_037013595.1. Lineage (NCBI taxonomy): Eukaryota > Viridiplantae > Streptophyta > Magnoliopsida > Fabales > Fabaceae > Dicorynia > Dicorynia guianensis. The sequence continues at coordinate 14,771,453 of JASUAB010000012.1, read as the reverse complement.
TAGGAGTTGGGCCTCTTTTGACTCACCCATATCATTTGTGCCTCGAGTTGGGCCTCGTTTGACTCAACCATATCATTTGTGCCTCGAGTCAGGCCTCATTTGACTCAACCATATCATTTGTGCCTTGACTGGGGCCTCGTTTGACTCAACCATATGTTTGCAGCAGGAGTTAGGCCTCGCTTGACTTACCCATATCATTTGTGCCTCGAGTCGAGCCTCGTTTGACTCAACCATATCATTTGTGCCTTGAGTGGGGTCTCATTTGACTTAACCATATCATTTGCATCTCAAGTTGGGCCTCGTTCGACTCAACCATATGATTTGCGTCCCAACTTAGACCTCGTTTGACTTACCCTTTTCATTGTGCCTCGAGTCAAGCCTCATTTGACTCAACCATATCATTTGCGCCTTGAGTCGAGCTTCATTTGACTCACTCATATGGTTACGCCTCGACTCGAGCCTCGTTTGACTCAACCACATCATTTGCGCCTCAAGTCGGGCCTTGTTTGACTTGCTTATATCATTTGTTTCTTGAGTCAGGCCTCGTTTAACTCACCCTTATCATTTGCGCTCGAGGCAGGCCTCGTTTGACTCAACCATATCCTTTGCGCCTCAAGTCGGGCCTCGTTTGACTTAACCATATCATTTGTGCCTCGAGTCAGGCCTCGTTTGACTCAACCATATCATTTGTGCCTCGAGTGGGGCCTCGTTTGATTTAACTATATCATTTGCATCTGAAGTCAGGCCTCATTCGACTCAACCATATGATTTATGCCCCGACTTAGACCTCGTTTGACTTACCCTTCTCATTTGTGCCTCGAGTCAAGCCTCATTTGACTCAACCATATAATTTGTGCCTCGAGTCAGGCTTCGTTTGACTCACTCATATGGTTATGCCTTGACTCGGGCCTTGTTTGACTAAACCACATCATTTACGCCTCAAGTCGTGCCTCATTTGACTCGCCAATATCATTTGTGCCTTGAGTCGGGCCTCGATTAACTCACCCTTATCATTTGTGGCTCGAGTTGGGCCTCGTTAAAGTTAACCATATCATTTGTGTCTCGAGTCGAGCCTCGTTTGACTCCACCATACCATTTGCACCTCGAGTTACGCGTTGTTTCACTCAACCATATCATTTGCGCGTCAAGTCGAGCCTCGTTTGACTGACCCATATCATTTGTGCCTCAAGTCAGGCCTCGTTTGACTGAACCATATCATTTGTGCCTCGAGTCAGGCCTTGTTTGACTCAACCACATCATTTGCGCCTCAAGTCGGGCCTTGTTTGACTTGCTCATATCATTTGTTCCTTGAGTCAAGCCTCGTTTAACTCACCCTTATCATTTGCGCTCGAGTTGGGCCTTATTTGACTCAACCATATCATTTGTGCCTCAAGTCGGGCCTCGTTTGACTCAACCATATCATTTGTGCCTCGAGTCAGGCCTCGTTTGACTCAACCATATGATTTATGCCCCGACTTAGACCTCGCTTGACTTACCCTTTTCATTTGTGCCTCGAGTCAGGCCTCATTTGACTCAACCATATAATTTGTGCCTCGAGTCAGGCTTTGTTTGACTCACTCATATGGTTATGCCTCGACTCGGGCCTTGTTTGACTCAACCATATCATTTACGCCTCGAGTTGGGCCTCTTTAGACTCGCCCATGTGTTTATGCCTTGAGTCGGGCCTCGTTTGACTCACCCTTATCATTTGTGCCTCGAGTCGGGCCTCGTTTGACTCCACCATATCATTTGCACCTCAAGTTGGGTGTTGTTTGACTCAACCATATCATTTGCGCGTCAAGTCGAGCCTCGTTTGACTGACCCATATCATTCGTTCCTTAAGTCAGGCCTCGTTTGACTGAACCATATCATTTGCGCCTCGACTCGGGCCTCGTTTAAGTCAACCAAATCATTTGCACCTCGGGTCGGGCTTTGTTTGACTCAGCTATACATTTGCGCCTTGAGTCAGGCCTCATTTGACTTGCCCATATAATTTGTGCCTTGAGTCGGGCATCGTTTGACTCACCCTTATCATTTATGCCTCGAGTCAGGCCTCGTTTGACTCAACCCTATCATTTGTGCCTTGAGTGGGGCCTCATTTAACTTGACCATATCATTTGCATCTTGAGTCGGGCCTCGTTTGACTCAACCATATGATTTGTGCCCCAACTTAGACCTCGTTTAACTTACCCTTCTCATTTGTGCCTCGAGTCAAGCCTCATTTGACTCAACCATATAATTTGTGCCTCGAGTCAGGGCTTCGTTTGACTCACTCATAGGGTTATGCCTCGACTTAGGCCTTGTTTGACTCAACCATATCATTTACGCTTCGAGTTGGGCCTCCTTAGACTCGCCCATGTGTTTGTGCCTTGAGTCGAGCCTCGTTTGACTCACCCATGTGTTTGTGCCTTGAGTCGAGCCTTGTTTGACTCACCCTTATCATTTGTGCCTCGAGTCGGGCCTCGTTTGACTCAACCATATCATTTGCACCTCGAGTTGGGCATTGTTTGACTCCACCATAACATTTGCACGTCAAGTCGAGCCTCGTTTGATTCACCCATATCATTCATGCCTCAAGTCAGGCCTCGTTTGACTAAACCATATCATTTGCACCTCGACTCGGGCCTCGTTTAACTCAACCAAATCTTTTGCACCTCGGGTTGGGTTTTGTTTGACTCAGCTATACGTTTGCGCCTCGAGTCGGGCCTCGTTTAACTCGCCCATATAATTTGTGCCTTGAGTCGGGCATTGTTTGACTCACTCTTATCATTTGTGCCTCAGGTCGGGCCTCGTTTGACTCAACTATATCATTTACACCTCGAGTCGGGCCTTGTTTAACTCAACCATATCATTTGTGCCTCAAGTCGGGCCTCATTTGACTCACCATATGTTTGCGCCTTAAGGTAGGCCTTGTTTGACTCACCCATATGCTTGCGCAAGGAGTTGGGCCTCGTTTGACTCAACCATATCATTTGTGCCTCGAGTTGGGCCTCGTTTGACTCAACCATATCATTTGTGCCTTGAGTCAGGCCTCGTTTGACTCAACCATATCATTTGTGCCTTGAGTGGGGCCTCGTTTAACTCACCCATATGTTTGCACTAGGAGTTAGGCCTCGTTTGACTCACCCATATCATTTGTGCCTTAAGTTGCCTCGTTTGACTCAACCATATCATTTGCACCTCAATTCAGGCCTCGTTTGACTCAACCATATCATTTGTGCCTCAAGTGGGGCCTCGTTTGACTCAACCATATCATTTGCATCTCCAGTCGGGCCTTGTTCGACTCAACCATATGATTTGCGTCCCGACTTAGACCTCGTTTGACTTACCCTTTTCATTTGTGCCTCGAGTCAAGCCTCATTTGACTCAACCATATCATTTGCGCCTCGAGTCAGGCTTCATTTGACTCACTCATATGGTTGCGCCTCGACTCGAGCCTTATTTGGCTGAACCATATCATTTATGCCTCGAGTTAGGCCTCGTTAAACTCGCCCATGTGTTTGTGCCTTGAGTCTGGCCTCGTTTGACTCACCCTTATCATTTGTGCCTCGAGTCGGGCCTCGTTTGACTCAACCACATTATTTGCGCCTCAAGTCGGGCCTTGTTTGACTCGCTCATATTATTTGTTCCTTGAGTCAGGCCTCATTTAACTCACCCTTATCATTTGCTCTCGAGTCAGACCTTGTTTGACTCAACCATATCATTTGCGCCTCAAGTTGGGCCTCGTTTGACTCAACCATATCATTTGTGCCTCGAGTCAGGCCTTGTTTGACTCAACCATATCATTTATGCCTCGAGTGGGGCCTCGTTTGACTTAACCATATCATTTGTGTCTCGAGTCAGGCCTCGTTCGACTCAACCATATGATTTGTGCCCCGACTTAGACCTCATTTGGCTTACCCTTCTCATTTGTGCCTCGAGTCAAGCCTCATTTGACTTAACCATATAATTTGCACCTCGAGTCAGGCTTCGTTTGACTCACTCATATGGTTGTGCCTCGACTAGGGCCTTGTTTGACTCAACCATATCATTTATGCCTCGAGTTGGGCCTCATTAGACTCACCCATGTGTTTGTGCCTTGAGTCGAGCCTCGTTTGACTTACCCTTATCATTTGTGCCTTGAGTCGGGCCTTGTTTGAGTCAACCATATCATTTGTGCCTCAAGTCAGGCTTCGTTTGACTTAACCATATCATTTGTGCCTCGAGTTAGGCCTCGTTTGGCTCTACCATATCATTTGTGCCTCGAGTGGGGCCTTGTTTGACTCAACCATATCATTTGCGCCTCAAGTCGGGCCTCATTTGACTCAACCATATGATTTGTGCCCCAACTTAGACCTCGTTTGACTTACCCTTTTTATTTGTGCCTCGAGTCAAACCTCATTTGACTCAACCATATCATTTGCACCTCGAGTTGGGCTTTGTTCGACTCCCTCATATGGTTGCACCTCGACTCGAGCCTCGTTTGACTCAACCATATAATTTATGCCTCGAGTTGGGCCTCGTTAGACTCGCCCATGTAATTGTGCCTTGAGTCGGGCCTCGTTTGACTCACCCTTATCATTTGTGCCTCGAGTTGGGCCTCATTTAACTCAACCATATCTTTGCACCTCGAGTCAGACCTTGTTTGACTCAACCATATCATTTGCGCATCAAGTCGGGACTCGTTTGACTCACCCATATCATTTATGCCACGAGTCGGGCCTTGTTTGACTCAACCATATCATTTGCGCCTCAAGTCAGGCCTTATTTGACTCGCTCATATCATTTGTTCCTTGAGTCAGGCCTCGTTTAACTCATCCTTATCATTTGCGCTCGAGTCGGTCCTCATTTGACTCAACCATATCATTTGCACCTCAAGTTGATCGTCATTTAACTCACCCATATCATTTGCGCCTTGAGTCAGGCCTGCTTCGACTCAACCATATAATTTGTGCCTCGAGTTAGACCTCGTTTAACTCACCCATATCATTTGTGCCTCGAGTCAGGCCTTATTTGACTCAACCATATCAATTGCGTCTCGAGTCGAACCCCGTTTGGCTCAACATATCATTTGCGCATCGAGGCAGGCCTTGTTTGACTTACCCATGTCATTTGTGCCTCGAGTCAGGCCTTGTTTGACTCAACCACATCATTTACGCCTCAAGTCATGCCTCATTTGACTCGCCCATATCATTTGTGCCTTGAGCCGAGCATCGTTTAATTCAACCTTATCATTTGCGCCTCGAGTCAAACCTCGTTTGACTCAACCATATCATTTGCGTCTTGAGTCGGGCCTCGTTTGACTGACACATATCATTTGTGGCTCGAGTCGAGCCATGTTTGACTTACCCTATCATTTGTGCCTCAAGTCGGGCCTCGTTTGACTCAACCATATCATTTGCGCCTCAAGTCGGGCCTCGTTTGACTCAACCATATCATTTATGCCTCGAGTCAAGCCTCATTTGACTCAACCGTATCATTTGTGCCTCGAGTGGGGCCTCGTTTGACTCAACCATATAATTTGCGTCTCGAGTCAGGCCTCGTTCGACTCAACCATATGATTTGTGCCCTGAGTTAGACCTTGTTTAACTTATCCTTTTCATTTGTGCCTCGAGTCAAGCCTCATTTGACTCAACCGTATCATTTGCGCCTCGAGCCGGGCTTCGTTTGACTCACTCATATGTTTGCGCCTCGACTCGAGCCTCGTTTGACTCAACCATATCATTTGCGCCTCGAGTTGAGCCTTGTTTGACTCACCCATATAATTTGTGCCTCGAGTTAGGTCTCATTGGACTTAACCATATCATTTGTGCCTTGAGTCAGACCTCGTTTGACTGACACATATCATTTGTGGCTCGAGTCGAGCCATGTTTGACTCACCCATATCATTTGTACCTCGAGTCGGGCCTCACTTGACTCACCCATATCATTTGTGCCTCGAGTCGGGCCTTGTTTGTCTCACCCATATGTTTTCGCCTTGAGTCAGGCCTCGTTTGACTCGCCCATATCATTCGCGCCTCGAGTAAAGCCATGTTTGATTGAACCAAATGATTTGTGCCACAAGTCGGGCCTCGTTTCACTTACCCATATCATTTGCACCTCGAGTCAGGCCTCATTTAACTCACCCATATGTTTGTGCGTCGAGGCGGGCCTTGTTTGGCTCACCCATATGTTTGCATCTTGAGTCGTGCCTTGTTTGACTCACCCATATCATTTGTGCCTCAAGTCGGGCCTCGTTTGACTCTCCCACTCGAGTCATGCCTCGTTTGACTCACCCATATGTTTGGCCTTGAGATGGGTCTTGTTTGACTCACCTATAAGTTTGCACGTGGAGTTAGACCTCGTTTGACTCACCCATATCATTAGCATGTCGAGTCGAGCCTCGTTTTACTGATCCATATCATTTGTGCCTCGTCTCGGGCCTCGTTTGACTCAACCAAATCATTTGCACGTCGAGTTGGGACTCGTTTGACTAAACTACATCATTTGCACCTTGAGTCAGGACTCGTTTCACTTACCCATATCATTTGCGCCTCGAGTCGAACCTCATTTGACTCACCCATATGTTTGCACATCGAGGCGGGCCTCGTTTGGCTCACCCATATGTTTGCGCCTCGAGTCGTGCCTTGTTTGACTCACCCATACCATTTGTGCCTCAAGTCGGGCCTTGTTTGACTCACCCATATGTTTGCACCTTGAGTTGGGCCTCATTTGACTCATCCATATCATTTGTGCCTCGAGTCAGGCCTCGTTTGACTCACCTATATATTTGAGCCTCAAGTTTAGTCTCGTTTGTCTTACCCATATGTTTGCGCGTCGAGTGGTGCCTCATTTGACAAACCCATATTAGTTGTGCCTCGAGTCAAGCCTTATTTGACTCAATCATATCATTTGCTCCTCGAGTTGGGCCTCGTTTGACTTAACCATATCATTTCTGCCCTGGGTTAGGCCTCGTTTGACTCAACCATATAATTCGTGCCTCGAGTCAGGTCTCGTTTGACTTAACCATCTCATTTGTGCCTCGGGTCGGGCCTTGCTTGACTCACCCATATTTTTTGTGCCTTGAGTTGGGCCTCATTTGACTCACCCATATGTTTGTGCCTCGAGTCAGGCCTCATTTGAGTCAACCATATCATTTGCGCCTCAAGTCAGGCCTTGTTTGACTCAACCATATCATTTGCGCATTGAGTCAGGCCTTGTTTGACTTATCCATATCATTTGTACCTCGAGTCAGGTCTTGTTTGACTCAACCACATTATTTACGCCTCAGGTCGAGCCTCGTTTGACTCGCCCATATCAACTGGGCCTCGAGTAGGGCTTGTTTAACTCAACCATATCATTTGTGCCTCATGTTGGACCTTATTTGACTTACCCATATCATTTGTGCCTCAAGTCAGGCCTCGTTTGACTCAACCATATCATTTGCGCCTCGAGTCAAGTCGGGCCTTGTTTGACTCACCCATATCATTTGTGCCACGAGTCGTGCCTTGTTTGACTCAACCGCATCATTTGCGCCTCAAGTCAGGCCTTGTTTGAGTCGCTCATATCATTTGTTCCTTGAGTCAGGCCTCGTTTAGCTCACCCTTATCATTTGTGCTCGAGTCGGTCCTCGTTTGACTCAACCATATCATTTGCGCCTCAAGTCGATCGTTGTTTGACTCACCCATATCATTTGTACCTTGAGTCAGGCCTGCTTCGACTTAACCATATAATTTGTGCCTCGAGTTAGACCTCATTTGACTCACCCATATCATTTGTGCCTTGAGTCAGGCCTTATTTGACTCAACCATATCATTTGTGTCTCGAGTCGAGCCCTGTTTAACTCAACATATCATTTGGGCATTGAGGCAGGCCTTGTTTGACTTACCCATGTCATTTGTGCCTCGAGTCGGGCCTTGTTTGACTCAACCACATCATTTACGCCTTAAGTCATGCCTCATTGGACTCGTTGTGCCTTGAGCCGAGCATCGTTTAACTCAACCTTATCATTTGTGCCTCGAGTCAAACCTCATTTGACTCAACCATATCATTTGTGTCTCGAGTCGGGCCTCGTTTGACTGACACATATCATTTGTGGCTCGAGTCGAGCCATGTTGGACTCGCCCATATCATTTGTGCCTCGAGTCGGGCCTCTTTTGACTCAATATACCATTTCCACTTCGTGTTAGGCCTTGTTTAACTCAACCACATCATTTGCACCTCAAGTCGGGCCTCGTTAGACTCACCTATATGTTAGCACTTTGAAGAAGGCCTCGTTTGACTCACCCTATCATTTGTGCCTCAAGTCGGGCCTCGTTTGACTCAACCATATCATTTGTGCCTCGAGTCCTCATTTGACTTGACCGTATCATTTGTACCTCGAGACAGGCCTTGTTTGGCCCAATCATATCATTGTGCCTTGAGGCTGGCCTCGTTTGACTCACCCTTATCTTTTGCGCCTCAAGCATCGTGCCTCGTTTGACTCAACCATATCATCTATGCTTCGAGTCTGGCCTCGTTTGACTTAACCATAACATTTGTGCCTCAAGTCAGCCCTCGTTTGGCTCACCCATATCATTTATGCCTCGACTCGGGCCTCGTTCGACTTAACCATATCATTTACGCCTAGAGTCGGGCCTCGATTGATTCACCCATATCATTTGTGCCTCGTCTGATACAACCGTATCATTTGTGCCTCGAGTCGGCCTTTTTTGACTCTTCCTTAACATTTGCGCCTCGAGTCTGGGCTTGTTTGGCTCAATCATACCATTGTGCCTTGAGTGGGGTATCATTTGACTCAACCATATCATTTGCGCCTCGAGTCGGGCCTCATTTGACTTAACCATATCGTTTATGCCTCGAGTCGGGCTCGTTTGACTCACCCATATCATTTGTGCCTCAAGTCGGGCCTCGTTTTACTCAACCATATCATTTACACCTCGAGTCGGGCATCAATCAACTCAACCTTATCATTTGTGCCTCGAGTCGGGCCTCGTTTGACTCAACCATATCATTTGTGCCTCGAGTCGGGCGTTGTTAGACTCAACCTTATCATTTTTGCTTCGAGTTGGGCCTCGTTCGACTCAACCTTATCATTTGCGCCTCGAGTCAAGCATAGTTCCACTCAACCTTATCATTTGTGCCTCGAGTCGGGCCTCATTTGACTCAACCATATCATTTGTGCGTCAATTCGGGCCTTGTTTGACTCACCATTACCATTTGCGCTTGGAGTCGAGCCTTGTTTAACTCAACCACATCATTTGTGCCTCAAGTCGGGCCTCGTTTCACTTACCCTTACAATTTGCACCTTGAGTTGGGCCTCGTTTGACTCAACTTTATTCTTTGTGCCTCCAATCAGGCCTCATTTGACTCACCCTTACAACTTACACCTCGAGTAGGGCCTCGTTTGACACAACCTTATCATTTGTGCCTTAAGTCGGGCCTCGTTTGACTTAACCATATCATTTACGCCTCAAGTTGGGCCTTGTTTGACTCAACCATATCTTTTGCGCCTTGAGTCGAGCCTTATTTGACTCAACCTTATCATTTGTGCCTCTAGTCGGGCCTCGTTTGACTTAACCATATCATTTATGCCTCGAGTCGGGCCTCGTTTGACTCCTCCTTACAACTTGCATCTCGAGTCGGGTCTCGTTTGACTCAACCAGTTCTTTTGCGGTCGAGTCGAGCCTTGTTTGACTCAAGCTTATCATTTGTGCCTCAAGACGAGCCTCGTTTGACTCAACCATATCATTTACACATCGAGTCGGCCCTCGTTTGACTCTAGCATATCATTTACGCCTTGAGTCGGGCCTCGTTCGACTCAACCATATCATTTGCGCTTTGAGTCGAGCCTCGAGTCGAGTCTTGTTTAACTCAACCACATCATTTGTGCCTCGAGTCGGTCCTCGTTTGACTCACCCTTACCATTTGCGCCTTGAGTTGGGCCTCGTTTTACTCAACCTTGTTCTTTGTGCCTCTAGTGAGGCCTCATTTGACTCACCCTTACAACTTACGCCTCGAGTCGGCCCTCGTTTGACTCAACCATATCGTTTATGCCTCGAGTCGGGCCTCATTTCATTCAACCTTATCATTTGTGCCTCGAGTCAGGCCTTGTTCGGCTCCACGTTATCATTTACACCTCAAGTCGGGCCTCGTTTGACTAAACCATATCATTTACGTCTTGAGTAGGACCTCGTTTGACTCAACCACATCATTTACGTCTCGAGTAGGGCCTCGTTTGACTCAACCTTATTCTTTGTGCCTCTAGTCAGGACTAATTTGACTCACCCTTACAACTTACACCTCGAGTAGGGCCTCGTTTGACACAACCTTATCATTTGTGCCTTAAGTCGGGCCTCGTTTGACTCAACCATATCATTTATGCCTCGAGTTAGTCCTCGTTTGACTAAACCATATCATTTACGCCTCAAGTCGGGCCTCGTTGGACTCAACCATATCATTTGCGCCTCGAGTCGAGCCTCATTCAACTCAACCTTATCATTCGCGCCTTGTGTTGGGCCTCATTTGACTCAACCATATCATTTGTGCCTCGAGCTAGGCGTTGTTTGACTTAACCTTATCATTTATGCCTCAAGTCAAGCCTCGTTTGACTAAACCATATTATTTACACCTCGAGTCGGGCCTTGTTTAAGTCAACCATATCATTTATCCCTCGAGTCGAGAATCATTTGACTCAACCTTATCATTTGTGCCTCGAGTTGGGCCTCGTTTGACCCACCCTTCTCATTTACGCCTCGAGTTGGGCCTCGTTCGACTCAAGTTTATCATTTGTGCCATGAGTCAGGCCTCGTTTGACTCACCCTTACCATTTACGCCTCGAGTTGGTCCTCATTTGACTCAAGCATATCATTTGTACCTCGAGTCGGGCCTCGTTTGACTCAACCATTTCTTTTGAGAGTCGAGACGGGCCTTATTTGACTCAACCTTATCATTTATGCCTCAACTCAAGCCTCGTTTGACTCAACCATATAAATTACGACTCGAGTCGACCCTCGTTTGACTCAACTATATCATTTGCGCCTCGACTCGATCCTCCTTTCACTCAACCTTATCATTTGTGCCTCGAGTCTGGGATCGTTTGACTAAACCTTATCATTTGCGCCTCGAGTTACGCCTTGTTTGACATAACTTTATCATTTGCGCCTCGAGACGAGCCTCGTTTGACTAAACCTTATCATTTGTGCCTGATGTCGAGCCTTGTTTGGCTCAACCATATCATTTACGCCTCGAGTCGGGCCTTGTTTGACTCAACCATATCATTTGCGCCTCGACTCGATCCTCCTTTCACTCAACCTTATCATTTATGCCTTGAGTCGGGGATCGTTGGATTCAACCTTATCATTTGCGCCTCGAGTCGGGCTTCTTTTGACTCAACATGTCTGTTGCTCCTCGAGACGAGCCTCGTTTGACTCAACCTTATCATTTGTGCCTCATGTCGAGCCTCCTTTGGCTCAACCATATTATTTACACCTCGAGTAGGGCCTTGTTTGACTCAACCATATCATTTACGCCTCGAGTCGAGCCTCGTTTGACTCAACCATATAATTTGCGCCTCAACTTGATCCTCCTTTCACTCAACCTTATCATTTGTGCCTCGAGTTTGGGCTCGTTGGACTCAACCTTATCATTTGTGCCTCGAGTTGCGCCTTGTTCGACACAACTTTATAATTTGGGCCTCGACCCGGGCCTCGTTTGACTCACCCTTATCATTTACGCCTTGAGTTGGTCCTCATTTGACTCAAGCATATCATATGTGCCTTGAGTCGGGCCTTGTTGGATTCAAGCATATCATTTGCGCCTCGAATCGTGCCTCGTTGGTCTCAACAATATCTTTTGCGCCTCGAGTCGAGCCTTGTTTGACTCAACCTTATCATTTGTGCCTCTAGTCTGGCCTCGTTTGACTCCACCATATTATTTGCGCCTCAACTCGCATCTCATTTGACTCAACCATATAATTTACACCTCGAGTTGGGCCTCGTTTGACTCAACTAGTTCTTTTGTGGCTCGAGTTGCGCCTCGTTTAACTCAAGCTTATCTTTTGTGCCTCAAGTCGAGCCTCGTTTGACTCAACCATATCATTTATGCCTCGAGTCGACCCTCGTTTGACTCAACCATATCATTTATGCCTCAAGTCAGGCCTCGTTTGACTCGACCTTATCATTTGCGCCTCGACTCAATCCTTGTTTCACTCACCCTTATCATTTATGCCTTGAGTCGGGGCTCGTTGACTCAACCTTACCATTTACGCCTCGAGTCGGGCTTCTTTTGGCTCAACCATGTCTGTTGCTCCTCGAGACGAGCCTCGTTTGACTTAACCTTATCATTTGTGCCTCATGTCGAGCCTCGTTTGGCTCAACCATATCATTTACACCTCGAGTCGGGCCTTGTTTGACTCAACCATATCATTTACGCCTTGAGTCAAGCCTCGTTTGACTTAACCATATCATTTGCGCCTCGACTCGATCCTCCTTTCACTCAACCTTATCATTTGTGCCTCGAGTTTGGGCTCGTTGGACTCAACCTTATCATTTACGCCTCGAGTTGCGCCTTGTTCGACACAACTTTATCATTTGGGCCTCGACCCGGGCCTCGTTTGACTCACCCTTCTCATTTACGCCTCGAGTTGGTCCTCATTTGACTCAAGCATATCATATGTGCCTCGAGTCGGGCCTTGTTGGATTCAAGCATATCATTTGCGCCTCGAGTATTGCCTCGTTGGTCTCAACAATATCTTTTGCGCCCCGAGTCGAGCCTTGTTTGACTCAACCTTATCATTTGTGCCTCCAGTCAGGCCTCATTCAACTCCACCATATTATTTGCGCTATGACTCGCGCCTCATTTGACTCAACCATATCATTTATGCCTCGAGTCAGGCCTCGTTTGACTGAACCAGTTCTTTTGTGGCTTAAGTTGAGCCTCGTTTGACTCAAGCTTATCTTTTGTGCCTCAAGTCGAGCCTCGTTTGACTCAACCATATCATTTATGCCTTGAGTCGTCCCTCGTTTGACTCAACCATATCATTTACGCCTCAAGTCAGGCCTCGTTTGACTCAACCTTATCATTTGTGCCTCGACTCAATCCTCGTTTCACTCACCCTTATCATTTATGCCCTGGGTCGGGGCTCGTTTGACTCAACCTTATCATTTGCGCCTCGAGTCGGGCTTCATTTGACTCAACCATGTTTGTTGCGGCTTGAGATGAGCCTCGTTTGACTCAACCTTATCATTTGTGCCTCATGTCGAGCCTTGTTTGGCTCAACGATATCATTTACGCCTCGAGTCGGGCCTTATTTGACTCAACCATATCATTTACGCCTCGAGTCGAGCCTTGTTTGACTCAACCATATCATTTACGCCTCGACTCGATCCTCCTTTCACTCAACCTTATCATTTGTTCCTCGAGTCTGGGCTCGTTGGACTCAACCTTATCATTTGCGCCTCGAGTTGCGCCTTGTTCAACATAACTTTATCATTTGGGCCTCGACCCGGGCCTCGTTTGACTCACCCTTATCATTTACGCCTCGAGTTAGTCCTCATTTGACTCAAGCATATCATATGTGCCTCGAGTCGGGCCTTGTTGGATTCAAGCATATCATTTGCGCCTCGAGTCATGCCTCATTTGACTCAACCAGTTCTTTTGTGGCTCAAGTTGAGCCTCATTTGACTCAAGCTTATCTTTTGTGCCTCAAGTCGAGCCTCGTTTGACTCAACCATATCATTTATGCCTTGGGTCGGCCCTCGTTTGACTCAACCATATCATTTACGCCTCAAGTTAGGCCTCATTTGACTCAATTTTATCATTTGCACATCGACTTAGTCCTCATTTCACTCACCCTTATCATTTATGCCTTGAGTCGGGGCTCGTTGGACTCAACCTTGTCATTTGCGCCTCGAGTCGGGCTTCGTTTGACTCAACCATGTCTATTGTGCCTTGAGACGAGCCTCGTTTGGCTCAACCATATATTTACGTCTCAAGTCGAGCCTTGTTTGACTCAACCATATCATTTACGCCTCGAGTCGTGCCTCGTTTGACTCAACCATGTCATTTATGCCTCGAGTCGGGCCTCGTTTGACTCAACCTGATCATTTGTGCCTGAAGTCAGGCCTCGTTTGACTCAATCTTATCCTTTGTGCCTCGAGTCAGGCCTCATTCGACTTAACCTTATCATTCGTGCCTCGTGTCGGGCCTCGTTTGACTTAACCATATCATTTGTGCCTCGAGTCGGGCGTTGTTTGACTTAACCTTATCATTTGTGCCTCTAGTTGGGCCTCATTTGACTCAACCATATCATTTACGCCTCGAGTCGAGCCTCGTTTGAGTCAACCATATGATTTATGCCTCGAGTCGAGAATCGTTTGACTTAACCTTATCATTTGTGCCTCGAGTCGGGCCTCGTTTGACTCAACCATATCATTTGCGCCTCGACTCGATCCTCCTTTCACTCAACCTTATCATTTGTGCCTTGAGTCTGGGCTCGTTGGACTCAACCTTATCATTTGTGCCTCGAGTTGGGCCTTGTTCGACATAACTTTATCATTTGGGACTCGACCCGGGCCTCGTTTGACTCACCCTTATCATTTACACCTCGAGTTGGTCCTTATTTGACTCAAGCATATCATATATGCCTCGAGTCGGGCCTCGTTGGATTCAAGCATATAATTTATGCCTCGAGTCGGGCCTCGTTTGACTCATCCTCACAACTTGCATATCGAGTCGGGCCTTGTTTGACTTAAGCTTATCATTTGTGCCTCAAGTCGAGCCTCGTTTGACTCAACCATATCATTTACGCCTCGAGTCGGCCCTCGTTTGACTCAACTATACCATTTATGCCTTGAGTTGGGCCTTGTTGGACTCAGCCATATCATTTGCGCTTCAAGTCGGGCCTCATTCAACTCAACATTATCATTCGCGCCTCGAGTCGAGCCTTGTTTAATTCAACCACATCATTTGTGCCTCAAGTTGGGCCTCGTTTCACTCACCCTTACCATTTGTGCCTTGAGTTGGGCCTCATTTGACTCAACCTTAATCTTTGTGCCTCCAGTCAGGCCTCATTTGACTTAGCCTTACAACTTACACCTCGAGTAGGGCCTCGTTTGACACAACCTTATCATTTATGCCTTAAGTCGAGCCTCGTTTGACTCAACCATATCATTTATGCCTCGAGTTGGGCCTCATTTGACTTAACCATATCTTTTGCACCTTGAGCCGAGCCTTGTTTGACTCAACCTTATTATTTGTGCCTCCAGTCAGGCCTCGTTTGACTCAACCATATTATTTGCACCTTGACTCGTGCCTCATTTGGCTCAACCATATCATTTACGCCTCAAGTCGGGCCTCGTTTGACTCATCCTTACAACTTGCGTCTCGAGTCGAGTCTCGTTTGACTCAACCAGTTCTTTTGTGGCTCGAGTCGAGCCTCGTTTGACTCAAGCTTATCATTTGTGCCTCAAGTCGACCCTCGTTTGACTTAACCATATCTTTTATGCCTCGAGTCGACCCTCGTTTGACTAAAGCATATCATTTACGCCTCGAGTCGGGCCTCGTTCGACTCAACGATATAATTTGCGCTTCGAGTTGGGCCTCGTTCGACTCAACATTATCATTCACGCCTCGAGTTGAGCCTTGTGTAACCCAACCACATCATTTGTGCCTCGAGTCGGTCCTCGTTTGACTCACCCTTACCATTTGTGCCTTGAGTTGGGCCTCGTTTGACTCAACCTTGTTCTTTGTGCCTCCAGTCAGGCCTCATTTGACTCACCCTTACAACTTATGCCTCAAGTCAGCCCTCGTATGACTCAACCATATCATTTACGCCTCGAGTCGGGCCTCGTTTGACTCAACCTTATCATTTGCGCCTCGAGTCGGGCCTCGTTCAGCTCAACGTTATCATTTGCACCTCAAGTCGGGCCTCGTTTGACTAAACCATATCATTTACATCTCGAGTACGACCTCGTTTAACTCAACCATATCATTTACGTCTCGAGTAGGACCTTGTTTGACTCAACCTTATTCTTTGTGCCTCCAATCAGGCCTTATTTGACTCACCCTTACAACTTACACCTCGAGTAGGGCCTCGTTTGACTAAACCATATCATTTACGCCTCGAGTCGGGCCTCGTTGGACTTAACCATATCATTTGCGCCTCGAGTCGGGCCTCATTTGACTCACCTTATGATTTGCGCCTCGAGTCAGGCCTCGTTTAGCTTAATCATATCATTTATGCCATGAGTTGGGCATTGTTTGGCTCACCCATATCATTTGTGCCTCGAGTTAGGGCTCATTTAAGACAACCATATCATTTGTGCCTTGAGTCGGGCCTCGTTTGACTCACCCTTATCATTTGTGCCTCGAGTCAAGCCTCATTGGACTCAACCATATCATTTACGCCTCGAGTCAGCCCTCATTTGACTCAACCATATCATTTGCGCCTCTAGTCAAGCCTTGTTTGACCCACCCAGATCATTTGTGCCTCAAGTCGGGCCTCCTTTGACTCACCCTCATCATTTGTGCCTTGAGTCGGGCCTCGTTTGACTCAACCATATCATTTGTGCCTCGAGTCGGGCCTTGTTTGACTCAACCATATCATATGCGTCACGAGTTGGGCCTCGTTTGACTCACCCTTACCATTTCCATCTTGAGTCAAGCCTCGTTTGACTCAACCATATCATATGCACCACGAGTTAGGCCTCGTTTGACTCACCCATATCATTTGTACCTCGAGTCAGGCTTCGTTTGACACAACCATACCATTTGTGCGTTGAGATGGGTTCGTTTAACTCAATCATATAATTTGTGCCATGAGTCGGGTCTCATTTGACTCACACATTTCATTTGTGCCCCGTGTCAGGCGTTATTTGACTCACCCTTATCATTTGCTCCTTGAGTTGGGACTCGTTTTACTCGCCCATTTCATTTGCACCTTGAGTCAGGCCTTATTTGACTCAACCATATCATTTATGCCTCGAGTCAGACATTGTTTGACTTACTCTTATCATTTGCGCCTCGAGTTAGGCCTCGTTTGACTCACCCATATCATTTGCGCCTGTAATCGAAACTCATTCGACTCACCCTTATCATTCGCGTCTCGAGTCGGGCCTTGTTTGACTCAACCATATCATTTGCGCCTCAAGTCAGGCCTCGTTTGGCTCAACCATATCATTTGCGCCTTGAGTTGAGCCTCGTTTGACTCACCCTTACCATTTGCGCTTTGAGTCGGGCCTTGTTTGACTCAACCATATCATATGCGCCATGAGTTGGGCCACGTTTGACTCAACCATATTATTTGTGACTCGAGTCAGGTTTTGTTCGGCACAACCATATCATTTGCGCATTCTGTCGGGCCTCGTTTGACTCAACCATATAATTTGTGCCTTGAGTTGGGCCTCATTTGACTCACCCATATCATTTGTGCCTTGAGTTGGGCCTCATTTGACTCACCCATATCATTTGTGCCTCAAGTCGAGCCTCCTTTCACTCACCCTTATCATTTGTGCCTCGAGTCAGGCCTCGTTTGACTCTACCATATCATTTGTGTCTCGAGTCGGGCCTCGTTCGACTTAACCATATAATTTGTGCCTCAAGTTAGGCCTCGTTTGGCTCAACCATATCATTTGTGCCTCGAGTTGGGCCTCGTTTGACTCACCCATATATTTGCGCCTCGAGCTGAGCCTCATTTGACTCATCCATATGATTTGTGCCTCGAGTCAGGCATCGTTTGACTTACCCTTATCATTTGTGCCTCATCTCAGGCCTTTTTTGACTCAACCATATCATTTACGCCATGACTCGGGCCTTGTTTGACTCACCCATATGTTTGCGCTTCTAGTAGGGACTCGTTTGGCTTGACCATATCATTTGTGCCTCAAGCTGGGCTTCGTTTGACTTATCCTTATCATTTGCGCCTCAAGTCGGGCCTCTATTGACTCAACCATATCATTTCTGCCTCGAGTCAAGCCTCGTTTGACACAATCATATCATTTGCACATAGAGTCGGGCCTCGTTTGACTCAACCATATAATTTGTGCCTTGAGTTGGGCCTCATTTGACTGACCCATATCATTTGTGCCTCAAGTTGAGCCTTCTTTGACTCACCCTTATCATTTGTGCCTCGAGTCGGGCCTCGTTTGAATAAACCATATCATTTGCGCCTCGAGTCAGACCTTGTTTGACTCAACTATATCATTTGTGCCTTGAGTCGGGCCTCGTTTGGCTCAACCATATCATTTGCGCCTAGAGTTGGGCCTCGTTTGACTCACCTATATGTTTGCACCTCGAGCCAGGCCTCGTTTTACTAACCCATATGATTTGCGCCTCGAGTCGGGCATCGTTTGACTTATCCTTATCATTTGTGCCTCATCTCGGGCCTTTTTTGACTCAACCATATCATTTTCGCCACGAGTTGGGCCATGTTTGACTCACCCATATATTTGCTCCTCTAGTCGGGACTCGTTTGGCTCAACCATATCATTTGTGCCTCGAACTGGGCCTTGTTTGACTTACCCTTATCATTTGCACCTGAAGTCGGGCCTCGTTTGACTCAACCATATCATTTGCGCTTTGAGTCAGGCCTCGTTTGACTCACCCATATGTTTCTGCCTCGAGTCGGGCCTTGTTTGGTACAACAATATGTTTTTGCCTTGAGTCAAGGCTCGTTTGACTCAACCATATCATTTGCGCCTCGAGGCGGGCCTCATTTGACTAAACCATATCATTTGAATCTCGAGTTGGGTCTCGTTTGACTCAACCATACCATTTGCTCCTCAAGTCGAGCGTAGTTTGACTCAACCATATCATTTGTGCTTCGAGTCGGGCCTCGTTTGACTCAACCATATCATTTGCTCCTCGAGTGAAGCCTCGTTTAACCCACCCATATCATTTGTGCCTCAAGTCGGGCCTCCTTTGACTCACCCTCATCATTTGCCCCTTGAGTCGGGCCTCATTTAATCAACCATATCTTTGGTGCCTCAAGTTGGTCCTCGTTTGACTCACCCATATCATTTGTGCCTGGAGTCGAACCTCATTTGACTCAACCTTATCATTTGCGCCTCGAGTTGGGCCTCGTTTGACTCAACCATATTATTTCCGCCTCGAGTTAGGCCTCGTTTGACATAACCACATCATTTTCGCCTCAAGTCAAGCCTCGTTTGACTAAACCATATGATATGCACCACAAGTTGGGCCTCGTTTGACTCACCCTTACCATTTGTGCCTTGAGTTGGGCCTCGTTTGACTCAACCTTATCATATGCGCCATGAGTTGGGCCTCGTTTGACTCACCCATATCAATTGTGCCTCGAGTCAGGCCTTGTTTTATGCAACAACATCATTTGTGCATTGAGTCAGGCATCATTTGACTCAACCATATAATTTGTGCCTTGAGTCGGGCCTCATTTGACTCTCCCTTATCATTTGCTCCCTAAGTCAGGACTCGTTTTACTCACCCATTTTATTTGCTCCTCGAGTCGAGCCTCATTTGACTCAACCATATGTTTGCGCTACGAGTCTGGCATCATTTGACTCACTCATATGTTTGCGCCTTGAGTTGGGTTTCGTTTGACTCACCCATATAATTTTGCCCCCTAAGTCGGGCCTCGTTTGACTTACCCTTATCATTTGCGCATCGAGTTAAGTCTCGTTTGACTCAACCATATCATTTGCGCCTCGAGTTGGGCCTTGTTTGACTCAACCATATAATTTGCGCCTCAAGTCGGTCCTCGTTTGACCCACCCATATCATTTGTGCCTCAAGTCAGGTCTCGCTTGACTCAACCATATGTTTGCGCCTCAAGTCGGGTCTCCTTTGACTCACCCATATGTTTACGCCTCGAGTTGGCCCTGGTTTTACTCAACCATATCATTTGTGCCTCAAGTCAGGCCTCGTTTGACTCACCCTTATTATTTGTGCCTTGAGCCAGGCCTCATTTGACTCAACCATATCATTTGCACCACGAGTCAGGCCTTGTTTGATTCATCCATATCATTTATGCCTCAAGTCAAGCCTTGTTTCACATAACCATATCATTTGCGCCTGGAGTTGGGCCTCATTTGACTCACCCTTATCATTTGTGCCTCGAGTTAACCCTTGTTTAACTCAAGCATGTCATTTGCACCTCGAGTTAGGCCTCATTTGACTCACCCATATCATTTGCCCCTCAAGTCGAGCCTCATTTGACTCACCCTCATCATTTTGCCCACGAGTCAGTCCTTATTTGACTCAACCATATCATATGCATCACAAGTCAGGCCTTATTTGACTCACCCATATCTTTTGCGCCTCAAGTTGCCCCTCATTTGACTCTCCATATCATTTGTGGCTCGAGTCAGGGATCATTTGACTCACCCATATCATTTATGCCTTGAGTCGGGCCTCATTTGACTCACCCTCACGTTTGCGCCTCGAATTAGGCCTCATTTGACTCAACCATATGATTTGTGCATCGAGTTAGGCCTCATTTGACTAAACCATCATTTGCGCCTCAAGTTGGGCCTCGTTTTACTCAATCATATCATTTGCGCCTCGAGTCGAGCCTCATTTGACTCAACCATATCATTTATGCCTCGCGTTAGGCCTCCTTTGACTCACCATATCATTTGTGACTCGAGTCAAGCCTCGTTTGACAAAACCATACTATTTGCGCCTTGATGCGGGCCTTGTTTTATTCAACCATACAATTTGCACCTTGAGTCAGGACTCGTTTGACTCACCCATATATTTGCGCCTCGATTTAGGCCTCATTTGACTCAACCATATCATTTTTGTCTCGAGTCGGGCCTTGTTTAACTCAACCATATGTTTGTGCATCGAGTCGGGCCTCGTTTGACTCACCCATATGATTGTGCCTCAAGTTGGGCCTTAGTCGACTCAACCATATCATTTGCACCTCGAGTCGGGCCTCGTTTGTCTTACCCATATGTTTTCACCTCTAGTCGAGCCTCCTTTGAGTCACCCATATTATTTGTGCCTCGAGTTTCACCTCGTTTGACTCGCCCATATTTTTGTTCCTCAAGTTGGGCCTCGTTTGGCTCATCATATGCTTGCGCCTCGAGTCAGTCCTCATTTGACCTGCCATTATCATTTGTGCCCCAAGTCAGGGATTGTTTGACTCAATCATATCATTTGCACCTTGAGTTAGGCCTCGTCTGACTCACCCATATCATTTGTGCCTCGAGTCAGGCCTCGTTTGACTCAACCATATCATTTACGCCTCGAGTCGGGTGTTGTTTGACTCACCCTTATCATTTGTGCCTCAAGTTGGGCCTCGTTTCACTCGTCCTTAACATTTGCGCCCTAAGTCGAGCCTCGTTTGACTCACCCTTATCATATGCACCTCAAGTTGAGGCTGGTTTGGCTCAACCATATCATTTGCGCCATGAGTTTGGCCTCGTTTGACTCACACATATGTTTGCGCCTCGAGTTGGGCCTCGTTTGACTCACCCATATCATTTGTGCCTTGAGTCGGGCACTGTTTGACTTACCTTTATCATTTGTGCCTCAAGTTGGGCCTCATTTGACTTAACCCTATCATTTGTACCTTGAGTCAGGCACTGTTTGACTTACCCTTATCATTTATGCCTCAAGTCGGGCCTTTTTGACTCAACCATATCATTTGTGCCTTAAGTCGGGCCTTATTTGACTCACCCATATGTTTGCACCTTCAGTCGGGACTCGTTTGACTTAACCATATCATATGTGCCACGAGTTGGGCCTCGTTTGACACACCCTTACCATTTGTGCTTTGAGTCGGGCCTCGTTTGACTCAACCATATCATATACGCCATAAGTTGGGCCTCGTTTTACTCACCCATATCATATGTGCCTCGAGTCAGGCCTCATTTGACACAACCATATCATTTGCATGTTGAGTCGAGCCTCGTTGGACTCAACCATATAATTTGTGCCTTGAGGTGGGCCTAATTTGACTCACCAATATCATTTGTGCCCCAAGTCGGGCCTCATTTCACACTCCCTTATCATTTGCTACTTGAGTCGGGCCTCGTTTCACTCAACCATATCATTTACGCCTCGAGTCGAGCATTGTTTGACTTACCCTTATCATTTGTGCCTCGAGCCAGGCCTCGTTTGACTCACCCTTATCATTTGCGCCTCGAGTTGGGCCTCGTTTGACTCACCCATAACATTTGCGCCTCAAGTTGGGCCTCGTTTGACTCAGCCATATGTTTGCGCCTCGAGTCGGGCCTCAGTTGACTCACCCATATCATTTGGGCCTCGAGTCGAGCATCGTTTGACTTACCCTTATCATTTGCGCCTAATGTCGGGCCTCTTTTGACTCAACATATCATTTATACTACGAGTCAAGCCTCATTTGACTCAACCATATGTTTGCACATCTAGTTGGGACTCGTTTGGCTCAACCATATCATTTGTGCCACAAGTCGATCCTCGTTTGACTTACCATTCTCATTTGCACCTCAAGTCGGGCCCTGTTTGACTCAACCATATCATTTGCACCTTGAGTCAGGTCTCGTTTGCCTCACCCATATGTTTGCACCTCGAGTTGGGCCTCATTTGGTACAACGATATGTTTGCACCTTAAGTCGTGCCTCATTTGACTCACCCATATGTTTGAGCGTCAAGTCAGGCTTGGTTTGACACAACCATATCATTTGTGCCTTGAGTTGGGCCTCATTTGACTCAACCTTATGATTTGCGCCTCAAGTCAGGCCTTGTTTGACTCAACCATATCATTTGCGCCATGAGTTGGGCATTTTTTTGGCTCGCCCATATCATTTGTGCCTCGAATCAAGGCTCGTATGAGACAACCATATCATTTGCTCCTTGAGTCGGGCCTCGTTTGACTCACCCTTATTATTTACGCCTTGAGTGAAGCCTCGTTTGACTGAACCATATCATTTGTGCCTCGAGTCAAGCCTCGTTTGACTAATCCATATAATTTGCGCCTCGAGTTGAGCCTCATTTTACATAACCATATCATTTGCTCCTCGAGTCGAGCGTAGTTTGACTCAACCATATCATTTGCGCCTTGAGTCGAGCCTCGTTGGACTCAACCATATCATTTGTTCCTCAAGTTGGGCCTCGTTTGACTCACCCATATCATTTGCCCCTCGAGTCAGGCCTTGTTTGACTTAACCATATCATATACGCCACGGGTTGGGCCTCGTTTGACTTACTCTTACCATTTGCGCTTTGAATCAGGCCTCGTTTGACTCAACCATATCATATGCGCTAGGAGTTGGGCCTCGTTTGACTCACCCATATCATTTATGCCTCGGGTCAGGCCTCGTTTGATACAACCATATCATTTGCGCATTAAGTCAGGCCTCGTTTAACTTAACCATATAATTTGTGCCTTGAGTCGGGCCTCATTTGACTCACTCATATCATTTGCGCCCCAAGTCGGGCCTCATTTGACTCACCCTTATCATTTGCTCCTCGAGTTAGGACTCATTTTACTCACCCATTTCATTTGCACCTCGAGTCGGGCCTCGTTTGACTTAACCATATCATTTATGCCTCGAGTCGGGCACTGTTTGACTCACCCTTATCATTTGTGCCTCGGGCTGGGCCTCATTTCACTCACCCATATCATTTGCACCCTGAGTCGGGCCTTGTTTGACTCACCCTTATCATATGCACCTCGAGTCGAGCCTGGTTTGGCTCAACCATATCATTTTCGCGTCGAGTTGGGCCTCGTTTGTCTCACCCATATGTTTGCGCCTCGAGTTGGGCCTCGTTTGACTCACTCATATCATTTGTGCCTTGAGTCGGGCATCATTTGACTTACCCTTATCATTTGTGCCTCAAGTCGGGCCTCGTTTGACTCAACCATATCATTTGTACCTTAAGTCGGGCCTCGTTTGACTCACCCATATGTTTGCACCTCGAGTCGGGCCTCGTTTGGTACAACGATATGTTTGCACCTCAAGTCGTGCCTTGTTTGACTCACCTATATGTTTCCCCCTCGAGTCAGGCTTGGTTTGACTCAACCATATCATTTGTACCTTAAGTTAGCCTTCATTTGACTTGCCCTTATGATTTGCGCCTCGAGTCAAGCCTCATTTGACTCGACATTATCATTTGCGCCACGAGTTGGGCATTTTTTTAGCTCGCCCATATCATTTATGCCTCGAGTCAGGGCTCATTTGACACAACCATATTATTTGTGCCTCTAGTCGGGCTCGTTTGACTCACCTATATTATTTATGTCTCTAGTCGAGCCTCGTTTGACTCAACCATATTATTTGTGCCTCGAGTTAGGCCTCGTTTGACTCAACCATATCATTTGTGCCTCGAGTCGAGCCTCGTTTGACCCACCCATATCATTTGTGCCTCAAGTCAGGCTTGCTTTGACTCACCCTCATCATTTGCGCCTCGAGTCAGGCCTCATTTAACTCAACCATATCATTTTTGCCTCAAGTTGGGCCTCGTTTGACTCACCCATATCATTTGTGCCTGTAGTCGGACCTTATTTGACTCACCCTTATCATTTACGCCTCGAGTTGGGCCTCGTTTGACCTAACCATATCATTTGCGCCTCGAGTCGGGCCTCGTTTAACTCAACCATATGATATGCGCCACGAGTTAGGCCTCATTTGACTTACCCTTACCATTTTCGCTTTGAGTCAGGCCTTGTTTGACTCAACCATATCATATGCGCCATGAGTTGGGCCTCGTTTGACTCACCCATATCATTTGTACCTCAAGTCAGGCCTCGTTTGAGACAACCATATAATTTGCGCATTGAGTTGGGCCTCGTTTGACTCAACCATATAATTTGTGCTTTGAGTCGGGCATCATTTGACTCACCCATATCATTTGTGCCTCAAGTCGAGCCTTGTTTGACTCACCCTCATCATTTGCACCTCGAGTCGGGCCTCATTTGACTCAACCATATCATTTGTTCCTCAAGTTGGTCCTCGTTTGACTCACCCATATCATTTGCGCCTATAGTCGGACCTCATTTGACTCACCCTTATCGTTTGTGCCTCGAGTCGAGCCTCATTTGACTCAACTATATGATTTGCGCCTCAAGTTGGGTGTCGTTTGGCTTAACCATAACATTTGTGCCTCGAGTTGGGCATCGTTCGACTCACCCATATGTTTGCGCCTCGAGTCAGGCCTCATTTGACTCACCCTTATCATTTGCACCTCGAGTCGGGCCTCGTTTGACTCAACCATATCATTTATGCCTCGAGTCAGGCCTCGTTTGACATAACCATATAATTTGCGCCTGGAGTCAGGCCTCATTTGACTCAACCATATGATATGCGTCACGAGTTGGGCCTCATTTGACTCACCCTTACCATTTGTGCATTGAGTCAGGCCTTATTTGACTCAACCTTATCATATTTGCCACGAGTTGGGCTTCGTTTGACTTACCCATATCATTTGTGCATCGAGTCAAGCCTTGTGTCACACAACCATATCATTTCCACGATGAGTTGGGCCTCGTTTGACTCAACCATTTAATTTATGCTTTAAGTCGGGTCTCATTGACTCACCCATATCATTTGCGCCCTGAGTCGGGCCTCATTTGTCTCACCCTTATCATTTGCTCCTTGAGTCAGGACTCGTTTTACTTAGCCATTTCATTTGGACCTCGAGTCGGGCCTTGTTTGACTCAACCATTTATTTGCACTACGAGTCTGGACTCATTTGACTCACCCATATGTTTGCGCCTTAAGTCGGGCCTAGTTTGACTCACCCATATCATTTGCGCCCTAAGTTGGGCATCGTTTGACTCACCCTTATCATTTGCGCCTCGAGTCGGGCCTCGTTTGACTCAAACTTATTATTTACGCCTCAAGTTGGGCCTCGTTTGACCTACCCATATCATTTGTGCCTTAAGTCGGGCCTCCTTTGACTCACCCTCACCATTTGCGTCTCGAGTCGGGCCTCGTTTGACTCAACCACATCATTTATGGCTCAAGTTGGGCCTTGTTTGTCTCACCCATATCATTTGTGCCTGTAGTCGGAAGTCATTTGACTCACCCTTATCATTTGCGCCTCGAGTCGGGCCTTGTTTGACTCAACCACATCATATGTGCCATGAGTTGGGCCTCATTTGACTCACCCATATCATTTGTGCCTCGAGTCATGCCTCATTTGACACAACCATATCATTTGCACATTGAGTCGGGCCTCGTTTGACTCAACCATATCATTTGTGCCTTGAGTCGGGCCTCATTTGACTCACCCATATCATTTGTGCCTCAAGTCGAGCCTCCTTTAAGTCACCCTCATCATTTGAGCCTTGAGCTGGCCTCGTTTGACTCAACCATATCATTTGTGCCTCAAGTTGGGCCTCGTTTGACTTACCCATATAATTTGTGCCTTTAGTCAGACCTCATTTGACTTACCCTTATCATTTGCGCCTCGAGTTGGGCTTCGTTTGACTTAACCATATGTTTGTGCCTCGAATCAGGCCTCGTTTGACTCACCCTTATCATTTATGCCTCGAGTCGGGCCTCATTTGATACAACCATATCATTTGTGCCTCGAGTCGGGCCTTGTTTGAATCAACCATATGATATGCGTCACGAGTTGGGCCTCGTTTGACTCACCCTTACCATTTGCGCCTTGAGTCGAGTCTCGTTTGACTCAACCTTTTCCTATGTGCCACGAGTTGGGTCTCATTTGACTCACCCATATCATTTGTGCCTCGCGTCAGGCCTTGTTTCACACAACCATATCATTTGCGCGTTGAGGCGGGCCTCATTTCACACAACCATATCATTTGCGCGTTGAGGTGGGCCTCGTTTGACTCAACCATATAATTTGTGCCTTGAGTCGGGTCTCATTTGACTCACCCATATCATTTGCGCCTCGAGTCGGTCCTCATTTGTCTCACCCTTATCATTTGCTCCTTGAGTCGTGACTCGTTTTACTCACCCAATTCATTTGTACCTCGAGTTAGGCCTCATTTGACTCAACCATATATTTGCGCTATGAGTCTGGCCTCGTTTGACTGACCCATATGTTTGCGCCTTGAGTCGGGCCTCGTTTGACTCGCCCATATCATTTGTGCCCTATGTCGGGCATCGTTTGACTTACCCTTATCATTTGCGCCTCGAGTTAAGCCTTGTTTGACTCAACCATATCATTTGTGCCTCGAGTCAGGCGTTGTTTGACTCAACCATATCATTTGCCCCTCAAGTTAGGCCTTGTTTGACTCACCCATATCATTTGTGCCTCAAGTCGGGCCTCCTTTGACTCACCATCATCGTTTGTGCCTCAAGTTGGGCCTCGATTTACTCAACCATATCATTTGTGCCTCAGGTTGGGCCTTGTTTGACTCACCCATATCATTTGTGCCTGTAGTCGGACCTCATTTAACTCACCCTTATCATTTACGCCTAGAGTCGGGCCTCGTTTAACTCAACCATATCATTTGTGCCTCGAATCAGGCCTCGTTTGACTCAACCATATCAGATGCGCCACAAGTTGGGCCTCCTTTGACTCACCCTTACCATTTGTGCTTTGAGTCGGGCCTCGTTTGACTCAACCATATCATATGCGCCATGAGTTGGGCCTTGTTTGACTCAACCATATCATATGCGCCATGAGTTGGGCCTTGTTTGACTCACCCATATCATTTGTGCCTCGAGTCAAGCCTTGTTTGACACAACCATATCATTTGCGCGTTGAATCGGACCTCGTTTGACTAAACCATATCATATGCGCCAAGAGTTGGGCCTCATTTGACTCACCCATATCATTTGTTCCTCGAGTCAGGCCTCGTTTGACATAACCATATCATTTGTGCATTGAGTCGAGCCTCGCTTGGCTCCACCATACATTTGTGCCTTGAGTCGGGCCTCATTTGACTCACCCATATCATTTGCGCCCTGCGTTGGGCCTCATTTGACTCACCCTTATCATTTGCTCTTGAGTCGGGACTCGTTTTACTCGCCCATTTCATTTGCACCTCGAGTTAGGCCTTGTTTGACTCAACCATATATTTATGCCTCAAGTCGGGCCTCATTTAACTCACCCTTATCATTTACACCTTGAGTCAGGCCTCGTTTCACTCATCTATATCATTTGTGCCCTGAGTTGGGCCTCATTTGACTCACCCTTCTCAAATGCACCTCGAGACGAGCTTGGTTTGGCTCAACCATATCATTTGCACCACAAGTTGGGCCTCATTTGACTCACCCATATGTTTGCGCCTCGAGTCAAGCCTCGTTTGACTCACCCATATCATTTGTGCCTCAAGTCAGGCATCGTTTGACTTACCCTTATTATTTGTACCTCAAGTCGGGCCTCGTTTGACTCAACCATATCATTTGCGCCTTAAGTCGTGCCTCATTTGACTCACCCATATGTTTGTGCCTCGAGTCGGTCTTGGTTTGACTCAACCATATCATTTGCGCCTTAAGTCGGGCCTTGTTTCACTCACCCTAATGATTTGCGTTTCGAGTCAGGCCTCGTTTGACTCAACCATATCATTTGCGCCACGAGTTGGGCATTTTTTTGGCTCGCCCATATCATTTGTGCCTCGAGTTAGGGCTTGTTTGACACAACCATATCATTTGCGCCTTGAGTCGGGCCTCATTTGACTCACCCTTATTATTTGCGCCTCGAGTCAAGCCTCGTTTGACTCCACCATATCATTTGCGCCTCGAGTCGGGCCTCGTTTGACTAATCCTTATCATTTGCGCCTCGAGGCAAGCCTCGTTTGACTCAACCATATCATTTGCTCCTTGAGTCGAGAATAGTTTCACTCAACCATATCATTTGCGCCTCAAGTTGGGCCTCGTTAGATTCAACCATATCATTTGTGCCTCAAGTCGAGCCTCGTTTGACCTACCCATATCATCTGTGCATCAAGTCGGGCCTCCTTTGACTCATCCTCATCAATTGCACCTCGAGTCGGGCCTCGTTTGACTCAACCATATCATTTGTGCCTCAAGTTGGGCCTCGTTAGACTCACCCATATCATTTGCGCCTATAGTCGGAACTCATTTGACTCACCCTTATCATTTACGCCATGAGTCAGGCCTCTTTTGACTCAACCATATCATTTGCGACTCGAGTCGGGTCTCGTTTAACTCAACCATATCATTTATGCATTGAGTCGGGCCTCATTTGACTCAAGCATATCATATGCGCCACGAGTTGGGCCTCGTTTGACTCAACCTTACCATTCGTACTTTGAGTCGGGCCTTGTTTGACTCTACCATATCATATGTGCCAAGAGTTGGGCCTCGTTTGACTAACCCATATCATTTGTGCCTCGCGTCAGGCCTCGTTTGACAAAATCATATCATTTGAGCATTGAGTCAGGCATCATTTGACTCAACCATATAATTTGTGCCTTGACTCGGACCTCATTTGACTCACCTATATCATTTGTGCCTCAAGTTGAGCCTTCTTTGACTCACCCTCATTATTTGCGCCTTAAGTCGGGCCTCGTTTAACTCAACCATATCATTTGTGCTTCAAGTTGGGCTTTATTTGACTCACCGATATTATTTATGCCTGTAGTCGGACCTCATTTGACTCACCCTTATCATTTGTACCTCAAGTTAGGCCTCGTTTGACTTAAGCATATCATTTGCGCCTCGAGTCAGGCCTCATTTGGCTCAACCATATCATTTGCGCCTCGAGCCGGGCCTCGTTTGACTCACCTATATCATTTGTGCCTCAAGTCGGGCATCGTTTGACTTACCCTTGTATTTGTGCCTCACGTCGGGCCTTTTTTGACCCAACCATATCATTTACGCCACGAGTCAGGCCTCGTTTGACTCACCCATATGTTTACGCCTCTAGTGGGACTCGTTTGGCTTAACCATATCATTTGTGCCTCGACTCGGGCCTCATTTGACTTACCCTTATCACTTGCGCCTCAAGTCGGGCCTCGTTTGACTCAACCATATCATTGGCACCTTGAGTCGGGCCTCGTTTGACTCAACCATATCATTTGCGCCTTAAGTCGTGCCTCATTTGACTCACCCATATGTTTGCGCCTCAAGTCAGGCTTGGTTTGACTCAACCATATCATTTGTGCCTTAAGGCGGGCCTCGTTTGACTCACCCTAATGATTTGCGTTTTGAGTCAGGCCTCGTTTGACTCAACCATATCATTTGTACCTCAAGTCGGGCCTCATTTGACTCAACCATATCATTTGCGCCTTAAGTCGTGCCTCATTTGACTCACCCATATGTTTGCGCCTCGAGTCAGGCTTGGTTTAACTCAACCATATCATTTGTGCCTTAAGTCGGGCCTCGTTTGACTCGCCCTAATGATTTGCGTTTCGAGTCAGGCCTCGTTTGACTCAACCATATCATTTGCGCCACGAGTTGGGCATTTTTTTGGCTTGGCCATATCATTTGTGCCTCGAGTCAGGGCTTGTTTGACACAACCATATCATTTGCGCCATGAGTCGGGCCTCATTTCACTCACCCTTATTATTTGCACCTTGAGTCAAGCCTCATTTGACTTCACCATATCATTTGCGCCTCGAGTCGGGCCTCGTTTGACTAATCCATATCATTTGCGCCTCGAGGCGAGCCTCGTTTGACTCAACCATATCATTTGCTCCTTGAGTCGAGCATAGTTTGACACAACCATATCATTTACACCTCAAGTTGGGCCTCGTTAGATTCAACCATATCATTTGTGCCTCATGTAGAGCCTCGTTTTACCTACCCATATCATTTGTGCATCAAGTCGAGCCTCCTTTGACTCACCCTCAACATTTGTGCCTCGAGTCGGGCCTCGTTTGACTCAACCATATCATTTGTGCCTCAAGTTGGGCCTCGTTAGACTCACCCATATCATTTGTGCCTCTAGTCGGAACTCATTTGACTCAACCTTATCATTTGCACCTCGAGTCGGGCCTCTTTTGACTTAACCATATCATTTGCGACTCGAGTTGGGCCTCATTTAACTTAACCATATCATTTGCGCATCAAGTCGGGCCTCGTTTGACTCAAGCATATCATATGCGCCACGAGTTGGGCCTCGTTTGACTCACCCTTACCATTTGCACTTTCAATCGGGCCTTGTTTGACTCAACCATATCATATGCACCAAGAGTTAGGCCTCATTTGACTCACCCATATCATTTGTGCCTCGTGTCAGGCCTCGTTTGACAAAACCATATCATTTCCGCATTGAGTCAGGCCTCATTTGACTCAACCATATAATTTGTGCCTTGACTCGGGCCTTATTTGACTCACCCATATCATTTGTGCCTCAAGTCAAGCCTTCTTTGACTCACCCTCATTATTTACGCCTTGAGTCAGGCCTCATTTAACTCAACCAGATCATTTGTGCCTCAAGTTGGGCTTCATTTGACTCACCGATATCATTTATGCCTGTAGTCAGACATCATTTGACTCACCCTTATCATTTGCACCTTGAGTCAGGCCTTGTTTGACTCAAGCATATCATTTGCGCCTCGAGTTAGGCATCATTTAGCTCAACTATATCATTTGCGCCTCGAGCCAGGCCTCGTTTGACTCACCCATATCATTTGTGCCTCGAGGCGGGCATCGTTTGACTTACCCTTGTATTTGTGCCTCATGTCGGGCCTTTTTTGACCCAACCATATCATTTACGCCACGAGTCGGGCCTCGTTTGACTCACCCATATGTTTACGCCTTTAGTGGAACTCGTTTGGCTTAACCATATTATTTGTGCCTCAAGTCGGGCCTCGTTTGAGACAACCATATCATTTGCGCCTTGAGTCGGGCCTTGTTTGACTCACCGATATGTTTGCGCCTCGAGTCGGGCCTTATTTGGTACAACGATATGTTTGTGCCTTGAGTCAAGCCTTGTTTGACTCAACCATATCATTTGCGCCTTGAGTCGGGCCTCATTTGACTAAACCATATCATTTGTGCCTCTAGTCGAGCCTCATTTGACTCAACCATATCATTTGTGCCATAAGTTAGGCCTCATTTGACTCACCCATATGATTTGTGCCTGTAGTCGAAACTTATTTGACTTAGCCTTATCATTTGTGCCTCGAGTTGGGCCTCTTTTGACTCAACCATATCATTTGTGACTCGAGTCAGGCCTCGTTTGACTCAACCATATCATTTGCGCCTCAAGTCGGGCCTCGTTTGACTCAACCATATCATATGTGCCAAGAGTTGGGCCTCATTTGACTCACCATTACCATTTACGCTTTGAGTCGGGTCTCGTTTGACCTAACCATATCATATGTGCCATGAGTTGGGCCTCGTTTGACTCACCCATATCATTTGTGCCTCGAGTCAGGCCTCGTTTGACACAACCATATCATTTGCGCATTGAGTCGGGCCTCGTTTGACTCAACCATATCATTTGCGCCTCGAGTCGAGCCTCGTTTGACCCACCCATATCATTTGTGCATCAAGTCTGGCCTCCTTTGACTTACCCTCATCATTTACGCCCTGAGTCAGTCCTTCTTTGACTCAACCATATCATTTGTTCCTCAAGTTGGGCCTTGTTAGACTCACCCATATCATTTGTGCCTGTAGTCAAAACTCATTTGACTCATACTTATCATTTGCGCCTCGAGTCGGGCCTCTTTTGACTCAACCATATCATTTGTGACTCGAGTCGGGCCTCATTCGACTCAACTATATCATTTGCGCCTCGAGTCAGGCCTTGTTTGACTCAAGCATATCATATGCAACATGAGTTAGGCCTCATTTGACTCACCCTTACCATTTGCGTTTTGAGTCGAGCCTTGTTTGACTCAACCATATCATATACACCAAGAGTTTGGCCTCGTTTGAGTCACCCATATCATTTGTGCCTGGAGCCAGGCTTCGTTTGACACAACCATATCATTTACGCGTAGAGACGGGCCTCGTTTGACTCAACCATATAATTTGTGCCTTGAGTCAGACCTCATTTGAGTCACCGTTTTCATTTGAGCCTCAAGTCGAGCCTCTTTTGACTCACCCTCATCATTTGTGCCTCGAGCTGGGCCTCGTTTGACTCAACCATATCATTTGTGCTTCAAGTTGGGCTTCATTTGACTCACCCATATCATTTGTGCCTGTAGTCAGACATCATTTGACTCACCCTTATCATTTGCGCCTCGAGTCGGGACTCGTTTGACTCAAGCATATCATTTGCGCCTCAATGCGGGCCTCATTTGGCTCAACCATATTATTTGCGCCTCGAGTTGGGCCTCGTTTGAGTCACCCATATGTTTGCGCCTCAAGCCGGGCCCCGTTTAACTCTCCCATATCATTTGCGCCTTGAGTCGAGCATTGTTTGACTTGCCCTTGTCATTTGTGCCTTATGTCAGGACTTTTTTGACCAAACCATATCATTTACGCCACGAGTTGGGCCTCGTTTGACTCACCCATGCCTCTAGTCGGGACTCGTTTGGCTCTGCCATATCATTTATGCCTCGAGCCAGGCCTCGTTTGACTTACCCTTATCATTTGCGCCTCAAGTCGGGCGTCATTTGACTCAACCATATCATTTGCACCTTGAGTCAGGCCTTGTTTGACTCACCCATATGTTTGCGCCTTGAGTCGGGCCTTGTTTGGTACAACGATATGTTTGCGCCTCGAGTCAAGCCTTGTTTGACTCAACCATATCATTTGCGCCTCGAGTCAGGCCTCGTTTGACTAAACTATATCATTTACGCCTCGAGTCGGGCCTTATTTGACTCAACCATATCATTTGTGTCTCAAGTTGGGCCTCGTTTGACTCACCCATATGATTTGTGCCTGCAGTTGGAACTCATTTGACTCACCCTTATCATTTATGCCTCGAGTTAGGCCTCTTTTGACTCAACCATATCATTTGCGACTCAAGTTAGGCCTCGTTTGACCCAACCATATCATTTGCGCCTCGAGACGGGCCTTGTTTGACTCAACCATATCATATGTGCCATGAGTTGGGCCTCGTTTGACTCACCATTACCATTTGCGCTTTGAGTTAGGCCTCATTTGACTTAACCATATCATATGCGGCATGAGTTAGGCCTCATTTCACTTACCCATATCATTTGTGCCTCGAGTCAGGCCTCGTTTGACACAACCATATCATTTGCGCATTGAGCCCGGCCTCGTTTGACTCAACCATATAATTTGTGCCTTGACTTGGGCCTCATCTGACTCACTCATATCATTTGTACCTCCAGTTAAGCCTCCTTTGACTCACCTTCATCATTTGCACCTCGAGTCAGGCCTCAGTTGACTCAAGCATATCATTTATGCCTCAAGTTGGGCTTCGTTTGACTCACCCATATCAATTGTGCTTGTAGTCAGACCTCATTTGACTCACCCTTATCATTTGCACCTCGAGTCGGGCCTCGTTTGACTCAACCATGTCATTTGCGCCTCGAGTCAAGCCTCGTTTGGCTCAACCATATCATTTACGCCTCGAGTTGGGCCTCGTTTGACTTACCTATATGTTTGCGCCTCGAGCCGAGCCTCGTTTGACTCAACCATATCATTTGTGCCTCGAGTTAGGCCTCGTTTGACTCAACCATGTCATTTGCGCCTCGATCTAGGCCTCGTTTGACTCAACCATATCATTTACGCCTTGAGCCAGGCCTTGTTTGACTCACCCATATGTTTGTACCTCGAGTTGGACCTTGTTTGGTACAACAATATGTTTGTGCCTTAAGTCGGGGCTTGTTTAACTCACCCATATCATTTTTGCCTCGAGTTGGGCCTTGTTTGACTCACCCTTATGTTTGCGCCTCGAGTCAGGCCTCATTTGACTCAACCATATGATTTGTGCATCGAGTTAGGCCTTGTTTGACTAAACCATCATTTGCGCCTCAAGTCGGGCCTCGTTTGACTCAACCATATCATTTGCGCCTTGACTTGGGCCTCGTTTGATTCAACCATATCATTTACGCCTCGCATTGGGCCTCGTTTGACTCACCATATCATTTGTGACTTGAGTCAGGCCTCGTTTGACAAAACCATACTATTTGCGCCTTGAGGTGCACCGGGTTTTATTCAACCATACAATTTGCGACTAAAGTTGGGCCTCGTTTGACTCACCCATATATTTGCGCCTCGAGTCGGGCCTCATTTGACTCAACCATATCATTTACGCCTCAAGTTGGGCCTCATTTAACTCAACCATATGTTTGTGCCTCGAGTTGGGCCTCGTTTGACTCACCCATATGTTTGTGCCTCAAGTTGGGCCTCAGTCGACTCAACAATATCATGTGCACCTTGAGTCAGGCCTCATTTGACTTACCCATATGTTTGCACCTCTAGTCGGGCCTCGTTTAGGCCACCCATATTATTTGTGCCTCGAGTTCGGCCTCGTTTGACTCGCCCATTAATTTACGCCTCGACTTGGGCCTCATTTGGCTCATCCATATGTTTGTGCCATGAGTTGGGCCTCATTTGACTCGTCCTTATCATTTGTGCCCCAAGTCAGGGATCGTTTGACTCAATCAAATCATTTGCGCCTCGAGTCAGGCCTCGTTTGACTCACCCATATCATTTGTGCCTCGAGTCAAGCCTCGTTTGACTCAACAATATCATTTACACCTCGAGTCGAGCATTGTTTGACTCACCCGTATCATTTGCACCTCGAGTCAGACCTCGTTTCACTCACCCATATCATTTGACTTACCCATATGTTTGGGCCTCGAGTCGAGCCTTAATTGACTCACCCATATGTTTACACCTTGAGTTGGGCCTCGTTTGGCTTAACCATATGTTTGCACCTCGAGTCGGGCGTCATTTCACTCACCCTTATCATTTGTGCCTTGAGTCAGCCCTCATTTGACTAAATCATATCATTTGCGCCTCTAGTCGGGCCTCATTTGACTCAACCATATCATATGCGCCATGAGTTGGACCTCGTTTGACTCACCCATATCATTTGTCCCTCGAGTCATGCCTCGTTTGACTCACCCATATCATTTGCGCCTTGAGTCAGGCCTCATTTTACTCACCTATATCATTTGCACCTTGAGTCGGGCTCGTTTGACTCAACCATACCATTTGTGTCTCCAATCAGGCTTCATTTGATTGAGCCTTATCAATTGACTTACCCATATGTTTGTGCCTCAAGTTGGGCCTCATTTGACTCACCCATATCATTTACGGGTCGAGTCAGGGCTCATTTTACTCACCTATATCATTTGTGCCTCGAGTCAGGCCTCGTTTTGACTCATGCTTATGTTTGCGCTTCAAGTCAGGCCTCGTTTGACTCAAGCATATCATTTGTGCCTCGAGTTAGGCCTTGTTTGACTAAACTATCATTTGCGCCTCGAGTTGGGCCTCATTTGACTCAACCATACCTTTTGCTCCTCGGGTCGGGCCTCGTTTGACTCAACAATATCATTTACGCCTCGCATTGGGCGTCGTTTAACTCACCATATCATTTGTGACTCGAGTCAGGCTTCATTTGACAAAACCATTTAATTTGCGCCTCGAGTTGGGCCTTGTTTGACTCACCCATATATTTACGCCTCGAGTAGGGCCTCGTTTGACTCAACCATATCATTTGCGCCTCGAGTCGGGCCTTGTTTAACTCAACCAAATGTTTGTGCTTCGAGTCAAGCCTCATTTGACTCACGCATATGTTTACGCCTCGAGTTGGGCCTCGGTTGACTAAACCATATCATTTGTACCTCGACTCAGGCCTCATTTGACTTACCCATATATTTGCACCACTAGTTGGGCCTTGTTTGAGTCACCCATATGTTTGCGCCTCGAGTTGGGCCTCGGTCGACTCAACCATATCATTTGCACCTCGAGTTGGGTTTCGTTTGATTTACCCATATGTTTGCACCTCTAGTCAGACCTTGTTTGAGTCACCCATATTATTTGTGCCTCGAGCTCGGCCTCATTTCACTCATATGTTTGTGCCTCGAGTCGGGCCTTATTTGACTCACTCTTATCATTCGTGCCTCAAGTCAGGCCTCGTTTGACTCAATCATATCATTTGTGCCTCGAGTCGAGCCTCGTTTGACTCACCCACATCATTTATGCCTCGAGTTAAGCGTCATTGGACTTACCCAAATGTTTGGGCCTCGAGTCGGGCCTCATTTGACTCACCCATATGTTTGCACCTTGAGTCGGACCTCGTTTGGCTCAACCATTTGTTTGCGCCTCGAGTCGGGCCTCATTTCACACACCCTTATCATTTGTGCCTCAAGTCAGGCTTATTTAACTCAATCATATCATCTGTGCCTCGAGTGGAGCCTCGTTTGACTCAACCATATGTTTGCGCCTCAAGTTGGGCTTCGTTTGACTGAGCCTTATTAATTGACTTTCCCATATGTTTGTGCCTCAAGTTGGGTCTCATTTGACTCACTCATACCATTTGTTGCTCGAGTCGAGGCTTGTTTATCTCTCCCATATCATTTGCGCTCCCAGTTAGGCCTCAATTGGCTCACCCTTATGTTTGCGGCTAGAGTAGGGCCTCGTTTGACCCAACCATATGATTTGTGCATCGAGTTAGGCCTCGTTTGACTAAACCATCATTTGTGCCTCAAGTCGGGCCTCGTTTGACTCAACCATATTATTTATGCCTCGAGTTGGGCCTCGTTTGACTCAACTATATCATTTGTGTCTCGAGTCAGTCCTCGTTTAACTTAACCATATGTTAGTGCCTCGAGTCGGGCCTCGTTTGGCTCACCCATATGTTTGCAGCTCGAGTTGGGCCTCGGTCAACTCAACCATATCATTTGCACCTCGAGTCGAGCCTCGTTTGACTTACCCCTACGTTTGCACCTCTAGTCGGGCCTCGTTTGAGTCACCCATATTATTTGTGCCTTGAGTTCGGCCTCGTTTGACTCATCCATATATTTGTGCCTCGAGTTAGGCCTCGTTTAGCTCATGCATATGCTTGCACCTCGAGTCATGCCTCATTTGACTCGCCCTTTTCATTTGTGCCTCAAATCGAGGCTCGTTTGACTCAATCATATCATTTGTGCCTCAAGTCGGGCCTCGTTTGACTCACCCATATCATTTATGCCTCAAGTCAGGCGTCATTTGACTTACCCATATGTTTGCGTCTCAAGTCAGGCCTCGTTTGACTCACCCTTATTATTTATGCCTTTAGTTAGGCTTCATTTGACTCAACCATATCATTTGCACCATGAGTTGGGCCTTGTTTGATTCACCCATATCATTTCTGCCTCAAGTCAAGCCTCGTTTGAGATAACCATATAATTTGCGCCATGAGTTAGGCCTCGTTTGACTCAACCTTATCATTTGTGCCTCAAGTGAACCCTTGTTTGACTCAACCATGTCATTTGCACCTCGAGAAGGGCCTCGTTTGACTCACCCATATCATTTGTGCCACAAGTCAGGCCTCATTTGACTCACTCTCATCATTTGCACCATGAGTTAAGCCTCGTTTGACTTAACCATATCATTTCTTCCTCAAGTCAGGCCTCGTTTGACTTAACCTTATCGTTTGCACCTCAAGTTGGGCCTCGTTTAACTCTCCCACATCATTTGTGCCTCGAGTCAGGCCTCGTTTGCTCACCCTTATGTTTGCACCTCGAGTCGGGCCTCGTTTAACTCAACCATATCATTTGTTCCTCGAGTGAGGCCTCATTTGACTAAACCATCATTTGCACCTCGAGTCGGGCCTCGTTTGACTCAACCATACCATTTGCTCCTCGAGTCGGGCCTCGTTTGACTCAACCATATCTTTTGTGCCTTGTATTGGGCGTCGTTTGACTCACCATATCATTTGTGACTCGAGTCAGGCCACGTTTGACAAAACCATATTATTTGTGCCTCGAGTCAGGCCTGGTTTTACTCAACCATATCATCTGCACTCGACTTAGGCCTCATTTGACTCCACCATAGCATTTGCGCCACGAGTCGGGCCTCGTTTGATTCACCCATATCATTTATGCCTCAAGTCAAGCCTCGTTTGACATAACCATATCATTTGTGCCTTGAGCCTCGTTTGACTCACCCTTATCATTTATGCCTCGAGTCAACCCTTGTTTGACTCAACCATGTCATTTGTACCTCAAGTTGGGCCTTGTTTGACTCACCCATATCATTTGCGCCTCGAGTCGGGCCTTATTTGACTCACCCTCATCATTTGCGCTATGAGTTGGGCCTCGTTTGACTCAACCATATCATTTATGCCTCAAGTTGGGCCTCGTTTGACTCACCCTTATCATTTGCGCCTCGAGTCAATCCTTGTTTGACTCAACCATATCATATGTGCCACAAGTCAGGCCTCGTTTGACTCACCCTCATCATTTGTGCCTCAAGTTAGGCCTCGTTTGACCCTCCCATATCATTTGTGGCTCGAGTCAAGGCTCGTTTGACTCACCCATATTATTTGTGCCTCAAGTCGGGCCTCGTTTGACTCACCCTTATGTTTGCGCCTTGGGTCAGACCTCATTTGACTCAACCATATGATTTGTGATCGAGTTAGGCCTCGTTTGACTAAACCATCATTTGTGCCTCGAGTCGGGCCTCGTTTGACTCAACCATACCATTTGCTCCTCAGGTCAGGCTCGTTTGACTCCACCACATCATTTGCGCCTCGCATTGGGTATCGTTTGACTAGCCATATCATTTGTGACTCGAGTCAGGCCTCGTTTGACGAAACCATTTAATTTGTGCCTCGAGTTGGGCCTCGTTTGACTCACACATATATCTGTGCCTTGAGTCAGGCCTCGTTTGACTCAACCATATCATTTGCACCTCGAGTCGGGCCTTGTTTAACTCAACCAAATGTTTATGCTTCGAGTCGGGCCTCATTTGACTCACCCTTATGTTTGTGCCTCAAGTTGGGCCTAGGTCACCTAAACCATATTATTTGCACCTCGAGTTGGGCCTCGTTTGACTTACCCATATGTTTGCACCACTAGTTGGGCCTTGTTTGAGTCACCCATATGTTTGCACCTTGAGTTGGGCCTCAGTCGACTCAACCATATCATTTGCACCTCGAGTTAGGCCTCGTTTGATTTACCCATATGTTTGCACCTCTAGTCGAGCCTCGTTTGAGTCACCCATATTATTTGTGCCTCGAGTTTCGCCTCGTTTGACTCACTCATATATTTGTGCCTCGAGTTTCGCCTCGTTTGGCTAATCCATATGTTTGTGCCTCGAGTTGGGCCTCATTTGACTCACTCTTATCATTTGTGCCTAAAGTTAGGCCTCATTTGACTCAATCATATCATTTGTGCCTCGAGTCGGGCCTCATTTGACTCACCCATATCATTTGTGCCTCGAGTCAGGCCTTGTTTTACAAACCCATATCATTTGCACCTCGAGTCGGGCCTCGTTTGACTCACCCTAATCATTTGTCCCTCAAGTCGAGCCTTGTTTGGCTCAACCATATCATATGCACCACGTGTTGGGCCTCGTTTGACTCACCCATATCATTTGCTCCTTGAGTCGAGTGTCGTTTGACTGAACCATATCATTTGCACCTCGAGTCAGGCCTCGTTAGACTCAACCATATCATTTGCGCTTTGAGTCAGGCCTCATACCCTCATCACTTGCGCCTCGAGTTGGGCCTCGTTTGACTCAACCATGTCATTTGTGCCTCAAGTCGGGCCTCGTTTGACTCACCCTTATCATTTGTACCTCGAGTCGGGCCTCGTTTTCCAAACCCATATCATTTGCACCTCGAGTTGGCCCTCGTTTGACTTACCATTATCATTTGCACCTCGAGTCGGGCCTCGTTTGACTCAACTATATCATATGCGCCACGTGTTGGGCCTCGTTTGACTCACCCATATAATTTTTGCCTCAAGTCCGGCCTCGTTTGACACAACCATATGTTTTGCGCCTTGAGTCAGACCTCGTTTGACTCACCCATATCATTTGTGCCTCGAGTTAGACCTCGTTTGACTCAACCATATCATTTGCACCTCGAGTGGGGCCTTGTTTCACATAACCATATTGTTTGTGCCTTGAGTTGAATCTCGTTTGATTCACTAATATCATTTATGCCTCGAGTCGGGCCTCGTTTGGCTAACCCATATGTTTGCGCCTCTAGTCGAGCCTCGTTTGACACAACCATATATTTGCACCTCGAGTTAGGCCTCGTTTGACTCAACCATATCATTTGTGCCTCAAGTCGGGCCTCGTTTGACTCACCCTTATCATTTGCACCTCGAGTCGGGCCTCGTTTGGCTCAACCATATCATATGCGCCACGAGTTTGGCCTTATTTGACTCAACCATATCATTTGTTCCTCGAGCCAAGCCTTGTTTGACTCACCCATATCATTTCTGCCTTTAGTCAAGACACGTTTGACTCACCCTTATCATTTGTGCCTCAAGTCGAGCCTCGTTTGGCTCGGCCATTTGTTTGTACGTCGAGTTGGATCTCGTTTGACGTACCCTCATCATTTGTGCCTCAAGTTGGGCCTCGTTTGACACAACTATATCATTTGCACCTTGAGTTGAGCCTCGTTTGACTCACCCTTATCATTTGCGGCTCGAGTCAAGCCTTGTTTGACTCAACCATGTCATTTGCATATCGAGTCAAGCATCGTTTGACTCAACCTTATTATTTAGGCCTCGAGTCTGGGCTCGTTTGACTCAACTGTATCATTTGCTCCTCGAGTTGAGCGTCGTTTGACTGAACCATATCATTTGCACCTCGAGTCGGGCCTCGTTTGACTCAACCATATCATTTGCACTTCGAGTCAAGCCACATTTAACTCACCCACATCACTTGCGCCTCGAGTTGGGCCTCGTTTGACTCAACCATGTCATTTGTGCCTCAAGTCGGGGCTCGTTTGACTCACCCTTATCATTTGTGCCTCGAGCCGGGCCTCGTTTTCCAAACCCATATCATTTGCACCTCGAGTCAGGCCTTTGACTTGCCATTATCATTTGCTCCTCGAGTCAAGCCTCGTTTGACTCAACTATATCATATGTGCCACGTGTTGGGCCTCGTTTGACTCACCCATATCATTTGTGCCTCGAGTCCGGCCTCGTTTGACACAACCATATCATTTGCGCCTTGAGTCGGGCCTCGTTTGACTCAACCATATAATTTGTACCTTAAGTTAGGCCTCATTTGACTCACCCATATCATTTGTGCCTCGAGTCAGGCCTCGTTTAACCCAGCCATATCATTTGCACCTCGAGTCAGCCCTCGTTTGACTCAACCATATATTTTTTCGCCTTGAGTCAGACCTCGTGTGACTCTCCCTTATCATTTGTGCCTCGAGTCGGACCTTGTTTTACTCACCCATATCATTTGCTCTTCAAGTCGGGCCTCGTTTGACTCAACCATATCAATTGCGCCACGAGTTGGGCCTCTTTTGACTCACCCATATCATTTGTCCCTCGAGTTGTGCCTTGTTTGACTTAACCATATAATTTGTGTCTGTAGTCGGAGCTCATTTGACTCACCCATACAATTTGTGCCTCGAGTCAGACCTCGTTTGACTCAACCTTATCATTTGCGCCTCGAGACGAGCTTCGTTTTACTCACCCATATCATTTGCACCTTGAGTCGGTCCTCGTTGGAATTAACCATATCATTTTTGCGTTGAGTCGTGCGTCATTTAACTCACCCTTATCATTTGTGCCTTGAGTCGGGCCTCGTTTTACTTACCCATATCATTCATACCTCGAGTCGGGGCTCGTTTGACTCAACCATATCATTTGCGCCTCGAGTTGGGCCTCATTTAACTTACCCATATAATTGCACCATGAGTCGAGCCTCATTTGACTCACCCATATCATTTGTGCCTCGAGTTAGGCCTTGTTTAACTCAACCATATCATTTGCACCTCAAGTCAGACCTCATTTGACACAACCATATTATTTGTGCCTCGAGTTGGGTCTCATTTGACTCACCCATATGTTTGCACCTCAAGTCGGGCCTCGTTTTACAAATCCATATCATTTGCAGCTCAAGTCGGGCCTCGTTTGACTCACCCTTATTATTTGCACCTCGAGTCAGGCCTCGTTTGACTCACCCTTACCATTTGTGCCTCGAGTCGAGCCTCATTTGACTCAACCATATCATATGTGCCACGAGTTGGGACTCGTTTGACTCACCCGTATCATTTGTGCCTCGAGTCGGGGCTCGTTTGACACAACCATATGATTTGCGCCTCAAGTTGTGCCTCGTTTTACTCAACCATATCATTCGCGCCTCGAATCGGGCCTCATTTGACTCAACCATATCATTTGCTCCTCGAGTCGGACCTCATTTAACTTACCCATATGTTTGTGCATCGAGTCGGGCCTCATTTGGCTCAATTATATCATTGGGCCTCGTTTGACTCACCCATATCATTTGTGGCTCGAGTCCAGCCTCGTTTGACACAACCATATCATTTACCCTTGAGCCGAGCCTCGTTTGACTCAACCATATAATTTGTGCCTTAAGTCGAGCCTCGTTTGACTCACCCATATCATTTGTGCCTCGAGTCGGGCCTCGTTTCACTCAGCCATATCATTTGCAACTTGAGTCGGGCCTCATTTGACTTAACCATATATTTTTGTGCCTTGAGTCAGACATCGTGTGACTCACCCTTATCATTTATGCCTCGAGTTGGACCTCGTTTTACTCTCCCATATCATTTACTCTTCAAGTCGGGCTCGTTTGACTTAA
Organism: Dicorynia guianensis; assembly: GCA_037013595.1. Classification (NCBI taxonomy): domain Eukaryota; kingdom Viridiplantae; phylum Streptophyta; class Magnoliopsida; order Fabales; family Fabaceae; genus Dicorynia; species Dicorynia guianensis. The sequence continues at coordinate 14,727,994 of JASUAB010000012.1, read as the reverse complement.
CCATATCAATTGCGCCATGAGTTGGGCCTCATTTGACTCAACCATATTAATTGTGCCATGAGTTAGGCCTCGTTTGACTCACCCATATCATTTGTGCTTAGAGTCAGGCCTCGTTTGACACAACCATATCATTTATGGCTCGAGTCGGGCCTCGTTTGACTCAACCATATAATTTGTGTCTGTAGTTGAGCCTCGTTTGACTCACCCATACAATTTGTGCCTCGAGTTGGACCTCGTTTGACTCAACCTTATCATTTGTGCCTCGAGACGGGCCTCATTTTACTCACCCATATCATTTGCACCTTGAGTCGGTCCTCGTTGGAATCAACCATATCATTTGTGCCTTGAGTCGTGCCTCGTTTGACTCACCCTTATCATTTGTGCCTTGAGTTGGGCCTCGTTTTACTCACCCATATCATTCATACCTCGAGTCGAGCCTCGTTTGACTCAACCATATCATTCATACCTCGAGTTGGGCCTCATTTAACTTACCCATATGTTTGCACATCGAGTCGAGCCTCATTTGACTCACCCATATCATTTGTGCCTCGAGTTAGGTCTCGTTTAACTCAACCATATCATTTGCACCTCAAGTCAGGCCTTATTTGACATAACCATATTATTTGTGCCTCGAGTTGGGCCTCATTTGACATACCCATATGTTTGTGCCTCGAGTCGAGCCTCGTTTGGCTCAACCATATGTTAGCACCTCGAGTCAGGCCCAATTATATCATTTGCGCTTTGAGTTAGGCCTCGTTTGACTGAACCATATCATTTGCGCCTTGAGTCGGGCCTCCTTTGACTCAACCTTATTATTTGTGCCTCAAGTCAGGATTCATTTGACTCACCCATATCATTTGCACCTTGAGTCAGGCCTCATTTGACTCACCCATATCATTTATGCCTCGAGTTAGGCCTCGTTTGACTTAACCATATCATTTGCACCTCGAGTTGGGCCTTGTTTCACATAACCATATTATTTGCGCCTTGAGAGTAACCTCGTTTGACTCACCAATATCATTTATGCCTCGAGTCGGGCCTCGTTTCGCTAACCCATATGTTTGTGCCTCTAGTCGAGCCTCGTTTGACACAACCATATGTTTGCACCTCGAGTCAGTCCTCGTTTGACTCAACCATATCATTTGTGCCTCAAGTCAGGCCTCGTTTGACTCACCCTTATCATTTGCGCCTCGAGTTAGGCCTCGTTTTACAAACCCATATCATTTGCACCTTGAGTCGGGCCTCATTTGACTCACCCTAATCATTTGCGCCTCAAGTCGGGCCTCGTTTCACTCAACCATATCATATGCGCCACGAGTTTGGCCTTGTTTGACTCATCCATATCATTTGTGCCTCGAGTTGGTCCTCGTTTGACATAACCATATTATTTTCGCCTCGAGTTGGCCCTCGTTTTACTCACCCATATCATTTGTGCCTCGAGTCGGGCCTTATTTGACTCACCCTTATATTTGCACCTCGAATTGGGCCTCGTTTAACTCAACCATATCATTTGTGCCTCGAGCCGAGCCTCGTCTGACTCACCCATATCATTTTTGCCTTTAGTCAGAACACGTTTGACTCACCCTTATCGTTTGTGCCTCAAGTCGGGCCTCATTTGGCTCGCCCATTTGTTTGTGCCTCGAGTCGGACCTCGTTTGACGTACCCTCATCATTTGTGCCTCAAGTCGGGCCTCGTTTGACACAACTATATCATTTGTGCCTTGAGTTGGGCCTCGTTTGACTCACCCTTATCATTTGTGACTCGAGTTAAGCCTTGTTTGACTCAATCATGTCATTTGCGTATAGAGTCAGGCGTCGTTTGACTTAACCTTATCACTTATGCCTCGAGTTGGGGATCGTTTGACTCAACTGTATCATTTGCTCCTCGAGTCGAGCATCGTTTGACTGAACCATATCATTTGCACCTTGAGTTGGGCCTTGTTTGACTCAACCATGTCATTTGCGCTTCGAGTCAGGCCTCATTTGACTCACCCTCATCACTTGCGCCTCGAGTTGGGCCTCGTTTGACTCAACCATGTTATTTGTGCCTCAAGTTGGGGCTCGTTTGACTCACCCTTATCTTTTGTGCCTCGAGTCGGGCCTTGTTTTCCAAACCCATATCATTTGCACCTTGAGTCGGGCCTCGTTTGACTTACCATTATCATTTGCAACTCGAGTCAGGCCTCGTTTGACTCAACTATATCATGTGCGCCACGTGTTGGGCCTCGTTTGACTCACCCATATCATTTGTGCCTCGAGTCTGGCCTCGTTTGACATAACCATATCATTTGCGCCTTGAGTCGGGCCTCATTTGACTCAACCATATAATTTGTACCTTAAGTCGGGCCTCGTTTGACTCACCCATATCATTTGTGCCTCGAGTCAAGCCTCGTTTAACTCAGCCATATCATTTGTACCTCGAGTCGAGCCTCGTTTGACTCAACCATATATTTTTTTGCCTTGATGTACCCATATGTTTTTGCCTCAAGTTAGGCCTCGTTTGACTCACCCATATGTTTGCGCCTCGAGTCAAGCCTCGTTTGACTCAACCATATCATTTGTGCCTCAAGTCGGGCCTCATTTGACTTACCCTTATCATTTGCGCCTCGAGTTAGGCCTCGTTTTGCAAACCCATATTATTTACACCTCACGCCAGGCCTCGTTTGACTCAACCTTATCATTTGAGCCTCGAGTCGGGCCTTGTTTGACTCAACCATATCATTTGCACCACGAGTTGGGCCTCCTTTCACTCACCTATATCATTTGTGCCTCGAGTCGGGCCTCGTTTGACACAACCATATCATTTGCGCCTCAAGTTGGCCTCCTTTTACTCACCCATATCATTCGCGCCTCGAGTTGGGCCTCATTTGACTCAGCCTTATCATTTGCACCTTGAATTAGGCCTCATTTGACTCAACCATATCATTTGTGCCTCGAGTTGAGCCTCATTTGACTCACCCATATGATTTCTTCCTTGAGTCAGGACATGTTTGACTCAACCTTATTGTTTGTGCCATAAGTCGAGCATCGTTTGACTTAACCATATCATTTGCACTTCGAGTCGGGACTCGTTTAACTCACCCGTAAGTTTGTGCATCAAGTCGGGCCTTGTTTGTCTCACCCATGTGTTTGCGCCTTGAGTTGGGCATCGTGTGACTTACCCTTATCATTTGCACCTCAAGTCGGGCCTTGTTTGACACAACTACATCATTTACACCATGAGTTGGGCCTCATTTGACTCACCCTTATCATTTGTCCTTGAGTCAACCCTTGTTTAACTCAACCATGTCATTTGCACATCGAGTCGGGCCTCGTTTGACTCAACCATATCAATTGTGCCTCAAGTCAGGCTTTGTTTTACTTAACTATATCATTTGCACCTCGAGTCGAGCCTTGTTGGACTCAACCATATCAGTTGTGCCTCGAGTCGGGCCTTGCTTGACTTACCCATATGTTTGCGCCCTGAGTCAAGCCTCGTTTGACTCAACCATGTCATTTGCGCATCGAGTCAAGCCTCATTTGACTCAACCATATCATTTAAGCCTCGAGTTGGGCCTCGTTTGACTCACCCATGTCATTTGTGCCTAGAGTCGGTCCTCGTTTGACTCACCCATATCATTTGTGCCTCGAGTGGGGCCTCGTTTGGCTTAACCATATCTTTGCGCCTCGAGTTGAGCCCCATTTGACTCATCCTTATTATTTGTACCTCAAGATGGGCCTCATTTAAGTCAATCATATCATTTGCGCCTCGAGTCAGGCCTCGTTTGACTCAACCATATCATTTGCACCTCGAGTCGGGCCTCATTTAACTCACCCTTATCATTTGTGCCTTAAGTCGGGCCTCAGTTGACTCACCCATATCATTCGCAACTCTAGTCGTGCCTCATTTGACTCACCCTTATCATTTGCGCCTCGAGTCTAGCCTCATTTTATGCACCCATATCATTTGCACCTCAAGTCGGGCCTCGTTTGAGTAAACCATATCATTTGTGCCTTGAGTCAAGCCTCATTTGACTCACCCTTATCAATTGCGCCTCGAGTCGGGCCTCGTTTTACTCAACCATATCATTTGCACCTCGAGTCGAGCCTTGTTTGACTCAACCATATCATTTGTGCCTCGAGTCGGACCTCATTTAACTTACCCATAAGTTTGCACCTCGACTCGGGCCTTGTTTGACTCACCCATTTCATTTGTGCCTTGAGTTAGGCCTCGTTTCACTCAACCATATCATTTGTGCCTCGAGTCAGGCCTCATTTCACATAGCCATATTATTTAAGCCTCGAGTTGGGCCTCGTTTAACTCACCCATATCATTTATGCCTCGAGTCGGGCCTCGTTTGACTTACCCATATATTTGCCCTCAAGGCGGGCCTCGTTTGACTAACCCATATGTTTGCGCCTCGAGTCGGGCCTCGTTTGACTCAACCATATCATTTGTGCGTCAAGTCAGGCCTTGTTTGACTCATCCTTATCATTTACGCCTCGAACCGGCCCTCGTTTTACAAACCCATATCATTTGCACCTCGAGTCGGGCCTCATTTGACTCACCCTTATCATTTGCGCCTTGAGTCGGGACTCGTTTCACTCAACCATATCATATGGCCTCGAGTTGGGCCTCGTTTCACTCACCCATATCATTTGTGCCTCGAGACGGGCCTCATTTGACATAACCATATTATTTGTGCCTCAATGTGGGCCTTGTTTTACTCAACCATATCATTTGCACCTCGAATTATGCCTCATTTGACTTAACCATATCATTTATGCCTCAAGTCGAGCCACGTTTGACTCACCCATATCATTTCTGCCTTAAGTCCGGACACATTTGACTCACCCTAATTGTTTGTGCCTTAAGTCGGGCCTCGTTTGACTCAACCAAATCATTTGCACTTCGAGTCAGGCCTCGTTTAACTCACCCATATGTTTGTGCATCGAGTCAAGACTCGTTTGGCTCACCAATATGTTTGTGCCTAGAGTTGGACATCGTTTGACTTACTCGCATCATTTGTGCTTCAAGTCGGGCCTCATTTGACACAACTATATCATTTGCGCCTTGAGTTAGGCCTCGTTTGACTCACCCTTATCATTTGCCCTCAAGTCAACCCTCGTTTCACTCAACCATGTCATTTGTGCATCGACTCGGGCCTCGTTTGACTTAACCATATCATTTGCGCCTTGAGTGAAGCCTTGTTTGACTAAACCATATCTTTTGCTCCTCGAGTCGAGCGTCGTTTGACTCAACCATATCATTTGCACCTCGAGCCAGGCCTCATTTGACTCACCCACGTCATTTGCGCCTCAAGTCGGGCCTCATTTAACTCTCCCTCATCATTTGCGCCTCGAGTTAGGCCTTGTTTAACTCAACCATATCATTTGTGCCTTAAGTAGGGCCTTGTTTGACTCACCCTTTTCATTTACGCCTCGAGTCGAGCCCTGTTTTACAAACCCATATGATTTGTGTCTCGAGTTAGGCCTCGTTTGACACAACCATATCATTCGCGCCTTGATTCAGGCCTCGTTTGACTGAATCATATAATTTGTGCCTTGAGTCGGGCCTCGTTTGACTCACCCATATCATTTTCACCTCGAGTCGGGCCTCATTTGACTCACCCTTATCATTTGCTCCTTGAGTTGGGCCTCATTTTAATCAACCATAACATTTGCATCTTGAGTCGGGCCTCGTTTGACTCAACCATATATTTTTGTGCCTTGAGTCAAGCCTTGTTTGACTCACCCTTATCATTTGTGCCTCGAGTCGGGCCTTGTTTTACTCAGCGATATCATTTGCACTTCAAGTCGGGCCTCATTTGACTAAACCATATGAATTATGCCACGAGTTGGGCTTCATCTGACTCAACCATATCATTTGTGCCTCGAGTCAGGCCTCATTTGGCACAACCATATCATTTATGCCTTGAGTTGGGCCTCGTTTGACTCACCCTTATCATTTGTGCCTCGAGTCAGGCCTCGTTTTACTCACCTATATCATTTGCACCTTGAGTCGGTCCTCATTTGTCTCAACCAGATCATTTGTGCCTTGAGTCGAGTCTCGTTTGACTCACCCTTATCATTTGTACCTTGAGTTGGGCCTCATTTTACTCACCCATATCATTTGCATCTCGAGTCGGGCCTCATTTAACTTGTCGATATGTTTACACCTCGAGTCGAGCCTCGTTTGACTCACCCATATCATTTGTGCCTTATGTTGGGCCTCGTTTGACTCACCCATATGTTTGCGCATTAGGTCGTGTCTCGTTTGACTCACCCATATGTTTGTGCCTCGAGTTAGGCCTCATTTGACTTACCCTTATCATTTGTGCCTCAAGTCAGGCCTCGTTTGACAAATCCATATAATTTGTGCCTTGCATCAGGCCTCGTTTGATACAACCATATCATTTGGGCCTCGAGTCAGGCCTCGTTTGACTCAACCATATGTTTACACCTTGAGTCGGGCCTCGTTTAACTCACCCATATGTTTACGCATCGAGTCGGACCTTGTTTGGCTCACCCATATGTTTGCGCCTCCAGTTGAGCATTGTTTGACTTACCCTTATCATTTGCGCCTCAAGTCGGTCCTCGTTTGACATAACTATCTCATTTGTGCCTTGAGTTAGGCCTCGTTTGACTCAACTTTATCATTTATGCCTCGAGTCAAGCCTCGTTTGACTCAACCATGTCATTGCTCCTCGAGTCGAGCGTCGTTTGACTCACCCTTACCATTTGAACCTAAAGTCGAGTGTCGTTTGACTCAACCATATCATTTACGCCTCGAGTCAAGCCTTGTTTGACTCACCCATATGTTTGTGCATCAAGTCAGGCCTCGTTTGGTTCACCCATATGATTGCGCCTCCAGTTGGGCATCGTTTGACTTACCCTTATCATTTGCGCCTCAAGTCAGGCCTCATTTGACATAACTATCTCATTTGCGCCTTGAGTTGGGCCTCATTTGACTCACCTTTATCATTTGTGCCTTGAGTCAAGCCTCGTTTGACTCAACCATGTCATTTGCTCCTCAGTTGAGCGTCGTTTGACTCACCCTTATCATTTGAACCTGGAGTCGAGCGTCGTTTGATTCAATCATATTATTTACGCCTCAAGTCAAGCCTTATTTGACTCACCCATATGTTTGCGCCTCGAGTCAAGCCTTGTGTGACACACCCATATGTTTGTACATCGAGTCGAGTCTCGTTTGGCTCATCCATATGTTGGCGCCTCTAGTTGGGTGTCGTTTGACTTACCCTTATCATTTGTGCCTCTAGTCGGGCCTTGTTTGACACAACTATCTCATTTGTGCCTTGAGTTGGGCCTTGTTTCACTCACCTTTATCATTTGTACCTCGAGTCAAGCTTCATTTGACTCTACCATGTCATTTGCTCCTCAAGTCAAGGGTCGTTTGACTCAACCATATCATTTGAATCTTGAGTCAAGCCTCGTTTGACTAAACTATATCATTTGCTCTTTAAGTCGGACCTTGTTTGACTTAACCAAATCATTTGTGCCTCGAGTTAGCCCTTGTTGACTCAACCATATCATTTGAACCTCAAGTTGAGCCTCGTTTGACTCAACCATATCATTTGCGCCTTGAGTCAGGCATTGTTTGACTCACCGTTGTCATTTGCGTCTCGAGTCAGGCCTCATTTGACTCACTCTCATCATTTGCGCCTCGAGTTGGGCCTCGTTTGACTCAACCATATCATTTGTGCCTCAAGTCGGGCCTCTTTTGACTCACCCTTATCATTTACGCCTCGAGTCAGGCCTCGTTTGAGTCAACCATATGCGCCATGAGTTAGGCCTCGTTTGACTCATCCATATCATTTGTGCCTCGAGTCGGGCCTCGTTTGACACAACCATATTATTTGCACCTCGAGTTGGTCCTCGTTTTACTCACCCATATCAGTTGCGCCTTGGGTCGAGCTTGTTGGACTTACCCTTATCATTTGCACCTCGAATTGGGCCTTGTTTGACTCAACCATATCATTTGTGCCTCAAGTCGGGCGTCGTTTGACTCAACCATATCATTTGCACCTCGAGTCAGGCCTCGTTTGACTCAACCATCTCATTTGCGCCTCGAGTCAGGTCTCATTTGATTCACCCATATGTTTGTGCCTCAAGTTGGGCCTCATTTGACTCAGCCATATGTTTACACCTCGAGCCGGGCCTCATTTGGCTTAACCATATGTTTGCTCCTCGAGTCGGGCCCCATTTGACTCACCCTTATCATTTGTGCCTAAAGATGGGCCTCATTTGAGTCAATCATATTATTTGCGTCTCAAGTCAGGCCTCATTTAACTTAAACATATCATTTGCACCTCTAGTCGAGCATCATTTGACTCACCCTTATCATTTGTGCCTCGAGTCAGGCCACGTTTTACTCACCCATATCATTTGCTCCTCGAGTCGGGCCTCGTTTGACTCACCCATATCATTTGTGCCTCGGGTTAGGCCTTATTTGACTCAACTATATCATTTGCACCTCGAGTTAGTACTCGTTCCACACAACCATATTATTTGCATCTCGAGTTAAGCCTCGTTTGACTTACCCATATCATTTATGCCTTGAGTTGGCCCTCGTTTGATTAAGCCATATGTTGACACCTCGAGTTAGGCCTCATTTGACTGACCCATATGTTTGTCCTCGAGTCGAGCCTCATTTGGCTGGTTTGTGCCTCAAGTCGGGCCCCATTTGACTCACCCTTATCATTTGTGCCTCAAGACGGGGCTTATTTGAGTCAATCGTATCATTTGCGCCTCAAGTCGGGCCTTGTTTGACTGAACCATATCATTTGTGCCTCGAGTCAGGCCTCATTTGACTCAACCTTATCATCTGTCCTAAAGTCGGGCCTCATTTGACTCAGCCATATCATTTATGCCTAGAGTCAGGCCTCGTTTGACTTACCATATATTTGTGCCTTGAGTCAAGCCTCGTTTGACTCAACCATGTCATTTACGCATTGAGTCAGGCCTCGTTTGACTAAACCATATCATTAGCGCCTCGAGTTGGGCCTCGTTTGACTCAACCATATCATTTACTCCCCGAGTCGAGCGTCATTTGACTCAACCATATCATTTGCACCTTGAGTTAGGCCTTGTTTAACTCAACCATATCATTTGCGCCTCAAGTCAAGCATTGTTTGACTCAACCATATCATTTGCACCTCGAGTTGGGCCTCATTTGACTCATCCATATCAATTGTGCCTTGAGTCAAGCCTCGTTTGATTGAACCATATCATTTGCACCTCGAGTCGGGCCTCATTTCACTCAACCTTATCATCTATCCTCAAGTCGGGCCTCATTTGACTCACACATATCATTTGCACCTCTAGTCGAGCCTCAATTAACTCACCTTTATCATTTGTGCCTCGAGTCAGATCTTGTTTTAATCACCCATATCATTTGGACCTCGAGTCGGGCCTCGTTTGACTCACCCATATGTTTGCGCATCGAGTTGGGCCTTGTTTTGCTCACCCATATTTTGGGCCTCGAGTTGCCCCTCATTTGACTTACCCTTATCATTTGCGCCTCAAGTTGGGCCTCAGTTGACATAACTATATCATTTGTGCCTTGGGTTAGGCCTCGTTTGACTTACCTTATCATTTGTACCTTGAGTCAAGCCTCACTTGACTCAACCATGTCATTTGAGCATCGAATTGGGCCTCATTTGACTCACCCTCATCACTTGCGCCTCGAGTTAGGCCTCGTTTGACTCAACCATATCATTTGCGCCTTGAGTTGGGCCTCGTTTGACTAAGCCTTATCATTTGCGCCTCGAGTCAAGCCTCGTTTGACTCAACCATGTCATTTGCGCATCGAGTCAAGCCTCATTTGACTCAACCATATTATTTTCGACCCAAGTCGGGCCTTGTTTGACTCAATAATATCATTTGCTCCCTGGGTCGAGCATCGTTTGACTCAACCATATCATTTGCACCTCGAGTTGGCCCTCGTTTCATTCAACCATATCATTTGCGCCTCAAGTCGAGCATCATTTGACTCAACCATATCATTTGTGCCTTGAGTTAGGCTCGTTTGACTCACCCTTATCATTTGCGCCTCGAGTCAAGCCTTGTTTGACTCAACCATGTCTTATGCGCATCGAGTCAAGCCTCGTTTGACTCAACCATATCATTTGCGCCCTGAGTCGAGCCTTGTTTGACTCAACAATATCATTTGCTTCCTGGGTCGAGCATTGTTTGACTCAACCATATCATTTGCACTTCGAGTTGGGCCACATTTGATTCAACCATATCATTTGTGCCTCGAGTCAAGCATTGTTTGACTCAACCATATCATTTGCGCCTTGAGTTGAGCCTCGTTTGACTCACCCTTATCATTTGTGCCCCGAGTCAAGCTTCGTTTGACTCAACCATATCATTTGTGCCCCAAGTCGGGCCTTGTTTGACTCAACAATATCATTTGCTCCCCGGGTTGAGCGTCGTACAACTCAACCATATCATTTGCACCTTGAGTTAGGCCTCGCTTGACTCAACCATATCATTTGTGCCCCGAGTCGGGCCTTGTTTGACTCAACAATATCATTTGCTCCCCAGGTCGAGCGTCGTTTGACTCAACCATAATATTTGCACCTCGAGTTGGGCCTTGTTTGATTAAACCATATCATTCGTGCCTCGAGTCAAGCATCGTTTGACTCAACCATGTCATTTGCGCATCGAGTCAGGCCTCATTTGACTAAACCATTTCATTTGTGCCTCGAGTCGGGCGTCGTTTGACTCAACCATATCATTTGCTCCCTGGGCCGAGCGTCGTTTGACTTAACCATATCATTTGCACCTCGAGTCGGGGCCTTGTTTGACTCAACCATATCATTTGCGCCTCAAGTCGAGCGTCATTTGGCTCAACCATATCATTTACACCTCGAGTCGGGCCTCGTGTGACTCAACCATATCATTTGTGCCTCGAGTTAGGCCTTGTTTGACTTAACCATATCATTTGCACCTCGAGTTAGTACTTGTTCCACACAACCATATTATTTGCGCCTCGAGTTGAGCCTCGTTTGACTCACCCATATCATTTATGCCTCGAGTTGGCCCTTGTTTGATTGACTCATACGTTTGGGCCTCGAGTCGAGCCTTATTTGATTCACCCATATGTTTGCACTTCGAGTTGAGCCTCGTTTGGCTCAACCATATGTTTGCGCTTCGAGTCGGGCCCCATTTGAATCACCGTTATCATTTGTGCCTCAGGACCGGCTCATTTGAGTCAATCATATCATTCATGCCTCAAGTCGGGCCTCATTTGACTGAACCATATCATTTGCACCTCGAGTCAGGCCTTATTTGACATAACCTTATCATCTATCCTCAAGTCGGGCCTCATTTGACTCACCCATATCATTTGCATCTCTAGTCGAGCCTCATTTGACTTACCTTTATCATTTGTGCCACGAGTCAGGCCTCGTTTTACTCACCCATATCATTTGTACCTCCAGTCGGGCCTCGTTTTACTCACCCATATGTTGCGTATCGAGTCGGGACTCGTTTGGCTCACCCATATGTTTGCGCCTCGAGTTGGCCCTCATTTGACTTTCCTTTATCATTTGTGCCTCAAGTTGGGCCTCGTTTGACACAACTATATCATTTGCGACTTGAGTTGGCCATCGTTTGACTCACCCTTATCATTTGTGCCTCGAGTCATTCCCTGTTTGACTTAACCCTGTCATTTGCGCATCGAGTTAGGCCTCATTTGACTTAACCATATCATTTGTCCTAGAGTCGGGCGTCATTCGACTCAACCATATCATTTGCTCTCTGAGTTGAGCATTGTTTGACTCAACCATATCATTTGCGCCTCGAGTCGGTCCTCGTTTAACACAACCACATCATTTGCCCCTCGAGTCGAGCATTGTTTGACTCAACCATATCATTTGCACCTCGAGTCGGGCTTCGTTTGACTCAACCATATCATTTGCACCTCGAGTCAGGCCTCGTTTGACTCACCCTTATCATTTGTGCTTCGAGTCTGGCCTCGTTTGACTCAACCATGTCATTTGTGCATCGAGTCAAGCCTCGTTTGACTCAACCATACCATTTGCACCTCAAGTTGAGCGTCATTTGACTCAACCATATCATTTGCTCCCCAGGTCGGGCATCGTTTGATTCAACCATATCATTTGCACCTTGAGTCAGGCCTTGTTTGACCCAACCATATCATTTGTGCCTCAAGTCGAGTGTCGTTTCACTCAACCATATCATTTGCACCTCGAGTCAGGCCTCGTTCGACTCAACCATCTCATTTGCGCCTCGAGTCAGGTCTCATTTGATTCACCCATATGTTTGTGCCTCAAGTTGGGCCTCATTTGACTCAGCCATATGTTTACACCTCGAGTCGGGCCTTGTTTGGCTTAACCATATGTTTGCTCCTCAAGTCGGGCCCCGTTTGACACACCCTTATCATTTGTGCCTAAAGACGGGCCTCATTTGAGTCAATCATATTATTTGCGCCTCAAGTCGGGCCTCATTTAACTTAACCATATCATTTGCACCTCTAGTCAAGCATCATTTGACTCACCCTTATCAATGTGCCTCGAGTCAGGCCACGTTTTACTCACCCATATCATTTGCTCCTCGAGTCGGGCCTCGTTTGACTCACCCATATCATTTGTGCCTCGGGTTAGGCTTTATTTGACTCAACCATATCATTTGCACCTCGAGTTAGTACTCGTTCCACACAACCATATTTTTTGCGTCTCGAGTTAAGCCTCGTTTGACTTACCCATATCATTTATGCCTTGAGTTGGCCCTCGTTTGATTAACCCATATGTTCATGCCTCGAGTTAGGCCTCATTTGACTCACCCATATGTTTATGCCTCGAGTCAAGCCTCGTTTAGCTAAACCATATGTTTGCGCCTCGAGTCGGGCCCCATTTGACTCACCCTTATCATTTGTGCCTCAAGACGGGGCTCATTTGAGTCAATCGTATCATTTGCACCTCAAGTTGGGCCTTGTTTGACTGAACTATATCATTTGCGCCTCGAGTCGGGCCTCATTTGACTCAACCTTATCATCTGTCCTCAAGTTGGGCCTCATTTGACTCAGCCATATCATTTATGCCTAGAGTCAGGCCTCGTTTGACTTACCATATATTTGTGCCTCGAGTCAAGCCTCGTTTGACTCAACCATGTCATTTACGCATTGAGTCAGGCCTCGTTTGACTAAACCATATCATTAGCGCCTCGAGTTGGGCCTCGTTTGACTCAACCATATCATTTGCTCCTCGAGTCAAGTGTCGTTTGACTCAACCATATCATTTGCACCTTGAGTTAGGCCTTGTTTAACTCAACCATATCATTTGCGCCTCAAGTTGAGCATTGTTTAACTCAACCATATCATTTGCACCTCGAGTTGGGCCTCGTTTGACTCATCCATATCAATTGTGCCTTGAGTCAAGCCTCGTTTGATTGAACCATATCATTTGCACCTCGAGTCGGGCCTTATTTCACTCAACCTTATCATCTGTCCTCAAGTCGGGCCTCATTTGACTCATACATATCATTTGCACCTCTAGTCGAGCCTCAATTAACTCACCTTTATCATTTGTGCCTCGAGTCAGATCCCGTTTTAATCACCCATATCATTTGGACCTCGAGTCGGGCCTCGTTTGACTCACCCATATGTTTGTGCATCGAGTTGGGCCTCGTTTTGATCACCCATATTTTGGGCCTCGAGTTGCCCCTCATTTGACTTACCCTTATCATTTGTGCCTCAAGTTGGGCCTTACTTGACACAACTATATCATTTGTGCCTTGAGTTAGGCCTCGTTTGACTTACCTTATCATTTGTACCTTGAGTCAAGCCTCACTTGACTAAACCATGTCATTTGAGCATCGAATCGGGCTCATTTGACTCACCCTCATCATTTGCGCCTCGAGTTAGGCCTCGTTTGACTCAACCATATCATTTGCGCCTTGAGTTGGGCCTTGTTTGACTCAGCCTTATCATTTGCGCCTCGAGTCAAGCCTCGTTTGACTCAACCATGTCATTTGCGCATCGAGTCAGGCCTCATTTGACTCAACCATATTATTTTTGACCCGAGTCGGGCCTTGTTTGACTCAACAATATCATTTGCTACCTGGGTCGAGCATCGTTTGACTCAACCATATCATTTGCACCTCGAGTTGGCCCTCGTTTCATTCAACCATATCATTTGCGCCTCAAGTCGAGCATCATTTGACTCAACCATATCATTTGTGCCTTGAGTTAGGCTCGTTTGACTCACCCTTATCATTTGCGCCTCGAGTCAAGCCTTGTTTGACTCAACCATGTCTTATGCGCATCGAGTCAGGCCTCGTTTGACTCAACCATATCATTTGCGCCCTGAGTCGAGCCTTGTTTGACTCAACAATATCATTTGCTTCCTGGGTCGAGCATTGTTTGACTCAACCATATCATTTGCACTTCGAGTTGGGCCACATTTGATTCAACCATATCATTTGCGCCTCGAGTCAAGCATTGTTTGACTCAACCATATCATTTGCGCCTTGAGTTGAGCCTCGTTTGACTCACCCTTATCATTTGTGCCTCGAGTCAAGCCTCGTTTGACTGAACCATATCATTTGTGCCCCAAGTCGGGCCTTGTTTGACTCAACATTATCATTTGCTCCCCGGGTTGAGCGTCGTTCAACTCAACCATATCATTTGCACCTTGAGTTGGGCCTCGTTTGACTTACCATATATTTGTGCCTCGAGTCAAGCCTCGTTTGACTCAACCATGTCATTTACGCATTGAGTCAGGCCTCGTTTGACTAAACCATATCATTAGCGCCTCGAGTTGGGCCTCGTTTGACTCAACCATATCATTTGCTCCTCGAGTCAAGTGTCGTTTGACTCAACCATATCATTTGCACCTTGAGTTAGGCCTTGTTTAACTCAACCATATCATTTGCGCCTCAAGTTGAGCATTGTTTAACTCAACCATATCATTTGCACCTTGAGTTGGGCCTCGTTTGACTCATCCATATCAATTGTGCCTTGAGTCAAGCCTCGTTTGATTGAACCATATCATTTGCACCTCGAGTCGGGCCTTATTTCACTCAACCTTATCATCTGTCCTCAAGTCGGGCCTCATTTGACTCATACATATCATTTGCACCTCTAGTCGAGCCTCAATTAACTCACCTTTATCATTTGTGCCTCGAGTCAGATCTCGTTTTAATCACCCATATCATTTGGACCTCGAGTCGGGCCTCGTTTGACTCACCCATATGTTTGTGCATCGAGTTGGGCCTCGTTTTGATCACCCATATTTTGGGCCTCGAGTTGCCTCTCATTTGACTTACCCTTATCATTTGTGCCTCAAGTTAGGCCTTACTTGACACAACTATATCATTTGTGCCTTGAGTTAGGCCTCGTTTGACTTACCTTATCATTTGTACCTTGAGTCAAGCCTCACTTGACTAAACCATGTCATTTGAGCATCGAATCGGGCTCATTTGACTCACCCTCATCATTTGCGCCTCGAGTTAGGCCTCGTTTGACTCAACCATATCATTTGCGCCTTGAGTTGGGCCTTGTTTGACTCAGCCTTATCATTTGCGCCTCGAGTCAAGCCTCGTTTGACTCAACCATGTCATTTGCGCATCGAGTCAGGCCTCATTTGACTCAACCATATTATTTTTGACCCAAGTCGGGCCTTGTTTGACTCAACAATATCATTTGCTCCCTGGGTCGAGCATCATTTGACTCAATCATATCATTTGCACCTCGAGTTGGCCCTCGTTTCATTCAACCATATCATTTGCGCCTCAAGTCGAGCATCATTTGACTTAACCATATCATTTGTGCCTTGAGTTAGGCCTCGTTTGACTCACCCTTCTCATTTGCACCTCGAGTCAAGCCTTGTTTGACTCAACCATGTCTTATGCGCATCGAGTCAGGCCTCGTTTGACTCAACCATATCATTTGCGCCCTGAGTCGAGCCTTGTTTGACTTAACAATATCATTTGCTTCCTGGGTCGAGCGTTGTTTGACTTAACCATATCATTTGCACTTCGAGTTGGGCCTCATTTGATTCAACCATATCATTTGCGCCTCGAGTCAAGCATTGTTTGACTCAACCATATCATTTGCGCCTTGAGTTGAGCCTCGTTTGACTCACCCTTATCATTTGTGCCTCGAGTCAAGCCTCGTTTGACTCAACCATATCATTTGTGCCCCAAGTTGGGCCTTGTTTGACTCAACATTATCATTTGCTCCCCGGGTTGAGCGTCGTTCAACTCAACTATATCATTTGCACCTTGAGTTGGGCCTCGCTTGACTCAACCATATCATTTGTGCCCCGAGTTGGGCCTTGTTTGACTCAACAATATCATTTGCTCCCTGGGTCGAGCATCGTTTGACTCAACCATATTATTTGCACCTCGAGTTGGGCCTCGTTTGATTAAACCATATCATTCGTGCCTCGAGTCAAGCAGCGTTTGACTCAACCATGTCATTTGCGCATCGAGTCAGGCCTCATTTGACTAAACCATTTCATTTGTGCCTCGAGTCGGGCGTCGTTTGACTCAACCATATCGTTTGCTCCTCGGGCCGAGCGTCGTTTGACTTAACCATATCATTTGTACCTCGAGTCAGGGTCTTGTTTGACTCAACCATATCATTTGCGCCTCAAGTCGAGTGTCATTTGGCTCAACCATATCATTTACACCTCGAGTCGGGCCTCCTGTGACTCAACCATATCATTTGTGCCTCGAGTCAGGCCATGTTTGATTCACCCATATGTTTATGCCTCGAGTCAGGGCTCATTTGACTCACCCATATGTTTATGCCTCGAGTCGGGCCTTGTTTGACTGAACCATATGTTTGTGCCTCGAGTCAGGCCCCGTTTGACTCACCCTTATCATTTGTGCTTGAAGATGGGCCTCATTTGAGTCAATCATATCATGTGCACCCTGAGTCGGGGCTCGTTTGACTTAACCATGCCTTTTACGCCTCGAGTTAGGCTTCATTTGACTCACTCTTATCATTTGTGCCTAAAGTCGAGCCTCATTTGGCTTAACCATATCATTTGCACCTCTAGTCGAGCATCATTTGACTCACCCTTATCATTTGTGCCTCGAGTCAGGCCACATTTTACTCCTCCGTATCATTTGCACCTCGAGTCGGGCCTCGTTTGACTCACCCATATCATTTGTACCTCGAGTTAGGCCTTGTTTGACTTAACCATATCATTTACACCTCGAGTTAGTACTCGTTCCACACAACCATATTATTTGCGCCTCGAGTTGAGCCTCGTTTGACTCACCCATATCATTTATCCCTCGAGTTGGCCCTTGTTTGACTGACTCGTATGTTTAGGCCTCGAGTCGAGCCTCATTTGATTCACCCATATGTTTGCGCCTCGAGTTGAGCCTCGTTTGGCTCAACTATATGTTTGCGCTTTGAGTCAGGCCCCATTTGACTCACCGTTATCATTTGTGCCTCAGGACGGGCTCATTTGAGTCAATCATATCATTCATGCCTCGAGTCAGGCCTCATTTGACTGAACCATATGATTTGCACCTCGAGTTAGGCCTTATTTGACACAACCTTATCATCTATCCTCAAGTCAGGCCTCATTTGACTCACCATATCATTTGCACCTCTAATCGAGCCTCATTTGACTCACCTTTATCATTTGTGCCACGAGTCAAGCCTCGTTTTACTCACCCATATCATTTGTACCTCCAGTCGGGCCTCGTTTTACTCACCCATATGTTTGCGTATCAAGTCGGGCCTCGTTTGGCTCACCCATATGTTTGCACCTCGAGTTGGCCCTCATTTGACTTTCCCTTATCATTTGCGCCTCAAGTTAGGCCTCGTTTGACACAACTATATCATTTGCACCTTGAGTTGGCCATCATTTGACTCACCCTTATCAGTTGTGCCTCAAGTCATTCCCCGTTTGACTTAACCTTGTCATTTGCGCATCGAGTTAGGCCTCATTTGACTTAACCATATCATTTGTCCTAGAGTCGGACTTCGTTTGACTCAACCATATCATTTGCTCTCTAAGTCGAGCATTGTTTGACTCAACCATATCATTTGCACCTTGAGTCGGTCCTCGTTTGACACAACCATATCATTTGCCCCTCAAGTCGAGCATCGTTTGACTCAACCATATCATTTGCGCATCGAGTTAGGCCTCGTTTGACTCAACCATATCATTCGCGCCTTGAATCAGGCCTCATTTGACTCACCCTTATCATTAGCGCCTCGAGTCAGGCCTCGCTTGACTTAACCATGTCATTTGTGCATCGAGTCAGGCCTCGTTTGACTCAACCATACCATTTGCACCTGAAGTCAAGCGTCGTTTGACTCAACCATATCATTTGCTCCCCAGGTTGAGCGTCGTTTGACTCAACCATATCATTTGTACCTTGAGTCAGGCCTTGTTTGACTTAACCATATTATTTGCACCTCAAGTCGAGCGTCGTTTGACTCAATCGCTGGGAGAATAAATGCAGGGTTGAAAAAAAAAAAAGAAGCTTCTGTTACTTGGGAATGATCAAATTTAAACTGGGGCAAGAATTAGGCAATCAAACCCTAAATCTATCCTTAAAAGAGCAAAGTGGTTCAAGAGGAATAGCCATCAAATATTGATATTAAAAGGTGTCGCTTCTATGAAGTCTAACATTCTAATTCACTCATAACTAGGGCAATAAACCATAACTCACCTTTTGCATTGTGGTTTGGCAACTCTATTAATTTTGTTGTGTGTTAAGCACATTTGCATACCAAGTATGCCTTTTTTAGGTCAAGCATTTTACATGTCAAGCATGCACAAGTAGATGTATATCATCTTGTATTAATCTAAACCATTTCAGGTAGAACATGTCCTTAGCAAGTCAGGTTATATCAAGGAAAATCTTATTCATATCACATCAGATAATTACATGAAGAACTCGTTCGCAAGAAATCCTAAGGTCACTATTTTCCCTTTTGGGTGAATAGTAACTCTGTCGAACTTAGGATAAAGAGGAAATTCTAAGCTCATTTTTGGTTCTTATTGGGTGGATAGTAACCCATCTAAACTTAGGACAAATAGGAAATTCTAAGCTCACTTTTGGTCCTTATTGGGTGGACAGTAACCCTTTCAAACTTAGGATTAAGAGAAAATCCTAAGGTTGTTTTTAGTCTTTGTAGGGTGGATAGTAACCTTTCTGAACATAGGATAAAGAGTAAATCCTAAGGTCACTTTTGGGCCTTGTTGGGTGGATAGTAACTCTTCCCAACTTAGGATAAAGAGGAAATCCTAAGATCACTTTTGGTCCGTATTAGGTAGACGGTAACCCTTCCAAACTTAAGGTAAATAAGAAATCCCAAGGTCACTTTTTGTCTCTATTGGGTGGACAATAACCCTTTAAAAAACTTAGGATTAAGAGGAAATCCTAATGTCATTTGTAGTCCTTGTTGGGTGGATAGTAACCCTTTTGAACTTAGGACTAAGAATCTTAAGGTCACTTTTGGTCCTTATTGGGTGGATAGTAACCCTTTCAAACTTAGGATCAAGAAAACTTAGGATAAGAGGAAATCCTATGGGCATTTTTAGTCCTTGTTAGGTAGATAGTAACCCTTCCAAACTTAGGACAAATAAGAAATCTTAAGCTCACTTTTGATCTCTATTGGGTGGATAGTAACCCTTTCAAACTTAGGATTAAGAGAAAATCCTAAGGTTGATTTTGGTCCTTATTAGGTGGATAGTAACTCTTTCAAACTTAGGAATAAGAAAAAATCCTAAGGTCATTTTTAGTTCTTGTTGGATGGATCGTAACCCTTCCGAACTTAGGATAAAGAGGAAATCCTAATGTCACTTTTAGTCTTTGTTGGGTGGATAGCAACCCTTGCAAACTTAGGATAAAGAGAAAATCCTAAGGTCACTTTTGGTCCTTGTTAGGTGGATAGTATCCTTTCAAACTTTGGATAAAAAGGAAATCCTAAGATCACTTTTAGTCCCTATTAGGTGGATAGTAACCCTTTCGAACTTAGGATTAAAAGGAAATCCTAAGGTTGCTTTTGGACCTTGTTGGGTGGATAGTAACCCTTCTGAACTTAGGACAAAGAAGAAATCTTAAGGTTAGATCCAGACAAAATAGGGTCTTTCAACCTTTGCTTATCTTCTAAAACTTAGAAGATAACCAAAGGGAGGCAATTTGTAGATACTTAATTTTATCCAAATCTTGAAAAATCAAGGAAAGAAAAGAAAATTAAAAATTTTAAAAAAATTTGAGGAAGAAAAAAGAACAGGTAGGTGCATAGAAGGGTAGGTAGATGCATGAGAGAAGTAGGTGCATAAAAGAGTAGGTGAATGTGTGAAAGAAGGTAGATGATGAGAACCCTGCCAAGAATAACAAGACCCATGAATGAAATTGATTCCCAAGACTGTTGTACGATTAGAATTTTGTAGGTGGAAACCTCGACCTGATGTTTATGAGAAAACACAAACCTTGGTATGTGGAGACGCCACAAACAGGATGGTGAACCATTTGATAAGTTGGATGAATGCCACAAGAACAAGTTCTTGATAAGTTTGAAAAGTTCTTTTAAAAAACTAAAGAGAAAACTCTTAACTTTTATGTAGAAATTGTTCTGCACTTCTTATCCTTAGTATACATATATATATAGGCTAAGTTATTACAATTTGAAAAAGGAAACAAATAGCAAAAGGAAGGTAATTCCTAGAATTATGGCATGCCAGCCTTTACATGAGAATAATCAGCCAAATAATCAGCCCAATGACAATAATTGCAAAAAATATATTCCAAAAGGTTGACCAAATCCTATAAAAATAGGAAAGTTATCCCAAAATCACTGGGTAATAATCAACCAAATTGATCTCCTTGATTCTCTCAAATCCACATGCTTAAGCTAAAAGCAATCCTCCCAAGTGTATTGGTTTCAATAGCTGAAATTAATCCTTCTCAATGTATAGGCTTCAAAAAAAGGCTAAAATTACTCCACCACTTGGACCAACGAAATCCATCCTTGATCTGCACTTGAGTTTAAGTATTTAGGTCTCAAAAAACACTCCTCAACCTAAATGCTTTGCATCAATCCATTGAAAGCCCCCTTGAACCTTTTAGCTCTAGCTCTTGTAACTAGACCACTTGGAATTTGAATTAGATCAGCCATATCTACCATGCTTTTATCATCATTCCCCTCCTCTTGAAGAGGATTTATCCTCAAATCATCACCTACATCAAAGGGGACTAAATTAGTAATGTTGAAAGTGGCACTAACATTATACTCACTTGGCAAATCTAGCTTGCATGCATTGTCATTAATGTGCTCAAGAACTTGGAATAGTCCGTCCCCTCTTGAAAGCAACTTAGAATGCCTTTGTGCTGGAAATCTTTCTTTCCTCACGTGCAACCAAATCCAATCTCCATGTTCAAAAATGAGCTTATGATGCCCCTTGTTGGCCTGTTTTGCATATTGCTACGTTCGACACTCGATGTTGAACTTTGCCTTCTCATGTATCTGCTTGACAAATTTAGCTTTCTTTTTTCCATCTAAATTAACACACTCTTTCAAAGGTAATGGTGTTAAATCCAATGAAGTTAAAGGATTAAAACCATAAACAATTTCAAAAGGAGAAAATCTTGTTGTAGAATGAATACTACAATTATAAGCAAATTCAACATGTGGTAACCAATCTTCCCAAGTTTTGATATTCTTTCTAATGATAGCCCTTAACAAGGTTGTCAAAGTCCTATTTACTACTTTGGTTTGACCATTCATCTGTGGATGACAAGTAATAAAAAGTAATAACTTAGTCCCTAACGTACACCAAAAGTCTTTGAAAAGTAGCTCAAAAACTTAGCATCACAATCTAAAACAATTGTCTTAGGCATCCCATGTAACCTTATAACCTCCCTAAAGAACAAATCAGCAATGTGTGATGCATCATCTATTTTGTGACATGGAACAAAATGTGCCATCTTAGAAAATCTATCCACAACCACAGAGATTGAGTCTTTACCATGCTTTGTCCTAGGCAAACCTAACACAAAGTCCATTGAAATGTCAACCCAAGGTTCACTAGGAATGGGAAGTGGTGTGTATAGTCCATGAGGTTGCACTCGGGATTTTGCTTGCCTGCAAGTGACACATCTTCCAGACATTCTCTCAACATCTCTTTTCATGTGTGGCTAAAAGAAATGCTCTTGCCAAATGGCTAGTGTCTTAGCAACTCCAAAGTGTCCCATTAACCCTCCTCCATGGGATTCCCTCACTAATAGGTCTTGCGATGAGCAAATAGGCACACATAGCTTATTCTCTCCGAATAATAAATCATCATGCCTAAAGAACTTACCCATGGCCTTGCCTTCACAATTCTTATACTCTTCATAAATATCTTGGTCTAATGGATACAATTCTTTAATGTGTTCAAAACCAAGTAAATTTGCATCAAGAGTAAAAATCAAGGTATACCTGTAAGAGAGTGTATCAGTGACGACGTTTTCCTTACCTTACTTATATTGGATGACATATGGGAATGTCTCAATGAACTCCATCCATAGCGCATGCCTCCCATTCAACTTGTGTTGGCCCTTCAGATGCTTCAAGGACTCATGATCAGTGTGAATCACAAACTCTTTAGGCCAAAGGTAGTGTTGCCATGCCTCCAATGCTCGAACCAATGCATACATTTCCTTGTCATAAGTAGGGTAGTTTAAAGCTGTCCCATTAAGCTTTTCACTAAAATATGCAATTGGCCATCCACCTTGCATAAGAACAACACCTATTCCTATACCTGAGGCATCACATTCAATTTCAAATGTTTTAGTAAAATCAGGTAAAACAAGTAAAAGTGCATGAGACAATTTTTCCTTAAGTAGTTTGAATGCGTCTTCTTGCTTTTCCTCCCATTTGAACCCAATGTCTTTTTTTATCACTTCAATAAGTGGTGCAGCTATGCTACTAAAGTCTTTCACAAACCATTGATAAAAATTTACGAGTCCATGGAAACTTCAGATTTGACCTACACTTATGGGTTTTGGCCACTCTTGGATTGCACGAACCTTCTCTTCATCAACCTATATACCCTATGCGCTCATAACATAGCCAAGAAACACCAGCTTACTGGTGCAAAAGGTGCACTTTTTCATGTTAGCATACAATTTCTCTTTTCTAAGCATATCCAAAATAGATTTCAAATGCAAAACATGATCAGCCAAACTCTTGCTATAAATGAGTATATCATCAAAATACACAACAACAAACCTGCCTATAAAAGGACACAAAACATGGTTCATTAATCACATGAAAGTACTTGGTGCATCAGTTAGTCCAAATGGCATCACTAACCACTCATACAATCCATGTTTTGTTTTAAAAGTAGTTTTCCATTCATCTCCCTCTTTCATTCTTATTTGATGATATCCACTTTTCAAGTCAATTTTTGAAAACACACAAGCACCATGTAGCTCATCTAACATATCATCTAAGCGAGGAATAAGGTGGTGTTACTTTACCGTAATATTGTTGATAGCTTGGCAATCAATACTATTGACACGCAACGCAGAATGGTGATCTCGAGCAATAAAAAATTAATTGATTTTGGTGGGGTTTTAGAAAATGATTAGAAAAAATTAAGTTGCTACTAACTTAGATTGAAATGGTGAAGTCGAACACCAAATAGTATGGTTTGCATTACAAAAAAATGGATTCGGGGGTTGGTTACGTGTGGGGAAGGTATTAGCACCCCTACAATGCCCTTTCGGTACCACATTGGTGTTTACTATTTTTGATTTCAAAAATATGCTTTGTCTATTGCCAAATAAATTTATTGATGGGGTCATGCCAGTTGCCTGGCTAAACTCATGATGTAATTTCCCTCAAGATAGTTTAATAGCAGTCAGTTGACTGATAACTATTTTTATCCGTCGTCAAGATCTTTCAAAAATATATTAATGGAACCATGCCAATTAATTGACTAGGTTCATAACATAACATGCCTCAAGATAATTTGATAGTGGCCAGTTGACTGGCAACCCTCTTTATCTATTGTTGGGGTCTTTCAAAAAAAACAAATAATCAAAATAGTTGGAAAAGAACCACAAACACCCCCTTATAAAATGTTTGAAGTGTATATGCCACAAGTCATCGTGACTCACAATTATCCAATAAAACAAGATATAAGCACAAAAATACTTATTCAATAACAAGAGAAAATTAAGAAATGAATGAAACCTATATGTAGAGTGCTTGAATGGCAAAATAGAGGTCGAAAACGCAATTAGGACATCAAAAAACCTAGGAAAGAGGTCTGGGTCAATGTCAACATCTGGTCAATGATCAAAGTCAATGCTTGGTCAATGGTCAAAGTCAACTAGTCGACAATGATGTGGCAAAGACGTGCTGACATGGACTGTTATGTGGCAGGTGATGTGGCAAATGACTAGGTATGCTCTGATGACATGTTGAACACGTGGTAGGATGACTGTGCAATTTTGCTAACTTGTCACATGATGTGGCATGCTGAGTAAGCAAGTGAGCTTATGTGGAGATGACGTGTCGTGATGAGTGTGCAACTAGAGCTGATGTGGCAAGACGAATTGGCCTTTTTCCCTAGGTATGTGTTACACACATGTCGACAGCTTCACTAGTGCGTGGAGGCGCATGAGGGTGCGTGGAGAATTGTCTGGTGATTTTCTTCACGGTTCCTAAGGTTTTGCACCTCCTGAGCATGATGGTGGGATGCATGTTTTGAGATTTGGACTGAAAATATGATTTTCAGGGGATGAACAAAAATAGCTTTTTCTTGAATTTTCTGGTAAAATATGCAATTTCTGGCGCAGTTGTGACACGAATGACCCTCCAAAAACTGAGTTAAGCTTCCTCAAGTCAACAAGGTGAGTTTGCTGAAGGGAGAATTAGAAGAATAGAGAAGAATCAAATTTTTTATTTGACCCCTTTCTTACTCCATGACTTTCTTCCTCTAACTTTCACTCCTTTTCTTTGAAATTTCTCTCCCCTTTATTTCTTCACTCTTCCCCTGATGTTTTTCTTCTCTTGGTGTGCTTTCTCTCTACTTGGTGTGCTTTTTCTCCACTCCCCCCTTTTGGTTCTCTAGGCTCTCTATTTAAATCCTCCTTTCCCTAAGTGCATGATTAGATTAGGATAAGGACATGATTTGATGAGGTGCATGATGAAATGAATTATGGGAAAGGCGGTGCATGATTTGATTAGGATAAGGAATATGATTTGATGAGGTGCATGATGAAGTGAATTATGGGGAAAGTAGTGCATGATTTGATTAGGATAAGAAGCATGATTTGATGAGGTGCATGATGAAATGAATTATGAGGAAGGTGGTGCATGATTTGATTAGGATAAGGAACATGATTTGATGAGATGCATAATGAAATAAATTATGAGGAAGGTAGTGCATGATTTGATTTCTCAAGATTCCTTTTTATTTTTGCCTTTTCATAATTGAGGCTTCTACTGAATGGAAAAGGATTCTCAAGTTATTTGTTATAGAGTCTCTCTTGATCGATATCTCTAATGCTCCTTTGACTATCCTTTAGGGTAAAGATAACGGTTCTTTTGGTTATGAGATAACGGTAAATGTGAGTCGAAAAAATTTTGATGGTGATCTTATCATCTTTAGGATCAAATGGGTGACTATGAACATTTCACTTTCAAGTTAGC
The DNA here is from genome assembly GCA_037013595.1 of Dicorynia guianensis. Lineage (NCBI taxonomy): Eukaryota > Viridiplantae > Streptophyta > Magnoliopsida > Fabales > Fabaceae > Dicorynia > Dicorynia guianensis. The sequence goes on along the minus strand of JASUAB010000012.1, from coordinate 14,702,343 downwards.
TTGAAAAGCCCAAATGGTCCAAAAATGGCCTAGATCACTTCTTTAGTTAACATAGTGTCCAACAAATTGTTTCATGGGGCATTCACACAAGTTCTCGGATACCCATTTTCTCACAACACTCTTATGAGACATAACTTCCTCACAACTATTCATGATCTGGGATATTCTGTTATCCAAGAGAATTGATAATGTTGTCAGGCAACCCAATTTTATTATTGGCAAACTAGACTTAAGTAAGATGAAATTAAAATATTGAATCAACAATTTATTGCTCTCAGGCATCAAAACATGAAAAGATATCATAACCCTGATTGCCCCCAATGTTGGGTTTATTATGGCAATGGTACCCCTTCCTTAAGTGTCTGCCATTTATCAATCACTCATAATATTAGATCATGAACTAATATAAAAGGTAAAGAAAAGAAATGACATACAATACATTCATCATGCAAAATATCTTATTGAAATCAAAAGGGTGCCCATATACAGTCATTGCTAAGGCCTTAGGCGAAGCTATTAATAGATGCCATGGGACTACGTAAAAGATATGCATAAAAAGGATAAGCAACCTTTTTTTCTTTTCTTCTCCTTTTTAGAACACATGAGAATGCATATGAAGCTTCTAATGAGTTATGCATGGGGTGTGCATCAAGAGTTAATAATAACTCTTTACTCTACCATGAGACTACATGAGAGATATGTATGAAAAGAAAGGCAACATTTTTCTTTTTTTAATTTTTTAATTTTAATTTTTTCTTTTTTTTTTTGGATGCAAGATATGCATTTGATGCTCCTAATAAGTTATGGATGAGATGCATATCAAGAGTTAAAAAATAACTCTCTACTCTACCATGAGACTACATAAAAGGTGTGCACAAATGAAAGGCAACATTTTTTAGAATGCAAGAGATGCATATAATGGTCCTAATGGACGGGATGCATATCAAGAGTCGGGAATGACTCTTTACTCTGTCATGAGACTATATGAAGGTGTGCATGAAAAGAAAAGGCAACATGCTTTTTTTTTTTTGGAACACAAGATATGCATATCATACCTCTAATGAGCTAGGTATGGGATGCATATCAAGAGTTAAGAATAACTCTTTGCTCTGCCATTCTTTACACACTGTGTCCTCGTTAACAATCCTTTTACTCAAACCATCCTTCCTAGACTTGTACATCATCCCAATGCTTTCTATTAACATGGGTATTTATTAACAAATACACACAAAATAACTAAAAGAGCACAACAAGTCATAACCGAAGGATAGTATCTAGTTTACGCTTCCTACTGCCATCAGGAGATTACCTATCCACTTGTTTCACCAATAGGTTAGGTTGAGATGAATAGACTTATAGTCGATGAATTAGTTGATCAACCTTTGAACCTATTATTATGGTACGATGAGCCTCCAAGGGTATGAAGCCTTGTTCTATAGCATAATCTAAAAAAGCCAATAAACCATCAATATTTAACAATCCTAATGGCTTTTTATGAGAGTTTAATTTATTCCAAAATGCCACACTAGAAATTCCTTCCAAAGTTTCCAGACCACTAGGTAATGCAATAAAGGCTTCAGCATTGGAAAGCATGTGTCTGGAACATTTTTGCATGCTCAAAACCTTTAACTCAGTACCAAAGAGTAAATAGTCTTGTCAGCCGTCTCTTTTGCAAGGGCACTTAAGACATGACTTCCCCCCATAACTATAGATGCAGCTACACATCCTCTTAATCCATGAATTCCTCCACCATATACCACATTGATCCCTTTGGTAGCTAATGCCTTACTAAGCTCAGTGGCTATATTGATAAATTCATACTCTTTCCCTAAGTTGGAACTACCTAGGACACAAATGGATTTGAATCTACATGATGACACTACTTCTTTCCCTTTTTCTGCCCCAGCCATGCATGAATTAACAAATGTGAAAATGTATTTGTAGGCAATGATGAGTGACAAAGAAATAATGTAATCAAATCACCATCAGGGAGATTCAAATTTTGAGAGGAGGATAGTTAGATACAATAACTTCAGATAATAATAATGTGCAGGAAAGTAAAGTAGAAATGATATGTCTATATATACAACAATAATTCCAAGAGAAAGAAAGTCGTACAGCCACTAACAACGGAAAGACAACAATGCCAACCTTCTTAAAGCTTTGCACACAAAGTCAAAAAGGTAAACAATGATGACGAAAGTGAACTAGCAATTAACAAGAGGAAAAGACAATTACACTGATATTATTGCATGCATAGTCAAAAAGAAAACAGTGAAATATGATAGATGTACTGGCATTTAACAAGAAGAAAGGATAATTACACTAATGTTATTGCATGCAGAGTCAAAAAGTAAACAGTAGAGATGACAGATGCACTAGCGACAATAGTGACTTCAAGAGGAGAGCTGTAAAATGCACGCCAAGTCAAAAAGTAAATAGTAAAAATGATAGGTGCACTGACAATTAACATGCAAAAATAAATGTATTGCAAAATAATGTATAGTGATTTTGGTTTATCTCTTCCTCTGGTTCGACATCCATTAATAGACTAAATGCCATTTATGAACCAAAGATCTACTTTTGATCCAATTTTCTTATAAACTGGCAAATAGGGTCATTTAACGTTAGATTCTCCAAATGATAGTGCTTCTTTTCCTTGTGGAATATGCCCATTAAAGCAAGAAGAATACTATGAACATGCCCACTAGGATGCATCTCAAGAGTCTGAAGGATGTTATCCAATAACTCTTTACTTAGTCCATCCTTTATGAGTTGAATTTTGTCTTCTTGATTTAAGGACACCATTCTTGTACCCTTGTAGCATGTTTTACATGCTCACTTTATACTCCTAAAGCAAACCTCCATGGCATAAAAGAAGAAAAAAAGTATAATAGCCTCCATGTATGCAACAACAATTTTTAGAGAAAGAAAGTCATAAAGTTATTGAAAAATAAACAACTGTACTGATAATGCATTGCATGATTAATATATAGTTGTCTTAGCTCATCTCTTCCTCTAGTTCTGCATCCAATGCCATTGATGACCCAAGGATCTATTTTCCATCTAGTTTTCTCATAAACTAGCAAACAGGGTCGTTTAACGTCAGATTCTCTAGATGATAGCACTTCTTTTCTTTGTGGAATATGTCTGCTAAAGCGAGAAGAGAACCATGAAGATGTCCACTAGGATGCGTCTCAAGAGTCTAAAGGATATTATCCAGTGACTCTTTCCTTAGTCCATCCTTTATGAATTGAATTTTGTCTTCTCGATTTAGGGACACTATTCCTTTACCCTTGCAGTGCGAATTACATGTCCACTTATAGCAAACTTCCATTCTTTTAGCTCTTCTTTTCTTAGCATAAGAGCTTTTTCCCATTCCTGGCAGATGTCTAACAAGTGAATCTTGAAACTAACCTACTAAACGTACCTTAGATTCAGTGATCCAACACACATCTTCAAGAAGGCCTAGACGTATGAGCACCTTTATTCTCTCAATTCGACATCTGTAAATCTTTCTAAGCATATCCTGAGGAAGAGAAGGGAACTTGATTCTAAGTGTTGCAAGGCCCTCTTCCATACTTTAGCTCTTTGGTTAGTGATGAGTTAGGACACTTGAATAATGCTCTTCCAAAGTCTTCAGGGTCTTTTTCTTTTAGCATTCAAATCAAAACTTCCTTGTATTTAGTCATAAGGGGTCGGCAAGTTGGGCCACCAACTGTATTTGGGCATGAATAGTAAAACATCAGGAGAGAGCAACTGGGTGCCTTCACGATTGGGCCTTAAGTTACCCGAAAATGCAGATGGGCCTCATGTTACCCCTTGGGTCGAAAACCAAAAATTCTGAGGGACAAAAACATGCTTAATCCTACATGTATGATGGTATGACTATGATCAACCCTCAGGAATGCATATCTAAAATGCTAGTGCAAAAAAGTAAAAGAGATTCAAGTAACTTCAAGTTCGCAATCTCAATCATAAACTCATGAGGATTCCAAGCCAAATTGAAAATTACCCCTTATGCCCTTTGATCCTTTAGGTTCACCATACATCCTTGCAACATTCCATATTCAAGAGAGCTTCTTTCCTAAAAGTATAAACTTTAACACGTAATTCAGAAGCACCCTTGATTCTCCTATTTGTCATGTCTTAAACGTGTGATTAACAATATCATGTAAGTGATTATAGGAGAAATATCATTGTATTGATGACTCAAATCAAAAATTTACATCCCTTAAAAGGGGTTTGATAAGCAAGTGACAAATAGTTTGAATACAAGTTAAAATGCCCCCTTTTTTTGTTTTTTTTTTTTTTGAAGTCAAAAGACTAGACCTTACTACACTGAATTTTCTAACCCATAATTCTTGGCCAATCACATGTCACCCTTCAAGCATAATACTTTTTCATGGCATCTGCATTCATAGGATTTGGGTAACTCATCACCATCTATGTTAGTAAGGATCAAAGCACCCCCTGAATATGCCCTTTTTACCACATAAGGACCCTCATAATTTGGCATCCACTTTCCCCTATTATCTCTTGCAATGGGCAAGACTTTCTTGAGTACTAGATCCCCTTCATGAAATTTTCTTAGGTGAATTTTCTTGTCATGTGCCCAAATCATCCTCTTTTGATAAAGACGCCCATGAGATAAGGCTGCTAACCTCTTTTTTTTTATTAAATTCAGCTATTCATGACGTATGCAAACCCACTCTGCTTCATCAAGTTGAGTCTCCATCAAAACCTTAAGGATGGGATTTCTACTTCAAATGGGAGCACTGCTTCCATCTCGTATACTAGGAAAAATGGAGTTGCTCCAATTGAAGTTCTCACAGACGTGCGATACCCATGTAAAGCAAAGGGTAACATCTCATGCCAATCTTTATAAGTGGTTGTCATCTTTTTTACAGTTTTCTTGATGTTTTTATTGGCTGCCTCCACAACTCCATTCATCTTTGGGTGATAAGGGGATGAGTTGTGATGAACTATTTTAAATTGCTCACATAACCCTTTCATCATTTTATTATTGAGGTTGCAAGCATTATCAGTGATGATTCTTTCTGGAAGACTATACTTGCAAATAATCTCCCTTTTGAGGAATTTGAGAACCATAGTTCTGGTAACATTATTGCATGAAGCTGCCTTCACCCATTTTATTAAGTAATCAATTGCCACCAAGATGAAACGATGTCCATTGGATGCTTTTGGCTCAATAAGTCCAATTACATCTATGCTCCACATGGCAAATGGCCATGGTGAAGTCAATACATTAAGTGCTGAAGGAGGTGCATGCACCTTATTAGCATAAATCAAACACTTGTGGCATTTTCTGACGTATTGGATGCAATCAGACTCCATTGTGGGCCAATAATATCTCGCCCAAAAAATTTTTGAGCCATTGCATGACCATTGATGTGAGTGCCACACACCCCATCATGGACTTCTTGTATTAACCTCTATGCTTCTGAGGCCTCTACATATCTTAAGAGTATGGTATCATGATTTTTCTTGTACAAAATATTACCACTAAGAAAGAAACCCATTGCCAATCTCCTTAGAGTCCTTTTATCATTCTCTGATGCCCTAGTAGGATATTCTCTAATTTTAATAAATCACAGGATATCTTCATACCATGGCTTTCCATCTGGCTCCTCCTCCATAAAAGAACAATAAACTGGGGAATCATGTTTCCTTATTCTAGCCTTTGGGAGATCATTTCCATCCATGATTGGATACATAGCTGAGAGTGTGGCTAAAGCATTAGCCATCTGATTTTCTTCTGGAGAAACATGATTAAAGGAGATTTCCTTAAAATGTTCTACCATCTCACAAATATACCTTTGATAAGGAATCAAGTTTTGGTCTCTGGTCTCCCACTCACCTTTTAATTGGTAGATAACTAATGCAGAATCCCCAAACACATCTAAAAGGCTAATTTGATAGTTCAAAGCTATTTCTATCCCCAAAGCACAAGCCTCATACTCAGCCATGTTGTTAGTACATTCAAAGCGTAACTTTGCCGTCATGGGGTAATGTTTTCCTTTAGGGGATATCAAAATTGCCCTTATTCCATGTCCCACTACATTGGAGGATCCATCGAACATCATTGACCACCTTCCATTCTCAAGTGATTTATTTTTGGTTACCAGCATCATGATATTTTCATCTGGAAATTCAAACCTAACTGGCTCATAGTTTGAGATCAAGTGTTCTATTAAGTGTTTGGTAATCACACTCCCTTTTATTGCCTTTTGAGGTACATATTGTATATCATATTCTGACAACAACATGTGCCATCTCACAATTCTTCTAGTTAATGCAGGTTTCTCAAATATGTACTTGATTGGATCCATTTTTGAGATCAACCAAGTTGTGTGGCGTAGCATATATGGTTGGAGTCGATGTGCCGCCCATGCTAAAGCATAGCAAGTTTTTTCAAATATTGAGTACTTTGACTCATAATTAGTGAAATTTTTTCTTAAGGAATAAATCACCTGCTCTTTTTTCTCTGTTTCATCATATTGCCCTAGTATACAGCCCATTGATTCTTCATACACAGTGAGGTACATTAGCAAAGGTTTCCTAAGTATTGGAGGAACCAAAATTGGAGGGCTCTAAAGATACTATTTGATTTTATCAAATGCTTATTGACATTCATCACTCCAACTTGTGCCTTGATTTTTTTGTAAAAGCTTGAAGATTGGCTCACATGTGGATGTTAGCTGAGATATGACCTTGCAATATAGTTTAGTCTTCCTAAGAAGCCTCCCACTTCTTTTTCTATCTTTGGTGTGGGCATATTCATGATGGCCTTAACTTTATTTGGGTCTACTTCAATCCCTTTCTCACTCACCATGTATCCTAGCAACTTTCCTAATCTCACTCCAAAAGTGCACTTTGTTGGGTTTAATCTGAGCTGATATGTCCTCAATCGATCAAAAAGCTTTCTAAGGTGTACTAGATGTTTGGCTTCTGATTTTGACTTTGCAATGATGTCATCAACATATACTTCTATTTCCTTGTGCATCATGTCAGGGAAAAGAGTTACCATAGCTCTTTGATATGTTGCCCTAGCATTTTTTAAACTAAAAGACATCAACTTATAATGAAAGGTGCCCCGTAATGTGATGAAGGTCATCTTATCTTTGTCTTCAGGAGCCAGTTTAATCTGATTATAGCCTAAAAACCCATCCATGAATGAAAAGATAGAGAATCCTATAGCATTGTCAACAATACATCAATGTGTGGAAGTGGAAAATCATCTTTTGGACTTGCTTTGTTCAAATCCCTATAGTCCACACATGCCTTGATTTTTTGATCTTTCTTAGGCACGGGCACAATATTAGCCACCCATTCAAGATATTTTGCTACTTCAATGAAACCAGCATCTAAGAGCTTGTTGACTTTATCTTTGATTTTTAACAATATATCTGGCTTCATTCTTCGCAATTTCTGTTTCGCTAGTCTAAATCCTGGCTTTTTTGGCAAGCAATGAACTACTATATTTGTACTTAGACCTAGCATATCTTGTTATGACCAAGCAAATACATCTTTATATTCCTATAGTAATTGGATCATTAATTGTTTCTCTTTCATGGCCAACCTTACTCTGATCTTTATTTCTTTCCTGTCTTCTTTAGTTCCTAAATTGATTATTTCAATGGGCTCCTCATGAGGTTTAATCCCCTTATCCTCTTGTTCGACTAACCTCTATAGCTCAGGTGACACTTCTTCATCATCTTCTTGCCTCTCATCATCCTTAGTACAAGTGATTTGGCATTCGAAATAAAGACTCGAGAAATCAGTGCAGTTTATTTTAGTATTATCTCTATTATTCAACCTGGATTATTGGGTTTTGGTTATTTATGACACATGAAAAAAGAAAAGCATGAAATCATAAAGACTCTATTTTGGGAAATCAAATGCATTTTATTGAAATCACTTCTTAAAGACAAACAAACAACTTTGTTCATACAATTCCAATCAAAGCCATAAATGGAGTACTATGAAAATTACATGTCTTGCAAGTTGTAAACAATTGAAATCTTCTTAACTATCCAACTACTTGCTCTAATTCTAGCATTGCCTAGCTTAACCACCTCCTTCTTCTCTCCAGAAGGGGAACCTTCTTCTATAACTGTAACTTGAGTAGGAATCCAAAAACCAGCACTCACAAAAGTCTCATGGAGGGGTTTAATTATCAGTTTATCGGCTTCAATCACTTAGCCATTCAAATAGGCCAGTCTTCTTTCTTTCAAGATTTGAGCCATCCAGGTCTTATCAACTCTTGTAGGCTTGAAACCCATCCCGAATGTGTCTTCCTTTTTCAGAAACTCTGACAATTCCTTTATTCCTTGCCCCTTGCATCCTAACCCCTTTTTGGGATCATAACCATCCATTTTTAATACCTTTGTAGTCATTAGGGTAGCTTTAGAATATCGTGGAAGTGGTATGGTTCCTCCTCCTTTGGCATACACCACATTAACAATTTCAAAAGATTAGAAGGAACTCCCAACATCAGTTTTAGTTTATATGCATGGTGTGGAGGATAGGCTAGAGATCAATAGGTCTTCTTCTATGGTTACCTCAATTAACTTTCCATTATGTATGAATTTTACTTTTTGGTGCAAGGTAGAGGGTATTGCCCCAACACTGTGTATCCATGGCCTTCTCAAAAGGCAACTATAGGCTGAGCTTATCTTCATGACATGGAAAGGGATAGTGAAAGTGCAATGCCCAATTTGTATGGGTAACTCAATTTCTCCGAGTACTTCACTTCTTGTTCCATCAAATGCCCTTACTATAACGGTGCTGGGTCTCACTTGAGAACTATCAAATGGCAATTCATTCAATGTTGAGACTCTGGTAGAACATTCAATGATGACCCATTATCATTCATGACATTTACCAAGTCTCACCCTTTGCACTTTGTAGAAATATGCAACGCTTTGTTATGCCCTCACCCCTCAGGAGGAAATTCTTCTTTAGAGAAAGATAGGAAATTGTGAGCCATGATGTTTCCTACCACACCATCAAATGCCTCCCTAGTTATGTCTTTATCCACATAATCCTCATTAAGAATCTTTGTTAATGCTTGCCTATGTGGTTCTGAGTGCATGAATAAGGAGAGTAATGAAATTTTTGCAAGAGTTTCTCTCAATTGCTCAATCACTCTATACTCACTTTGCTAAATAAGCTTGAAGAATTCACTAGCTTCATCCTCAGTAACTGATTTCTTAGGTAAAGTTTGCCTTACTTCTTTATTTTTAGCTTCAACAGGTTAAAACCATACTTATCCTCAATCCAACCATGTTCTACCAATGCCCAGAAGATTTAACCCAAAGGGGTTTTAATTTTGGATACTTGCTTCCTCAAAGCAATATTTGCTCCGTTAACAACCATGTTTACACCTTTATTTATCAGCCCTTGAAGCATATGTTGAAAAGCTTGGCATTCCTCAATTCTATGGTCAGCTTTCTCACCATGATATCTGTAGCCAGTGTCTAGGGCAACCCCATACTTATCCTCAATCCAACCATGTTCTACCAATGCCCAGAAGATTTAACCCAAAGGGGTTTTAATTTCATATACTTGCTTCCTCAAAGCAATATTGCTCTGTCAACAACCATGTTTACACCTCTATTTATTAGCCCTTGAAGCATATGTTGAAAAGCTTGGCATTCCTCAATTCTATGGTCAGCTTTCTCACCATGATATCCACAGCCAGTGTCTAGGGCAACCCCATACTTATCCTCAATCCAACCATGTTTTATCAATGCCCAGAAGATATAACCCAAAGGGGTTTTAATTTCAGATACTTGCTTCCACAAAGCAATATTTGCTTTGTCAACAATCATGTTTACACCTGATCTTGCATGATTAGGCAAAGGATTTTCATCAACATCAAGTCCCACAGTGACTGGGTCAAAATTCAACCACTTGGTATCAATAAGGTCCTAGACCCTTTTCTTAAATGTGGTGCAATTATCAACAGAGTGTCCTTTAGCCCCAGTGTGGTATTCACAAGTGAGTTTGTCATTGTACCATGGTGGGTAAGGAGGTTGTAGAAGAGGAAGTGGGGTAACTAAGACTAAATTATTTTGCAATAGTTGTGGCAACAATTGTGAGTAAGGTATAGGAAAAGGGTCAAAATATTATCACTTTTTATCATTTTGCCTATTCTGATCTGATTGAAATTGAGCTCCTTGTTGATAGATGGTCTATTGCAATTGAGACCTAGGCTGATAGAATGTGGATGGATGTTGTGGCATTGGTTGATATGTGACTTGTTGTTGAGGATGTGCCATCTGAGATGTAATCTAATATTGTGGAGATGTTAAATTAACTAGAGGAACTTGGGTCATTGCCATCACAGGAGCAAATATAGCCTGAGAAGAATGGTAATCCTGCTGACTCTTGATGCGTTTATCTTTCCTATCTTGTTGAGCATTTACCACATTAACTTCTTCTTTCTTTTTCCCTTAAGTTAGGGTTTTCTTTTGATATGATGATCTTGCCATCTTTCCTTCCTAAATTCCCATTTCTATATTTTCTCTAATGATCACTAAATCAAGGAAGCTAACATTGCTCGATCTTACCATCTTCCCATAAAAAGGATAACTCAGTGTCTTCACAAATATTGAACTCATTTCTCTTTCTGACAAAGGCAGTTGCACCTTGATGGCCATATTCCTCCAGTGCTGGGCATATTCTTTGAATGACTCATTATCTACTTTAGTCATTCTTTGAATGTAGATCCTGTCTGGGGCCATGACTCAGTTAAATTTATACAATCCTAGGAATGCCTCAGCTAAATCCTGCCATGAATGAACAGAATTATGGTCTAAGTTAACACCCCATTCTGTAGCTCCATCAATTAAGCTGTCTTCGAAAACATGCATCAATAACTTATCAGCATCATTGTATGCTACCATTTTACAACAATACATGATCAAATGAGTCTTAGGACAGGTAGTCCCATTATACTTGACAAACTTTGGGATTTTAAACTTAGGAGGAATGACCACATCTTTCACCAATCCCATGTTATGCACATCTATCATGTCTTCCTCAAACCCTTCCCATCTATTCATTCTAGCCTCTAATCTCTCATATTTTTCTTGAATTTGGGCTTCTTCAGCACTCTTCTTTAGCTTTTCCAACTCTATGGGGTCATTGAAGTTAGGTTCAGTATCAGTTTCTGATTCAACGCTAGGATCATTTGGATGTGGTCCTTGAGGTTGCTTCCCTTGGGTATATTGAGGGTGTGGACCTTGGTGATGATGTGGGTAAAGACCCTATATAGGCTAAGGCATGAAGCTTGATTGACATTGTAGTGGAGGTCCCTATGGATTCAATGATTTTTGACCCTCCTGACTATGGGGTGGAAGCCCTTGCTGATTTTGTAATCTAAGTTCAGGGGAATATTGTAGGTGTTAGGCCTCTTGATGACTTCATTGATTATTTGGTTTTTGTTGATGTGGGATTATGGATCTTGATGGTTAAATGTTGAAGCCTTTGCTTCAACTGAAACTTTTGCCTGAAGCAACTCAGTTAGCTTAGCCATTTAGCCTTGAGATCATCAACTTCAGCTTGCAATCCTTTAGCTATTTTTTCTTCACTTGGTTCCCCCATTTGTTTAGATTGAGATCGTGTAATTGGAGCTGTAATTTCTTATCTGTATTAAATGCAAATAAGTAACTAAATGTCTAGCATGCAAATGTAATGTTGATATGCAAAAATATAACTGGCTCAAATTCTAGGTAATATTAAACTATTTTCAAGAAAAATAATTACAACTATCCTTAAAGGTGATAACTTGGGATTAACCCTATCAATATCTACATAGTTTTCCCACTTTGACATAGTACTCTTTTAATCCTCAAGAAGACTCTTGGTGGGACTAGGTTCTAACTTGTCCTCTTGCTCTGTTATCCGCATGGCTTCAGAAGCTGCTATTTTGGTGACTTGCCTTATGCTAGCCTTCACCCCCTCCAACTGCTCTTGAGCATTTTCCAAATGATAGTGAAGGTGCTCATTCTCTTCCACTATATTGATTATTGCATGATCATTTAAAACCTCTTTAAGGCATAGGTCATAAGCTTCCTTCTCATCAATCAAGTTCTGGCGTACACTCATATTGACCCTATCAATATGATCAATCCTTTCTTCTAAGTCTTGTTGATTTTGTAGTTGAGATTTTAGGAGTTGAATCTCATTCTCATGCTATTCTTCAAGGCTATCAATATACCCCTTGAGGCATTCCTTTTCTTAAGTCATCTTATCTAGACTAACTTCTAATGCAATGAAGGCATTTTTCATTTTCTGTAACTCCATGTTTTCTTTTTGGTGAGCTACCTTTTGCTTTGAATGTAGTCCCTAAGTTGGAGTACCTCCCCATTAAGTTGGGTCACTTTATATTGCAAGGACTTCAGCTTTTCTTTATTGTCTATGAAATCCTCTTTGACAAGGTGCTTGCACTTGTTTGCTAGTACACCTGTCTTTTAGCCTTTTCAACCACCTTTTCTTTCTCAACTATTAATCAGGCATTATCTTGTTCCATAATCATGACCTTCTTTTGAAATTCTATAGCTTTGGCTTTCTAGGCATCAACCTCTTGTGTCATCTTCAATTCTTTTTCTTCCAACATAGCTTCTCTAACTTGTAGGGTAGACAAAGTCTTTTTAGCTTTTAATCTTTCTTCAGCTTCAACATCTTCGTTTACCTTGATTCTTTTAGAAGATGAAATCGACAAGGCAATTTTAGGAATAGTGAAACCTTGTTCCCTATTTTTTTGCCATTGAGAATACCCTGGAGTGGTTGCAATTGAATGTTCTCCAAGCTCCATTAGCTTTACTTGGCACCATAATTTCCTTACAATGTCATTCTTGGGTTTGGTATCTTTGTCTCCAAATTCAAGGTCAAACTCATGAAGTCCCTTAGTGGCTGGTACAAATTATATAGACCCATATTGCCTCATAACCATAGTGGGAGCATAACTGACTATTCCCCATGGGCCAACTAAGGGGACCCAAGGTTGATCTTCGCAACCATATATCACTGGTCTCTTGTGTAACCATGTACTCTCCCACTTGACATTCTTGAAATTGTGAAAGTATATAATCCAAGCATTATGGTCATGCGCTTTCTTAGGCCATTCATATTTGATGAAGTCTTTCAAAGGCTCTCGGTCATTAAAATAAGATAGGTTAAAAGAAATTATAGGATAACTCATATCCTTTGGAGAGAGTAAATGACTCACTAGCCACACCATTAATAATTATGAGCATCCAAGAAACTGGCCTTCTCATTTTTACCTTAAGAAATTTAGAGATCTAAAAGTTTCTACTAGAATGGGTTGTACAAGATTTAGACCAGTCTTTAAGGCTTTGAATAGGATAATTACTTATCCATCAACATACCCTAAAGCTCTAGGGAATACAACTACTCCATAAATGGGCAAGGCTATTGTCTATCTGAGAATGATATAGTTTGACTAGGAAATTGATTGAAATAGCCCATCTTTTACCTTTTTCCTTGGCATCATTCCTAACATTCATATTTGATAAACCAAATATCTTGTTTAAACTTTTCTTGGGCCTAGCCTTCTTGTCATATTTGTACACTTTGCCCCTAGTTAAAGGCTCAATTTTTAGCAAGTCACTATATTCTTCCAAAAGTAAATACCCTGTAAACTGGATTCCAAAAGAAGACTAAAGCTTTGAGCAAGGCATCATCTACTAGGACTAATAATAGATTTCCCAATTGGTCATACTTTTTTACAAATTTCTCCTTTTTTGAATCAGTAAAGTTGTCCCAAATCTTCCTCAAATCAGACAAGTCATTCTGTTTAAAAGCCAAATTCTTAATTTTTGGCCATATTGCACCATCCTGTCCATTTGAAACATCTCCTTGCTCCTTCTGGGCCTTTTCTTAAGTAAAGAGCACTTAGTCATGGGGTTCTATGATGATCATGGTAGGATTTGATGCAACATTAATGTCCATAATGATATCACCTAAAATTTAAGCCAAAAAAATGATGATGAAAATATGGTATTATGTTAGGTTTCTTTTTTTAGTGAGGTAGCTCAAGTACCTGCACGAAGTCCAAAGGCCTCACGAAGGATACTTTTCCTATCCCCTCAAAGATGCAAAATCTAAAATTGAGAGTTTATGCATGAATGATGTATGTAGTTGTAAGTGAGCGAATATATAAGATTTTCCCATCGTGTCTTAGTTATGGTAAACCTTAAGCTTATTTTCCACATCCAAAGGTTTGGGCTAAACTTTCTTTATAGGAAAGCTCTAAGGCTATTATAGTGTGCAAAGAAGATAGGTTCTAGGCTCCTAACATCAGGTCCCTAAATTGCCCCAAGGGGTTAACTTGAGTCAGGGTGTTTAGGTGCCTACATAGAGACCAAGGGTCTCACGAAGGATAACCTTACTTTATGCCCTCACTAGCCTAAAAGTTTCTAAAAGCTCAGGTATGAAGCTAGGAGTCATGACGTCCCCTTTTCTAAGGTGCAATGTGGTGTAGGTGTACGTGTGTGGGGGGAATAATCCATCCACTCATTCACTCACAACCTACAAAATAATCATCCAACCACTAGTCCATAGATATAGTAGATAATATCATGGAAAAGTAAATTGTTCAAATTTAATCTACCAACATGATCCAGCATAATTTAAGAGTGCAAATCCAAAATACAAATATTAAAAATCCCAAAACACAATCTGAGATGCAAAGTTAAAAGCTTAGAAGACAAATAAACTAGACAATTGACCAAAAAATATAAAACAAAATGCAGCAAACACCAACCCATGTGGCCTAACCTTCTAAATGAGTCCCCAGTGGAGTCGCCAAGCTGTCGACATGCAATGCGAAGCAGTGATCCTGGGTGATAAAAAATTAATTAATTTTGGTGGAGTTTCAAAAAATGATAAAAAAATAGAGTTGCCACTAACTTAGATTGAAATGGTGAAGTCAGACACTAAATAGTATGGTCTACATTACAGAAAAATGGATTCGAGGGTTAGTTACATGTAAGGAAGGTATTAGCACCCCTACAACACCCTTTTAGTACCATATTGGTGTTTAATATTTTTGATTTCAAATAAATTTATTTTCACATGTAATCACAATTTACGATTATTTTTAAATACATCAATGGGGTCATGCCAATTGACTGGCTAAACTCATGATAGCAGTCAGTTGATTGATAACTATTTTTATCCCTTGTCAGGATCTTTCAAAAATGTATTAATGGAACCATGTCAATTAACTGACTAGGTTTGTAACATAACATCCCTTAGGATAATTTGATAGCAGCCAGTTGATTACCAACTCTCTTTATCCATTGTCGGGATCTTTCAAAAATGTGTTAATGGAACCATGCAAGTTAACTTACTAGGTTCGTAACATAACATCTCTCAGAATAATTTGATAGCGGCTAGTTGATTGGCAACCCTCTTTATCCATCATCGGGGTCCTTTAAAAAAAACAAACAATCAAAATAGTTAGAAAGAAACCACAAACACCCCCTTATAAGATGTTTGAAGTGCATATGCCACAAGGAAAGTCATCGTGACTCATAATTATCCAGTAAAACAAGATATAAGCACAAAAACACTTATTTAATAATAAGAGAAAATTAAAAAATGAATGAAACCTATATTTAGAGTGCTCGAATGACAAAACAGAGGTCAGAAACGTGATTAGCATGTCTAAAAACCCTAAGAAAGAGGTCTGGGTCAAAGTCAACATATGGTCAACAGTCCAAGTCAACTAATCAATGATGATATGGCAAAGACATGCTAATGTGGACTATTATGTGGCAGATGACTAGGTATGCTCTGATGAAGTGTCATACACATGGTAGGAGGACTATGCATTTTTGCTTACTTGTTAGGTGATGTGGCACTCTGAGTAAGTAGGTGAGCTGATGTGGATATGATGTGTTGTGATAACTATGCAACTAGGGCTGACATGGCAAGACGAATTGGCCTTTTTCCCTAGGAATGTGTTACACACGTGCCGACAACTTCACCGGCACGTGAGGGTGCGTGGAGAATTGTTTGGTGATTTTCTTCACAATTCCCAAGGTTTTGGCACCTCTTGAACACGATGCTGGGGCACGTGTTTTGACATTTGGACCAAAAATATGATTTTTAGGGGATGAATAAAAATAGCTTTTTCTTGAATTTTCCAGTAAAATATGCAATTTCTGGCGCAATTGTGACACAAATGACTCTCCAAAAGCTAAGTTAAGCTTCTTCAAGTCAACAAGGTGAGTTTGTTGAAGGGAGAATTAGAAGAATAGAGAAGAATCAAATTTTCTATTTGACCCCTTTCTTACTCCATGACTTTCTTCCTCTTGGTGTGTTTTCTCTCCTCTTGGTGTGCTTTCTCTCTACTTGGTGTGCTTTTTCTCCACTCCCCCTATTGGTTCTCTAGGCTCTCTATTTAAATTCTCCTTTCCCTAAGTGCATGATTTATGATTATGTGCATGATTAGATTAGGATAAGGACATGATTTGATGAGGTGCATGATGAAATGAATTATGAGGAAGGTGGTGCATGATTTTATAAGGAACATGATTTGATGAGGTGCATGATGAAATGAATTGGGAGGAAGGTGGTGCATGATTTGATTAGGATAAGGAACATGATTTGATGAGGTACATGATGAAATGAATTATGAGGAAGGTAGTGCATGATTTGATTAAGATAAGGGAAATGATTTGATAAGTTGTCCAATAAAATGAATTAGGAGGATGGTGGTGAATAATTTAATTAAGATAAGGAACATGATTTGATGAGGTGCATGATGAAATGAATTCTGAGGCAGGTAGTGCATGATTTGATTAAGATAAGGAAAATAATTTGATAAGTGGCCTAACAAAATGAATTAGGAGGATGGTGGTGAATGATTTGATTAAGATAAGGAACATGATTTGATGAGGTGCATGATGAAATGAATTAAGAGGATGGTGGTGCATGATTTGATTAAGATAAGGAACATGATTTGATAAGTTGCCTAACAAAATGAATTAAGAGGATGGTGGTGAATGATTTGATTAAGATAAGGAACATGATTTGATGAGGTGCATGATGAAATGAATTATGAGGAAGGTGGTATATGATTTGATTAGGATAAAGAAAATGATTTGATGAGGTGCCTAATGAAATGAATTAGGAGGATGGTGGTGCATGATTTGACATGATTTGATAAGGTGCATGATGAAGTGAATTAGGATGATGGTGTAGCATGATTTGATAAGGATAAGGAACATGATTTGATGAGGTGGATAATGAAATAAATTAAGATAATGGTGGTACATGATTTGATTAAGATAAATGATTTGATGAGGTGCATAATAAAATAAATTAAGAGGATGGTGTTGATTAAGATAAGAAAAATGATTTGATGAGATGCCTAATTAGGAGGATGGTGATGCATGATTTAGGAGGATTAGCCAACACTCTTCTCTTCTTTCTTTTCTTTTTTCTTTTTTATTTTTAATTTTAAAATTTTTAATAATATTATTCATAATGAGAATTTTAAAAATATCTTTAAATTTTTTATTTTTATGCATTCAAGTAGGATAATTTTAGAACTTGTACATGCGTCTATTTTGATTTTTTTATGGTCCGGACAAAATTAAGTGTCTACAAACACACATTCTCCATGACCCATCCTTCTTATGCACCAAAATCACGTAAACGTCACATGGGCTCATGCTTTCTCTCACGTACCCCTTTTCCATCAATTCATTAACCTACCATTGTAACTCCTTTGTCTCCTTTGGATTAGTTTGGTAAGCTGGTTTGTTTGGAATGGAAGCACCAGGTACAAAGTCGATTTGATGCTCAATCCCTCAGATAGGGGGTAAACCATTTGGGACCTCCTTCAGAAAGACATCATCATAATCCTGCAAAAGAGAAACAATAGAATTAGGCAAAGTAAGATCAATCCATTAGTGTTCAAAAATACCTCTTTGTACAAAAGTACAAGCATTGGCTTATTTGAAAACAATGCTCTTTTCACTTCACTTGCTCTTGCATAAAAGGTCTTTTACGTTTTGTCTTTTTTTGTCTCAATGGTTGAATCAACTTTCTTTTTTTCTCTCAATTTTCTTGTCCTCTTTTGTTTGCTCTCTCAATCTTCCACTCAATTTATTTTCTCTCTTTCTTCACTCTGTTTTTGTTCACTCTCTTTTTTAGCCTCACTTGATCTTCATAAACTTGTCTTGGTGTCATAGGAGCTAGAATTATCATTCTTTGCTTAAACATGAATGAGTGCTTGTTTGTGTAGCCATCATGCTTAACTTGCCATCAAATTGCCATAGTCGGCCTAATAGCAAATGTCCCACTTGCATCGGAACTACATTGTGTAAAACTTCATCCTCATACTTTTCAATGCAAAAAGTGACCAGTACTTATTTATTCACCCTTACTTTGCCACTATCATTGAGCCATTGCAACTTATATGGTTTAGGGTGTTTCATTGTGGGTAGCCCTAATTTTTCAACCATAGTTGAGCTAGCAACATTAGTACAACTTCCTCCATCAATAATCACACTACATACCTTGTTTTTATGTTGCACCAAGTGTGAAAAATGTTTTCTCATTGCACTTCTTCTTCTTCTTTGGCCTGCACACTTAAGGCTCTTCTTGCCACTAGTAATTCTCCTTTAGCAACATATTCTTCATCATCCACATCTTCCAATGGTGGCATAGATTTGGTGTCTTCTTTGCTCTCAGTCTCAACTTCTCCATTGTCTTGAATCACCATAATCCTTTTGTTCAAACATTGGCTTGCTATATGTCCCCTACCTTGACACTTAAAACACTTAATATCACAATTTTGAGTAGTGGATGATTCAATTTTACCTTGAGAAGCATGGCTAGAGTTCTCAGTTTTATGCTTAGATTTGTGTTTGGGTGTTGGGAATGCTTGAGGCTTGTCCTCCTTCTTTGTATAACTCGGTTTCCAAGAAGTAGAACCTGAGTTTTGGGCTACACATGAACTACCCCCCTCTTGAGTTGTTGCTCCACTTTGATAGCCATGTGCACCATATCCTCTAATTCTATATAATGTTGCATCTCCACTCTATCTTGTATTTCCTAATTTAATCCATGCATAAACCTAGCCATTGTAGCTTCATGATCTTCCTCAACATTAGCCCGAATCATTGCAATCTCCATCTCCTTATAGTAATCCTCAACACTTTGGTTTCCTTGCTAAAGACCTCGCAACTTTTGTATAACTCACAGTAGTAATGACTTGGGACAAACTATTTTCTCATCATCATCTTCATCTCCTCCTAAGTTTCCACTGGTCATTCTCCATTCCATCTCCTATTTAACACCAATTGATCCCACCAAACAATGGCATAATTAGAGAACTCAATGGCTGCCAATTTTACTTTCTTTGCTTCAGAATAGTTGTGGCAATAAAAAAATAAACACCATTTCTTCTCCCATTCAAGATAGGCTTCTGGATCAGACCTACCTTGAAACGATGGAACCTTCATCTTTATACTACCCAAGTTATTATCTTCACAGTTCCTAACTCCTCTACCCCATCCACCATATCTCCTATAGTTAACAACTGAATCTTGATCATCTTGCTCATCAAAACCAACCCTATAATACTCTTCATCTTTAACCCTTACTTCCCTTAGTTGAACTCTTTCCCTCCTACGCACATTCTGTATATTTTGTGGCTGCCTCATGTGTTCATTCTCTACCTTATCCAACCATCAATGAACTTGCTCCATTTTTGCTCTTAACACTCTTCTCATCTCTCCCATTAACGCATCCATAAGTAACTTTGGATTAAACCCTCCTGACGAACTTATGGAAATGCTTTTGCATGTATTGTTTGACATGTTTTTGCTACAAAAAAATATTAGAAAATAAAAGACCTCACATATTATTTCCCTTACGTGTTTTTTTTGCTCAAATACAATTCTCTCAACACTCATGTTTTCACACAACAAATTTAGATTTTTCCTTTTATTGCTCTTACCACTCTTGCATTTTTCCTCATGTAATTTTCTCTTTCAGTTCTTTTCAAACTTATCCAAACAAGAATAAGAACCGTTTCTAGAACAATTCAATCACAAGCTTATCAATGGTTCAAGGAAGAGTATGGAATCAAGGGAATCAATAAAATCACTAAAAAGGGGTTAAGAATACAAGAAAGGGGAGTTTTTGGCAGTTTCTTACTTGTTCTTCTTCCTTTGTTGCTGAATATCACATTTTTTTTCTTTTTTTATAGTAGCTTTTCTTTTCTTTCATTTTTTTTCTGGAATATGTATCAACTAAAGTTGGAATCTAAACAAAAGAAAACAAAGAATATTAGCTGCAAAACTAAAGTTAGATAGGCAAAACTTGAGACTAGAACCAGTGCTCTGATACCAAAATGATTCAAACCCCACAAAGAATAATGAGACTTATCAACAAAATTGATTCCCAAGACCGTTCTACGATCAAATTTTTGTAGGTGGAAACCTCGGCCCAATTTTTATAAGAAAACACAAACCTTGGTATGTGGAGATGCTACAAATGGGATGGTGAACCATTTGATAAGCCGGATGAATGCCACAAAAACAAGTTCTTGATATGTTTGGAAAGTTCTTTTAAAGAACCAAAGAGAAAACTCTCAACTTTGATCTAGAAACTGATATGCACTTGTCAACCTTGGTATACATATATATAGGCTGAGTTATTACAATTTGAAAAAGGAAACAAATAGCAAAAGGAAGGTAATTCCTAGAATTATGGCATGCTAGCCTTTACATGAGAATAATTAGCCAAATAATCAGCCCAATAACAATAATTACTGAAAATATATTCCAAAAGGTTGACTAAATCCCATAAAAAAAGGAAAGTTATCCCAAAATCACTGGGTAATAATTAACCAAATTGATCTCCTTGATTCTCTCAAATCCACATGCTTGAGCTAAAAGTAATCCTTCCAAGTGTATTGCTTCAATAAAAAGGCTAAAATTAATCTTTCTTAGTGTATGGGCTTCAAAAAAAGGCTGAAATTAGTCCACCACTTGGACCAACAAAATCCATCCTTGATCTGCACTTGAGTCTAAATATTTGGGCCTCCAAAAACATTCCTCAACCCAAATGCTCTACATCAATCCATTGAAAGCCTCCTTGAACCTTTTAGCTCTAGCTCTTGTAACTAGACCACTTGGAATTTGAATTGGATCAGCCATATCCACCATGCTTTTATCATCAGTAGATACATGAGAGAAGGTAGGTGCATGCATGAATGAAGTTAGGTGCATGGAAAGAAGGTAGGTAGGTGCATGAAGAAGATAGTTGAAGAGAAGGTAGAAGGTAGGTAAATGCATGAGGAGAAGGTAGATAAGTGCATGAGCAAAGGCTATAAAAGGAGGCCTAAGGAGAGGCACCAAAAGAAGAGAAGAAGAGAAAAAGAGAAGAGGAGCAAAAAAGAAGAGAAGGAGGGAGGAACCATAAAGAAGAAGAAGATGAAGAGGAGGGAAGAACCATAAAGAAGGAGAGGAGGAAGAGAGAAAGGAGGAGAAGAAGAAAAAGAAGAAGAAGAGACTACTAGGAGAGGAAGAGAAGTAAGGTAGAAAGTAAAGAATGGGAGCCAAGGAAAAGTGAGAAGAAGGATTCCACTAAAATATTTGAGAAAGAGTCACCTTTGTTTACTCTTAATCACATCCTTAGTCTTTGTTTTGCCATTTGGGCACTCTCAATATAGGCTTCACCTATGTCTTAATTTTTTCTCATTGTTGGATATGTATTTTTTGTACTTATATCTTACTTTGTTGAATAATTATGTGTTAAAATGACTTTGCTTGTGGTGTACAAAATTTACATATTTTATAGATGTGTGTGCATAAAGTAATTGATCATTTTGAAATGTCAAGATTGGGCTTTCATCTTGACCATTTTAAGATTTTTTGCTAATTGTGCTTTCATCTTGACTATTTTAAAATGTTTTATTTATTTGTGGTTTTGTTTTAACTATTTTGATCTCATGTTTTTGTTTAAAAAAATTCCTAACGATGGATAAAAAAATGGTTGCTAGTCAACTAGCTACTGTCAAACTATCTTGAGGGAAATTACATCTCGAGTTTATCCAATCAACTAGCATGACTCCATCGATGCATAAAAAAAAATCTATTCTTTTAATAAAGACAAAACATAGTTTTGAGATCAAAAGTAGCAAGCATTAACATGGTACTAAAAGGACATTGTAGGGGTGTTAATACCTTTCTTATACGTAACGAACCCCTAAATCCATTTTTCTATAATGCAAACCATACTTTTTAGTGTCTGACTTCACCATTTCAATTTAAGTTAGTGGCGACTCCATTTCCTCTTATTTTTCTAAAAATAAGACATTTTTTTAGAAACCACACCATCTTATTTAATAATCCGAGATCGCCATTCCACAATGTGTGTTGACAGCTTGGCGACTCCACTAGGGAAACATAGAGGGTTAGGCCACATGGGTTGGTGTTTGCTGCATTTTGTTTTCTATTTCTATGCTTTGGTCAATTGTCTAGTTTATCTATCTTCTGGCTTTTTAATTTTGCCTTTTGAATTGTGTTTTAGGATTTCTAACTTTGTATTTTGGACTTGTATTCTCAAAATTATGTTGGATAATGTTGTTACTTTTCCATGGTATTGTCTACTATATCTGTGGATAGGTGGTTAATTGATTATCCCATAGGGTTGTGAGTGAATGAGTGGATGGCATATTCCCCACACACACTTACACATACACTACATTATACTTAGAAAAGGGGAGGTCATGACCCTGAGCTCCATACCCAAGCTCTTAGGAACTTTTAAGCTAGCGAGGACATAAAGTAAGGTTGTCCTTCGTGAGACCCTTGGTCTCCATGTAGGCACCTGAATAAGGATTTGGCTAATAATCTAATTACTAAAATTGTCTAAGGCTAAAATTGGAAATATGTAAAATAAGAATTTAACTAAAATGAAGAACTAAACTACCTAGCTAGAAAGATTGCAGTAATATTCTTTTGATGGATTAAAAAGCTAGGGTTTTCACAATTTCATTATCAATGGTAATCAAGAACTAACAATCTTACTATTTTTTAAACTTAAGATTACTAATCGATGCACTCATACATCTAATCCCTTATTTTTAAGGTGATTAGGCTATCCTTGCATATAATTGATTATATACCTATTTCAATAGAATTAGGGAATGCGTGAAGCTTAGGCATCTAAAAGATTGCACCTATAATTATAGATATACCTATCCTACTAATTTATAGAGGTATTATACCCAACTAAACCTAGAGTAGGATTATTTGTTCCTAGAACCACTCAACTCATTTTTAAATCTAATTAGGTGATTAGATTAAGCTTAGATTAGAAAAGAAATCTTAATTTCAAGAACAACAAGATTAATTAATTTACCAACTATTTATGTTAGTTCAATTGCTAATCTGTATTAAATATTTAGCCACACATTGTCATAAAAGAACAAGAATAGGAACATAGATGCAGAACTAAAATAGTTGGTAAATTAATTAATCTTGAAGAGAATAGGAACATAATCTGTATTAAATAAAATCTTGAAAAGAAAGAACAAGAATAGGAACATAGATGCAGAACTAAAATTAAGAAACCTAATTCTACTATTCGGAGAATTCTCTTAAACAAGGTCTCTTTCCTTCTTGAATCACACCTCTTCTCCCTCTTCAAGCCTCCAAGAATACGTCCCATCCAAAGATTCAAGTGTAGATCACGTTCTTGTGTTCAATGTTCAATAATCATGCTTAAATCTTCACCAAGATGCATAGTAGCTTACTTCACCAAAATCTGCCTCCTAGAAGATGTGCCATGCCTCTCTCAGTAACTTAGTTTAGAAAGGAGGCTTTTGTAGCTGCTGAGTACCACCAACTCACCTCATTTGGATTTTTGTACCTCTAAATATTGCCAAAATACTTACTACTTAGAATCCTATCCCGAGTAACACTAGGACTCTAAATTCTGTACAAATTTTGAAGCTTCGGTTGGAAGCCTAAACAAACTTTGATTTAAACAATCTAGTCCTTTCTAAAAGGCCTTGGATGTTTACTTTAAAACCTTAAAGTACACTTTTTCATATTAGAACTCCTTGATTTTAAAAAGCCTGAGAAACAAATTGTAGATTAGTTTCCTATAATAACTAGAATTCTTCTCTTGTTTAATGAAAACAACCAAAGCCTTCCAAATATGACTCCATTGCACACTAAGACCTAAAAATAGACTAGAAAAGCTATAAAATAAAGGGAAGAAGGACATAACATTATGCACTTATCAAGACCAGCCCAAGACTTCAAAAATATTTGAAAATAGATTGGGACTTTCTTGAAAGCTCTAGTGTAATCTTGGCCTTTTTTGATTATCCACCCACAAATCATGCTTAGTCACTCTCCAAATTCTCATTAGGAAACTTCTTAATAGTGCAAAGGCCTTTCATGGGTGCTGAATAGGTGGACATCCACTTCTTAAAGATTTGGCTTCCTAAATCTTACTTCATCTTGAACTCCAGCTTGTTTCCCAAGCTAACTCACCTTAGAACTCTTGGGCATCCATTAATTATGAAGAATGGACCTCTATCACACCCCTCCTTAGCTTTATTAAAGTATTGGATTAGCTTAAGAGGTATTGGACTCAATTGTGCTTAGGTAGCCCACTTTGCAATCTTGCACATCTAACAAACTTCAAACTTTATCTAAAAATTACTATACCTCAAACACATCTCTAGTGGCCCATGAGATGTCTAGTTTCACATAGGACAAAGATTGATATCGTTTGAGTTGTGTAGCCCAAGATATGGCCCATTCTTTATAGACTACTTAAAATAGGTGTGAACCAGACTACTCATAATTTTGCCACTGATTTGAAATCTTATCCATATCTAATGAAGGCATAAGGAGTCAAATAAAAGCTTGAGATGTCTAGATTCCTAGATATCAAGAATTGTCTCATTGGATGTCGAAAACTTCAAATATGACCCAATCTTAAGCTGTTACTTAAAAAATTTAAGTCTTTGAAGATTCATTTCAAATTTTCCACTTATATGAGCATGCCTTAACTAGCCTCTCTCTGGTCTTTGCTCATTGTAGCTCTTATTTCACCATTTAAATCTAACAAACTCTATGTAATTCAACTAAAATTACAAAATTAGAGACTTAGTGTAATATTTGTTCTAAAGGTCAATTGTAGTCAATTAAATCACATAAACAACCATAAGACATTAAGAAAATAGATGTTAAACTGTTGTAGAAATTGGATTTAACATACTCACTCCCTCTACCTCTCTCTTTCACTCATTCTCTTTCTCTCTCCAAAAGTTCTCTCTCTTACACTTTCTTTCTAAACTTCTCCCTCTCTCTCCCTTTCTCTTTCTCTCTAAAATTTCCCTCCCACTCTCTCTTTAAAACTTCTCTCTCTTTCTCTGTCCCTTACTTTATCTCTCTCTCTCTCACTCACTCTCTTTCTTTCTTTAAAACTTCTAAACTTCTCACATACACATGCCCTCTCCCACTCTCTCTAAAACTTCACTCTTAGACTCACTCACTCTCTCTCTCTCTCTCTCTCTCTCTCTCTCTCTCTCTCTCTCTCTCTCTTTCTTTCTCTCTAAAACTTCTATACATCTCCCTAGAAGTTCCCTTTCTCTTTAACACGTCTCTCCCTCTCTTTAAAACTTCTTTTTCTCTCTCTTAATGTCTCTAAAACTTCTCTTTCTGTTCTATTTTGCTCTCTTTGAGTTTGTCTAAAATTTCTCTCTCATTCTCTCTTTCTCTCTAAATCATCACTCCTTCTTTATTTCTTTAAAACTTCTCTCTCTCTCACACCCTCTCTCTCAAACACATCTCTCTATCTCACTAAAACATATCTCTCTCTAAAACTCACTCTTTGTTACTCTCCCTCTAATATATCTCTCTATCTCACTCTCTTTGTAGCTTCTATCACTCTTTATCTTACATTCACACTACTCTCTCTATGTCTGTCTAAAATTTCTCTTTCACTCTCCTTCTAACACTTCTCTCTCTTTGAAACTTCTCTCCCTCTCTCTTTCTTTAAAACATCTCTCCCTCTCCCCCTCTCTCTCTCTTACTCACTCCCTTTCTCTCTTTAGAACTACTCTCCCTAAATCTCTTTTTTCTCTCTTTCTTTCTTCCTCTCTAAAACTTCTCCCACCCTCGTTGTCCTTCTTTCTCTCTCTTGCTTGCAACCTTTCTCAGTCTATAACTTCTCTTTCTCTCTTTATCTCTGTCTAAAACTTCTCACACACTCTTTCTAAAAGTTATTTGTCTTTCTCTCTCTCCTATCTTCTCTCTCTCTCTTTATCTCTCTAAAACTTCTCTTTCTCTTTCTCTCTATCTAAAATTTTTCTCTCACTTTATCTAAAGCTTCTCTCTTTTTCTCTCTCACTCTCTATCTCTATCTCTCTCTTCCTCCTTCATTCTCTCTCATTCTATCTCTCTCTTAAACTTCTCTATGTTTCTCTCTCTCTAAAACTTCTCTCTATCCCACTCTCTCAAAAGTTTTTCTCTCTCACTCTCTCTTTCTCTCCCTCTCTCTCTTGCTCCCTCTCTAAAACATCCCTTTCTCTCTTTCTCTCTCTAAAAGTTTTCTCTTACTCACTCTTTCTCTTTCTAAAACTACTTCACTAAAACTTCTTTCTCTCTCTTGCTAAAGCTCCTCTTTGTCTCTCTCTCCCTTAGTCACTCTCTCTTTAAAACTTCTGTCTTTTTCTGTGTCACTCTGTCTCCCTCTCCCTCTATCTCTCACTCTCTATCTATAGTTTTCTCCCTCTTCCCACTTACTCTCCTTCTCACTCATGCTCTAAAACTTCTCTCTCTCTCTCTCACCTATCTCTTTCTCTATGACTTACTTTCTCTCTAAAACTTCCCCCTCTATCTATCTTTAAAACTTCTCTCTCTCTAAAATTTCTCTCATTCTCTCGCTTAGAAACTTCTCTGCCTCTCTTTCTCTCTCACTCACTGCCTTTCTCTCTCTAAAACTTCTCTTTGTCTCTTACCTTCTCTCTCTATCTCATCCAAAAACTTCTCTCACTCTTTCCCTAATAGTTCTCTCTTACCCTCCCTTTCATTCTCTCTCTGAAACTTCTCTCTCTTTCATTAACAATACTTTCTCTCTCTATGTCTATCTAAAATTTCTCTCTCACTCTCTTTGATACTTCTCTCTCTGAAACTTCTCTCCCACTCTCTCTCTAAAATATCTCTCTCCCCCTCTCTCTCACTCACTCCCTTTCTCTCTCTAAAACTACTCTCTTTCTAAATCTCATATTTCTCTCTTTCATTCTCCCTCTCTCTAAAACTTCACTTGCTCTCTCTGTCTCTTTCTCTCTCTCTCACTTACGGCCTTTCTATTTCTACAACTTCTCTGTCTCTCTCTATCTCTTTCTAAAACTTCTCTTACTCTCTCTAAACATTCTCTCCCTTCCTCTCTTTAATTCTCTGTAAAACTTCTCTCTCTTTCTCTCTGTGTAAAAGTTCTCTCTCTAAAAATTCTCTTTCTCTTTCTTTCTATCTAAAATTTCCCTCTCACTCTATCTAAAACTTCTCTCTTTCTCTCTCTCACTCTCTCTCTTTCTACCCCCTCCCTCACTCTTCTTCTCTTTCTAAAATCACTCTCCCTACAAAACTTCTCTTTCTTTCTCTTACCAAAGCTTCTCTCTATCTCTCTCTCTCTCAAAAACATCTCTCTCATTTTCTCCCTCCCCCAGTCACACTTTTTCTCTCTCTAAAACTTGTGTCTTTTCCCCTTTCTCTCTCTCGCTTTGTCTTTCTCTCCTCTCTCACTCTTTCTATCGCTATGTCTCTCCCTCTCCCACTCACTCTCTTTCTTGCTCTTTCTTTCAAACTTTTCTCACACTCTCCCTCACTTTTTCTCACTTTTTCTCTGAAACTTCTCTCTCTATTTGTCTTTAAACCTTCTCTCTCTCTCTCTCTCTTTCTCTCTCTGAATTTCTATCATTCTCTTTTACTTTGAAACTTCTCTCCCTCTCTCTCACTAACTATTTTTCTCTCTCTAAATCTTCTTTCTCTTTCTCTCTCTCTCTCACTCATTGCTTTTCTCTCTCTAGAACTTCTTTTTCTTTCTTCTCTTTTTCCTTTATCTCTTCCTAAAACTTCTCTCATTCATTCCCTAAAAGTTCTCTCTCTCCCTCCCTTTCACTCTGTCTTTGAAACTTCTCTCTAGCTCTCTCACTTGCTCTCTTTGAGACCTCTATCTCATTCTTTTTCTCTAACACGACACTTTCTCTCTTTGTCTGTCTAAAATTTCTCTTTCACTCCTTCTCTCTCTCTAAAACATCTCTCTATCTTTGAAACTTTTCTCCCTTTCCCTCTCTCTTGTTCTAACACTTCACTCTCTCTCTCTTTCTCTCTCACTATCTAAAACTTCTCTCTCTTTTTTTTTCTCTTTCTCTTTCTTTCTCTCTAAAACTTCTCTCACTCTTTGTCTCTCCCTCCCTCTCTCTCACTCACCACCTTTCTCTCACTAAACTTCTCTTTCTCTCTCTTTCCTTGTCTAAAATTTCTCTCATGCTCTCTAAAAGTTCTCTCTCCCTCTCTTTGACTTTCTTTTAAACTTCCCTCGCATACCTCTTTCTCTATGACAAAAGCTTCTTTCTCTTTTTGCTAACTCTCTCTATCACTCTCACCCTCTTTCTCCTTCTCTCCCTTGCACACTTTCTTTCTCCATTTCTCTCTGCCACTCTCTCTCTTTAGTTCTCTCTTGCTCTCTCTATCTATAACTTCTCTTACTCTCTCTCACTACCTCTCTAAAACTTCTCTCTCTCCTTCTATCTCACTCTGTCACTCTCTGTCTCCAAAACTTCCCTCTCTCTTTTTTTCCTCTCTTAATTGCTCTCTTTCTCTTTCTAAGACCTTTCCCTAAAAATTCTCTTTCTCCCTCTCTTAATAAATTCTCTCTCTTTTTCTCTCCTCTATCTCTCTCTCAGTCACTCTCTTTTTCTTTCTCTAAAACTTCTTTTTCTCTCTTTCTTTCTCTCTCTCTCTCTATCTAAAAAACTTCTCTTATTCTCTTACTCTCTCTCTCTTCCTCTCACTCTCACTCTTTCTCTAAAAGTTGTCTCCCTCCCCCTCTCTCATAATCCCTTTGTAAGTTTTCTCTCTCCCCAGCAGTATTTGTTTCTCCATGTCCCTCAATACACACTTTCTCTACCCAACACTCTATCTCTCTCTTTCTCTTGCCACAACATTCCTCTCTCTCTCTCTCTCTCTCTCTCTCTCTCTTTATCTCACACTCTCTATGTCTATGTCTTTCTTTGTCCCTCTCTCTCATTCTCTATCTATCTTTCTCTTTCCCCTCTCTAAATCTTCTCTCTCTATCTCTCTCTTTGTGTCTAAAATTTTTCTCTCTCTTAAACATCTCTCTCTATCACTCTCTAAAACTTATTTCTCTCTAATTCACTCTCTTTATCTATCTAAGGTCTCTTTCTTTCTTTCCATTTGTCTAAAACTTTTCTCTCTTCTTCTGCCTCCTACACTCCCTCTCTCTCACATTGACCCTCTTTCTGTCTATTTCGTTTTCTAAAACTTCTCTCTCTCATTCTTTCCCCTTCTCCAAATCTTCTCTCTTTACTTCTATCTCTCATTCTCTTGCTCTTGCTTTGCCTCTCGCCCTCAATCACTCTCTTTCTCTCTTTAAAACTTCTCTCTCTATCTAAAATTTTTTTCTTTCTTTCCCCAACATGTCTCTCTCTAAAGCTTCTCTCTCTATCTCTCTGTAAAACTTTTCTCTCTTTTTCTCCCTCTCCCTCTGCATCTCTATAACTCCTTTCTCTCACTATTATTTTTTGCCTCTATCTCACTCACACTCTCTCCTTCTCTTGCCCTTCGTCTTTCTGTCTTTCTCCCTCTTGCACCATCTAAAACTTCTCTCTCTCTCTCTCTCTCACTCACAGACTCTCTCTGGCTGTCTCTTTCTCACTAACTCTCTCTCTCTTTCTATCAAAAGCTATTCTCTCTATTCTGGAATTTCTGTCTCCATCCAAATCTTCCCTTCCTTTATCTCTCTCTAAAACTTCTCTCTTCCTTTCTCTTGAAAACCTCTATCTCTCTTTTAAACTTTAGTCTCTCTTTCTCTTTGACTAAAATTTCTCCCTTTTTCTCTTCCTAACATGTCTCTTTCATTAAACATCTCTCTCTCTCACTCTTTCTTTCTCTCTATCTCACACTCTCTCTACCTCTCCCTCACTCACTCTCTTTCTCTCCCTACGGTCTCTTTCTGTCTTTCCCTCTCTCTCTCTAAAACTTCTCTCTCTTTCACTAACTCTCTTTCTCTCATATTGTTTATTTCTCTCTCAAAACTTTGCCATAAAATTTTAGTCTTTTTATCTCTCTCACTCACTCTCTATCTTTCTCTCTAAAACTTGTGTCTCTCTCGTTCTTTTTATTTAAAATTTCTTTCTCTCTCTCTCTCTCTCACATTCCAACATGTCTCTCTCTCTTAAATGTCTCTCTTTGTCACTATAACTTCTCTCTCTCCCCTTGTCTTTGTGTCTCTATCTCTAACTCGCTCTCTTTCTCTCCCTAAGGTCTCTTTCTTTCTTTCCCTCTCTCTAAAACTTCTCTCTATTTTTTTGTCTTTCACACTTTCCCTTTCTCTCTCTCTAACTCTCTTTTTCTTTTTCTGTCTATTTGTCTCTAAAATTTCTTTGTCTTTTTCTCTCTCTCACTCACTCTCTTTTATCTCTCTTTAAAATTTCCCTTTCTTGTAGTGTCTCTCTCAAAAACTTCTCTATGTCTCTCTCTCTACAAAACTTGTCTTTCTCACTTTCTTTCTCTCTAAAACTTCTTTTCATCTCTCTTTCTCTCTCCCACCAAGCTTCTCTCTCTCTCTAAAACTTGTCTCTATCTAAGATTTCTATCTCTCACTTCTCTCTAGAACTTCCCTCTCTCAATGTCTCTCTCACTAACTCTCTTTCTCTTTCTCTCTCTCTCTCTTTCACTAACCACTCATACAATCCATGTTTTGTTTTAAAAGTAGTTTTCCATTTGTCTCCTTCTTTCATTCTTATTTGATGATATTTGCTTTTCCAGTTAATTTTTGAAAAACACAAGCACCATGTAGCTCATCAAACATATCATCTAAGTGAGGAATAAGGTGGCCATACTTTACCGTAATATTATTGATGGCTCGGTAATCAACACACATTCTCCGTATCCCATCCTTCTTAGGCACCAAAATCATCAAAACAGCACACAGGCTCATGGTTGCTCTCACGTACCCCTTTTCCATCAACTCTCTAACCTACCATTGTAACTCCTTTCTTCACTCCCTTTTTGTTCACTCTCTTTTTGTAGTCTCACTTGGTCTTCATAAGCATGTCTTGGCATCATGGGAGCTGAAGTGATTGTTCTTTCCTTAAACACAAATGAGTACTTGTTTGTATAGCCATCATGCTTAACTTGCTGATCAAATTGCCACTATCAGCCTAACAATAAATGTCCTGCTTACATCGAAACTACATTGCACAAAACTTCATCCTCATGCTTTCTAATGTGAAAAGCGACCAGCACCTATTTATTCACCCTCACTTTGCCACTATCATTGAGCCATTGTAGCTTGTTTGGTTTAGGATGTTTCATTATGGGTAGCCCTAATTTTTCAACCATAGTTGTGCAAGCAACATTGTACAACTTCCTCCATCAATAATCACACTACATACATTCTTTTTGATGTTGCATTGAGTGTGAAAAATGTTTTCTCGTTGTACATCTTCATCTTCTTTGACCTGTACACTTAGGGCTCTTCTTGCCACCAATAATTCTCCTTCAACAGCATATTCTTCATCATCTGCATGCTCCAATGGTGGCATAGATTTGATGTCTTCTTCACTTTCATCTTAACTTCACCATTATCTCTCATCACCATGATCCTTTTGTTCAGACATTGGCTTGCTATATGTCCCTTGCCTTGACACTTAAAGACTTAATGTCATGATTTCAAGTAGTGGGTGATTCAATTTTACCTTGAGAAACATGGCTAGTGTTCTTAGTTTTATGCTCAGTTTTCTGTTTGGGTGTTGGGAATGCTTGAGGCTTGTCCTCCTTCCTTGTATAACCCAATTTCCAAGAAGTAAAACCTGAGTTTTGGGCTGCACAGAGCTACCCCCCTTGAGTTGTTGCTCCACTTTGATAGCCATGTGCACCATATCCTCTAATTCCACATAAGGTTGCATCTTTACTCTATCTTGTATTTCTCGATTTAATCCATACAAAAACCTAGCCATTGTGGCTTCATGATCTTCCTCAACATTGACCCAGATCATTGCAATCTCCATCTGCTTATAGTAATCCTCAACACTCTGGTTTCCTTGCTAAAGACCATACAACTTCTTGTATAACTCATAATAGTAATGACTTGGAACAAACCGCCTTCTTATCATCATCTTCATCTCCTCCCAAGTTTCCATTAGCCGTTATCCATTCTACCTCCTATATAGCACCAATTGATCCCACCAAACAATAGCATAATCAAAGAACTCAATGGTTGCTAATTTTACCTTCCTTGCTTTGGAATAGTTGTGGCAATCAAAAATAAACTCCATCTTCTTCTCTTATTCAAGATAGTCTTCTAGATCAAACCTACCTTGAAATGATGGAACCTTTATCTTAATACTACCCAATTATTATCTTCTCAGCTCCTAACTTCTTTACCCCATCCACCATATCTCCTATAGTTAACAACCGAATCCCGATCATCTTCCTCATCAAAACCAGCCCCATAATACTCTTCGTCTTTAACCCTTACTTCCCTTGGTTGAACTCTTTCCCTCCAATGCACATTCTGTACATTTTGTGGCTACCTCATGCATTCATTCTCTACCTTATCCAACTATTCATGAAATTGCTCCATTTCCATTCTTAACACTCTTCTTATCTCTCCCATTAACACATCCATGAGCAACTTTGGATCAACCCCTCCTGATGAACTTGTGGGAATGCCTTTGCTCGTATTGTATGACATATTTTTTTTACTACAAAAAAAATGTTAGAAAATAAAGGACCGCACAAATAATTTCCCTCACATGTTTTTCGCTCAAATACAATTCTCTCTACACTCATGTTTTCACACAACAAATTTGGGTTTTCTTCCATCTATTGCTCTTACCACTTGCCTTTTTCTACTTGTATTTTCTCTCTTAGTTCTTTTCAAACTTATCCAAACAAGAACAAGAACCTTTTTTGGCAACAATTCAATCACAAGAGTATGGAACCAAGAGAATCAATAAAATCACTAAAAAGGGGTTAAGAATACAAGAAAGGGAAGCTTTTCGCAGTTTCTGACTTGTTCTTCTTTCTTTTTGTTGAATACCATGTACTCTTTTTTTTTCATAGCTTTTCCTTTCTTTCTTTCTTTTTTATTTTTTTTTTGAAGCTTTTCTTTTCTTTCTTTTTTTTTTGAATATGTACCAAACTGAAATTGGAATTCTAAACAAGGGAAAACAAAGAATATTGGCTGTCAAAACTAAAATTTGATAGGCAAACCTGAGGCTAGAATCAATGCTTTGATACCAAAATGATACGAACCCAACCAAGAATAACAAGACTCTACAATGAAATTGATTCTCAAGACTATTCTACAATCAGATTTTGTAGGTGGAAACCTCAACCCATTGTTTATAAGAAAACACGAACCTCGGTATGTGGAGACGTCACAAGTGGGATGGTAAACCATTTGATAAGTCAGATGAATGCCATAAGAACAAGTTCTTGATAAGTTCAAAAAGTTCTTCAAAGAACCAAAAAGAAAACTGAAACTGAATTGATCTTTGATTGTTTTCAGCCTAGGTATACACCTTTAAATAGGCTAAATTAGTACAATTTTATTTCCTAAAATAACTAAAGGAAACAAATAAGCCATTATAAAGAAAGCTGACCAAATCTATTACAATCTAGAATAACTAAAATGAGAAAAGGAAACAAATTAGCCATTATGGAAAAGGCTGACCAAATCCCATAAAAAATGACCCAAAATAAACAAAGCAAATTGATCTTCAATAATCAACCAAATTAATCTCCTTGAATCACTCAAATCCACATGAATCTTGCTAATTATGGCCTCTAATTGCTAAAATTCCATATGCTTGAGCTGAGAGTAATCCTTCCAAGTGTATGGCTTCTTCCACATGTATGGGCTTCAGCAAAGAGTTGAAATTATTTCACCACTTGGATAAAGAAATCCATCCTTGATTAGCACTTGAGTCTAAGTATTTGGGCCTTAAAAAAGTTCCTTAGCCTAAATGCTCTGCATTAATCCATTGAAAGCCTCATTGAACCTTTTAGCTCTACTCTTGTAACCAAACCACTTGGAATCTACACTTGAAATGGATCAACCGTACCTATCATCACTCTTTCTCTCTTTAAAATTACTCTGTATGTCTAAAGTTTCTCTTTTTGTCTCCCGAACATGTCTCTCTATAAAACTTCCCCCCTCTCTTTCTCTAAAACTTCTCTTTCTTTATCTCTCACTCCCTCTCGGTCTCTCTAAAACTTCTATCTCTCCTTCTCTCTTTGTTTAAAATTTCTCTCTCCTTAACATGTTTCTCTCTAAAACTTCTCTCTCTTTCTTTCTCTCCCTCTCTCCAACTCACTCTCTTTCTCTCCCTAAGGTCTATCTAAACCTACTCTCTTTTTTTATCTCTCTCTCGCTAACTCTGTTTCTATCTTTCTCTCTTTTTCACTCTCTAAAAACTCTCTCACTCTTCTTCTCTCTCTCATTCTTTCTTTCTCACTCTACCTCTCTTCATCACTCACTCTCTTTTGCTCTCTAAAACTTCTTTATCTCTCTTTCTCTCTATCTCTCTCTATTTCTTAAACTTATGCTTCTCTCTTTGGGTGTTTGAATATCACTCTCTCTCAAAAACTTCTCTTGTTTGTTCTCTCATTAAAACTTCTCTTTGTCTCTAGCTCTCTCTATCCAAAACTTCTCTCTCTCACAGTTGGTCAAAAATTTCTCTTTTTGTCTCTTTCTAAAGGTCCTCTTTCTCTCTATCTCTTCCTCTTTCTTAAAAACTTCTCTCTTTTCTACTCTCTCCATCTCTCCCTCAACCACTCTCTTTCTATCACTCTTTAAAACTTCTCTCACTCCTACATTCTCTTTGAAACTTCTCTATATCCTACTCTTTCTCTCTCTAATTCTCTTTCTCTCACTCTCTCTTTCTAAAACTTCTCTCTCACTCTTTCTCCCTCTCCCTCTAAAACGTTTCTCTCTCTCTTTTTCTCTCTATAAAGCTTCTCTCAATCTCTAAAACTTCTCTCACTTGCCAACATTTTGTCTTTCTCTCTCATACTCATTCTCTCTCTAATATATCTCTATCTCACACACTCATACTCTCTCTCTTTGCCTCTCTCTAGCACTCGCTCTTTTTCTCTCTCTAGAACTTTTCTGTCACTCTTTCCCTCTCTCTCTCTCTCTTTTTGTATGAAATTTCTTTCTTTCTCTCAAAAACATGTCTCTCTCTAAAACTATTATCCCTTGCTTTCTCTCTCCAACACTCCCTCTCTTTATCTAGCTCTCTTGAACTTTTGTCTCTTTCTCCCTCTCTAAAATCTCTCTCTCTATTTTGCTCACTCACTCTGTTTCCCCTTCCAAAGTGTCTTTCTCTTTCTAAAACATCTCTAGCTCTCCCTCTTCCTCTCTCGCACTATCTTTGAAACTTCTCTTTTGCCCAATCTCTCTCACTAAAAGTTCTTTGTGTTTCTATCTCTCTCTATCTAAAACTTCTCTCTCTCACAATTGCACAAAAACTTGTCTTTCTATCTCTCTCTAAAGGTCCTCTTTCTCTTTGCCGCTCTCTCTTTCTCAAAAACTCTTCTCTCTTTTTTCTCTCTCCCTCTCTCCTTCTCTCTATCAGCCACTCTCTAAAACTTCTCACACTCTCTTTGAACTATCTCTATATCCCACTCTCTCTCTCCAAAACTTCTTTTTTCTATCTCTCACTCTTTCTCCCTCTTCCTCTAAAACTTTTCCCTCTCTATGAAATTCTCTCTCTTACTCTCCATAATGCTCTATTTGTCTCTCTCTTACACCCTCTCTCTTTAATATTTCTCTCTCTCTCTCAAGCACTCTTATTCATTCTCTCTCTGCCTCTTTCTTTCTTTCTCTAAATGCTCTCTTTCACTCACAAACATGTCTCCCTCTATCTTTCTAAAACTACTATCTCTCTCTTTCTCTCCCTAATGCTCCCTCTCTCTATCTCTCTCTAAAACTTTTGTCTTGCTCTTTGTCTAATACTTCTCTCTCTCAATCTCTCTCCCCTTGTCTCTCTCTCTCACTCACACACTCTCTTTCTCTCTCTAAATCCTCTTTCTCTCTTTCACACTCTCTCCCTCCAAAATCTCTCTCTCTCTTTTTGTCTCTCACTCCATCCCTCTTTGTCTCCCTCTGAAAGTTCTCTTTCTTCTAATCTCTCTTTGAAAAAATTCTCTATATCTCTCTCTCTGTCTCTCTCTCTCACTCATTCCCTTTCTAAAGTTTCTTTCTCTCTTTCTATCTCTCTCCCTCTTTCCAAAACTTCTCTCTCTCTCTTAGTTAGTCTGAAACTTCTCTCCCTCACTAAAACTTCTCTCTCCTTCTCTCACATTCTTGCTTTCTCTCCTTCTCTCCTTCTCTCTCTCTTTTACTTGCTCTCTATCTTTGTCTATCCCTCTCTTTGTGCCTCTCTTTCCCACTTACTCTTTTTCTACATCAAAAACTACAATCTCTCTTTAAAACTTCTCTATCTTTCTCTTTCTAAAACTTGTGCTCTCTCTCCCACTCTCTCTGCCTATCTAAAATTTCTCACTTTTTCTCTCTTAAACTCATCTCTTTATCTCTCTCTTAAACTTCTCCCTCTCCCTCTCTCTCTTTCTCTCTAAAACCTCCCTCCCTCTCTCTCTTTAAAGCTTTTCTTTCATTTTTTCTCTCTAAAACTTCTTTTTCTCATTTTTTTCTCTATCTCTCTCTTTAAAACTGTTTTCACTTGTCTCTTTGAAATGTCTCTATATCCCACTCTCTCTCTCTAAAACTTCTCTTTCTCTCCCTCTCTCTCTCTTCTTTAAAACTTCTCTTTCTCTCTCAAATTCTAAAGCTTCTCTCTCACTGCTTCTTAATCTCCCTATAAAACTTTTCTCTCTATAAAACTTCTCTCTCTCCCTAACAGTCTGCCTTTCTAAATCTATAGAGAAGTTTCTATAAAACTTTTCTATAAAACTTCTCTCTCTAAAACTTTTCTATCTCTCTCCAAAACTTCTGTCTCTCTTTCCCCTCTCTAAATCTTTTGTCTCTCCTTCTCTCTCTCAATGCCTCTCTCCCTTGCTCAATGTCTTCCTCTCTCTAAAACTACTCTCTCTTTCTAAATCTTTTGTCTCATTCTCTCCCTTTCCCTTTGTGTCTAAAATTTCTCTCTTGCCCTAGCATGTCTCCCTCTCTTTTAAAACTTCTCTCTCACACACACATGCACACACTCTCTCCACCTCTCTCTTTAACTCTATTTAAAACTTCTCTCTCTCTCTCACACACACACATACACTCTCTCTACCTCTCTCTCTGACTCTCTTTATCTAAAACTACTCTCTATTTCTAAAACATCTCTATCTCTCCCCTTCTCTCTCCTTCTCTTGCTCTTTATCTCTCCCTCTTTCTCTCACTTCCTCTTGTCTAAAAATTCTCTCTCTCTTTCTCTCTCCTTTTCATTGTAAAATTACTCTCTTTCTAAAACTTTCCTCCCTTTATCTTTCTCTAAAACTTCTCTCTCTTGATCTCTTGTTCCCTCTATTGCTCTCTCCCTCTCCCTCTCCCTTTCTCTAAAACTTCTCTCTCCCTATCTCTCTCTAAAACTTTTGTCTCTCTATTAAACATCTCTTTCTATCTTTAAAACTTTTCTCTCTCTATCTCTATAACTTCTCTCTCTCCCTCTCCTTGTGTGCCTCTCATGAACTCACTCTCTTTCTCTCTCTAAGGTCTCTTTCTTTCTTTCCCTCTC
This sequence comes from Dicorynia guianensis, assembly GCA_037013595.1. Classification (NCBI taxonomy): domain Eukaryota; kingdom Viridiplantae; phylum Streptophyta; class Magnoliopsida; order Fabales; family Fabaceae; genus Dicorynia; species Dicorynia guianensis. Next base: position 14,664,299 of record JASUAB010000012.1, on the reverse strand, counting down.
TCTTTTTCTGTCTCTCACTCTCTTTGTCTCTCTACCACACTATCTTTCTTTCATTATTTTTCTCTATTTATATCTCTAAAACTTCCCTCTCCCCCTCTTTAAATCTTTTCTCTCTCTTTCCCCTTCTCTCATTCTCACTCTCTCATTCTGCCTCTCTCTCTCACTCACTCTCTTTCTTGCTATCTCACTAAAACTTCTGTCTCTCTCTCCCTCTCTTTGGGTGTCTAAAATCTCTCTCTCTCTCCCCCTCTCACCTTCCCTAACAAATCTCTCTCTAAAGCTTCTCTCTCTGTATCTTGCTAAAACTTCTCTCTCTTTCCCTTACTCTAAAACTTCACTCTGTCTCTTTTTAAATATCTCTCTCTATAAAACTTCTCTATCTTTGTCTCTCTTCCTTTGCATCTCTTTATAACTTTTCTATCTATCTCACTCTCTCTTCCTCTCTTTTCACTCACTCTCTTTCTCTCTCCAAAACTATTCTCTTTCTCTATTTGAAAGTTCTCTCTGCCTCTCCTTAACATTTGCCTCTAAATCTCCCCTTCCTCTATCTTTCTTTGTCTCTAAAAGTTCTCTCTCCTCTCCCTCTCTTTAAGACTTCTTTCTTTCTTCCTTTTTCACTCTTTCAAAAATATCCCTCTCACTCTATCTCTTTCATTCTCTGTTTCTCTCTAAAACTTCCCTTCCTTTTTCTCTCTCTAAAAGTTCCCTCCCTCTCCATCAAGTCTCTCACTCTCTCTCCTTAAGATCTCCCTCTCTAAAACTTCTCTTTCTCTTTCTCACTTTCTCTCTCACTCACTCTTCATCTCTCCCACTCTCTCTGAAACTTCTCTTTCTCCCTCTTCCTCTCTCTCTATCTCTCTAAATTACTCTTTCTGTCTCTAAAACTTTTCCTACCTTATCTTTATCCAAAACTTCCCTTTCACTCTTTAAAACTTCTCTTGCAATCTCTCTCTCACTCTCTCTCTCCCTTTATCTCTAAAACTTCTCTTTCTCTCTCTTGTTCACTCTTTTTCTCTTCTTCTCTCTCCCTAAAACTTCTCTCACTCTCTCAATAAATCTTTCCTTTCTTGCTCTAAATCTTCGTTCGTTATCTCTCTCCCTTTTCATCTCTCTCTCTAAAGCTTGTCTCTCTCCATCTTTCCAGCACCTCTCTCATTCTCTCTCTCATCTCTTTCTCTTTCTCTCTAAAATTTTGCCCCTTCTCTCTCTCTCTCTCTAAACTTCCCCCTCTCACTCCCAACACTTCTATATCTCTCTCTCTTGAACTTCTCTTTCTTTCTCTTTCGCTCTATCTCTCTCTTCCTCTCTCTAAAACTTTTCCTTTTGTCTCACTCACTTTCTTTATTAACATATCTCTCCTTCCCTTTCTCTTTCTCTCTCTTCCTCTAAAACTTCTCTCTCACTCTATCTCTCTCTTTCACTCAGTCTCTCTCACTCACTTTCTCTCTCTAAAACTACACTTTCTCTCTTTCTCTCTCTCTCTCTTCCTCTCTGTAAAACTTGTCTATTTGTCTCAATCTCTCTCTCTAAAAATTCTATTTATCTTTCCTTCCCTCTTTCATCACTCTTTTTCTCTCTTTCTCACTCTCTTTCTAAAACTTCCTTTTTTTTCTCTAAAACTTCTTGCCTTATCTCTCTCTCTCTCTAAAACTTCTATCCTTATCTCTCTCTCTCTCTAATGCTTCTCTCACTCTTACTCTAAAACTTGTCTCTCTATGACTCTACAGCATCTCTCTCTTTCTCCCTCTATCTTAAAATCTTCTGTGTCTCTCTCTCTCTCTTTGTGTTTATAAAACTGCTCTCTGTCAGTCTCTCCAAAACTCCTCTTTGTCACTCTTGCTCTTTCCCCCCCATCCTCCACTCACTCTTTTTCTTTTTCTAATACTTCTCTTTCTCTCTATTTAAAAAGCTATTCTTACTCTCTAACTCTCTTTCTCACACTCTCTCCAAAAGTTACTTGTTGCTCTCCGTTTGAAAGTTCTCTCTCTCCCGAGCATCATCTCTATCTATCTGTCTCCCCAACACTTTATCTCTCTCTTGCTCCAACATTCTTCTCTCTCTCCGTCCAAGATTCTTTTCTGTCTCTTTCTCTCTCTCACACTTTGCCTCTCACACTTGCTCTCTTTCTCTATCTCTAAAACATCTCTATCTCTCTTTCTTTCTAGCTCTCTACTCTCTCTCTCTCTTTCTCTCACTCTTTATCCCTCCCTCCTTTTCTCTCTTTCCCCTCTAAACTTCTCTCTCTCTTTCTCAACTTATAATTACTTTCTTTGTGTTAAAATTTCTCTCTCCCTCAATATTGAACATGAATATGTCTCTCTCTAAAATTTCTCTTTCTCTAAAACTTCCCTCCCTTTATCTCTTTCTCTAAAACTTCTCTCTCTTTATCTCTTGCTCCCTCTATATCTCTCTCCCTCTCCTTCTCTCTAAAACTATTTCCTCTCTCTCTCTCTCTCTCTCTCTCTAAATCTGTTGTCTCTCCCTCTTAAATGTCTTTGTCAAAAATCTCTCTCTCTCTCTTCCCTTAACATATCTTCTCTCGCAAGTGTCTCTCTCCATCTCTCTCTCTCTTACTCAATCTCCCTTTCCTTAACTCACTCTCTTTCTCACTCTAAGGTCTCTTTTGTTCTTTCCCTTTCTCAAAAACTTCTCTCTCTTTTGTGTCTCATACTCCCTCTCTCTCTCATTGACTCTTTTTTGCTTTTTCTTTCTATTTTGCTCTCTAAAACTTCTCCTCCCTCTTTTTGTCTATCTTTCTCTCTCTGTTTCTCTCCCCCCTCTCTAAATCTCTTCTCTCTCTCTCTCTCTCTCTCCATCTCTCTTATTCCCACTCTCTTTGTATCTCTCTAAAACTTCTTTCTCTTTGAGAGAAGTTTTAGCCACCTTCTTTTTCTTAGTCTCTCTCTAAAACATCTCTATATCCCACACACTCTCTCTCTCAAACTTCTCTTTCTCTCCCTCTCTAAAACTTTTCCCTCACTATTTCTCCTTCTCCTTGTAAAGCTTCTCTCTCTATGAAATTTCTCTCTCTCACTCTTTCTCTCCACAACACTCTATCTTTTTCTCCCTCACTCCTTCTGTCTCTATTATTTCTCTCCCTTTCTCTTACACACACTCTCACTCTTTCTCGCCGCCCTCTCATGCTCACTTTCTTTCTCTCTCTAAAACTTTTTTGTCTCTTTCCCTCTATCTTTCTCTCTTTAAAACTTCTATCTCTCTTTCTCTCTCTTTGTCTAAAATTTCTCTCTCTATCTCTCTCTAAAGCTACTATCTCTCTCTTTCTCTCCCCCACTCTCCCTCTCTCTAAAACTTTTGTCTCTCTCACCCTCTCTCTCTCCCTAACATGTCTCTCTCTTAAATGTTTATCTATCTCTCTCAATAATTTCTTCCCTCTCACTTGTTAATTTCTCTCTATCTCCCACAAACATGAGTCTCTTTATCTCTATCTATAACTACTATCTCTCTTGTTCTCTCCCCAATATCTTGCTCACTAAAACTTTCATCTCTTTCCCCAATATGTCTCTCTCTTAAACATTTCTCTCTATCTCTTTTTAAAATTTTTCTCCCTCTCTTTCTCTAAAACCTCCCTCTCTTACTCTCTCTCTCTCTCCCATTGTCTCCTTGTCTTACTCACTCTCTTTCTCTCTCTCCCCAAAACATCTCTCTCTTTGTCCATCTCTCACTATCTCCCTCTCTGTCTCTCTCTGAAACTTCTCTTTCTCATTGTCTCTCTCTTTAAAACATCTTTGTCTCTCTCTCTAAAACTTGTGTTTCTCACATTCTCTCTTTCTCTCTTTAAAATTTCTATCTCTCTCTAGAACTTTTCTCTTAATGTCTCTTCGCAGACTCTTTCTCTGTTTCTATCTCTCTCTCACACACATTCTCACTTTCTCTCCTCTCTCTATTTTGTTCACTCTCTTTGTCTGTCTCTCCTTCTCTATATGCCTCTCTCTCTCTCACTCTCTTTCTCCCTCAAAAACTACTCTCTCTCTAAAAATTCATTGTCTCTATTTCTCTCTCTCTTTCTAAAACTTCTGTTCTCTCTTCCTCTCTCTATCTGTCTAAAATTTATCTCTCCCCCATATGTCTCTCTCTTCAAAAACTCTCCTCTTGGGCTCTCTTTAAAATTTCTCTCTCTCTCTCTCTCTCTGTTTCTCTTTAAAACTTCCCTCTCTTTCTCTCTAAAACTTCTTTTTCTCACTTTATCTATTTCTCCCTCTTAAATTGCTTTCACTCTCTTTTGCTTTTTCTTTCTATTTTGATCTCTAAAACTTCTCTCTCCCTTTCTCTCTATCTATATCTCTTTGCTTCTCTCTCTCCCTTTCTCTAAATCTCTTCTCTCTCTCTTTCCTTCTCTCTCTTATTCCTGCTCTCTCTATATCTCTTTAAAATTTCTTTTTCTTTGAGAGAAGTTTTAACCACTCATTTTTTTTTATTCTCTCTCTAAAACTTCTCCCTCACTCTTACTCCCTCTACCTGTAAAACTTTTCTCTTGCTCTCTCTCTCTCACTTTCTCTCCCTAACACTCTATCTTTCTCTCTCTTACTCCCTCTCAAGTATTTCTCTCTTTGTCTCTCACTCACTCTCACTCCCTCTCATGCTCACTCTATTTCTCTTTCAAAACTTTTCTATCTCTCTTTTCCTTTATTGCTCTCTCTACAAAACTTTTGTCTCTTTCTCTCCTTGTCTGAAATTTCTCTTTCTTTCTCTAACAAACTTGTCTCTCTAAAATGACCAGCTACCCAACTCTCCCTCTCTCCAAAACTTTTGTCCTCTCATCCTCTCTCTCCTAGACATGTCCCTCTCTAAAATGTTTCTCTATCTCTCTCAATAATTTCTCTTTGTCTCTCTCTCTTTCTTTAAAACTTCTTTCTCTTACTCTCTCTCTTTATCTCCCTCTCTCACTCTCTCTCTCTCTAAAGTCTCTTTCCCTCTTCCACTCTCTCTCTCCAAAACATCTCCCTCTTTTTTCATCCCTCACTCTCTCCTTCTCTATCTATCTCTGAAACTTCTCTTTCTCCTAGTCTCTCTCTCAAAAACTTCTCTCGTTCTCTCTCTTTAAAACTTGTGTTTCTCACTCTCTCTCTCCCTCTCTCAAAATTCTCCCACTTTCTCTAGCACTTCTCTCACAATGTCTCTCTCTCTCTCTCTCTCTCTCTCACATTCCCACTTTCTCTCCTTCTCTTCCTTTTGATTGCTTTCTATCTCTATCTCTCCCTCTCTCTATGCGCCTCTCTCTCTCTTGCTCTTTTTCTCCCTCAAAATCTAATCTCTCTCTAAAATTTCTTTATCTCTCTCTTTCTAAAACTTCTGCTCTCTCAAAAATCCTTCTCTTTGTCTCTTTATAAAAATTTTCCCTTTCTCTCTTTCTCTTTAAAACTTTTCTTCCTCTCTCTCTTTGAAATTTTTCTTTCACTCTCTCTCTCTAGAACTTCTTTTTTGCATTTAATCCCTTTCTCTCTCTCTAAAACTACTTTCATTCTCTCTCTATCCAACTAGTCTCACTCTCACATAAAGTAACCTTTCTTTCTCTAAAATTTCTCTCTCTCTCGCTCTCTCTCTTGTCCACAATCTCTCTCACTACCTATCTCCCCCACCTTTTCTCCCTCGTTCTCTCTTCTTCTCTCTCTTTTGCACTCTATCTCTCTCTTTCTCTAAAACTTCTCTTTCTCTCTCTCACCAAGACTTTTGCCTCTCTCTCTAAAGATTTTCTTTGTCTCTCTATCTCTAAAATTTCTATCTCTTACTCTCTCTTTAGAACTTCCCTCTCTCTATGTCTCCTCCCACTCACTCTCTTTCTCTTTCTAAAGTCTCTTTCTCACATAGCTTCTTAAAAGCTTCTCTCTCTCTTGTCTCTCTCCCTAAAACTTCTCTCAATCTCTCTCTTTCTCTCTTCTCTCTCTCCTTGTCTCTCTCTCTAAAACTTCTCTCAATCTTTCTTTTCCTCTTTCTAACTCTCCTCACTGACTATCCTTCTCCCTCTAAAATTTCTTTGTCTCTCTTTCCCTTTATGTCTCTCTCTCTCTCTCCCTCTAACTCTGTCTATCTCTCTCTCTCTCTTCTAGGCATGTCACTTACTCTTTAAAATGTCTCTCTCTATCTCCCTCTAAACTTCTCTCTCACTCTCTCTTTGTCTCCCTCGCTCCCTCCCTCTCTCTTTCCCTAAAACTTCTATTTCTCATTTTAGATCATTCTCTTTCTCTAGAACTACTTTCACTCTCTCTATGTCCAACTTCCTCTCTCTCTCTCTCCCCTTTTCCCACTCACTCTTGTCCTTTCTTTAAAACTTCTCTTTCTCTCATACACATACTCTCTCTCTCCCACTATCTCTCTCACTTTCTCTCTCTTGCTCTCTCTCCTTCTCTCTTTTTTGCTCACTTTGCGTCTCTGTCTCTCTATCTCTCACTTTCTCTTTCTCTTTGTCTTTCCCATTCTAAAACTTTTACGCTCTCTCCATCTCTCTCTATCTATCTAAAATTTCTCTCTCTCTCTCTACATGAAACTTCTTTGTCTCCTTTCTCTCTCTCAATAAAACTTCTACTTGTCTCTCTCTAAAACTTTTCTCTATCTCTTTTTCTAAACTTTTGCTCTCTCTTCATCTCTCTTTGTTTGTTTGAAATTTCTCTCTCTCTTTCTCCTAAGACTTCTCACTATCTTTCTCTCTCAAAAACTTGTCTTTCTCACTTTCTCTCTCTTTTTTTCTCTCTTCCCAAAACTTCACACTCTTTCTCTTTAAAACTTCCCTCTATCTTTTTGTCCTTCTCTAAAATTTCTTTCTCTCACACTCTGTCTAGAACTTCCCTCCCTCTATGTTTCTCTCACTCACTCTCTTTCTCTTTTTAAAGTCTCTTTCTCTCTCTCACATAGTCTCTCTAAAACTTCTCTCTCTCTTAGAAACTTCTCTTGGTCTTTCTCCCTCTCTCTCTCACTCACTCTCTTTCCCTCTCTATAACTACCCTCTCCCTCTAATACTTCTCTTTTTTGCTTTCCCTTTTATCTCTCTCTGTGGAACACCTATCTCTCTTCCTCTCTCTTTTTGTTTAAAATTTCTCTCTCTCTCTCTCTCTCTCTTTCTCCCTCTATGTCTCCTTCCCTATCTCTTTCCTTCTCTCTCTAATCTATCTTTCTCTCTTTCCTTCTCTCTCTAATCTATCTTTCTCTCTTTCCCTCTCTTTGTCTAAAACTTCTCTCTCACTCTCGTCCTCTGACTCACTAACTCTTTTTCTCTCTTTCTCCCCCTTTCTGTCTCTAAAACTTCTCTCTCCCTTTCTCTTTCTCCAAAATGTCTATCTCTCACTTGCTCTCTCTTGCACTTACCCTGTTTCTCTTTTAAAGCATCTTTCTCTCTCCTTTTCTCTCTCTAAAACATCTTTCACTCTCTCTCCTGCTTTGCACTATCTTTGAAATTTCTCTTTTATCCAGTATCTCTCTAAAACTTCTCTTTATCTCTCTATTTGCATAAAATTTGTTTTTCTCACATTTTCTCTCTCTAATATGTCTTTCTTACTCTCTAAAACTTCTCCCCTTGTTCTCTCAATAAAACTTTTCTCTGTCACTCTTTATCTAAAACTTTTCTCTCTCTTTTTCTCTCCCTATCTAAAACTTATCTCTCTCACTCTCTCTATAAAAGTTCTCTCTCTGTCTCTCTAAAACTTTTTTCCCTCTCTCTCACTCTCTCTCCCTAGCATCCTCTCTCTGTCCCTAACACTTGACTTTCTCTCTCTAATATTTCTCTCTCTCACACACACACAATCTCACTCTTTCTCTCTCTACCTATTTCTCGCACTCACTCTCCTTCTTTCTCTAAAAATTTTCTATCTCTCTTTCCTTCTATCCCTTTATTAAACTTTTGTCTATATCTCCCTCTCTCTTTATCTGCAATTTCTCTCTCTTTCTTGCACAAACATGTGTCTCTTTATCTTTCTTTACAACTACAATCTCTCCTATTCTCTCCCCAACACTCTCTCTCTGTCTTTCTCTTTAAAACTTTTGTCTCTCTCTTAAATGTTTCGCTTTATCTCTCTGCAAAATTTTTCTCTCTCTTTATCTCTAAAACTTCTCTCTTTCATGCTCTCTCCCATTATCTCCCTCTTTCACTCACTCTCTTTCTCTCTCTCCAAAACTTCTCTCTCTTTTTCTATCTCTCACTCTCTCCTTTTCTATCTCTCTCTAAAACTCCTCTTTCTCCTAGTCTCTTTCTAAAACATATCTATCTCTCTCACTTTGAAACTTGTGTCTCTCACTCTCTCTCTTTAAAATTTATGTCTCTTAATGTCTCTCACTTAGAGTCTTTCTCTTTTTATCTATCTCTTTCTTGCTTTCACTCTCTCTCTCACATTCTGACCTTCTCTCCTTCTCTCTGTTTTTCTTCCTCTCTTTCTCTATCACTTCCTCTCTCTCTCACACTCTTTCTTGCTCAAAAACTAGTCTCTCTCTAAAAGTACTTTGTCTCTCTTTCTCTTTATCTCTCTCTTTCTAAAACTTCTACTCTCTCTCCCTTTCGCTTTGTCTATCTAAAATTTCTCTTTCCCCCCATATGTGTTTCTCTCTCTCAAAATCTTTTCTCTTTGTCTCTCTCTAAAAATTCTCCCTTTCTCTCTCTTTTTCTCTCTAAAACTTCCCTCCCTCTCTATCTAAAACTTCTTTTTCTCACTTTATCTCTTTCTCTCTCTTAAATTGCTCACTTTCTCTTTGAAAGTTCCCTTTCTTTCTCTAAAATTTCTTTCTCTTTCTCCCTAAAACTTTTCTCCTTCTCTCTCTTACTCTAAAATGTTCTTTCTCTTGCTCTCTTTGTAAGTTTTGTTTCTTTCTATAGAGTTTCTATCATTCTCTCTCACTATAAAACTCCTCTCTCTCCCTCTCTCCAAAATTTCTCCCCTTCTCTCTCACTCACTCATTTTCTCTCTTTCTCACTCTCTCTTTCTCTATCCTTAAAACTTTTCCCACTCTCTCTCTAAAATTTTCCTTTCTTTCTCTAAAACTTCTCTCGCTATCTCTCTATAAAACTTCTGACTTGCTCTCTCTCTAAAACTTTGCTTATTTTCTCCTTATCTAAAAATTGCCTCTCTCATTATCTCCAACACCTCTCTCTATCTCGCTAAAGCTTCTCTTTCTTTGCATAAAACTTTTCTTTCTCTCTCTCTCTTTCTCTATCTAAAACATCTGTCTCTCTAGCTTTCTCTCTTCTCCTCTCAAACTTCTCTTTCACTTAGTCTCTTTCTCTAGCTATTTTTGAACCTCTTTTTCACTCTTTTTCTCTCTCTAAAACAACTTTTTCCCAGTTACCCTCTCTCTAAAAGTTCTCTTTCTCTCTCTCAAACTTCTTTTACTCTCTTTCCCTCGCTATTTCTAAAACTTCTTTGTCTTTCTCTTTAACACTTCTTTCTTGATCCCTCTATCATTCTTTTGAAAATATCCCTCTCACTCTTTCCCTTTCACTCTTGTTTACCTCTAAAACTTTCCTCCCTTTGTCTCCCTCTCTAAAAGTTCCCTCGCTCTCTCCATTATGTATCTCACTCTTTCTCCTTAAGACCTCTCTCTAAAAATTGTCTCTCTATCCTCTTTCTCTTTCTCTCTCTCTCTCTCTCTCTCCCTTTCTCTTTCACTCATTCTCTCTCTATCTCTCTCACTATCTCTAAAACTTTTCTTTTCTTTTCCTCTCTCTCTCTTTCTCTCTAAAACTACTCTATCTAAAACTTCTCTTACCCTATCTCTATCTAAAACTTCCCTTTCTTTCTTTAAAACTTCTTTTACAATCTCTCTCTTGCTCTCTCTCACTCAATCTCTAAAACTTCTCTTTCTCTCTCTCTAAAACTTTTCTCACTATTTCAATCTTGCCCTCAAACTTCTCTCTTTATCTCCCTCTCTCTATTCCTCTCTCTCTCTCTCTCTAAAGCTTGTCTCTCTCAATCTTTCTAGCACTCATCTCTCTATAAAATTTTGCCCTTCTATCTCTCTCTAAAACTTCCCTCTCTCACTCCCAACACTTCTCTCCCTATCTCTCCCTTTCCCTCTCCTCCTCTAAAACTTCACTCTCACTCTATCTCCTCAAGATTTCTCTTTCTCTCTCTGTTACTCTATCTCTCTCACTCTCTTTCTCTATTTAAAACTATGCTTTCTCTCTCTATTTCTCTCTTCCTCTCTCTAAAACTTATCTTTTTGTCTCACTCACTCTCTCTAAATATTCTCTTTATCTATCCTTCCCTCTCTCTTTCTCTCTCCTCGTCTAAAACTTCTCTTTCACTCTATTTCTCTCTAAGACTTCTCTTTCTCTCTCTCTTTTTCTCTCTTCCTCTCTCTAAAACTTCTCTATTTGTCTACTTACTCTCTCTCTCTATAAACATTCTCTTTATCTCTCCTTTTCTCTCTCATTCACTCTTTTTTTCTCTCTCACTCTCTTTCTAAAACTTCCCTTTCTTTCTCTAAAACTTCTTGCCTTATCTCCCTTTCTCCCCTTCTCCCTAAAACTTCTCTCCTTATCTCTCTCTCTCTTCTTCTCTCTAAAGCTTCTCTCATTCTCACTCTAAAACTTGTATCTCTGTGACTCTATAGCACCTCTCTCTTTCTTCCTCTATCTTTAAAACTTCTCTCTTTGGCTAAAACTTTTCTTACTCTCTCACTCTCTCTCACACTCTCCCCAAAAGTTGTCTCTGTTGCCATCTGTTTGAAATTTCTCACTCTCCCTAACACCATCTCTATCTCCGTGTCTCCCCAACACTCTATCTCTCTTTCTCTTGCTTAACATTCTTCTCTCTCTCTCTCTCTTTTTCTCTCACACTCTATCTCTCTCATTCACTCTCTTTCTCTATGCTTTCTCTCTTTATACTTCTCCCTTTCTCTTTCAACTTCTCTCTCCTTCTCTCTATCTCTCTCATCCTATCTCTAAAACTTTTCTTTTTGTCTCTCTCTCTCTCTCTATAAAGATTCTCGTATCTCTCCTTGCCTTTCTCACTCAATCTTTTTCTCTCTCTCTGAAACTTCCCTTTCTTTCTCTAAATCTTCTCCCCTTATCTCTCTCTCACTGTACCTCTCCTTAAAACTTCTCTCACTGTATCTCTAAAACTTGTCTCTGTATGACTTTGTAGCACCTCTCTCTTTCTCCTTATATCTTAAAAACTTTTCTCTCTATGTCTCTCTTAGTCTGTCTGAAACTTTTCATTGTCATTCTCTCTCTCTTTCCCCTTTCTCTTACTGTCTTTCTCTCTATCTCTCTCTCACTCACTCACTCACTCTCTTTCTCTTATAAACTTCTCTCTTACTTTCTTTCTTTCTTTAAAACTTCTCTTTCTCTCTTTCTTTCTCTTTGTTTAAAAACCTTCCCTTACTCTCTCAGTGTCTTTCTTGCACTCTCTCTAAAAGTTGTCTCTCTTGCTATCTGTTTGAAAGTTCTCTCTCTCCCCAACACCATCACCATCTCCCTGTCTTCTTAACACACACAGTCTCTCTCCCTAACACTCTATCTCTCTCTTTCTCTCACCTAAACATTTTCTCTCTCTTCCTCTACGATTCTTCTCACTCACCCCCTCTCTAAATCTTCTCTCTATCTCTCCTTCTTCCTCATTCTCTCTCTATGCCACTCTCCCTCACTCACTCTTTTTCTCCCTCTAAAACTTCCCAGTTGATCTTTCTTTTTATCTCTTTCTTTCTAAAACTTTTCTCACTCTCTCTGTGTTTAAAATTTCTCTCTCTCTCTCTCCTTAACATGTCTCTCTCTCTTTCTTTCTTCAAAATTTCTTTCTCTGTCTCTCTCTCTCTCACTGTAAAACTTCTCTCTTTTAATCTCTTTCCCTCCCTCATGTCTGTTAAACATTTCTCTCTCCCTCTCTCTCTCTCTCTCACACACACACATACATACTTTCACTCCACCTCTCTCTCACTCACTCCCTTTCTCGATCTAAAACTACTATCTATCTCTAAAACATCTTTATCACTCTTTCTTTCTCTCTCTCTCTCTCTCCTCTTTTTGCTCTCTATCTCTCCCTCTTTCTCTATCTTCCCCTTGTTTAAAATTTCTCTCTCTCTCTCTTTTTCTCACCCTAAAATTACTCTCTTTTTGTGTCTAAAATTTCTCTCTCTCTTACATGTCTCTCTAAAACTCTCCTACCCCTATTTTTCTCTCTCTAAAACTTCTGTCTCTCTTAAACATCTCTCTTTGTCTGAAATTTCTCTCTCTCTCTCCTAACATGTCCTGCTCTCTTGAACATCTCTCTCTCTTTCTCTCTCTCAAACTTTTCTCTCTGTTTGTCTCTTTTCCTTTATCTCCCTCTCTCTAACTCATCTCTTTCTCTCTCTAAGGTCTCTTTCCATCTTTCCCTCTCTATCCAAGACTCCTATCTTTTTTGTCTCTCACTCTCTCACTCTCTCTCTAACTCTATTTCTCTCTATCTCTATTTCGCACTCTAAAACTACTATCTATGTCTTTCTCTCTCTCAACCTCTCTCTCTCCCTCTCTCTAAATCTTTTCTTTCTCTCTTGCCTTCTCTCTCATTCTTGCTCTCTCACTCTGCCTCTCTCCCTCACTCACTCTCTTTCTCTCTCTAAAACTACTCTCTTTGTAAAATTTCTCTATCTCTCTAAAACTTTTGACTCTCTCTCACTCTCTTTCCCTATGTTTTCCTCTTTCTCACTCACTAACTCACTCTCTCTCTCTAAAGTCTCTTTCACTCTCTCTCCAAAACTCCTCTCTCTTTTCCTATCTCTCACTCTCCCCCTCTGGTCTCTCTTTGAAACTTCTCTTTTTCCCTGTCTCTCTCTTAAAATCTTCTCTCTGTCTCTCTATTTGAAACTTGCGTTTCTCACTTTCTCTCTCTCTCCCTCTCTCAATATTTCTTTCTCTAAAAATTCTATGTCTCTCTTTCTTTCTCCCACCAAAAATTCTCCTTATCTCTTTAAAAAGGATCTCTCTCTCTCTAAAATTTCTAACTCTTACTCTCTGTAGAACTTCTCTCTTAATGTCTCTCTCTCACTCTTTCTCTTTCTATAGTCTTTTTCTATCTTACTCTCTTTCTAAAACTTCTCTATCTCAAAGTCACCCTGAAACTTCTCTCTTTCTCACTCTCTTTCTAAAACTTCTTTCTCTTTCTTGCTCTCTATCACATTTTCATGTTTTCTCCTTCTCTCTCTCTTTTGCTTACTTTCTATCTCTATCTCTCCTGCTCTCTCTATGCCTCTCTCTCTACTTACTCTCTTTCTATCTCAAAAACTATGCTCTCTCTCTTTATAAAACTTTTTTGTCTCTCTTTCTCTTTACAAAACTTCTCTCTCTCTCTGTCTCTAAAGTTTTTGCCCTTCTATCTTTCTCTCTCCCAATACTTCCTACTCTTTTTCTCTCTTCCTTTAAAACTTCTCTATCACTCTATTCTCTCTTGCAATAACTTCTCTCTCTCTCACACTCTTTCCTTCTCTCTCTATGTCTTGCTATCTCTAAAACTTCTCTAAAACTTCTCTTTGTCTCACTCACTCACTCTTTTTTGTCTCTTTCTCACTCTCTTTCTAAAACTTCCCTTTCTTTCTCTAAAACTTTGCTCATTATCTCTATCTCTCCCTCTCTCTAAAACTTCTCTTGCTCTCTCCCTAAGTCTCTTTGTGACTCTGTATCTCCTCTCTCTTTAAAACTTTTGCTCTCTCTCCCTCTCTCTAAAACTTCTCTTCTCTCTCTCTAAAACTTGTCATTTTTGACTCTATAGCTCCTCTCTTTCTATAAGTTTTGCTTTCTCTCTCTCTTTGTCTAAAATTTCTCTCTATCTCTCAAAAGCTTGTCTTTCCATCTCTCTAAAATTTCTGCCTCGCCGTCTCTCTCTCTTTTTCACTAAAACTTCCCTCCGTCTCTCTCTCTTTCTCCCTTAAACTTTTTTTCCTCTTTCTCTCCCTAAAACTTCTTTTTCTCATTATATCTATTTTTCTTTCTCTAAATTGCTTTCACTCTCTCGTCCTTTCTTTAAAACTTCTCTTCTCTCATGTCTCTCTCTTTTGAAAATTCGTTTCTGTCTCTCTAAAAGTTTTGCCTATCTCTTTCTCTTTTTCTCTCTGAAACTTCTCTTTATCTTTTTCCCTCTCTCTAAAATTGCGTTCACTCTCTCTGTGTCCATCATCTCTCACTCTCTTTGAAAGTTCCCATTCTTTCTATAAAATTTCTCTCTCTCTCTCTTGCTCACTCTCTCTTTCTCCCTAAAACTTCTCTTCTTTTCTCTCCCACTCCAAAAATTTTCTTTCTCTTACTCTCCCTCTTCAAAGATTCCATCTCATTCTATAGAGTTTATCTCACTCTCTCTCCCCCCTCTCTCACTCACTCTTTTTCTCTCTTTTTAACTTTTCTTTCTCTATCTCTAAAACTTCTTCCATTCTCTCTCTAAAACTTCCCTTTCTTTCTCCAAAACTTCTGTTACTATCTCTTTGACTTTTTGTTCCCTCTCTCTCTAAAAATTTTCTCACTTTCTCCCTATCTAAAACTTGCCTCTCTCATTATCTCTAGCACCTCTCTCTTTGTCTCTCAAAAATGTCTTTGACTCTCTCTATATACAACTTTTCTCACTCTTTCTCTCTAAAATTTCTCCCTTTCTCCCTCTAAAACTTTTACCTCTCTTTTCCTAACATGTTCTATCTCTTTCTCTCTCCTCTTCTGAAACTTCTCTCACTCAATCTCTTTCTTTCTCTAACTTTAAAACCTTACTCTCTCTAAAACTACTCTTTCTCTCTCTAAAACCCTAATGTGCAGTTATACATAGTCTAGATGTAGTGGATGAGAATTCTAGTATGTTGAACCCACAAGGAATTGTTACTAACCTAAGTACTAGAATTGTATTGCTTTACCATTTTTTTGAGAAACCGAATTAAACAATAGATGAACTAAAAAGCAATAGAAAATTAACTAAGATTACCAGTCAACAATGATGATGGTCATATACACAAGTATTGTTATGAATTTCAAAAGATTAAGGTTCTTGTAACTCCCCTAGCAATCCTAGTTAGCAATTACCAACCTTGGTTTACTCAATTGATTTGGGATTGTCAATCAATGCAACTATTACATCTAAACCTTATTCCTAAGGTAATTAGAACTATCATTAAACACTAATTAAGTATATCCCTACATCAGCTATAGTTAAACTATTCATGCATAGGTCCATTGCAAGTTCCCTAAGTATTACATAGTTACAACCCATTCTTGAAATCAAAACAATCAAAATAAAATGAAACATAACAAAACAAAAGAAGAATGGAGAAGAAGAAGAAGAAGAAGAATAGATGCAGATGAAGCAAGGAAAATAAAGGGGCTTCTTCATTAGGGGATTATACAGTTTGTAACCCTAATTAGGTTAAGAGGGGAGTCCCATCTTGTAGCCTAAGTAATTTCTTAGTTTTAGCAATTTGATCTGTCACATGAATGTGAAATTCCACCCCTTAGCCATGTTATGGTTAACTAAATATTTGTTTTGGCTCAAGAATCATTTAATTTGGAGGTCTAGAGAGGAAGTTATGGTTAAAATACTAACTATTGCTTAGTCAAGGTGAGATTCTTTGATATTTTGAAAGGACTCCTATTTTCTAGGCAAGTATCTCTCCTTGATTTAAGCATATCTTTAACTAATCAAGACCATCCTTTCTTGCATTTCAATTCTTTCCTATTTTCAAAATAACTTGCTAATCAGTGGGATTTGTGCCACTTATTATCTTTTCATTGAAGTTAAGTGATCACCATTAATATGTAGCCACTTCATCTAACTTTGCCTCCAAGAAATTGATTATTTGCATATTTCTTTTCAACAATTTTGCATGTTGCTCTCTTGCTTGCTCTCCAAGATATGCCTTTCTTGTGTCTCAAGTAATCTCTTACTTGCAAGACAAGAAACCTCCAAAAATTCATATTTTGAACTAAAATCATAAAAAGAGTAGCATAGTGCAATATTTGATCAAAAGTAGCTTTAGAATTACAAAAATCACACAATAAACCAATAAAGACAAAAAAAAGGGTGTGAGATAATGGAAGAAATTGGACTTAATAGTGAGAGAGAGACAAAGTAATGGAGTGAGAGATAGACAGACAAATAGACCAATAGAGATAGAAAGGGAGAGTGAGAGAGAGAGAGAGGGAAAGAGAAGTGTTACATAGAGGGAGACAGGTTTTAGAGAAAGAAGGAGAGATAAAAAGAGAAAGAATCAGGAGAGAGAGAGAGGGAGAGTGTCATAGAGAGAAAAGGGATAGAAGTTTTAGCCATTGAGAGAGAAAGAGACTTTAGGAAGAGAAAGGGAGTATGTGAGGGAGAGAGTGAAAGGGAGAAAAAGAGAGAGAAGTTATAGAGAGACAGGGGGAGAGAAATGGAGGGAAAGAAAGAAGAATGTTGGGGGAGTGAGAGAGAGATAGATAGATAGACAAACAAATAGACAAGGAAATAGACAAAGAAGGGTGGAGAGCGAGAGAGAGAGAGAGAGAGAGAAAGTGAGAAAAAGACTAAAAAGTTTTAGAAACAAAGGGAATGTGTGTGTGTGTGTGAGAGAGAGAGAGAGAGAGAGGAAAGAAAAGAGAGAAATAGAGACATAGAGTGAGAGAGAGAAAAAAAGAGAGAAGGATTAGAGAGTGAGAGAGAAATTTTATGGAGACAAAGAGGGACAAAGGTTTTAGATCAAGAGAGAGAATATGGGAGTGAGAGAGATAATTTTTAGAGAGAAAAATAGAGAAGTTTTTGACTGAGAGATTTTTTTGAAGAGAGAGAGATAGAGAAACAAACAGACAAAAAGAGAGATAGATAGACAGACAAACATACAAACAAGCAGACATAGAGAGCGGGAAGAGTGAGAGAGAGACTGAGAAAAAGAAGTTTTACACAAAGAGAAACTTTACACAGAGGGACAAACATAGAGAGAGGGGGAGAGTGAGAGAGAGAGAGAGAAAGAGAAGTTTTCCACAAAGACAAGTTACAAAGAGAGATTGAGAGAGATACAAGTTTCAAAAAAAGAAAGAGAGATAAATAGAGAAAGAGGTCAGTGAGAGGGGGAAGGAGTGTCATAGGGAGTAAAAGGGATGGAAGTTTTAGCTACAGGGAGAGAAGGAGACTTTAGAGAGAGAAAGGGAGTAAGTGTCAAAGAGAGTGAGAGGGAGAAAAAGGGAGAGAAGTTATAGAGACAGAATGAGAGGGAGGGAGAGGGAGAATGTTGGGGGAGTGAGAGAGAGACAAAGTGTTGGCAAGAGAAAAAGAGAGGAAGAAAGAGAGATAGACAAACAGATAGACAGACCAAATGGGGGGAAGATTGTGAGAGAGAGAGAGAGAGACTAAGAAGTTTTACACTGAGAGGGAGAAGTTTCAAGTAGAGATTGAGAGAGAAAATTTAGAGAAAGAAAGAGAGAGAAAGAGAGTTAGTGAAGAGAGAAGGAGAGTACAATAGAGAGAAAAAGAGATCGAAGTTTTACCTACAAAGAGAGAAAGAGACTTTAGAGAGACAAAGGGAGTAAATGAGAGAAAGGAAGACACACAAAGAGAGTAAGAGGGAGAAAGAAAGAGAGAAGTTATAGAGAAAGGGAAGTTTTAAAGAAAGAAAGAAAGGGAGGGAGAGGGAGAAGAATGTTGTGGGAGTAAGAGGGAGACAAAGTGTTTGGGAGAAAGAGAGAAAGAAAGTAGGAGACAAATAGATGACTAAGAAGATAGACAAATAGACAAAAATAGAGAGAGACAAAAAGAGAGAGAAAGAGAACTTTTGCACAAAGAAGGAGAAGTTTCAAAGAGCAATCGAGAGGGAGAAATGTTTTTGATAAAGAGTGAGAGAGTTGTAGAGAGAGAGATAATGTGTGTTTGGCAAGGAGAGAAGTTTTAGAGAGATTAAGAGAGAGAAAATTTTTAGAGAAAGAGAGAAAGAGAGAGAGGAGGAAAGTGTGATAGAGAGAAAAAGGAATAAAAGTTTTAGCTACAAAGACAAAAGACTTTAGAGAGACAAAGGGACTGAGTGAGAGAGAGGCAGAAACAGAGAGAAAGTGAAAGGGAGGAAAAGAGAGAAAAGTTGTATAGAGAGAGGGGGGGAAAGAGAGAGAAGAATGTTGGGAAGAGGGAGAGGGAAACAAAGTGTTAGGGAGAGAGAAAGAGAGAAAGGTTCAAAAAAGAGATTGAGAGAGAAAGATGTTTTAGAGGAAGAAAGAGAGTTAGCGATAGAGGAAGGGAGAGTGTGATAGAGAGAAAAAGGGATAGAAGTTTTAGCTACAGAGAGAGAAAGAGAGTAAGTGAAAGAGAGGGAGACACAAAGAGAGAGTGAGAGTGAGAAAAAGAGAGAAGTTTTAGAGAGGGAGGGAGGGGAGAAGAATGTTGGGGGACTGAGAGAGAGACAAAGTGTTTGGGCAAGAGAGAGAGAGAGAAAGAGAAGTTTTAGATGGTGATGTGGAATTATCTACACTAGTATTCCTAACAGCAAGTATACACTGTCAAATGAATTAGAGCAATATTCCCAGGATGTCAAACTCACAAAAATTTGGTTAATAATCTAACTACTAAAATTGTCTTAGGCTAAAATCTATTTGGAAAATTGTAAATATGTAAAACAAAGAATTTAAACTAAGAATGCAGAACTTAACTACTTAGCTAGAAAGATTACAAGTATATTCTTTTGACAAAATAAAAGAATAAGGATTTCACAATTTCACTAATGGTCTTAATTAGCAACTAACAATCTTACTATTCTTTGAACTTAGGATTACCAATCAATGCACTTTTATATCTAATCCCTTATTCCTAAGGTGATTAAGTCTGTCCCTACATCTAATTGATTATATGCCTATATCAATAGAAGCTTCAGCATCTAAAAGATTGCATCTATAGTTAAGGACATTCCTATCCTACTAATTTATAGTCGTATTCTATCCAATTGAACTAGAGTGGGGTTATCTATTCCTAGAATCACTCAATCTTTCTTAAATCTAATTAGGTGATCAAGCTAATTAAATTCATTAAGCTTAGAACAGAAAAGAAATCTTTAAGTCCAAGAATAGCAAAATCAATTAATTTACTAACTATTCATGTTAGTTCAATTACTAAAATTTAAATAAAGATCTAAATATATAAAGGTCATCATGTAATCAGAATCTTGAAAAGAATTAAAGGGATTAAGAAGAACAAGAATAGGAATAAAGATGAAAAACTAGAATTAAACAAATATAATTTAAGGTATCTATTCCTAGACTCTCCTTGAACAAGGTCTCTTTTCTTCTTAGATCACACTTTCCAAGAACACATTCTAGCCAAAGATTCAAGTGTTGATCACATTCTTGTGTCCAAGATTCCATTGCCACACTCAACATGTGCTTCACTCTTTCTTTCTTCACCAAGATTTGCCTCCAAGAAGATGTGTCACCTTCTTGCTGTAAACTACGTCAAAAAAGATGCTTTTACAGCTACTGAGTATACAACTCACCCCAAACCCATGGATCTCTCAAAATGGGTCTGATCCAAAACTTCTAAATCTATGTCAAATATTTCAATGTAATTTTAAACTAGAGGATAGTTGAATTTTATTTGGATATATGAAATTGTAGCTTTTTCTTTTAGCTTTTCGAAGAATTTTAAATCACCTCAATTGAAGTCTTGTAACTCCAAATATTGCCAAAATACTGATTACTACTCCAATTAGAATCCCATCTCAAGTAGGACTAAGACTCTAAATTCTACTCAAACTTTGAACGTTTGGTTGGAGGCCTAAACAAACTTCAATTTGAATGATCCAGCCCATTGTAAAAGGCCCTGGATATCTACTTTAAAACCTACTAAGGCCATTTTTTCATTCTGGCAATCCTTGATGGTCAAAAACCTAAAAAACAGAATTAGAATTCTTCTCCTTTTTAATTAAAACTACCAAACCCTTCCAAATCATGTCCTAACACAAATATTGATGTAAACCCCACCAAGAATAATGAGACCTAACAACAAAATTGATTCCCAAGATTGTTCTATGATTAGATTTTTGTAGGTGGAAACCTTGACTCGATGTTTAAAAGAAAACACGAACCTTGGTATGTGGAGACGCGACAAATGGGATTGTGAATCATTTGGTAAGTCAGATGAATGCCACAAGAACATGTTCTTGATAAGTTTGGAAAATTCTTTAAAGAACCAAAGAGAAAACTCTCAATTTTTATCTAGAAAATTGATATGAATTTCTTAGCCTTGGTATACATATATATAGGTTGAGTTATTACAATTTGAAAAAGGAAACAAATAACAAAAGAAAGAAAATTCCTAGAATTATGGCATGCCAGCCTTTACACAAGAATAATCAGCCAAATAATCAACCCAATGAAAATAATTGTTGAAAATATATTCCAAAAAGTTGACCAAATCCCATAAAAAAGGAAAGTTATCCCAAAATCACTGGGTAATAATCAACCAAATTGATCTCCTTGAATCTCTGAAATCCATGTGAATCTTGCTAATTATGGCCGATAATTACTAAATGATTTCACATGCTTGAGCTGAAAGCAATCCTTCAAAGTGTATGGGCTTCAATAAAAAGCTAAAAGTAATCCTTCCAAGTGCATGGGCTTCAAAAAACTTAAACTAATCTAAACTCTACCAAGAATAACAAGACTCAACAATGAAATTGAATCCCAAGACCGTTCTATGATCAAATTTATAGGTGGGAAACCTCAACCCATTGTTTATAAGAAAACACGAACCTTGGTATATGGAGACGCCACAAACGGGATGGTGAATCATTTGATAAGTTGAATGAATGACACAAGAACAAGTTCTTGATAAATTCTGAAAGTTCTTCAAAGAACCTAAGAGAAAATTGAAATTGATCTGAACTTTGATTGTTTTCACCCTAGGTATATGCCTTTAAATAAGCTAAGTTAGTACAATTTGATTTTCTAAAATAACTAAAAGGAAACAAATCAGCCATTATGAATAACGCTGACCAAATCTATTATGATCTAGAATAACTAAAATAAAAAAAAGAAACAAATCAGCCATTATAGAAAAGGCTAACCAAATCCCAGAAAAAAAGGAAAGTTATCCCAAAATAAAGCAAATTGATCTTCAATAATCAGCCAAATTGATCTCCTTGAATCACTCAAATCCATGTGAATCTTGCTAATTATGACCTATAATTGCTGAAATTTCACATGCTTGAGGTGAAAGTAATCCTTCCAAGTGTATGGGCTTCAGTAAAGGGCTAAAATTACTCCACCACTTGGATCAACAAAATCAGTCTAAGTATTTGGGCCTCAAAAAACATTCCTCAACCTAAATGCTCTACATTAATCCATTGAAAGCATCCTTGAACCTTTTAGCTCTAGCTCTTATAATTAGACCACTTGGAATCTGCACTTGAATTGGATCAGTTGTACCTACCATGCCTTTATCATCATTCCCCTCCTCTTGAAGAGGATTTGTCCTCAAATCATCACCTGCATCAAAGGGAGTTAAATCAGCAATGTTGAAATTGGCACTAACATTATTTATACTCACCTAGCAAATATCTTGTACACATTTTCATTGAAGTGCTCAAGAACTTAAAATGGTCCATCCCCTCTTAGAAGCAACTTAGAATGCCTTTGTGCTAGAAATCTTTTTTTCCTTATGTTCAACCAAACCCAATCTCTAGGTTTGAAAATGAGCTTATGACTCCCCTTGTTGGCTTGTTTTGAATATTGCTCTATTCGATGCTCAATGTTGAACTTCATCTTCTCATGTATCTACTTGACAAATTCAGCTTTCTTTTTGGCATCTAAATTAACACACTCTTTCAAAGGTAATAGAGTTAAAGCCAATGGAGTTAAAGGATTAAAACCATTAACAATTTCAAAAGGTGAAAATCTTGTTGCAGAATAAACAGTACAATTATAAGCAAATTCAGCATGTGGTAACCAATCTTCCTAAGTTTTGATATTCTTCCTAATGATCACCCTTAACAAGGTTGTCAAAGTCCTATTTACTACTTTGGTTTGACCATTAGTTTATGGATGGCAAGAAGTAGAAAATAATAACTTAGTCCCTAACTTACACCACAAAGTCTTCCAAAAGTAGCTCAAAAATTTAGCATCACGATTTGAAACAATTGTCCTAGGCATCCCATGTAATCTTACAACCTCCCTAAAGAACAAATCAACAATGTGTGATGCATCATCTATTTTGTGGCATGGAACAAAATGTGCCATCTTAGAAAATCTATCCACCACCACAAAAATTAAGTCTCTACCACACTTGGTCCTAAGCAAACCTAACACAAAGTCCATTGAAATGACAACCCAAGGTCACTAAGAATGAGAAGTGGCATGTATAGTCCATGTGGTTGCACTCGTGATTTTGCTTGCCTACAAGTGATACATCTTCCACAAATACTCTTGACATCTCTTTTCATATGTAGCCAAAAGAAATGCTCTTGCAAAATAGCTAGTGCTATAGCAACTCCAAAGTGTCCCATTAACCCTCCACCAGGGGATTCCCTCACTAACAAGTCTCGCATTGAACAATAAGGCACACATAGCTTATTCTCTTGAAATAAGAAATCATTGTGCCTAAATAACTTACCCATAGCTTGCATTCACAATTCCTATACTCTTCACAAAAATCTTGGTCTAAGGGATACAATTCTTTAATGTGTTCAAAACTAAGCAATTTTGCATCAAGAGTAGAAATCAAAGCATACCTACAAGAGAGTGCATCAGTGATGACATTTTCCTTACCTTGCTTACATTAGATAACATATGGGGATGTCTTAATGAACTCTATCCATTGCGCATGCTTCCTACTCAACTTGTGTTGGTCCTTCAAGTGCTTCAAGGATTCATGATCAGTGTGAATCTCAAACTCTTTAGGCTAAAGGTAGTGTTGCCATGTCTCCAATGCTCAGACCATTGCATACATTTCCTTGTCATAAGTAGGGTAGTTTAAAGCTGCCTCATTAAGCTTTTCACTGAAATATGCATTTTGTCGTCCACCTTGCATAAGCACCTATACCTAGACTAGAAGCATCACATTCATTTTCAAACATTTTACTAAAATAAGGTAAAGCAAGTAAGGGTGCATGAGTTAATTTTTCCTTGAGTAGTTGGAATGCCTCTTCTTGCTCTTCCTCCCATTTGAACCCAATGTTTTTCTTGATCACTTTAGTAAGTGGTGCAGCTATGCTATTGAAGTCTTTCATGAACCATCAGTAAAAGCTCACAAGTCCATGGAAACTTCAGACTTGGCCTATGCTTGTGTGTCTCAGCCACCCTTGGATTGTACGAACCTTCTCTTCATCAACTTGTATACCCTGTGCACTCACAACATAGCCAAGAAACATAACTTATTAGTGCAAAAGGTGCACTTCTTCATGTTAGCATATAGTTTCTCTTTCCTAAGAACCTCCAAAACATATTTCAAATGCAAAACATGATCAGTCAAACTCTTACTATAAATGAGTATATCATCAAAATACACAACAACAAACTTGCCTATAAAAGAACACAAAACATGATTCATTAATCGTATGAAAGTACTTGGTGCATTAGTTAATTCAAATGGCATCACTAACCACTCATACAATCCATGTTTTGCTTTAAAAGCAATTTTCCATTCATCTCTCTCTTTCATTCTTATTTGATGATATCCACTTTTCAAGTCAATTTTCAAAAACACACAAGCATTTGTAGTTCATCTAACATATCATCTAAGCGAGGAATAAGGTGGCAGTACTTTACTGTAATGGCTTGGCAATCAACACACATTCTCCACGTCCCATCCTTCTTAGGCACCAAAATCACTAGAAGGCACATGGGCTCATGCTTTCTCTCACGTACCCTTTTTCCATCAATTTATTAACCTGCCATTGTAACTCCTTTGTCTCCTCATGATTAGTTCGGTTGGCTGGTTGGTTTGGAATTAAAGCACCAAGTATGAAGTCAATTTGATGCTCAATCCCTCAGATAGGGCAGGAAAGACATCATCATAGTCTTGCAAAAGAGAAACAATAGAACTAGGCAAAGCAAGGTCAATCTCATTATTGTTAAAAAATGCCTCTTTGTACAAAATTACAATCATTGGCTGATTTAAAAACAATGCACTTTTCACTTTACTTGCTCTTGCATAAAAATTCTTTTGTGTTCTCTCTTTTTTTTGTCTCAATTGTCAAATCATCCCTCTTTTTTTCTCTCCTAATTTTCTTGTCCTCTCCTGTTTGGTTTCTCAAATTGTCACTCAATTTCTTTTTCTCTCTTTCTTCACTCCCTTTTTGTTTACTCTCTTTTTGTAGCCTCACTTGGTCTTCATAAACCTATCATGGCATCATAGGAGCTATAGTGATCATTCTTTGCTTAAACACAAATGAGTACTTGTTTGTGTAGCCATCATGCTTAACTTGCTAATCAAATTTCCACGGTCAGCCTAACAACAAATGTCCCGCTTGCATCAAAACTACATCATACAAAACTTCATCCTCATACTTTCCAATGCAAAAGGTAACCAGTACCTGTTTATTCACCCTCACTTTGCCACTATCATTAAGCCATTGGAACTTGTATGGTTTAGGATGTTTCATTATGGGTAGCCCTAATTTTTCAACGTAGTTGTGCTAGCAACATTAGTATAACTTCCTCCATCAATAATCACACTACATACCTTGTTTTTGATGTTGCACTAAGTGTGAAAAATGTTTTCTCATTGTACTTCTTCTTCTTTAGCCTGCACACTTAGGGTTCTTCTTGCCACCAACAATTCTCCTTCAGCAGCATATTCTTTATCATCTGCATCCTCCAATGGTGGCATAGATTTGATGTCTTCTTCACTCTTGGTCTCAACTTCACCATTGTCTTGCATCACCATAATCCTTTTTTTCGGACATTGGCTTGCTAAATGTCCCCTGCCTTGACACTTAAAGCACTTAATGTCACAATTTTGAGTAGTGAGTGATTCAATTTTACCTTGAGAAACATGGCTGGTGTTTTCGATTTTATCCTCTGATTTATGTTTGGGTGTTGGGAATGCTTGAGACTTGTCCTCCTTGCTTGTATAACTTGGTTTCCAAGAAGTAAAACCTAGTTTTGGGATGCATGTGAGCTACCGCCCCTCTTGAGTTGTTGCTCTACTTTGATAGCCATGTGCACCATATCCTCTAATTCCACATAATGTTGCATCTCTACTCAATTTTGTATTTCCTAATTTGATCCATACAAAAACCTAGCCATTGTAGCTTCCCGATCTTCCTCAACAATGGCCTAGATCATTGCAATCTCCATCTCCTTATAGTAATCCTCAACACTCTGGTTTCCTTGCCGAAGACCTTACAACTTCTTGTATAACTTACGGTAGTAATGACATGAAACAAACCACTTTCTCATCATCATCTTAATCTCCTCCCAAGTTTCCACTAGCCATTCTCCATTCTGGCTCCTATTTAGCACCAATTGATCCCACCAAACAATGGCATAATCAGAGAACTCAATGGCTACCAAATTTACCTTCTTTGCTTCAAAATAGTTGTGGCAATCAAAAATAAACTCCATCTTCTTCTCCAATTCAAGATAGGCTTCCAAATTAGACCTACCTTGAAATGATAGAATTGTCATCTTAATACTATGCAAGTTATTGTCTTCTTGATTCCTAAAATTATGGCATGCCAACCTTTACATGAGAATAATAAGCCAAATAATCAACCCAATGAAAATAATTGCTGAAAATATATTCCAAAAGGAAAGTTATCCCAAAATTGCTAGGTAATAATCAGTCAAATTGATCTCCTCAAATCTCTCAAATCCATGTAACTCTTGCTAATTATGGCCTGTAATTGTTGAATAATCCCACATGCTTGAGCTAAAAGCAATCCTTCCAAGTGTATGGGCTTTAGTAAAAGGCTGAAAGTAATCCTTCCAAGTTTTTGGGCTTTAGAAAAAGGTTGAAATTACTTCACCACATGGATCAACGAAATCTATCCTTGATCTGTACTTGAGTCTAAGCATTTGGGCCGCAAAAAATGCTCCTCAACCTAAATGCTCTGCATCAATCCATTGAAAACCTCCTTGAACCTTTTAGCTCTAGCTCTTGTAATTGGACCACTTGGAATTTGAATTGGATTAGCCATATCCACCATACTTTTATTGTCATTCCCTTCCTCTTGAAGAGGATTTGTCCTCAAATCATCACATGCATCAAAGAGGTTTAAATCAGTAATGTTGAAAGTGGCACAACATTATACTCACCTAACAAATCTAGCTTATATGCATTGTCATTGATGCACTCAAGAACTTGGAATGGTCCATCCCCTCTCAGAAGCAACTTAGAATGCCTTTGTGCAGGAAATCTTTCTTTCCTCATGTGCAACCAAACCTAATCTCCAAGTTCAAAAATGAGCTTATGACTTCCCTTGTTGGCTTATTCTGCATATTGCTCCATGTGGCACTTGATGTTGAACTTTGCCTTCCCATGTATCTAGTTGACAAATTCAGCTTTCTATTTGCCATCTAAATTAACACACTCTTTCAAAGGTATTAGTGTTAAATCCAATGAAGTTAAAGGATTAAAACCATAAACAATTTTAAAAGTTGAAAACCTTGTGGCAGAATGAATAGTACAATTATAAGCAAATTCAACATGTGGTAACCAATCTTCCCAAGTTTTGATATTCTTTCTAATGATACCCTTAACAAGGTTGTCAAAGTCCTATTTACTACTTCGGTTTGAACATCAATTTGTGGATGACAAGTAGTAGAAAATAATAACTTAGTCCCTAACTTACACCACAAAGTCTTCCAAAAGTAGCTCAAAAACTTAGCATCATGATCCAAAACAATTGTCCTAGGCATCCCATGTAATCTCACAACCTCCCTAAACAACAAATCAACAATGTGTGACACATAATCTATTTTGTGGCATGGAATAAAATGTGCCATCTTAGAAAATCTATCCACAACCACAAAAATTGAGTCTCTACCATGCTTGTTCCTATGCAAACCTAACACAAAGTCCATTGAAATGTCAACCCAAGGTTCACTAGGAATGGGAAATGGTGTGTATAGTCTATGGGATTACACTCGAGATTTTGCTTGCCTATAAGTGACACATCTTCTACAAATTCTCTTGACATC
This sequence comes from Dicorynia guianensis, assembly GCA_037013595.1. NCBI lineage: Eukaryota > Viridiplantae > Streptophyta > Magnoliopsida > Fabales > Fabaceae > Dicorynia > Dicorynia guianensis. Next base: position 14,637,262 of record JASUAB010000012.1, on the reverse strand, counting down.
TCTTTTCATGTGTGGCCAAAAGAAATGCTCTTGCCAAACAGCTAGTGTTTTAGTAACTCCAAAGTGTCCCATTAATCCCCTCCATAGGATTTCTTCACTAACAAGTCTTGCATTGAACAATTAGGCACACATAACTTATTCTCCTAAAACAAGAAATCATCATGCCTTAAAAACTTACCCATGGCCTTGCCCTCACAATTCCTATACTCTTGACAAAAATCTTGGTCTAACAGATACAATTCTTTAATGTGTTCACAACCAAGCAATTTTGCATCAAGAGTAGAAATCAATGCATACCTGTAAGAGAATGCATCAACGACGACGTTTTCCTTACCATGCTTATATCAAATGACATATGGGAATGTCTTACTGAATTCCCCCCATTGTGCAAGCCTCCTATTCAACTTCTGTTGGCCCTTTAGATGCTTGAAGGATTCATGATCAATGTGAATCACAAACTCTTTAGGCCAAAGGTAGTGTTGCCATGTCTCCAATGCTTGGACCAATGCATACATTTCCTTGTCATAAGTAGGGTAGTTTAAAGTTGCCCCATTAAGCTTCTCACTAAAATACATAATTGGTCCTCCACCTTGCATAAGAACAATGCCTATCCCTATACCTGAAGCACCACATTCAATTTCAAATGTTTTAGTAAAATCAGGTAAAGCAAGTAAAGGTGCACAAGACAATTTTTGCTTGAGTAGTTAGAATACCTCTTCTTGCTTTTCCTCCCATTTGAACTCGACATCTTTCTTGACTACTTCGATAATTGGTGCAACCATGCTACAAAAGTCTTTCATGAACCGTCAGTAAAAACTTGCAAGTCCATGGAAACTTCAAACTTGGCTTACACTTGTGGGTCTTGGCCACTCTTGGATTGTACAAACCTTCTCTTGATCAACCTGTATATCCTGTGCACTCACAACATAGCCAATAAACATAGCTTATCAATGCAAAAGGTGCACTTTTTCATGTTAGCATACAATTTCTCTTTTCTAAGCACCTCCAAAATAGATTTCAAATGCAAAACATGATGAGCCAAACTCTCGCTATAAATGAGTATATAATCAAACTACACAACAACAAACTTGCATATAAAAGGATGCAAAATATGGTTCATTAATTGCATGAAAGTACTTGGTTCATTAGTTAGTCGAAATGGCATCACTAACCACTCATACAATCCATGTTTTGTTTTAAAAGCAGTTTTCCATTCGTCTCCCTTTTTCATTCTTATTTGATGATATCCACTTTTCAAGTCAATTTTTGAAAACACAAAAGCACCATGTAGTTTGTCAAACATATCATCCAAGTGAGGAATAGGGTGGTGGTACTTTACCATAATATTGTTGATGGCTTGGCAATCAACACACATTCTCCATGACGAATCATTTTTAGTCACCAAAATCACTAGAATGACACATGGGCTCATGCTTTCTCTCACATACACCTTTTCCACCAATTCACTAACTTGCCATTGTAACTCCTTTGTCTCCTCAGGATTAGTTTAGTAGGCTAGTCAGTTTGGAATGGAAGCACGAGTACAAAGTCAATTTGATGCTCAATCCATTAGATAGGGGGTAAACCATTTGGGACATCCTTGGGAAAGACATCATCATAATCCTACAAAAGAGAAACAATAGAACTAGGCAAAGTAAGATCAATCTTGTTAGTGTTCAAAAATGCCTCTTTGTACAACAGTTCAATCATCGGCTGATTTGAAAACAATGCTCTTTTGTGTTTCTCTCTTTTTTTTGTTGTAATGGTTGAATCAGCTCTCTTTTTTTCTCTCTCAATTTTCTTGTCCTCTCCTATTTGCTCTCTCAAATTTTCACTCAATTTATTTTTCTCTCTTTTTTCACTCCTTTTTTGTTCACTCTCTTTTTGTAGCCTCGCTTGGTCTTCATGGCGTCATAGGAGCTAGAGTGATTATTCTTTGCTTAAACACAAATGAGTACTTGTTTGTGTAGCTATCATGCTTAACTTGTCAATCAAATTGCAATGGTTGACCTAATAGCACATTGTCTTGCTTGCATTGGAACTACATCACACAAAACTTCATCCTCATACTTTCCAATGCAAAAAGTGACCAGCACCTGTTATTCACCTTACTTCACCACTATTATTGAGCCATTGTAACTTTATGGTTTGTGGTGTTTCATTGTGGGTAGCCCTAATTTTTCAACCATAGTTGTGCTAGCAACATTAGTATAACTTCCTCCATCAATAATCACACTACATACCTTGTTTTTGATGTTGCACCGAGTGTGAAAAATGCTTTCTCATTGCACTTCTTCATCTTCTTTGGCCTGCACACTTAGGGCTTTTCTTTCCACTAGCAATTCTCCTTTGGCAGCATATTCTTCATCATCTGCATCTTCCAATGGTGGCATAGATTTAGTGTCTTCTTCACTGTTAGTCTCAACTTCTCCTTTGTCTTGCATCACCATAATCCTTTTGTTCGAACATTGGCTTGCTATATGTCCCCTGCCTTGACACTTAAAACACTTAATGTCACGATTTTGAGTAATGGGTGATTTGATTTTACCTTGAGAATCATGGCTGGTGTTCTTGGTTTTATGCTCAAATTTGTGTTTGGGTGTTGGGAATGCTTGAGGCTTGTCCTCCTTCCTTGTATAACCTAGTTTCCAAGAAGTAAAACCTGTGTTTTGGGCTGCCCCCTCTTGAGTTGTTGCCCCACTTTGATAGCTATGTGCACCATATCTTCTAATTCACATAATGTTCATCTCTATTGTATCTTGTATTTCCTGATTTAATTCATGCAAAAACCTAGCCATTGTAGGTTCACAATCTTCCTCAATATTAGCTTGGATCATTACAATCTCCATCTCCTTATAGTAATCCTCTATACTCTAGTTTCCTTGCCAAAGACCTTGCAACTTCTTGTATAACTCGTGGTAGTAATGACTTGGAACAAACTGCTTTCTCATTATCATCTTCATCTCCTCCCAAGTTTCCACTAGCCGTTCTTCATTCTACCTCTTATTTAACACTAATGGATCCCACCAAACAATGGCATAATTAGAGAATTCAATGGCTACCAATTTTATCTTCTTTGCTTTAGAATAGTTGTGGGAATCAAAAATAAACTCCATCTTCTTCTTCTATTCAAGATAGGTTTCCAGATCAAACCTACCTTGAAACAATAGAACCTTCATTTTAATATTACTCAAGCTATTATCTTCCTGATTCCTAACTCCTCTACCTTGTCCACCATATCTCCTATAGTTAATAACCGAATCTCGATCATCTTCCTCATCAAAATCACCCCCATAATACTCTTCATCTACAACCCTTTCTTCCCTTGGTTAAACTCTTTCCCTCTTATGCACATTTTGTACATTTTGTGCCTGCCTCATGCATTCATTCTCTATCCTATCTAACTATTCATGAACTTGTTCCATTTTCATTCTTAACACTCTTCTCATCTCTCCCATTAACGCATCCATGAGCAACTTTGGATCAAACCCTCCCGTTGAACTTGTGGGAATGCCTTTGGTCGTGTTGTCTGGCATGTTTTTGCTACAAAAAGAATGTTAGAAAATAAAGGTCCTCATAGATAATTTCCCTCACGTGTTTTTTGCTTAAATACAATTCTCTCAACACTCATGTTTTCACACAACAAATTTGGCTTTTTTCCTCTATTACTCTTACCACTCTTGCCTTTTTTCACTCATAATTTTTTCTTTTAGTTCTTTTCAAACTTATCCAAACAAGAACAAGAACCTTTTCCAGCTACAATTCAATCACAAGCTTATCAATGGTTCAAGGAAGAGTATGGAATCAAGAGAATCAATAAAATCACTAAAAAAGGGTTAAGAATACAAGAAAGAGGAGTTTTTGGCAATTTCTGACTTGTTCTTCTTTCTTTTTGTTGAATACCATGTACTCTCTTTTTTTTTCCATAGCTTTTCTTTTCTTTCTTTCTTTTTTTTAAGCTTTTCTTTTCTTTCTTTTTTTTTTTTTGAATATGTATCAAATTGAAATTGGAATCCTAAACAAGGGAAAACAAGGAATATTGACTGTAAAAACTAAAATTTGATAGGCAAAACCGGAGGCTAGAATTAGTGCTCTGATACCCAAATGCTACAAACCCCACCAAGAATAATGAGACCCAACAATGAAATTGATTCCCAAGATTGTTCTATGATCAAATTTTTGTAGGTGGAAACCTTGACCCGATGTTTATAAGAAAACATGAACCTTGGTATGTGGAGACACCATAAACAAGATGGTGAAGCATTTGATAAGTTGGATAAATGCCATAAGAACAAGTTCTTGATAAGTTCAGAAAGTTCTTTAAAGAACCAAAGAGAAAATCTCTTAATTTTTATCTAGAAAACTTATCTGAATTTTTGAGCCTTGGTATACATATATATAGGCTGAGTTATTACAATCTGAAAAAGGAAACAAATAGCAAAAGAAAGTAAATTCCTAGAATTATGGCATGCCTTTACATGAGAATAATCAGCCAAATGATCAACCCAATGAAAGTAATTGCTGAAAATATATTCCAAAAGGTTGATCAAATCCCATAAAAAAAGAAAAGTTATCCCAAAATTGCTAGGTAATAGTCAGCCAAATTGATCTCCTTGAATCTCTCAAATCCATGTGAATTTGGGTAATTATGGCTTGTAATTGCTGAATGATTCCACATGCTTGAGTTGAAAGCAATCCTTCCAGGTGTATGGGTTTTAGTAAAAGGCTAAAAGTAATCCTTCTAAGTGTATGGGATTTTGAAAAAGGCTAAAATTACTCCACCACTTAGATTAACAAACTCCATCCTTGATCTGCACTTGAGTCTAAGTATTTAGGCCTTAAAAAATGTTCCTCAACCCAAATGCTCTACATCAATCCATTGAAAGCCTCCTTGAAACTTTTAGCTCTAGCTCTTGTAACTAGACCACTTAGAATTTGAATTGGATTAGCCATAGCTACCACACTTTTATCATCAAATATGACTTTACTAGCATACTAGGACCTAAAAATAGACTAGAAAGTTATAAAATGAAGGGGAATATGGATATAAAACTATCCAACTAGTCTAAGACTTCAAAAACATCTCAACAATAGATTGGGCCTTTCTTGGAAGCTATGGTAATCTTGGCCATTTTTGCCTATCCAACCCATAACTGATGCTTAATCACTCTCCAAATTCTGATTAGGAACCTTCTTAAGATTGGAAAAGTGGATCTTGTACCTTTCTTGGGTGTTGAATAGGTGGAGATCCACTTCTTGGAGATTTAGCTAAAATTTGACTTCATCTTGAACTCTAGCCGCTTTCCCATGTTTGACTCAACTAAAAACTCTTGGGAACCAACTTAATTATAAAGAATGGGCCCTTATCATGCCCTTCAAGTCTAGGATTGACTTATAAGGTATGGGACTTAAGGTAGCTCACTTTTCAATTTTGTATATTTAGCTGGCTTCTGACTTTATACAAAAATTACTATACTTTAGATACATCCTTTGGTGACCCATGAGTACTTCTTGGATCAAGATGCTAGTTTCACATGGAACAAGAATCGCTATCATTTGAGTTATATAGCCTAAAATATTGCCAATCCTTTATGGATTGTTCATATAAGCGTGAACTAGAATGCTCCTAGTTTTGCCACTAATTTGACCATCTTATCCACATCCAGTCAAGGCACATGAGTAGTGAATTTAAAGCTTGAGATGTCAAAATTCCTAAAATTCAAGAATATCCTCAATTGGATGTCAAAACTCCATATATGAACCAATCCTTAACTACTACTCAGAAAACTCTAGTCTCTGAGTTTCAATTCCAAATTTTCACTTGTACTTAAGGAGTTCCTAACTATGCATGACTCATAGCATGTTTTTGTGGTCTTTGCTCATTGCAGCCCATGTTTCACTTTGACATGCAAGAAAAGTCCACGCTCTATGCTATTCACTTGAAATTAGAAAATTAAAGACTTAGTATAATATTTGATCTCAAAGTGAATTTAGTCAATTAAATCACATAAAGAACCATAAAACACTAAGAAAATGGGCATTAAAACATGTTGGAAATTGGACTCAACAGATGGAGAGAGTGCAAGAAAGAGAAGTCTTAGAGAGAAAGAAAAAGAGAGTAAGTGAAAAGAGGGAGAGGGAGAGAGAGTGATAGAGAAAAAGAGGGAGAGTAGTTCAAGAGAAAGAGAGAGAGAGATGTTTTAGAGAGAAAGTGAGAGGGGGTAGAGAGAGAAAGAGAATGTAAGTGAGAGATTGAGAGAGAGAGAGAGAGAAAGAGAGAGAAAGTTAGAGAAGTTTTAGAAAGAGGGTAAGAGAAGTTTTAGAGAGTGTGAGTGAGAAAGAGATTAAGAGAAATTTTATAGAGGAGAGTGAGAGGAAGAGAGAAATAGAAGTTTTAAAGAGAGAGAGTTGTTTGAGAGAGAGACAGAGGGAAAGAGGGAATGTTAGGGGGAGTGAGAGAAAGAGAGAGAAAGTGTTGAGCAAAGAGAGAGAAAGAGAGAGAGGGAGGGAGAGAGAGAAGAATGTTAGGGGAAGTAAGGGAAGACAAAATTTAGGGAAGAGAGAGAAGGAGACAAAGAGGGGGAGATTGAGAGAGAGAGAGAGAAAGTGAATTTTACACAGAGAGAGAGAAGTTTCAAAGAGAGATTGAGAGAGAGACAAGTTTTAGAGAAAGAAATCTAATAAGGGTGGGAAGGGGAGAAAAGTTTTAGGAAGAAAGAAAAAGAAGTTTTAGAGTGTGAGAGAGAAGGAGAAAGAGGGAGAAGTTTTGGAGAGTACGTGACAGAGAGAGAGAGAGATAGAGAGAGAGAAGAATGTTAGGGGAAGTGAGGGAGAGACAAAGGATTAGGGGGAGAGAGAAAGAGGGAGGAGAGAGGGTGAGAGAGAGCAAAGGAGGGAGAGAAGAATGTTAGGGGGAGTGAGAGAGAGAGAGAGAGAGAAATTTTAGAGAGAGGGACAGCTATAGAAGTTTTAGAAAGAGAGAGAAGTTTTAGATAGAAAGAGAGTAGAGAGAAAGCAAGAGAAGTTTTAGAGAAAGAGAAGAGGAAAGAGAGAGAAAGTGAAGTTTTAGATAGAAAAGGGGAAAGAAAGAAAGAGAAGTTTTAGAGAGAGAGGGAGAAAACAAGAAAGAGAGTGAGGAAATTTTAAAGCACAAAACTGAAAGGAGGAGAGAAAGAGAAGTTCTAAAGAGAGAGTTGTTATAAAAGGAGAAAGAGAGTGAGTGAAAGATAGAAAAAGAGAAATTTTTGAGAGAAAGACTGCGAGAGAGAGAGAGAGAGAGAGAGCAAGAGTGAGAGAGAAAAATAAAAAGTAGTTTTAGAGAGGAAAAAAGAGAAAATTTAGAGAGAGGGAGAGAGAAAAAAAGAGAGAAAATTTAGAGAAAGTGAGAGAGAAGTTTAAGCAAGACAGAGATTTTAGAGAGAAAGAGAAAGCATGAGACAAAAAGACATAAGTTTTAGAGAGATAGAGGGAAAGAAGTTTCAGAGAGAATGTGAGAAAAGTTTTAAAGAGAGAGAGAAAGAACTTTCATAGAATGAGTAAGAAGAGAGAAGTTTGAGCAAAAGAAAGAGAGATAAAGCAAGAAAGAGAGTTAGTGAGAGAGAGAGAGGGAGATAGGGAGAGAGTGACAAATAGAAAAAGGGATAGAAGGTTTAGAGAGAGACACAAAGAGAGAGAAAGAGAGAAAAAGACTTTAGAGCAAGAAAGGGAGTGACTGAAAGAGAGTAAGAGGGAGAAAAAGAGAGAAGTTATAGAGAGAGATAGAGAAAGAGAGAGAAGTTATAGAGAGAAAGGGAGAGAAAAAGAATGTTAGGGGAGTGAGAGGAAAACAAAGTGTTAGGGAGAGAAAGAGAGAAAAACCAACTGGCTGAGAAAGAAAAGTTACAGAGAGAGAGGGAGGGAGAGAGAAGAATGTTGGGGGAATGAGAGAAAGACAAAGTGTTTGGGAGAGAGACAAAAAAATAGATAGACTGACAAATAGAGGGAGAGAGAAACAAACAGATGAAGAGAGGGGAGATAGAGTGTTGGGGTGATAGAGAGAGAATGGTGGAAGAGAGAGACTGGGAGATGTTGCGATGTCCATGCAATGTAGTCGAAGAAAATTTTATTATATGTATATCTATTTGTACATCATTTTGTGAAAGAAGAAAAGGGATGGATGAGATATTTGTAAAATGGGATATAAGGGCTTTAAAAGAAAAAAGGGAGTTGCTAACTTGGTGAGATTAGATACCTTTATATATAAAAAAAGTGGTCTGCATTTTTTGAAAACGAGTTTGGAGGTTGATTACGTGTAGGTAAGGTATTAGTATCCTACAATGCCCTTCAGTACCATGTTAATTTTATGCCATTTGTATTTTTCCAATAAATTTTGTCTATGCTTTGTTGTTGTACATATCTAAATTATGAAAGATAGAATAATTTGATTTTTATATTGCAAATTTCTAAAAAGGATAGGCCCATTGATGATAAAGGCATGGCGGGTATGCTAATCCAATTCAAGTGCAGATTCTAAGTGGTCTGGTTACAAGAGCTAGAGCTAAAAGGTTCAAGGAGGCTTTCAATGGATTAATGCAGAGCATTTGTGTTGAGGAACATTTTTTGAGACCCAAATACTTAGACTCAAGTTTAGATCAATGATGGATTTCATTGATCCAAGTGGTGGAGTATTTTCAGCCCTTTGCTAAAGCCCATACATGTGGAAGAAGCCTATACATTTAGAAGAATTACTTTCAACTCAAGCATGTGGAATCATTTAGTAATTTAGGCCATAATTAGCAAGATTCATGTGGATTTGAGTGATTTAAGGAGATTAGTTTGGCTAATTATTAAAGATCAATTTGCTTTATTTTGGGATAACTTTCCTTTTTTCTTTTTAGCGGATGTGGTCAGCCTTTTCCATAATGGCTGATTTGTTTCCTTTTCTAATTTTAGTTATTCTAGATTGTAATGGATTTGGTTAGCCTTCTTCATAATGGCTGATTTGTTTCCTTTTAGTTATTTTAGAAATCAAATTGTACTAAGTTTGCCTATTAAAGGCATATACATAGGCTACAAACAATCAATTTAGATCAATTTTAGTTTTCTCTTGGGTTCTTTGAAGAAATTTTTGAACTTATCAAGAATTCCTTCTTCTAGTATTCATCCAACTTATCAAATAGTTCACCACTCTGTTTGTGGCATCTCCACATACCAAGGTTTGTGTTTTCTTATAAACAATGGATTGAGGTTTTCACCTATAAATCTGATTGTAGAATGATCTTGAGAATCAATTTCGTTGATGGGTCTCGTTATTCTTGGCGGGGTTTACATCATTTTTGGTGTCAGAGCACCAATTCTAACGTTAGGTTTTGCCTATCAAAATTTACTTTTGTAGCCAATATTCTTTGTTTGCTTTTGTTCAAATTCTAACTTTAGTTAATACATATTCAAAAAGAAAGAAAGAAAAGAAAAGCTATGAAAAAAAATTTGTGGTATTCAGCAAAAAGAAAGAAGAACAAGTCAGAAACTGCCAAAAACTCCCCTTTCTAGTATTCCTAACCCCTTTTTAGTGATTTTATTGATCCTCTTGATTCCATATTCTTCCGTGAACCATTAATAAGCTTGTAATTGAATTGTTGCCAGAAAAGGTTCTTGTTCTTGTTTGGATAAGATTGAAAAGAATTGAAAGGGAAAATTATGAGCAGAAAAAGCAAGAGTGGTAAGACCAATAGAGGGAAAAGGTCAAATTTGTTGTATGAAATCACAAGTGTTGAGAGAATTATATTTGAGCAAAAAAAACACATGAGGGAAATTATTTGTGAGGCCGTTTATTTTTAAAGATTCTTTTTGTAGCAAAAAACATGTCAGACAATACGACCAAAAGCATTCCCACAAGTTCATTAGGAGAGGTTGATCCAAAGTTGCTCATGGATGCGTTAATGGGAGAGATGAGGAAAGTGTTAAGAATGGAAATGGAGTAGGTTCATGAACAATTGAATAGGGTAGAGAATGAAAACATGAGGCAGCCACAAAATGTACAAAATGCACATAGGAGGGAAAGAGTTCAACCAAGGGAAGTAAGGGTTAAAGACGAAGAGTATTATGGAGAAGAAGATGGAGTTTATTTTTGATTGCCATAACTATTCCAAAGCAAAGAAGGTAAATTTGGTAACCATTGATTTCTCTATTTATGCCATTGTTTGGTGGGATCAATTGGTGCTAAATAGGAGGTGGAATGGAGAATGGCCAGTGGAAACTTGAAAGGAGATGAAGATGATGATGAGAAAGCAGTTTGTTCCAAATCATTGCTACCACAAGTTATACAAGAAGTTGCAAGGTCTTCGGCAAGGAAACCAGAGTGTTGAGGATTACTATAATGAGATAGAGATTGCAATGATCCAAGCTAATGTTGAGGAAGATCGTGAAGCTATAATGGCTAGGTTTTTGCATGGATTAAATTAGGAAATACAAGATAGAGTAGAGATGCAACATTACATGGAATTAGAGGATATGGTGCACATGGCTATCAAAGTGAGGCAACAACTTAAGAGGGGGGGTAGCTCATGTGAAACCCAAAACTTAGGTTCTACTTCTTAGAAACCAGGTTATAGAAGGAAGGAGGACAAGCCTTAAGCATTCCTAACACCCAAACACAAATCTAGGCATACAACCAAGAACACTAGCCATGTTTCCCAAGGTAAAATTGAATCACCCACTACTCAAAATCATGACATTAAGTGCTTTAAGTGTCAAGGCAGGGCACATATAGCAAGTCAATGTCCAAACCAAAGGATTATGGTGATGCAAGACAATGATGAAGTTGAGACCAAGAGCAAAGAAGACATCGAATCTATGCCACCATTGGATAATGCGGATGATGAAGAATATGCTGCTGAAGGAGAATTATTGGTGGCAAGAAGAGCCCTAAGTGTGCAAGCCAAAGAATATGAAGAAGTACAATGAGAAAACATTTTTCACACTCGGTGCAACATCAAAAACAAGGTATGTAGCATGATTATTGATGGAGGAAGTTGTACTAATGTTGCTAGGACAACTATGGTTGAAAAATTAGGGCTACCGACAATGAAACATCCTAAACAATACAAGTTACAATGGCTCAATGATAGTGGTGAAGTGAGGGTGAATAAACAGGTGCTGGTCACTTTTCACATTGGAAAGTATAAGGATGACATTTTGTGTGATGTAGTTCCAATGCAAGTGGGACATTTGCTGTTAGGCTAACTATGCCAATTTGATTGGCAAGTTAAGCATGATGACTACACAAACAAGTACTCATTTGTGTTTAAGCAAAGAACGATCACTCTAGCTCTTATGACACTAAGACAAGTTTATGAAGACCAAGTGAGGCTACAAAAAGAGAGTGAACAAAAAGGGAGTGAAGAAAGAGAGAAAAAGAAATTGAGTGACAATTTGAGAGAGCAAACAAGAGAGGACAAGAAAATTGAGAGAGAAAAAAAGAGGGCTGATTTGACCATTGAAACCAAAAAAGAGAGAACACAAAAGAACTTTTATGCAAGAGCAAGTAAAGTGAAAAGAGCATTGTTTTCAAATCAGCCAATGATTGTACTTTTGTAGAAAGAGGCATTTTTGAACACTAATGAGATTGACCTTACGTTGCCTAGTTCTATTGTTTCTCTTTTGCAAGACTATGATGATGTCTTTCTTGAGGAAGTCCCAAATGGTTTACCCTCTATTTGAGGGATTGAGCATCAAATTAACTTTGTACTCGATGCTTCCATCCTGAATGACTAGCCTACTAAACTAATCCCAAGGAGACAAAGGAGTTACAATGGTAGGTTAGAGAGTTAATAGAAAAGGGGTATGTGAGAAAAAGTATGAGCCTATATGCCATTCCAATGATTTTGGTGCCTAAGAAGGATGGGACATGGAGAATGTGTGTTGATTGCTGAGCCATCAACAATATTATGGTAAAGTACCACCCTATTCCTTGCTTAGATGATATGCTAGATGAGCTACATGGTGCTTGTGTGTTTTCAAAAGTTGACATGAAAAATGGATATTATCAAACAAGAATGAAAGAGGGAGACGAATGGAAAACTGCTTTTAAAACAAAACATGGATTGTATGAGTGGTTGGTGATGCCATTTGGATTAATGAATGCACCAAGTACTTTCATGCAATTAATGAACCATGTTTTGCATCTTTTTATAGGCATGTTTGTTGTTGTGCATTGTGATGATATATTCGTTTATAGCAAGAGTTTGGCTGATCATGTTTTGCATTTGAAATCTATTTTGGAGGTGCTTAGAAAAGAGAATTTGTATGCTAACATGAAGAAGTGCACCTTTTACACCAATAAGCTTGTGTTTCTTAGCTATATTATGAGTGCATAGGGTATATAGGTTGATGAAGGGAACATTCGTGTAATCCAAGAGTGGCCAAGACCCACAAGCATAGGCCAAGTTTGCAGTTTCCATGGATTTGCCAGTTTTTACCAATAGTTCATGAAAGGCTTTAGTAGTGTAGTCACACCACTTAGCTAAGTGATCAAGAAAAACATTTGGTTCAAATGGGAGGAAGAGCAAGAAGAGGTGTTCCAACTACTCAAGGAAACATTGACTCATGCACCTTTACTTGCTTTACCTAATTTTACTAAAATGTTTGAAATTGAATGTGATGCTTTAGGTATAGGTATAGGCATGTTCTTATGCAAGGTGGACAACCAATTGTGTATTTTACTGAGCAGCTTATTGGGGCAACTTTAAACTACTCTACTTATGACAAGGAATGTATGCATTGGTTCAAACATTGGAGACATGGCAACACTACCTTTGGCCTAAAGAGTTTGTGATTCACACCGATCAAGAATCCTTGAAGCACCTAAAGGGCCAACACAAGTTGACTAAGAGGCATGTGTGATGGGTGGAGTTCATTGAGACATTCCCATATGTCATCCGACATAAGCAAGGTAAGGAAAACATTGTCGTTGATGCACTCTCTCCCAAGTATGCATTGATTTCTACTCTTGATGCAAAATGGCTTGGTTTTGACCACATTAAAGAATTGTATTCGTTAGACCAAGATTTTTGTTAGGAGTATTGGAATTGTGAAGGTAAGGCTGTGGGTAAGTTCTTTAGGCACGATAATTTCTTGTTTTGGAGAATAAGCTATGTGTGCCTAATTGTACAATGCGAGATTTGTTAGTGAGGGAATCCCATGGTGGAGGGTTAATGGGACACTTTGGAGTTGCTAAAACACTAGCTGTTTTGCAAGAGCATTTCTTTTGGCCACACATGAAAAGAGATGTTGAGAGGATTTGTGCAAGATGTATCACTTGTAGGCAAGCAAAATCCCGAGTGCAACCCCATGGACTATACATGCCACTTTCCATTCCTAGTGAACCTTGGGTTGACATTTCAATGGACTTTGTGTTAGGTTTGCCTAGAACAAAGTGTGGTAGAGACTCAATTTTTGTGGTTCTGGATAGATTTTCCAAGATGGCACATTTTATTCCATGTTACAAAATAGATGATGCATCACACATTGCCAATTTGTTCTTTAGGGAGATTGTAAGATTACATGGGATGCCTAGGACAATTGTTTCGGATCGTGATGCAAAGTTTTTAAGCTACTTTTGGAAGACTTTGTGGTGTAAGTTAGGAACTAAGTATTATTTTCTATTACTTGTCATCCACAAACTGATAGTCAAACTAAAGTAGTAAATAGGACTTTGACAAACTTGTTAAGGGTGATCATTAGGGAGAATATCAAAACTTAGGAACATTAATTACCACATGTTGAATTTGCTTATAATCGTATTGTTCATTTTTCAACAAGATTTCAACCTTTGAAATTGTTTATGGTTTAGTCCTTTAACTTATTGGATTTAACTTCATTACCTTTGAAAGAGTGTGTTAATTTAGATGGCAAAAAGAAAGCTAAACTTGTCAAGTAGTTACATGAGAAGGTGAAGTTCAACATTGATCGTCAAATGGAGCAATATGCGAAACAAGCAAACAAGGGGTGTCATAAGCTCATTTTCAAACCTAGAGATTGGGTTTGGTTGCACATGTGGAAAGAAATATTTCTAACACAAAGATGTTCTAAGTTGCTTCCAAGAAGGGATGGATCATTTAAAGTTCTTGAGCACATCAATGAAAATGTGTACAAGCTGCATTTGCCAGATGAGTATAATGTTAGTTCCACTTTCAACATTACTGATTTAACTGCCTTCGATGCAGGCAATGATTTAAGGACAAATCCTCTTCAAGAGGAGGGGAATGATGATAAAGGCATGGTAGGTACAACTAGTCCAATTCAAGTGTAGATTCCAAGTGGTTTGGTTACAAGAGCTAGAGCTAAAAGGTTCAAGGAGGCTTTCAATGGATTAAAGCAGAGAATTTGAGTTTAGGAACATTTTTTGAGACCCAAATACTTAGACTCAAGTGCAGATTGAGGATGGATTTCATTGATCAAAGTGGTGGAGTAATTTCAGCCCTTTGTTGAAGTCCATACATGTGGAAGAAGCCCATACAATTGGAAGGATTAGTTTCAGCTCAAGCATGTGGAATCATTCAGCAATTACAGGCCATAATTAGCAAGATTCATGTGGATTTGAGTGATTTAAGGAGATCAATTTGGCTAATTATTGAAGATCAATTTGCTTTATTTTGGGATAACTTTCCTTTCTTTTTATGGTATTTGGTCAACCTTTTCCATAATGGCTGATTTGTTTTCTTTTATTCTAGATTGTAATAGATTTGGTCAGCCTTCTTCATAATGGTTGATTTGTTTCCTTTTAGTTATTTTAGGAAATCAAAGTGTACTAACTCTACCTATTTAAAGGCGCATACCTAGGCTAAAAATAATGAGTTCAGATCAGTTTTAGTTTTCTCTTGGGTTTTTTGAAGAACTTTTTGAACTTATCAAGAATTCCTTCTTGTGGCATTCATCCAACTTATCAAACGATTCACCACCCCATTTATGGCATCTCTATATACCAAGGTTTGTGTTTGGTTATAAATAATGGGTTGAGATTTCCACTTACAAATCTGATCATAGAACGGTCTTGGGAATTAATTTCATTGACAAGTCTCATTATTCTTGGAGGGGATCGCATCACTCATCCTCTTCAAGTGGGAGCCCACTTTAAGCTCATGGGAATAAATATGTTTGCCTTTATTTCCCTGACATCCTTTAAAAAAATACATTAATTTTGATAGAAAAATTAATTTTTAGAAATCTCATACTAATAAGCTTTTTAAGAAATATAGACTTGTCCCTCTTTAGGTAGGAGTCTAATCAAGTTATAAGAAAAAATGCTTTCCACCTTTGTTTCTCATAACTTTTTTTAGAAAGCTTATTTGGAATTTTTTTTTTTTTTTTTGCAAAAAGATGTGAGTTTTAATGAGAATTGAAATAGGCCATTCCTCTTTAGGTGAGGCCTATATAAGTTATAAAAATAAATGCCTTTTCTTTACTTCTACAATTTAAAAAAAAAAAAGTTGTTTTGCAAAAGAATAATACTAAAAAAGAAATTTTCTCATTTTTTATTTTACATTATATATATCCATTTCTCTAATTCCTATTCCTCTACTTTCTTTATTCTATTCTATTTATTTATTTATTTACTTATTTATTTATTTTTTTTGTAGGGAATGTGTGGTACCATGCATAAACAAGGAGACAAAATATAGAGGGACAAGGTTCACATCATGATGCACCAAAATACTATGAAATAGAGCATTTTAGTATGCAAAAATTTCAAAAAGAACTATGCACGTGACCAAGTCTAACATAACAACCCAACAAGCTAACTCAAATTTATCCAGGCAATATGGCCATATCTAATGACCCACACATTAAACCAAAAACAAGCACAGGTGAGCATCAAAGAAATCTTACCTCTTACATGGGGAATCCTTAGTGTACTTTTATCACCCTCCTTAGTTCCTATAGGTGGTCATTCTACTCCTTTCTACCAATTTCTCTCAATCTTTCTCTTAAAGGACTCTCAGTGTCACTCTATCTCTTTCTCCCTAGTCTCTCTATTTTTGAATTTTGTATCCTCTTCAAAACTGGGCTGAATTACATTGACACAATGCTTTGAAGATTATTCCTTTGTTGTTCAGCTAGCCCTTTGGTTTTTGCAATTTGTACACACTTGTTTCTGGCTTTGTGGGATGCCGTAAGTCATCCTTAGCGCTATTGGATGTCAAAAGGTTGCAAAGGGATTTAGTGACGATCCCTTTGCTTTGTGAATGCCTTGCTCCATGTCTCCAAGTGCAACAACATTCATCTCTAGCTTTATTGAGGGTTGTGAGTGGTCTTTGGGGTTGCTAAGTGCCAAAAGGTTGCACATGGACATTGTGATGATCCTTCTATTTGGTGAGTGGCCTGCTTCACATCTCCAGGTGCAATAGCATTTGAAGGACTCCTCTTGTGTGTGTATACTCTATTTTCTAGTTTTGGGGTAAGGGCCCCATGACACTCTTTTTGGACAGAGGTATCCGTGTTTTGATGGCTATTGGATGGGAGGAAAAAACCTCCTTTAGTTCTCCTTTCTTCCTCCTTTTATAGCCAAAGTTTCCTTGTTGGTTTTACACCATCTTGTGGGTCATCACGATCCCCAATCTGGTGCCACAATAGCTCTATTCTTCCTTGTCTAGGACTTGTTCTATGCTACTACTTCTGATGCCTACCATTTTTTATGCTACAAGCCGCCGCTCTACTCTACTCTTCTACTTTCCTACTGGCTTTCATGCATTTGTTGTCTCTGTTGCCATCATGTATTTGCTGCTCCTCCTCCTACAATAGCAGCTAGTGAAACTTTATAAGGATGGTACATGGTTCCATCATTTGTGCAAGTTGTAGTCTCTATGTTTCTTCCTTTTCTCTTTGGTTCCTCATGTGTCCTTTTTTTTTTCTGTCTAGAAGAATGTGTGAGAACCTTAAAGATGCCACAATAATTTTCCTTGTGAAGAGTTACTATCTCATTATGGTCCTGCACCATTGCAAGTGGGGTTAGTAGTTTACACCCTACTCGATTTGGTTACTCTTTTTTCTAGTATTACAAGAAGGAACATTGTTCCTCTTTTACTTCTCTAACTTTTCAGCGCACTGTCCCTCCTATAACTCTAAATTCATTTAATGGAGGGGCACCAACTTCTTAAAAGAAAAGAGGGGAGGTTCGGTTAAGCCAAGGAAACTCATACATATTTTCAAGTTCTTTCATTTGTTTCATTTTTTTATTACTTTTATTTTTAATTTTAATTTTATTATATTTTAAATTTTAATATTATATTATTTTTAATTATCTAATAAAAATTTATTATTATTATTTATTATTTATTTATTATTTATTATTATTTATTTAAAAAAATCCCAATACAAGTTATTTTGGGTTTCAGACAAAATTTAGTGTCTACAAGAGAGAGCGAGAGAGAGAAAGAGAGAGAGAGAGAGAGGGACACAGTGAGTGGGAACTAGAAAAAAAGAGGGATGCTTAAGAGATGGGAAAAGAGAAGTTTTAGGGGAGGCAGGCGAGAAAGAGAGAGAAGTTTTAGAGAGTGAGTAACACAGAGAGTGAGAGAGAAAGAGAAGAATGTTAGGGCAGTGAGAGAGAGCCAAAGAGTTGGGGACACAGTGAAAGAGAGAAAGAGAGAGATAGTGTGCGCTAGAGAGAGAGAGAAATTATATGGAGATTGAGAGAGAAGTTTTAGAGAAAGAAAGAGAAAGAGTCAGTGAAGGAGATTGGGAGAGTGTAATAGAGAGAGAAAGGGATAGAAGTTTTAGCTATAGAGAGAGAAAAGGAGTAAGTGAGAGAGAGGAAGAGCTAGAAAAAAAGAGAAATTATAGAAAGAGAGAGGAAAAAGTTTTAGAGAGAGAAGATTGTTGAGGGAAGTGAGAGAGAGAAAGTGTTGGGGGGAGAGAGAGAGAGGTAAAGGGAAAGACAGACAAACAAACCAAGAGAGAGAGAAGGACAAAGACAGATAGATAGAGAGGATGGAGTGACTATGTTAGGATGATAAAGAAAGAGAAGGAGAGAAAGAGAGTGAGAGAAATTTTAGAGTGAGAGAGCATGAGGAAGAGAGTGAGTGAGAGAGAGGGAAGAGATAGAAAAGTTTTTTAGAGAGAAGATTTAGAGAGACAAAGAGAGAGAAGTTTTATAGACATGAGAGAACTTTTAGAGAGCAACTGAAAGAGAGAAGTTTTAGTGAAAGAAAAAGAGAAAGAGAGTCAGTGAGAGAGAGAGGGAGAGAGACTTTACAAGAGAAAGGGAGTGAGTGAGTGAGAGAACTTATAGAGAGAGAGCCAAAAATAGAGTCAGGGAAGTCTCAGAGAGAAAGAGAGATAGTGATTGAGCAATAGAGAGAGAAAGAAAAGTTTTAAAAAGAGAGCATTTTAGAGAGAGAAAGAAAATGAGTGAGAAAGAGAGAGAAATTTTAGAGAAAAAGAGAAACAGAGAGAAACAAAGAGAGTGGGAAGGAAAGAGAGAAATAAAGACAAAGAGTGAGAGAGAGAAAAAGAGAGAGAAGATTTAGAAGGAGTCAGAGAGACAAAAGTTTTAGAGAGATAAAGAGAGAAAGAGGTTTTGGAGAGAGAGAGAGAGACAAGTTTTAGAGAAAGAAAGAGGGATAAACAGAGAAAGAGAGTCAACGAGAGAGGGAAGTGGGAGAAAGTGACAAGGGAAAAAGTGATAGAAGTTCTAGAGATAGAAAGAGGGAAGAGACTTTAAAGAGAGAAAGGGAGTGAGTGAGAGGGAAAGAGTGAGAGAGAGAAAAAGAAAGAGAAGAACTAGAGAGTGAGAGAGAAATTTTAGAGAGAGAGACAAAAGTTTTAGAGAGACAAAGAGAGAAAGTGCTTTTAGAGCAAGAGAGAGAAGTTTCCTGGAGGAATGAGAGAGAGAGAAAGTGATAAGTTTTAAAGAGCAAGGGTGAGAGAGAGGGAGAGGGGGAGAAAGAGAGAAAGAAAGAGAAAGAGAAAGAAGTTTTACACAGAGAGGGAAGTTTCAAAGAGAGATTAAGAGAGATTGAGAGAGAAGCAAGTTTTAGAGAAAGAAAGAGAGAAAGACAGTCAACAAGAGACAAAGAGAGCAAGAAAGTGACAGATAGAAAAAGAACTAGAAGTTTTAGAAAGACAGGGAGAGGGAAAGAGAATTTAGAGAGGAAAGGGAGTGAGTAAGAGAAATTTTAGAGAGAGAGAGAGAAATTTTTAGAGAGACAAGAGTTTTAGAGAGAAAGAGGGAGAAAGTGGTTGTAGAGAGAGAGAAAAGTTTCAGAGAGAGAATGAGAGAGAGAGAGAGAAAAGTTTTTTAAAGAGTGAGGTAAAGAGAATTATGAGAGAGAGAAATTTTAGGGAGTATGAGAGAGAAATTATAGACAAAAAGAGAGGGAGAGAGAAGTTTAGTGAGAGTGAGAGAGAAATTTTAGCAATAGAAAGAGAGGGAGAGAGAGAAGTTTGAAAGAGATAGAGTTTTAAAGAGAAAGATAGAGGCAAATGGCCAAAGGGGGGAGAATGTTGGGGAGACAGATAGAGAGAGAAAGAGAAGTTACTGATAGAGAGAGAAGTTTCAAAGAGAGATTGAGAGAGAGAAGTTTTAGAGACAAAAAGAGAGATAAAGAGAGAAAGAGAGTCAGTAAGCGAGAGAGAGGGAGAGTGTAATACAAAGAAAATGGCATAGAACTTTTAGCTACAGAGATAGAAAGAGACTATGGAGATGCAAAAGGAGTAAGTGAGAGAGAGGGAGACACAAAGAGAGTGAGAGGGAGAAGAAGTGAGGGAAGTTATAGAAAGCAAGAGAGGGAGGGAGAGAGAGAAGAATGTTGAGAGAAGTAGGAGAGAGAGACAAAGTGTTAGGGGGAGAGAAAGATATAGACAAATAGATAAACAAACATAGAAAGAGGGGGAGAGTGAGAGTGAGAGAGAAAGAGAGGTTTTACATAGAGAAAAGGGAAGAGAGAGAGAAGTTCTATGTAGAGAGACATGTTTCAAAAATAGATTGAGAGAAAGACATGTTTTAGAAAACGAAAGAGAGATAAAGAGAGAAAGAGAGAGGAAAGTGTGTTAAAGAGAAAAAGCAATTGAAGCTTTAGCTCCAAAGAGAGAAAGGGCATGAGTGAGAGAGAGAGGAAGAGATAAAGGAGAGTGAAAGTGAGAAAAAGAGAGAGAAGTCATAGAGAGACGGGGGAAGTTTTAGAGGGAGAAGAATGTTGGGGGAGTGTGAGAGAGAGACAAAATGTTGGGGAGAGAGAGAAAGAGAGAGAGACAGAGACAGACAGACAAAGAGAGGTGGGAAAGCAAGAGAGAGAGAGACATAGAGAAGTTTCATAGAGATATTAAGAGAGTGACAAGTTTTAGAGAAAGAAAGAGAGATAAGAGAGAAAGAGAGTCAGTGAGAGGGAGGGAAACAAGGAGAGAGAGTGAGAGCAAGAAAAAGAGAGAGAAGTTATAGAGAGACAAAAGGAAGAGAGAGAGAAGAATGTTTACGGGACTGAGAGGAAGACCAAGTGTTGGGGAGAGGGAAAAAGTGGCAAACAGATAGAGGAAGATAGAATGATAGATAGAGAGGGAAGAGAGAGTGAGAGAGAGAGAGCGAGAAGCTTTAAAGAAAGAAAGGGAGATAAAGAGAGAAAGAGAGTCAGTGAGAGAGAGTGGGGAGTGTGATAGAGAGAAAAAGGGATAGAAGTTTTAGCTATAGAAAGAGAAAGTAACTTTAGAGAGAGAAAAGGAGTAAGTAAGAAAAATAGTGAGAGGGAGAAAAAGAGAGAGAGGGAGGGAGGGAGAGAGAGAAGAATGTTGGGAAGAGTGGGAGAGAGACAAAGTGTTGGGGAGAGAATGAGAGAAAAGGAGAGAGGAAGGGAGTGAGGGAAGGAGAGAGAGAAAAGTTTCAAAGAGAGAAGTTTTAGAGAAAAAAAGAGAGATCAAGAGAGAAAGAGTTAGTGTGAGAGAGAGAGAGAGTGTGTGTGTGATAATGAGAAAATGGGATAGAAGTTTTAGCTACAAAGAGAGAAAGAAACTTTAGAGAGACAATGGGAGTAAGAGAGCGAGAGACATAGAGAGAGTGAGAACCAAAAAAAGATAGAGTAGTTTTATATATATATATATATAGAGAGAGAGAGAGAGAGAGAGAGGGAGAGGGAGTGACAAAGGGAATAATGTTGGGGGGAGTAAGAGAGAAAGACAAAGTGTTAGGAAGAAGGGAAGAGAGAGAGAGAGAGAGAGAGAGAGAGAGAGATAGATAAGTTTCTAAGAGAGATTAAGAGAGACAAGTTTTAGAGGAAGAAAGAGAGATAAAGAGAGAAAAAGAATCAGTGAGAGAAAGAGGGGGAGAGTGTAATAGAGAGAAAAAGAGGAAGAAGTTCTAGCTATAGAGAGAGAAAGAGACTTTAGAGAGACAAAGGGAACAAGAGAAGTTCTAGCTATAGGTTCTCAATGGATTGATGCAAAACATTTGGGTTGAGGAACATTTTTTGAGGCCCAAATACTTGGACTCAAGTGCAAATCAAGAATGGATTTCATTGATCCAAGTGGTGGAGTAATTGCAACCCCTTTGCTAAAGCCTATATATGTGGAAGAAGTCAATATAGTTGGAAGGATTAACTTTAGCTCAAGCATGTGGAATCATTTAGTAATTACAAGCCATAATAAGCAAGATTCACATGGATTTTAGAGATTCAAAGAGATCAGATCAATTTTAGTTTTTTTAAAGAACTTTTTGTACTTACCAAGAATTCCTTCTTGTGTATTCATCCAACTTATCAAATGGTTCACCACCCCGTTTGTGGCATCTACACATACTAAGGTTCGTGTTTTCTTATAAACAATAGGTTGAGGTTTCCCACCTACAAATCTAACCGTAGAACGGTCTTGGGTATCAATTTCATTGTCGGGGCTCATTATTCTTGGCCGGGTTCAAATCATTTTGGTATCAAAGCATTGGTTTAGCCTCAGGTTTTGCTTATCAAATTTTAGTTTTTTGTAGCCAATATTCTTTGCTTTCCTTTAATTAGATTCCAATTTCAATTTGATACATATTTCAAAAAAAAAAAAAAGAAAGAAAGAAAAGAAAAGCTTCCAAAAAAAAAAAGAGGCAAAATATATATATATAGTCCTATGTGGTATTCAACAAAAAAGAAAGAAGAACAAGTTAGAAACAGATCAAATCAATTTCAGTTTTCTCTTCGGCTCTTTAAAGAACTTTTTAAACTTATCAAGAATTCCTTCTTATGGCATTCATCTGACTTATCAAACAGTTCACCACCCCGTTTGTGGCATCTCCACATACCAAGGTTCATGTTTTCTTATAAAAAATAGGTTGAGATTTGCTACCTTCAAATTTGATCATAGAACGGTCTTGGAATCAATTTCATTATTGAGTCTTGTGATTCTTGGCAAGGTTCACATCAAATTGATAGAAAGACATGCATTAAAGAAAGAGAGATAAAGAGAGAGGGAAAGTGTGTCAGAGACAAAAAGGGATAGATGTTTTAGTTATAGAGAGAGAAAAAGACTTTAGAGGGAGAAAGGATGTAAGTGAGAGGGAGACACAAAGAGAGAGTAAGAGCGAGAAAAAGAGAAGTCGCAAAGAGAGGGTAAAGTTTTAGAAAGAGAGAAGAATATTGGGGGGAGTGTGAGAGAGAGGCAAAGTGTAAGGAAGAGAGAGACTGAGAGAGATAGAGAGACAGGTAGACAAATGGAGAGAGGCAAAGAGAGTAAGAGAGAGAGAGAGAGAGAGACAAAGAGAAGTTTTACCCGGAGAGAAAAGTTTCATAAAGAGATTGAGAGAGAGATAAGTTTTTGAGAAAGAAAAAGATATAAGAGAGAAAGAGAATAGAGTTAGTGAGAGAGAGAGAGAGGGATTGAGTATGATAAAGAGAAAATGGGATAGAAGTTTTAGGTCCATAGAGAGAAAGAGACTTTAGAGAGACAAAGGGAGTAAGTAAGAGAGAGAGATATATATAGAGAGTGAGACCTAAAAAAGGACAAAGAAGTTATATATATAGAGGGAGAGAGAGAAGAATGTTGGGGGAGTGAGAGAGAAAGACAAAGTGTTAGGGAGAGAGAAAGTGAGAGTGAGAGAGAGAGAGAAACAGATAGACAAAGAGAGGGGGAGAGTGATAGAGAGAGAAAGAGATGTTTTACATGAAGAGAGAAGTTTCAAAGAGAGATTGAGAGAGAGACAAGTTTTAGAGGAAGAAAGAGAAAAAAAGAGTCAATGAGAGAGAGTGTGTGTGTGATAGAGAGAAAAAGGGTTTTAGCTACAGAGAGAGCAAGAGACTTTAGCAGGATAAAGGGAGTGAGTGAGAGAGAAAGAGCAAGCCACAAAGAGAAAGAGTGAGAGATAGAGAGAAAGAGAAGTTTTGCATAGAGAGAGAAGTTTCCAAGAAAGATTGAGAGAGAGACAAGTTTTAAAGCAAGAAAAGATAAAGAGTAAAAAAGAACCAATGAGAGAGAGAAATTGAAGTTTTAAAGAGAGAGAGAGAGAGAGAGAGAGAGAGAGAGAGAGAGAGGTAGAGTGTCATAGAGAGAAAATGGCATAGAACTTTTAGCTACAAAGATAGAAAGAGACTTTGGATTTGTAATTAAATGTAACCTAGATGTTATGATCTGGGATTAAAGGAAGACATTTCAAAGTTATAGTTCAAAATGAGGAGTAGGTGGAGATTTCATTGACAAGACTATGGTATTCCTCTCTTAAGGGGATTTTTGTTCCCTTGAATATTGACAAAAGGTCCTAGCTCAGATTCTGTACATTATTACCTTTATGAAATGCTAGCAATTTAATTAATGTGTGACTACTCAATTCTAGATTTATAATGCTCTGTGATTTATCAAGCTTCTACTCTTATGCAATATATGAGCACCTAAATGTATGGCAGATTTTGATCTTGGTGAAATAAGGATCTCTTTCAAGCTTAGAATAGATAAGTAAATGAGATGTTTTCATTTCTTTCATCAATATCTATCTGCATTTTCTACACATGCTGCCTAAGTAAAACAAATTATCAATAATATGGAGTTGACAATTTGCTTGAAGTTCTTAACAAGGGGGCTAACAGGGGTATGTGGTTTCAGTGACATCTAGTTTTCTTTGCAGCTCCTTTCTCTCATCTATTTTGTTATGGGCTGAATTATAAAACAGCAAAGCTTTCAAAATATGTAATACTAATATGAAACTAGGAAGTGGTTTTGAATTTGCGTTAAGAGGTAGCAGCAGAATTGACATATTTGTTGTTGTGCAGAACTTAATTGAAACACTAGGTATGGTGAAACTGATTTTATTATCTTTTTGTAGATGTTTTACTTATAAAGATTAGGAAAGGAAATGCTTGATTTTTTCTTATTATTTGGAAGTTAAATGAACTTGTTATTTAGTATAAGCTGGAATCTGATGTTGTCTTTCAATTGAATATTTAGGTACTGGGATGTTTGGAGTGCAACAAGAAGCAAAGGAAATTTTGATGTGTAAGGCAATTTGACTTTCTCTTGCAACTACATAGCAATTGCTGAATCTGATCCATCAAGTCCAATTCTTCATAAAGATATATTCAAATAAGTTAGTGGTTCAACTGTTCACAATTAAAATGGGAACTATATTTAGCCCTGCTGGGGCATAATTGTCATTGAGTTCTGAAAATCCCTCTATTTTTATTGTTTGTTCTATTGAGAATCTTATCAGTTCCATCATTACTTTAATGATATGTAAAGTATATGTAAACTAGATGTTATGATCTACAATTAAAGGAATGTGTTTGAAAGTTATAGTTCAAAATGAGGAGCAAGTGAAGATTTCATTCGTAAGAATGTGGGATTCCTCTCTCGAGGGAATTTTTGTTCCATTGAATATTGACAAAAGGTGCTAGCTTAGATTATGTACATTACTACCTTTACGAAATGTTGACTATTGAATTAATATGTGACTACTCAATTGCAGATTTACAATGCTCTGTAGGTCATTAGGGTTCTACTCTTATGCAATATATGAGCACGTAAGTAGATGGCTAGATTTTGATCTTGGCAAAACTAGGATCACTTTCAAGCATAGAAAAGACAAATAAATGAGATGTTTTCATTTCTTTTATCAATATCGATATGCATTTTCCACACATGCTGTTTAAGTAAAACAAATAGCCAATAACATGGAGTTGACAAGTTGCTTTAAGTTCTTAACAAGGAGGCTAACAGGGGGTATGTGGTTTCAGAGATGTGTAATTTTCTTTACAGCTCCTTTCTCTCATTTATTTTGCTATGGGCTGAATTATAGAAAATCAAAGCTTTTCAAATATGTAATATCATTATGAAACTGGGAAGTAGTTCAAAGTTTGAGTTAAGAGGTAGCAGCAGAAATGACATATTTTCATGGTATAGAACTTAATTGAAACACTAGGTATGGTGAATGATTTTATTTTCTTTCTATAGTGTTTTACATATAAAGATTAGGAAAGTAAATTCTTGATTTTTAACTTATTATTTGGAAGTTAAATGAGCTTGTCATTTAAGAAAAGCTGGAATATGATATTGTCTTTCTATTGAATATTTTGGTAATGGGACCTTGTTTGAAGTGCACTAGGAAGCAAAGGAATCTTTGATGTGTAAACCTATTTTACTTTCTGTTGTAACTACATAGCAATTGCTGAATTTGAGCCATCAAGTCTAATTCTCAATAATAACATATTCAAATGCAGTCAGTGGCTCAACTGTTCACAAATAAAATGGGAATTATATTTAGGCTTCGCTAGGTCATTTTTGTAATTGAGCTCTTAAAATCCCTCCATTTTTCTTGTTTGTTCTATTGAGAATCTTATTAGTTCTATCATTGCTTTAATATGTAATTAAATTTAAACAAGATGTTATGATTTAGGATTAAAGGAACATGTTTCGAACTTATAGTTCACAATGAGGAGCAGGTGGAGATTTCATTCACAAGAATGTGAGATTCCTCTCTTGAGGGGATTTCTGTCCCATTGAATATTGACAAAATCTCTTAGCTTAGATTATGCACATTATTACCATTATGAAATGCTAGCTATTGAATTAATGTGACTTCTTAGTTCTAGATTTATAATGCTTCGTGGGTCATCAGGCATTTACTCTTATGCAATATGTGAGCACCTATGTGGATGGCCAGATTGTGATCTTGTGGAAATGAGGATCACTTTTAAGCATAGAAAATAAAAGTAAATGAGGTGTTTTCACTTCTTTTATCAATATCTATATGCATTTTCTACTCATGCTGTTTAAGTAAAACAAATTGTCAATAGTATGGAGTTGACAATTTGCTTGAAGTTCTTAACAAGGAGGCTAACGGGGGTATGTGGTTTCAGAGATGTGTAATTTTCTTTGCAACTCCTTTCTCCCAACCATTTTGTTCTGGGTAGAATTATAGAACAGCAAAGCTTTTTAAGTATGTAATACCAATATTGAAACTGGGAAGTCATTCTGAATTTGAGTTAAGAGGTAGTAGCAGAATTAACATATTTTCATCATATAGAACTTAAATGAAACATGAGTTATGTTGAAACTAATTTTATTTTCTTTCTATAGATGTTTTACATATAAAGATTAGGAAAGGAAATTCTTGATTTTTACTTATTATTTGGAAGTTAAATGAACTTGTAATTTAATATAAGTTGGAATCTAATAATGTCTTTCAGTTGAATATGTAGGTACTGGGAAGTTTGGAGTACCCTAGGAACCAAAGGAAACTTTGATGTGTAAAGCTATTTTACTTTCTCTTGTAATTGTATAGCCATTGCTGAATCTGATCCATCAAGTCTAATTCTTAATAAAGATATATCCAAATACAATGAGTGGTAAAACTATTCATAATTAAAATGGAAATTTTATTTAGGCCTTGGTAGGGCATAATTGTAAGTGAGTTTTTAAAGTCCCTTTATTTTTCTTCTATGTTCTGTTCAGAATCTTATTAGTTCCTTCATTACTTTAATGATATGTAAATTATATGTAAACTAGATTTATGATCTAGGATTAAAGGAACGTGATTCAAAGTTATAGTTCAAAATGAGGAGCAAGTGGAGATTTCATTCACAAGAATATGGGATTCCTCTCTTGAGGGGATTTTTGTTCCATTGAATATTGACGAAAGGTCGTAGCTCAAATTATGTACATTATTACCTTTATGAAATTCTAGTTGTTGAATTAATATGTGATTGCTCAATTGCAGATTTATAGTGCTTTGTGGGTCATCAAACTTCTACTCTTATGCAATATATGAGCACATAAGTGGATGGCTAGATTGTGATGTTGGTGAAACAAGGATACTTTCAAGCATAGAAAAGACAAGTAAATGAGATGTTTTCATTTCTTTTATCAGTACCTATATGCATTTTCTACACATGCTATTTAAGTAAAACAAATTGTCAATAAAATGGAGTTGACAATTTGCTTGAAGTTCTTAACAAGGAGGCCCATAGGGGGTATGTGGTTTTAGAGATGTGTATTTTTCTTTGCATCTCCTTTCACTCATCTATTTTGCTCTGAGCTGAATTATAGAAGATCAAAGCTTTTTAAATATGTAATATCAAATATGAAACTGGGAAGTAGTTCAAAATTTGAGTTAAGAGGTAGTAGCAGAAATGACATATTTTCATGGTATAGAACTTAAATGAAACACTAGATACATGAAATCTAATTTTATTTTCTTTTTGTAGATGTTTTACATATAAACAATAGGAAAGGAAATTCTTGATTTTTACTTATTATTTGGAAGTGAAATGAACTTGTCATTTAATATAAGCTAGAATCTGATATTGTCTTTCAATTGAATATGTAGGTAATGGGACCTTGTTTGGAGTGCACTAGGAAACAAAGGAATCTTTGATGGGGAAAACTATTTTACTTTCTCTTGTTACTGTATAGCAATTACTAAATCTGATCCATCAAGTCTAATTCTTAATTATATTTAGGCCTCACTAGGCATAATTGTAAATTAGTTCTTACATTCCCTCTATTTTTTCTTGTACGTTCTTTTGAGAATCTTATTAGTTCCATAATTGCTTTAATGATATGTAATTAAATGTTAACTAGATGTTATGATCTAGGATTAAAGAAATGTGTTTCAAATTGTAGTTCAAAATGCAAGGCAGGTGGAGATCACATTCACAAGACTATGGGATTCTTGTTTGGAGGGGATTTTTGTTCCATTGAATATTGACAAAAGGTCCTAGTTCAGATTATGTACATTCTTCATGGAATGGTAGCTGTTGAATTAATGTGTGATTGCTCAATTCCAAATTTATAATGCACTATGGTTCATTAGGCTTTTACTCTTATGCAATATATTAGCACCTAAATGGATGGCAAGATTTTGATCCTGGTGAAACAAGGATCACTTTCAAGCTTAGAAAAGACAAGTAAATGAGATGTTTTCATTTTTTTTGTCAATATTTGTATACATTTGCTACACATGCTGTTTAAGTAAAACAAATTCTCAATAATATGGAGTTGATAATTTGCTTGAATTTCTTAACATGGAGGCTAATGGGGTTTGTGGTTTTAGAGATGTGTAATTTTCTTTGCAACTTCTTTCTCTTAGCTATTTTGTTCTAGGCTGAATTATAGAACATCAAAGCTTTTTAATTATGTAATATCAATTTGAAGCTATGAAGTAGTTCAGAATTTGAGTTAAGAGGTAGTAGCGAAAATGACATATTTTCATGGTACAGGACTTAGATGCAACACTAGGTATAGTGAATTGGATTTTATTTTCTTTCTATGGATGTTTTACATATAAACATTAGGAAAGGAAATTCTTGATTTTTACTTATTTGTTGGAAGTTAAATGAACATGTCATTGAATATAAACTGGAATCTGATATTGTCTTTCAATTGAATGTTTAGGTATTGGGACGTTGTTTTGAGTGCACTAGGAAGCAAAGGAATCTTTGATGTGTAAAGCTATTTTACTTTTTCTTGTAATTGCATAGCAATTGTTGAATCTGATCCATCAATTCTAATTCTTAATAAAGATTTATTCAAGTATACTCAGTGATTCATCTGTTCATGATGGGAATGGGAATTATATTTAGGCCTTGCTAAGCCATAATTGTAAATGAGTTCTTAAAATCCCTCTATTTTTGTTGTATGTTCTTTTGAGAATCTTTAGTCAAATGATGTGTTCGAAAATTTGGTTTCAGATAGAAGTGTATGGTGACGTTTAATACATGTAGCAGACCCTACTTAGTAGGAAAAGGATTAGTTTGTTGTTGTTGTTGTTGTTGTTGTTGTTGTTGTTCTTTTGAGAATCTTATCAGTTCCACCATTGCTTTAATGATATGTAATTTAAATGTAAACTAGATGTTATGATCCAGGATTAAAGGAACATGTTTCAAAGTTATAGATCAAAATGAGGAGTAGGTGGTGATTTCATTCACAAGAATGTGTGATTCGTCTCTTGCGGAGATTTTGTTCCACTAAATATTGACAAAAGGTCCTAGCTCAGATGATGTACATTATTACCTTTATGGAATGCTATCTGTTGAATTAATATGTGACTGCGTAATTCCAGATTTATAATGCTCTATGGTTCATCAAGCTTCTACTCTTACGCAATATATGAGCACCTAAATGGATGGCAAGATTTTGTTCTTGGTGAAATGAGGATCACTTTCAAGCTTAGAAAAGACAAGTAAATGAGATGCTTTCATTTCTTTTATCAATATCTTTATGCATTTTCTACACATGCTATTTAAGTAAATTAAATTGTTAATAATATGATGCTTTCAACTGGGGGATTGATATTTTTAAGGCTTTTATTTATGTATTTATTTTTGATAGTATGAATGAAATATGGAAATGTAGTCTTCTCATAATGTAATAATTGGTTCCTCCATTTTAAATCTAGACATATCAATATTTGTCAAGAACGAGAATGATAAGAGGCAATATAGTTTCTAGAAAATAGTGTCTCATGCTTGATGTACTCTCTTGCCAAATTTTTGTTTAACAAAGACTTTACAAAGATTTTGTTGGTGAAAAGGGAACTTCTCAATAATTGTGAAGCATTTAATGACAATATTGAAACCTAAAAGTATAATTTTATAAGATAAATTTGTGCATAATGAAGTTTTTTCCTAGTTGTATTGATGGTGCTAATGTGTTCTTCCAAAGACGTGTAGATATGGTCATGGCAGACATAGGAAATATGTGTTCACTAGAAATATTTAGAGGTTCAACCAATTTAACAATTGAGTATTTAGGCTCATTATATGGCTATAGTAGACAATAGGCAAAGGATTATGCCATTTCCAAATGATCAATTATCAAGAAAATGCCAAAACTTGGCCTACCCTAAAGCTGTCCTACTGATCGATCCCCAGGATCCGAGACTTGAATGAGAGGTAGTTGTTACAAAGATTTCATTTGGAGTAGATGCTGTCTTCTACAAGCTTGTGATAGTATGTTTTCTCTAGTAGTATATTTCAAGTTTTATACACATGTAATTGTTGGTGGACCTAGCAAGTTTTCAATATTGGGCACCCACTGAGACAATTTTCATGTGGTTATTTTTTTGAGGGGAGATGATTTCATGTGCTTTGGATTGGATGTGTATTAAGTGATTCATTGTGTTTTGATATGATTTTGATGCATAGGTGGATGACAAGTATCAATATCATGTGGAAACATAAATAATCAAGTCCATGGGTGGATATCTTTCAACCCACCAGTGCGATTCTGGTAGATAACACCTAGTCATTAGTTTCATTCTAGTGGACCCCTCAAACAGAATTTGACCTTGCATGTAGACCCCACCATGCTTGCAATAAGTGAAGGATCTTATACTATTAGGATAGTTCCCCCACACCCATAGCCTCCCCCCAACATGACTTGTGTAGTATGAGTGTCACCACATGTTGAGATTGTTAACTCTAGATATTATTTCTTATAAAATCTATATTGTATTAAATTGGCATAATTAGATGTTTCTTAGTGGCCAATATGCGGGACAAGATTTGGTGCCCAAAATTAGGTTTGACCTGTAGCTCTTGTAATTCTATTGCAAGGAGGTATATAGTACACTTGAATGCTAAAGTTTTAAGATAAAGACTGATGCAAATTGATTTTCAAATGATGACTGGAGTCCAAAGCTGGCCATGCTCTTCCCAACTTCAAAGGATATCTTGAAGTCAGATCAAAGGGGCAATGTTAGTGGCAGACTACTTGTCTTAGATAAGTAAGCATTCTGATTGTTCTAGTTTGCCGTCAGAAAACTTCAAGTTTTTCCTTTGCAATGTTGGATATGTATTTCATTGTTGTTAGGTTTATCTATTCGCAGAATTATATTAGTTTTGTGACTTCTCATTTACTCTATGTTATAGGTGAGGACTACCTTTCTTTTGTAGTTTAATAAATTGAATGATGTATCAATTGCTAAACTGTGGCAAGAATTTGGCTGTTCCTTTTTTATTTGTATAGGTAAATTTGATTTAAATTTATTATTATTACCATGTCTAGGTACATCAGCACAGACTTGATACCAACAAATGGTGCTTATGTTGGTCTGGCCCTACCAGGAGATGCAGGGTCATGGCAACGAGAATGCAAGGTTTTATTCTATTTTCTTTTTTTGTTTTTCTTGTTGAGACTTTGTATATTAGTTTCATGACTTGTAGACTAGTACTTTGTGCCGAACTGCCATTTAAGAATCCCACTTTGTACACTATTCTCTGAAAATAAGTTCCTTACTTTTAGTTTGAACACAAGTTACTTTAGATTAAGGACTAAATATAATTAGGGTCTCTTTACAATTTGATATATTCAAGTGTATAATTTTTTCTTCTAATTAAGCAGAATTTGATGTTAAAAGTTAATATGGTACAACTCGCACACTGAAAACTCTCAAAGTGAGAAAGGAACTGAAACTTTGATTAATTTTTCAACAATTTATATCATAGGCTATTATGTTTTATAAACTACTTGATGAAAATAGATTACTATTAGCTAATTTAAGGACTTTTCCTATAAAATGATTTAATGTATCTTCTCACTAACAAGAATACTAAATAGGATTAGTCTCTCAAGAGTCATTAGTCATTAAAAACAAAAGAGATAAGGTCTTTGATGGGTGTTGAACATAATAATGTACTAATTTCACTCAATCAAAGAGATTAAGGTAATCTTAAAAGCTATATGAGGGATTTGGATCCTCTACATATCTTTTTTTTGCTTTATTTTGGTGACTTTCTATCTCTCTCTAATTTATATTTAAATATCTTTGTGGGCCCCACTTTTTCTCTCACTAACTCTTTCTCTTTCTTAATTTTGTATCTATCCCTCTCTTACTAAAGTCCCTACCTTTGATCCCCAAAGGTAAAGGATGTTGATCTCTATATGAAGACCTTATTTTCCTTTCCTTATCAAAAAATTAAATCATGTCATATAAAAAAAACTTAAATTATGTGTAATGAGTTTTTAAAATAGTCAAAGATGAATTGATGATGTTCCATCCAAAAAAAAAAGTCAATGATGGTTGGAAGATGAGGCAATTAATTTTAATGGCATTGCCTTTACCAATGCTTTTTCTCACATTTGTTAAGAGAAAAATCATCACAAGAATGTTTACTTCTATTGACTTTTAAATGCTAGTAGGACTATCAATTCTGGACCAAATCAAATGAAAATGAGTTTTTCACCATTAGTAATGTATGTGCAGGCGATTATAATCTTTATGCTTGGGTCCGTGGTTTTGTTGGGGACTATAAATATGATGAATTTATGAAGATAACTTCATGTGTCTTGTCCTCAATTTGGTTAAAGTTGAGATTGTGTTATCTATTGATAATGTGTGCTTACAATAAGTTGAAATGCAGGTTCTTATATCAAGGTGGGTGAACTTGTGTATAAGCCTCCAAGGGACGGACTTACATTGTGGGAAATAGGAATTCCTGATAGGCCTGCTGCAGAATTTTATGTTCCTGATCCTAATCCACAATATATTAATAGGGCTTTTATCAACCATCCAAACAGGTTAGCTCTTTGTTGTATCATGATGGGTATATATTATTTGTGGGATCTCATTTAATTGGGAGATCAATTTGTTCTGTTTGTCTTTTCATTGTTGAAATAAAATTTCCATAAATTTTGAACATATGCTATATACTATATTGTAAATATATTGAAGTCCTGCTCTTTCAACTATTCATTTGTTCTTTTAAGTCTGATGGAAATGTTTGTTAATCTGCTTTTAGGTCTTTTTGATCTCTCTCCACTTGTAGGTTTAGGTAGTATGGATTATGGGATAGGTATACAGAATTGTATCCTGATGGAGATTTGGTGTACACAATTGGTGCTAGTGACTATACTAAGATTGGTTTTTTCCCCTGGTTCCTAAGTCTAATTTTCAAACACTGATTTTCTGCATAACATGCTAAAGATTATAGTACTTACTGCCTGCTATCTTACATATCCCATGCTTTTGTCTCCACCTTCAATAAAGAAATAGTTTGTTGGTACCCACCAATAAACAAACCAAAACCATGACAACATGCCAAACATGTTCCTCATGAACCTTTTCTTTTACCTTCTTGGGCTACACTGCCATGAACTAAAGGAAAGCAAAAGTTGCCTAACTTGGGATTTTATCTAAATCCCTTAAGAAACTAACTCAACCACTCCAATAGTCATTCTTTGTGGATGTAATCATCACCGCCCAATATACAACAACAACAACCTAAGCCTTTTCCCACTAGGTGGGGTCGGCTACATGGATCAAACGACGCCATAAACTTCTATCCAAAACCAAATTTTCGGATATACCATTTAACCAAAGATCTCTTTTAATCACCTCTCCAAGTGTCCTTTTTGGTCTTCCTCTACATCTCCTCACAGGACTAAACACCATTTGGTCAACCTTTCTCACTGGTGCCTCTCGCGGTCTTCTTTGTACATGCCCAAACCACCGTAACCGGGTTTCTGTTATTTTCTCCTCAATAGGTGCCACCCCAACTCTCTCCCGAATATAATCATTTCAAATTTTATCTTTTTTTGTATGTCCACACATCCATCTCAACATTCTCATTTCTGCCACCCCCATTTTTTGCTCTTGTTGACCCTTCAAAGCCCAACACTCACTTCCATAAAGCATAGCTGGTCTAATAACAATTCGATAAAACTTCCCTTTAAGCTTGGTAGATATTTTACGATCACAAATAACCCCCGATGCATTTCTCCATTTCATCCATCCAGCTTGGATCCTGTGAGAGACATCCCCATCAATCTCTCCATTACTTTGTAAGATGGACCCAAGGTACCGAAACTTGGACACCTGCGGTATTCTCTGCTCCCCAATTTTAATCTCCAAATCTCTGTTTTCTCGCCTCTTGCTGAAATTACACTCCATATACTCTGTTTTATTCCGACTTAAACGAAAACCCTTTGATTCCAAGGCTTCTCTCCATAATTCCACTTTACAATTCAACCCCTCTTTTGTTTCCCCTACTAAGACAATGTCATCAGAGGGGCGAAAAAGGAGGAAAAGATAGCATCTTGAAGGGACGGAAAGGTTTCACTAGCTGCCCATATAATAATCCAAGATTATAAAATCTAGATTATAATCTCTTACAGAAAGTAAAAGTGTCTTTTCCCAGTGAGAGATGTGAGGGACAAGACGAAGAAAGTAACAGACATTTCATTTTGATAATTATCATCACATAATTTAACAATGATTGGTGGTAATTTTCCTCTTTGTTGAAGAAAAAATAGATAGGAAGTGTTTTTGTCATGCTTTGTTACTATCAATTTGTTCAATTGTTATGCCTATTTGAGCATATGATTGTATTGACAATTGGGATGCTATGTTCAGTCCAAAGAAGTTTTCTTTCAAATATTTTCTCAGTTGTTTTGTTCAAAGAGAACAAAGGAAATGGAGATGTATAATTGAACAATTGACATCCCATCATTGGGCACTTATGGTTTTTAATCTTGGAGAAAAAACATGTTTTCTACTTTTGTGTCAAATCATTAGAGCCATTAAACTAGGTGTAAGGAAAGATCAAAATAAGCAGCCCACCATTTTTGTCTCAATGTCTGTTTTGTTTGAGTGGCACATTTAAAATTAAACATTGTGTGCAATTAGATAAAATTTTGTGAATTACAAGAACATTTTGATTTAATGGTAGATGCTTTCTTTTCTACTTTTTGGTAAAAGATGATGCTTTATGAAAAAGATAGAAAATATAGAACAAAAGGAAGAATACTTTCTAATGATTATATTTAAATAGAAAAGGCCTACATATATACACTTATAGGAAGACTAACTAAGGAAATAAATCAAACAAATGCCTTATAAATCTGCCCCTATAATCCCTACAAATCTACCCATATAATCCCTACAAATCTGCCCTATAATCATGCTAGCTAACTTAGGAAAGTCAACTATACAAAACATATATGCAAATATACAAATTTTGTAACACTTCCCCTCAAGTTGGAGCATAGATATTGATCATGCCCAACTTGTTACAAAGATAATCAACTTGGGTCCCATTTAAAGCCATTGTGAACAAATTAGCTAATTGTTCTCCTATCTTCACGTATCTAGTGGAAATCAAGTGCTCTTGAATCTTTTCACAAATAAAATGATAATCTACCTCGATGTGTTTAGTTCTCTCATGATACATTGGATTCGAGGCAATGTGAAGAGCAGCTTGATTATTACACATAGTTTTGCTGGTATAGAATGCTTCATCCCAACTTCAATCAAAAGATGATGTATCTACATGATTTCACAATGTAGACTGTGCCATAGACCTATACTCAGATTCTACACTAGATCAAGATGGGATTTTGCTTCTTAGTCTTCCATGATACTAAGTTCTCTTCTATAAAGACACAGTAACGAGTAGTGAATTTTCTATCAATCTTGGATCCAGCCCAATTTGTATATGCAAAACACTCAATGCTAGTATGCCCATGTTTGCCATACAAAATACCATGTCCAAATGCTCCTTTCAAGTAACATAAGATTTGTTCCAAAGCTTCCTAATGTTTGATTATAGGTGTAGACATAAACTGACTAACAATGCTTACTACAAAAGCAATGTCTAGTCAAGTCATCACAATGAGATAATTTAATTTTTCTACTAGCCTCCTATATCTCTCTAGATTATTAAAAGGATCACCAAATCTTTTGTCAAATAGACATTGGAAATCATCGGAGTACTATGCTGCCAATTTTCTAGTTTTTGCAAGCAAATCAAGGACATGCTTTCTCTGGGATAGAAAAATACCCTTCTTACTTCTTATTACTTTAACTCCCAAGAAGTATTTCAACTGGCCTAAGTCTTTTGTGTGAAATCTAGAATGCAAAAAAGACTTGAGAGAAGAAATCCTTGCATCATCACTACCTCTAATGACAATGTCATCTACATACATGTAAGGAGAATAATGCCAATTTCTAATTGTTTGTAAAAAACTAAATGATCACATTTGCTCTTATTCGATCCAAACTCCTGAACTACCTCACTAAACTTGCCAAACCAAGCACGAGGACTTTGGTCCAAACCATACAAAGATTTTTTTAGATGACAGACCTTCCCATACTCCCCCTGAGCAACAAAACTAGGTGGTTGCTCCATATACACACTTCTTCTTGGAGGTCACCATGCAAAAAGGCATTCTTGATATCCAACTACTGCAAGGGCCAATTATAATAGGTACCCATAGAAATGAACAAGCAAACAGAAGTGAGCTTCACAATCAAGGAGAAAGTATCAGAGTAATCCACTCCATAAGTTTGTGCATAGCCTTTAGCCACCAATCTGGTCTTAAGTCAAGCTATTGAGCCATCTACATTACATTTAACTACAATGATCCATTTGTATCCCACAGCCTTCTTGCCTTTGGGTAAATTCACCAGGTCCCATGTATGATTGTAATCAAGAGCTTTTATCTCCTCAATCATAGTATCATACCAATTAGGATGAGATAAGGCCTCTTTCACTGCCTTAGGAATTGAAACAGAGTCTAGAGAGGTAATCAAAGATATAGATGAAGGAGATAAGTGATCATAGAAAACAATATTAGCAATGGAATAATTAGGTCTAAGAAGGGTGCATTGACGTGTACCTTTACAAAGACCAATAGGTTTATCAAGGTCATTTGGTGAAGGATCAAATGACAAAGGTTCTGGTGCAGCACATGTATCATTGGCCTCTTGCCTCCTAAAATAAACTTGAATAATTGGTGATCTTGCTGGAGTTGGAGGTTTATCATCAATGGATTGCTTAATAGAAGACACTTCAATAGTTGACTGCTCAGCTAGAGATGCCACCTTTGATTGCTTATTTGGTGATATGATTATGTAGATTAGCCATCTTTCTTCCTTCCCTTTACTAGGAGGCATGGTCAGTGAGGAGAAAAATGGTGTTGTCTTAAAAAAGACCACAACAATTGAGCCAAGTATCTGTTAAGTTCTAGAGAATAGCACCGATAACCATTTTGGAGACAAGAGTATCCTAGGAATACACACTTTAATGCTTTGAGATCTAGTTTAGTAATGTGGGGCTGTACATCACGAACATAGCATGTGCTACCAAACACCCATGGCTCAACTAGAAATAATGTTTTGTTAGGAAACAAAACATTGTAGGGAATATCTCCACCAAGAACTTGAGAAGGCATACAATTAATCAGAACACTAGCTGTAGAAATAGCATCCACCAAAAATTGCTTAGGGACTTTCATCTTAAACAATAAAGCACGAGCAATCTCCAAAAGGTGCCTATTCTTCCTCTCTGCTAACCCATTTTGTGTTGGTGTGTCAACACAAGAAGATTGATGAAGAATCCTTGTTGAGTCATATAATTCTGAAATGTTTCTGACATTATTCTTTAGCATTATCACTTTTAATATATGTACATAAATATTGAACTGAGTCATAATTTCAGCATAGAAAGCAAAGAAATGAGAAAACACCTCTAAATGATTCTTCATAAAATAAATCTAGGTCATTCTAGAAAAATCATCTGCAAAAGTAACAAAGCATCTAAACCCTGTTTTAGACAAGATTGGACATGGACCCCAAATATCTAAATGAACTAATTCAAAAGCAAATTCAGCCCATTTATTTATTCTAGGACTCAATGCACTATGATGATGTTTGCCAAAATGACAATATTCACACTTCACTAAAGTTACATCATGAAAATGGGGGCACAACTTCTTCAAAATAGGTAGAGAAGGATGTCCCAATCTACAGTGTCCTTCAAATGGAAAGACGACACTAAAGCATGCAACTAACTTAGACACCCATGCATCAAGAACATAGAGACCATTTGATACATGTCCCTTACCAATAGCAAACAATATCACTATTTCCTCCTCTATTATTATTCCTTTTTCCAGATCATTCACCCTTCCTCCTTTAGCAACAAGCGCACTAGACTATTGATTGGATGGAGTATTCTCTATGCATAGTACCTAACTAAAGACCTCTTGGAGAGAGGTGACCTCAAAACTAGAAAGAATCTAGGATTTGACAGTTTCAAATTCAAAGGGAAGGCTAGCCAAAAAACTCATTATTGCCATTTGTTCTCTCTAAGCTTGCTACGCCTTGACATTAGTACTAAATGGCAAGAGCATATTCAGTTCCTCATAAGTCTTTTTGAATTTCATAAAGTATGCTATGAGGACTTAGTTTCTTTCTCAACATGATAAAAAGCCTTGCTTACATCATAAATTCTAGACACATTTCCTTTACCAGAATATAAGAACTCCAAATATTCATGTCAACTCCTTAACAAACTCACAGTGATTAACCAAACCAACAACTTTAATTTTAATAGAATTTATAATTTGCAAGAACAATTTAGCATCATCTTTGAGCTAAGTTTGTCTAGTATTGTCAATTAAGGGATCTTGAATCAAATGATCATCTTTTTGAGCACTCCACAGATAAATCCTAATAGTTCTACTCCACTCCAAATAATTAGTGCCATTTTGCTTATGCTCAGTGATTTTAGACATAGTAGAAACCAGTTCAGCCTTAATATCACCCATATTAGATAAGTTTCACACCCTAAAAGGTTCTTCAAACAAAAGATGCAAAAAACTTCAAGTTCAAGGTTGATGCAATATTCTAAGTACTCAAACAAGCCTAACCACACAAAACAGTAAACAACACCTACACTTCTAAAGCAACAAGAATAGGAGAACCCTCAAACTGATGCTGTATGACCACAACACCACCAAATTGATGTTGTATGACCACAACATCATCAGAGTCAGACTGAAGATGATGGTTCGTGAAGCCCACTCACGAACAACCTAGTCGCCAGACTTTGAGGACTGGCCAAAAATAAGATTACACACCTTCTCAAGGTGGCAATGAGAGGTAATTGTCACCGAAGATGGTAATCCTAGGTAAACAATTCAAAAACTTGAAAAACAGTGAACCAAAATAACCCAGAAAAAAAAAGGAAATGAGCCTAAGGCTCTCTGATACCATGAAAAAGACAAAAAATATAGAACAAAAAGAAGAATACTTTCTGATGATTATATTGAAATAGAAAAGGCCTATATATATACACTTATAGGAAGACTAACTAAGGAAATAAATCAAACAAATGCCCCACAAATATGCCCATATAATCTCTACAAATCTGCCCCTATAATCATGCTAGCTAACTTAGGAAGGTCAACTATAGAGAACATATATAGCAAATATATAGATTCTATAACACTTTAGAGGGAGAGGGATCAATTAACAATGACAGTACAGAAGCTCAGTCAAGACTTAGCAAAGGTGAGAAAATGAAAATTTCATACACTTTGTGCTTTTTTCTTTATTTTTTTTAGGCATGTGTCTAATTTGTCTACTGCATATTTTTGATTCATTTTTCTATTCCCAAATTTATAAGAAGTTCATGTTGCCCATAAACAGGAAATTTTCTATAGCATGTGTATGTATTTTCTGTCCTACTATGAAACGTATCTTGCCTTTATTAGGATAGGAATCTTTCTTCGTTAACATAATTTGAAATAGGACCCTTTTCAAACTTATCAGTAAATTTATGTCTTCTATACAACTTGATTCTGTATAAAAGTAAAAAATCACCATGTAAGTAGATTGTGAAATACTACATCTTTTTCTCTTTTTACCTCTAGACATGAATGCTTCTTTTCTTTTGTATTTGATAGGTGGTGACATTTAAGAGACAACTAATGTAGTCCTTGAATGATGACAATCCGCTGGTAAGAAATTGTTATAAATTCATCTTTGGTATTTGTTCTTACATTTGAGTTCGCCTCTGAGAATAACCATTATTATTCTCCTAAAGAAGTTCAATTTTCTTTGTTCCATTTTCCTTTTCACTTTTGGGACTACAAGATGAAACTATTAATATTGAAACCTATGATCAAGTTGTTCCAAAGGCATATCCTGATAATGGTACTTTCCACTTCATTGATTGTTCATTAATGTAACCTGTCCAATGAATTCACTTGCATAACATTGCTTATTCTTTTGTTAGTGGTGCTAAATTTTCCTTTCTATGATTGTTATCATTTCACTTTGTATTGCTTATGGATGATGAAGCAACTGATGATTGTTTCTTGGCAATACTATTATATCTCCCGTTGGGCATAATCTATCATCTTTTGGTTATATTAAATTGGTATGCAACATTGTAGAAATACCACCTAGTGGTGAGTCTTGTACACAACATCAACATCTTATCATCAT
Source organism: Dicorynia guianensis (assembly GCA_037013595.1). Taxonomy (NCBI): domain Eukaryota; kingdom Viridiplantae; phylum Streptophyta; class Magnoliopsida; order Fabales; family Fabaceae; genus Dicorynia; species Dicorynia guianensis. Next base: position 14,596,602 of record JASUAB010000012.1, on the reverse strand, counting down.
AATACAATCCCCTCTCCCTATAATTTTCATGAGTATTGCTACTTGCACAAAAGGTTTTGTGCACAAAGAGTAAGCACAACTTGTAAATTCTATAAAATTGATGAGTAATTGAACATTATTTAGTTCTACAATTTATGTCTATACTAGTTAGTCATTAGTTTTATGAAAGTTACTCATTAGCTATATGAAAGTACAAATCACAATTAAACTTTGTGCACAAAACCTTTGTGTGCAATTAGGTTTACTCATTTTTCACACACGCACACATATATATCATAGGAAACAAATCACTAGCCATAAGTTTTGGTCTTTGCATAGAAACAAGTTCATGTGGTTTCATTAATTGCAAGACCATCTCAAGGATGATACAACCATTAAAGACTTGGGTGGTCATCCAACCTCATCAAGTCACAACCGAAAAGTTATTTGATGGCCTCACCAAGCTTAGTATTAGTCGACTATAATATAATTCAATCTTTGATTCTTTGTTTATGCATAGGGTTTCAGTCTTACCAATGTAAAGGACTTTAATCCCTTTATGACTGATTCACTAACTACCTCTAAATTGGTCTTTAATTTGTCCAAACCTCCATATAACTGTCAATTGATGGCCAATAAACTTAGACTTTATCTACCTTTATATGTCAAATTTCTATCTAATGCTTTAAGCTTCAAAGCTTATTAAATGATAATATTAAATTTAACAAAATTATGTTGACCAACTACTTAACCATGTTTAAAAAGTATATCCTCTTTGAATCTATTGAGTTGATTGTTAGTCAACACTTAACACTAATATGAGAGGTGGAGTGTAAATTCAAGCCAACTTTGGAGTTTTGTGTTATATAGACAAACCTTGGGGGTGGTGAGTATAATTGACTCTTTTTTAATTTTCAAACTATGGTGATGCCAACTCAAGACATGTCATATTGTCTTATGTACCATTGATATTTTTTTTTCTGCTTCATTTATTTGGTAGTTATGTAATGATATTGTCTAAGGATATCAATGGTCTTATAACTTCAAGAAATACATCATCCAAAGTTGGAGTATGTGTCTTGAAAATAAAGTCAATTGGTTTAGGTTTATTTTCAGCTTTACTTATTTCTCATGATGGGAAAATTTGAGTTAGTGGCTAGCATATGTTCATGTGCATGCTACTAGATCATATGTTAAAAGGCCATATGGGATTGACAAGTACTTTTGGCCACTAAAGGGCTTGATCTTAAATTTTGTCTATGTTCATCATCATCATCATTATTTTTAATTTTACTCTCTTATCTAGTTATATTGTGCTGAATCTTCGTTGTATTTCATTTGTATAATTTGCTATTATGTTTGGACATACTGCCATAGTCAAAATGATTTAATCTTACAAATTGTTAACATGTTTTTGTCATTCCTTACACGACAGTACCCAAGAAAAAGTAAGAAATTAGGAATCAACCTTACAAAATCTCTTAAGTTAGTTTTGTTCATTACTATATCTTTTCATTAAATTCTATGTCTTTTCTTGGATCACATTTTTTTTCTTAGTTTGCTTAGTGTAGACACCTAATTTTGTCCGGCCCACTTCTAAAAACTTTAATATAAATTAGAAATTCAAACTTAAACTAAAAAAATAACAAAATAAAATAAGATTAAGCCCAAAATTAAACCTAACCAAAATCTAAACTAAATGAGCCCAAACCCAAAATTAAAACCCAATCCAAGAAAAATGAAAAATAAAACCAAAAATCTAATAAATTGAAAAAAATCAGAAAAATCAAATAAATCCAAATTAATTTAGAAAAATAAAGATAAACTCAAGGAAAATCAGAAAATGAAGATAAGTTCAAAGAAAATAAAAAATGAAGATAAAAGAAAATCAGAAAAATGGAAGAAATAAATAAAAGATAGGATAAGATAAAAATCTGAAATCTAAAAGATAAATAAAATGTTAGAATTAAAAAGATAAGAAGATAAAAATTAGATGTTAAGATAAGATTAGGAAACAAAAGTTAAAGTAAAGGACAAACTCTAAATTCAGGAATTATAAAAACACTCTCACGGCACAACACAGGCGGGGGGGAGGCTTCACGTAAAAGAAAAGAGGAAAAACTTACAACCAGAAAAGCCAAACGTAGCACTTTCATTTTGCCAAAGAGTTTCAGCCTTGAACCCGTCACTTTCATCCACACACACACGCAAGAATTTGAACACACACAGGAAAACATTCAGCAAAACGTGAAATCCTACTACACTCTCACCCAGGTAGCCAAAGAGAAACTTAGCACTCCACCTACACTTAACTGCACCTTAGTACCCAAACCAAGAGAGTTTACAACCGGGAGAAGTTACGGAACAAGAGAAACGCATGAAAACTTGAAAACTTTTCACTGCACTCTTGCACTCCACGGCTCTACGCACAGGAGAGCACGCTCGCACGGAAAAAGCTTGCTCACGCCAGCACCCACGTTCATTCCACTTCACACAACCAGCCACAACACTTACGGGAAACACACATGCATGCACGCAACCGTCAGCCACTGCACACCGGACTCACTGCACTCATGAAGCCAACGGAATACGAAACTCCTTGCATCCTGTAAACCAGCACCCACTGCACTCCTTACTTTCCTACCCTGACCTCACACTCCCCACTCAAAACGTTCACTGTCGCTGCCATCAACTTGGGCTTCACCGTCGCTGTCACCACTAGCCGTTTCTTTCCGCCTCACCGCCTTGGCTGAAACTTCCTTGCTCGCTGCCATTGAGTTGTTGCAACCATCGTTCGCTGATCGTTCTTCGTCCTTATTGAGAATACAGAAGCCGAGGGCGAGGCTTCCACCGGCACTGCATCTCCATTTGTTACCGTCGGAAGATTGAAGACGGAAACTCCTTCCTAGGACCAGCATGGTAGAAGGTTTTGTTGGAGTTGAATCAAGCACCATTCAATAGTTGAAAAGGTATGGTTGTCTGAGACCCATATAGCTGTAGTGATTATAATGCGCAGTCTTGGTGACTAGTTCTTGATTTCTTAGGAAAATTGATTAAGTTTATATTTCTAAATTTATGTTGATTAAACTGAAATTTGTGGTAGCATTCTTAACTCAAGTTACTGTGATTTGAATATTGGTCTAATCTTAGGAAGATCCAAAATTGTTCATATTATCATGAAATGTTTGGTGTTAGGAAATCTCATAGCCCATTTTAATTTTGATGGCTTTGAATTGTAATCATATGTGATGATGAATTTGAGGCTTTGGTTAATTTTAAATATTAGAACTTATTTATTTCAAATGTAATGGTAGGGACTCAAAGAAATTGCACATGTGCCTGATCTTATAATTAAGGAGATTTTTTTTAAAATTATTTTTAAAACCCTGATCTGGAATAGAGATGAGATTTTCTTAAAATTATTCTTAAAAATCCTGGACTGGAATAGGAAGGGAATTTTTTTAAATTATTTTTAAAACCCTGGACTGGAATAGGAAGGAGATTTTCTTGTAAATATTTTTAAAACCCTGATCTGGAATAGAGATGGGATTTTCTTAAATTATTTTTAAAACCCTGGACTGGAATAGGAAGGGGATTTTCTTGTAAATATTTTTAAAACCCTGATCTGGAATAGAGATGGGATTTTTTAAATTATTTTTAAAACTCTGGACTGGAATAGGAAGGGGACTTTTTCTCAAAAATTATTTTCATCCCAATCCGGAATGGGCAGGGATTATTTTTAAAAATATTTCTTTTAAAAAAATCTATTTTAAAAAGACCAACATAAATTAATTAAGATAAATTAATAAGATCATTTTTGGTACCGAAAGGGCGTTTAGGGTGCTAATACCTTCCCTAAAACGTAACCAACCCCCGAACCCAATTTCTAAAACGTAGACCATTTTTAATTAGGTGTCCGATCTCACCTTTAAATAATTTAGATCGGTGGCGACTCCAAAACAAATGTTAGGGTCAACACTTAGTATATTCAATCATAGCATTTCATTTTGGTTTAGTTTTTTTCAAAAATTTTTAGATTTTACCTGCATATTAGTTTGACAATATTGATTGGGGCTGCATAGATTGTTGAACTCAGATGAACAACTTTTGAATGAAATACTAATGCTAAATATTTCCTCAGAGTGGTCAAGATATGGAGTTAATTTGGATCTTAAAAATGCCCATACTTAAATGCTTCCTTGACTTATATGGTTGACATGGAAATTCTTTATTGAGCTATCCCTTTCCTTCTTATAAATGAAACTATTTGAACCTTACCATTCACTAGAATTTGGCCCCAAAGAGAAAAGAAAAACTATTCTCTAGTTCTAGTTTTGAGTGAAATTTTCCTTTAACTTAAGAAACTGAAAGGAAATATATTCCACCTGCTGTAATGCATTTAAGGGGTCCTATAATTTGATAGAAAAGATAATTATAGATTATCCCTTTATATTGTATTTATTAGAGCCATGGAAAACCTTTTTGAGACCACAAAATAGCCATTTTAAGCATTAAATCTTTTGTTGAGGTTGTGGAGTTTCTATATTATGTATATTTCAGAAGATCTACTTACTATTCAGTCACTAGTTTTGGGGAATTAATGTATTTTCCTGTAAGAAAGACACTTCAATTACATCTTTTGCCTAAAAGGTAGAAATGACATATTCTAGTGTTTCTTTTGGTTGGGAATGTTTTGCTATATGCTTTGCAGGTCTTGTTTTTATGGCATTTAGCCCGAGTCATTCATGTTCACTCATTAGATTGCTTTATGGTGAAAAATAGAGTGATGGAGAAGCATCAACTACCCTTCAGTATTATTGCATTTACTTCATTGCTTTGGCTATGAATGGTTAGTGATTTACCTTGTCTCTTGTTGCTTGATGATTTTTTGTCTACCTAAATTGATTTATGGTTTATAAGAAAAGCTACATTCTTAATATGTCTTGTGGCTCTTCATGAAACCACATTTAATTATTCTTTACTTCATTTCATCTTTTGGGTGCATTGGAGTTTGGCACTTTACTCTTTAGACTTGGTTAGAAGGAGTCCATGGGAAGACATGTTCTCAAAAAGTGAGAATTTTTTGTGTATTATATTTCAAAAGAATGTGGGGTTTGTATACTTAGATATAGTCATGGATGAACCGATGAAGTAGAGAAAGCTAAAGCTATTGATCGCTTTTGTTTACTAAAAGGAAAATCTATAGTTCTATCATCTTTATGGAAAATGATGTTTGGTGAGGAAGGACATTCATTTTGATGGAAAGATGATGGTAAATAGGGGATTTGACATGCTAAGTGCATACATGGTAAAATAAATAAAAATTAAGCATAGAAATGATGCGTTTGGTCCTAATTTTGGATAGTGTCATGTCGTGAGTGTAAGCATTTTAAGATTACTGGTATGTAACTAATGAGCATATGATGGCGAGAAAAGGAATTTGAAGTATAACATTAGATAGAACTGAATGGCAAGAAAAAACGCAAAACAATAGAGCATAAAGGTTAGGGGGAACTTTCATGTGTCTGTTTCTTAAATATTGTTATGTATCTAATCCCAACAATTTTATTAGAGTGTATTTCATAGGATATGCTATTGGTGTTCTTGGTGAATTTGTTTAGCTATTTAGTGGTGTCATTCATAGCTATGAATTACATAAATGCTTATTAACTTGTTCCTTATTACTTTTCCGCTAATGCATTAGCTATGTTCATCATAAACAATTAGTATATTGTCTATAAATATTTTGAATCCACATTCCAATAATTCCATTATTTATGTATATATTTTCCTTGTTAATTATTGCCTATAATTATTTTGTTAATTAATTAGAACATTAGATAGAACTAAATGGTAAGAATAAAAGAAAAACAATAGAGCATAAAGGTTGGAGGGAACTAAATGAATAAATGAAAGGAAGACAATTAAATAAAGTAAATATTCTATCTCATTTGTGTAGGAGAAATTCTTCTTACACACCCAAAATCCACATTGAAAAAAACAAGACAATTTGTGTACTGTACAGGTGATCTATTCACCTACAAGTAAGGATTTCAATGATTTTGGGTGTGGAGTAGCTTTATTCTTAGGGTTATTCTTTACTTTAATAGTTTTAAATTATACATAAGATTTTGTTAGCATATTGATTCTGTGTTCCTTTTTAGGATCTTTACATCTAAATGTAGGTTTTTGAAATCCATGAAAACTATAGTACTGTGCTATTATTGAGATTGTGAAGAGCAATAATTGATTTGGAAATTTGAGTATACTGTGGTCATTATTCATTGAATTTTTTATTGGTTACTCTTGGTTATGGCACTAAACCAACTTCTATGCCTAATTAATGAGAAATTTCATTTTCAACTACTATTTCATGTTTATGAGTTGTATGTTTTGTTATAGACATAATAACTTATAAATCAATTGCATCATTGAATGGGTAATTGGTCAATGACATGATTCTCCCACTAATTATATTTATGTTTCTTCTAGAAACATTGGTGAAGAAAGTCCATGGATGCTAGATATCTCTAAAGTAACTTCTGCTAGACATGTAACAAAAAATTTGAACAAGAAATAAAATACAAGAGTAGCTGAAAACAAGTGTGGTTACTATTTTAGCCATTAGTAGCATAACATGTATTTATAGTGCGAATGCTTTGTAATCTAATAGACAATGCTTAATTTGTTAGTTTAGGGATGCATCATTATTTAATGTTACTTAGATATCCTTACATGGATGGCTATTAACATTCAGAATGAATCTGGTTTTCATTGCATCTTTCATCAATGCAGTTGCAACCATTCTTAGTTACAATCATTCTTCCATCTTTTCATTATTTGTTAGGAGAATATTATAAATGTTCATAAAAGTTGTTAAAATATGATACTTTTCAAAATAAATTATTTTCTTAAAGTTACCACTATTTTTTTTTTTGTTAAGCTAATATTGTATGTATATTCACATGTAATTGAAAGTAGACATGTTTCATTGTTAATGTCAATGTATTTGACTTCCTTAACTACCATAACTGATGGTAATGCCTTTGTTGATTAGTACTACCACATGTTGCATGAAAGCACTAAGTTTGTGCATAGGTATTACGTTTGGTCTTCCTGAGAAGAATCAGATCATGGGTACTACAACAACAATGCAAGTGAGTTATCTCTCAACACTTATCCCTCCACTCAATGCATGCACATGCATGCATGTCTTTTTGTTTCTACTCATGCATATTCTTATGGACACACATCTTCTTGTTTTGATGCATACACATATATCCTTTGTGTCCTAGTTACTTCTTGTTTCCCTATGGGCTTATTCATAACTTTGTTGTGATATACATTTCTATGATTGGGTTATATAAGAACTCTTTCTCTTTCTCTCTCCCCCCTAAAACTTATTTCTCTATCTTGCTCTCTCTAAAAGTTCTTTCCCTTTCTCTCTCTCTTACCAAAACTTATGTCTCTATCTCTTCCTCTTTCTTCTTCTCTTTCCTCCTTGCTCTTTATAAAACTCTCTCTCTCTCTCTCTCTCTCTCTCTCTCTCTCTCTCTCTCTCTCTCTCTCTCTCTCTCTCTCTCTCTCCCGTTCTCTTTTCCTTTCCCTCTCCAAAACTTCAATCTCTCTGTCTCCCCAATTTTCTTTTCTGTTCTCTCACTAAAATTGCTCTCTCTTGCTCTCTTGTTTTATCAGAAACTTCTCTCTCTCCCTCTTTCTCCACACTTCCTTTCCCCTTATGATTTTGACATTAATGTGCTTTAAAATTTTTATGAAGGAGAAATTATGGTTGATCGGTTATGTGTTGTGTTTCTTTGAGGATTGCTCAGTTTTTCAATAGTTAATTCTCTTTAGTTTTACAGTGGAGTAGTATTTGAAGAAATTTAATACATTGTTACCTTTGATGTTCTATTATTTTATTCTTTGTAAGCTGATAGACAATGCTTAATTTGTTAGCTTAGGGATGCATGATTATTTAATGTTACTTAGAAATCCCTTACATGGATGGCTATTAACATTCAGAATGAATCTAGTTTTCTTTGCATCTTTCATTAATGCAGTTGCAACCATTCTCAATTATGATCATTCTTCCACCCTTTCAGTATTTGTTAGGTGGATATTATAAATGTTCATATAAGGTGTTCAAATATGATACTTTTTATAATAAATTATTTTCTTAAAGTTACAACTATTTCTTTTGTTCAGCTAATATTGTATGTATCTTCACATGCAATTGATAGTAGACATCTTTCATTGTTAATGTCAATGTATTTGACTTTCTTAATTGCCATAAAGGATGGTAATGCCTTTGTTGATCAGTACTACCATATGTTGCATGAAAGTGCTAAGTTTGTGCATAGGTATTATCGAGATATAAGTAAGTTTGGTCTTCCAAAGAGCAACCGGATCATGGGTACTATAACCACAATGCAAGTGAGTTATCTCTCTACACCTACCCCTCCACTCTATGCATACACATGCAAGCATTTCTTCTTATTTCTATTCTTGCATATTCATATATACACACATCTTTCTATTTGGATGATGCACATATATCCTTTGTGTCCTAGTTGTTTATTGTATCTTTGTGGGTTTATTCATAACTTTGTTGTAATAAAAATTTCTATGATTGGGTTGTATAAGAACTCTCTCTCTCCCTCCTAAACCTTCTCTCTTTGTCTTGCTTTCCCTAAAACTTCTCTCCCTTTCTCTCTCTTACCAAAATTTATGTCTCTATCTTTATCCCTCTCCCCTTCTCTTTCCTCCTTAATCTTTCTAAAATTTCTCTCTCTCTCTCTCTCTCTCTCTCTCTCTCTCTCTCTCTCTCTCCTCCCTTCTCTTTTCCTTCCCTCGCTAAAACTTCAGTCTCTCTATCACCCCAATTTTCTTTTCCCCTCTCTCACTAAAATTGCTCTCACTTGAACATCTCTCTCTTGGTTTCTTGTTTTCTCTCAAACTTCTCTCTTTCCCTCTCTTTTTCCCATTCTAAAACTTTTCTCTCACCATAGTTGCTATCCCTCTCCCTCTTTCTCTACCCTTCCTTTTCCCTTTATCCATGATTTTTGACATTGATGTGCTTTAGAAATTTAATGAGGGTGAAATTATGGTTGATTAGTTATGTGTTGTCTTTCTTTGAAGCATTGCTTGTTTTTTCAATAGTTAATTGTCCAAGCTTTTGCATTTGCTAAATGTGTTGCCATTTGGTTTTATAGCAGAGTTGTATATTAAGAAATTTAGTACATTGTTATCCATGATGTTCTATTATTTTATTCTTTGTAATCCAATAGACAATGCTTAATTTGTTAGTTTAGGGATGCATTGTTATTTAATGTTAATTAGATATCCTTTACATGGATGATTATTAACATTCAAAATGAATCTAGTTTTCTTTGCATCTTTGATCAATGCAGTTGCAACTATTCTCAATTATGATCATTCTTCTATCTTTTCATTATTTGTTTGGAGGATATTATAAATGTTCATAAAAGGTGTTCAAATATAAGGCTTTTTATAATAAATTATTTTCTTAAAGTTACAACTATTTTTTTTTGTTCAGCTAATGTTGTATGTATATTCACTTGTAATTGAGAGTAGACATGTTTCAGTGTTAATGTCAATGTATTTGACTTTCCTAACTGCCATAAATGATGGTAATGCCTTTGTTGATTAGCACTACCACATGTTGCATGAAAGCGCTAAGTTTGTGCATAGGTATTATCAAGATACAAGTAAGTTTGGTCTTTTTGAGAGGAATAGGATTATGGGTACTACAACCTCAATGCAAGTGAGTTATCTCTCTACACCTGTCCCTCCACTCAATGTATGCACATGCATGCATGTCTTCTTGTTTCTATTCTTCCATACTCTTATGCACACACATCTTCCTGTTTGGATGCATACACATGTATCCTCTATGTTCCACTTGCTTCCTGTTTCCCGAGGGGGCTTATTCATAACTTTGTTGTGATATACATTTTTATGATTCACTTGTGTAAGAATACTATCTCTTTCTCTGCCCCCATAAAACCTCTCTCTATCTTGCTCTCTCTAAAACTTTTTTCCCTTTCTTTCTCTCTCTCTTATCAAAACTTATGTCTTTATCTTTGTTCCTCTCTCCTTCTCTTTCATCCTTGCTCTTTCTAAAATTTCTCTCTCTCTCTCTCTCTCTCCCTCTCTCTCCCCCCTTCTCTTTTCCTTTCCTTCTCTAAAACTTCAATCTCTTTGTCTCCCCACTTTTCTTTTCCCCTCTCTCACTAAAATTCCTCTCTCTTGAACTTCTCTTCCTCTTGCTCTCTTGTTTTATCTAAAACTTCTTTCTCTCCCTTTCTTTCCTGTTCTAAAACTTCTCTCTCACCAAAACTCCTATCTCTCTCCCTCTTTCTCTATCCTTCCTTTTCCCACTATGATTTTTGACATTGACGTGCTTTAGAATTTTAATGAGGGAGAAATTATGGTTGATTGGTTATGTTTTGTCTTTCTTTGAGGTAGTGCTTGTTTTCTTAATAGTTAATTGTCGAAGCTTTTGCAATTGCTAAATCCATTATCATTTGGTTTATAGTGGAGTGGTATTTTAAGAAATTTAGTACATTGTTTTCTTTGATGTTTTATTATTTTATTCTTTGTAATCCGATAGACAGCACTTAATTTGTTAATTTATTCCCATTTGGTTTTATGGTGGAGCAATATAATGAGTAAGAAATCTAGTAGAGCTCTATTATTTTACTCTTCTTTGTAATTCTATAGACATTACTGAATTTGTGAATCTGATAATGTTCAATTAGGAATGCATCATTATTTAATGTTACTTAGACATCCCTTACATGGATGGCTATTGACATTCCTTCTTGCATGATATAATAACACCTCATAAGAACACTTATAATATTTAGCTTAACAAATAATGAATAGATGGAATAATGATCATAATTGGGAATGGTTGCAACTTCATTGATGCAAGATGGGAAGAAAACCAATAAAAAAAAAAGTAGAGTTATTATATAATGCAACAAGTAATGTCAATACCCATCCATGTAAGGGATATCTAAGTAACATTAAATAATGATGCATCCCTAATTGAACATTATCAAATTCACAAAAAGCACTTCAAAGCAAGCTATAATCAAATTAAGTAGTGTCTACAAGATTACAAAGAAGAGTAAAATAATAGAGCTTTACTAGATTTCTTACTCATTATATTGCTCCACCATAAAACCAAATGGGAATAAATTTAGCAATTGCCAAAATCTTATAGAATTAACTATTGAAGAAGTAGGTAGAACCTCAAAGAAAGACAATGCATAATTGAGCAACCTTGATTTCTCCTCCATTAGGATTCTAAAACACATCAATGTCAACAATCACATATTACAAGAAGTATATACATATATAGAGAGAGAAAGAAGTTTTAGAGAGAGTGAAAGAGACAAGTTTTAGAGAGAGTGCTTTTATATCCCAATCATAGAAATGTATAGTACACAGAGTTATGAATATGCCTAGAAAGAAACAAGAAACCAATGCATTTATAGAAATAGGATGATGTGTGAATATATGAATATGCAAGAATCAAAATAGGAAGACATGTTGGACATAGAGAATGCATGTGCACATATAAAGTGGAGGAATGGGATATGGAGAGATTACTCACTTGCATTATGGTTGTAGTACCCATGATTCTGTTCCTCTCAAGATGACCAAACTTACTTTTATCCTAACAAAACATATACACAAGCTCAAGGCTTTCATGCAACATATGGTAGTACTAATCAACAAAGGCAGTATTGATGCATATGGCAATTAAGGAAGTCAATTTCATTTGCAAGTGAATGTACATATAGCATCAACTAAACCAAAAAAAAAAAAAAATAGTTGTGAAAATAATGTCATAAATGCATCATATTAAAACACCTTATATGAACACTTATAATATTTGGCCTAAAAAATAATGAATAGATGGAAGAATAATCATAATTATGAATAGTTATAGCTGTATTAATGGAAGATGGAAAGAAAACCAAATGGTAGCCTTGTCTAAAATGTTTCTCTAAGAGAGCAACTAATGTGTTTGAGTTAGACATCTTGTCATCCATTCAAGCCCAAATGGCAGCCTTGTCTAAGAAGCTAGATCAACTGAGTACAAATTCTATACAAGTATTGTCTTGTGAGTTATGTTGAGAGATAAGGCCCCTCTAACACAATAGAGTGTGAGCTATGTGTCTAATGTTAAAAGGCAATATAACCCATACTTTAATACTTATAATCTAGGGTAGAGCAATCATCCTAACTTTGGTTCGAATAACAACAATCAAGTTAGACCTCCTAGTTTTGGGTAGCCCCCTATGCAAAATCAAGAGAAAAAATCTAGCTTAGAGGAGTTGTTAGTCCAATAGCTAAGAATGATTCCATAAATGGTGAAAGAAAATCCATGCTTAACTCATATTTGGTAAAAACTTATTCTATTTGCGAAAGTCAATTTGCTTCTATTAGGGACTTAGAGAATAAAATAGGACAATTGGCTAGTGCTTTGAGTGTTAAATAACTAGGTAGTTTTTGTAGTGACACTAGGAACCAAGAGTGTAAGGCCATCACCTTAAGAAGTGGTAAGGTAGTCCCTTCTTTTAGTGAACCTAAGGGTGAATGTGACATGACTAGTAAAGGAGAAGGTAAGTGAAGCTATGAGCTAAGGCAGAAAGATGAGAGGAAGACAAGTGAGAATGAGAGTGAGATAGAAAAAGAGAAGAGGGTATGTTATGAAGAAGAAATGGTCCATGAGAGTTCTTGATGACTATACCCCACCACCTCCTTTTCCAAATGGGTTAGCAAAGAACCAAGTGGAGAAGCACTTCTCTTAGAAGTTTTTAATAAACTTCACATTAACATACCCTTTGCATCAATGCCTTAGGGCAAATGCCTTCCTATGTTAAGTTTATGAAATAGATCCATTCTAGGAAGAGGTGTCTAGAGGACTTTGAGACCATAACTGTCACTGAAGAATGTAGTGTTGTTCTTCAAAAAAAGCTTCCACCAAGCTTAAAGATACAGGTAGCTTCATCATTCCTTGCACCATAGGGAATTAATACTTTGGGAGAGCCTTGTGTGACTTAGGAACTAGTGTTAACCTTATGCCTTCATTTGCTTTTAAAAGATTGGGTTTAGGTGAGGCTAAGAAAACCACTGCCATTCTTCAATTAGCTAATAAGACCCTTAAGTATTCAAGAGTTATAGCAAAGGATCTCTTAGTAAAGGTAAACAAACTCATTCTTCCAAGTGATTTCATAGTTTTACATATGGCAGAGGACAAGGAAATCTCTATAATCTTAGGAAGACCTTCTTAGCCACGGGGAGGACTTTGATAGATGTGCAAGAATTGACTGAGAGTTTTAGACCAAGAAGTAAAGTTTAGCATGTTTAAGGCTCTGGATGTACCTAGTGAGGCTAAGGAGATCAATAGATAGATGTAGAAGACTTAGCCTTAATTTCACAACCAAAACATTCACTAATAGCTGCCAATTTTAATACCAAAAGCCTTGAAAATAATGGGGCAGCCACACATGTGGATTTTTTGGGTGTGAATGCTTGGTTGAATGGGAGAAAAATTCACTATGAATTATTTGATCCCCTTGGAACCCAAGACTTAGCTAAGTCATTCTTTGAAAAGCCTCCAAACTTAGTGTTAAACCCATTGCTTAATCACCCAACTCTTGTATCCTTAGGGGTTGCATCTATAATACCTTTGAAAATTTCTTCTCCTTTTGATTGTGAATAGAAAAAGAAGCCCCTTGGGGATTTAAGCAAGTGGAAAATGATAGTAGATTGGTCTACACCATTTGTTAGAGGAAAGCCATAGGAATTAGAGGAAAAGTCAAGCTAAGGACTATAACTTAGAATTATTTCTCTACCCTTCTTTGCATGTGATTTTTTTTTTCATGTTTTTAAAGTGTTTTTGTAGTTTCATTCTACTATGATTCAATATTTTTAGGTTGCTTTTAGAAATATTTTCTTTGTTTTCATTAGGTTTTTAGGCTAACAAAAGGAATAAGAAGAAGGACAAAGTGCCTCTCGCTCTAGCTAAGAAGCCAATGCTTATTTAGTTTGGGAAGCCAAGGCACAGTGCCTACACCCAAGTGCAGCACCCTTATTTAGCTAAAGTTCTTCTTCCTTCTATTCCATTTTTTATCCAAACATTGAGGAAAATGTTCAAGAAGTATTTAAGTAATTAGAATTTCAATCTCTATAACAACATAATCCATGGTAGCTCTCCTATAGATAAGCTCTATAGAATATTCTTCTATGGATGCAAATGATACGAAGTACTGTTTGAGAGATGTGTGCAATGGTTTTGGATGACTTTTTTTATGGATTTTTACATTTTTTTCCTATACATTTTAGATGCTTAAGGGTACCCTGTAGTATGTTATATATGCCTAATAAATTACAACCTTTACAAAAATAAAGATTTAAGACAATTTATTTTGGAACTTTTGTTTAGTTTCATGTTTATCATAATTTTTAATTTGTTGAACTATATTTCTTTACAAGTGATTACATTGCATAGTGAGAATATATTGAATATGCAAAAACCAAATGTAATAAGAAACTTCTGTAGTTTAAATTTGACAACTACATGGCCAACATGTGCAGTTTATATTTGACAGCAGCATAGCCACTGTAAAAATGAGATTATGAAGCATTGTTACAACTATGGATGCATATGATCCTTAGAAAAAAAATTACTATCATATTTCAATTTTTCCTCTACCAAGAGAAACTATGTTAACAAATTTTACGTGAGTATATTCTGTCCCGTACAGTATTGTGTTGAATCTATCCACAGCTTGACAAGTTCTTGTAATTTGTGAATTTTGACATTGATGTGTTTTAGAATCCTAATAGAGGAGAAATTAAGGTTGCTCCATCATGTATTTTCTTTCTTTGAGGCTCTACTTGATTCTTCAATAGTTAAGATTTTGGCAATTGCCAAATCCATTCTCATTTGGTTTTACAGGGGAGCAATATAATGAGTATAAAGTCTAGTAGCGCTCTATTATTTTACTCTTCTTTGTAATTCTATAGATACTACTTAATTTGATTTTAGCTTGCTTTAAAATCTTTTTGTGAAACCAATAATGTTTAGTTAGGGATGCATCATTATTTAATGTTACTTAGATATCCCTAACATGGATGGCTATTGACATTCCTTGTTGCATGATATAATAACCCTGATTTTTTTTCTTATTGGTTTTCTTCACATCTTCCATCAATGAAGTTGCAACCATTCTTAATTATAATCATTCTTCCATCTATTCATTATTTGTTAGGCTAAATATTATAAGAGTTCATATAAGGTGTTTAAATTTGATGCATTGTATGATAAATTATTTTGTTCAAGTCATAATCCCTTTTTTCTTTTTTCATTTCCCTATTATTCATTGGAAACCTTTGTGGCTTATTCTCAATATCAACATTGATCCTTCATAGCCTGCTATTTTGTTATAGTTGTGAATTGCTCTTAAATGTAAATAAATTTCATTTTCTTTTTTCATTGGTTTTCTTCCCATCTTCCATTAATGCAATTGCAACCATTCCCACTTATGATCATTCTTCTATCATTACATTATTTGTTTGGAAAATATTAGAAGTGTTCATAAAAGGTGTTTCAATATGATGCATTTTATGAT
This sequence comes from Dicorynia guianensis, assembly GCA_037013595.1. Taxonomy (NCBI): domain Eukaryota; kingdom Viridiplantae; phylum Streptophyta; class Magnoliopsida; order Fabales; family Fabaceae; genus Dicorynia; species Dicorynia guianensis. The sequence goes on along the minus strand of JASUAB010000012.1, from coordinate 14,580,949 downwards.
AAATTATTTTCACAATCATTTTTTTTGTTCAGCTGATGTATGTATATTCACATGCAATTGAAATTAAATTCCCTAATTACCATATAGGTTGGTAATGCCTTTGTTGATTAGTACTACCATATGTTGCATGAAAGCCCTGAGCTGTGCATATGTTTTATTAGAATACAAGTTTGGTCATCTTGAGAGGAATGAAATCATGGGTACAACAACCATACTACAAGTGAGTTATCTCTCTTTACCACTATCCCTTTGCTCCATGTGTGCACATGCATTCTCTATGTCCTAGCATGTCTTCTTGTTTCTATTCTAGCATATTCATATGCAGTGGCTTCCTATTTTTTTGTGGGCATATTCATAACTGTGTACTATACATTTCTATGATTGAGTTATATAAGCACACTCTCTCTCCTTTCTAAAACTTCTCTCTCTCTCTCCCTCCCTCTCCCTCTCTCTCATTTCTATGCATGCAGTGGCTTCCTTTTTTTTTATTGGTATATTCATATCTATGCATATCTGCCACTCTCATGAATGAGGCATTAATTATAGCATAGGTTTTCTTTTCAATTTTTTATATATCATTCATTTGTAACGGGATACTTTTTATACTCTATTTAACAATATTGTGTTGTATCTTTCTGCAATTGAACTGATTCTTCTAATTTGTAATTTTTGACATTGATGTGCTTTAGAATCCTAATTAAGAGAAATTAAGGTTGGTTGATTGGTAGCATTGTCTTTTGTTGAGGCTCTACTTGTTTCTTCAATAACTAATTCTAAGATTTTTGAAAATGCTAAATTCATTACCATTTGGTTTTAGAGAGAAGTAGTATAGTGACTAAGAAATATAGTTGATTGTTATCTTTGATGCTCTATTATTTTAGTCTTTGTAATTTGATAGAAACTACTTAATTTGATTTTAACTTGCTTTGAAGTGTCTTTTTTAAAGGGGCACATCATTATTAAATCTTATTTTATATCCTTTACATGGAACGCTATTGACATTTCCTACTACAATATAGAATTTATCTAATTTTCTTTTCTTATTGGTTTTCTTCCCATCTTCCATTAATGCAATTGTAACCATTCCCAATGATCATCTTTCTTCCATCTATTTATTATTTGTTAGGCTAAATATTACAAGTGTTCATATAAGGTGTTTAAATATGACGCATTTTATGATAAATGATTTTCATAACCATTTTTTCTTGTTCAGCTGATGTTATTGTATATTACTTGCAATTGAAATTGGCTTCCCTAACAACCATATAGGTTGGCATTGCCTTTGTTGATCAGTACTATCATATGTTGCATGAAAGCCCTAAGCTTGTGTTTATGTTTTGTTAGGATACAAGTAAGTTTGGTCATCTTGAGAGGAATGGAATCAAGGACACTAGAACCATAATGCAAGTGACTAATCTCTCTCTACCCCCATCCCTTTACTCTATGCATGCACATACATTCTCTGTGTCCTAGTAGGTCTTCTTGTTTCTATTCTTGTATATTCATATGTACACATCTCTTCCTATTTCTATGGATGTAGAGGCTTCTTGTTTCTTTTTGGGCATATTCAAGCTTTGTCTACTACATATTTCTATGATTGGGTTATATAAGCACTCTGTCTCTCTCTGAAACCTCTCTCTTTCTAAATATTCTCTTTTTGTTGCACTCTTCCTTTCTCTAAAATTTCTTTCTCTCACCAAAACTTCTATCTATCTATCTATCTCTCTCCCCTTCTCATTCCCCCCTCTCTCTCTCCCTATCCCTCCATGCTCTCTCTAAAACATCCATCTCTATCTCTCTCTGTCCCCCTTGTCTTTTTCTTCTCACTCTAAAATTTCTTTCTCATTCTCCCTTTCTCTCTCTAAAACATCTCTTTCAAACTTCCCTTTCTCTCTCTCTCTATGTCTCTCTCCCCTTCTCTTTTTTGCCCTCTCTCTCTCTCTCCAAAACTTCTTATTCTCCCTCTCTCTCCCTCTCCCCCTCTCCAACACTTATTTCTCCTTCTCTTTAAAATTTCTTTCTTGCTTTCACAAAAGAATGAGGCATTAATAATAGTATAAGTTTTCATTTAATTTTTTGATATATTTTTGTAATCTAGGATACTTTTTATGCTATATTTAATAGTATTTTATAGGATATTTTCACAACTAGATAGGTTCTTGTAGTTTGTTATTTGGTTTTATAGCAGAGCAGTATAGTAAGAAATTTAGTACATTGTTATCTTTGATGCTCTATTATTTTACTCTTTGTAATTTGAAAGACATTGCTTAATTTGTTTGGTTAGGGACACATCATTGTTTAATGTTACTTAGATATCCCTTACATGGATGGTTATTAACATTCCCTGTGGCATTATAAAATAAATCTGGTTTTCATTGCATCTTCCATCAATGCAATTACAACCATTCCTATTTACGATCATTCCTCCATCTTTTCATTATTTGTTAGGTGACTATTAAGATTCCCTATTTCATTGAGTTTAAGGAAAGCAATAGATATTGTCCCTCATATATGTGTATGAAGGTACATCATGTAGTTGTACACTATATGTTGAGCCAATTAATAATTTTGGATTACTTATTTTTTTTAATATGCTTACATACTATAATAACATTTTACTCTCTTGAACAATTGATTAGTCAAATAGTATAGTCAAGGCACTTGTGCCCCTCTAGCAGCATTCTTTTGATGAATGAGGCATTAACAATAGTATAGGTTTTATTTTAAATTCTTGATATATTATTCCTTTTTAACATGGGATACTTTTTATGCTCTATATAATAGTATTATGCTAAATCTATCTGTAGATTGATAGGTTCTTGTAATCTGTGATTTTTGACATTCATGCATTTTAGAATCAAGAAATTAAGGTTGCTCAATTAGGCAATGTCTTTCTTTGACACACTACCTATTTCTTCAACAATTAATTCTCTAAGATTTTGGCACTTGCTAAATCCATTCCCATTTGGTTTTACAGTGGAGCAGCATGATGAGTAAGAAATTTAGTAAAGGTCTATTATTTTACTCTTCTTTGCAATTCTATAGACATTGCTTAATTTGATTTTAGCTTGCTTTGAAGTGCTTTTTTTGAATCTGATAATGTTCAGTTCAAGATGCATCATTATTTAATGTTACTTAGATATCCCTTACATGGATGGGTATTGACATTTCCTATTGCATTATACAATAAATCTGATTTTTTTTTTCTTATTAGTTTTCTTCCTATCTTCCATCAATGAAGTTGCAACCATTCCCAATTATGATCATTCTTCCATCTATTCATTATTGGTTAGGCTAAATATTATAAGTGTTCATATAAGGTGTTTAAATTTGATGCATTTTATGATAAATTGTTTTGTTAATGTCATAATCATTTTTTTTTCATTTCCCTATTATTCATTTGATATGAATAAGAGGGTTGCTTAAGATGTACCTTTTGTTTTTTTTTCCACACGATACTATCATCTAATTAAGATGCTATATAAGCATCTTTATTAATATCAACATTGACCCTTCATAGTTTGCTATTTTGTTATAGTTGTGAAATTGTTTTAAATGTAAATAAATCTGATTTTCCTTTTTTACTAGTTTTCTTCCCATCTTCCATTAATGCAATTGCAATCATTCTCAATTATAATCATTCTTTTATCTATACATTATTTGTTTAACAAAATATTATAAGTGTTTATATAAGGTGTTTAATTATGACACATTTTATGATAAATTATTTTCACAAATGTTTACTTTTTTTCATTCAGCTGATGTTGTATGTATATTCACATGCAATTGAAACTGAATTCCCTAACTGCCATATAGGTTGCTTATGCCTTTGTTGATTAGTTCTACCATATGTTGCATGACAGCCCTGAGCTTGTGGATATGTTTTATTAGGATACAAGTAAGTTTGGTCATCTTGAGAGGAATGGAATGATGGGTACTACAACCATAATGCAAATGAGTTATCTCTCTTTACCCCCATCCCTCCACTCTATGTGCACATGCATTCTCCATGTCCCAACGTGTCTTCCTTTTTCTATTTTTGCATATTCATATGTATGCACATGTCTTCCTATTTCTATGCATGCAATGGCTTCCTATTTGTTTCTAGGCATATTCATAACTCTGTGTACTATACATTTCTATGATTGGGCTATAAGCACAAACTCTCTCTCCTCTCTAAAACTTGTCTCTCCTCTCTCTCTCTCTCTCTCTCTCTCTCTCTCTTTCTCTCTTGCTCTTTTGCATTCTCTAAAACTTCTCTCCCTCTTTTCCCCAATCAAAAACTTCTTTCTCTCACCAAAACTTGTCTCTCTCTCTCTCTCAAAAATTTCTCTCACTTTATCTCTCCCTCCCCCTTCCCCTCTCCCAATCTCTAGAACTTCTATCTCTATCTCTCTTTCTCCCCCTTCTCTTTTCTCTTCTCTCACTTTGAAATTTCTTTCACATTCTCCCTCTCTCTTTCTAAAACTTCTCTCATGCTCTCTTAAACTTGTCTTTCTCCCTCTTTGTCTCTATCTCCCCTAATCTTTTCTCCTCTCTGTCTCTCTCATGTTGTTGTCTTTCTCTCTCTAAAACTTCTTATTCTCCCTCTCTCTCTCCCTTTCCCCTCTCTAAAACTTATTTCTCCCTTTCTCTTTAAAACTTCTTTTTCTCTTTCTCTCACTCACTCACACCCACACAAAAGAATGTGGCATTAATAATAGTATAAGTTTTCTTTTAATTTTTTGATATAAAATGATACTTTGTATGCTCTATTCAACAATATTTTGTTGTATATTTCCTAAGTTGGACAGATTTTTATAATCTATCATTTTTGACATTGATGTGCTTTAGAATTTTAATGAGAGAGAGATTATGGTTGGTCAAATGTGTTGTCTTTCTTTGAGGCATTGCTTTTTTTTTTGGTAGTTAATTCTCCAAGCTTTTGCAATTGCTAAATCCATGACCATTTGGTTTTACAGTGAAGCAGTATTTTAAGAAATTTAGCACACTATTATCTTTAATGTTGTAATATTTTATTCTTTATAATCTGATAGACAATGCTTAATTTATTAGTTTAGGGATGTGTCATTATTTAATGTTACTTAGATATTCCTTACATGAATGGCTATTAACATTCAGAATAATTTGGTTTTCTTTGCATCTTTCATCGATGTAGTTGCAACCATTCCCAGTTACGATCATTTTTCCATCTTTTCATTATTTGTTAGGTGGATATTATAAATGTTTATATAAGGTGTTTAAATATGACACTTTTTATAATAAATTTTTTTTCTTAAAGTTACAACTATTTTTTTTGCTCAGCTAATGTTATATGTATATTCACATGCAATTGAAAGTAGACATGTTTCATTGTTAATATCAATGTATTTGACTTCCCTAACTGCCATTAAGGATGGTAATGCCTTTCTTGATCAATACTACCATATGTTGCATGAAAGCGCTGAGTTTGTGCATAGGTATTATCAACATACAAGTATGTTTAGTGTTCTTGAGAGGAATAGGATCATGGGTACTACAACCACAATGCAAGTGAGTTATCTCTCTACATCTATCCCTCCACTATATGCATGCACATGCATGCATGTCATCTTGTATCTATTCTTGCATATTCATATATATACACACGTCTTCCTATTTGGATGCATGCACATATATCCTCTGTGTCCCAATTATTTCCTGTTTCTCTATAGGCTTATTCATAACTTTGTTGTAATATACATTTCTATGATTGGGTTATATAAGAACTCTCTCTCCCTCCCTTAAAACTTCTCTCTCTGTCTTGCTCTCTCTAAAGCTTCTCTTCCTTTCTTTTTCTCTCTCTCTCTCTCACCAAAACATATGTCTCTATCTCTGTCTCTCTCTTTCTGTTTCCTCCTTACTCTATCTAAAATTTGTCTCTCTCTCTCTCCCAATACTCTTTCCCTTCCCTCTTTGTCTTCTTGCTTTTCTTTTCCCCTCTCACTAAAATTTCTCTCTCTTGCTCTCTTGTTTTCTATCAAACTTCTCTCTCTCCCTCTCTTTTTCCCATTCTAAAACTTCTCTCTCACCAAAACTCCTATCTCCCTCCCTCTTTCTCTACCCTCCTTTTCCCCTTATCTTTTTCAAACAATTCTCTCTCTCTCTTGTCCTTCTCATTCCCCTTGTCTCTCTAAAACTTTTCTCACTGTATCTCTCTCTCTATGTAACACTTTCTTTGAAACTTCTCTTTCTATCTGTCTGTCTCCCTCTTCTCTTTTCTCCTTGACTATAAAATTTTTCTCTTATTCTCCCCCTCTCTCTTTTCTCACTCTCTTGCTCAATAATTTCTCTCTCTCTAAAATTTCTTTGTCTCTCTCTCTCCTCTCTCTAAGTATTTGTAAAACTTTTCCTTGTCTCTCTCTCTCTCTTTCTCTAAAACTTCTTATTCTCCCTCTCTCACTCACTTTCTTAAACTTCTCCTTTTCTTTCCCTCTCTCAAACTATACATCTTTCTCTCAAACTTGTATCTCAAGGTAAAGCTTTTCTCTCTTTTTAGAACATCAATCTCTCTATACTCTTTCTTTAAAACTTCTCTCTCTCTCTCTTTATCCATCTAAATATTCTCTCTCTACAACCACAATGCAAGTGAGTTATCTCTCTCTCTAAATCTTCTTATTCTACCTCTCTCCCTAAAACTTGTTTCTTTCTCACCCCTAAAACTTCTTTCTCTCTCTTGCTCTTTCTAAAACATCTCTCTCTCTTTCTCTCTCTAAAGCTTCTCTCTCTGTTCTATTTTCCCTTATCTCTCTTGTTGAAATTCTCAAGAACCTTAGAAGAAAGAAAGAAAGAAAGAAAGAAAGCTCAGAACTCCTAGATGTGAAAGCTCTGAAATGAAAATCTGATTCAATGAATTATTCCACAAATGATGTAGCTGAGATTACAATTTATAGACTAGGACTCAATTACTGAATTACACTAATGTCCTTAACTAATAGACTGTAACCAAGACTAATAGATTAGAACCACGTGACTCCTTAAGCAGCCTAAGCAGCCGCACCTACACCCAATGAGACAAGCAGCCTAAGCAGCCTGCAGCCTTTTCTCTAACATCCCCCCTCAAGATCAGTGGCATGACTTGGAAGAGGAATGAGACTGAGCTTGTCTCTAAGTTGAAGAAACCTTGAAGTTGAGACTGCCTTGGTGAAGATATCTGCTGTTTGATCAAGGGACGGAATATGATAGACTTCAATTTCTTTATTGTTGACCTTTTCACGAACAAAATAAAGATCTAGTTCAATATGTTTAGTCTTTGAATGAAGGACCAGATTTGCTGACAAGCTGACTGTGCTCATATTGTCACAGCATATCCTAGGAACTTTTGGTAGTTGAATGCTGAGTTCTCTGAGTAAAGACTGCAGCCAAGCAAATTCTGCCACTGCACTTGCAAGACTTCTATATTTTGCTTCAGTACTTGATCTAGACACTGTTGTTTGCTTTTTAGATGACCAAGAAATGGCCAAGATAAACACAAAAACCTGAGATGCTACGCCTATCATCAATGTCTGATGCCCAATCAGCATCACAAAAGGCAGTGAGCTTAGGAGCAGATGATCTTTGGAGAACTAGAGCATGACATATGGTGCCTACTAGATACCTTAGTATTCATTTAACCAATTTCCAATGTACATCTGTAGGGCAATGCATAAATTGACAAGCTTTGTTTACACTGTATGATAATTCTGGTCTAGTAATGGTAATGTACTGTAATGCTCCCACAAGTGATCTGTATGTAGCTTGATCAGAAATAGGAGAACCACTACTAACTGAGATATGTGGTGTTGAGGCCATAGGAGAGGGCATAGACTTCGCACCTTGCATACCAGCTTTAGTAAGAAGATCCTTAATGTATTTGGACTGAGATAGGTATATTGCACCAGTAGAACTATAAGTAACTTCAATACCTAAGAAGTATTTAAGTTTCCCAAGATCCTTCAATGAGAACTTTGCATTCAGTTGATCAATCAAGTGCTGAATCAAAGTTGGTGAAGATCCAGTAATCAAAATATCATCCACATAGACTAAAACATAGAGAGAATGATGGGAAGTAACCTGAAGAAACAAGGAAGAATCACATTTTGCCTTGGTAAAACCAAGATCAAGTAAAGCTTCAGACAATTTTTGAAACCATGCACGAGGAGCTGGCTTAAAGCCATAGAGAGCCTTATGAAGCTTGCAAACTTGAGATGAGTCAGCTGATTCATACCCAGGAGGCTGCAGCATGTATACATCTTCATTCAAATCACCATTTAAAAAGGCATTATTAACATCTATTTGATGGATGTTCCACCCTTTTGATAAGGCCAAAGTAAGAAGAACCTGAATTTTTGACAAGGCCAAAGTAAGAAGAACCCGAATTGTGACTGGTTTTACTACTGGACTGAAAACTTCATGAAAATCAACTCCTGCCTCTTGATTATACCCTTTGGCAACTAATCTTGCTTTATATTTATTGATAGTGCCATCTGGATTTTCTTTAACCTTAAACACCCATTTGCAACCTATAGGCCTCCTATCTTTGGGTAAAGCTTCTAAACTCCATGTCTTGTTGCTCATGAGCGCTGCATACTCAAGATCCATGGCACACTTCCATTCTAGTATATTAAGAGCTTCTTCAACAGTTTGAGGCTCTCTAGAGACAGTAAGTACTGTTGGTACAGTTCCTCTTGCTTTGCTACTAGTCACCATTGAGTGGTTGTTTGAATTGAGTGCCCTTGCTTTGCTATGGGTCACCATTGGGTGGACATTTTGAGACAAACGTTGAGGAACTTCAAATTCTGTAGAGGGACCTGAAACATGTTGCAAAGAATCCATAATATTGGTATTATTAGCAAGTGCACATGAGTTATTTGTTTGTTCAGCAAATGCATTGGTATTCTGAGTATGTCTTGCATTAGAGAATGATAGAATGGAGGTATGGCTGAAGGTGGAGAAGAAATAAAATGTGATTTGTTACTGGAAGGTGACTGCTGTGAGGAACCCTTGCTGTTCTTGAATGGAAAACTACTTTCATCAAATATGACATCTCTAGATATAATTGTTTTCCCATCAGGATGCAGACACTTGTATCCTTTGTGTGCTGGACTATAACCAAGAAAGGTGCATTCAATGGATTTGAACTGAAACTTGGGATTATTGTAGGGCCTTAGGTTAGGATAGGCTGCACACCCAAAGACTTTAAGAGAAGAATAATTAGGTTTGATTTTGTATAAGGTTTGAAAAGGAGTAGAACCATTTAAAACTGGTGTGGGTAGTCTATTAATGAGATACACAGCTATGCTAAAGGCTTCAGTCCAAAATGAACTAGGTCAGGATGATTGGTGAAGCAAGGCTAGTCCAGTCTCAGTTATATGTCTATGTTTCCTTTTTGCAAGACCATTTTGTTCATGTGTATAAGGACATGAAACACGATGAACTATCCCTTGGTCTTTCAAATATTCAGTGAAAGCTCTAAATTCTCCTCCCCAATCAGTTTGTAAGGCAAGGATTTTGTGGTTGGTTTGAAGTTCTACTTGTTTCTTGAAATGAATAAAGGTCTGTAAGGCATCAGACTTGCTTTTAAGAAAGTAAATCCATGTGTAGCGGGTAAAGGTATCCACAAAATGCATGTAATACCTATGTCCTTCTTTTGACAGCACTGGTGCTCGTCCCCACAAATAAGAATGAATTAGTTGAAGAGGTTTTGAGTATTCTGTTTGAGAAGAGGCAAAAGGAAATTTATGTATTTTACTAAGACAACAAGATGAACAAAAAGAAAGCTGTTTATTTGGTATTCTAATGTTACAAGAAGTGAGCACACTCTTGACAGTTTGTACAGAAGCATGGCCCAATCTAACATGCCATTTGTCTAACTCAGAACAAGAATTTAACAAAGAAGAAGTATGAGAACTATGTACAGCAGGTGAAGTAACATTTGGTGACTGAGTTGTTGACACTTTTGCAGTGGTATATGGTCCCTTTTCAATATGAAATTGATCAAAGACATACAAGCCTTTTCTAACAGTCCCCGTCAAAAGTATTTGATGAGTATTCTGAAATTTAACATAACAAGAGTCAGGATGGAACTCAAAATAGACATAATTGTCTTTTGCAAACTGAGAAACACTCACAAGATTTTTGGTAATATTTGGAACATGAAGAAGTGAGTTTAGGTAAAGATTTTGATTAGAAAAGCAAGACTTAGTCTAAGAATTACCAATGTTTTTAATGAACAAACCTGAGCCATTACCAATGTGCACCTTCTCCTTTCCATTATATGGAGTCTTCTGCACAATGTTAGAGGCATCCACTATCACATGATTAGTGGCCCCAGAATCAGGATACCATTCTTGATCAATGCCATTACTGCTACTGTTAGAAGTGAGCATTGCATAGGGTGTGTTTCTGACACTGCCACTGGCGCCATTGCCTGTCTTGCTGAAGTAGCTAGATACTTGAGCTGGTCCTTGAAAACTTTCATCAAATCTGTGATAACAATTCCAGGACTGATGTCCATATCTCCCACATAATTGACATTGAATGTTGCTTTTATCAGAAAACCTTCCATTCCTACCAGCAAACCGCCCATTGTTGTGACTTCCTTTGCCTCTGAAAACATTTCCTCTACCTCCAAACCTTCCTCTATTTGCATACTGACTAGGGAAACTTTGATGACCACTTCGGTTCACATTGTAATTCTAAGGATGTGTAGCAAGATTCACTGTCATAGCCTCTACTTCTTTATGATGCTTCTCAATTCTATTTTCTTGTGCAAGCAATAATGCTTCAATTTCTTCTACTGAATATGGATCAGTTCTAGAGAGAATGGATGTAACAAAACCATCATATTCTGAGGAAAGACCATCAAGAATTACCTCTATATGGTCACTTTCTGTAATTACATGACCAACTGAAGCCAAAGAATCAACAAGATTCTTGATCTTTAAAAGATACTCAGTAGCTGTCATGGATCCCTTCTTCATAGTCTGTAGCTGCGCCTTGAATTGCTTGATCTTTGCCTTTGTATGAGAGGCAAAGAAAGTTTCTACCTTTTCCTAGACCTGGTACGAGTATTCACATCCCACCATTCTTGTAAGAATGCTTTCTGACATTGTTGACAGAAGCCAAGACTGCAAGAGCTGATCTTGCTTCTTCCAAAGAACATACTGTTGACTCAAGATCCCAAGAACTCTTCCTTGCTCATCTACTGCAAATCTTGATGGCACTTCTTGACCACCACTTATGTATTTCTCTAGTTCATGCCCTCTGATGGCTGCAAGAACTTGCTATTTCCAGAGTAGATAGGAATTGCTGTCTAATTTCACAGAAATAGAATGACTAAAAGAAACTAGTGAAGCATTCAAAGATGCTAAAGAAAACGTATTCATATTCTCTCCCATTGGATCAAGGCTCTGATACCATGTTGAAATTCTCAAGAACCTTAGAAGAAAGAAAGAAAGAAAGAAAGCTCAGAACTCCTAGATGTGAAAGCTTTGAAATGAAAATCTGATTCAATGAATTATTCTACAAATGATGTAGCTGAGAATACAATTTATAGACTAGGACTCAATTACTGAATTACACTAATGTCCTTAACTAATAGACTGCAACCAAGACTAATAGATCAGAACCACGTGACTCCTTAAGCAGCCTAAGTAGCCTGCAGCCTTTTCTCTAACATCTCTAAAACTTCTCCTTCTCTTTCTCTCTCTCCCTCCTTCTCCCCCTTGCTCTAAAATTTCTATCCTCTTTGTATGGAACTCTCGCTCTTTCTCTCAAACTTTGCTCTCTCTCTCTCCTCTTTCTAAATTGTATGTCTCTTTACATCTATCTCTTTATACTCTTTTTCTAAACCTTCTCGATCTCTCTTTGAAACTTGTGTCTCTCTCTCTCTCTCTCTAAATCTTTTCACGCTCACTCTCTCTATAACCACAAAGCAATTGAGTTATCTCTCTCTCTCTAAATCTTATTTCTCTCTCCCTCTAAAACATCTCTTTATCCCCTTTTGTCTCACCCCTATTCTCTTAGCCCCTTTCACTCTAAAATTTGTCTCTCTCTCCCCCTTGTCTTTTCCCCTCTTGCTCTAAAATTTCTCACTCTTTCTTTAAAACTTCTCTTACTATCTCTCTCTCTAAAACTTCTCTTCCACTCTCTTACTCTCCCTTTCTCTTTTACTCTCTCTCTAAAACTTCTCTCTCTTACTTTTATGATCCATCTCTCTCCTCTCCCTGCCCCTGCTCTTTTCTTTCTCTAAAATTTCTCTCTCTAAAACTTTTCTCCCTTTCTCTCTATCTCACACTAAAAGTTCTCTCTTTCTCTCTCTGTCTCTCTCACTCTCACATTTAAACTTTGCATTCTCCCCCTCTCTTTCTCTCTCAAACTTGTTCTTTCTCTCTTTCCCCCTCTTTCTCTTTCTAAATCTTCTGTCTAACTTTCTTTCTCCCACTCTCTAAAACTTTCTCATTCTCCCTCTCTCTCTCCCCCCTCCCTCACTCTAACATTTCTCTCTCTCCACCCAACTTCTCTTTCAACCCTCTCACTTCGCCTTTTCCTCTCTCTAAAACTTCTCTCTCCCTCTCTACATAAAACTTTTCTCTCTCTCTCTCTCTCTCTCTCTCTCTTTGTGTGTGTCTCTCTCATGAATGAGGCATCGATTATAGCATGGGTCTTCTTTAATTTTTTTATACATCATTCTTGTGCAATGAGGGAACTTTTTATACTTTGTTTAACAATATTATGTTGCATCTTTTTATATATGAACTAGTTCTTGTAATCTACGATTTTTGACATTGATATGCTTTAGAATCCTAATTGAAGAGAAATTAAGGTTGGTTGGATTATGTTGTCCTTTCAAAACTTTGCTTGTTTCTTCAATAGTTAGTTCTAAGATTTTTACAATTACTAAATTCATTACCATTTGGTTTTAGAATGGAGTAGTATAGTGACTAAGAAATATAGTTGATTATTATCTTTGATGCTCTTTTATTTGACTCTTTGTAATTTGATAGAAACTACTTAATTTGGTTTTAGTTTGCTTTGAAGTGCTTTTTGTAAATTTGATATTGTTTAGTTAAGGGCATATCATTATTTAATGTTATTTAGATATCCCTAACATGGATGGCTATTAACATTTCCTGCTATTGGTTTTCTTCTTGTCTTCCATTAATGCAGTTGCAACCATTCACAATTATGATTATTCTTCCATCTATTCATTATTTGATAGGCCAAATATTATAAGTGTTCATATAAGGTGTTTGAATATGATGCATTTTATGATAAATTATTTTCACAAGCATTTTTTTTTTGTTCAGTTGATGTTATATGTATATACACTTGCAAATGAAATTGACTTCCCTAACTACCATATAGGTTGGTACTACCTTTGTTGATTAGTACTACCATATGTTGCATGAAAGCCTTGACTTGTGTATATGTTTTATTAGGATACAATAAGTTTGGTCATCTTGAGAGGAATGGAATCATGGGTACTACGACCATAATGCAGTTGAGTAATCTCTCTTTACCCCAATCCCTTCACTCTATGTGTGCACACGCATTCTCTATGTGCAACATGTCTTCCTATTTTTGCTCTTGCATATTCATATATTCATGTGTCTTCCTATTCCTACGGATACAGTGGCTTCTTGTTTCTTTCTAGGCATATTCATAACTTTGTGTACTATACAATTTTATGATTGGGATATATAAGCACTCTCTCTCTCTAACACTTGTCTCTTCCACTCTCTCTAAAACTTCTCTCTCTCTCCCTCTCTGTATATATATATATATATATATATATATACATATATATATATATATATACTTCTTGTAATCTATGATTTTTGACATTGATGTGTTTTAGAATCCTAAAAGAGGAGAAATTAAGGTTGCTCAGTTATGCATTGTCTTTCTCTAAGGCTCTACCTATTTCTTCAATAGTTAATTCTCTAAGATTTTTGCAATTGCTAAATCTATTCCCATTTAGTTTTATAGTGGAGCACTATAATGAGTAAGAAATCTAGTAAAGCTCTATTATTTTCCTCTTCTTTGTAATTCTATGGACACTCCTTAATTTGATTTTAGCTTGTTTGGAAGTGCTTTTTGTGAATCTAATAATGTTCAGTTAGGGATGCATCATTATTTAATGTTACTTAGATATCCCTCACATGGATGGCTATTGACATTCCCTGTTGCATTATATAATAACTCTAATTCTTTTTTCTTATTGGTTTTTTTCCCATCTTCCATCAATGAAGTTGCAACTATTCCCAATTATGATCATTCTTCGATCTATTCATTATTTGTTAGGTCAAATATTATGAGTGTTCTTATAAGGTGATTAAATTTGATACATTTTATGATAAATTATTTTGTTAAAGTCATAATCATTTTTTTTTCATTTCCCTTTTATTCATTTGAAACCTTGGTGGCTTATTCACTAAGTATAAGTAAGAGGGTTGCTTGAGATGCCCCTTTTTTTTTGTACCATATTATCATCTAGTTAAGATCCTATATAAGCATCTTTATCAATATCAACATTGATCCTTCATACTTTGCTATTTTGTTATGGTTGTGAATTTCTCTTAAATGTAAATAAATCTGATTTTCTGTTTTTATTGATTTTCTTCCCATCTTCCATTAATGCAATTGCAACCATTCCCAATTATAATCATTCTTCTATCTGTACATTATTCATTAGGCAAAATATTATAAGTGTTCATATAAGGTTTCAATATGATGCATTTTATGATAAATTATTTTCACAATCATTTCTTTTCAGCCAATGTATTATATTCATACGCAATTGAAATTGAATTCCCTAACTGCCATATAAGTTGGTAATGCCTTTGTTGATGAGTACTACCATATGTTGCATGAAAGCCTTGAGCTTGTGCATATGTTTTATTAGGATACAAGTAAGTTTGTTCATCTTGAGAGGAATGTAATCATGGGTACTATAACCATAATGTAAGTGAGCTATCTCACTTTATCCCTATCCCTACACTCTATGCATGCACATGTGTTCTCTAAGTCACAGCATGTCTTCTTGTTTCCATGTATGCAGTGGCTTTCTGTTTCTTTATGGGCATATTCATCACTTTGTCTACTATACATTTCTATGATTGGGTTATATGAGCACGCTCTCTCCCTCCTCTCTAAAACTTGTCTCTCTTTCTCCCTCTTGCTCTCTATATATACACTTCTTTCTCTCAAACTTCTCTCCTCTCTCCCTCCCTCTCCCCCTATCTCTAGAACTTTTTCCTCTCTCCGTCTTTATAACTTCTCTAACTTCGTCTCTCCCTCTCTTCTCTCTGTCTCTTTGTCTCTCTCTCTCTAAAACTTGTTTTTCTCTCTCACTCTCTTTATAAATTTTCTCTCGCTCTTGCTCTCTTGCATTCTCTAAAACTTCTCTCTTCCTCTTTTTCCCATACTAAAACTTCTCTCTCTATCACCAAAACTTCTATCTCTCCCTCTCAAAAAAATTTCTCTCACATTATCTCTCCTCCTCCTCTCTCTAAAACTTCTATCTCTATCTCTCTTTCTCCCCCTTCTCTTTTCTTGTCTCTCCCTTTAAAATTTCTTTCTCATTCTCCCTAACTTTCTATCTCTCCCTCTCAAAAAAATTTCTGTCACATTATCTCTCCTCCTCCTCTCTCTAAAACTTCTATCTCTATCTCTCTTTCTCCCCCTTCTCTTTTCTTGTCTCTCCCTTTAAAATTTCTTTCTCATTCTCCCTAACTTTCTAAAACTCCTCTCTCTCTTAAACTTGTCTTTCTCTCTCTCCCCTTCTCTTTTCCCCTCTCTTTCCCAAACTTCTCTCTCTTTCTCTGATCATTGCCTTTCTCTCTCTAAAATTTCTCATTCTCCCTCTCTCTCTCCCTCTCCCCCTATCTAAAATTTATTTCTTTTTCTCTTTAAATCTACTATCTCTCACACACAAACGAATAAGGAATTAATAATAGTATAAGTTTTCTTTTAATTTTTTGATATATCTTACCTTTATAACATGGGACTCTTTTTATGCCCTATTTAATAATACTTTGTTGTATATTTCCACAATTGAATAGGTTCTAATAATCTTTGATTTTTGACATTGATGTACTTTAGAATTTTAATAAGGGAGAAATTAAGGTTGATCGGTTATGTGTTGTCTTTCTTTGAGGCTTTGCTTGTTTCATCAATAGTTAATTCTTTGAGAATTTTGCAATTGCTAAATCCATAACCATTTGGTTTTACAGTGGAGCAGTATTGCAAGAAATTTAGTACATTGTTATCTTTGATGTATATTATTTTATTCTTTGTAACCCGATAGACAATGCTTAATTTGTTAGGTTAGGGATGCATCATTATTTAATGTTACTTAAATATTCCTTTCATGGATTACTATTAACATTTAGAATAAATTTGGTTGTCTTTGCATCTTCCATCAATAAAGTTGCAACCATTCCTAGTTGTGAAGATTCTTCGATCTTTTCATTATTTGTTAGGTGGATATTATAAGTGCTAATATAAGGTGTTTAAGTATGATGCTTTTTATGATAAATTATTTTCAAGTTACAACTATTTTTTTTGTTCAACTAAGGTTGTATGTATGTTAACATGTAATTGAAAGTCGACATGTTTCACTATTAATGTCAATGCATTTAACTTCCCTAACTACCATAAAGGATGGTAGTGCCTTTGTTGATCTGTACTACCATATATTGCATGAAAGCCCTAAGTTTGTGCAAACGTATTATCAAGATACAAGTAAGTTTGGTCGTCCTAAGAGGAATGAGACCATGGGTACTACAACCAAAATGTGAGTTATCTCTTTACACCTATCCTCCACTCTATGCATGCACATGTGTCGACCCTGAAAAATTTTCATGTTTTGTGATTTGTGAAGTCGCCACCGATCTAAGTTATCTAAGGTGAGATTGGACACCTAATTAAAAATGGTCTATGCAAAAAAGATTGAGTTCGCGGGTTGATTATGTTTTAGGGAAGGTGTTAGCACCCTAAACGCCTTTTTGGTACCAAAATGATCTAATTAATTTACTTGATTTAATTAACGTTGGTTTTAAATAAATATTTTCGAAAAATAGTTCTTACCCATTCCGGGTTGCAATATTTAATTAATCACTTCATGCAAACCCCCTTTCTATTCCAGTTTAGGGTTTGAAAATGATTTTAGGAAAATCCCATCTCTATTCTAGATCAGGGTTTAAAAATTATTCTGAAAAATTCCATCTCTATTCTAGATCAGGGTTTTTTACAAATGATTTTTATGAATAATTTTTGGAAAAATCTCATCTCCATTCCAGATCAGGGTTTTAAAAATATTTTTTAGGAAAATTCCATCTCTATTCCAAATCAGAGTTTTAAAATAATTTTTAGGAAAATCCCATCTCTATTCCAGATCAGGATTTTAAAAAATAATTTGAATAAAATTTTCTTTCTATTCCAGATCGAGTTCTTTAAAGATGATTTTATGAAAATTCCCATTCTATTCCTATTTTATTTTTCTCACAAATGTAAAATTGGAAAGGGAATGTGAATAAATGTATGGAAACATGGATGCTTGCCCTTGTTTTTTATTTTTTTAATTTTTTAATTTTTTATATTTTATTTGTATTTTTATTTTTATACTATTCATTTTAGATCAAAAAATGGGATATCCACATCATGGGCCAAAGCCCATGCAGTGATGGTTGAAGTCCATTCACAGCCTCCTCTCCCATTTTTTTCTTTTTTCTTTTTTTTATTCACTTATAATATATATTTAAAAGGTAATGCTGCTAAATTTTATGAAACTTTCTTTATTAGACTTTCAAGATTTTTGAAAAATAATACTGAGTTTGCTAGACTAAATGACACAATCAAAATAATTTTTTACAAAATCAATTTTTTGTCTACATTTATTTGAAACAAAATAAAAAGACAGAAATAATACAATTAAACTTTACATTCTTTATCCAAAAGTTTTGAAAATGATACCAAAAATTTTCTTAAAAAATGCTTATTACAACTGCATATTTCATTTTATTTTTTTAAAATATTTTTTATTTTTGATTTATTTTTTAAAGGAAAACTATTGTGTGCATCGCACCCTATGAAGGGTGCGGTGCACTCTTCTTCCTTAGAAACTGCACCCGTAGGTGCAGTTTTGCAGAAATTTGAAGCACATGTTTTGCCGTCAAAAGGCCGGGTTATTTCGGTGCCACCCCAACATGCGGCGTCTCCGTCACTGCTGGCGGGTCACAAGTGGCGGCCCACACCACCGTTGACGCTGAGCAACGATAATAGTGCCGCCAAATGGCGACACTGTGACAAAACTAAAGAAGAACGTGAGCTCTTCTCGGTCTCGCAACTCTTTCAACTTAGTCCCTTGTGCCTAGATGCCAAAACTTTGACCGACACTCACTCCAACCTCATGAGAATGTAGTAAAATTATTATGGACAGAAAGATGAATTAACAAGGCTACAAAAGTTTATCTTAACAGAAGGCAAAAAGAGTATATACCACAAGTGAGAACACCCTTGGTGTAGGGGCATCAGTAAGCTTGTGAACTTGTCTCTCTGCATCCGGCTTCAACTCCCTTTGCCCACGTATGTGGGTTACCGATCCTTAGCTGCTAAACCAAACAAAAAAGGATCTCCTCTTCTTCTCCAAAAAATCCTCTAGCAGCCGGCCTCCCCCTCCTTTTCTGAATGTCAAAGGTGGAGAAGTTTTTTTTTTCTTTCGTGCTCACCTATTCCTCCTTAGATGTCAAGATATTCGGCCTTTTTCTCTACCTTCTTACCTTATTTCTTCATAACTTCCTCCTTTCTTCTTCTTTGGCTGCTTGTCCACCTTCCTTCTATCTAAGTCTTCCCCTTCTTTTCTTTCTTTTTCTCCTCATGGCCGACAACCATCTCACTCTTTCCACCTTCACCCACTTTCTTTGATTTTCTTTCCTTCCTTTTCACAGTTCTTCTTTTTTTTCTTTTGTTCTCTTTTTTCCTTTTTTCTAATTTTAGTTTTTAATTTTTTTATCAATATTATTCACATTTGGGACCCAAAAATATTTTTAAATTTTTCATTTTTGCTCAATTAATTTCTAGAAAAATATATATTCAAGTAGGATAATTTTAGAACTTATGCATGGATCCACTTTAATTTTTAAGGTCCGGACAAAATTAGGTGTCTACAAATTGCCCCCCTTTACTCATATTTTAGGGACTAAAAATGGGAAAAGGTTGAGAGACACTATTTTGTTCGGATGCGAAGGGTTATGATCCACCCAATGAGGATACCTAACAGCGACTTAGGACTTAAAACAACCTGAGGTAACCCATCTCAGGATGAACTCGGGGTAACTCGTCCCAAGTTTGAAACAATTACCTGAACAAACTCGTTCTAGGATTTAAAAACAACCTAACGTAACTCGTCTCAGGATGAACTTGGGGTAACTCGTCCCAAGTTTGAAATAATTACCTGGAGAAACTCGTTCCAAGATTTAAAGGCAACCTGAGGTAACTCCTCCCAGGATGAACTTGCGGTAACCTGTCCCAAGTTTGAAACAATTACTTGGAGAAACTCGTTCCAGGATTTTAAAAACAGTCTAAGGTAACTCCTCCCAGGATGAACTTGGGGTAACTCGTCCCAAGTTTGAAATAATCACCTGGAGAAACTCGTTCCAGGATTTAAAAATAACCTGAGAAAACTCATCTCAGGATGAACTTGAGGTAACTCGTCCCAAGTTTGAAATAATCACCTGGAGAAACTCATTCTAAGATTTAAAGACAACCTGAGGAAACTCTTCTCAGGATGAACTTGGGGTAACTCGCCCCAAGTTTAAGATAATCACCTGGAGAAACTCATTCCAGGATTTAAAGACAACCTGAGGAAACTCGTCTCAGGATGAACTTGAGGTAACTCATCCCAAGTTTGAGATAATCACTTGGAGAAACTCGTTCTAGGATTTAAAGACAACCTGAGGAAACTCATCTCAGGATGAACTTGGGGTAACTCATCCCAAGTTTGAGATAATCACCTGGAGAAACTCATTCCAGGATTTAAAAATAACCTGAGGAAACTCGTCTCAGGATGAACTTGGGGTAACTCGTCCCAAGTTTGAGATAATCACCTCGAGAAACTCATTCCAGGATTTAAAGACAACCTGAGGAAACTCGTCTCAGGATGAACTTAGGGTAACTTGTCCCAAGTTTGAAATAATCACCTGGAGAAACTCATTCCATGATTTAAAAATGACCTGAGGTAACTCGTCTCAGGATGAACTTGGGGTAACTCGTCCCAAGTTTGAAATAATTACCTGGAGAAATTCGTTCCAGGATTTTAAAAATAACCTGAGGTAACTCCTCCCAGGATGAACTTGGGGTAACTCATCCCAAGTTTGAGATAATTACCTGGAGAAACTCATTCCAGGATTTAAGAATAACCTGAGGTAACTCGTCTCAGGATAAACTTGGGGTAACTCATCCCAAGTTTGCAATAATTACCTGGAGAAACTCGTTCCAAGATTTAAAGGGTGATGACCTAGGATTTCCTTGCTTATCTAGGTCAAAGGGGTTAAGTCGAATGAGGCCCAACTTTGGCACAAATGATAAGAACGAGTCAAATGAGACCTTACTCTAGTACAAATGATAAAGATGAGTCAAACGAGACTTGACTCTAGCACAAATGATAATGACGAGTCAAATGAGGCCCGACTCTGGCACAAATGATAAAGATGAGTCAAACGAGGCCTGACTCTAGCACAAATGATAATTGATTGAGTCAAACGAAGCCCGACTCTAGCTTGAATGATAAAGATGAGTCAAATGAGGCCTAACTCTGGCACAAATGATAATTGATTGAGTCAAACGAGGCCTAACTCTGGCACAAATGGTAATTGATTGTGTTGAACAAAGTCTGACTTTGGCTTGTCTTGCTTGATAGGATAAGTTGCTTGACACATGGAGAGGCTTGACCTTAAAATGTTATATTTGGCATGCGAACCTGCTTGACAGGGCTTAGCATGCGAACTTTCTTGATAGGATTGGTGTGCAAACTTACTCGACAGAGCTTGGCACAGGCAGAGGCTTGACCTCAATTATATTTGGCATGCGAATTTGCTTGACAGAGCTTAGCATGCGAACTCTCTTGATAGGACTTGATGTGCAAACTTACTAAACAGGGCTTGGCACAGGCAGAGGCTTAACCTGAAAATTATATTTGGCATGCAAACCTGCTTGACAGGGCTTAGCATGCGAACTTGATTGATAGAACTTGATGTGCAAACCTACTAGATAGGGCTTGGCTCAAGCAGAGGCTTGACCTCAAAATGATATATTTGACATGTTTAACATGAAGATACTTGAGCATGAAAACACATTTGTCATGTGAAAGGCTTAAATGACATGCTTGATGTAAAAGTCTTGACCTGAAAATAGCATGCTTGATAATGCAAAATTGCTTGATTTGAAATGGCATACTTGTCATGCTTGACATGCAAAAATGTTTGGCACATGAGGAGCTTGACCTAAAATAGCATGCTTGACATGCAAATGTGCTTGATATGTGAAAGGCTCGACCTTAAATGGTATGCTTGACATGCTTGATATAAAATGCTTGACCTGAAAATGGCATGGTTGAAATGAATACATGCTTCACATGAGAAATGTTTGACTTGAAATGGCATGCTTGACATGCTAGGCTTGACCTTAAGATAGCATACATGACATGCTTGCTATGCTAACGTGCTCAACACATGATGGACTTGACTGAAATGGCATGTTTGATATGCAAACATGCTTGGATCTAAACTGAAATGTACGCATGTAGATATACCTAGCATGCTTAAAGGCTTAACCTAAGATGGCATGCTTGACATGAAATGCTTAACATGTGAAATACATGAAAGACTTCACCAAGAATGACATGCTTGACATGTAAACGCTCTTGACATGAGAAAAATTAATGCAGATGCTAAATCCATAATACAAAGGGTGAGTTATGGTTTGTTGTCCTAATTATGAGTGAATTAGAATGTCAGACCCTATAGAAGCAATACCTTCTGGTATCAGTATTTGGTAACTCAATTCTCTCTCTTCTTTTTTTTTTAAAAAATTTTCATCTTGAACCCCTCTACTCTTTCAGGGATATTTTAGATTCGAGGGTCATTCTCCCAATCCTTTCCCTGGTTTAGATTTGATACTCCCTAAGCAATGGACATTTTTTTTTCAACTTTGGGTTTAATCTTCATAATTCCCCAGTTTGTGCTTTTGAACATTTTTAACCTCTAGGCTCACTCCCCCAATTATTGCCTCTAGTTTGCTTTGATTACCTTTGAGCGAAGAAATGTCGAAAAGATTTTCTTAGTTCATCATCTCCTTTTTAAGAACATGCCTAAAAGGAATCCATATATTGGATGAAGACTACTCAATTCTTTGGAATCAAGGTTTCTTTGTTGAGTATCTCCCTAATTAGGAAACTCTTAAGTGTTTGTGCTCTCATACAACTGTTTGCACTCAAGTATTTTCCCTCTTGACAAGTGTTTGCATTCATAAGTATCCCATAAGCTTGTGTTCATGTCCCTTTCCACATCTGTTATTTCACCACATTAACCAGGATCATTAGGTCTTTATTTTAGCTTGTAATGTAAGGCTTAGGTAATGGCTTAGAAAGAAATGGATAAGGGTTTAGCAAACAAGGAGAGCGCAAGATTGAGCACATAATGCCTTGTATTTCCCTTTTTATCTTCCACAACTTATGAATCTTGCTGGACATGGGAGGAACTAACTTTCTTTTGCCCATCTTTCATTTTCTCTATTTCTGGGCTTGCTCTTTTCTTTTCCAGTTTCCCAAATTCTGTTGTTTTTTCATTTCCCTTTTATTCTTGCCTTTTCATAATTAAGGCTTCAACCGAATGCAAAAGGATTCCTGAGTTATTCTTGATTGCATTCTTTCTCGGCTAATAGCTTTAGTGCTCCTTTTACTCTCTTTTTAGGGTAAGGATCATAATCTTCTTGGTTGAGAGGTTAAGGTAAATGAGGGTCAAAAAAGAACATTTGATGGTGGCCTTGCCATCTTTTAAGGCTCAAATGGGTGACTAAGGATATTTTACTTTAAGGTTAGCTTGAAAGGTTCAAACGGTGCAAAGACGGCCTAGATCACTTCTCTAGTTAATGTGGCATTCAAAAAATTATTTCAATGGGCATTCAAACAAGTTCTAGGAAACTCACTTTCTCATAGCATTCTCATGAGCTACAAGACATCACTCTCTCACCACTGCTTATGATCTGAGATACTCTATCATCCAAGAGAATTGAGTATTTTGTCAGGTAATCCAATTTTATCATTGGAAAAAATGGATTTGGTTAGGTGGAACTTAAGATATCTGATCACCAATTAATTGCTCTTAGGCATCAAAATGTGAAAAGGTATCATAACCCTGATTGTCCCCAATATTGGTTCATTCTGGTGGTGGTAACCCTCCTTAAGTGTCTGCCATTCATCCATCACTGACATAAAAAAGGGAAAAAATGACATACAATACATTTATCATGCAAGACGTCTTATTGAATTCAAAAGGGTATCCCCATACAGTCTACCAAGGCCTTGGACAGGGCCATTAAAAGATGCAATAACACTACACAAAAGACATGTGTAAAGAGAAATGCAACATTTTCTTTTGAAACAGAAGATGCCTATGATGCTCCTAATGAGTTGTGTATGGGATGCGTATCAAGAGTTAAGAACAGCTCTTTACTCTGCCATAAGACTCCATGAAAGACATGCACAAAAAGAAAGACAACACTTTTTTTGTTTTTGTTTTTTTTTGGATACATGAGAATGCATATGATGCTTCTAATAAGATACACATGGGATGCATATCAAGAGTCAAGAATGACTCTTTACTCTGCCATCCATCACACACTTCGATCTCGATAACTTTGGTTAGCCACTCTTCTACTCAAACCATCCTTCCTAGACTTGTACATTATCCCAATAACACAAAAATAACAAAAAGTAAAGCCATGATAAGTTACAATCGAAGCATGGTATCTATTTTACGCATCCTGCTACCATCGGGAGGCTGTTCGTCCACTTGTTTCACCAATGAGTAAGGTTGAAATACATAGGCTTGCAGTCGATCAATCAATCGATCGACGTCTGAACCTAATATTATGGCATGGCGGGCCTCCAGAGATATGAAGCATTGTTCCACAGTGATGCAAACCCCGCCAAGAATAACGAGACCCGTCAACAAAATTGATTCCCAAGACCATTCTACGATTAGATTTTATAAGTGGAAACCTCAACCCAATGTTTATAAGAAAACACGAACCTTGGTATGTGTAGATGTCACAAACGGGATGGTGAACTGTTTGATAAGTCGGATGAACGCCACAAGAACAAGTTCTTGATAAGTTCAGAAAGTTCTTTAAAGAACCAAAGAGAAAACTCTCAACTTTTATGTAGAAAACTGATCTGAACTTCTCAGCCTTGGTATACATATATATAGGCTGAGTTATTACAATTTGAAAAAGAAAACAAATAGCAAAAAGGAAGGTAATCCCTATAATTATGGCATGCCAACCATTACAAGAGAATAATTAGCCAAATAATCAGCCCAATGCAATAATTGTTGAAGATATATTCCAAAAGGCTGACCAAATCCCATAAAAAAGGAAAGTTATCCCAAATTCGTTGGGTAATAATTAGCTAAATCTAATCTCCTTGATTCTCTCAAATCCACATGCTTGAGCTGAAAGTAATCCCTCCAAGTGTATGGGCTTCAATAAAAAGTCTAAAATTGATCCTTCCAAGTGTATGGGCTTTAGAAACAAGGCTGAAATTACTCCACCACTTGGACCAACGAAATCCACCCTTGGTCTGCACTTGAGTCTAAGTATTTGGGCCTTAAAAAGCACTCCTCAACCCAAATGCTCTGCATCAATCCATTGAAAGCCTCCTTGAACCTTTTAGCTCTAGCTCTTGTAACTGGACACTTGGAATTTGAATTGGATCAGTTGTTTCCACTATGCTTTTATCATCACATAGCTGAATCTATAAAAGACAACAAGCCATCATAGAAGCCATTAACATTTAATAATCCTAACGGCCTTTTTTGATAGTTAAATTTGATCCAGAATAACACACTAGAAATTCATTCTAGAGTTTCTAAACCACCAGGTAATGCAATAAAGGCTTCAGCATTGCAAAACATGTGCCCGAAGTGTTCATGCATAGATGAAACCTTTAACTCAGCACCAAAGGTGTAGTCACTGACTCTTTTGTCGGCCAACCCTTTTATAAGGATGCCTAAGACATGGCTCTTTCCTATAAATGCAGTTGCAGCTGCACATCCTCTTATCCCATGGATGCCCCCACCATACACTAGGTTTATTTTTCTGGTAGCTAAAACCCTACCAAGTTCATTGGCTACCTTTATAAACTCATTATCCTTCCCTAGAATGGAAGCACCAAAGACACAGATAGATTTGAATCTACGTGCTGATGATGTTTCTCCTTCTTTTTCTGCCCAAGCCATGCATGGATGATACAATGTGAAGGTGTATTTGTAGGCGAAAAATGAACAACAAAAAATAGTCAAGTACAATAATTTCAGACAATGACAATAAAAAAGTCCAAAAGACAAGACACGCCTGCATATACGACAGTCCTCCAGCAAAGAAAAGTTGTAAAGCTACCAATAATGAATAGGCAACTAGCTGGCTTTCTTTAAGTTTGTGTGCAGAGTCAAAAAGTGAACAGCGAAACTAATAAATGCATCGGCGATTGTCAAAAAGAAAGGACAATTACACCGATATTATCAAAATCATGCAGGCAAAGTCAGAAAGCAAACAGTAAATACGGTAGCTGTGCCAGCAAGAGAAAAGACAACCACATCATCATTGTCAAAATTAGGCATGCGGAGTCAGAGAGCAAACAGTGAATATGGCAGATGTACCAACAATTAAGAAGGAGAAAAGATAATTACACAGATATTATCAAAATCATGTAGGCAAAGTCAGAAAGCAAACAGTGAATATGACATACGTATCAACAATTAATCAAGGAAGAAAAATTACTAACAACCACTGTATTAATTGAAACCATGCATACACAGTTGGAAAGCAAATAATGAAAATGATGAATTCATCAGTGATACACAATGATCTAATGCCGTATCCATTAACAGACACCATCAAGGACTTCCTTTCTGATCTAATGGTAAACAGGATCTTTTAACATCCAATTTGCAAGACAAAACACTCCTTTGCTTTGTAGAATATGTCCACTGAGGCAAGAAACATGAAGATGTCCATTAAGATGCGTCTCAAGAGTCTACTGGATATTATCCAAAATTCTTTACTCTGTCCATCTTTAATGATTTTGTCTTCCTGTCTAGGAACATCACCCATTCATCCTTGTAGTGTGCTATTCATGGATCAAGGTTGCTATCCAATTTCCTTACGAACTGGCAAATAGGGTCATTTAGTGTTAGCTTCTCAAGATAGTGGTGCTCCTTTTCTTTGTAGAATTTGTCCGCTAAAGCGAGAAGAACACCATGAACATGTCCACTAAGATGTGTCTCAAGAGTCTGAAGGATATTATCCAACGACTCTTTACTTAGTTCATCCTTTATGAACTGGATTTTATCTTCCCGATTCGCGGACACCATTTCTTTCCCCCTACATCGTGTATTACATGTCCACCTTGCACACTTATAACAAACCTCCATCCTTTTAGCTCTTCTTTTCTTAGCATAAGAGCTTCTTCCCATTCCTGGTAGATGTTTCACTAATGAATGTTGAAAATCATCTGCTAGGCATACCTTAGCTTCAATGATCCAACATACATCTTCAGGGAGTCCTAGATGTGTGAGTATCTTCATTCTTTCAAGTTGGCACTTATACATATTCCGAAGTGCATCTTGGGGAAGAGAAGGAAATCTGACTCTAAGCCTTGCAAGGCCTTCCTCCATTTCTAGCTCTCTGGTAAGGTGATGGGTTAGGACACTCGAATAATGCTTCCCAGAGTCCTTTGAGTCTTTCTTTTTCTGCAGTATGGCTTTGAAAATGAACCTTTCAATCTGGGATAGAATGATGTCAGGTTGGTTACCGACTGAAACCTGAGCGTGAATAGTAAGACATAAAAAGGGTAACCAGGCGGCTTTGCACGACCAGGCTTCAGCTAGTCTGCAAATGCTAATGGGCTTTAGGTTACACACTAGGCCCAAAACCAAAAATTTGGGGGCAGAACATGCTTAATGCTACATGTATAATCAAATGATGGCACAACTATGATCGTCCCTCGAGAATGTAACCTTAAGATGTTAATGCATTTGGGTGCAAGGAAATGATTCATTTGGTGCAAAAAATGATTTGTTGAAATAGAGGTTATAAGTTTTAATAACTCGAAATCCACTATCTCAATTACAAACTCATGAGCGTCTCATAAGGCTACCTACAAAAGGAAGCACGAAATTGCCCAATTATCCAGCCTTGATATTGCCTTATCATTTTTTGACATAGGAAAGGCCTTAGAGTATTAATTATCAACTGCCTTGTGGCTTCTATAAGAAGTTATGGCATTGGTAGCTCATTAACTACACACTAAATGAATGAGGGCCATATTGCCCCCATTTACAACTACACCACTTTTATCACTTACCCAATTGCTAATAGCTCATTGGAATCTGGGCATCAAATTGCCCCAGTGACTACCATATTAAAGGAGCATCAGCCATGTTTATATCACTTGGCTACACTTTGACTCAAAATGCCATATCCAATTAATTAGAAGCACGTTTCATTATCTTGCGGTATGCAAGAGATTAGCACTTGTTGCCGATGTTGGATGACATTTGCTAGTCATGAGATAACCTAAAAAGGTAATGACTAGTTAAGGTGCTGATGAAGGAGGTAAAGGAGAACTTGGCCACCAATATTCTTGACTTGCATGGTGACTAAAAGCCTCATGAAGGTTAACCTTACTTTGCTCCCTATTCATGCATCTGTACAAAGACTAAAAGTCTTACAAGGTTAGCCTTACTTGACCCCTTATTAACCTTCAGGTAAGGCAAACTCAAGTTCAGAAGGTTATGTATGCAACAACAATGAGTGCAATAAGGATGCTGGGAACACAAATGTCAAAGTTAGACATGCAATACAAAGTAAATAGCATTTTTCCACAGTGCCTAGATTAAGGTACATCCTAAGTTTCCGTTCACTCTC
Organism: Dicorynia guianensis; assembly: GCA_037013595.1. NCBI lineage: Eukaryota > Viridiplantae > Streptophyta > Magnoliopsida > Fabales > Fabaceae > Dicorynia > Dicorynia guianensis. The sequence continues at coordinate 14,552,743 of JASUAB010000012.1, read as the reverse complement.
ATGGTTTTGGACCAAAATTCTCTCTTACAAGGAGTAGCTCTAAGACTATTAATAGTGCGGGGTAGGTTCTATGTTTCCTACATTGGGTCCCCAAATTGCCTTTGAGAGAATCAATTTGAGTCGAGTGTTTTGGGCGCCCATACGGAGACCGAAGGTCTCTCAAAGGCTAACCTTACTATATTCCTTTAACCTACAAGGTATCTTAAATGGCCCGGGCATAGGGCACAGGGGTCATGACCTCCCCTCTGTTCTAGTGTATGGTGAAAGTGATGGTGTGTGCGAGAAAATACATCCCAAACCTACAAAAAGAGTCACACGCATACAAAACACAAAATTTAAACACCCAATAACACTAGAAGCTAGTGAGCATACCTTTTACTTTGTTAGCTCCACAAAAATTAAACCAACAAATAAATCAAGAAATTAATAAGATCACTTCAAATTGGCCTAACTCTCAAACATGTCCCCAGTGGAGTCGCCAAGCTATTAACCCTGAAAAATTTTCATGTTTTGTGATTTGTGAAGTCGCCACCGATCTAAGTTATCTAAGGTGAGATCAGACACCTAATTAAAAATGGTCTATGCATAAAAGATTAAGTTCAGGGGTTGATTACATTTTAGGGAAGGTGTTGGCACCCTAAACGCCCTTTTGGTACCAAAACAATCTAATTAATTTACTTGATTTAATTAATGTTGGTTTTAAATAAATATTTTCAAAAAATAGTTCTTACCCATTCCGGGTTGGAATATTTAATTAATCACTTCATGCAAACCTCCTTTCTATTCCAGTTTGGGGTTTGAAAATGATTTCAGGAAAATTCCATCTCTATTCTAGATCAGGGTTTAAAAATCATTCTGAAAAATTCCATCTTTATTCCAAATCAGGTTTTTTACAAATGATTTTTATGAATAATTTTTGGAAAAATCTCATCTCCATTCCAAATCAGGGTTTTAAAATAATTTTTAGGAAAATTTCATCTCTATTCCAGATCAGGATTTTAAAAAATAATTTGAATAAAATTCCCTTTCTATTACAGATCGGGTTCTTTAAAGATAATTTTATGAAAATTTCCATTCTATTCCTATTTTATTTTTCTCACAAATGTAAAATTGGAAAGGGAATGTGAATAAATGTATGAAAACATGGATGCTTGCCCTTGTTTTTTATTTTTTTAATTTTTTATATTTTATTTATATTTTTATTTTTATACTATTCATTTTAGATCAAAAAATGGGATATCCACATCATGGGCCAAAGCCCATGCAGTGATGGTTGAAGTCCATTCACGGCCTCCTCTCCCTTTTATTTCTTTTTTCTTTTTTTAATTCACTTATAATATATATTTAAAAGGTAATGCTGCTAAATTTTATGAAACTTTCTTTATTAGACTTTCAAGACTTTTGAAAAATAGTACTGAGTTTGTCAAACTAAATGACACAATCAAAACAATTTTTTACAAAATCAATTTTTTTCTACATTTATTTGAAATAAAATAAAAAGACAGAAATAATACAGTTAAACTTTACATTCTTTATCCAAAATTTTTGAAAATGATACCAAAAATTTTCTCAAAAAATGCTTATTACAACTGCATATTTCATTTTATTTTTTTAAAATATTTTTTATTTTTGATTTATTTTTTAAAGGAAAACTATTGGGTGCATCGCACCCCATGAAGGGTGCAGTGCACCCTTCTTCCTTAGAAACTGCACCCATATGTGCAGTTTTGCAAAAATTTGGAGCACATGTTTTGCCGTCAAAAGGCCGGGTTACTTCGGTGCCACCCTAACATGCGGCGTCTCTGTCATTGCTGGCGGGTCACAAGTGGCGGGCCACACCACCATCGATGCCGAGCAATGATGACGGTGCCGCCAAATGGCAGCACTGTGACAAAACTAAAGAAGAACGTGAGCTCTTCTTGGTCTCGAAACTCTTTCAACTTAGTCCCTTGTGCCTAGATGCCAAAACTTCGACCGACACTCACTCCAACCTCATGACAACATAGTAAAATTATTATGGACAGAGAGATGAATTAACAAGGCTACAAAAGTTTATCTTAACAGAAGGCAAAAAGAGTATATACCACAAGTGAGAACACCCTTGGTGCAGGGGCATCAGTAAGCTTGTGAACTCGTCTCTCTGCATCCGGCTTCAACTCCCTTTGCCCACGTATGTGGGTTACCGATCCTCAGCTGCTGAACCAAACAAGAAAGGAGCTCCTCTTCTTCTCCAAAAAATCCTCTAGCCGTCAGCCTCCCGTCCCCCCTTTTTTGAATGTCAAAGGTGGAGAAGTTTTTTTTTCTTTCGTGCTCACCTATTCCTCCTTAGATGTCAAGATATTCGGCCTTTTTTTCTACCTTCTTACCTTATTTCTTCATAACTTCCTCCTTTTTTCTTCTTTGGCTGCTTGTCCACCTTCCTTCTATCTAAGTCTTCCCCTTCTTTTCTTTCTTTTTCTCCTCATGGCCGACAACCATCTCACCCTTTCCACCTTCACCCACTTTCTTTGATTTTCTTTCCTTCCTTTTCACACTTCTTCTTTTTTTTCTTTTATTATCTTTTTTCCTTTTTTCTAATTTTAGTTTTTAATTTTTTTATCAATATTATTCACATTTGGGATCCAAAAATATCTTTAAATTTTTCATTTTTCCTCAATTAATTTCTAGAAAAATATATATTCAAGTAGGATAATTTTAGAACTTATGCATGGATCCACTTTAATTTTTAAGGTCCGGACAAAATTAGGTGTCTACAACATGCTTGCATGTCTTCTTGTTTCTATTGATGCATCTTCATATATACACACATCTTCCTATTTGTATGCATGCACATATATCCTCTATGTCCTAGTGGCTTCCTATTTCTCTGTGGGCATATTCATAACTTTGTTATAATATACATTTCTATGATTGGGTTATATAAGAACTCTCTCTCCCCCCTCCCTGCAATACTTCTCTCCTTGTCGTGTTCTCTCAAACTTTTCTCCCTTTCTTTCTCTCTCTTTCTCTTACCAAAACTTCTGTCTCTCTCTCCTTCTCTTTCCTCCTTACTCTTTCTAAAATTTCTCTTTCTCTCCCCCTTCTCTTTTCCCTTCTTTCTCTAAAACTTTAGTCTCTCTCTCTCCTCACTTTCCTTTTCCCCTCTCACTATAATTGCTCTTTCTAGAACTTCTCTCTATCTTGCTCTCTTGTTTTCTCTCCTTCTCTCTCTCCCTCTCTTTTTTCCATTCTAAAACTTCTCTCACCAAATCTATCTCTTCCCTCTTCTCTACCCTTGCCTTTCCCCCTCTCTTCTTCAAAAAAAAAAATTCTCTCTCTCTCTCTCTCTCTCTCTCTCTCTCTCTCTCTCTCTCTCCTCTTCTCGTTCCCCTTCTCTCTCTAAAACTTCTCTCACTCAATATCTAAAACTTTGTTATCTTTCTCTCTCTATATCACTCTCTCTTAAACTTTTTTTTCTTTCTCTCTTTGCCCCATCTCTCTTCTCCTCTAACTCCAAAATTTCTCTCCTATTCTGCCTCTCTCTCTCACACACACACATTCTATCCCTTTAAAGGTTATTCTTCTTCTTCTTCTTCTCTCTCTCTCTCTCTCTCTCTCTCTCTATGTCTTTGTTAAACTTCTCTTTGTCTCTCTCTCTAAAACTTCTCATTCATAGTCTCTCCCTCTCTCTCTTAAATGTGTCATTCTCTTTCTCTCAATGCATACTTCTTTGTCTTCCTCTTTCTTTCTAAAACATCAATCTCTCTATACTCTTTTTTTAAAACTTCTCTCTCTCTCTCTCTATCTAAATCTCCTCTTGATCATTATCTCTAAATCTTCTCTCTCTACAACCATAATGCAAGTGAGTTATCTCTCTCTTTCTAAATCTTCTTTTTCTGCCTCATTCCCTGAAACTTGTTTCTTTCTCACTCCCTAAAACTTCTTTCTTTCTCTTTCTCTCTCTAAAGATTCTCACTATCACCAAAACTTCTATCACTCTCTCTCTCCCACTCTGCCTCCCCCACTAAAAATTTCTCTCTCTCCCTTTCTCTTTTTTCCCATCCCTATAAAAGTTCTCATTCTCTCTCTTTTCACTCTCTAAATCTTCTCCTTCTCTCTCTCTCTATCTCTCTCTCCAAACTTCTCATTATCCCTCTTCCTTTCTCTCCCTCCCTCTCCCCCTTACTCTAAAATTTCTCTCTCTCTTTTGAAACTTCTCTCTCTTTCTCTCAAACTGTACTTCTTTCTCTGAAGCTTTGCTCTCTCTCTCCTTACTCTAAAACTTATCTCTCTTTGTGTCTCTATCTCTTTATACTCTTTTTCAAATCCTTCTCAATCTCTCTTTGAAACTTCTCTCTCTCTTATTGAATCTTCTTACACTTATTCTCTCTCTACAATGACAATGCAATTGAGTTATCTCTCTATCTAAGTCTTGTTTCTCTCTCCCTCTTTTCCTAAAACTTGTCTCTTTGTGTCTCCCTAACACTTCTCTCTTCATTGCTCTCTCTAAAACCTTTCTCACTTTCTTTCTCTCTCTAAAATCCTCTCTTTCTCCCTAAAACTTCTGTCACTCTCTCATACATACTATCTTTGTGTCTCTCTTTCTCTCTCTTTGTAAAACTTCTGTCTCTCTTTTTCTCTTTGAAACCACTCTTTTTTTCACCAAAACTTATCTCTCTTCCTCTCTCTCTTGCCTTCACATTTCTCTTGTCTATCTAAAATTTCTCTCTAAGACTTATTTCTCTCTCTCCAACACTTGCTTTTACTTTCTCTGCTGCTTATTCCCCCCTCTATCTAAAACTTCTCTCCCACTCATTCTCTAGAATTTCTCTCTCTCTAATACATCTCTCTATCCTGTGTTGTCTCACCCTCATTCTCTCTGCCCCTCTCACTCTAAAATTTCTCTCTCTCTCCCCCTTGTATTTCCCCTCTTACTCTAAAATTTCTCTGTCTTTGTCCAAAACTTCTCTTGCTATCTCTCTCTCTCTAAAATTTCTTGCTCTCTCAAACTTATCTTTCACTCTTTCACTCTCCCGTTCTCTTTTACCCTCCCTTAAAAATTTCTCTTTCGAAAACTTTTCTCTCACTCTAAAACTTCTCTATCTTGCTTTTTAAGATCTCTCTCACCCTTCCCTCCCCTACTCTTTTTTCATTCTCTAAAATTTCTCTCTCTAAAACTTCTCTCCCTCTCTATCTATCTCATACTAAAAGTTCTGTCTTTCTCTCTCTCTTAAACTTTGCATTGTCCCTCTCTCTTTCTCTCTCAAACTTCTTCTCTCTCTCTTTGCCCCTCTTTTTCTCACTAAATCTTCTTTCTTTCTCTCTTTCTCCCACTCTCTAAATCTTTCTCACTATCCCTCTCTATTCCCCTCCCTCACTCTAAAATTTCTCTCTCTAACTTCTCTCTTGCTCTTTCTCTCCCCTAACTTCTTTTTCCCCCCTCTCTCTCTAAAACTTCTCTCTCCCTCTTGTCTAACTTCTCTCTCTCTCTCTCTCTTTCTATATATATATATATATATGTTGTCTCTAAATATATATTCTATCTAAAACTTCTCTCATACACTCTCTTTGTATACTCAGTCTCTAAAACTTCTCCCTCTCTTTGAAACTTCTCTCTCTCTCTTTCTCTCTCTCTCTCTCTCTCATGATTGAGGCATTAATTACAGCATAGGTTTTCCTTTAATTTTTTGATATATCATTCTTTTGTAACATGGCATTCTTTTTATACTCTATTTTACAATATTGTATTGTTTCTTTCCGTGGCTAGACTGGTTCTTGTAATCTATGATTTTTGACATTGATGTGCTTTAAAATCCTAATTGAGGAGAAATTAAGGTAGGTTAGTTGGTTGTACTGTCTTTGATCTAGGCTCTACTTGTTTCTTCAATAATTAATTTTAAGATTTTTTCAATTAAAAAATTCATTACCATTTAGTTTTAGAACGGAGTAGTATAGTGAGTAAGAAATATAGTTAATTATTATCTTTGATACTTTATTATTTTAGTCTTTGTAATTTGATAGAAACTATTTAATTTGATTTTAGCTTGATTTGACGTGCTTTTTGTAATCTCTCTCTAGCCTTGTCCCTCTACTCTATGCATGCATGTGCGTTCTCTATGTCCCAGCATGTCTTCCTATTTCTATTATTGCGTATTCATATATACGCTCATGTTCCTATTTCTACGGATGTAGTGGCTTCTTGTTTCTTTGTGGGCATATTCATAACTATGTCCTATACATTTCTAATGTTAGGTTATATAAGGACTCTCTCTCTCTAAAACTTGTCTCTTCCACTCTCTCTCTAAAACTTATCTTCTCTCTCTATATATATATGTATATACTTCGTTCCTGTCTAAAACTTCTTTCTTTCTCTCTCTCTCTCTCTCTCTCTCTCTCTCTCTCTCTATCTTTAAAATTTCTCTATGTCTTTCTCTCTAAAACTTCTTTCTCTCTCTCTCCCTCTCTCTGTCTCGCTATCTCTCTCATACTTTCTCTAAAACTTTTCTCTCTCTAAATATTCTCTCTCTATTGCTCTCTTTCTTTCTCTAAAATTTCTCTTTTTCTCACCAAAACTTCTATCTGTCTATCTCTCTCCCCATCACATTCCACCCCTCTATCTTTGTATCCCTCTCACACTCTCTAAAAGTTCCATCCATCTCTCTCTAAAGCTTCTCTTTCTCTCTCTCCCCTTCTCTTCCCTCCCTCTTTCTCTCTCTAAATCTTCTTATTCTCTATCTCTCTCCTTCTATCTCTTTTGAACCTTCCTCTATCCCTCTATCCCTCTCTTCCTCTCTAAAACTTATTTCTTCTTCTCTCTCTCACAAAAGAATGAGGAATTAATAATATTATAAGTTTTCTTTTAATCTTTTGATATGTCATTCCTTTGTAATGTAGGATACTTTTTATGCTGTATCTAATAGTATTTTATTGTATATTTTCACAATTGCATAGGTTCTTATAATATGTTATTTGGTTTTATAGCAAAGTAGTATAGTAAGAAATTTAGTACAATTTTATCTTTCATGCTCTATTATTTTACTCTTTGTAATTCGATAGGCATTGCTTAATTTGTTTGATTAGGGATGTGTCATTCTTTAATGTTATTTATATATCCCTTATATGGATGGCTATTAACATTCCTATTGCATTATAGAATAAATCTAGTTTTCTTTGTGCCTTTCATTAATGCAGTTGCAACCATTCCCAATTATAACCATTCCTCCATCTTTTCATTATTTGTTAGATGGCTATTAACATTCCCCATTTCATTGAGTTTATTAAAGGGGACTTATAGATAATGTCACTCAAATATGTGTATGAGAGGCACATCATTAATAATTTTGGATTACTCATTTTTTTTAATATGCTTGCATATTGTAATAACATTTTACTCTCTTCAACATGTGATTAATCAAATAGTACAGTCAAGGCACTTGTGCCCCTCTAGAAGCATTCTTTTGATGAATGAGGCAGTAATAATAGTATTTGATGCTCTATTATTTTAGTCTTTGTAATTTGATAAAAATTGCTTATTTTGATTTTAGCTTACTTTGAAGTGCTTTTTGTGAATCTAATAATGTTTAGTTAGGGACACATCATTATTTAATGTTACTTAGATATCCTTTACATCGATGGCTATTGACATTCCCTGTTGCATTATATAATAACTCTGATTTTTTTCTTATTGGTTTTCTTCCCATCTTCCATCAATGGAGTTGTGATTATTCCCAATTATGATCGTTCTTTCATCTATTCATTATTTGTTAGGCTAAATATTATAAGTATTCATATAAGGTGTTTAAACTTGATGCATTTTATGATAAATTATTTTGTTAAAGTCATAATCATTTTTTTTCATTTCCCTATTATTCATTTGAAATGAAACCTTCGTGGCTTATTCACTTGATATGAGTAAGAGGGTTGCTTGGTATGAGTAAGCATCTTTATCAATATCAACATTGACCCTTCATAGTTTACTATTTTGTTATAGTTGTGAATTTGTCTTAAATGCAAATATATCTAATTTTCTTTTTTTATTGGTTTTCATCCCATTAATGCAATTGCAACCATTCCTAATTATGATCATTCTTCTCTTTCCTCCTTACTCTTTTCAAAATTTCTCTCTCTCTCTCTCTCTCTCCCTTCTATTTTCCCTTCCCTCTCTAAAACTTTAGTCTCTCTCTCTCTCCCCACTTTTCTTTTCCCCTCTCTCACTAAAATTACTCTCTCTAGGACTTCTCTTTCTCTTGCTCTTTTGTTTCCTCTCAAATTTCTATCTGTCTCTCTCTTTTTGCCTTCTAAAACTTCTCTTTCACAAAAACTTCTATGTGTCTCTCTCTCCCCTTCTCCCCTTCTTATTCCCCTTGTCTCTCTAAAACTTCTCTTTCTATCTCTCGCCCCCTCCTCTTTTCTCCTCTGACTCTATAATTTCTCTTTTATTCTCCCTCCCCCACTCTCTCTCTCTTCCCCCTCTCTTACTTAATATTTCTCTCTTTCTCTCTCTAAAACTTCTTTGTCTCTCTCTCCCCTTCTCTTTTCCCCTCTCTCTCTCACATTCTATCTCTCTAAAATTTCTTCTCCTCTCTCTCTCTCTATGTCTTTGTAAAACTTCTCTTTGTCTCTCTCTCTCTCTAAAACTTCTCATTCTCCTTCTCTCCCTCTCTCTCTTAAACGTCTTCATTTCTTTCTCTTGCTTAAACTATATGTTTATCTCTCAAACTTCTCTCTCAGTGTTAAACTTCTCTCTCCTTCTCTCTCTCTTTCTAAAGCGTTAATCTCTTTATACTCTTTCTTTAAAACTTCTTTCTCTCTCTCTTTATCTATCTACATCTTCTCTCTCTATCTCTAAATATTCTCTCTCTCTATACCACAATGCAAGTGACTTATCTCTCCATCTCTAAATCTTCTCTTTTTGCCTCTCTCCCTGAAACTTGTTTCTTTCTCACTCCTTAAAACTTCTTTCTCTCTCTTGCTGTTTCTCTCTATAAAGCTTCTTTTTCTATTGCCAAAACTTCTATCATTCTCTCTCCCACTTTGTCCCCCCCCCAAAAAAATTTCTCTTTCCCCTTCTATTTTCCCTTATCTCTCCAAAACTTCTTGTTCTCTTTCTTTCTCTCTCTAAAACTTCTCCTTCTCTTTCTCTCTATCTTTCTAAAACTTCTCATTTTCTCTCTCTCTAAAACTTCTTATTATCCCTCTCTCTTTCTCTTTCTCTCTTCCTCTCTCCCTTACTCTAAAATTTCTATCTCTCTCTTTGTGAAACTTCTCTCTTTAACTTTGCTCTCTTTCTCTTCTCTCTCTAAAACTTATCTCTTTGTCTCTCTCTTTATACTCTTTTCTGAACCTTTTTAATCTCTCTTTGAAACTCTCTCTCTCTCTCTCTCTCTCTCTCTCTCTCTCTCTATGCAAAATTTTAAAGTTTAAGAGGGTTTTTTAAAATTAACCTAAAGTTTAAGGGGATTCTATGCATTATAGCTTATCATTAGATAAAGTATAAAAAGTATCCACATTACAAAAGAATGATATGTCCAAAACGTAAAAGAAAACCTATGCTATAATCAATGCCTCATTCATAACAGAGAGAGACAGAGAGACAGAGAGACAGAGAAGTTTCAAAGAGAGGTAGAAGTTTTAGAAACTAAGTATACAGAAAGAGAGTGTGAGAGAAGTTTTAGAGAATATATATATATATATATATATATATAAAGAGTAAGAGAGAGAGTTATTTGCCAAATTTTAAAGTTTAGGGGAGTTTTTTAAAATCGACCTAAAATCCAGGGGAGTTCTCTAAAACTTCTCTCACACTCTCTCTTTCTATATACTCAGTTTCTAAAACTTCTATCTCTCTTTAAAACTTCTCTCTATCTCCTCTCTCTTATGAATGAGGCATTAATTATAGCATAGGTTTTCTATTAATTTTTTGATATATCATTCTTTTGTAATGTGGGATACTTTTTATACTTTATTTAATAATATTGTGTTGTATCTTTCTGCAGCTAGACTAGGTTTTGTAATATGTGATTTTTGGTATTGATGTGCTTTAGAATCCTAATTAAGGAGAAATTAAGGTTGGTTGGTTGGTTGTGTTGTCTTTGATTGAGGCTCTTCTTGTTTCTTCAATAGTTAATTTTAAGATTTTTGCAATTGCAAAATTCATTACCATTTGGTTTTAGAGTAGAGTAGTATAGGGAATAAGAAATATAGTTGATTGTTATCTTTGATGCTCTATTATTTTAGTCTTTGTAATTTGATAGAAACTGCTTAATTTGATTTCAGCTTGCTTTGAAGTACTTTTTGTAAATCTGATATTGTTTACTTAGGGGCGCATCATTATTTAATGTTACTTAGATATCTCTTACATGGATGGCTATTGACATTCCTTACTATAATATAGAATTTATCAAATTTTCTTTTCCTATTGGTTTTCTTCCCATCCTCCATTAATGCAATTGCAAGCATTCCCAATTATGATAATTCTTCCATCTATTCATTATTTGTTAGGCAAATATTATAAGTGTTCATATAAGGTGTTTGAATATGACGTATTTTATGATAAATTATTTTCACAGCCCTTTTCTAGGTTTAGCTAATGTTATATGTATATTCACTTGTAATTGAAATTGACTTCCCTAATTGCCATATAGGTTGGTATTGCCTTTGTTTATCAGTACTACCACATGTTGCATGAAAAGCCCTGAGCTTGTGTATATGTTTTATTAGGATACAAGTAAGTTTGGTCATCTTGAGAGAAATGAAATCATGAGTATTACAACCATAATGCAAGTGTGTTAACTCTCTCTACCCCCATCCCTTCACTTTATGCATGCACATGCATTTGCTATGTCCCAATATGTCTTCCTATTATCATTCTTGCATATGCATAAATACACACATGTCTTTCGGTTTCTATGCATGTGGTAGCATCCTATTTCTTTGTGGGCATATTTATAACTTTGTGTACTCTATATTTCTACAATTATATAAGCACACATACTCTTTTCCTCTCTCTCACTCCTTGTCTAAAACTTTTCTTTCTCTCTCTCTCTCTGTGTCTCTGTCTCTTTCTCTGTCTCTTTCCCTTCTCATTCACCCCTCCCTCTTGCAAAAAACTTCTCTATTTCTTTCTCTCCTCTTCTCACTCTCACTCTCTCTCTAAGACTTCTATGTCTATCTCTCTCCCTAAAGGTTGGTAATGCCTTTGTTGATTAGTACTACCATATGTTGTTGTGCATATGTATTATTGGGATACAAGTAAGTTTGGTCATCTTGAGAGGAATGGAATCATGGGTACTACAACGATAATGTAAGTGAGTAATCTCTCTTTACTCCCATCCCTCCACTCTATGCGTGCACATGCATTCTCTATGTCCCAGCAGGCCTTCCTATTTTTGTTCTTGCATATTCATATATGTGCACGTGTATTCCTATTTCTATGCATGCATGTATATACTATGTCCTAATGGCTTCTTGTTTCTTTGTGGGCACATTTATAACTCTGTGTATTATACATTTCTATGATTGGGTTATATAAGAACTCTCTCTCTCCCCCCTACAAAACTTCTTCATCTCTCTCTCTTTCTAAATCTTTTCTCTTCCTCTCTCTTCTCTCTCTTTTTCTCTCTCTAAAAGTTCTACCTTTCTTACCAAAACATCTGTTGGTCTCTCCTTCTCTTTCCCCCTCACTCTAAAGTTTCTTTCTCCCTTCCTCTCTCCCCTTTCCCTTTTGCCCTCCCTCTCTAAAATTTTACTCTCTCTCTCCCCCTTCTCTTTTGCCTTCCCTCTCTAAAACTTCTCTCTCTCTCTCCCTCTCTCTCTCACTAAAATTTCTCTCTCTCTAAAACTTCTTTGTCTCTCTCTCTCTTGCTTTCTCTAAAACTTCTCTCTCTCCCTCTCTTATTCCCATTCTAAAACTTCTCTCTTTCCCCTTCTTATTCCCCCTCCTCCTTAAAACTTCTCTCACTCACTCACTCTCTCTAAAACTTCTTTCTATCTCTGTATATCCCTCTCTCTAAAAGATCTCTCTCTATCTCTCTCCTCCCTTCTCTTTTCCCCTCTTTCTCTAAAATTTCTTTCTCATTCTCGTTCTCTCTTCTTTCTTTCTTTCACTCAATAATTTCTCTTTCTTTCTCTCTCTCTCTCTCTTAGACACTATTTTGCTCTATCTCTATAAATCTTCTCTCTATCTCTCTTTGAATCCCTCTCAAAAACTTCTTTTCTTTCTCTCTCTCTCTCTCTCAAACACTATTTTGCTCTATCTCTATAAATCTTCTCTCTATCTCTCTTTGAATCCCTCTCAAAAACTTCTTTTCTTTCTCTCTCTCTCTCTCTCTCTCTCTTTGTGTTTGTAAAACTTCTCATTGTCTCTTTCTCTCTAAAACTCGCTCTTAAACTTTTCCTTCTCTTTCTCTCTTTCACAAACTTCTCTCCCTCTCAAACTATACGTCATTCTCTCAAACTTCTCTTTCTTTCTCTATCTAAAAATTCTCTCTCTCTTTAGAACATCGACTTGTCTATACTCTTTCTCTAAAACTTCTATCTCTATCTATCTAATTCTTCTCTCTCTCTTTGTTTCTAAATCTTCTTTCACTTAACAAGCACAATGCAAGTGAGTTATCTCTATGTCTCTCTAAATTTCTCTCTCTGCCTCTCTCCCTAAATTTTGTTTCTGTATATCTCTAAAACTTCTTTCTCTTCCTTATGATTTTGAAAACTTCTCTCTATCACTCTTTCTCTCTTTTTGTCACCACAACTTATATCATTCTCTCTCCTACTCTCTCCCCCTCCCCAAAAAGCTTCTTTCTCTCTCTCTCTGTGTCCCCTTCTTGTTTCCCCTATCTCTCTAATAGTTCTCATTTTCTTTCTCTATCTCTCTTTCTATTTCTAAAACTTCTCTTTGTCTCTCTCTTTCTAAAACTTCTCATTATCCCTCTCTCTTTCCCTCTTAAACTTCTCTTTTTCTTTATCTCTCTCCCTCCCACTTCCCCTTACTCTAAAATTTCTATCTCTCTCTTTCTAAAACTTTTCTCTCAAACTATACTTCTCTCTCTCTCTCTCTCTCTCTCTCTCTCTCTCTCTATAACCATAGTGTAATTGAGTTATCTCTTTCTCTCTAAATCTTGTCTCTCTCTGTCTCTCCCTAAAACTTCTTTCTCTCCATTCTCTCTTTAAAAGTTCTCTCTTTCTTTCTCTCTAAAGCTATTCTCTCTCTCTATCTCTACAACTTCCGTGACTCTTTCTCTTTCTCTCTCTAAAAGTTCTCTCTCTCTCCCACTCTCTCTTCCTTTTCAAAACTTCTCTCTCTCTTTCACCAAAACTTCTTTCTCTCCCTCTCTCTTTGTTGCCTTATCTTTTCTCTTGTCTATATAAAATTTCTCTCTAAAACTTGTTTCTCTCTCTATATCTTTCTTTCTCCAACATGTGTCTTTCTCCCCTCTCATTCCCCCTCTCTCTAAAACTTCTCTCTCACTCACTTTCTAAATCTTCTTTCTCTCTCTCCAACATAATTTCTCTCACTCTAAAACTTCTCACTCTCCCCCTTGTGTTTTACCCTCTTTCACTCTAAAATTTCTCTCTCTTTCCTCTCTGTGTCCTTCTCTCTCTTTGTTTATGTTTCTCCTAGTTTCTCTTTTCCTTTCCTTCCAAGATTTCTCTCTTTTTCCCTCTCTTTCACTAAAACTTCTATCTATCTTTCTCTCTTTCTCTCTAAAAGTTTCTCATTCTCCCTATCTCTCACCCTTCTCACTCTAAAATTTATCTTTCTCTCCAAAACTGCTCTCCACTCTCTCTCACTCTCTCTCGCTCTCTCTCGCTCTTCCCTTCTCTTTTCCCTTCTCTCTCTATAAAACTTATCTTTCTCTCTCTATCAAAGAGAGAATGGGAAAGGGAGCGAGAGAGAGAAATTGCAAGAGGAAGAGAGAAGGAGGGATAGAAGCTTTAGTGAGAGTAAAAGAGGGATAGAATGAAAAGCTTTTGAGGAAGAGAACAAAAGAGAGACAAGAAAGAGGGAGGTTTTATTAAGAGAGAGGGAGAGAGATAGACAAAAGTTTTGGAGAGATTGAGAGATGGAGAAAGGAAAGAGATTGAGAAGTTTTAGAGAGAGAAATTTAAGTATGAGAGAGGGAAAGAAAAGGGGAGAGAGAGAAGTTTGGGAGAAAACAAGAGAGACAAAGAGAGGGGAGGCCAATTTTTAGGAGAGCAAGAGAGAGAGAGAGAGAAGATTTAGTGAGAGAGATGTTTTGGGGGGAGAGAGATAGAGAGAGAAATTTTAGAGTGAGAGAGAGAGAGAGAGAGAAGTTTTAGGTAGCGAGAGAGAGTGTGGGAAAGAAGTTTAAAAGAGAGAGAGGGGTAGTGGGAAGGGGATCGAGAGAGAGAGAAGAGAGAGAGAGAGAGAGAGAGAGAGAGAGAGAGAGAGAGAGAGAACTTTAGAAGGTAAAATAGAGAAACTTTAGAAAAAGAGATCGAAAGAGAAGTTTTAGAGAGAGAAGCTTTAGAAAGGGAGAGATACTTAGAAAGAAAAGCTTCATTGTAGATAAAATCTCTTTTTTAATAGCACTATATTTCTTTTGAACTTCCATCCCTGATCTAGAGTGGTATCTTATTATTTGTTCTCTAGTGGACTCATGATTTTTCTATTCAAGAATACCTCCATAACCTATTTCAGATATATTTGTTTCAATAATCTTAAAGGCTCTGGGATCTAGGATTCTTAAACAAGGAAGATTCTTAACCTGCTTCTTAAGGATTCTAACTCCTTTAGTCATCTCATCATCCCCAGCAGGAGGGTTCTTGAGTCTTTTAAATAAAGGACTATAGACTATCCTAACATTTGAAATAAAATCTACAATATAATTGAGGCATAGTAAAAACCTTTCAAGTTGAGTTTTATTCTTAAGTTCATCAAGAAATTTATCAACAAATTCAATTTTTCAACTAATAGAAGTAATTGTACCTTGGAAGATGTCAAATCCTAAAAATCAGACTTTTGTTTAGAAAAGTTTCATTTTTGTTGAATGAAATTTTTATTTCGCCAAATATTTATTTTTTCTATTTTGTTTATTTCTCAATGTATCTATTTTCTATTTTTTGTTTATTTTAAGTTTATTTTATTGTGTCTAATGATCTTTATGAGTTGATGGTATTGGAGCCTTAGAAATGGGGAAAATATTATTTTAATTGTAAGAGAATGAGAAGAGTTGCCTTGGTTAAGCATTGATCACCTGAAGAGGTGCTCCCAGTAATAAGTTCTGACATTGTAAGGCAGTAACACCATTGGTAAGCTTTGGTGGTCCCAATTAAGCTAGGTAACATAGTCTGACTACCTTATTAAGTTAAATTTTATATTAACCATGTCTAATCATTTGAGCCATACCTTGTCAAGGATTTTAGGTAGAAGTACTTCTCTTATTTTAAATAATCAAGTGATTTTCACCCCTTCATCTCAAATGGTCAATTTCTAATAAGGAGAAAATGAACTCATAGAATCTTAGTTTCCAATACTTGTCTATACCCAAAGAACCAATTTCCAAAGTATATAGATCTTGATCTTCAACTTTCAATTTTTCCACAAAAATGATTATGAAAGTTAATGAAAGAGATACTTCTGTATCTCAACAATCTCAAGCTATTTTACTATTTCCTCCTGAATTGATTAATTAGTATTCCAAAGACTTTAACTATATCCATGCTAGATTAGTTTAGGTCACTGTAATGCCTCTTCATAGACTAGGAGTAAATGCTCCTATCCTACTCTATTTAAGAGACAAAAGGAATACTAACTTTAGAGATTCAGCTTTTTTAGCACTTGAAACGAATCTTCATAATAGCCATGCTTATTTCAATTGTTTTCCAAATTATACTATCAAATTGAAAGACAAAATAATGGATTAGCTCTTGATGTTCTACAAGATAATCAAGATTGGGAAGAGCATACTTCTACAATGAATATTATCTATAGAATTTCTTTCAAAGTTACAAAAATAAATTATGATATTCAAGCACTTAGAGAATCACCAATACATGAAACAATGATTTTTGAATGCAATTATCAAAATTCTAGTATCATGACACCAAAAAGGTTGTAACATGATCAAATTCAATTTCTAGAATAGTGGAGAATTTCTCAAGCTAATCAACCAAGACCTATAGAGTTTACGAATCCCAATTTTACTATCACTACCATAGAAGGTGATGGTATTATTAAGATGGATAAATCAAGGTTAGTTTGAATTATTGAACTTTCTTCTAGCAGACCTTATACTCCTGCTTCTAGAAATTTGGTAGATTCTTTACCTCATTTTGATCTAAGAGCAGCAGACTTTGACCCAATTGTCCCTCATCCTATTTATGAACCTATCAATTAGTCAGCTTTCCAACTAGAAACAAAAACTAAATCTGAAGTAGATGCTCAGTTTCATAATCATCAACTTATGATGATTAAAACCCTCTCCTTTTCAATAGATAAAGACCTCTTGAAATAAGAAATCTTTTATTAGAACAACAAAAAGAAAGAGAATGCTTTTTTGATGTATTTTTTTAGCAATAGTAATTTTAGATTAGAGTTGAGTGATGCCATGATATGGAACAACTTAGGACTAATATTTAACCCTTTTTCATCAAACCATCCTAGTATCAAGACCATGATTAGTCCTTCCCAAACCTTGAAGACAACTGATGGTAAACAAATTACTTCAATCCATCCACCCTTAGAAGAAACTCAAATAAAGGTAAAAACTGACACTCTCACAACATCTTCTTTCCAACATATTGAGCGAAAAACCCTGGATGAACCAACTACCAAAATGGATATTCGTTCACTCTTTTGAGGGTATATATATATAGTCTTCAGGGGAACTACTATATGGATCATACAAATCCCTATCATAGTAGGGCCAATCCCATAAGTAAGTCAAATGCTTTGAGCCGATCCCTTATATGCAGAGGGAGGTGAACTAGGTGTCAAACACCTAGTAAGTGAGCAATTTTAGGTAAGTAAATAGCTGAAACTAAAGTATTTGCAATATACATAAATACAGCAATAAGTAATAGCATAATAATTATTATCCTTTTTGTGTACAATAATTTATTATGTAATATGTAATTTTATAAAATTTTAGTGACAAAAATTAGTGTCATGCATGAGAATATATTGATCATCATTTTAGATTATGTCATGCACAAGAATAATATTATGTTTTCCATCCCCCTACCAAACTGACTATACATTAAAACCCAATGAAGTCGCTCACCGATAACAAAACTTAATGAACTCACAATAATATTATATTTCATTTAGTGTAAATTTAACTCTACATCGCTACACTTGCAATTTAGTGTTGAATATTATATTAAAATTTAATGCGAATAATCTTTTACACTTTTCTCTACTTAAATAAATAGCATTGCTTTTCACCCAAATCTGTTTACTCCATATAACAATATGTTTTATTTTGCTATTTTCTTTTCTAAACAAATACACTTTATATTTATTTACATTATATGATAATGTGATATAATGCTTCATGAACTTGTAAAACATTTAACTATATTCCATATAAATATATAGGAATCAATCATCATCTTAACTTCACTTATGAGAAACTCTTTATAACTACAATTAGAATTTTATAACTATCTACTTCTAACCAACTTATTGTTCCTTTTGGACACCCGATTCCAAATGGAAATTAACTTTAATTATGAATAATCATAACAAAGTCAAAACATACATTGTATATCACTTCTTATTACATCCTTTCACTAGCTAAATGTCACTTCAATAGTCAATACAATTTTAAAATTGGATAATAACAATGACACATATATTTTATATAAGGTATTCATAATATAGTGGAATAATACACTTTCTAATATAATATGTATACACCTTGTGTACTAAAACCCCTTTAAATTAATAGCACTCACTAAAATCTTCTTAATTTTCCTTCAAGACACTCATTTTACCTCCTTCATATGATTTTGGGTTTCTAATTTGAGCAATAACAATGCTTTGTGTTCCACACTGTTTAATCAGTAGATCAATATATTTATATATAAGAAATATATAGACCCTCAAGATTCTACTGGAATCTAATTCTAATAATCAATTTGAAATTGATAGCAAAATTTCCATCTTTATTAATTAAATTAATGCTGAATTAAACAGCCACCATAACTTTTAATAGACTTTATAATTTTTTTACTATTTTATTACCATGATTTTGTTTATCCAACAACTATTTTATTGGAATGTGAATATAATATAATAATTTTGCTTACAATAATTTACAAATTTAAAAAATTCTTTTTTTGTCATTTTTTTTAATTTCTTTCATGCTGGTTATTTCTTGTTTAATTATTTGACATTATTGACTTTTGTAGTGATTACACATGGTAAAGCTTCATATAATTTTAAATTATTTCATAGTTATCTAAAGTTTAATTATAATATTAAAGGTCAACAAGAAGTCATTTGTTTTAAGATAATATGTGAAATTAACCTTCTATCTTTTTGTATTATTTTCAATTACCTAACTTAATAAAATGGATATCCATTAAAGTGGTATTAAAATAATACTATTTTATTGAGTGTAGCTATTGAAATATGTTATTTTAGAGTATGACAACATGTGCAATTGCATGGCCACCTTTCTTGCATGTGGACCATGTGGGAATCAACATGTGATGTATTTCATCTTTAATTTGACATTAATTATTTTCAAAACTTATAACAAAAATTAGCTAAATGAATAGGCAAATCAGCAAATTAATTATGATTCTTTTTTTTAAAACTCCTACAAGTGTAATAATTTCATTCCTAACATGAATCAACTATATAAATTGGCCCCAAGATGCATAAATTGATGTATTATGGGTAATTATAATTACAATGAAATAAATATTTAGAGATGAAAAAGACCATATTTAAAGATTTATGTGAACATGTGAAAAATATTAATGCTTTTGATTTAAAGTTCTTTTTAAATCAATTACATCATGAGTTAAAGTTTTACGTTAAAATATTATCAATTGTTTTATAGTCAACTATGTATCGAAAACCTATAGCAAGCTAATTACATTGATTCTGCAATACAAATCATTGATGTTAGCAATACATTGTTGATTGGTCTTTTTCAGCCCATGATAGATTATGATATATATCAATCAACTTTTATTCTTACTTTTGGGCTTTAATATAAATACCATTTCCTTCAAAATAAAACAATATTTATTGCTGTAAATAGTAAGCTATATAATAAAATATATTTGTCTAAAAAGAGCGCCCAATTAAGTTTGGGAAATAAAATTGAATTATTGTGTGATATACATTTGAAACTATTATTATCAACTTGAGTTTTATTATTTACTTAGATTAAAATGAAAAATTAAAATTGTTGACCAAGATGAGTTTCCATGGTTCAATCTCTTACAATTACAAACATAATTAAAAGAGTTACGTTGTGATATTAACAATTATTTATAGTTGCATATTTTTGTATCAGCAACTTATAGCAGGATAACTTCACTCATTTTGATGGGGAAGGTAATGTTAGCAATACCTTATTGATTGGCTTTTTTATGCTCATGACAAATTATGATATTTATTATTCATCTTTACTTTTACTTTTGGTGTTTAGTATTAACACATTTCCCTTCAAATAAAAACAATGACTTATTCCTTAAATAGTAACCCATGTAATGAAATATAACAAAAGACGTAGGGCACTCCATTAGCTTTGGGAAATAACTTATTGTGTGATTATGATTTGAAACTATTATCATTACCAATTTGATTTTTGTTATTGAATCAAATTAAAATCCCCAATTAAAAGCATTTGACTTACATGAGTTTTTTGAATTTTATCCTTTATAATTTTATAATTGAAATTTTATTGTCTTCAATGGACTAATTACTCAGCTTGAATTATTTGTCATCAACTTTAATTATAAGTAGGAATGTAGTTTTGTGTTATTTAAAATAATACTCTATCCCATTTTGTTAAGCCACTACATTTGTAGCTTACAATCTATTTCACATGGTTATAATCCATCGACTAATATTATCCTCACCAAGGATGGTGCCCAATTAGCTGTGGGAAATAACATTATATTATTATATGATAATGATTTGAAATTTTTATTATTACCAAATTGAGTTATGTTATTGAATTAAATTAAAATCCTAATTAAATTAGTTGACCTGTGAACTGTTTTCCATGTTACTATCTTTTATAATTTTATAACTTATCAATTTTATTATCTTCAATGGACTAATTACTCGACTTGAATTATTTGTTATCAACTTAAATTATTAAGAGGAATGTAGTTTTGTGTTATTTAAAATAATTCTATATCCCATTTCATTAAACCACTTAATCTATAGCTTACAACTTATTTCACATAGTAATATTCCATCTACTAGGATTGTCCTTATTTGGTCCTTACACTATTCAGTTCTTCCTTGTGTTCTCCTTGCTTCAAGTATCATTCCAAATGTACCAATCCTTTGATTTTGACATTTACAAATTTTGGGAACTTTTTAGGGTTTGTATATGATTCTTAAAGTTTACCAAAAATTTAGTTTACACAAGTTGCTCCTTAAGTAGTCTAATACTTTCACTGAATTATATACAGGACGTAGCACAATCATTTGTTTCCATTATGGACATCAATCCAATGAAGCATGATTTGAAAATCCAAGTTATTGTGGTGAGATTGTGGAACATGCCTAGCTGGGTCATTCCCACAAAATACAATAGCATTGAAATGGTGCTATCCAATGATAAGGTATACTCTGCCACATAAATATTATGTCATTTCTAATGTGGAAAGTTTGATTGCAACTCAAAATTGTACTATATGATTGTTATTTATAAACTGTCAAGATGCAAGAATACATATGACAATGAAGAAAACATTTGTGGGGAGGTTCTATACATTGTTGAGGGGGCAAGGTGTCTACACAATAAGTATGTTTGGGGTGGCTCTGAACATTGGTCGATATAGGACTACAAGTCATCCCTACAACATTAACTTCCTTTACTTAGCAACTACACATCCTCAACCTAATGTGCTTTCAATAAAGCATTATGGTACACAGTTTGTGCCATTTAGAGAAATTCTTAATTAATGGATCTGCACATATAAACGTCTTAGTTGGTAAAATATATAATTTTGTATCTTAATTTGCATTTTCCAATGAATCATTTTTCTATATAATGTTTTTGAAACTAATTTAACAATGATGTTGCCATGCAAATGTCATTAGGAAGCTATTTGGAATTTGTCTGGTAGTTGAAAATTAAATAGATGGCAAGTCCAAAAGAAGATTAGACATTACCATCATTGACTTAGAGTACTTTCATCTTACTTACACATATTTTATTTTATCATAATTAATAAAATTTGTGTTTAAATACATGTAATTCATTTATGCAACCATTGGTAAAATTAAGCTCAGTTGCACACTATGGGACACACATGCTAATGATGTGTCAAAGTTTGAAGGTAAAGATAGACCTTTTGTTATTATACTTTAGCGGTGCAGTATCAAAGAGGCCAAAGGTAATGTACAAATATCGTTGATCATTGCTTCCATAAGTTGTCGACATTTATTTTATTTTACTTTATGATAATGGTATTTAAAGTATATAACCTAGTACATAGGCCAACATAGGACACATACTATATCAAACTCCCTTTATGCTACTAGATTGATGGTGAATGAGGATAAGGATGAGGTCAATGAATTTATGTGGAGGTACTTCAATGATGAAATTATCTTTACTAACAATTTTTTTTTATCAATTTTTAAATTGATGCAATAGATTTTTCTTTTGATATAATTTGTTTGTTTTAAAGACTTTGAGAGAAAGATGGTGATGCAATGACTTCAATCAGCCAAATATTGAGTCAGCCACTAATATCTTTAAAACAAGATGTGGAAAAGATAACACAGAAAAAAAATTAACCAGATACTTTAGATTACTATTGTAAGTAGTTCTTACAACCTTGTCTGCATATTGTTGTTTAGCATATGTTACTATGTAGTGTTTGGTTTGAATATGATGCACGAACAATTTTAAATAGTTTCTCAATTAATTGTAGCCTAGATATTATTGGATGATTGCTACAATTGTTGGTATTGAGAGTTGGCAAGTTTGTATATATAACACTTGCCCAAAGTGCTCCATGAAAGTTGAAAAGGACTATAATGAATGGTACTACTGAAGTATGACAAGATAATCCCCTCGAGCAATGCAAGATGTCACACATAATCATGTTCAACTTCCTTAAATCCACACATTTTCCCATGTTACTTATTCTATTAAGATGTAATTGTAATATCAATTTATTTTTACTTTTTCTATAAGATTCATCATTCCATTGAGAGTTGTTGTTGACTTATCTTTTGTCCTTTTTATTGTGAAGCCAACAAACTACTTGATACAATTGCTACTAAATTACAGGTAATTAAGTTTTATTTGATTTCTATGTGTTGTAACAACTTACTATATAAAATGTATACTGGCCACATGGTGTATTTTTTCATACATTGATTGATGCATTTACATAGACATCGAATGGTCATCAAGGTAAAATTTCAAATAAGATTCATTGTCTTATTCAAAAGAAATTTCTATTTAATCTTTTTGTCAAGAAGCAAATATCAGCAATCCTCAGTCATCATTATCTATTCTTATTGTGGTGGATGAAATAGAAATTATTGAATCCTTCATGGTGCAACTCAGTTAAGTGAAAGGGATAATGTTGTTGGATACAGTACAGAGCTTGCTAATGAGGTATCTTGATCTGTGAGTGTAGTTGTGCTCATTGTGATATGTTTCCATTTACATTGGATATAGTTAATTGTGATTGACTAGCTTTAAAAAATGGAGGAATCAAGTTTGGTCAATAACAACTATGACAATGGTTGTAGCATTGACATTTTGCTCACACTTACCAAGTGGTTTGAGATATAGTGATTCATAGGAGGAGTGGTTGGTAAATAGAAGTCTTATACCAAAGATGTCTATAAGCAAGATTATTAGCATTAAGGAGGAAAAATGATTTTTTTTCAATTTAAATATTTCAATGTGCTTGGGTTTATATGTGTGTATTATGTTAAATTAAAAGAACAAGTACATTATTGTATTAATGTCATGATTTGGGCTTCAACTACTCTCACTATTGATTTTGTTTCTTTCATGTGACCTAATATTATTGTAGATTTATAGTTGAATTTTGTATGAATGCTACTTTACCATGTCAAACTAAACAAA
Source organism: Dicorynia guianensis (assembly GCA_037013595.1). NCBI lineage: Eukaryota > Viridiplantae > Streptophyta > Magnoliopsida > Fabales > Fabaceae > Dicorynia > Dicorynia guianensis. The sequence goes on along the minus strand of JASUAB010000012.1, from coordinate 14,529,488 downwards.
ACAAGTAGATGAAAACTTCATACTCCAGCAAATTAATTTTTGATTATCTATTTAATACCATAAATATTGAATTTTAACCATTAATTTAAATATTTTGTTGGGATCTAAATAACAAAAAAATCATATGTGATTCAATACTAAATAAATTGCATCAATCATGTTAAAACTTATAGGTAATAAATTAGTAGTATTGGCATTGTTGGTGCATATTAACAAAATTAATATTAGCCCACGTGCTTTTTTTTATTTCTAATATAAAACCAAAGGCTAATTGAAAACTGCCAATGATATTGACACTACCATTATAATTCAATCTCTCAATCACCTCACTTAACTAATTGATTAGAGTTTCACTCAACAAACTGATTGATCATTGGCATAAGTGATTTATTAGTGAATTCATTCTGAGTCTTCAAGGTTTGAATTTCAAACAGTTTAAGTGAAATTGAATTAGATTCAAAGTTTTTGAGTTAACATATAGAAATAGATTTCTAATCTCAATTGCATAAGTGATAGGATATATCAAGTTAATTTAATTGACAAAAATAGCACATGCTATATCATGCTATACAGTTTCAAAGTATTATGGAAAAGAGAATGAAAATCTGACCTCATTGTTATCACAAGGTTAAACTTGATTAGTATTGCATTTTTTTCAATTGTGGTACAATTCGTGCTAACAAAGTGAATTGCTACAAAATCTCTAGCCAAGCCAATGGATCTAAACTCAGCTAATTCCTCATTTCAAACCCCTACAAATATGCCTAACAATAGATTTTGAATGGAATATGAAGTATATTTGTATTTGATTATTCTAAGGAATAAATAATAGTTTGACAACCACAAAAGAGAGTATACTTACTAGTTCAACTACTTGAGTATGCCCCCACCAAGATTGAGAGCACTCTAAATCTCACCTAGGAGTGGCAGCACTCTAAAATCTCACCCAACAACCTTGATTCCTTCCTTTTTAAGAAGACAAATATGAGTCAATAGTGATAAAGGACAATCAATTAAAACTAACTATGTTTTAGTAGAAATAGGGCCTCATACATATAGAAACATTAAAGGTTAGAGGAAAGAATACATACCTATATATTTTTTGGAAAGCAAGTTGAAATTTTGCTAAGGTAAATTGCCAAATCCCAAGAACATCTTAGAGGTACTTGAGAACCTCCACACTTGAAACATTGCATTGTCATTACTATTGATAGGCAACTTGCACTAACATGCATCACTAAAGTATTTCCACGCAACCAAAAAAAATTGTGTCCAAAACTATGCAGATTCCAAGCAACACATGTTTACAAAACATAATATTTTTACATTTTTTTAATTTAATGATAATCAATTTGACAACAATTTGAGAAATGAAATATCACTACCTTATGCCAATTTCTCTCTCTCTCTCTCTCTCTCTCCCCAAACACTATCTCTCACTAAATCTTCTCCTTCTCTCTAAAACTTCTCTTTCTTTCTATCTCTCTCTAGAACTTCTCTCCCTATCTCTCTCTCTAAAGTTTTGCTTTTTCTCTATCTCTTGAAAGTTTCTCTCTTTCTCTCTATGTCACTCTGTCTCTCTTCTCTCTCTTTTTCTCTTTCTAAAGCTTCTTTCTCTCTCTCTTCCCCTCTCTTTCTCTCTCTAAAACTTCTTTTTGGCCAAAACTTCTATCTCTCTATCTCCTTAAAACTTCTCACTCTCTAAAACTTCTATTTTCCCTCTCTCTCTCTCTTGCTCTCTAAAAGTTCTCTCTTTGTACCTCTCCCCCTCTCTCTACCCCTCCCTTTCCCCTCACTCTATAATTTCTCTCTCTCTTGATCCCCTTCTATTTTCCCCTCTCTCACTCTAAAATTTATCTCTCTCTAAAGCTCTTCTTTCTCTTTCTCTTCCTTTATCTCTTTCTCTCTCTTTGTCCCCCTTCTTCATCCCCTTTCTCTCAAAAAACTTCTCTTTCTCTTTCTTTCTCATCCCTCTAACTTCTTTATCTCATTGCACTCTCTGAAACTTCTCTCTCTATCGATCTCTCTATCTCTTGCTCATTCTCTGCAATATACTGTCTGTCTCTCTGTCCCTCTCTTTCTTTCTCCCCAACACACTCTCCGTCATTCCCCCCCCCCTCTCTCTCTCTCTTTTCACTCACTCTCTAAAACTAAAAGAAAGGGTATGGTTTAATGAAAGATATTGGACTAAACACTCTCTTTTTCTCTCTTTGTCTCTTTCCTCCTTTCTTTCCCTCCCCAACACACACTTTCTCCCTTTGTTGCTCTCTCACTATCCAACACATCTCTCTCTCTCAAACTTCTCTCTCACTTGTTCTCCAATATGTCTGTCTCTCTCTCTCTCTAAACTTTTTCTTTGTCTCACTCCAAAACATCTCTCTCTACCTCTCTCCTTGTCTCTCTCTAACTTCCTAACAATCTCTCTCTATCTCACCTAACACCCTCTCTCTATCTCTCATGCTTCCTCCTTAACACTCTCTCTCTTCCTAACACATCCTCTCTCTCTCTTTCTTTCTTTGTCCTTCACTTTCTATACCTAAGAAAAAGGGTATGGTATAATGGAAGATATTGAACTTGACACTCTTTCTATCTCTCTCTTTGTCCCTCTCACTCACTCTTTAAAACTTCACTCTATCTCTCCCCCTCTCTCTTTCCCTCTTTGTCTTGCTCTCTAAAACTTCTCTAACTCATCCTCTCTTCTCTTTGTCCCTTTAAAACAACTCTTCTTTCCAAAATGTCTCTTTGTCTCTCTCTCTTTTTAAAACTTCTCTTTCTCTCTCACTGTCTCTCTAAAACTTTTCTCTCTCCCTATTTCTATCACTTAAACTTCTCTATCTCTCTCTAAAGCTTCTCCCCATCCCTCCCTTCCTCTCTTTCTCTCTTTGTCTCTCAAAAATTCTCTTTCTCTTTCTCTCTCTCACTAAAATTTCTCTCACTCTTTCTAAAACTTTTGTCTCTCTCTCTCTCTCTCTCTCTCTCTCTCTCTCTCTCTCTTTGTGGGTAAAACTTGTCTAACTTTCTTTGTAAAACTTCTATCTCTTTCTCTCTAAAATTTTCTTTCTCTCTCTCTCCTTGTCTTTCTCTCATTCACTATCTTTCTTTCTCTAAAACTTCTCTCTCCCCTACTCTCTTTGTCTCTCTCACTCTCTTTTTGCCTCTCTAGAACTTCATTCTCTCTCTATCTATCGAAAACTTCTTTCTCTTTCTCTTAAAAACTTCTCTCTCTTCGCCGAATATAGATTCTCTCTTTTTGCCCTTTCTCTAATTCCACCACTACACACTCTTTCTCCTGAACATGTTTCTCTCTGTCTCACTCTCTATCTTTCCCTCTGTCTCTCGGCTCTCTCTCTCTCATATCTCTTTGTCCTACTCTCTATGTTTAAAACATCTCTTGCCTCTCTAAAAGTTTCTCTCTCTGTGACAAAAATTTCTCTCACTCACTCTCTTTCTGTCTTTGAAATTTCCCTCCCTTTCTCTTTTTCTCTCTCTCCCCCTGCCACTCTTGCTCCCTCCTCAACACTTGCTCTTTGCCTAACACACAATCTCTCTCTTGCCCCCAACTCTCTCTATCACTCTTTCTCTGAAACTTCTCACTTTCTCTTTCTCTCTATAACTTTACTCTCTCTCTCACTCTCTTGTCAAAACTTCTCTCTCTTACTTACTTACTAAACTTCTCTCTTTGACACTCTCCCTAAAGCTCTCTGTCTCTCTATCAATGTATCTATCGAAAACTTTTCTTTCCTCAACACACACACACAAACTCTCTCTCTCTACCCAAACACTCTCTCTTTCCCTTCCCCTCCCTTTCTCTCTCTCTCTCTCACTCTAAAACTAAGAAAGAGGGTATGGTATAATGGAAAAAATTTGACTTACTCTCCCTAAAGTCTCTCTAAAACCTTTCTCTCTCTCTCTAAAGCATCTCCCTATCCCTTTCTCTCTAAACTTTCTCTCTCTCTCTCTCTTACACACACACACACATTCTCCCTCTCTCTCTCATTCCAACACCATGTACTCTCTCTCTCCATCATGTCTCTCTCTCTCTCTTTCTTCTTTGTTCCCTCCTCTATCTCTCTATCTAACACGTCTCTTTGTCTCTTTGTCTCTCTATTTAAAACATCTCTTGCCTTCTCTCTAATAATTCTGTCTTTCTCTCACTCATCTTTGTCTCTAAAACTTCCCTTACTCTCTCTCTAAAACTTGTCTCTCCTACATCCTCTCAACACTTGATTTCTCTCTCTCCCTCCCACAACACACACTCTTTCTGTGTCTAAAATTTTTTCTTCTATCTCTCTCTTTGTCTTTCTTTAAAACTTCATTATCTTTGTAGTTCTCTCCCTAGCATTCTCTCTCCTCAACTTTCTCTTTCTCTCTCTCTTTTGTTCTCTCTACCCCTCCCCAAAACTTCTCTCACTTTCTCTCTAAAATTTGTCTCTCTTTCTCTCTCTTTTTGTGTCTAAAATTTCTATCTCTCATGCTTTCCCTATCTTCCTCTCTCTTACTAACACACACTCTCTCTCTCCTCTCTCTTCCCCCCTAAAACTTTTGTTCTCTCTAAAACTTCTATCTCCTTCTCTATGTCTGTCTAAAATCTCTCTCTCTCCCCTTCTCTTTATCTCTCTCACTATGCCCCCTCTCTCTCCCCCTAACATATATAGTGTCTCCTCTTTCTCTTTCTTTCCAATACATATCTCTCTCCCTTTCTCTTTCTCTTTCCATCCATAAAAATTCTTTCTCTCTAAAACTTTGTTCTCGATTTAAAACTTCTGTCTCTCTCTCTCTCTATATATATATTTGTGTAAAATTTCTCACTCTTTCCCTGTCTCTCTCTCTTCCAAACAAACATACACTCCTTCTATCTCTCTCTCTTCCTCCCTAACACTTCTCTTTGCCTCTCTCTATCCTTAACTCTCTTCCTCTCCCTCCAACACACACATACACTCTCTTCCTCTCTGAATCTTCTCTCTCTCTAAAACTTCTTTATCTATTTAAAACATCTCTTGCTTTCTATCTAAAATTTTTGTCTCTCTCTTTGTCTATCTAAAATATCTCTCTCACTCCCTAACACACTCTCTCTCTCCCTTCCCAACATTCTTGTTACTCTCCCTTTGTCTTTCTTTCCCTCCTTCTCTTTCTTTCCAACATGCCTATCTCCCTCAATCTCTTTCTTTTCCTCCCTTTCTCTACCTAACACAAACTTTCTCCCTCCCACTTCTCTCTTTCCAACATCTCTGTCTCTCTCTCACTCCCTGTCTAGCTTTCTCTCTAAAACTTTTGTCTCTTTCTTTGTAGAACTTGTATCTCTCTCTTCCCAATACACACTATCTCCTTCTCTCTCTCTCTTCTCCCTTTCTCTCTTTTCCTCTCACTTTGTGTCTCTCTCTCTCCTTCTCTCTTTGTCCAACATGTCTCTTTCTTTCTCTCTCCCCAACACTCACTCTTGCTCTCCCTCTCTCTCTCCCTCCCCAAAACTTCTCTCTCTGTTTAAACATCTCTTTCTTTCTCTCCAGAACTTACATCTATCGGTCCCTCTATTTGTTGAAAAATCCTCTCTTTCTCTCTCCTTGTCTCTCTCTTCCCAACACACTCTCTCTCTTCTTTTTCTCTACAAAAGGTCTCTCTCTAAAACTTCTCTCTCTATTGAAAACTTCTTTTGCTCTCTCTCCCTCTATCTATCCAGATTTTCTCTCTCTCTCTCTCTCTCTCTCTCTCTCTCTCTCTTTCTCCTAGTCTTTATCTCTCTTCCCAACACACACTGTCACTCTCTTTCCGCCCTAACTCTCTCACTCCCTAAACATAACTCTCTCTCTCCCTCCCTAAAACTTCTCTCTAGAAAACAAGTCTTTCTATCTCTCTTTCCCTCTCCAACACACTTTCTCGCTCTTTCTCTCCTAAAAGCTCTTTATCCCCAACACACTATCTCTCTTTTGTCCTTTCTCTCACTCTCTCTCCCCTTCTCTTTCTCTCCCTCCCCAACACATACACACACACACACTCTCTCTCTCTCTCTCTCTCTCTCTCCCCCCCAACATATATCTCTCCCCTTGCTCTCTCTTCTCAATACACACATACTCTTTCTCTCTATCTTCCCAACACCCTCTCTCTACCTAACACACTCACTCACTCTCTAACTATCTCTCTCCCTCTCCCTCTTTCTCTTTAAAATTTTCCTCTCTCTATCTCTCTCTAAAGCTTCTCTCTTTCTCTCTCCCTAACTTAAACATTGTCTTTCTTTCTCATAACGCTTCACTTTCTTCCCCAACACACACACTCTCTCTCTCTATTGCTCCCTATCGCTCTAAACCTTTTCTCTCTCCCCTCAACACCCTAGCTCTATCTCTTGCTTCCCCCCTCAACACTCTCTATGTCTCCCCAACACATTCTTTCTTGCTCTATCTCTCTCTCTCCCCCTTGACACAAACAATCTTTTCCCTCTCTATCTTTCTCTCTCTAACATGTCTCCCTCTCTCTCTAACCCACTCACTCTCTAAAACTAAGAAAAAGGGTATGGTATAGTGGAGGAAATTGAACTTAACACTCTCTCTATCTCTCTTTCTCCCTCTCACTCAATCTTTAAAACATCACTCTCTCTCCCTCTCTCTCTTTCCCTCTTTGTCTTGCTCTCTCTGGTCTTAGCACACTGCAACCCTTGTTTCACTTTGAAATGCAAGAAAAGTCCACTCTCTATGCTATTTGCCTAAAATTACAAAATTAAAGACTTGGTGCATTAAAATATTGTGGGCAATTAAATCGCATAAACAACCATCAAACACTAAGAAAAAGGGTATTAAAATATTATGGAAATTGGACTAATAGTGAGAGAGAGAAGCTTTAGAAAGAAAGAGTGAGAGAGGGAAGTTTTTGTGAGAGAAAGAGAAAGATTTTAGTTAAAGTAGGAGAGACTGAGAGAGGAGGAAAGAGAAAGACACAGAGAGAGAGAGAGTGTAGAAGAAAAATTTTAGACCTAGAGAGATGGAGGAAGGGAGAAACAGAGAAAGATTAACGGAGAGAAGTTTTAGCAAGAGAGGGGGAGAGAGTGTATGGTGTGTGTCAGAGAGAAAGGGTAGGGGAAGTTTTAGAGAGAGAGAGTGAAATTTTAGAGGGAGAAAGCAAGAGAAAGAGAAGTTTTAAAGAGCAAGATATTTTATAGAGAGAAAGAGAGCAATTGAGATAGAGAGAGAGAGAGAGAAGTTTTAGAGAGAGATTGAGAGACAAAGACAAAGAGAGAGCAGTTTTAGAGTGAGAGAAGATTTAAAGAGAGTAAGATAGTAATTTTAGAGAGATAGAATTTTTAGATAGAAAGAGAGAGGAGTTTTGGAGAAAGAGAAACAGAGTGAGAGAGAGAGAGAGAGAGAGATAAAAAGGGAGCGAGAGAGAGCAAGAAAGAGAGAGAAAGAAAGAGGAATTTTGAAGACACAGAGAGAGATGGAGACGAAACATAAAGAGAGAGAGAAGTTTTAGAGTAAGGGAGAAGAGACATCTCTACCAAGAGAGAAAGAAGTTTTAGAGAGAGAGAGAGACAGACAGACAGACAGACAAGTTTCAGAGGAAGGGAGACACTAAGAGAAGTTTTAGCGAGAGAGAGAAGGACAGACCAAAAGAGAACTTTTAGAGACAAAGTGAGAAGTTTTATAAAGGAAGAAAGAGTCACAAAGAGAGAAAGAGAGAAAGACAAGTTTTCACAGAGAGAGAGAGAGACTAAAAAGTTTTAGGGAGAGAGAGAAAGAGGGAAAGAGAACTTTTAGAGAGAGAATGTGAAGTTTTACAAAGAAAAAGAGAGAAGTTTTAGAAAGAGAATAGACATGTTAGGGAGAGAGGGAAAGGGAGTGAAGTTGTAGAGAGAAAGTGTTTGTGTGTGTGAGAGAGAGAAAGAGAGAGAGAGAGTTTGAGAGGAGTTTTGGAGAGAGAGACAAACAAGTTTTAAGAAGCAAGAATAGTTTTAGAGAGAGTGTGAGTAAATGTGATAAAGAGGGAAAGAGCAAGGGAAAGAGATGTTTTAGATAGAGAGAGGTTTTAAAGAGAGAGAGGGAAGAAGTTTTAGAGACACAGGAAGAGAGAAAGAGAATGAGTGAAAGAGAAAGAGTAAGATAAGTTTTAGAAAGAGGGAGAAACAAAGTGAGAGAAGTGTTATAGAGAGAAAGAAAATCAATGAGAGAGAGATCGAGTGAGACATAGAGAGATAGAGAGTTAGTGAGAGAGAAAAAGAGTAAGACAAGTTTTAGAGAGAGTGGTAGAGAAAGAGAGAAATAGAAGTTTTAGAATGAGAAAGAGAGTAAGAGAGAGAGAGAGAGATAAAGAAACATGTTGGAGAAAAAGAGTGTGTGTTGGAGAGAGAGAGGGAGGGAGGGAGAGAGAGATGGAGAAAGAGAGTGAGAAAGGGAGAGAGATAGAGAGAGGGGGGGGAGACAGTGAGAGAAGTTTTAGAGAGAGAGTGTGTGTATTAAGAGAGAGAGAGAGAGGGAGAGAGAGACATCTATAGCGCAAGGGAGAGAGAAAGGAAGAGACAGAGAGAGGAGTTTTAGAGAGAGTGTGTATGTATTTGAGAGAGAGAGAGAGAAAGAGAGAGTGAAGGGGGACCATGTTGGGATAAGGAGAGACACAGAGAGGGAGAGAGAGTGGGATGGAGATAGAGGGAGAAAGAAAGAGAGCAAGAGAGGAGGCATGGATAGAGAGAGAGATGAAAACTTTAGAGAGAGAGAGAGTAAAAGAGTTAAAGAAATTTTAGACACACACATAGAGAGAGAGAGAGAGAAAGAAAGAAAAAGAAGTTTTAGAGAGAGTGTGTGAGTTAGAGAGAGAGGGAGAAGGACATAGAGAGAAATAGAGAGAGAGAAAGAGCTAAAATGAGAGAGTTAGAGAGAGAAAAAGAAGGAGAAGTTTGAGGAAGAGGGAGATAGATAGAGTAGTTTAGAGGGGTGAGAGAGAGAAGTTTTATAGAAAGAGAAAGTGATAGAGAGAGAATGAGAAAAAGAAAAGTTTTAAAGAGAGAAAGAATCTGATTGGGAGAGAGAGAAAGAGAGGAACATAAAGAGAAATAAATGTTTAACAAAGAGACAAAGAGAGAGAGTGTGTGTGTAAAAGAAGTTTTAGAGAGAGGGATGGGATAAAGAAAAGTTTTAGAGAGAGAAAGAGAGATCATTGAGAAGTTTGAGAGAGAAAGAAAGAGATTGAGTGTGAAAGAGAGGGAGAGAGAGACACAATAAAATTAAAAAAAATTTTAGAGAGACAAAAAGAAAAAGAGGTAGATGTTTTCAAGAGAGCAAGAGAGAAGTTTTAGAGAGACAAACAAAGGTAGAGGTTTTAGAGAGAAATAGAGGGAAGTTTTGGAGAGAGAGAAAGATATGTTATAGAGGGGGAGAGAGAAAGAGTGAGAGATTCAAATTTTAGAGAGTGAGTGAGTAAGTGAGAGAGAATGCATCAAGGAGAGGGAGGAATAGGGATAGACAAAGACATGGTAGAGAGAGAAAGTTGAGAAAGAGAGAGAGAGAGGTATTGGGGGGACAGAGAGAGAAATAGGGGAAGAGAGAGTTGGGGAGAGGGGGAGGCAAGAAGAGAGAGAGAAATTTTGGGAGGGAGAGAGAATGAAAGAATAAGAGAGAGACAACTTTGAGAGAGAGCAAGAGAGAGAAATTTAATGGGGGAAGAGAGAGAGAGAGAGAGAAAGAGAAAGAGAGACGTCTTCTAGATAAAGTGAGAGAGAGAAGCTTTTAGGAGGGAAGAATCAGAGAAAAATTTTAGTTAAAGTAGGAGAGAAAGAGAGTGAGTGAGAGAGAGGGAGAGGGAGAGAGAGAAAGAGAGTCAAAGGTCAGAGAGAGGGAGAGAAAGAGTATGTGTGTTACGGACAAAGAGAGAGAGTAAGAGTGAAAAAGAAATTTTAGACCTAGAGAGAGAGACAAAGAGAGAGAAAGATAGACAAATTAATACAGAGAAATTTTAGAGAGAGAAAGAAAGAGAGAAGGAGAGGGAGATGCTTTAGAGGGAGAGGAGTGAGAGAGTGTATGAGAGAGAAGGGGTAGGGGAAGTTTTAGAGCGAGTGTGTGAGTGAGAGAAGCTTTAGAGAGAGAGACAAATACAAGGAGAGAAAAAGTGAAATTTTAGAGGGAGAAAACAAGAGAAATAGAGCAAGTTAGAAGTTTTAGAGAGAGAGAGAGAGAAAGAGAGTGAATGTGTGTGAGAGAGAGAGAAAGGGTAAGTGAGTGAATGAGACATAGAGAGAGATAGAAAGTTTGTGTGAGAGAGAGACTAAGAGATGTTTTGGAAAGAATAGGAGAAAAAGAGAGAAATAGAGGTTTTAGAGAGAAAAAGTGTAAGAGAGAGTGAAGGGGAGAGAGTGAAGTTTTAGCTAGAGAGAAAGAGAGTAAGAGAGAGAGAAGTTTCAATGAGAGCATCAATGAGAGGTAGAGAAAGAGTGGTTTTAGAGAGAGATAGAGAAATGTGTTAGAGAAAGAGAGAGTGTGTGTGTGTGTTAGGGAGAGGGAGGGAGGGGAGAGAGAGAAAGAGAGGGAGAGAGAGTGAGATTGTGAAAAAGGGGGAGAGTGTTAAGGAGAGAGAGAGACATGTTGTAGAGAGAGAAAGAGAGAAACACAGAGAGAGAGGGAGAGATAGAGATAGAAGTTTTAAAGAGAGAGTGTGTGTGTATTTGAGAGAGAGAGAGAGAGAGAAAGAGAGAGGGAGAAAGAGAGGGAGAGAGAGTTAGAGTGTGAGAAAGGGTGAGAGAGTATTGGGGGCATAGAGAGAGACTTGTTGGAGAGAGACATGTTGGGCAAAGGAAGAAAGTGAATTTTAGGGCTAGAGAGAGCATGTTAGGGGTAGACACAAAGAGAGAGAGGGAGAGAGAGAGAGATAGAGAGACATGTTGAGCAGAGGAAGATAGTGAATTTTAGGGCTAAAGAGAGTGTGTTGGGGGGAGACACACAAAGAGAGGGATAGATAAAGGGAGAGAGAAATGGAGGCTTTAGAGAGAGAGAGCATGAGAGTAAAGGATAAATTTTAGACACAGAGAGAGATAGAGAGAGAGAGAAAGAGAAGTTTTAGAGAGAGCAAGAGAGAGAGAGAAGTTATAAAGAGAGTGGAAGAAATAGATAGAGAAAAAGAGGAAAAAGTTAGAGAGAGAGGGAGAGAAGGAGTGTGGGTGTGTGTGTGTATGTTTTGCAAGACACAAAGTAAGAGAGAGTGTGAGAGTGAAAGAGAAATTTTAGACCTAGAGAGAGAGAGATAGAGAGTAAGAAAGAGAGACAGATTAATAGAGAGAAGTTTTAGAGAGAGAAAGAGAGACAGGGTGAGAGAGATGTTTCAGAGAGAGTGTGTATGAGAGAGAAGGTGGAAGGGAAGTTTTAGAGAGAGAGAGACAAAATCAGAGACAGAGACAAGGATAGAAAGAGAGAGAGAGAGTATGTGTGAAATTTTAAAGGGAAAAAGCAAGAGAAAGTGTAATTTTAAACAGAGACTTGTTTTAGAGAGAGAAAGATAGCAAGTGAGAGACAGAGAGGATTTTAGGAGAGAGAAGTTTCAAAGAGGGATTAGGAGAGAGAGACAAAGAGAGAGCAATTTTAGAGAGAAGGAGAGGGAGAGAGAAAAAATTAAGATTTAAAGAGAGTGAGAGATTAATTTTAGAGAGGCAGAATTTTTAGAGAGAAGTTTTGGAAAAAGAGAAAGAGAGATAGAAAGAGAGCAAGAGAGAGTGAGAGAAATTTTAGAGTGGGGGAGAAAGAGACAAAGAGAGGAAGAAGTTTTTGAGGGAGGGAGAGAGAGAAAGAAAGAAAGACAAGTTTCAAAGAGCAAGAGACTAAGAAGTATTAAGGAGTGAGAGAGAGGGAAAGAGCAAAAGAGAACTTTTAGAGAGAGAGTGAGAACTTTTACAAAGGAAAAGTGAGAGGCAGAAGAGAAAGACAAGTTTTAGAGAGAGAGACTAAGAAGGTTTAGGGAGAGAGAAGGAAAGAGCAAAAGAAAATTTTTAAAGAGAGAAGTTTTACAAAGAAAAAGAGAGAGAAGCTATGAAGAGAGGTAGAGACGTGTAAGGGAGATAGGGAAAGGAAGAGAAGTTTTAGAGAGAGTATGTGTTTGTGAGAGAGAAATTTTAGACAAAAAAAATAAAGTAGAGCTATAGAGAGAGAAAGGGAAGCTTTGGAGAGAGAGAGGTAAACAAACATAGATAGAGATAAAGAGAGAGAACTTTTAGAGTAAGGTGGAGAGAAAGAAAAGAAGTTTTTGAGAGAGAGAGAGGTGATGGAGAAAGAGAAAGGGAGAGAAGTTTTAGAGAGAATGAGAAAGAGAGAAAGTGAGAGACAGAAATTTTAGACAAAGAAATAGAGGAAGAGAGAGAGAGAGAGCAAGATAGAAGTTTTGCAAAGAGAGTTAGAGACATAGGGAGAGAGAATGAGAGAAATTTTAAAGAGAATGAGAGTGGGAGGAGAGAGAGAGAAAGAGAAGATTTAGATAGACATAGAGAGAGAGAACTTGGTTTGAGTGAGATATAGAGAGAAAGTGAAAGGAGTTTTGGAGAGAGATATAGAGAAGTTTTAACCCAAGAGAGTAGTTTTACAGAAAGAAAGACAACAAATGAATGAAAAGGAGCAAGAAAGAGGGAAAGAGAAGTTTTAGATAGAGAGAGGTTTCAACAAGAGAGGGGGAGAAGTTTTAGAGATAGAGAGAGAAGTTTTGTAAAGAGAGGGAGAAAGAGAGATAGAAGTTTTAGAGAGAGAGAGTAAGAGAAGTTTTAGAAGAGAGAGAGTGAGAGGAGTTTTGGAGAGAGAGAAGTTTTAAGCAATGAGAGTAGTTTTAGAGAGAGAAGCTAAGTAAATGTGAGATAGAGGGAGAGATGTTTTAGATAGAGAGAGGTTTCAGTGAGGGAGAGGGGGAGAAGTTTTAGAGAGAGAGAGAGAGTCTCTCTCTTTGCAACACTTTGTCTCTTTCTCAGCCTTCCTCCAACATTCTTCTTGCTCTCTTTAAAACTTTCCCCTCTCTCTTTGACTTTTCTCTCTTTTTCTTGCTCTTACTCCCTCTTTGTGTGTCTCTCTCTCTACCTCACTTACACTTTTTCTCTCCCTAAAGTCTCTTTCTCTCTCTGGAGCTAAAATGTTTGTCTCTTTTCTCTTTAACACACTCTCCCTCTCTCTTTCTTTATGTAAAACATGTATTTCTCTTAATTTCTTAGAAATTGGTCTCTCTCTCAGTCTCTCACTCTTCCCCTCTTGATGTGTAAAATTTCTCTTTCTCTCTCTCTCACTCTCACACTCCCCCTCTATTTTGTTTGTATGTCTATCCATTTATCTGTCTATCTATCTCTCTCCCCCTTCCCAACACTTTGTCTTTCTCCTACTTCCCTCAACATTCTTCTCTTTCTCGCTCCCTTTACCGCTCTCTATAGTTTCTCATTCTTTTTCTCCCTTTGTGCCTCCAAAGTCTCTTTCTGTCTCTGTATCTAAAAGTTCTATCCCATTTTCTCTCTACGACACTCTCCCCCTCTCTTTCTTTCTCTCTTTATCACTCTTTCTTTCACTAAAGCTCCTCTTTCTTTCTCTCTCTCCCTTCCTCTCTCTCACACTCTCTATCTTTGTCTCTTAATACTTCTCTTTCTCTCTCTCCTCCAAATCTTCTCTCTGTGTCTAAAAGTTCTCTATCTGACTCTCTAAAACTTAGAGTTCTCTCTTTATTTCTCATTCTCTCTCTAAAACTTCTCTCTCACTCTAAAACAACTTTCTCTCTGTCTCTCTAAAGCTTTTGTCTCTCTCTAAAGTTTCTCTCTCACTCTCTCTAATTCTTCTCTTTCTTTTTCTCTCTCTCATACTTTTTCTCTGTGTCTGTCTCCCTCTTTCTCTTTCTATCTAAAACATCTCTCTCTTTCTCACTCTCACTCACTCTATTTCTCTCTCTAAAACAACTTTCTTTCAAAACTTTTCTTTCTCTCTCTCACTTTCTCTTTCTCTCTTTCTCAAATTATGCTAACTCTCTCCCCTTCTTTAATACTTGCCTCCCTCTCTCTCTGTAAATTCTCTCTTTTTCTCCCTCTTACTCTATCTCACTCACTCCCTTTCTCTCTCTAAAGTCTCTTTCCCTTTTTCTCTCTTTCTTTAAAACTTCTATCCCTTTTTCTCTCTACCACTTTCTCCTTCTCTCCCTCTCTATTGAACTTCTCTTTCTCTCTATCTCTCTCTGTCCAAATCTTCTGTCTAAAACTTATGTCTCTTTCTCTGAAACTTTCCCCTCTCTCTATACCTCTCTGTCTTGTTCTCACTCTTACTCTCTCTCTCTCTCTATGTCTTGCTCTTTGTCTCTCACTCACTCTCTTTGTCTCTTTAAAGTTTCTTTCTCTATCTATAGCTAAAACTCCTCTCCCTTTTTCTCTCTATCACACTCTCCCTCTCTCCCTCTCTCTCACTGACTCTTTTTCTCCTTTTATCTCTCCTTCTTGCTCTAAAACTTGTCTTCCTCTCAATCTCTCTTGGAAACATCTTTCTTTGTGTAAAACTTCTCTTTCTCTCTCTCACTCTTCCCCTCTCTGTATGTCTATTTGTTTGTGTGTGTGTCTTTCTCTCCCACTTTCTATATATATATATATAAATTCTCTCTATTTCTCTATCTCTCACTCACTTCCTTTCTCTCTCTAAAAGTCTCTTTCCCTCTTTCCCTCTCTCTCTAAAACTTCTATCCCTTTTTCTCTTTGACACTTTCTCTCTCCCTCCCTCTCTCTCTCACTGACTTTGTTTCACTCTTTCCTTTGTTAAAACTTCACTCTCTTATTCGCTCTCTAAAACTTTCCTATTTGTAAAACTACTCCTCTCTCTCCCTCTCTCTCTTTCTCTCTCTCTCTTTCTCTCTCTCTCTCTCTATATCTTCTCTCTCTATGAAAGGAAGTTGGATGCATGAAAGGTAGTTAGATGGATGAAAAGAGTTAGATGCATGAAGGAGAGTTAGTTGCATGAAGGAAAATTAGATGCATGAAAGGAAGTTGGATGCATGAAAGGTAGTTAGATGGATGAAAGGAGTTAGATACATGAAGGAAAGTTAGATGCATGAAGGATAGTTAGGTGCATAGGATGGCTATATAAGGAGGCCTAAGGAGGCACCAAGAACACACAACAAAACCAAGAAGAAGAGAGCAAGAGAAGGAGAGGAAGAGAGCACCAAGAGAAGAGAGAAGAAAGAAGAAGAGAAGAAGAAGTGGAAGAAGTAGGAGAGTAAGGCTACATCAAAGTAGCTCTTTTCCTTTTGATTCAACCAAAGGAGCTCCTTCAAGTAACATTCAAAGTCTACACTCACTAAGAAGAGGAGTGGAAGAATTCATCATCTAGGTATGCACATCTCTTACCCTTTGTTGAGTTAATTTTCTTTTGTTAAACCCTTGATTATCCCAACGATGGTCGTTGATGCAATTAGTGAAAACGATTGCAATTAGCTATCCTGAGGGAAGTACGCTATGGATTATATTGAAGAAATTGGTATAATTCACGTAACGTGACTAACACCCATTATTTTGAAATTAAACCCCCTCTTTAGAATCTTGATTTCTTTCAAATGTCATAGCACTTGCGGTTGACGAAAGTGGCCGCTTTTGTTATTTTCCCAGATAATTACGTTGTGGATTATGTTGAAGAAATTGACAAAATTCCTCCAACATAAATATCACAATCCCCTTTTTTTTCCTAAAAAAATGCCAAAATAAAAAGTTTTAACCAAAATCAAAGTATGAATTTGAAATCAAAAAGCAACAAAACACCAACGTGGTACCGAAAGGGCGTTGTAAGGGTGCTAATACCTTCCCTACACGTAATCAACCCCCGAACCCAATTTTTGTGATGCAGACCTAAATCTCGGTGTCCGATCTAACCATTTAAACTTAGATCGGTGGCGACTCCAAAATTTCCAAGTTTTCCAAAACACCCACAAAAATCATTTTTCCACACTTATTTCTCTTCTCCAGTCGCCGCGTCCGCGTCGCTATGTCGACAGTGATGATGATAAAAGCTTTCCAAGTGGTCTAGTTATAAGAGCTAGAGCTAAAAGGTTCAAGGAGGCTTTCACTAGATTGATGCAGAGCATTTGGGTTAAGGAGCATTTTTTTAGGCTCAAATACTTAGACTCAAGTGGAAATCAAGGATGGATTTTATTAATCCAAGTGGTGGAGTAATTTTAGCCTTTTTCTCAAGCCCATACACTTGGAAGGATTAATTTCACCTTTTACTAAAGCCCATACACTTAGAAGAATTGCTTTCAACTCAAGCATGTGGAATCATTTAGCAATTACAAGCCATAATTAGCAAGATTCACGTGGATTTGAGAGATTTAGGGAGATCAATTTGGCTAATTATTACCTAGCGATTTTTGAGACAACTTTCCTATTTTATGGGATTTGGTCAACCTTTTGGAATATAATTTCAGCAATTACTTTCATTGGGCTAATTATTCTCATGTAAAGGCTGGCATGCCATAATTTTAGGAATTTCCTTTCTTTTGCTATTTGTTTCCCTTTTTAAATTGTAATAACTCAGCCTATATATATGTATACCAAGGTTGAGAAGTTTAGTTTTTGGCTCAGATCAGTTTTAGTTTTCTCTTGGGTTCTTTGAAGAACTTTCTAAACTTATCAAGAACTTGTTCTTGTGGTATTCATCCAACTTATCAAATAGATCATCATCCTATTTGTGGCATCTCTACATACCAAGGTTCATGTTTTCTTGTAAACATCAGGTCGAGGTTTCCACCTATAAAAATTTGATTGTAAAATGGTCTTGGGAATCAGTTTCAGTCCTGGGTCTCATTATTCTTGGCAGGGTTTGCATCATTTCAATATTAGAGCACCAGTTCTAGCCTTAGGTTTTGCCTATCAAATTTTAGTTTTGTAGCCAATATTCTTTGTTTTCCTTTGTTTAGATTCTAGCTTCATTTGATATACATTCAAAAAAAAAAAGAAAGAAAAGAAAAGCTTAAAAAAAAAAAAGAAAAAGAAAGAGAAGAAAAAAAAAAAAGAGCTGCCCAAAAAAAAAAGAGCAGCCAAAACAAAAAAGAGTACATGGTATTCAATAAAGAGGAAGAAGATTAGGTCAGAAACTGTCAAAAACTCCCCTTTCTTGTATTCTTAACCCCTTTTTTTAGTGATTTTATTTATTCTCTTGATTCCATACTCTTCCTTGAACCATTGATAAGCTTGTGATTGAATTGTTGCCAAAAAAGGTTCTTGTTCTTGTTTGGATAAGTTTGAAAAGAACTAAAAGAGAAAATTACAAGCTTAAAAAGGCAGAGTGGTAAGAGCAATAGAGGGAAAAAACTAAATTTGTTGTGTGAAAACACGAGTGTTTGGAGAATTTTATTTTGAGTGGAAAAAAAAACAAATGAGGGAAATTATTTGTGAGGTCTTTTATTTTCTAACATTCTTTTTGTAGCAAAAACATGTCAAACAACATGAGCAAAGGCATTCCCACAAGTTTGTCGGGAGGGGTTGATCCTAAGTTACTCATAAATGTGTTAATGGGAGAGATGAGAAGAGTGTTAAGAATGGAAATGGAGCAAGTTCATGAATCATTGGATAAGGTAGAGAATGATTGCATGAGGCAACCACAAAATGTATAGAATGTACATAGGAGGGAAAGAGTTCAACCAAGGGAAGAAAGGGTGGTTTTGATGAGGAAGATGATCGAGATTCAGTTGTTAACTATAGGAGATATGGTGGATGGGGTAAAGGAGTTAGGAACTCCGAAGATAATAACTTGGGTAGTATTAAAATGAAGGTTTTTTCATTTCAAGGTAGGTCGATCTGGAAGCCTATCTTGAATCGAAGAAGAAAATGGGGTTGATTTTTTATTGCCACAATTATTCCAAAGCAAAGAAGGTAAAATTGGAAGCCATTTAGTTCTCTGATTATGCCATTAGTTGGTGAGATCAATTGGTGTTAAATAGGAGGCAGAATGGAGAACGGCTAGTGGAAACTTGGGAAGAGATGAAGATGATGATGAGAAAGGGGTTGTTCCAAGTCATTACTATCGTGAGTTATACAAGAAGTTGCAAGGTCCTTGGCAAGGAAACTAGAGTGTTGAGGATTACTATAAGGAGATGGAGACTGCAATGATTTAGACTAATTTTAAGGAAGATCATGAAGCTACAATGGCTAAGTTTTTGCATGGATTAAATCGAGAAATACAAGATAGAGTAGAGATGCAGCATTACATGGAATTAGAGGATATGGTACATATGGCTATCAAAGTGGAGCAATAACTCAAGAGGGGGGTAGCTCATGTGTAGCCCAAAGCTCAAGTTCTACTTTTTGGAAACTGAGTTATACAAAGAAGGAGGACAAGTCTTAAGCATTCCCAACACCCAAACACAAATCTAAGCATAAAACCAAGAACACCAGCCATGTTTCTCAAGGTAAAATTGAATCACCCACTACTCAAAATTGTGACATTAAGTACTCTAAGTGTCAAGACAGGAGACATATAGCAAGCCAATGTTTGAGAGCAAAGAACACATTGAATCTATGCCACCATTGGAAGATGCAAATGATGAAGAACATGCTACCAAAGGAGAATTATTGGTGATAAGAAGAGTCCTAAGTGTGCAAGCCAAAGAAGATGAAGAGGTGCAACAAGAAAACATTTTGCACACTCGTTGCAATGTCAAAAACAAGGTATGTAGTGTGATTACTAATGAAGGAAGTTGTACTAATGTTGCTAGCACAACTGTGGTTGAAAAATTAGGGCTACCCATAATGATATACCCTAAGTCGTACAAGTTGCAATGGCTCAATGATAGTGGCTAAGTAAGGGTGAATAAATAGGTACTGGTTGCTTTTGCATCAGAAAGTATAAGGATGAAGTTCTGTGCGATGTAGCTCTAAATGGTTTACCCCCTATTTGAGGGATTAAGCATCACATTGACTTTGTACTCAGTGCTTCCATTCCAAATCAACTAGCCTACTAAACTAATCCCAAGGAGACAAATGAGTTACCAATAGCAGGTTAGTGAATTAATGAAAAAGGGGTAGATGAGAGAAAGCATGAGCCCATGCACCATTTCGGTGATTTTGGTGCCAAAGAAGGATGGGTCGTGGAGAATGAGTATTGATTGTCGACCCATTAACCATATTATGATAAAGTACCACTGCCCTATTCCTCACTTAGATGATACATTAGATGAGCTGCATGGTGCTTGTGTATTTTCAAAAATTGACTTAAAAAGTAGATATCATCAAATAAGGATGAAAGAGGGAGACGAATGGAAAATTGGTTTTAAAACAAAACATGGATTGTATGAGTAGTTAGTGATGCCATTTGAACTAACAAATGCACCAAGTACTTTCATGCGATTAATGAACCATGTTTTGCATCCTTTTATAGGTAGGTTTGTTGTTGTGTATTTTGATGATGTATTCATTTATAGCAAGAGTTTAGCTGATCATGTTTTGCATTTGAAATTTATTTTGGAAGTGCTTAGAAAAGAGAAATTGTATGCTAACATGAAAAATGCACCTTTTGCACTGATAAGCTTGTGTTTCTTAGCTATGTTGTGAGTGCATAGGGTATACAAGTTGATGAAGAGAAGGTTCGTGCAATCCAAGAGTGGCCAAGACCCATAAGTGTAGGCCAAGTCTAAAGTTTCTATGGACTTGCAAGTTTTTATTAACGATTCATGAAAGACTTCAGTAGCATAGCTGCACCACTTACTGAAGTGATCAAGAAAGATGTTGGGTTCAAACAGGAGGAAAAGCAAGAAGAGGCATTCTAACTACTTAAGGAAAAATTGTCTCATGCATCTTTACTTACTTTACTTGATTTTACTAAAACATTTGACATTGAATGTGATGCTTTAGGTATAGGGATAGACGCTATTCTTATGCAAAGTGGATGGCCAATTGCATATTTTAGTGAGAAGCTTAATGGGTCAACTTTAAACTCCCTACTTATGACAAGGAAATGTATGCATTGGTCCAAGCATTGGAGACATGGCAACACTACCTTTGGCCTAAAGAGTTTATGATTCACACTAATCATGAATCCTTGAAGCATCTGAAGGCCAACACAAGTTAAATAGGAGGCATGCACGATGGGTGGAGTTCATTGAGACATTCTCATATGTCATCCAATTAAGCAAGGTAAGGAAAACGTTGTCATTGATGCACTGTCTCAAATTGCTTGGTTTTGAACACATTAAAGAATTGTATCCATTAGACCAAGATTTTTGTGAAGAGTATAGGAATTGTGAGGGAAGGCCATGGGTGAGTTCTTTAGGCCTTATGATTTTTTGTTTTGGGAGAGTAAGCTACTTGTGCCTAATTGTTCAATGCAAGACTTGTTAATGAGGGAATCCCATGGAGGAGGGTTAATGGGACACTTTGGAGTTGCTAAGACACTAGCCATTTTGCAAGAGCATTTCTTTTGGCCACACATGAAAAGAGATGTCAAGAGAATTTGTGGAATATGTGTCACTTGTAGGCAAGCAAAATCCTAAGTGCAGCCTAATGTACTATACATGCCACTTCCCATACCTAGACAACCTTGGGTTGACATTTCAATGGACTTTGTGTTAGGTTTGCCTAGGACAAAGTGTGGTAGAGACTCAATTTTTGTGGTTGTGGATAGATTTTCTAAGATGGCATATTCCATGTTACAAAATAGATGATGCATCACACATTACTGATTTGTTCTTTAGGGAGTTTGTGAGATTACATGGGATGCCTAGGACAATTGTTTTGGATCATGATGCTAAGTTCTTGAGCTACTTTTGGAAGACTTTGTTGTATAAGTTAGGGACTAAGTTATTATTTTCTATTACTGGTCATCCACAAACTGATGGTCAAACTGAAGTAATAAATAGGACTTTGACAACCTTGTTGAGGGCTATCATTAGAAAGAATATCAAAACTTAGGAAGATTGGTTACCACATATTGAATTTGCTTATAATCATATGGTTCATTCTACCATAAGTTTTTCACCTTTTGAAATTGTTTATAGTTTTAATCCTTTAACTCTATTGGATTTAACACCATTACCTTCGAAAGAGTGTGTTAATTTAGATGGCAAAAAGAAAGCTAAATTTGTCAAGCAGATACATGAGAAGGCAAAGTTCAACATTAAGTGTCAAATGGAGCAATATATGAAATAAGCCAACAAGGGGTGTCATAAGCTCATTTTTGAACCTAGAGATTGGGTTGGTTACACATGAGAAAAGAAAGATTTCCAGCACAAAAGGGTTCTAAATTGCTTCTGAGAGGGGATGGACCATTCCAACTTCTTAAGCGCATCAATCACAATGCATACAAGCTGGATCTCCTAGGTGAGTATAATGTTAGTGCCACTTTCAATGCTATTGATTTAACCAGCTTTGATGTAGGTGATGATTTTAGGACAAATCCTCTTCAAGAGAAGGGGAATGATGATAAAAGCATGGTACATATTAGTAATCCAATTCAAATTCCAAGTAGTCCAGTTACAAGAACTTGAGCTAAATGGTTTAAGGAGGCTTTCAATGGATTGATGCAGAGCATTTGGGTTAAGGAGCATTTTTTGAGGCCCAAATACTTAGACTCAAATGCAAATCAAGTATGGATTTCATTGATCCAAGTGGTGGAGTAATTTCAGCCTTTTTTTGAAGCCCATACACTTGGAAGGATTAATTTCAGCCTTTTACTAAAGCCCATACACTTCGAAAGATTACTTTCAGCTCAAGCATGTGGAATCATTCAATAATTATAGGCCATAATTAGCACGATTCATGTGGATTTAAGAGATTCAAGGAGATCAATTTGGCTGATTATTACCCAGTGATTTTAGGATAACTTTCCTTTTTCATGGGATTTGGTCAGCCTTTTGGAATATAATTTCAGCAATTACTTTCATTGAACTAATTATTTGGCTAATTATTCTCGTGTAAAGGCTGGCATGCCATAATTCTTGGAATTTCCTTTCATTTGCTATTTGTTTCCCTTTTAAACTATAATAACTCAGCCTATATATATGTATATCAAGGCTGAGAAGTTCAGTTCAGT
This sequence comes from Dicorynia guianensis, assembly GCA_037013595.1. Lineage (NCBI taxonomy): Eukaryota > Viridiplantae > Streptophyta > Magnoliopsida > Fabales > Fabaceae > Dicorynia > Dicorynia guianensis. Next base: position 14,507,514 of record JASUAB010000012.1, on the reverse strand, counting down.
TTTTAGTTCAAATCAGTTTTAGTTTTCTCTTTGGTTCTTTGAAGAACTTTCTGAACTTATCAAGAACTTGTTCTTGTGGCATTCATCCAACTTATCAAATGGATCACCATCCCGTTTGTGGCATCTCTACTAACCAAGGTTCATGTTTTCTTATAAATATTGGGTCAAGGTTTCTAGTTAGAAAAATCTGATAGTAGAATAGTCTTGGGAATCAATTTCATTATGGGGTCTTGTTATTCTTGGCAAGGTTTGAGTCAGGTGAAAAAAAGAGTATGGGGAGATAGAGAAGGAAAGAAAGAGAGTGGTGGGAAGAGAGAGAGACCAGGAAAGAGAAAGAGCATTAGGGAGAGAGAGATAAAGATAGAGGGAGAGAGAGAATGTTAAGGAGAGAGAAACGAGAGAAGTTTTGGAGAGAGTGAGAGCAAAATTTTAGACACAAAAAGAGAGAGTGAGAGAAGTATTATAGATAGAGAGGGAAAGAGAGAAAGAAAAATTTTTAAAGGAGAGAAAGGGAGAGATAGTGAGAGAGAACTTTTAGAGAGAGAGTGAGAAAAATTTTAGATGAAGAGAGAGAAAGAAAGAGAGAAAGAGCAATTTTAGAGAGAGATAGAGAGTGTGTGAGAGTGAGGACCAAAAGTTTTAGACATAGAGAGAAATTCAAGCTTTAGAGAGAGAGAGAGAGAGACAAAGAGAATTTTTATAAAGAGAGAAAGAAAGAGAAGTTTTAGAGAGAGGAGTGTGATAAAGAAAAGTTTTGAAGAGAGTGAGAGAAGATTTGGAGAGGAAGAGAGAGTAAGAGGGAGAAAGGGAAAGAGAGATAGCAAAATAGAGAGACGTTTTTAAGAGAGAGGGACACAGAGTGGGAGAGAGATAAAGAGAGAGATGTTATAGAGAGAAGGAGAGAGAAGTTTTGGAGAGATAGAGCAAGAGAAGTTTTAGAGAGTGAGAGAGAGAAAGAGTGATAAATTTTAGAAAGTAAGCAACAAAGACAAAGAGAAAGAGAGAAAGTCAAGTTTTAGAAAGAGAAAGAGAGTGGGTGAGAGAGATAAAGAGAGTAAGGAAAGGAGGGAGAGAGAAGAGAGAGAGAAAGAGATAGACAAATAGACAGAAGGGGGAGAGTGAGAGAGAGAAGGTGAAGTTTTACACAAAGATATAGAAGTTTAAAAGAGAGATTGAAAGAAAGACAAGTTTTAGAGAAAGAAAGAAAGATAAAGAGAGAAAAAGAGTCTGTGAGAGAGAGGAAGAGCGTGATAGAGAGAAAAAGTGTAGACGTTTTAACTATTAAGAGAGAAAGAGACTTCAGAGGGAAAAAGGTAGTAATTGAGGGAGAAAGGGAGATACAAAGAAAGAGACAGTGAGAGGGAGAAAAGAGACAGGAGTTATAAAGAAAGGGGAAAGTTTTAGAGAGAGGGACTAACTGACTGACTGAGAGAGATAGACTAAGATGGTAAAGAGTGTTGGGGGATAAAGAGAGCAAGAGAGTGGTGGAAAGAGAGAGAGAGAGAGAGGCTAGAAGAGAGAAAGTGTGTTAGGGGGAGAGAGATAGAGAGAGAAAGACAGATAGACAGAAAAGGGGAGAGAAGGTGAAGTTTTAGTGAGAGAGAGATAGATAGAGAGAAAAAGAGACTGATAGATAGACAAACAGAAAGAGAGAGAGAGAAATTGAAGTTTTACACAAAGAGATAGAAGTTTCAAACAGAGATTGAGAGAAAGACAAGTTTTGGAGAAAGAAAGAGAGATAAACAAAAAAAGAGAGTCAGTGAAAGTGAGAGGGAGAGTGTGATAGAGAGAAAAAGGGATAGAAGTTTCAGCTATAGAGAGAAAGAGACTTTAGCAAGAGAAAGTACCTGAGAGAGAAAGGGAGACAGAGAGAGAGAAGTGAGAGGGAGAAAACAAGACAAAAGTTATAGAGAGAGGGGAAAGTTTAGAAAAGAGGGAGGGAAGGAGAGAGAAAAGAATGTTAGAGGGAGTAAGAGAGAGAAAAAGTGTTGGGAAGAGAGAAAAAAAGAGATAGACTAACTAGTTGAGAGAGAGAGAGAGACAAAGAGAGAGTCAGAGAGAGGGAGAAGAGAGTGTTGGGGAGGGAGAGACATAAAGAGAGAGAGAGAACATTGGGGTAAGAGAGAGATGTTTTAGAGAGACAGGGAGAGAGAATTTCTAGAGAGAAGTTTATGGAAGTGTGGGAAAGAACTTTTAGAAAGAGAGATGTTATAGAGAGAGGGAAGTTTTTGAGAGAGAGATGGAGGGAGAGAGAGAAGAATGTTGGGGGTAGTGAGAGAGAGACAAAGTGTTGGGGAGAGAGAGAGAGAGAGAGAGAGAGAGAAGTTTTAGATAGAGAGAGTGCAAGAGGGAGAATTTTTAGAGAGAGGGAAAAAGAGAATAAGTGAGAGAAAGGGAGAGGGACATGGAGCAAGAGAGAAAAAGAGGGAGAGTAGTGTTAGAGAGAGAAGTTTTAGAGTGAGAAGGCTAAGAGAATAAGGAAGAGAAGATTTAGAGAGAGTGAGAAAGAAATTTAAGAGAGATAGAGGTTTTAGAGAGAAAGTGAGAGTGAGAGAGAGAAAGAGAAAGAGAGAGAGAGAGACATATGTTTTAGAGAGAAAGATACAAACTTTTAGACAAAGAGAGAAGATTTAGAGAGAGAGAGAGAGGGAGAAGTTTCAGAGAGAGAGAGAGAGAAGTTTTGGAGAGAGTATGAAAGAAATTTTAGAGAGAGAGAAAGAACTTTCAAAGAGGAAGTGAGAAAGGCAGTAGTTTGAGTGAAAGAAAGAGAGATAAAGATGGAAATAGAGTCAATGAGAGAGACAAAGAGAGGGAGAAAGTGTTAGAGAGAAAATAGGACAAAAGTTTTAGAGAAAGAGAGAAAAAGAGGGAAAGAGACTTTACAAGAAAAGGGGAGTGAGTGAAAGAGAGTGAGAAGGAGAAAGAGAGAAGTTATAGAGAGAAAGAGATTGATTGACAGTTAGATAGAGAGAGACCACTAAAGAGGGGAAGAGAGAGACTGGAATAAGGAGAGAGAAGGGGACACAGAGGGTGGGAACAAGAAAAAGAAAAAGATGTTTTAGAGAGATGGAGAAAGAAGTTTTAGAGGGTGAGAGAGAGAAAGAGAGAGAAGTTTTAGAGAGTAAGTGATAGTGAGAAAGAGAGAGGGAGGCAGAGAGAGAAGAATGTTGGAGGGAGTGAAAGAGAGAAGTTATAAAGAGAGAGAGAAAGGGAAGTTGCAGAGATAGAAAGAGGTAGGGAGAAGGAGAAGAATGTTGGGGGAAGTGGGAAAAAGGGAGAGAAGATTTACAGAGAGTGAGAGAGAAATTTTAGAGAGAGAGAAACAAGATTAAGAGAGACAAAATTTTTATAGAGAAAGAGAGAGAGAGAGAGACTTAAGCTTTAGAGAGAAAGACAAGAAGCTTTAGACAAAGAGAGAGAAAAATAAAAGTTTTAGAGAGGAAAAGAGGGAGGCAAGTTTTAGAGAGGATGAGAAAAAACTTTCAGAGAGCGAGTAAAAGAGAGAGAAGTTTGAGTGGAAGAAAGAGAGATAAAGAGAGAAATTGAATTAGTAAGAGAGAGAGGGAGAGAGAAAGAAAGTGATAGAGAGAAAAAGGGATAAAGTTTCAGAGAGAGAGAATGAGAGAAAGAGACTTTAGAGAGAGAAAGGGAGTGAGTGAAAGAGAGAAAAAGAGAGAAGTTATAGTGGGCGCAAAGAGAGAGAAAGAGAAGTTTTATACAGAGAGAGAAGTTTCAAATAAAGATTAGTGAGAGACAAGTTTGAAGAAAGAGAGGTAAAGTGAGAAAGAAAGCCAATGAGAGGGCAAAAGTGTCTAGAGAGAAAAATAGAAACAAGTTTTACTACAAAGAGAGAAAGAGACCTTAGAGAGGGGAAAGGAGTAAGCAAGAGAGAGAGGGAGCAAGAGAGAGAAGGTGAAGTTTTACACAAAGAGATAGAAGTTTCAGAGAGAGACTATGAGAGGAAGAGAGCAAACTTTTAGAGAGAGAGTGAGAAAAGTTTTAGATAGAGAGAGATAAGGAAAGAAAGAGAGAGTAGTTTTAGAGAGAGAAAGAGAGTGTATGAGAGAGAGAAAGGAGCAAACATTTTAGAGATAGAGAGAAATGGAAGCTTGAGAGAGAAAGAGAAAGAGAATTTTTATAAAGAGAGAGAGAGAGAAAGAGAAGTTTTTGAGAGAAGAGGGGGATAAAGAAAAGTTTTCAATAGAGTGAGAGAAGTTTTAGAGAGGAAAAAAGATAGTGCAAGAGAAAGGATATAGAGTGGGAGAGAGAAAAAGAGAGAGATGTTATAGAGAGAAGGAGAGAGAAGGTCTAAAAGAGAGAGAAAGAGAAGTTTTAGAGGGTGAGAGAGAGAAAGAGAGAAAGTCACATTTTTGAAAAAGAAAGAGAGTGGGTGAGAGAAAGATAAAGAGACAAACAAACAGAGAGTAGGAGGCTGAGAGAGAGAGAGAGAGAAAGAGAAGTTTTACATAGAGGAAGAGAAGTTTCCCAAAGAAATTGAAGGAGACACAAGTTTTGGAGAAAGAAAGAGAGATAAAGAGAGAAAAGGAGCCAGTGAGTGTGAGGGGGAGAGTGTAACAAAGAGAAAAAGGGATAAAAGTTTTAGCTATAGACAAAGAAAGAGATTTTAGAGAGAGAAAGGGAGTAAGTGAGAGAGAGGGGGAGAGAGAGAGGCTAAGAGGGAGAAAAAGAGTGAGAAGTTATAGAGAGAGGGGAAAGTTCAAAGAGAGAGGGAGAGAATGAAGAATGTTAGGGGAAGCATGGGAGAGACAAAATGTTGGCAAGAGAGAGAAAGAAAAAGAGACAGAATGATTGATTAATTGACTAAGAGAGAGAAAGAGAGTCAGAGAGAGGGGGGAGAGAGTGTTGGGAAGATAGAGAGAGTGATGGAAAGAGAGAGAGAGATAGAAAGAATTTCAAGAGCGAGAAGTGTGAGAGAGAAATTTAGATAGAGAGAAGTTATAAAGAGAGAGAGAAAGGGAAGTTGCAGAGATAGAAAGAGGGAGGGAGAAGGAGAAGAATGTTGGGGGAAGTGGGAAAAAGGGAGAGAAGATTTACAGAGAGTGATAGAGAAGTTTTAGAGAGACAAAAACAAGATTAAGAGAGACAAAATTTTTATAGAGAAAGAGAGAGAGAGAGATTTAAGCTTTAGAGAGAAAGACAAGAAGCTTTAGACAAAGAGAGAGAAAAATAAAAGTTTTAGAGAGGAAAAGAGGGAGGCAAGTTTTAGAGAGAATGAGAAAAAACTTTTAGGGGGCGAGTAAAAGAGAGAGAAGTTTGAGTAGAAGAAAGAGAGATAAAGAGAGAAATTGAATTAGTAAGAGAGAGAGGGAGAGAGGAAGAAAGTGATAGAGAGAAAAAGGGATAAAAGTTTCAGCAAGAGAGAATGAGGGAAAGAGACTTTAAAGAGAGAAAGGGAGCAAGTGAAAGAGAGAAAAAGAGAGAAGTTATAGTGGGTGCAAAGAGAGAGAAAGAGAAGTTTTATACAGAGAGAGACGTTTCAAATAAAGATTTAGTGAGAGACAAGTTTGAAGAAAGAAAACTAAGGTGAGAAAAAAAGCCAATGAGATGGCAAAAGTGTCTAGAGAGAAAAATAGAAACATGTTTTACTACAAAGAGAGAAAGAGACCTTAGAGAGGGGAAAGGAGTAAGCAAGAGAGAGAGGGAGCAAGAGAGAGAAGGTGAAGTTTTACACAAAGAGATAGAAGTTTCAAAGAGAGGTTGAGAGAGAGACAGGTTTTAGAGAAAGAAAGAGAGTCAATGGGAGAGAGGGAGAGTGTGATAGAGGGAGAAAAGGACAAAAGTTTTAGCTAGAGAAGGAGAAAGAGACTTTAGAGAGAGAGAGGGAGGGAGACACAAAGAGAGAGAGAGAGCAAGAAAAAGAGAGAGAAGTTATAGAGAGAGGGGAGAGAGAGACAAAGTGTTGGGGAGAGAGAAAGTGAGAGGGAGAGAGAGACAAACAGACTAACCCACTAAAAGAGAGAGACAAAGAGAAGGGGGAGAGTGTTGGGGTGATGGAGAAAGAAAGAAAGTGGTGGAAAGAGAGAGATCGGGAGAGAAAGAGTGTAGGAAGAGAGAGAAGATTGTTGGGGGCAGTGAGAGAGGGACAAAATGTTGGGGAGAGAGAGAGAAAATGAGAGGGGGAGAGAGAGGGATAGACTAACTAGCTAAGAGAGAGATAAAGAGAGGGGGAGAATGTTAGGGAGATAGAGAGAGAGCAAGAGAGTGCTGGAAAGAGAGAGAGTGTTAGGGAGGGGGAGACAGAATGTTGGGGTAAAAGAGAGAGGGAGAGAGAATTTGTAGAGAAAGAACATTTTGGGAGTGTGGGAGAGAAATTTTAGACAAAGAGTGATGATATAGAGAGAAGGAAGTTATAGAGAGAGAGAGGGAGGGAGAGGGAGAAGAATGTTGGGGGAGGGAGAGAGTGAGTGAGAGAAAGTGTTAGGGAGAGAAAAAGAGAGAGAGGGAGAGAGAGAGAGAGAGAGAGAAAAGTTTTAGACAGAGAGAGTGCAAGAGAGAAGTTTTAGAGAGAGAAAAAAGTAAGTGAGTGAGAAGGAGAGTGAGAGAGAAAAAGATGGAGAGTAGTTTTAGAGATAGAGAGATAGAGAAGTTTTATAGAAAAAGTGAGAGGGGAGAGAGATAGAGTGTGAGCAAGAGATGGAGGAGAGAGAGAGAAGATGTGAGAAGTTTTAGAGAGAGAGAAAGAGGGTGAGAGAAATTTTAAAAGGGAAGAGAAAGAAAGAGAACGAGTAAGAAAGAGAATGCAAGAAATTTTAAAGGGAGTGAGTGAGAGGAAGAGAGAAAGAGAGAAAGAGATGTTTTAAAGAGAATGAGTTATTTTAGAAGGAGAAGGAGAGTGAGTGAGAGAGAAGGTAGAGAGAAAGAAGGAAGTTTTTGAGAGAGACTGGGAGAGAGATGGAGAGAAAGAGAGTGAGAGAGAGAGAGAAAAACAAAGAACAATTTTAGAGAGAGATAGAGGGAAGGGTGAGAGAGAAAAAGGGAAAGACTATTTAGAGAAAGTGAGAGAGAAATTTTAGAGAGAGAGTACGAGAAGTTTATGAGAGACAGAGGTTTTGGAGAGAAAGAGAGAGTGTGTGAGAGAGAGAGAGAGAAGTTTCAAAGAGAGTGTGAGAGAAGCTTTAGAAAGAGAGGGAGAGATGATATAGAGAGAGTATGGGAGAAGTTTCAAAGAGAGAAAGAGAAGTTTTAGAAAGAGAGAGAAAAAGAGAGTAAGAGAGAGAGGTGGGAGCAAGGGAGAGCAAGAGAGAAAAAGAGGGAGAGTAGTTTTAGAGAGAGAAAGGGAGAGATATTGAGGGAAATTTTAAAGAGACTAGGAGAGAAAGAGAAAGAACTTTTAGAGAGAGAGTCAAAGAAGTTTTAGATAGATAAAAGGAAGAGAGAGTGAGAGAAGAAAGAGACAGAGAAAGATCGAAAGAGAAGTTTTAGGGAGAGAGAAGGGGAGAGCGAGAAAGAAGTTTTAGAGAGAGAGAAAGACAGTGAGAGAAGTTTGAGAGAGAAAGGCAGTGATAGAAGTTTAGAGAGAGAGAGAGATAGAGAGTGAGAGAAATTTTAAAAGGAGAGAGAAAGAGAAGTTTTAAAGAGAGAGAGAGATGTTTTAAAAGGAGAAAGAGGGTGAGTAAGAGAAAGGGGGTGAGAAATACAGAGAGAGAAAGAGAAGTTTTTGAGAGAAAAACTTCAAGAGAAGTTTAAAAGAGATAGAGGTTTTAGAGAGAAAGATAGAGTGTATGAAAAGAGAGAGTGAGAGAGAGAGAGAAACATAAGTTTTAGAGAGAAATATAGGGAAGCTCTAGATAGAGAAAGAGAAGATTTGGAGAGACAAAGAGATAAAGAGAGAACTTTCAGAGCATGAGTGAGAGAGAGATGTCTTAGCAAAAGAAAGAGAGAGAAAGAGAGTTTGTGAGAGAGAGGGAGAGAGGAGAAAGTGACAGAGATAAAAAGAGATAGAAGTTTTAGAGAGAGAGAAAAAGGGAAAGAGGCTTTAGAGTGAGAAAGGGAGTAATGAGAAGGAGTGAGTGGAACAAAGAAATAAAGAAATAGAGGGAAGTTTTAAGAGAGAGAGAGGGAACAGAGAGTGCAAAGGAGTAAAAGAGAGAGATGTTTTAGAGAGAGGGAGAGAGAAGTTTTGGGGAGAGAAAGAGAAGTGTTATAGGTTGAGAGAGAGAAAGAGAGAGAAGTTTTAGAGAGTGAGTGACACAGAGAGAGAAAGAGAAAGATAGACAGAGAAGAATGTTGGGGGAGTGGGAGAGGGGAAATGAGAGAGATAGAGTTGTGGGGAGAGAGAGAGAAGAGAAGTTTTAGAAAAAGAAAGAGAGATAATGACAGAAAGAGAATTAGTGAAAGAGAGAGGGAGAAGGAGACAAAGAGAGAAGATATAGCAACAGAGAGGGTGAAGTTTTAGAGAGAGAGGGAGACAGAGAGAAGAATGTTGGCGAAGTGAGAGACAGTGGTGGGAAGAGAGAGATTGGGAGAGAGAGAGTGTGTTGGGGAGAGATAGACATAGAGAGAGAAAGAGAATGTTGGGGTGAGAGAGATAGAGAGCAGTTTTAGAGGGGAGAGAGATAGAGCCTTTAGAGAGTGTGAGAGAGAAATTTTTTATGAGAAAGGGTGTGGGAGAGAGAAGTTTTAGAGAGAAAGAGAAAGAAGTTTTAGAGAGGGAGAGGAGAGAGAAAGAGAGTGAGAGAAGGTTTATAGACAAAGAGGGAAAGAGAAGTTTTAAAGGGCAAGAGAGAGAAAGGGAGAGAAGTTTTAAAGAGTGAGTGAAAAGAGAGAGAGAAAGAGAAAAGGTCAAGTTTTAGGGATAGAAAGAGAGTGGGTGAGAGAGAGAGTTAAGAATGTTGGGGGCAGTGAGAGAGAGAACAGGGTTAGGGAAAGAGAGATAGAGTTGCATAGAGAGGGAGAAGTTGTAGAGAAAGAAAGAGAGATAATGAGAGAAAGAGAGTTAGTGAGAGATAGAGGGAGAGTGTGATAAAGAGAAAAAGTGACAGAAGTTTAAGGTACAGAGAGAGAAAGACACTTTAGAGGTAGAAAGGGAGTGAGTGAGATAGAGAGGGAGAGAGAAAAAGAGAGAGAAATTATGGAAACAGAGAGAGTGAGGTTTTACACAGAGAGAGACAGATAGACAGACAAAGAGGTAGGAGAGAAAGTAACCAGGAGAGTAGGTGCAATAGGGAGAGAGAGACATAGAGAGAGAATGTTGGGGTGAGAGGAAAAATAGAAGTTTTAGAGGGAGAGAGGGAGAGAGAATTTCTACAGAGAGATAGAAGTTTTAGAGAGAGCGAGAGAGAAATTTTAGATGAGAGAGAGAGAAGTTTTAGAGAGATAGAGGTGTAGAGAGAAAGTTTTGGAGTGCAAGAACAAGAGAACGAGTGAGATAAGTTTTGCAGATAGAGAGGGAAAGAGAGAAAGAGAAGTTTTAGAGAGAGAGAAAGGGAGACATAGTGAGATAGAAGTTTCAAAAAGAGACAAAAAGAGGAAGAAAGAAAACCTTTAGAGAGAAAGTGAAAGAAGTTTTAGATGAAGAGAGAAAAAGAGTAGTTTTAGAGAGAGAGAAAGACAAAAGTTTTAGAGAGAAAAAGAGAGAAGTTTTAGATAGATAGGGAGGAAGAGAGAGTGAGAGAAATTTTAGGGGGATAGTTATTTTCAAAGGAGAAAGGGAGTGAGTATGAGAGAGGGGAGAGAGATAGACAAAGATAAAGAGAAGTTTTTTAGAGAGAAAAGTTTAAGAGAGATAGAAGTTTTAAAGAGAAAGAAAGAGTGAGAGAGAGATACAATAGTTTTAGAAAAAAAGAAAGGGAAGTTTTAGACCCAAAGAGAGAAGATTTGGAGAGAGAGAGAGATAGAGGCAGATAGATAGACAAACAAAAGGGGAAGAGAGAGGGAGAGAAAGAGAGTGGTGGGAAGAGAGAGACTAGGAGAAAGAGAGTGGTGGGAAGAGAGAGACTAGGAGAAAGAGAGTGGTGGGAAGAAAAAGAGACTGTGAGAAAGAGAGTGGTGGGAAGAAAGAGAGACTACGAGAAAGAGAGTGGTGAGAAGAAAGAGAGATCGAGAGAAAGAGAATGGTGGGAAGAAAGAGAGACCAGGTGAGAGAGAGTGTTGGGGGAGAGAGAAAGGGTGAGAGAGAACGTTGGCAAGAGAGAGAGAAAGAAAAGTTTTAGAGAGTGAGAGAGAAATTTTAGATAGAGAAAGTAAGAGACAGAGAAGTTATAGAGAGAGTGATAGAAATTTCAGACACAGAGAGAGGGAGAGAGAGAAAGGAAGTGAGAGAAGTTTTACACATAGAGAAGAAAAGGGAGAAGTAGAAATTTTAGAAAGAGAAAAATGAAGAGTTAAAGAGGGGAAGTTTTAAAGAGAGACTGAGAGAGGAAGAGAGAGAACTTTTAGAGAGAGAGTGAGAGAAGTTTCAAACAGAGAGAGAAAAAGAAAGACAAAAAGAGTAGTTTTAGAGAGAGAAAGAGAGTGTGTGAAAGAGAAAGGAACAAAAGTTTTAGAGATAGAGAAAGAAATGGAAGCTTGGGAGAGAGAGACAGAGAAGTTTTGGAGAGAGAAGTGGGATAAAGAAAAGTTTTAGATAGAGTGAGAGAAGTCTTAGAGAGGAAGAAAGAGATAGAGAGAAAGAGAGGGACATAGAGTGGGAGAGAGAAAAAGAGAGAGATGCTATAGAGAAAAGGATTTAAAGAGAGAGAAAGAGAAGTTTTAGAGGGTGGGAGAGAGAAAGAGAAAGAGAGAGAAGTTTTAGAGAGTGAGTGACACATAGAGAGAGAGAAAGAGAGTGGGTGAGAGATAGATAACGAGAGAAAGAGATAGACGATAGAGAAAGGGAGAGTGAGAGGGTCAGAAAGAGAAAGAAAAAAAGTGAAGTTTTATGTAGAGGGAGAGAAGTTTCCAAGAGAGATTAAGGGAAAGGCAAGTTTTGGAGAAAGAAAGAGTGATAAAGAGAGAAAGAGACTCAGTGAGAGTGTGACAAAGAGAAAAAGGGATAGAAGTTTTAGCTACAGAGAGAGAAAGAGACATTAGAGAGAAAAGAAGTAAGTGAGAGAGAGAGGCAAGCATAGAGAGAGAGTGAGAGGGAGAAAAAGATTGAGAAATATAAAACAAGGGCAAAGTTTTAGAGAGAGAGAAGGAAAGAGAGGCAGGGAGAGGAGGAAGAATGTTGGGGGCAGAGAGAGAGAGAGACAGAATGACTAACTAATTGACTGAGAGAGAGGGACAGAGAGAGGGGGAGAGAGTTTTGGGGAGATAGAGAGAGTAGTGGAAAGAGAGGGAGGGAGAGAGAATTTCGAGTGAGAGGTGTTCAAGAGTATGAGAAAGAAATTTTAGACTGAAAGAGAAGTTATAAAGAGAGTGAAGGAAGTTTTAAAGATTGAGAGAGAGGGAGGGAGAACAAAAAGAATGTTAGGGGAAGTAAGAAAAAGGGAGAGAATATTTAGAGGAAGTGAGAGAGAAATTTTAGAGAGATAGAGAAAAAAGTTTAAGAGAGATAGTGGTTTTAAGGAAAATGAGAGAGAAAGAGACTTCAGTTTTAGGGAGAAAGACAAGAAGTTTTAAAACGAAGAGAGAAGGAGAAGTTTTCGAGAGGAAAAGGGCACAAAGTTTTAGAGAGCAAGGGAAAGAACTTTCAAAGAGCGAATAAGAGAGAGAAGTTCGAGCAAAAGAAAGAGAGATAAAGAGAAAAAGTGAATCAGTGAGATAGAGAGGGAGAGAGGATGAAAGTGACAAAGAGAAAAAGGGATAGAAGTTTTAAAGAGAGAGAGAAAGAGGGAGAGAAACTATAAAGAAAGAAAGGGAGTGAGTGAAAAGGAGAGAAGTTATAGAGGGGGGACACACAGAGAGAAAGAAAGAGAAGTTTTACACAGAGAGAAGTTTCAAGGAGGGATTAAGAGAGAGACAAGTCTTAAAGAAAGAAAGAAAGAGAAAGAGTGAAAGAAAGTCAGTAGACAGAGAGGTAAGGTGTGTAGAGAGAAAAAAAAGGATACAAGTTTTAGATACAAAGAGAGAAAGAGAACTTAGAGAGAGGAAGGGAATAAGCGAGAGAGAGAGAGAGAGCAAGAGAGAGTAGGTGAAGTTTTACATGGACAGATAGAAGTTTCAAAGAGATATTGAGAGAGAGAGAAGTTTTAGAGAAAAAGAGTTAGTGAGAGAGAGGAAGAGTGTGATAGAGAGAAAAAGAGATAAAAGTTTTGGCTAGAGAACGAGAAAGAGACTTTAGAGAGAGAAATAGAGTAAGAGAGAGAGGGAGGGAGACATAGAGAAAGAGAGTGAGAGCAAGAAAAAGAGAGGGAAGTTATAGAGAGAGATAGTGGGTGAGAGAGAAAATGTTGTAGGGAGTGAGAGAGAGAGAGACAAACTAATTGACTGACTAAGAGAGAGAGAGACATGCACACACAAAGAGGGGGAAGAGTGTTGGGGAAATAGAGAGAGAGAGAGAGAGAGAAAGAGAGTGGTGGAAAGAGAGAGAGAGAGAGAGAAATTGTTGGTAAGAGTAAGAGAAAGTGAGAGGGAGAGAGAGACTGACTGACTGAGAGAGAGAGAGACAAAAGAAGGGGGAGAGTGTTGGGGAGGGAGAAAGAATTTCTAGAGAGAGAAGTTTTTGCAAGTGAGAGAGAGAAATTTTAGACAAAGAGAAGTCATGGAGAGAGGGAGAAGAATGTTAGGGGGAGAGAGAGAGAGAGAAAGTGTTGGGGACAGAGAAAGAGAGAGGGAGAGGGAGAGAGAGAAAGAGAAGTTTTAGACAGAGAGAGTGCAAGAGGGGCAAGTTTTATAGAGAGAGAAAAAAGAGTGAGTGAGTGAGAGGGGGTGGAAGGGAGAGATAGAGAAGTTTTATAGAGAAAGTGAGAGAGGAGAGAGAGAAAGAGTGAGTGAGAGATAGAGGAGAGAAAGAGAAGGTGAGAGAACTTTTAGAGAGAGAGAAAGAGGGTGAGAGATATTATAGAGGGAGAGAAAGAAAGAAATGAGTGAGTAAGAGAGTTCAAGAAATTTTAGAGTGAAAGAGCAAGAGAAACAGAGAAAGAGAGAAGTAGAAGTTTTAAAAAGATCGAATTATTTTAGAAGAAGAAAGAGGGTGAGTGAGAGAGGGGAGAGAGAGAAAGAAGTTTTTGAGAGAGAGATTGGAAGAGAGAGGGAGAGAAAGAGAGTGAGAGCCGAGAGCAATTTTAGAGAGAGAAAGAAAATTTTTGAGAGGGGGAGAGAGAAAAAGGGGGAGAAGATTTAGCGAGAGTGAGAGAAATTTTAGAGAGACAACAACAGAAGTTAAAGAGACATAGAATTTTAAAGAGAATGTGAGAAAGAGAGACTTAAGTTTTAGAGAGAAAGACAAAAAGTTTTAGACAGAGTGAAGATCTAGAGAGAGGGAGAGAGAGAAAGAGAAGTTTTAGAGAGAGGGAGAGAAGTTTCTGAGACAGTGTGAGAGAAGCTTCAAAGAGAGAGGGAGAGATGTTACAGAGAGTATGAAAGAAGCTTTAAGGAGAGAGAAAGAGAAGTTTTAGATAGAGAAAGTGCAAGAGAGAAATTTTAGAGAGAGAAAAATAGAGTAAGTGAGAGAGAAGGAAGCGAGGGAGAGCAAGAGAGAAAAAGAGGAGAGTAGTTTTAGAGAGAGAAGGGGAGAGATATTGAAAGGGAAGTTTCAGAGAGAAACTAAGAGAGGAAGAGAGAGAACTTTTAGAGAGAGTGTGAAAGAAAGAGTAGTTTTGAGAGGGTAAGAGACAAAAGTTTTACAAAGAAACAAAGAGAAGTTTTAGATAGATAGACAGGGAAAGAAAGAGAGTGAAAGAAGTTTTAGAAAGAGATAGAGAAAGATAGAAAGAGAAGTTTTAGAGAGAGAATGAGAGAGAGAAATATAGTGAGAGAAGTTTTAGAGAGAGAAAGCTGGTGACAAAAGTTTTAGAGAGAGAGGAGAGTGAGAGAAATTTTAGAGGGAGAGAGAAAGAGATGTTTTAAAGAGTGAGATGTTGTAGAAGGAGAAAGAGGGTGAGTAAGAGATACAAAGAAAGTAAGAGAAGTTTTAGAGAGAGAGATAGAAAGAGAAGTTTAAGAGATATAGAGATTTTAGGGAGAAAGGTAGTATGTGTATGAGAGAGAGATAGAGAGAGAGATATAGACAGACAGACATAAGTTTCAGAAAGAAAGAAAGGGAAGTTCTAGACACAGAGTGAGAAGATTTGGAGAGAGAGAGATAGAGAGAGAACTTTTAGAGAGCAAGTAACAAAGAGAAAAGTTTTAGCAAAAGAAAGAGAGATCAAGAGAGAAAGAGTTAGTGAGACAAAGGGAGAGCGGGAGAAAGTGACAAAGATAAAAAGGGATAGAAGTGTTAGCGAGAGAGAAAGAGGGAAAGAGACTTTAGAGCAAGAAAGGGAGTAAGTGAGAGCAAGTGAGTTTAAGAGAGATACAAAGAAATAGTGAGAAGTTTTTGAGAGAAAGAGAGAGAGGGACATAGAGAGTGCAAAGGAGTAAAAGAGAGAGATGTTTTAAAGAGAGCGAGAGAGAAGTTTTAGGAAGAGAGAGAAAGAGAAGTCTTATAGGGTGAGAGAGAGAGAAAGAAGAATGTTGGGGGGAGTGAGAGAGGGGGAATGAGAGAGATAGAGTTATGGGGGAGAGAGAGAAAAGAAGTTTTAGTAAAAGAAAGATAGATAATGAGAGAAAGAGAGTTAGTGAGGGAGAGGGAGAAAAAGAGAGAGAAGTTATATAAACAGAGAGGGTGAAGTTTTAGGGAGTGAGGGAGGGAGAGAGAGATGAATGTTGAGGGAGTGAAAGAGTGTGTTAGGGAGAGAAAGACATAGAGAGAGAGAAAGAGAATGTTAAGGTGAGAGAGATAAAGAGAAGTTTAAGAAGGGAGAGAGATAGAAGTCTTAGAGAGAGTGAGAGAGAAATTTTTGATGAGAGAGAGTGTGGAAGAGAGAAGTTTTAAAGAGACAAAAGTTTAGAGAGAAAGAGAAAGAAGTTTTAGAGAGGAAAAGTGGGAGAGAAAGAGAGTGAGAGAAGTTTTACAGACAGAGAGGGAAAGAGAAGTTTTATAGGGTGAGAGAGAGAAAGGGAAAGAAGTTTTAGAGAGTGAGTAGCAAAGAGAGAATGAAGAATGTTGAAAGAGCAAGAGAGAGAATAGAGT
This sequence comes from Dicorynia guianensis, assembly GCA_037013595.1. Classification (NCBI taxonomy): domain Eukaryota; kingdom Viridiplantae; phylum Streptophyta; class Magnoliopsida; order Fabales; family Fabaceae; genus Dicorynia; species Dicorynia guianensis. The sequence goes on along the minus strand of JASUAB010000012.1, from coordinate 14,492,399 downwards.
TGTAAAGGGAGAGTAGTTTTGGAGAAAAAAGGAGAGATAATGAGAGAAAAATAGTTAGTGAGAGAGAGGGAGAGTGTGATAGAGAGAAGAAGCGATAGAAGTTTTTGGTATAGAGAGAGAAAGGGAGTAAGTGAGAGAGAGAAGGAGAGGCAGAGGGAGAAAAAGAGAGAGAAGTTATAGGAATGGAGAGGAGGGTGAAGTTTTAGAGAGAGACAGATAGACAAACAGACATAGAGGGGGAGAGAGAGAGTGGTAGGAAGGGGGAGTGATCAGGAAGAGAGTGTGTTAGTGAGAGAGAGACATAGAGAGAGAGGATGTTAGGGTGAGAGAGAGACATAGAGAGAGAGGATGTTAGGGTGAGAGAGACAAAGAACTTTTAGAGGGAGAGAGCATGATGGGGAGAGAGAATTTTTAGAGAGAGAGAAATTTTACAGAGTGAGAGAGAAATTTTAGATGAGAGAGTAGGAGAGAGAAGTTTTAAATAGATAGAGGTTTAGAGAGAAAATTTAAGAGAGGGAGAGCAAGAGGGAAAGAGAGTGAGAGAAGTTTTATAGATACAGAGGGAAAGAGAGAAAAAGAAGTTTTAGAAAGAGAGAGAAAGGGAGAGATAGTGAGAGAAAAGTTTTACAGAGAGACAAAGAGAGGAAGAGAGAGAACTTTTAGAGAGAGTGAGAGAAGTTTTAGATAGAGAGCGAGAAAGAGTAATTTTAGAGAGGTAGAGAGACAGAAATTTTAAAGCGAAAGAGAAGTTTTAGATAGTTAGAGAGGGAGGAGAGAGTGAGAAAAGTTTTAGAGAGATAGTCATAGACTAACAGAGAGAGTGAGAGAAAGAGAGAGAAATTTTAGGGGGAGAAGGAAAGAGAAGTTTTAAAGAGAAAGAGTTTAGAAGGAGAAAGAGAGTGAGTGAGACAGGGGGCAGAGAGATAGAAAATAGAAGGTTAAGTTTTTGAGAAAGAGAAGTTTAAGAGAGATAGAGGTTTTAGAGAGAAAGAGAGAGACAGACAGACAGACAGACTCTGAGAGAGAAACAAAGGAAGACAAATAGAGAGAGGCAGAACAGAGAGTGTTAGGGAGATAGATAAAGGGAGAGAAAGAGAGTGGTGGGAATAGAGAGAGACCGGGAGAAAGAGAGTGGTGGGAAGAGAGAGAGACCAAGAGAGAGAGGGTGCTAAGGAGAGAGAGAAGTGAGACTTTCATCGAATACAGCTTTCCACAAAATTCTATATATATCTATGAGATTGAGCATGGAATTCTATTTACTCACTTGTAATTGAGTATCCGTTGCCAAGGGAGAGAAAAGTTTTAGATAGTGAGAGAGAAATTTTAGACAGAAAAAGTGGGAGAGAGAAGTTTTAGAGAGAGTGAGAGAGAAATTTTAGACACAAAGAGAGAGGGAGAGAGAGAGTGAGAGAAGTTTTATAGACAGAGAAGGAATTAGAGAAAGAGAAGTTTTAGAGAGAGAAAAAGGAAGAGCTTGAGAGGGAGAAGCTTTAAAGAGAGACTGAGAGAGGAAAAGAGAGAACATTTAGAGAGAGTGAGAGAAGTTTTAGACAGAAAGAGAGAAAGAGTTATCTTAGAGAGAGAAAGAGAGTGTGTGTGAGAGAGAAAGGAACAAAGTTTTTGAGAAAAAAAGAGAAATAGAAGCTTCAGGAGAGAGACAAAGAGAGCTTTTATAAACACAAAGAGAGAGAAAAAGAGAAATTTTGGAGAGAGGAGTGGGATAAAGAAAAGTTTTGGATAGAGTGAGAGAAGTTTTAGAGAGGAAGAAAGAGAGTGAGAGAGAGAGAGGGACATAAAATGGGAAAGAGAAAAAGAGAGAGGTGTTATAGAAAGAAGGAGAGAGAAGGTTTGAAAGAGGGAGAAAGCAAAGTTTTAGAGGGTGAGAGAGATAAAGAGAAAGAGAGAGAAGCTTTAGAGAGTAAATGACAGAAAGAGAGAGAAAGAGAGAAAGTCAAGTTTTAGAAAGAGAAAGAGAGTGGGTGAAAGTGAGCTAGAGAGAGAAAGAGACAGACAAATAGAGAGGGGGAGAAGGAGAGAGAGAATGAGAAGTTTTACATAGAAATGAGAAGCTTCCAAGGAAGATTAAGAGAGAGACAAATTTTGGTGAAAGAAAGAGACATAATGAGAGAAAGAGACTTTAGAGAGAGAAAGGGAGTAAGTGAAAGAGAGGGAGACACAAAGAGTGAGAGGGAGAAAAAAAGTGAGAAGTTATGGAGAAGGGAAAGTTTTAGGGAAAGGGAAGGAGGAACAGAAGAAAGAACATTAGGGGCAGTGAGAGAGAGAGAAACAGAGAGACAAAATGATTGACTGACTGAATGAGATAGAGAGAGAGAGACAAAGAGAGGCGGGAGAGAGTGGTGGAAAGAGAGAGATAGAGAGAGAAAAAGAGAGAGAATGTTAGGCATGAGAGAGAGAGATGTTTTACAGAGAGAAGGAGAGACAATTTCAAGAGAAGAGGGTGTTCAAGAGAAATTTTAGACAAAGAGAGAATCTATAAAGAGAGAGCGGGAAGTTTTAGAGATAAAGAGAGGGAGGGAGAGGGAGAAGAATGTTGGGGCAAGTGAGAAAAAGGGGGAGAAGATTTAGAGAGAGTGAGAGAGAAATTTTAGAGAGATAGAGAAAGAAGTTTAAGACAGATAGAGGTTTTAGAGAGAAAGAGAGAGTGAAAGAGAGAGACTTAAGTTTTAGAGAGAAAGACAGGAAGTTTTAGACAAGGAGAGAGAGAAGGAGAGAAGTTTTACAGAGAAAGATAAAAAACTTTCAGAGATTGAGTAAGAGAGAGAGAAGTTTGAACCAAAGAAAGAGAAATAAAGAGAGAAACTAATCAGTGAGCGAGAGGGAGAGAGGAAGAAAGTGATTGAGAGAGAAAAAGGGATAGAAGTTTTAGAGAGAGAGAAAAAGAGGGAAAGACACTTTAGAGAGAGAAAGGGAGTGAGTGAAAGAGAGTGAGAGAGAAAAAGAGAGAAGTTATAGAGGGGGATAAAGAGAGAGAAAGAGAAGTGTCTAAAGAAAAAAAAGGATACAATTTTAGCTACAAAGAGAAAGCAACATTAGAGAGAGGACGGGAGTAAGCAAGAGAGAGTGTGAGAGAGAGAAGGTGAAGTTTTACACAGAGAGATAGAAGTTTCAAAGAGAGATTGAGAGAGAGACAAGTTTTAGAGAAAGAAAGAGACTTGGAGAGAGAGAGAGGGAGAGTGTGATAGAGAAAAAAAGAGATAGAAGTTTTAGCTATAGAAAGAGAAAGAGACTTTAGAGAGAGAAAGAGAGGGAGACATAGAGAGAGTGAGAGCCAGAAAAAGTGAGAGGGAAGTTATAGAAAGAGGGGAAAGTTTTAGAGAGAAAGAGGGTGGGAGGGAGAGAAAAGTGTTAGGGGAGTGAGAGAGAGACAATGTTGGAGAGAGAGAGAGAGAGAAAGTGAGAGGGAGAGAGAGACTAATTGACTGACTAACTAAGAGAGAGACAAAGAGAGTAGGGAGAGTGTTGGGGAGATAGAAAGAGAAAGAGAATGGTGGAAAGAGAGTGTTGGGGAGGGGAAGAGAGAGAGAATGCTAGGGTGAGAGAGGGAGAGAGAATTTCTAGAGAGAAGTTTTTTGGAGTATGGGAGAGAAATTTTAGGCAGAGAGAGAAGTTATAGAGAGAGAGGGAGGGAGAAGGAGAAGAATGTTGGGGAGAATGAGAGAGAGAAAGAGAAGTTTTAGAGAGAGAAAAAAGAGTAAGTGAGTGAGAGGGAGAGGAAGGGAAAGTGAGAGAGAAAAAGATGGAGAGTAGTTTTAGAGAGAGAGACAAATAGAGAAGTTTTACAGAGAATGTGAGAGGGAAGAAGAGAGAAAGAGAGTATGAGTGAGAGATAGAGTGGGGAGAGAGAGAAGATGAGAGAAGTTTTAGAGAGAGAAAGAGGCTGAGAGAAATGTTAGTAGGGGAAAGAGAGAGAAATAGAGTACAAGAAATTTTAGAGGGAGAGAGTAAAAGGAAGAGTGAAAGAAAGAAAGAGAAGTTTTAAAGAGATTGAGTTATTTTAAAAGGAGAAAAAGGGTGAGTGAGAGACAAGAAAGAAGTTTTTGAGAGAGTGAAAGAGAAATTTTTCACAGGCAAAAGTTTCCTAGAGAGATTAAGTGAGAGACAAGTTTTAGAAAATGAAAGAGAGATAAAGAGAGAAAGAGAATCAATAAGAGAGAGAGGGAGAGTATGACAAAGAGAGAAAGAGATAGAAGTTGTCGCTACAAAGTGTGAAAGAGAGAGAAATAGAGGGAGAGAGAGAGAGAGTGAGAGAGAGAGAGAGAAGAATGTTAAGGAAGTAAGAGAGAAAGACAAAGTGTTGGGGATAGAGTGAAGAAGAGAGCAAGAGAGGCAGACAAATAGAGAGAGAGAGAGAGAAACAGAGAGATAATAACCTAACAGACAAAATGTTAGGGGAGTGAGAGAGAGAGAGAGAGAGTGTGTTGGGGAGGGAAAGAAGATGAGAGAGGGGAGGGAGACAAATAGAGGAAGGGTGAGAGTGCGAGAGAGAGAGAGAGAGAGAGAACAAGAGTGTGATAGAGAGAAAAAGGGATAGAACTTTGACCTAAGAAAGAGAAACTACAAGATGGAGAAAAACAAAAAGAAGTTTTAGAGAGAAGGGAAAGTTTTAGAGAAAGAGATAGAGGGAGAGAGACAAAGTGTTAGGGAGGGACATAGAAAGAGAAACAAACAAACCAATAGATAGACAAACACAAAGAGAGGGAGAGAAAGAGAGAGAGAAGTTTTAGAGAGAGTGACAAAGAAATTTTAGACACAAAGAGGGAGGGAGAGAAGTTTTAGAGAGACTGAGGCATAGAGAGAAAGAGAAATTTAAGAGAGGGAGAGAGAGAAAGAGAGTGAGAGAAATTTTATAGATAGAGAGGGAAAGAGAAAATGAGAAGTTTTAGAAGAGAGAAAGGGATAGAGAAGTTTCAGAGAGAGACTAAGGGAGGAAGAGAAGGAACTTTTAGAGAGAGAGCAAGTGAAGTTTTAGATAAAGAAAGAAAGAAAGAAAGAGAGAAAGAGTAGTTTTTGAGAGAGAAAGAAGGTGTGTGGGAGAGAAAGAGAAGGAACAAAAGTTTTAGATGGAGAAAGAATAAGAAGCTTTAGAGAGAGAGAGAGAAGTTTTAGATAGAGGAGTGGGATAAAGAAAAGTCTTGGAGAGAGTGAGAGAAGTTTTATAGAGGAAAAGAGTGAGTGAGAAAGGAAGAGAGAGAGAGAGAGAGAGAGAGAGAGAGAGAGAGAGAGAGAGAGAGACAAAGAACAAGAGAGATGTTTTTAAGAGAGAGGGACACTAAAGTGGGAGAGAAAAAAAGAGAGAGAAGTTATAGAAATGGAGGGGAGAAGTTTTAGAAAGAGAGAGAGGAAGGGGGAGAGAGATATTGGGGGGAGTTACAGAGAAACAAAGTGTTGTCAAGAGAGAGATAGATAGATAGACAAAGAGGGGAAGAGAGTGTCTAGGAGATAGAGATAGAGAGAGAGAAAGAAAGAAAGTGCTAGGAAGAGAGAGAGATTAGGAGAGGGAGAATGTTTGGGTAGGAAAGAGACAAATTTTAGAGAGAGGGAGAGGGAATTTCTATAAAGAGAGAAGTTTTAGAGAGAGTAAAAGAGATATTTTAGATGAGAGAGAGGGAGAGAGAAGATTTAAAGAGATAGAGGTTTAGAGAGAAAGAGAGAGAATTTTTAGAGATGGAAAGAGAGAGAGAAGAGTGAGAAGTTTTATAGATAGAGAGGGGAAAAGAGAAAGAGAAGTTTTAGAGAAAGAAGAAGGGAAAGATAGTGAGAGAGAAGTTTCAAAGAGAGACTGAGGAAGGAAGAGAGAGAACTTTTAGACAGAGCGAGTGAAGTTTTAGATAGAGTGAGAGAAAAAGAAAGAGAGAAAGGTAGATTTTGAGAAAGAAAGAGAGCATGTGAGAGAGAGGAACAGAAGTTTTAGATGGGGAAAGAGAAGTTTTAGATGAAGAGACAGAACAGGAACCTTTAGAGAGAGAAAGAGAGAGAGGTAAAGAGAATTTTTATGCAGAGAGAGGAGTGGGATAAAGAAAAGTTTTGGAGAGAATGAGAGAAGTTTTAGAGAGAAAGAAAGTGAGTGAGTGAGAGAGAGACAAAGAAATAGAGAGAATTTTTGAGACAGAGAGGGACAAAGAGAGTAGGAGAAAGAAAAACATAGAGAAGCTATAGAAACGACGAGGGAGGGAAAGTTTTAGAAAGAGAAAGAGAGGGAGGGAGAGAGAGAATGTTAAAAGGAGTGACAAAGTGACAAAATGTTGTCAAGAGAGAGAGACAGACAAATAGATAGGGGAGAGAGTGTTAGGGAGATAGAGAGAGAAAGAGAGTGGTGAAAAGAAAGAGATTGGGAGAGAAAGAATGTTCAAGTGGGAGAAAGAGAAGTTTTAGAGGGAGAGGGAATTTCAAGAGAGAGGAGTGTTAGAGAGTGTGAGAGAGAAATTTTAGACTAGAGAGAGGGAGGAAGACATAAAGAGATAGAGGTTTGGAGACAAGGGGGAGAAGTTTTAAAGAGGGAGAGAGAGAGAAATAGAGCAAGAGAAGTTTTATAGACAAAAAGTGGTTGGGGCTAAGTACAAGTATACATTATCAATGTAATACTTGTAAGTATCCCAAGGGTAAAAGTAAATTATCATTCCCATAGAGAATTGGATTATCAACTACTAACCTACATTATTACCCTATGCCTTATTTGATAAATTAATGCTATTGCAAGGAGACTTAATGACAAATTAAAAGTTATAAAGAAAACAAATGAAAAAGAAATAAAATTTCAGAGCTACTGTATTGAGTGGGGAGAATTACAAATACTAATGAAGTCTAGGGTCATACAAATCCATTATAATTCCACTCTTACCTTTCCCATGACCAAAAGCTATGATAAGACCGATCTTTCTTTTAAGGTAGATTCCAATTCTTGATTCTATTATGCTGAATGCTCAACCAAATGAACTATTGTGTTTAGATGTAGATCTCTCTAGTCAAATAAACCTAATTCTTGAACCTAAAGAATACATATCTTTGCTTGATCAGAAATTCAAGAAAGCATTAAGAGAAAGAGAAGTTTCATTGATTGCACCAAACCTATGCTATGTGTCCATGCTAGTATCTAATGTTCTTTAATTCAGCCAAACCTAGAATTAACCTATCTTTGTCAAGAATCAAATAATTCTTTCAGTTCTTTAGTTAATTGGCCAGATTAACTAAGCATTAAGACTAGAATTGAAGAAAACATCCAAGCATAATGAAGATCAAAGAATTCAAACTAGAACAGCCAAAGATTCATTAAAACTTCATTGTAATTCCCTAGAATTAAATTTAGCTCATGCTAATCATATTCATGACAAAAAAAAAATTAAAGAAAGCATATAAAAAAAGAATAGATTTGTAGTGAATGAATCCTTCACTTTTCAAGATGCAACACTCCCATGGCCAAGAAAGCTCTCCCTCTTGGAAAGACCAGCCAAGGCTCCTCCAGCTATGCAGTTTTCTCAAAAAAAAAATCATTTTTTCTATTCTTTCTTGTTTTTATAGCTAGATTAGGGTCAATGTAGCCCTAAAAACATGGTTTTGTAATTGAGGCTTAAGTTCAACCCTTTTCTTAGCCTTCTTGGGTTAAATTTAATGAGATTTTGAAGATTGTGGTAATAGACTAGGCCAAGATTTCAGACAGATTCATAAAAGTGCTGATTGGACCTTTCTTGGATTCAGAATAAGTAGAAGCTCACTTCTTGAAGATTTAGTTGAAATATGACTTCATCACTCTTGAGCCTCTACTTAATTATGAATAATGGCCTCTTTATCACGTCCTTCCTTGGCTTTATTGTAGTCTTGGGTCAGTTTCTAAGGTATTAGGTTGAATTGGGCTAATGTAGCCCACTTTGCCATTTCATACATCTAGCAAATTTTAACTTTATCCAAAAATTACTAGACCTTAGATGCATCCTGTAGTGATCCCTTAGAAAGTTCTGGATGTATATTTTCATAAGGAATAAGAATCACTGCTGTCTAAGTTGTATATCCCAAGATATGGCCCATTTTTATAGCTTGTTCAAAATAAATGTGAACCAGTCTTCTCCTAATTCTGCCACTGAATCGACCATCTTTTCCACATTCAACAAAGATACAAGTCATCATTTTGAAGCTTGAGATGTCTAGATTCAAAAAAATTAAGAATCTCTTTGATTGGATGTCAGGAACTCCATATATGTACTAATCTTTAACTGCTGCACAGAAAACTCAAGTTAAGCCTTTGCACTTCTTTTCTAGCTATAATTCACAAAATTCAACCAAAACCAATCAAGAACAAACATAACTAATAATGTCCATTCAAGAAAGCAATAAAGGTCTAAAAAAGTACTTCAATGCACTAAAACTCTAAGAATTAAGGTAGAAACTATGCAAATATCTTAACCATCAAATACCCCCAAACTTAGGCATTTACTTGTCCTCAAGCAAAAGAAAGGATAATGAAATCGTAAGGCCTCTAACAAAATTTCAAAACAGCCTCCCTCCAAACTTACATTCATCTAATAAACAAGAAATCCAAATTTCATTGCTTATGACAAAATCTTCATGCTAAAACTTACAATAGTTCAGACAATTAAACATAGATATGAATCTTTTCAAATTCATGTAACTAATGTAACTCACTTATGCTCCTAAGACCACTCATCTCTCAGGTGTTTAAGCTCTCTGAAGTGTATATCACTCAAATCTCTCTTGAACGTTCCATAGGCTTGTTTTTTTTTTTTTTTTTTTACCTCTCTCCTTTCAATTTGGAAAAGGGCATTGTATATAACAATCAAATCCATAGGACTTTATTAAGCTTATAATGCATAAAGGTAGGATAATAATAAAGGAAAAAGGTGGCAAGACACAAGACAAGGGATAATATCTTACATGAGCTTTAATCTCCTCTCCTTTCCTCCCTCTTTTCAAATTCAACTTCTCATGGCATACACCATTGTTGCAAGGTTTTCTCTCCTTTTTTCTTTTTTTAATTTCTCAGTACATTGGCTAAGATTTCAAAACATTGCTTCTTCTTTTCCACTTTACCCATTCTTTTTTTCTTTGCATTTCATTTTTTTATTTCTCCTATTTCACCTTTCTTTCCTCTTTCCATGTTACATGCGTTGCTTGTGTTCTGTTCACAAAAGGTTAGACAAGGGTTGATTAAACACAACAAGAAAACAAATGGCCAGAAGCTCCAAAAGGATTGACTATTTATACAACCTTGTAAGGTAGGCTTGAAAAGTTCAAACTACTAAAAATGGCCTATGTCCTTTTTGATTTGCATTCAAAACTCTTTCTAGCAAATCTCAGAGTCAATCAAACAAGTTCTAGATTGTCCATTTCTTTCTCTTATTTCTCATATCTCACAATCTCACAATTAGCATGCATAAAATTGAGCTCAAAACTCCCAAGAAATTTGAATTAAGGTCTATACACATTCAATTATTATATTCATCAAATTTGAACTAAATGATACTCTTCACCTCTTGTTGTGGCACACATCTCCTAAGTATCCTATCATTACACACTTTAAAGAGAAAAGATCATCCCAAAAGTAGAATTTAGAATAATAAATCAGCCTTTTCTTTTGATGATAAGAAAAATTCGAAGGTAAGATACCACTAACCAAACAATTCACCAAATCTGCATACCAAGGAAGTAGGGCACATGTGGGACTTAAAATGTGTTCATCAAGGAACACCTCTTCTAGAGGAGCTGATTTGGGTAAAGTGCCATTCTTCAATCTGCTTAGGTGATCAACCACTTGATTTTTAGATCATTTTCTATTTTTTACCTCAAAGTCAAATTCTTGTAAGAAAAGGACCCATCTAATTAATTTGGGATTTGAATCTTTCTTTGCAATGAGATACTTGATTGCTAAATGATCTATAAAAACAACAACATGTGAGCCAAGTAAATATTGTCGAAACCTTTCAAAGGCAAACACAATAGCAAGAAGCTCTTTTTTTGTGGTTGTATAATTCTTTTGAGCCTCATTAAGTGTTTTACTGGCATAGTAAATGGCATGAACACTCTATCTTTTCTCTGCCCTAAAATAGCCCAATGGCATTGTCACTTGCATCACATATTATCTTAAAAGGGGCATCCCAATTGGGTGGGATACATTTGGGGGTTGAATTAAATTTTTCTTCAAATTCTCAAATGCTGCAACACAATCACTATCAAACTCAAACTGAGTATTCTTCTAAAGGAGATTAGTCAATGGCTTGCTTATTTTAGAGAAACCCTTGATGAATCTTCTATAAAAGCCTGCATGCCAAGGAAGCTTCTCATACTCTTTACATTTGTAGGCAATGGTAGCTTCTCAATTACTGCAATCTTTGGTTTTTCTACCTCAAGTCCATGTATAAACACCTTATGGCTGAGCACTACTCCCACTTGCACCATAAAGTGGCACTTCTCCCATTTAGCACCAAATCAATATCTATACACCTTTTCAAAACAAGAGACAAATTATGTAAGCAAGAATCAAAAGAATAACTAAAAGCAAAAAAATCATCCATAAAAATCTCTCTAATGTCCTCCACCATGTTAGAGAAAATGGCCATCATACACCTTTGGAAAGTGGCAGGTGCATTGCACAATCCAAAGGGCATTCTTCTAAATGCAAAGGTTCAAAAGGGCATGTGAAAATAGTCTTCTCTTAATCTTTTGGTGCAATGGCTATTTAATTGTATCCGAGCAATAGTACATGTGCCTATAGAAATCAAATTTCATCTGCAACCCCAAATAACTTATATTAGATTTGTAAATAAAAAATAATTAAAAATAATTAAAAAGTAATAATAAATAATAAAAAGTTTTGAGTAATTAATTTATCACAAAAAATAATTAAAAAATGAAAACTAATAATATAATAATTAAAAAAATGAAACAATGATGAAAAAAATGGAAAATTTGAAAAGAAAACATGCATGAGGGGGGTTCAGTTCCTTGGCTTAATTGAGCCCTCCCTCTTTCCTCTTAAAGTCGGTAAGTCGGTGCTCCTCCCTCATTAAACTTCAACAGCCTCCACTAGATGTTTTGGCAGGAGAGGAGTAGGAAATATGATGGGCATGGGTAGCACAGTAGCAAGATGGACAGAAGAGGCAGAGTTGCACCACCCCTCATTAAGTTCCACTAGCTACAACAGTAGTAGCAAACATGAATGGTGCAAATGTAGAATAGCAACATGTAGAATGGCAATCACTTGTCGAGACTAGGATAAAGTCACAAGATACAAATAGAGCATGCAAACGGCAACACAATAGTAGAAGAGTGGAGTATAGCAGTGGCTTGTAGCATAAAAAATGGTAGGCGCCAGAAGCAGCTGCATGGAATAGAGCTTGGGCAAGAAAACAAAGCTATTGTGGCACTAGAATAGGGAGAGTAGAGGTGATGCCAACATGCAGAATAGATCCACAGCTTGATATAAAACCAGCACCCATTTTTTAGCTATAAATGGAGACAAGAAGGGAACCTATAAGGAGCTTCTTTCTTGAATTGAGAAGTCTTCAAAAAATAGAGAGTCTTGGCTTCCATCTAAGAGTCCTCAGTAACTTAGAAATCTCAAAGCACACAAAGGGTCAAGGTACCCCTCTTCAAAAACTAGAAAACAAAGCATATGCACAAGAGAGGAGCCAAACTTCATCTCCCTTTAAGAGCCTAAAATTGAGAGTCTTAGGACCCTTGTCCAAAGAACCAGAAAATAGAGCACACACAAGAGAGGAGCCTAGTTCCATCTCTGGTTGAGAGCCATAAAAAAAAAAAAAAAATCTAGGATTCCCCACGTAAGAGGTAAGGATACTTTGACACTCACTTGTGCATGCTCTTAGTTTAACTCATGGGTCATTGAGTGTGACCATACTGAGTTGACTCACTGAGTTGATTAGACTCGGCCATACATATTTCTTTGGGAATTTTTGCACACAAAAATGCTTTATTTCGTAGTGTGCCATTGATTTTGTCTCTCTATTTATGCATGGTGTCACATATTTCTTGCTCAAAATTAGGTAAATGGAATCAGTAAATAAGAAACAATTCAATAAATAGAATAAAGAAAGTGGAGGAATAGGAATTAGAAAAGTGAGTATATATAAAATAAAAAAAAACATGAGAAAATTTCTTTTAAATACCAACCTTTTGTAAAACATTTTTTAAGTTGTAAAAATAAAGGCGAATGCATCTATTTTTATAACTTGAATAGGTCCCTACTTAAAGAGGAATCGATCTATGTTTAGTGTTTTTTTTTTTTAAAAAAAAGCTGATAAGATTTCCAAAAAAATCAATCTTTTTTACCAAAACTAATATGATCTTTTTTTTTCAAAAGGAAGTCATGGGATTAAGGGAAATGCATTTATTCTTGTGAGCTTAAAGTAGGCTCCAGCTTGAAAAGGACGGGCCTATCTTTTAATTTTTATATATATATATATATATAAGGAAGCATGGACAAAATTTATTGCAAGTACAAGGGCATAAAATTAACATGGTATTGAAAGAGAGTTGTAGAGTGTTGATACCTTCCCTATATGTAAGCAACCTCCGAACCCATTTTTCGAAAAAGATGCAAACCAATTTTTTTTATATATAAAGGTGTTCAATCTCATCATGATTTAGATCAGTGGCGAATCATAATTTTCATTGAAACCCCATTTCTTCTATTTTATAAATAATATCATCCACCCATTTTCTTCTTTCACATAAAGATATAAGATAGACATACCATAAAATAAATAAAAATTTTTCTGCGCCTACATCGTGTGGAAGTCGTGATAGCTTGGTGACTCCATTGGAGACACTTTTAGAGGCTTATGCTATCCAGGTTAATTTTATGGAACTGTAATTTGCAATTGTCATGCTTCACATTTGTGGATTTGTTTTTGTGGTCTCATCTTTGCATGCTTTGTGTATTTGGTAATTATAGCTTTTCATATAAAAAATTTCCTTCACAAGGTGCACCTTCCGCCTTCTTTTGCAATAATGTTTTATCTTTGATAATTTCTATGGCATTCCTAGTTGTATTGTCTTTCTCTTGTGGTGCAAGTTTTTGTGAGTGTTAGTTTCATTTCCCTCACACACATGAACTCTCACTTTCACATACTATAGAAAGGGGAGGTGATGACCCCTGTGCCCTATACCTAGGCCACATAAGTCATCCTTTTAAGCTAGAAGGGGCAATGTAGAGTTAGCCTTCAAGAGACCTTTGTCTTCATGTAGGCACTCAGAAAACCCCCCACTCAAATTGAACCCTTTTCGTTTGAAGCCTATCATGGACAAGGATTGAGGGCCTTTGCTAACCAAGGGTGAGGGCAGTTTAGGAACCCAATGTAGGAATTTAGAACCTAACCATCACATTAGTCAAAGTCTAGAGCTAACCCACTTAAGAGGTGTAACCTTAACCTTTGGATCAAAAAGAGAGCCTAGGATTCCCCCTTTTAGGTGTCACAGGGAACACTTTTGTAGCTTATTGTCATCGTATGTTTATTTTCCTACTTGTACATTCCTCAACACTCATCTTTTACTATTGCATGCATAAATGTCCTCTACCTACACATTGTTCACCCATAGGTTAGATAGGAGCAAAGTAAGGTTAGCCTTCAAGAAGCCTCTGTTTCCTTGTAGGCACTTGAAACCCTCCTACTCAAATTAAAATTCTTGACTGGCTATAGACACTTAATTTTGTTTGGATCCTAAAAAAATTAAAGTGGACCCATTTATGAGTTTTGAAATTACTTGATGTGAACATTTTTTGGAAAATTAATTGAATGAAAATGAAAAATTAAAAGGTATTTTTGAAGTTCAAGATGTGAATAATATTATTAAAGATTTTTTTAATAAAAAGTCAAAAATTCAAAAAAAAGGTAAAAGTGGAAAGCTATGTGAGAAAGGTAAGTGCATGAAAATGGTAGGTGTATGCATGAAATAAGTAGGTGCATGAGAGAAGGTAGTTGCATGCATGAGAGAGGGTAGATGTATGAGAAAAGGCAGGTGTATGCATGAAAGAGGGTAGATGCATGAGAAAGGTGGGTCAATGCATGAGAGAAGGTAAATGTATGAGAAAGGTAGATACGTGAAAAAGGGTATAAAAGGAGGCCCAAGGAGAGGCACCAAGGAGGTGAGAAGAGGAGAAGAGGAGAAGAAGAGAAGAGAAGAAGAGAAGAAGAGAGGGAGAGGAGAGGAGAAAGATAGGAGAAAGGAGTGAAGAAGAGAGCAAGGGGAGGAACCATAAAGAAGAAGAGGAGGAAAAGAGGAAGGAAACAAAAAAAAAAAAAAAGGAGAAGACAGGTGGAGAGAAAGATGCAGCTGTGAGTGAAAGAAGCAGGAGAAATTGAAGGGGATCATATTTCAGTTCCTGTTTTTGCATTTTGTATCATCTCCTCCATTTTTGTGACTATAATTCTGCACCTTGTATGTTGCTGTTTGCTGTGCTGTTGTGTCTGGCTATAATCAAGCTACTGTAGTACTATAATTAAGCTTCTGTGTTGCAGTAATTCTGCATCCTAATTCTATATCTGTCTCTATTGTTGTAATTCTGAATCTCATTTTCTGCATCTTAATTCTGCATTCTGTTTCTATTGCTGTGATTCTGTATCTATTCCTGCATTCTGTAATTTTGTATCTGTAATTTTACATTTGTTTCGGTTGCTGTAATTCTGCATGCTATTTCTGCATTCTGCTATATTTTCTCCTGTGTTGTTGTAATCAAGTTGCTATAGTTAAGCTACTGTGTTGCCTCCATAAAGTTCCTGTATTGCTGTCATATTATAATTAAGCTATTGTGCTATTGAATTGCTATGATTAAGCTGTTGTATTGCTACAATTTTGTTAATTAAGCTGTTGTAATGCTGAATTCCTTGATTGAGCTGCTGTAATGCTAAATTCTATGATTGAGCTCTAATGTCAACACCAAATACACAGTTAGCATACTGTGTCACCATGCCACGTCAGCACACACTTACACAGTCAGCATACCATGTCATCAAGTACGATGGCACAACAAATCCAATCAGCCTGTCATGTCATCGGCCACATCATTACGCCATATTGGTATGTCTTTGTCATGTCAACGTTGATCTATTGACTTTGATGTTGACTTACATTGACTTTGACCTGAATTACTTTCCTAGGGAGTTTCAACCTCCTGATTGCATTTCTAGGTCCGTTTTGCCATTTGGGCACTCTAGACATAGGCTGGACTCGTTTGTTCACTTTCTCTTTTCATTGAAGATGTATTTTATACTTAAGTTTTGTTTTTTTGAATAATTATGTGCTGTAATAACTTTATGTGTGATGTTTTGCACTTTAAATTGTCTATAAGTGTGTGTACATTGAGGTATTTATCATTGTGAACTGTCAAGAATAATTGTGGATTCATCATGACCATTTTGAAATGTTCTATTTGACTATGATTTTGCTCCAATTATTTTGATCCACTGTTTTTGTTATAAAGTGAACCCTAATGATGGATAAATATGCTTGCCAGTCAACTAGTCACTGTCAAACTATTCTGAGGGAAATCTTGCTACGAACCTAGTCAATCAACTTTCTATTAATGCATTTCAATAAGAAATGGATATTGACAAAGGATAAATATGATTGTCAGTTAATTGGCTACTATATAACTAGCATGAGGGAAATAATATCATGCATTTAGCTAGTCAATTGGCATGACTCCATCGATGCATTTAAAAATAATCCCGAATCATAATCACATGCAAAAATAAATTTATTTAACAAGAGACAAAGCATAGTTTTGAAATCAAAAGTAGCAAACACTAATGTGGTACCGAAAGAGCGTTGTAGGGCTGCTAATACCTTCTCTACATGTAACCAACCCCTGAATCTATTTTTTTGTAATGCAGACCATACTCTTCGATGTCTGACTTCACCATTTCAATTTAAGTCAGTGGCGATCCATTTTCTCTTTTTTTTTTTTTAAAATAAGACATTTTCCAACAACTACACTATTCTATTTAATCACTTGGGATCGTCGTTCCACATTGCGTGTCAACAGCATGGTGACTCCACTGGGGACACCTAGAGGGTTAGGCCACATGGGTTGGTGTTTGCTATATTTTGGTTTTTATTTCTATGCTTTGGTTAATTGTCTAGTTTATCTATTTTCTGGGAATTTGATTTTGCATCTTGAATAGTGTTTTAGGATTTCTAGCTTTGTATTTTGGACTTGCATTCTCAAATTATGTTGGATCATGCTGTTACTTTTCCATGGTATTGTCTACTATATCTGTGGATAGGTGGTTGATTGATTATGTTGTAGGGTTGCGAGTGAATGAGTGGATGGCATATTCCCCACACACACTTACACATACACCACATTGCACCTTTGAAAAGGGGAGATGATGACCCCTAACTCCATACCCGAGCTCTTAGGAACTTTTAGGCTAGTGAGGGTATAAAGTAAGGTAGTCCTTTATGAGACCCTTGATCTTTGTGTAGGCACCTGAATACCCTCACTCAAGTTGACCCTCTAGGGCAATTTGGGGACTTGATGTTAGGAGCCTAGAACCTACTTCCTTGCATATTGATAGTGAACTTAGAGCCATCCTATGAAGAAAGTTTAACCTAAACCTTTGGATGTGAAAAATAAACCTAAGATGTACCCTAATCTAGAAACAATGGGGAAAATGTTATTTAATTTTGTGGCATTGCTTGTCTAACGTTGGCATTTGCATTCCAAGCATTCTTGTTGTACTTCTTATCATTGTGTACATAACTTCTCAATTTGAGTTTGCCTTACTTCTAGATTCACAAGGGAGCAAACTAAGGTTAACCTTGTGAGACTTTTAGTCTTTATGTAGGCAAGTGAATAGGGGGACAAACTAAGGTAAACCTTGTGAGGCTTTTAGTCTCCATGCAAGTGCGTGAATAGGGAACAAACTAAGGTTAACTTTCATAAGACCTTTAATCTCTATGCAAGGCAAGAACATGAGTTTCGCTTTATCTCCTTTATCTGTAATTCACCTAATTATTACCTTACAACTAGTTAGAGATTTACCTTGGGCACCCTAATCTCAGCAATAAGGGCCAATCTCGTGCAGATCATATGATAAAAAAATGTAAGGTTTTTGGAAACTAGATCCCATGGTCAATTGAATAGGGCATTTTATGAGTCCAAGTGTGGCCAAACAACATAAACATGGTTGATTCTTCTTTGATATGGCAGTCACTGGGGCAATCTAATACTTAGACTCTAATGACTTGTTAGCAATTAGACATGTGATGAAAGTGGTGTAGTTTCAAACTAGGGCAGCGAAGCCTTGACCCATTAAGTGTATGGTTAATGGGTTGCCAATACCATAACCACTTACAGAAGCTAGAGGGTAGTTGACCATTAAGACCTTAAAGCATTTCCTTGGTTAGAATAGTAAGGCAATATGAAGGGCACATGTCATTGATAGCCCTCATGAAGGTGGTTTAGTCAGATCATATGGAACCAAGGCTGGACAGTTGGGTAATTTCTTGCTTTCCTTTACCTTTATGAGTTTGAGATTGAGATAGTGAATTTGGAGTTGTTAAAACTTTTAAATTTTATCTCAGCAAGTCATTATTTGCACCAAAAGAATCATTTTTGTACTCTATGCATTAGTATGCATTCCCGAGGGATGATCACAGTCATGCCATCGTTTAATTTTTACATGTAGCCTTAAGCATGTTTTGTCATTCAAAATTTGTGGTTTTTGGCCTAATGGGTAACTTAAGGCCCATTAGCATGTTGGGGCAACCTGAGGCCCAATTGTGTGAGGGCTCTTAGTTACCCTTTCACATAACTTACTGATCATGTCTGCATTCCAGTCAATGGCCCAACTTCATGTCGTGACTAATAAGGAAGTTTTGTTTTGAATGAGAAGGACTCGGGAGGCTAAAAGGGAGCATCATTTGAGCATCATTGCTTTCTTAACCTGAAAGCTAGAATATGGAAGCCAACCTTACAAAACTCAGAATTAGGTTCCCTTCTCTTCCCCAGGATGCCCTTTGGAAGATGTATTGGTGCCAACTTGAAAGAATGAAGGCACTCATGCGTATGGGCCTTCTAAAGATGTGTGTTCGATTATTGAAGCTAAGGTATGCCTAGCAGGTGAGTTTTGAGATTCACATGTGAAACATCTATTAGGAATAGGAAGAAGCTCTTATGCCAGGAAAAAAAGAGCTAAAAGGATGGAGGTTTGCTATAAGTGTGCAAGGTGGACATGTAATTCACATTGCAAGGGTAAAGGAATGGTGTCCCTATATTGAGAAGACATAATCCAATTCATAAAGGATGGGCTAAGTAAAGAGTCATTGGATAATATCCTTCAGACTCTTGAGGTGCATCCTAGTGGGCATGTTCATTGCATTCTTCTTGTTTTAGTGGACATATTCAACAAAGAAAATAGTGCTACTATCCTAGGAATCTAATTTTAAATGACCTTATCTACCAGTTTACGAGAAAACTAAATGAGAAGCAAATCATTGAATCATGAACTGGATTCAGAATAAAGGAAGAATTGAGCCAAGATCACTGCATATTCAATCATGCAGTGCATTTTTCCTTCCATGTCAATTATCGATGAACCTATCATTTCCATTATTTGCTTTTCGACTATGCCTGCATGGTTTTAATAATATTAGTACAGTTATTTTTTTCATTGTTAATCACCGATGCACCTATCATTGCACTGTTTACCTTTTGACTTCGTTTGCATGATTTTGGTAACATCGATGTATTTGTCCTTTCTCTTTGATAATAATTGGTGCACTCACCATTGTTAATCACCAATGCACCTATCATTGCACTATTTACCTTTTGACTTTGCCTGCATGATTTTGGTAATATCGATGTAATTGTCCTCTTTCTTTGACAATAATTAGTGCACTCGTCATTTACACTGTTGGTTTTTTGACTTTGCCTGCATGATTTTGGTATAATTGTCCTCTCTCTTTGACAATAATCAGTGCACTCATCATTTTCACTATTGGCTTTTTGACATTGCATACGTGGTTTTGATATCGCCAGTGCAGTTGTCTCTTCATTGTTATAAGTTTAAGATTTTCTTTCCTATATAGTCATTGTCATGTTTGCTGGCATGTCTTTTCTACTTAACTTTCTTATTATTATACTTGACTATTTTCTATTCAAATTCAAACTTACCTAATGAAGATCAGATTGCGTGATTTTTGTGTCGATCATTCTCCCCTACAAATACACCTTCACACTTGGTAATCCATATATGGTTGGGGTAGAAAAAGAAGGAGAAACATCATCGGTACATAGATTCAAATCTATCTATGTCTTTAGTGCTTCCAATCTAGGGAAGGATAATGAATTTATAAAGGCAGCTAATAAACTTGGTAAGGTGTTAGCTACCAGAGGGATACATTTGGTGTATGTTGGAGGGATCCATGGATTAAAAGGATGTACTACTGCAACTGCATTTATGGGAGGTAGTCAGGTCTTAGGCATTCTTATAAAAGGATCAGATGACAAGAGAATCACTAGCTATACCTTTGGTACTAAATTAAAGGTTTCATCCATGCATGAATGCTTCAGGCGCATGTTTTGCAATGCTGAAGCCTTTATTACATTACTTGGTGGTCTGGAAACTTTAGAAGGAATTTCTAGTGTGATATTTTGTATCAAATTTAACTATCAAAGAAAGCCATTGGGATTATTAAATGTTAATGGCTTTTATGATGGTTTGTTGTCTTTTTTAGATTCAGTTATGGAACAACACTTCATATCTCTGGAGGCCCACCATCCTATAATAACAGCTTCAAACATTGATCAATTGATTGATTGACTGCAAGCCTACATGTTTTAACCTTACCCATTGGTGAATAGGTGGCCTAGCAACATTTTGAGGGTAGTAGGAAATGTAAAATAGATACCATGCTCTAATTGTAACTTGCCACACTCTCATGGTTTTATTTTCAGTTATTTTGTATGCGTGTCTATAAAGGAGAGTTGTTATCAAGGTTATGGTGTAAGGGATGGCAGAGTGAAGAGTTATTCTTAACTCTTGATATGCATCCCATGCATAACTCATTAGAAGTGACATATGCATTCCCTGTATCTTAAAAATGTTGTTTTTGTTTCTATACATATCTTTCATGTAGTCTCATGGCAAAGTAAAAAGTTATTCTTAACTCTTGATTCGCATCCCATGCATAACTCATTAGAAGTGACATATGCATTCCCTGTGTCTTAAAAATGTTGTTTTTCTTTCACGTAGTCTCATGGTAGAGTAAAGAGTTATTCTTAACTCTTGATACACCCCACATGCATAACTCGTTAGGAGAATAATATGCAAAAAAGGAAAAAACAAAGGGGTTACCTTTCTTTTTTGTGCATATATTCTCATGGCATCTACTAATGACTCTATCCAAGGCCTTGGCAATGACTGTATGTGGGCACCCTTTTGGATTCAATAAGACATTGTATGATGAATATCATTTTATTTCTTCTCTTTTGAAATCAGTTCCTTGTTTAATGTTTATGAGTGACTAATGAATGGTAGATTCTTAAGGAGGGGTACCACCATAGAATAAGCTAACACTAGGGGGAATTACAGTTATGATACCTTTTCATATTTTGATATCTATGATCAATAAATTGTTGATCAGATATCTTAATTTCATCTTAATCAAATCCATTTTACCAAATGATAAAATTGAATTGCTTGACAAAATGCTCAATGCTCTTAGATGATAGAAAATCCCAAATCATAAGTAATGGTGAAGGACCGATGTCTCATGACCCATAAGAGTGCTATGATAAAACGGGTATCATAGAACTTATTTGAATGCCTCTTGAGACAATTTGTTAGACACCACATTATCTAGAGAAGTGATCTAGGCTATCTTTGGACCGTTTGGGCCTTTCAAGCTAATCTTAAAGCAAAATATCCATAGTCACCCATTTGAGCCTAAAAGATGGCAAGACCACCATCAAACTTTCTTCCTTTGACCGGTATTTATCGTGACCTCTTAACCAAAAAAAAAATTATTCTTACCCTAAAAGAGAGTCAAAGAAGTACCAAAGTTATGCTCGAGAATATTTTTTCACTTAGCTGAAGCCTTGGCTATGAAAAGGCAAGAATAAAATGGGAATCCTAAGAAATTCAAAAGAACTTGGGAAACTAAAAAGAAAAGGATTAAGCCCAAAAAAAAAAGAAAAATGGGTAGAAGAAAAGTTTTTCTTTGTTCTAGTAAGATTCCTAAATTGTTGAAAATCCAAGGCTTTGCATGCTCTATGTTGCACTCTCCATGTTTGCTAAGTTCCTATCTATTTCTTTCCTAGCTATTTCCTAAAGCCTTACATTACAAGTTAAATAAAGTCCTGGTGATCCTGGCCAATGTGGTGAAATAACAAATGTAGAGAGGAACATGAAAACAAACTTATGGGATACATGTGAGTGCTTATCAAGAGGACAAACACTTGAGTGCAAACACTTATCAAGGTGGTAAACACTTGTGTGAGAGCATAAACACTTGAGAGTAGCTTAATTAAGGAGTTGCTCAACAAAGAAAGCTTGATTCCAAAGAATTGAGTAATTTTTGATCTAGTATATGCATTCCTGAGGCATATTCTTAGAAAAAAATGGTGAACTAAGAGAATCTTTTCAACCTTTTTTTTGCTCAAAGGTAATCAAAGCAAACTAGGGGCAATGATTAAGGAGTGAACCCAGGGTTTATGAATGAACCCAGGGTTTACGAATGATCAAAAGCACAAATTGGAGGCAATCTCTTGGAGGATGAATGTAGAGTTAAAAAAAAACAAAAACAAAAAAAAAAGCCTTCTGTTGCTTGGGAATAATCAAATTTAAACTAGGGATAGAATTAAGAGATCAAACCCTAAATCTATCCTTAAAAGAGCAGAGTGGTTCAAGAGGAATAGCCATCAAATATTGATATCAAAAGGTGCCGCTACTGTGGAGTCTGACATTCTAATTCACTCATAACTAGGGCAATAAACCATAACTCATCTTTTGCATTATGGTTTTGGCATCTTTATTAATTTTGTTGCGTGTTAAGCACATTTGCATACCAAGTATGCCATTTTTAGGTCAAGCCTTTTACATGTCAAGCTTAACATGTCAAGCATGCACAAGTACATGTATATCATCTTGTATTAATCTAAAACATTTCAAGTAGAACCTATCCTCAGCAAGTTAGGTTATATTAAGGAAAACCTCATTCATATCACATCAGATGATTACAAGAAGAACCCATTTGCATGAAATCCTAAGGTCACTATTGGTCCCTATTGAATGGATGGTAACTCTTTTGAACTTAGGACAAAGAGGAAATTCTCAGATCATTTTTAGTCCTTGTGGGGTAGACAGTAACCTTTCTGAACTTAGGACAAAGAGAAAATCCTAAACTCACTTTTGGTCCCTATTGGGTGGATACTAACCCTTCCAAACTTAGGACAAAGAGGAAATCCTAAGCTTACCTTTGGTCCCTATTGAGTGGACAGTAACTCTTTCGAACTTAGGACTAAGAGGAAATCCTAAGGTCATTTTTGGTGCTTATTAGGTGGACCATAACCCTTTCAAACTTAGGATCAAGAGGAAATCCTAAGGTCATTTTTAGTCCTTGTTGGGTGGATAGTAACCCTTCTGAACTTAGGACAAAGTGGAAATCCTAAGTCACTTTTGGTCCCTATTAGGTGGACATTAACGATTTCAAACTTAGAACTAAAGAGAAAATCTTAAAGTCACTTTTGATCCTTATTGGTAGATGTTAGAGATAAGGCTGCTTAGGCTGCTTGTCTTGGTAGGTGCAGGTGCAGTGTTCTATAGCATGTGGTTCTGATCTTGTATTATTAGTCTTATCTCAGTTAATTACTTAGGGACATTAGTGTAATTCAGTAATTGAGTCTTAGTCTATAAATTGTAATCTCAGCTACATCATTTGTAGAATAATTCATTTTGGAATCAAATTTTCGTTCAGAGCTTTCACACCTAGAAGTTCTGAGCTTTCTTTCTTTCTTCCTTTCTTTCTTCCTTATTCTGAGGTTCTTGAGAATTCCAACATGGTATCAGAGCTTTGATCCAATGGGAGAGAATATGAATACGTTTTCTTTAGAATCTCTAAATGCTTCATTAGTTTCTTTTAGTCATTCTATTTCTGTAAAGTTAGACAGCAATTCCTATCTGCTGTGGAAACAGCAAGTTCTTGCAGCCATCAGAGGGCATGAACTAGAGAAATACATCAGTGGTGGTCAAGAAGTGCCATCAAGATTTGCAATAGATGAGCAAGGAAGAGTTCTTGGGATCTTGAGTCAGCAGTATGTTCTTTGGAAGAAGCAAGATAAGCTCTTGCTGTCTTGGCTGCTGTCAACAATGTCAGAAAACATTCTTACAAGAATGGTTGGGTGTGAATTTTCGTACCAGGTCTGGGAAAAGGTGGAAACTTTCTTTGCTTCTCATACAAAGGCAAAGATCAAGCAATTCAAGGCGCAGCTGCAGACTATGAAGATGATCCATGACAGCCACTGATTATCTTTTAAAGATCAAGAATCTTGTTGATTCTTTGGCTTCAGTTGGACATGCAATTACAGAAAGTGACCATATAGAGGTAATTCTTGATGGTCTTTCCTCAGAATATGATGGTTTTGTTACATCCATTCTTTCTAGAACTGATCCGTATTCAGTTGAAGAGATTGAAGCATTATTGCTTGCACAAGAAAATAGAATTGAGAAGCATCATAAAGAAGTAGAAGCTATGACAGTGAATCTTGCTACACATCCTCAGAATTACAATGTGAACCGAAGTGGTTATCAAAGTTTCCCTGGTCAGTATGCAAATAGAGGAAGGTTTGGAAGTAGAGGAAACTTTTTCAGAGGCAAAGGGAGTTACAACAATGGGTAGTTTGCTGGTAGAAATGGAAGGTTTTCTGATAAAAGCAACATTCAATGTCAATTATGTGGGAGATATGGACATCGGTCCTGGAGTTGTTATCACAAATTTGATGAAAGTTTTCAAGGACCAACTCAAGTGCCTAGCCACTTCAGCAAGACAGCCAATGGCGCCAATGGCAATGTCAGAAACACACCCTATGCAATGCTCACTTCTAACAGCAGCAGCAATGGCATTGATCAAGAATGGTATCCTGATTCTAGGGCCACTAATCATGTGACAGTGGATGCCTCTAACATTGTGCAGAAGACTCCATATAATGGAAAGGAGAAGTTGCACATTGGTAATGGCTCAGGTTTGTTCATTAAAAACATTGGTAATTCTCAGATTAAGTCTTGCTTTCCTAATCAAAATCTTCACCTAAACTCACTTCTTCATGTTCCAAATATTACCAAAAACCTTGTGAGTGTTTCTCAGTTTGCAAAAGACAATTATGTCTATTTTGAGTTCCATCCTGACTCTTGTTATGTTAAATCTCAGGATACTCATCAAATACTTTTGAAGGGGACTGTTAGAAAAGGCTTGTATGTCTTTGATGAATTTCGTATTGAAAAAGGACCATATATCAATGCAAAGGTGTCAACAACTCAGTCACCAAATATTACTTCACCTGCTGTACATAGTTCTCATACTTCTTCTTTGTTAAATTCTTGTTCTGAGTTAGACAAATGGCATGTTAGATTGGGCCATGCTTCTGCACAAACTGTCAAGAATGTACTCACTTCTTGTAACATCAGAATACCAAATAAAGAGCTTTCCTTTTGTTCATCTTGCTGCCTTAGTAAATTACATAAATTTCCTTTTGCCTCTTCTCAAACAGAATACTCAAAACCTCTTCAACTAATTCATTCTGATTTGTGGGGACCAGCACCTATGCTGTCAAAAGAGGGACATAGATATTACATACATTTTGTAGATACCTTTACCCGTTACACATGGATTTACTTTCTCAAAAACAAGTCTGATGCATTACAGACCTTTATTCATTTCAAGAAATAAGTAGAACTTCAAACCAACCACAAAATCCTTGCCTTACAAACTGATTGGGGAGGAGAGTTGAGAGCTTTCACTGAATATTTGAAAGACCAAGGGATAGTTCATCGTGTTTCATGTCCTTATACACATGAACAAAATGGGCTTGCAGAAAGGAAACATAGACATATAACTGAGACTGGACTAGCCTTGCTTCACCAATCATCTTTAACTAGTTCATTTTGGACTGAAGCTTTTAGCACAGTTGTGTATCTCATTAATAGACTACCCACACCAGTCCTAAATGGTTCTACTCCTTTTGAAACCTTGTACAAAATTAAACCTAATTATTCTTCTCTTAAAGTCTTTGGGTGTGCAGCCTATCCTAACCTAAGGCCCTACAATAATCCCAAGTTTCAGTTCAAATCCATTGAATGCACTTTCCTTGGTTATAGTCCAGCACACAAAGGATACAAGTGTCTACATCCTGATGGGAAAACAATTATATCTAGAGATGTCATATTTGATGAAAGTAGTTTTCCATTCAAGAACAGCAAGGGTTCCTCACAGCAGTCACTCTCCAGTAACAAATCACATTTTGTTTCTCCTCCACCTTCAGCCATACCTCCTATTCTATCATTCTCTAACGCAAGACATACTCAGAATACCAATGCATTTGCTGAACAAACAAATAACTCATGTGCACTTGCTAATAATACCAATATTATGGATTCTTTGCAACATGTTTCAGGTCCCTCTGCAGAATTTGAAGTTCCTCAATGTCTGCCTCAAAATGTCCACCCAATGGTGACCCGTAGCAAAGCAAGGGCACTCAATTCAAACAATCACTCAATGGTGACTAGTAGCAAAGCAAGAGGAACTGTACCAACAGCACTTACTGTCTCTAGAGAGCCTCAAACTGTTGAAGAAGCTCTTAATATACCAGAATGGAAGTGTGCCATGGATCTTGAGTATGCAGCGCTCATGAGCAACAAGACATGGAGTTTAGAAGCTTTACCCAAAGATAGGAGGCCTATAGGGTGCAAATGGGTGTTTAAAGTTAAAGAAAATCCAGATGGCACTGTCAACAAATATAAAGCAAGATTAGTTGCAAAAGGGTATAATCAGGAGGCAGGAGTTGATTTTCATGAAGTTTTCAATCCAGTAGTAAAACCAGTCACAATTCGGGTTCTTCTCACTTTGGCCTTATCAAAAGGGTGGAACATCCATCAAATAGATGTTAATAATGCCTTTTTAAATGGTGATTTGAATGAAGATGTATACATGCCGCAGCCTCCTGGATATGAATCAGCTGACTCATCTCAAGTTTGCAAGCTTTATAAGGCTCTCTATGGCCTTAAGCAAGCTCCTCGTGCATGGTTTCAAAAATTGTCTGAAGCTTTACTTGATCTTGGTTTTACCAAGGCAAAATGTGATTCTTCCTTGTTTCTTCAGGTTACTTCTCATCATTCTCTCTATGTTTTAGTCTATGTGGATGATATTTTGATTACTGGATCCTCACCAACTTTGGTTCAGCACTTGATTGATCAACTGAATGCAAAGTTCTCATTAAAGGATCTTGGGAAACTTAAATACTTCTTAGGTATTGAAGTTACTTACAGTTCTGCTAGTGCAATATACTTATCTCAGTCCAAATACATTAAGGATCTTCTTGCTAGAGCTGGTATGCAAGGTGCAAAGTCTATGCCCTCTCCTATGGCCTCAACACCACATATCTCAGCTAGTAGTGGATCTCCTATTTCTGATCAAGCTGCATACAGATCTCTTGTGGGAGCATTACAATATATTACCATTACTAGACGAGAATTATCATATAGTGTGAACAAAGCTTGTTAGTTTATGCATTGCCCTACGGATGTACATTGGAAGTTGGTTAAACGAATACTGAGGTATCTAGCAGGCACCATATGTCATGCTCTAGTTCTCCAAAGATCATCTGCTCTTGAGCTCACTACCTTTTGTGATGCTGATTGGGCATCAGACATTGATGATAGGCACAGCACCTCAGGTTTTTGTGTTTATCTTGGCCCTAATCTCATTTCTTGGTCATCTAAAAAGCAAGCAACAGTGTCTAGATCAAGTACTGAAGCTGAATATAGGAGTCTTGCAAGTGCAGTGGCAGAATTGGCTTGGCTGCAGTCTTTACTCAAAGAACTCAGCATTCAACTATCAAAAGTTCCTAGAATATATTGTGACAATATGAGCACAGTCAGCTTGTCAGCAAATCCGGTCCTTCATTCAAAGACTAAGCATATTGAACTAGATCTTTATTTTGTTCGTAAAAAGGTTAACAATAAAGAAATTGAAGTCTATCATATTCCGTCTCTTGATCAAACAACAGATATTCTCACCAAGGCAGTCTCAACTTCAAGGTTTCTTCAACTTAGAGACAAGCTCAGTGTCATTCCTCTTCCAAGTCATGCCACTGATCTTGAGGGGGGATGTTAGAGATAAGGCTGCTTGTCTTGGTAAGTGCAGGTGCAGTGTTCTATAGCATGTGGTTCTGATCTTGTATTATTAGTCTTATCTCAGTTAATTACTTAGGGACATTAGTGTAATTCAGTAATTGAGTCTTAGTCTATAAATTGTAATCTCAGCTACATCATTTGTAGAATAATTCATTTTGGAATCAGATTTTCGTTCAGAGCTTTCACACCTAGAAGTTCTGAGCTTTCTTTCTTTCTTCCTTTCTTTCTTCCTTATTCTGAGGTTCTTGAGAATTCCAACAGTAGATAGTAACCCTTATGAACTTAGGACTAAGAGGAAATCCTAAGGTCATATCCGGATAAAATAGAGTCTTTCAACCTTTTCTTATCTTCTCAAACTTAGAAGATAACCAAAAGGGCGCAATTTGTAGATACCTAATTTTGTCTAGACCCTAAAAAATTAAAGTGACCCCGTTTATGAGTTTTGAAATTACCCTATGTGAACATTTTGTTGAAAATTAAATGAATAAAAATGAAAAATTAAAAGGTATTGTTGAAGTCCCAGGTGTGAATAATATTATTAAAAAAAGAAAAAAATTCAAAAATTAAAAAAAAGGGTAAAAATGCAATGCTATGTGAGAAAGGTAAGTGCATGAAAAAGGTAGGTGTATGCATGAAAGAAGTAGGTGCATGAGAGAAGGTAAGTGCATGCATGAGAGAGGGTAGATGTATGAGAAAATGTAGGTGTATACATGAAAGAGGGTAGATGCATGAGAAAGGTAGGTGCATGCATGAGAGAGGGTAGATGTATGAGAAAGGTAGATGCATGAAAAAGGGTATAAAAGGAGGACTAAGGAGAGGCACCAAGGAGGTGAGAAAAGGAGAAGAGGAGAAGAAGAGAAGAAGAGAAGAAGAGAGGGAGAGGAGAAAGATAGGAGAAAGGAGTGAAGAAGAGAGCCAGGGGAGGAAAAGAGGAAGAAAAAGAAAACAAAAAAAAAGAGAGGAGAAAACAGGTGGAGAGAAAGATGCAGCTATGAGTGAAAGAAGCAAAAAAAAATCGAAGGGGATCAAATTTCAGGTCCTATTTCTGCATTTTGTATCATCTCCTCTGTTTGTGACTGTAATTCTGCACCTTGTATGTTGCTATTTGCTGTGTTGTTGTGTCTGGCTATAATCAAGTTGCTATAGTACTATAATTAAGCTTCTGTGTTACGGTAATTCTACATCCTAATTCTGTATCTGTCTCTATTGCTATAATTTTGCATCTCAATTTCTACATCTTAATTCTGCATTCTGTTTCTGTTGCTGTGATTCTGTATCTATTCCTGCATTCTGTAATTCTGTACTTATTTCTGCATTCTTTAATTCTGTATCTGTTTCTGTTGCTATAATTCTACATGCTATTTCTGCATCCTGCTATATTATCTCTTGTGTTGTTATAATCAAGTTGCTGCCATTAAGCTATTGTGTTGCCACAATAAAGTTGATGTATTGTTGTCATGTTATAATTAAGCTGCTGTGCTATTGAATTGCTGTGATTAAACTGTTATATTGCTACAATTTTGTTAATTAAGCTACTATAATGCTAAATTCCATGATTGACCTGCTGTAATGCTAAATTCTATGATTAAACCCTCATGTCGGCACCAAATATATAGTTAGTAAACAATGTCACCATGCCACGTCAACACACACTTGCACAGTTAGCACACCATGTCATCAAGTACGACAGCACAACAAATCCAATCAGCCTATCACACGATCATGCCATATTGGCATGTCTCTGTCATGTCAACATTGATCTGTTGACTTTCTGTTGACTTTGACTGATGTAGACACCTAATTTTGTCTGGTCCACTTCTCAAAACTTTAACATAAATTGCAAACCCAAAACTTAAATTAAAAAATAACAAAATAAAATAAGATGAAGCCCAAAATTAAACCTAACCAAAATCTAAACTAAATGAGTCCTAAGGTCGTATTGGTCCTTGTTGGGTGGACGGTAGCCCTTCCGATCTTAGGATTAAAATGAGGAAATCCTAAGGTCATTTTCGTCCTTGTTGGGTGGACGGTAGCCCTTCCGAGCTTAGGATTAAAATGAGAAAATTCTAAGGTCGTTTTGGTCCTTGTTGGGTGGACGGTAGCCCTTCCAATTTTAGGATTAAAATGGTCGCTTTGGTCCTTGTTGGGTGTACAGTAGCCCCTCCGAGCTTAAGATTAAAAGAGGAAATCTTAAGGTCATTTTGGTCCCTATAGGGTGGACAGTAGCCCTTCCGATCTTAGGATTAAAATGAGAAAATTCTAAGGTCGTTTTGGTCCTTGTTGGGTGGACGGTAGCCCTTCCGAGCTTAGAATTAAATGAGAAAATTCTAAGGTTGTTTTGGTCCTTGTTGGGTGGACAGTAGCCCTTCTGAGCTTAAGATTAAAAGAGAAAATCTTAAGGTCATTTTGGTCCCTGTAGGGTGGACACAAGCCCTTCCGATCTTAGGATTAAAATGAGAAAATTCTAAGGTCGTTTTGGTCCTTGTTGGGTGGACGGTAGCCCTTCCGAGCTTAGAATTAAATGAGAAAATTCTAAGGTTGTTTTAGTCCTTGTTAGGTGGACAGTAGCCCTTCTAAGCTTAAGATTAAAAGAGAAAATCTTAAGGTCGTTTTGGTCCCTGTAGGGTGGACAGTAGCCCTTCCGATCATAGGATTAAAATGAGAAAATTCTAAGGTCGTTTTGGTCCTTGTTGGGTGGACGGTAGGCCTTCCGAGCTTAGAATTAAATAAGAAAATTCTAAGGTCGTTTTGGTCCTTGTTGGGTGGACGGTAGGCCTTCCGAGCTTAGAATTAAATAAGAAAATTCTAAGGTTGTTTTGGTCCTTGTTGGGTGGACAGTAGCCCTTCCGATCTTAAGATTAAAAGAGGAAATCTTAAGGTCATTTTGGTCCCTGTAAGGTGGACAGTAGCCCTTCCGATCTTAGGATTAAAATGAGAAAATTCTAAAGTCGTTTTGGTCCTTGTTGGGTGGACGGTAGCCCTTCCGAGCTTAGAATTAAATGAGAAAATGTTAAGGTCGTTTTGGTCCTTGTTGGGTGGACAGTAGCCCTTTCGAGCTTAAGATTAAAAGAGAAAATCTTAAGGTCATTTTGGTCCCTGTAGGGTGGACAGAAGCCCTTCCGATCTTAGGATTAAAATGAGAAAATTCTAAGGTCATTTTGGTCCTTGTTGGGTGGACGGTAGCCCTTCCGAGCTTAGAATTAAATGAGAAAATTCTAAGGTTGTTTTGGTCCTTGTTGGGTGGACAGTAGCCCTTCCGAGCTTAAGATTAAAAGAGGAAATCTTAAGGTCATTTTGGTCCTTGTAGGGTGGACAATAGCCCTTCCGATCTTAGGATTAAAATGAGAAAATTCTAAGGTCATTTTGGTCCTTGTTGGGTGGACGGTATCCCTTCTGAGCTTAGAATTAAATGAGAAAATTCTAAGATCATTTTGGTCCTTGTTGGGTGGACGGTAGCCCTTCCGATCTTAGGATTAAAATGACGAAATCCTAAGGTCGCTTTGGTCCTTGTGGGTTGGATAGTAGCCCTTCCGAGCTTAAGATTAAAAGAGAAAATCTTAAGGTCATTTTGGTTCCTGTAGGGTGGACAGTAGCCCTTCCGATCTTAGAATTAAAATGAGAAAATTCTAAGGTCGTTTTGGTCCTTGTTGGGTGGACGGTAGCCCTTCCGAGCTTAGAATTAAATGAGAAAATTCTAAGGTTGTTTTGGTCCTTGTTGGGTGGACAGTAGCCCTTCCGAGCTTAAGATTAAAAGAGGAAATCTTAAGGTCGTTTTGGTCCCTGTAGGGTGGATAGTAGCCCTTCCGATCTTAGGATTAAAATGAGAAAATTCTAAGGTTGTTTTAGTCCTTCTTGGGTGGATGGTAGCCCTTCCGAGCTTAGAATCAAATGAGAAAATTCTAAGGTCGTTTTGGTCCTTGTTGGGTGAACGATAGCCCTTCCGAGCTTAAGATTAAAAGAGGAAATCTTAAGGTCGTTTGGTTCCCTGTAGGGTGGACGATAGCCCTTCCGATCTTAGGATTAAAATGAGGAAATCCTAAGGTCGTTTAAGTCCTTGTTGGGTGGACAGTAGCCCTTCCGAACTTAGAATTAAAAGAGAAAATTCTAAGGTTGTTTTGGTCCTTCTTGGGTGGACAGTAACCCTTCTGGTCCTTATTGGGTGGACAGTAACCCTTTTGGTCCTTGTTGGGTAGACGATAACCCTTCTGAACTTAGGATTAAAAGAGAAAATCCTGAAATCGCTATGGTCCTTGTTGGGAGGACAATAACCCTTCACATTATATACTGATTCGGACAAAATAGTGTCTGTCAACCTTTACCCATCTTCTAGTTCCTAAAAGATGAGCAAAGGGGGGCAATCTGTAGACAACTAATTTTGTCCGGCCCACTTCTCAAAACTTTAACATAAATTACAAACCCAAAACTTAAACTAAAAAATAACAAAATAAAATAAGATGAAGCCCAAAATTAAACCTAACCAAAATCTAAACTAAATGAGCCCAAACCCAAAATGAAAATAAATCTAAGAAAAATCTAAAAAATCAAATAAATTCAAAAAACAGAAAAATAAATAAATTTAAGAAAAAATTGAAAAATAAAGATAATTCCAAGAAAAATTAGAAAAAATCAAATAAATCCAGAAAAAATCAAAAATAAATAAAAGATAAAAAAAGATAAAAAAATTCAAGAGATAAATAGATTGTTAGATAAATAAAAGTTAAAAAGATAAATCTAAAATGATAAATGATAAAAGATAAAATTAGGATGTGATAAAGTATAAGAGATAAAAATCTGAAATTCAATAGAAAATAATAAGATAAATAAAGATAAATAAGATAAAAGGAAGATAAAAATTAGAAGTCAAGATAAATTAGGAAACATAGAGTTAAAGTAAAGAACAAACTCTAAATTCAGGGATTATAAAAATCCCACTCATGCTTAAACCAAAGGGGGACTCTCTCGAAAAAAAAACTGCACTCACACTCTCAAGAATTCTCAGCCACCTACAGAGAGAAAAGAAGCACACCACAAGGAATCTAGGCACTTTCTTGGAAACGGGAAAAAGGACGAAAATTGGAGCCTACAAGGAAAAGTCAACTTTTAAAAGTAAAAAGGTGGCACTTTGAGGAAGAAACTCAAGAGAAAATCTAGCCCCAAGATCAAGCCGCCGGTTCTAAGTGATTCAGCGTTGTTTTACCGTGTGGAATTGAGTACTATTTCGTCCCTAAGAGAGAAAGGTATGATCATTTAATTTCTTGAGAGTTTATGCTGATGTTTAAATTTCTTGACTTGTTAACTCATATTTTCTTGTGATGATTAGATTAAATTTTTACTTCCAAATTCATATTAGCTGGACTGAAACTTGTCAAATTTCTCTTGAATTAAATTGTTGTGGTCTGAATGTTAATCCAATTTTAGAAAAATTTAAAGTTGGTCTAATCATTATGAAATATTAGTTGTTTGAGAAATCTTATGGATTATTTTGATTTTGATGACTTTGAATTATAAACATGTTTTAATGATGTATTTGGGATTTTGGTATTAGAATTTATTTCTTTTAAACACAATGATAGAGATTTAAGGGGATAGCACGTATACTTAATCTTGTTATTCTCAAAATTATTTAGAAAGGAAATTTTTCTTCAAATTATTTTTTTTAAAACCATGGACTGGAATAGGAAGGGGTTTTTCTCAAAAGAATTTTTCTTATTTTTTTAAAACCCCGGCCTGGAATAGAAAGGGAATTTTCTTAAAATTATTTTTAAAACCCTGGACTAGAATAGGAAAGGGATTTTTCCAAAATTATTTTTAAAACCCTGATCTGGAATAGAGATGGGATTTTCTTAAAATTATTTTTAAAAACCCTGGACTGGAATAGGAAAGGGATTTTCTTGTAAATATTTTTAAACCCTGAACTGGAATAGGAACGGGATTTTCTCAAAATATTTTTTAAACCCTGAACTGGAATAGGAAAGGGGTTTTTCCTTAAAATAATTTTATTTTTAAAATCCCAATCCGGAATGGGCAGGGATTGTTTTCAAAATTCTTTTTCTAGACCAACATTAATTAATCAAGATAAATTAATAAGATCATTTTTGGTACCGAAAGGGTGTTTAGGGTGCCAACACCTTCCCTAAAATGTAACCAACCCCCGAACTTAATCTTTGAAATGTAGACCATTTTTAAATTAAGTGTCCGATCTCACCTTTAGATAATTTAGATCGGTGGCGACTCCAAAAATCCAAAATAAAATTTTAGGGTCAACAACTGAATTACTTTCCTAAGGAGTTTCAACCTCCTGATCGCATTTCTAGACTCTGTTTTGCCATTTGGGCACTCTAGACATAGGCTAGACTCATTTGTTCACTTTCTCTTTTCACTAAAGATGTATTTTATACTTAAGTTTTGTTTTGTTGAATAATTATGTGCTGTAATAACTTTATGTGTGATGTTTTGCACTTTAAATTGTCTATAAATGTGTGTATATTGAGGTATTTATCTTATGACCTGTCAAGAGTAATCGTGGATTCATCATGACCATTTTGAAATTTTCTATTTGACTGTGATTTTGTTTCAATTATTTTGGTCTCCTATTTTTGTTATAAAGTGAACCCCAATGACGAATAAATATGGTTGCCAGTCAACTAGCCACTATCAAATTATCCTAAGGGAAATCATGCTACAGACCTAGTAAGTCAACTAGTGTGGTTCTATTAATGCATTTCAATTAGAAAAGGATCCTAATGATGGATAAATATGATTATCAGTTAACTAGCTGCTATATAACTATCCTAAGGGAAATAATATCATGAGTTTAGCTAGTCAACTGGCATGACTCCATTGATGTATTTAAAAATAATTCTGAATCACAATCACATGCAAAAATAAATTTATTTAACAAGAGACAAAGCATAGTTTTGAAATCAAAAGTAGCAAACACCAACATGATACCGAAAGGGTATTGTAGGTGTGCTAATACCTTTCCTACACATAAGCAACCCTTGAATCCATTTTTCTATAATGCAGACCATACTCTTCGGTGTCTGACTTCACCATTTCAATTTAAGTTAGTGGCGACTCCATTTTCTCTTATTTTTTTTAAAATAAGACATTTCCCAACAACCATACCATTTTATTTAATCACTCGGGATCGGTGTTCCGCATCACATGTCTACACTAGCCAAAGTAGAAGGGATAATTTGACAACCTGTTTAGGGCCATTAAAGCCACCCTAATGAAATGTACTTTTCATTCTTTAAAATAAAAAAAAGAGAAAAATTTTTCATGGCCTTTTCTTTGATCCTATGCATTGTAGGATTGCCAAAATAACCATTACATGGCTTATTCCACCATACCACCATCTACTAGGTCATCGATTGATACTGAAGAACTAGTTAGAGAATCACAACAAAGGCATTAAAAGGAACATGGGGATTGTATACCTACTGATTATGTCCTTGTCTTGCCAAAAGTTAGAAGAATTACTTTAAAAGAGCGTGATTTGATAGAACTCAAATAGGTTTGGAGTTCCATGACTAAAAAAGAAGAGTTTGAAAAGAGATATGGACATTTAACGTACCTCTTATTTGTGCTAGTAAATGAGTCCTTGATCAGAGCCTTACTTTCTTTTTGGGATTTAGTATAGTGAGTATTTACATTTGAAAAGCATGACTGGACACCTACTCTGGAGGAATATGATGTCCTTCTGAAAACTAAACCTGGTGCTAGAAAGAAAATATACTTTCACAATATCAAAGCTTCCCTTAATTGACAATTGGAAAAAGTCATGGGGATTAAGACTCAAGATACTAAACATCTTTTTAAGCAAAAGGGAATTTTCAAGGCATCCCAATTGACTTGATTGTGACGGCATTAAAGCAACACATGGATACTAAGAGTGATTTCAATCTATTGCCTTTAGCCATATATGGGATGATTTTGTATCCAAAATTGGAAGGGTACATTGACCATTAGGTTATTTTGTTATTTGCACAAGTGGAGCATAGGTCCACCCAACACTACCAATCTTATCTAAAACACTATGCTCATTGTGCTATCTTTGAGAAAAAGGAGAAGGATACTTTGCTAGTTATGCCCAACTTTTGACTGTCTAGGCATTTAGTCACTTGCCAACAATGAGTAATCTGGGATATCCCATGATAAGTCTCTTTCATGACTTCAATACTAAAAGAAACACCCTTTTTGAGTTTGCCAATCTACGATGGCCAAAAGAAAGACCTATGACTAGTAAATGGATGAAAGCCTTAATTGAATTGAAGGGAGTTAGATGGAAAGCACCTTGGCTGCCTATTACCCCTACTCTATATCAATGTGATAACAATACTAGAATTACCCTTGTTGGTCCAAGAGGAATAATTGAATATGCACCTATTATGGTAAGAAGACAAGTGGAGGGTGTACAATTTATCCCTGCAACATATGGATTTGGTCTCGTAGATGTAACGGTTCATGCACCCACACCTCACAAGTAAGATAAAGAGGTTCTCCAAGTCCAGACAGAGCTAGAATTCATAGAGGAGTAGGCCTATCAGAAGTTACAAGCTAAATATGAAGAAATATGTGAGACCTTTAGAAGCAAGGAGGTAGAATGGAAAGGGAAAGAAAAGCAACTATTAATACAAGATATGCAATCCAAGAAAAGGATAGACTTGCTTGAAAGAAATATAACCAAACTAAAGGAAATGGACCAAGAAGAGCTAGGCTAGTATAGAAAAATGTTTAAAAATTTTGAAAGTAGGCTAGAAAGGGCCACAAAAAAACAAAAGACTACCAAAAAGGACTGAGGGAAGCTCATTATTCTTTAGGACCTAAAATACTGAGACTTCAGAAGGAGAACCAAGAATTGCAAAAAACCTAAATTACACACACACAAGCCATCTGAACACTAAAGAAGGAAAAAGAATGGATGGCTAATTGTATTCAGGATAGTTAATCTCAATATGAAGAGAAAATTTGAGATTTGATGAGATAGCTAAGGGACTACCAAGACACACAAAGAAGAATGCAAGTTCTCAAAGAAGCAAATGTGCATCTCTACCAAACTTTAGCACTTCAAGAAGAAGGACTAAAAAGAGAAATGATACACAATATGGCTTGGTTGGACCCGTCATTAGAACATCTGGAGCTACTCATAGAGCAAGATTGCTTTGAGAGGATGTCTTATGAACCTTTTGACCAAAGGCGGATCATAGCGCAAGTAGCAAGAGTTAGAGCACAGATGATCTTGAAGCAAGACATTCCTTTTGGCCTAGTTAGAAATTTTCTTTGGGGTCTAAACAAAGACCTTACTATGCTAGGAAGCCTTTAGTAATTGAGCATCTATGTGAGGAATGTAAACCTAAAAACTTGAACCTCTGTCCTCAAAGGACCTGGGATGGTTGTTGTACTTGAAACTATTTTTGATATATGTAAATGCTATTTTGCAATTCCTATATTTTAAATTTCCATTTCACTACTTACTTCTTTACATTAGTATCATGCATTTTCATCATTCATTCGGTAATATGTTTTATTCTTTAGAGGTTTTGATAAAAAGGAAGAAATACAGCTCCATGTTCACCATATCTTACATGCTTACAAAAAAAGAGAATAGAGCAGCTAGTGATAGAGCCATCTTATGATGAACTGAAGTGTCAGATCTTTAAACTAGAAGGACAATTGGCCCAATTGATGAAGGCCCTCATAGAGAAAGAAAAATTAGGTCAGCAAGTCAGCACAAACCCAACCAAATGTTGGTTAAATGTCCAAGCCAGTAGAGTAATCTCAAGAGACATAGCAAGTTCAGCACAGGGGACTTGAAATAGACCTTGAAGATCACATATCATTCCCTAACTTTGAACTGGAAAATGAACAAAGAGAGAAGGAAAAATAGGAGCAGGCATGGTACGCTACTTTGGAAGCCAAGTTAAAAGCTGTGCAAGGCACTAAGAGTTATGGGGTCCTCGATGTACTTGAGATAAGCTTAGTACCTGATGTAGTAATACCGCATAAATTTAAAGTACCTAAATTTGATAAGTATGACTATACTACATGCCCAAGAGCCCATTTGGTCTTGTATTCAAGGAAAATGTCGGCATATTCTAAGGATGAAAAATTGCTCATCCACATCTTCTAAGATAGTCTCATTAGCACTGTAATGAAATGGTGTATGGCTCTTGATCATGTAGTAATAAGAACTTGGAGGGATTTGGCTAAAGCATTCATGCAACAATATAAATTCAACTTAGACATGGCACTAGATTATCTTTACCTACAAAATATAGAAAAGGGTCCTACTGAATCCTTTAAGAACTATGCAAAGAGGTGGAGAGAGATAGTAGCACGAGTTCAACCACCTCTGTTAGATAAAGAGATGGTCTCTATCTTCATCAACACCCTCCCTATATTCTACTATGATAGAATGATCAGCAATACTTCTAATAATCTGGTGGATCTTGTGATTATCAGGGAAAGAATTGAAAATGGAATGAAAAATGGAAAGATGTCAAATACAACATTAGAAGCTTCACCCAAAAAGCCCTCATTTGGAAAGAAGAAAGAGGAAGCAAATGTTGTGGCATATGAGTGGAGATATCATGGATAGTATATGCAGAGGAAACCTTACTAGTCATTTCAGACTCATTAGGATTCTCCTGTGAGTATTATCACTTCAGCACCATGATTTTGGCACAAAGCCAATCTACACCTCAATATCCATAGCCAAGTCAACCAAGGCCAAAGGTAGAAGAATGGAACACTTTGACCCAATACCCATGACTTATACCCAATTGTTACCTCAGTTGATTAAGAATAAGGTTGTAATATTGGCCTCACTCAAACCATTACAACCTTTATACTTGGCATGGTACAAGGAAAATGATTTTTGTGATTATCATGGAGGGGCCTAAGGGCACTCAATAGAAAATTGTAAGACTTTAAAGAGGAATCGATAGATTTAGATTTTCAAAAGATTCCTCCTCTGCCTAGTGTTAATCAAAATCCCTTGCCAAATCATGGGGAGAGAATTATCAATGCCATTTTTGATGGTGGTGAATTAGTTCTAAAGGATTATGTATCAAACATCAAGATGCCTCTGAATCACATATTGAAAGTTCTAGTTGAGAATGAGTTTATAGAGGCAAAGGAAAATCATAAGTTTGGTTGTCAAGTCTCTAAATGTGATATGTATCACAAGTTAAAGGATTATGAGCCTTTAAAATTTTCCTTCGAGACCTACTTGATAAGGAAATTTTACAAGTAGGGATATGGAGGGAGTTAACTAATGGAGCACAAGTTAATGGCCTATAAGATGAGGAGAAAACAATGATCCCAGTATTGCACCAACTAGTTTTAAACTGGTAATTATCCGATATTATGAGGAACCGCTAGCTATTAAAGCTAAAATGAAGAAGGTGACCATCAAGTTCCCCAAACCATTCCCTTATAAAAGCAACAAGGCAACCCATGGAATTATGACTGTAAAATAGCCACAGGAAATCCTCCAAAGAATTACCTATGACTAACATATTAGGTGTTAGTGACATTACAAAGGGTGAACAATGCTATAGCCCTACTCTAGCTTATGATGTAAGGAAATAAGATAAGGAAGGGGAAGAAAAATATGAAAAAGGGAAAGAGGTTTATGAAGAGCTAGTCCCTACACAGACAAAGAAGATTATTCAAGAATTCATCAAAAAGTAGATATTAGAAGAAGAAGCATTCAAGTTCCTCAAGCTAATGAAGCAAAGTGAGTATTAGGTAATTGAGTAGCTTAATCAAGCCCCCGCTAGGATATCACTACTCTCATTGTTTTTGAACTCTAAGCCCTACTGAAAAGTACTCATGAACATCTTGAATGAAGCTTATGTTAACTAGAACATATCCATGGAAATGATAGAAGGATTGGTTAGAAATATCATGGCTAGTAGCATCATCTCATTTCCTAATAAGGAGATTCCCTCAGAAGGCTAATAAGACATTACATATATTGGCTAGATGCAAGGAATATAGCTTAGCTAATGTCCTTGTTGACAATGGCTCATCGTTGAATGTTATGCTGAAGACTACCTTGGAAAGGCTTCCCTTTGATATAACCTATATGAAGCCAAGCACCATGATAGTTAGGGCTTTTGATGGATCCATGAGATCAGTAAGGGGGGAAATAGAAATTCCAGTTCAAATAATCCCATGCATTTTCAATATAGATTTTCAAGTGATAGTCATTAAGCCATCATATAGTTGTTTACTTGGCCGACCTTGGATACACACGGCTAGGGCAGTACTATCTTCGCTACACTAAAAAGTGAAATTTGTAATGAACAATAAGCTAGTAGTAGTGAAATTTGTATTGAACCTAATAATTTAGGTCTCAAAATGACAACTTTGAACAAGGTTGTACTTCCCCTCCAAGCTACAATTTTGAATGTCACAGTGATAATAAATCAATAAAAGAAGAAGAAGAAGAAGAAGAAGAAGAAGAATGGGAATCATCCCTTGAATTTTTAAGCAAGTTCAATGGTCAAAGTCAATGATCAATGGTGACATGGCAATGACGTGCTGACAAGGATGTCATGTGACAGGTGATGTGGCGGATGACTGGATATGCTCTGATGATGTGTTGTACATGTGGCAAGCTGACTATGCAATTAAGCTGACTTGTCAGGTGATGTGGCACACTGAGTAAACAAGTGAGCTTATGTGGAGATGATGTGTCATGATGACTGTGCAATTAGGGCTGATGTGGTAAGACAAATTGCCCCTTTTTCCTAGATGCATGTGTAACATGCACCGAAAGCTTCACAAGCACGTGGAGGCGTGTGAGGGCACGTGAGTGGTCATCCGATGAGTTTCTTCATGGTTCCCAAGGTTTTGGCACCTTCTGAGCACATTGGTGGGGTGCATTTTTTGAGATTCAGACCAAAAATATGATTTTCAAGGGATGAACGAAAATAGCTTTCTCTTGAATTTTTTGGCGAAATATGCAATTTCCAGTGCAATCAAAACACAAATGACCCTTCAAAAGCTGAGTTAAGCTTCTTCAAATCAACAAGGTAGGTTTGTTGATGGGAGAATTAGAAGAATAGAGAAGAATCAAATTTGCTATTTGACCCCTTTCTTACTTCATGACTTCCTCTAACTTTCACTCCTTTTCTTTGAAATTTCTCCCCTCTTTATTTCTTAAATCTTCCCTTGATGTTTCTCTTCCCTTGGTGTGCTTTCTCTCCACTTGGTGTGCTTTCTCCTCTCTTCCTCCTTTTGGTTCTCTTGGCTCTCTATTTAAATCCTCCTTTCCCTAAGTGCATGATTAGATTAGGATAAAGAACATAATTTGATGAGGTGAATGATGAAAATGAATTATGAGGAAGGTGGTGCCTGATTTGATTAGGATAAAAATAAGATTTGATGATAAGGTGCATGATGAAATGAATTATGAGGAAGGTGGGGCATGGTTTGATTAGGATAAGGAATATGATTTGATGAGGTGCATGATGAAATGAATTATGAGGAAGGTGGGGCATGATTTGATTAGGATAAGGAACATGATTTGGTGAGGTGCATGATGAAATTAATTATGAGGAAGGTGGTGCATGATTTGATTAGGATAAGGAACATGATTTGGTGAGGTGCATGATGAAATTAATTATAAGGAAGGTGGTGCATGATTTGATTAAGATAAGGAACATGATTTGGTAAGGTGCATGATGAAATTAATTTTGAGGAAAGTGGTGCATGATTTGATTAGGATAGGAACATGGTTTGATGAGGTGCATCATGAAATTAATTATGAGGAAGGTGGTGCATGATTTGATTAGGATAAGGAATATGATTTGATGAGTTGCCTAATAGATTAGGAGGATGATGGTGCATGATTTGATTATGATAGGGAACATGATTTAATATGGTGCATGATGAAATGAATTATGAGGAAGGTGATGCATGGTTTGATTAAGATAAAGAAATGATTTGATGAGTTGCCTAATGAAATTAATTAGGAGAATGGTGGTGCATGATTTGAAATTGGGCAGGTTTAGTGCATGATTAAAATGGAGTAGGTTTAGTGCATGATTAAAATGGAGTGGGTGAAACAATTGTTGGCATATTTTTCCTTCTTCTTTTTTATTTTTTTATTTTTATTTTTAAAAATATTATTCATATTTGAGTCCTAAAAATTTTTTTTAATTTTTATTTTAATTTTCAAAAAAATATATGTTCAAATAGAAAAATTTTAGAACTTGTGCATTGATCCACTTTGATTTTTTTTTAGAATCCAAACAAAATTAGGTGTCTACAGATTGCCCCCCTTTCTTATCTTTTAAGTATTAGAAGATGTGCAAAGATTGAAAGACACTATTTTATCTGGATCAGTGTGGGGGTTGAGTGAAAATCTGACTCCATCTTGAGTGATAAGGGATTGAGTCAAACGAAGCCCAACTGCAGCTTTGATAATAAAAGGTGGAGTCAAATGAAGCTCAACTCTAGCTTTGATGATAAAAGGTTGAGTCAAATGAAGCCCAACTCTAGCTTTGATTGATGAAGGTTGAAAGACTCTAATTTTGGCCAAAAAAATGACCTAGAATCTAATGCGAAAAGTTTTAATTCACCCAATGGGGATACCTAAGAGTGACTTAGGATTTGAAATGACCTGAGGTAACCTGTCTCAAGATTTAAAGAAAAGAAACTTGGGGTAACCTATCCCAAGATTTGAAACAAAATAACTTGAGGTAACTTGTCTTAGGATTTCAATAAAAAAACTTAGAAAAGCCACGTTCCAAGTTGTAATATCCTAGAAAAGCCACGTTCCAAGATTTGAATGGTTTTAATCCACCTAGTGAGGATACCTAAGAGTGACTTAGGATTTGAAATGACCTAAGGTAACCCATCTCAGGATTTAAAGAAAAGAAACTTGGGGTAACCTGTCCCAAGATTTGAAACAAAATAACCTGAGGTAACCCGTCTCAGGATTTAAATAAAAGAACTTAGAAAAGCCAAATTCCAAGTTGCAATATCCTAGAAAAATCACATTTCAGGATTTGAAGGGTTTTAATCCACCCAGTGGGGATACCTAAGAGCAACTTAAGATTTGAAATGACTTGAGGTAAC
The DNA here is from genome assembly GCA_037013595.1 of Dicorynia guianensis. Classification (NCBI taxonomy): domain Eukaryota; kingdom Viridiplantae; phylum Streptophyta; class Magnoliopsida; order Fabales; family Fabaceae; genus Dicorynia; species Dicorynia guianensis. The sequence goes on along the minus strand of JASUAB010000012.1, from coordinate 14,449,902 downwards.
CCATCTTAAGATTTAAAGAAAAGAAACTTAGGGTAACCCGTCCCAAGATTTGAAACAAAATAACCTGAGGTAACTTGTATCAGGATTTAAATAAAAGAACTTGGAAAAGCCATGTTCCAAGTTGTAATATCCTGGAAAAATCACGTTCCAGGATTTGAAGGCTTTTAATCCACCCAGTGGGGATACCTAAGAGTGACTCAAGGATTTGAAATGACCAGTGGTAACCCGTCTCAAGATTTAAATAAAAGAACTTGGAAAAGACATTTCCAAGTTGCAATATCCTGAAAAACCATGTTCTAGGATTTGAAGGGTTTTAATCCACCTAGTGGGAATACCTAAGAGCAACTTAGGATTTGAAATAACTTGAGGTAACTCGTCTTAGGATTTAAATAAAAGAAACTTGGGGTAACCCATCCCAAGATTTGAAACAAACTAACCTGAGGTAACCTGTCTCAGGATTTAAATAAAAGAACTTGGAAAAGCCACGTTCCAAGTTGCAATATCCTAGAAAAACCACATTCTAGGATTTGAAGGGTTTTAATCCACCCAATGGGGATACCTAAGAGTGACTTAGGATTTGAAATGACCTGAGGTAATCCGTCTTAGGATATAAATAAAAGAAACTTGGAGTAACCCATCTCAAGATTTGAAATAAAATAACCTGAGGTAACCCGTCTCAGGATTTAAATAAAAGAACTTGGAAAAGCTACGTTCCAAGTTGCAATATCTTGGAAAAACCATGTTCCAAGATTTGAAGGGTTTTAATCCACCCATGGGGATACCTAAGAGTGACTTAGGATTTGAAACAAAATGACCTAAGGTAACCCGTCTCAGGATTTAAAGAAAAGAAACTTGGGGTAACCTGTCCCAAGATTTGAAACAAAATAACCTATTTGAAATGTGAATGTGCTTAGCACATGAAAGGTTTATCTTGAAAATGGCATGCTTGACATGCAGACTTGTTTGGCATGCAAAAGGCTTGACCTAAAATAGCATACTTGATGTGCAAACATACTTAATATTTGAAATGTTTGACCTAAAGTAGCATGCATGATATATGAAAGGCTTGACCTTGAATGGCATGCTTGACATTCTTGTCATGAAATACTTGAACATGAAAAAAAAAAAACATTTGTCAAGTGAAAGGCTTAAATGATATGCTTGGTATAAAGGGCTTGACCTAAAATGGCATGTTTGGCATGCTTGACATGCAAAAATCCTTTACATGTGAAGAGCTTGACCTAAAACAACATGCTTGTCATGCAAACGTACTTGATATGTGAAAGCCTTAACCTTAAATGGCATGCTTGACATGCAAACATGCTTGATATGTGAAAGGCTTGACCTTAAATGACATGCTTGACATGAAATACTTGAGCATGAAAATGCATTTGTCATGTGTAAGGCTTAAATGACATGCTTAATATAAAAGGCTTAACCTGAAAATGACATGCTTGACAATGCAAAAGGCTTGACCTGGAATGGCATGCTTGACATGCAAAAAATTCTTGATACATGAAGAGCTTGACCTAAAATGACATGGTTGAGATGAAAATATGCTTGACATGCAAAATTAATACAGATGGAAAAACCACAATGCAAATGATTAGTGATGTGTGTGTGTTTTTTTTCTTAAATTATGAGTGAGTCAGACTCTGTAGAAGTGATATCTTTTGATATCAGTATTTGGCAACTCTCCCTAACTCTTTGATAAACTTGTGTCTCCTTTTTTCTTTTAAGAAGCCTTTCTATAGATCCTCATGTAGGGATATTTTGGATTTGGGGTCAATCTCTCAATTCTTACCTCGATTCAAATTTGGTAGTCTCCAAACAATAGAAGGTTTTTCTTTTACTTAGGGTTTGTTCTCCTTGCAAATGCCCCCGGTTTGTGTTTTTGAGCATTTTCAAATTCTAGGTTCACTCGCCGGTCATTGCCCCTAGTTTGCTTTGATTACCTTCGAGCAAAGAAACGTTGAAAAAAAAAATTTTAATTCATCATTTCTTCTTTTTGAAAATATGCCTCGCAGGAATGCATAAATCAAAACTACTCAATTCTTTGGAATTAAGATTCCTTTGTTGAGCAATTCTCTAATTAAGCCAATCTCAAGTGTTTGTTTCTCACACAAGTGTTTACCTCCTTGACAAGAGAGTTCGCATTCAAGTGTTTGCACTCAGAAGTATCCCATAAGCTTGTTTTCATGTCCCTCTTTGCATTTGTTATTTCACCACATTAACCAGGATCACTAAGACTTCATTTAGCTTGTAATGTGAGGCTTAGGTAATGACTTGGGAAGAAATGGAAAGGAGGAGAGCACAAGATAGAGCATACAAGCTTGTATTTCCTTTTTCATTTTAAACAATGTAGGAATCTATTTGGAACATGGAGAAACTCTTTTAATCTACCCCTTTTTCATTTTTTTTTTGTTTTCGGGCTTTCTTTTTTAGTTTCCCATGCTCCTTTTCTTGATTTCTCAAGATTCCTTTTTATTTTTTCCTTTTCATAATTGAGGCTTTGACTGAATGGAAAAGGATTCTCAAGTTATTTGTTATAAAGTCGCTCTTGATCGATATCTCTAATGCTCCTTTGACTCTCCTTTAGGGTAAGAATCATGGTTTTTTTTTTTTTGGGTTAAGAGGTCAAGGTAAACAAGGGTCAAAAATAGAAAATTTGATGGTGGTTTTGCCATCCTTTAAGGCTAATATGGTGTCCAACAAATTATTTCAAAGGATATTCAAACAAGTTCTAGGACACATATTTTCTCACAGCATTCTTATGAGACATAACTTCCTCACCATTGTTCATGATCTAGGATATTTTGTCATCCAAGAGAATTAAACATGTTATTAGACAACCTAATTTTATCATTGGCAAAATAGACTTGAAATTAAGATATTGGATTAATAATTTATTGCTCTCAAGCATCAAAACATGAAAAGATATCATAACCCAGATTGTCCCTAGTGTTGGTTTATTATGGTAATGGTACCTCTTCCTTGAATGTCCGCCATTTATCAATCACTCATAACATCAGACTATGAACTAATATAAAAGGTGAAGAAAAGAAATGAAATACAATACATTTATCATATAAAATATTTTATTGAATTCAAAAAGGTACCCACACACAGTCATTGTCAAAGCCTCAGGCAAAGCCATTAATAAATGCCACAGGATTACATAAAAGATATGTACAAAAAGAAAAGGCAACCCCCTTTTTCTTTTAGAACACATGAGAATGCATATAATACTTCTAATGAGTTATGCATGGAGTGTGCATAAATAGTTAAGAATAACTCTTTACTCTATCATGAGACTACATAAGAGACATATACGAAAGGAAAGGCAACATTTTTCTTTTTTATTTTTTTATTTTTATTTATTATTATTTTTTTTTTTAGGACACAAGAGATGCATATGATGCTTCTAATGAGTTATGGATATGATGCGTATCAAGAGTTAAGAGTAACTCTTTACTCTACCATGAAACTACCTGAAAGGTGTGCACAAAAGAAAAGGCAACATTGTTTAGAATGCAAAAGATGCATATGATGGTCTTAATGGATGGGATGCATATCAAGAGTTAAGAATAACTCTTTACTCTACCATGCAACTACATGAAGGGGGTGCACCAAAAGAAAGGCAACATTGTTTTCTTTTTTTCTTTCTTTTTTTGGAACACAAGATATGCATATGATGCTTCTAATGAGCTCGGTATGGGATGCATATCAAGAGTTAAGAATAACTCTTTACTTTGCCATTCTTTACACACTATGTTCTCGATAACAACTCTTTTACTCGAACCATCCTTTCTAGACTTGTACATCATCCCAATGCTTTCTATTAACATGGGTATTTAACAAATATTCACAAAATAACTAAAAGAGCACAACAAGTCATAACCGAAGGATAGTATCTAGTTTATGCTTCCTACTGCCATCAGGAGGTTGCCCGTCCACTTGTTTCACCAATGGGTAAGGTTGAGACGCATAGACTTGCAGTCGATCAATTAGCTGATTGACGTTTGAACCTATTATTATGGTATGATGAGCCTCCAAGGGTCTGAACCTTATTCCATAGCATAATCTAACAAAGCCAGTAAACCATCATAAAAACCACAATATTAAACAATCCTAATAGCTTTTTATGAGAGTTTAATTAATTCCAAAATGCTACACTAGAAATTCCTTCCAAAGTTTCCAGACCACCAGGTAATGTGATAAAAGCTTCAGCATTGGAAAGCATGTGTCCGGAACATTCATGCATGCTCGAAACCTTTAACTTAGTACCAAAGGTGTAAATAGTCTTGTCAGCCGTCTCTTTTGCAAGGGCACTTAAGACACGACTTCCCCTTATAACTGTAGATGCAGCTGCACATCCTCTTAATCCATGAATTCCTCCACCATATACCACATTGATCCCTTTGATAGCTATTGCCTTACCAAGCTTAGTGGCTATATTGATAAATTCATACTCTTTCCCTAAGGTGGAACTGCCTAGGACACAAATGGATTTGAATCTACATGATGACACTACTTTTTTCCCTTTTTCTGCCCTAGCCATGCATAAATTGGCAAATGTGAAAACATATTTGTAGGCAATGATGAGTGACAAAGAAATCATGCAATCAAATCACTGTCAAGGAGGTTCAAATTTTAAGAGGACGACAGTTAGATGCAATAACTTTAGATAACAATAATGTGCAGGAAAGTTAAGTAGAAAAGACATGCCTGTACATACAACAGTAATTCCAAGAGAAAGAAAGTCGTAAAGCCACTGACAACAGAAAGACAATAATGCCAACCTTCTTAAAGCTTTGCATGTAAAGTTAAAAAGGTAAATAGTGATGATAAAGGTGAACCAACAATTAACAAGAGGAAAAGACAATTACACTGATATTATTGCATGCATAGTCAAAAAGTAAACAGTAAAATATGACAGATGTACCAGCATTTAACAAGAAGAAAGGATAATTACACTGATGTTATTCCATGCAGAGTCAAAAAGTAAACAGTGGAATATGATAGATGTACCAGCATTTAACAAGAAGAAAGGACAATTACACTGATGTTATCACATGCAGAGTTAAAAAAGTAAATAGTGGAGTATGACAGATGTACTGGCCTTTAACAAGAAGAAAGGATAATTACACTGATGTTATTGCATGCAGAGTCAAAAAAGTAAATAGTGGAGTATGATAGATGCACCAGTGACAATAGTGACTTCAAGAGAAGGAGAGCTACAAAATGCACCCCAAGTTGAAAAGTAAATAGTGAAAATGATAGGGCCACTAACAATTAATAGGCAAAAATAAATGTATTACAAAATTAATGTACAGTGATTTTGGTTCATCTTTTCCTCTAGTTTGGCATCCATTAATAGACTAGATGTCATTTATGAACCAAAGATCTGCTTTCCATCCAATTTACTTGCAAACAGTGTTGTTTAACATCAGATTCCCCAGACGAGGGCACTCCTTTTCTTTGTGGAATATGACCACTAAAGCAAGAAAACACTATGAACATGCCTACTAGGATGCGTCTCAAGAGTCTGAAGGATATCATCCAACAACTCTTTACTCAGTCTATCCTTTATGAATTGAGCTTCATCTTCTTGATTTAGGGACACCATTCCTATACCCTTGCATTCCCTTTTACATGTCTCACTTTATACTCTTAAAGCAAACCTCCATGGCATAAAAGAAAGAAAGATAAAAAGAAAAAGTATAATAGCCTCCATGTATGCAACAACAATTTTTTGAGAAAGAAAGTCATAAAGTTATTGAAAAATAAACAATTGTACTGATAATGCATTGCATGATCAATATACAGTAGTCTTATCTCATCTCTTCCTCTAGTTCTGCATCTAATGCCGTTGATGAACCAAGGATCTACTTTCTATCTAGTTTCCTCATAAACTAACAAATAGGGTTGTTTAACATTAGATTCCCTAGACAATAGCACTTTTTTTCTTTGTGGAATATGTCTGCTAAAGTGAGAAGAGCACCATGAACATGTCCACTAGGATGTGTCTCAAGAGTCTGAAGGATATTATCCAGTGACTTTTTGCTCAGTCCATCCTTTATGAATTGAATTTTGTCTTCTCAATTTAGGGACACCATTCCTTTACCCTTGCAGTGTGAATTACAAGTTCACCTTGCACACTTATAGCAAACTTTCATCCTTTTAACTCTTCTTTTCTTGGCATAAGAGCTTTTTTCCATTCCTAGCAGATGTCTAACAAGTGAATCTTGGACCTGCTAAATGTACCTTAGCTTCAATGATCTAACGTACATCTTCAGGAAGGCTTAGATGCATGAGTACCTTTATTCTCTCAAGTCGACATCTGTAAATCTTTCTAAGCACATCCTAAGGAAGAAAAGGGAACCTGATTCTAAGTTTTGCAAGGCCCTCTTCCATACTTTTGCTCTCTGGTTAGTGATGAGTTAGGACACTCAAATAATGCTCTTCCAAAGTCTTCAGAGTCTTTTTCTTTTAGCATTCAAATCGAAACTTCCTTGTATCTAGTCATAAGGGGTCGGCAAGTTCAGCCACCAACTATATTTGGGCATAAGTAGTAAAGCATCAAGAAAGAGCAACTAGGTGCCTTCACGATTGGGTCTTAAGCTACCCAAAAATGCAAATGTGCCTCATGTTACCCATTGGGCCGAAAATTGAAAATTGAGGGACAAAAACATGCTTAATCCTACATGTATGATGGTATGACTATGATCAACCCTCAGGAATGCATATCTAAAATGCTAGTGCGAAAAAGTAAAAGAGATTCAAGTAACTTCAAGTTCGCAATCTCAATCATAAACTCATGAGGATTCCAAGCCAAATTGAACATTACCCCTTATGTCCTCTGATCCTTTAGGTTCACCATACATCCTTACAACATTCCATATTTAAGAGAACTTCTTTCCTAAAAATATTAAGCACCCTTGATTCTCCTGTTTGTCATGTCTTAAACGTGCGACTAACAATATCATGCAAGTGATTATAGAAGAAATATCATTGTATTGATGACTTAAATCAAAAATTTACATCCCTTAAAGGGGTTTTGATAAGCAAATGACAAATAGTTTGATATACAAGTTAAAATGCCCCCTTTTTTTTTGTTTTTTCTTTTTTGAAGTCAAAAGACTGGACCTTATTGCATTGAATTTTCTAACCCCTAATTCTTGACCAACACATGTCACCCTTCAAGCATAATACTTTTTCACGTCATTTGCATTCACAGAATTTGGTAACTCATCCAAAGCACCCCTCGAATATGCCCTTTTTACCACATAAGGACCCTCATAATTTGGCATCCACTTTCCCCTATTATCTCTTGCGATGGGCAAGACTTTCTTGAGTACTAGATCCTCTTCATGAAATTATCTTGGGTGAATTTTCTTGTTATGTGCTTGAATCATCCTCTTTTGATGAAGACACCCATGGGATAAGGCTACTAACCTTTTTTCTTTGATTAAATTCAGTTGTTCATGACGTATGCGAACCCATTCTGCTTCATCAAGCTGAGTCTCCATCAAAACTCTTAAGGATGGGATTTCTACTTCGAATGGGAGCACTACTTCCATCCCATATACTAGGGAAAATGGAGTTGCTCCAGTTGAAGTTCTCACAGATGTGCGATACCCATGTAAAGCAAAAGGTAACATTTCATGCCAGTCTTTATAAGTGGCTGTCATCTCTTCTTTAATTTTCTTTATGTTTTTATTGGCTGCCTCCACTGCTCCATTCACTTTGGGCAATAAGGGGATGAGTTGTGATGGACTATTTTAAATTGCTCACATAACCCTTTCATCATTTTACTATTGAGGTTGCGAGCATTATCAGTGATGATTCTTTCTGGAAGACTGTACCTGCAAATAATCTCCCTTTTGAGAAATTTGAGAACCACAGTTCTAGTAACATTACTATATGAAGCTACCTCCACCCATTTTGTGAAGTAATCAATTGCCACCAAGATGAAACGATGTCCATTGGATGCTTTTGGCTTAATAGGTCCAATTACATCTATGCCCCACATAGCAAATGGCCACGGTGAAGTCAATACATTAAGTGCTAAAAGAGGTGCATGCATCTTATCAGCATAAATCTGACACTTATGGCATTTTCTGACATATTGGATGCAATCAGACTCCATCGTGGGCCAATAATATCCTACCCGCAAAACTTTTTGAGCCATTGCATAACCATTAATGTGAGTACCACACACCACATCATGGACTTCTTGTATTAACTTCTGTGCTTTTGAGGCCTCTACACATCTTAAGAGTATGGTATCATGATTTCTCTTGTACAAAATATTACCATCAACAAAGAATCCCATTGTCAATCTCCTTAGAGTTCTTTTATCATTCTCTGATGCCCCAGTAGGATATTCTCTAGTTTTAATAAATCGTAGGATATCTTCATACCATGGCTTTCCATCTAACTCTTCCTCCACAAAAGAACAATAAGCTGGGGATTTATGTTTCCTTATTCTAACCTTTAGGAGGTCATTTCCATCCATGATTGGATACATAGCTAAGAGTGTGGTTAAAACAATAGCTATCTAATTTTCTTCTCAAGAAACATGATTAAAGGAGATTTCCTTAAAATGTTCTACCATCTCACAAATATACCTTTGATAAGGGATCAATTTTTGGTCCCTGGTCTCCCACTCACCTTTTAATTGGTAGATAACCAATGCAGAATCCCCAAACACATCTAAAAGGCTAATTTGATAGTTCAAAGCTGCTTCTATCCCCAAAGCACAAGCCTTATACTCAACCATGTTGTTAATACATTCAAAGCATAACTTTGCAGTTATGAGGTAATGTTTTCCTTTAGGGGATATCAAAATTGCCCCTATTCTAGTCCCATTGTATTAGAGGATCCATCGAACATCATTGACCACCTTCCATTCTTAAGTGATTTATTTTTGGTTACTAGCATCATGATATTTTCATCTGGAAATTCAAACTTAACTTGCTCATAGTTTGAGATCGGGTTTTCTGCTAAGTGCTCGACAATCACACTCCCTTTTATTCCCTTTTATTGCCTTTTGAGGTACATATTGTATATCGTATTCTGACAACAGCATGTGCCATCTCATAATTCTTCTAGTTAAGGTAGGTTTCTCAAATATAACTTGATTGGATCCATTTTTGAGATCAACCAAGTTGTGTGGCATAGCATATAAGGTTAGAGGCGCCCGCCCATGCTAAAGCACAACAAGTTTTCTCTAATATTGAGTACTTTGACTCATAATTAGTGAACTTTTGCTTAAGTAATAAATCACCTACTCTTTCTTCCTTGTTTCATCATATTGCCCTAGCATACAGCCAATTGATTCTTCATACATGGTGAGGTACATGAGTAAAGGTTTCCCAAGTACTGGTGGAACCAAAATCGGAGGGCTCTAAAGATACTGTTTGATTTTATCAAATGCTTCTTGACATTCATCACTCCAACTTGTGCCTTGACTTTTTCGCAAAAGCTTGATTGGCTCACATGTGGATGTTAGCTGAGATATGAACCTTGCAATAGTTTAGTCTTCTGAAGAAGCCTCACACTTCTTTTTTGGTCTTTGGTATGGGCATATTCATGATGGCCTTAACTTTATCTGGATCCACTTCAATCCCTTTCTTGCTCACCATGTATCCTAGCAACTTTCTCGATCTCACTCCAAAAGTACACTTTGCGAGGTTTAGTCTAAACTAATATCTTCTTAATCGATTAAAGAGTTTTCTAAGGTGTATCAGATGTTCGATTTCTGATTTTGACTTTGCAATGATGTCATCAACATATACTTCTATTTCCTTGTGCATCATCTCATGGAAAAGAGTTACCATTGCTCTTTGATATGTGGCCCTAACATTTTTTAAGCCAAAAGACATCACCTTATAACGAAAGGTGCCCCATAATGTGATGAAGGTCATCTTATCTTTGTCTTTGGGAGCCAGTTTAATTTTATTATAGCCTGAAAACCTATCCATGAATGAGAATATAGAGAATCTTGCAGCATTGTCAACAAGTACATCAATGTGCGGAAGCGGAAAGTCATCCTTTGGACTTGCTTTGTTCAAATCCCTATAGTCCACACATGCCCGAATTTTCCCATCTTTCTTGGGCATAGGCACAATATTAGCCACCCATTCAAGATATTTTGCTACTTCAATGAAACCAGCATCTAAGAACTTTTTGACTTCATCTTTAATTTTCAACAATATATCTAGCTTCATTCTTCGCAATTTCTGCTTCACTGGTCTGAATCCTAGCTTTATTGGCAAACGATGAACCACTATATCTGTACTTAGACCTGGCATGTCTTGGTATGACCAGGCAAATATATCTTTATATTCTTGTAGTAATTGGATCATTAATTGTTTCTCTTTAGTGGCTAACCTTTCTCTAATCTTTATTTCTTTCTTGTCTTCTTCAGTTCCTAAATTGATTATTTCAACGGGTTCATCATGAGGTTTAATCCCCTTATCCTCTTATTTGACTAACCTCTGTAGCTCAGGTGACACTTCTTCATCATCTTCCTGCCCCTCATCATGCTCAGTACAAGTGATTTGGCGTTCAAAATCAAGACTTGAAAAATTAGTGCAGTGTATTTCAGTATTATCTTCGTTATTTAACCTGGATTATTGGGTTTTGGTTATTTATGACACATGAAAAAAGAAAAGCATGAAACCAAAAAGACTCAATTTTGGGAAATCAAATGCATTTTATTGAAATCACTCGTTAAAGACAAAAAAATAGCTTTATTCATACAACTTCAATCAAAGCCATAGATGGAGTACTATGAAAATTACATGTCTTGCAAGTTGTAAACAACTGGAATTGACTATCTAACTGCTTGCTCTAATGTTAGCATTGCCTAGCTTAACCACCTCCTTTTTCTCTCCAGAGGGAGAACCTTCTTCTATAATTGCAATTTGATTAGGAATCCAAAGACTAGCACTCACAAAAGTTTCATGGAGGGGTTTAATTATCAGCTTATCGGCTTCAACCACTTGGCCATCAAACGAGCCAATCTTCTTTCTTTAACCTAAATGTGTCTTCCTTTTTTAGAAACTCTGGCAATTCCTTTATTCCTTGCCCTCAGCATCCTAACCCCTTTTTGGGATCATAACCATCCTTTTTTAATACCTTTGCAGTCATTAGGGAAACTTTAGAATATTGTGGAAGTGGTATGGTTCCTCCTCCTTTGGCATACACCACATTAACAATTTCAAAAGATTGGAAGAAACTCCCAACATCAGTTTCAGCTGATATGCATGGTGTGGAGGACAGGTTAGAGATCAATAGGACTTCTTCTATAGTTACCTCAACTAACTTTCTATTATGCATGAATTTTACTTTTTGGTGCAAGGTAGAGGGTATTGCCCTAGCACTGTGAATCCATGGCCTTTCCAAAAGACAACTGTAGGCTGAGCTTATCTTCATAACATGGAAAGGGATAGTGAAAGTGCAAGGCCCAATTTGTATGGGTAACTCAATTTTTCCGAGTACTTCACTTCTTGTTCCATCAAATGCCCTTACTATAGTGGTGCTGGGTCTCACTTGAGAACTATCAAGAACCCATTGAAATAATTAATTTAGGCATTGAAGAAGATAGAAGAGAAGTCAAAATTGGTACTCAAATGGCAGAAAAGGAGAAATGTGATTTAATCAATCTCCTACAAGAATACAAAGATGTATATGTGTGGTCATATCAAGATATGCTTGGATTAGATATTGACATAGTGGTATATTGTTTGCCAATTAAACTTGGATTTAAACCAATAAAACAAAAGTTAAGTAGAATGAAGCCCAACTTGCTCCCAAAAATCAAGGAAGAAGTAAAAAGTTATTTTATGCTAGTTTTATTGAGGTATCCAAGTGTCCAAGATGGATAGCCAATATTGTGCCAATGCCTAAGAATCATGGTATGTGTAGATTATCATGATCTAAATAGAGTAAGTCCAAAAGATGATTTCCCTCTCCCTCACATAGATGTACTCGTGGATATTGCCACTAGAAATTCTATCTTTTCATTCATGGATGGCTTTTTAGGGTATAACCAAATCAAAATGGCCCCAGAAGGCAAGGAGAAGACCACTTTTATCATGCAGTAGGGAACCTTTTGCTACAAAGTAATGTCATTTGGCATGAAAAATGTTGGGGCAACTTATCAAAGAACTATGGTGACACTATTTCATGACATGATGCATAATGAAATTGAGGTTTACATTAATGATATAATAGCAAAATCAAAATCAAAACAAAAACATGTCATTCATCTTTGCAAGCTCATTGACAGATTAAGGAAGTATCAAGTTAGGCTAAATCCTGCCAAATGCACATTTAGTGTCAAGTCAAGCAAATTACTGGGGTTCATGGTTAGCCAAAAGGGTATAGAAGTAGATACAAATAAAGTTTGTGCAAAAATCAATGCAATGAGTGCAATAATGAATGCTAAGAGGCATTTGACAAAATAAAATAATATTTGCAAAATCCATTAGTCCTAGTCCCACCAATGCAGGGTAGACCACTCTTGATGTACCAAACTGTACTCAAAGAGTCAATGGGTTGTATGATGAGGCAACATGATATTACTATAAAGAAAGAACAATTAATCTACTATTTAAGTAAAAAAATTCACTAGCTATGAATCTAGATACTCAATGTTAGAACAAACCTATTGTGCCTTAGCATGGGCAGCCCACTATCTCTGGTAGTACATGCTTCGACATACCACTTGGCTAATCTCAAAAATAGACCCCATCAAATACATTTTTGAAAAGTTGGCTCTCACTTGTTGGATCTCAAGGTGCCAAATGTTACTGTTTGAATATGATATCATCTATGTTCCATAGAATGCTATAAAAGGAAGTGTAATCACCAAACATCTTGCAAATCACTCGATATCTAATCATGAACCAATTTGATTAGAATTTCCAGATGAGGATATCATGGCACTCTGTGTAAAGAATAAGACACTAGGCGAAAAACAACGGTCTCTTCTTTTTGATGGTGCATTGAATGCCCTAGGGTATGGAATTGGGACAATTCTACTTTCACCTAAAGGAAAATATTTTCCTATGACTGCAAAGCTATGCTTTAATTACACCAATAATATTGCAAAATATGAAGCCTATCCCCTTGAAATCCAAGTAGCATTGAATTTTAGAACTAAAATCTTAGATGTTTTTGGGGATTCCACACTAGTTATTCATTAGTTAAAGGGTGAATAGGAAACCAGAGATCCCAAGTTAATCCCTTACCAAAAGTACATAAGGGAAATGATGGAACAATTTCAAGAAGTCACTTTCCAGCATATACCTTGAGATGACAATATAATGGCTGACACCTTAGAGACACTGTCTTCCATGTTCAGTCTAAATGAGTATGAAAAGATTCCTAAAATAAAGCTTGAAAGGCAAGAAGAGCTAGCTTACTATGTGAATGTAGAGGAAGAACCCAATGGCAAGCCATGGTATAGTGATATTAAGTAGTTCATTCAATACCAAGAATATCTTCATAGAGCTTTAGAAAATGATAAGAGGACCCTTAAAAGGTTAACAATGGGGTTTTTCTTGGGTAACAATGTTCTTTAAAAAAGAAATTATGACACAGTGCTTTTAAGATATGTCGATGCCAAAGAAGCCCAAATTGCTCTAAGAAGTGCATGACGGGATCTGCAGAACCCATATCAATGGCCATGCAATGATAAGAAAAGTCTTGAGGGCCAGATATTATTGCCCAATGATGGAATTTGATTGCATCAATTATGTCAGAAGATGTCATAAATGCCAAGTTTATGCAGATAAGATCCATGTCTCTCCAATCACACTCAATGTATTAACTACGCCATGGCCATTTTCTATGTGAGGAATGGATGTCATTGGTCCCATCGAGCCCAAAGTTCCAATGGACATCGCTTTATTTCGGTCACAATTGATTATTTCACTAAGTGGGTAAAAGTAGCTTCATATGCAAGCATAACAAAAGCGGTTGTCCTTAGATTCCTAAAGAAGGAGATCATTTATATATATGGATTATCCAAAAGGCTTATTACTAATAATGCTAGTAATTTGAATAGTAAAATGATGGCCAAATTATGTGAGTAGTTTAAGATAAGCCACCATAATTCAACTCCATATTGTCCACAAATGAATGGAGTAGTGGAAGTAGCCAACAAAAATATCAAAAAGATCATTGAAAAGATGACAGTAACAAATAAGGACTGGTACAAAATGTTACCCTTTGCCTTACATAGGGATCATAACTCAGTATGAACATCAACTGGGGCAACCCTATTCTCTTTGGTCTATGGGATGGAAGGAGTACTCCCATTCGAAGTAGAGATTCCCTCTTTGAGAGTACTTATGGAAACTTAGTTTGATTAGGCTAAATGGGTTCGAATGTATTAGGAACAATTAAATTTGATCGAGGAAAAAAGGTTAGTAGCTTTATGTCATGAAAGACTTGATCATAGAAGGTTGATGAGAGCTCATAACAAGAAAGTTCATCTAAGGCAGTTCTATGAGGGAGATCTAGTTTTGAAAAGATTTTGCCAATCCAAAAAGATAACTGAAGCAAATGGACCCCGAATTATGAAGGGCCCTATGTGGTAAAGAGGGTAGTCTCAAGAGTGCACTAGTCCTTACAAATACGGACGATGACAAGTTACCTCACAAGTAGCCTAGAATTGCAGCTTAAAGGAGAGGCACAGTCTAAACCAAAGATGGCTTCAAGAGACCATTTCCCTTCCCCAATTTTTGTGCCATTTTCCTTTCTCGAAGTCTAAATGCTTTCTTATACCCTTTCCTATTCTAAATTCTCTTGGAAATGTAAATTCTTCTACTTATCAATAAAGTTTCAATTTCCTTTGTAATTATTTGCTTATTGTATAGACCATGTTAGCACCAACATGTATTCCACGTTAAAGCTAACTTTTAAATACTGTAAGCATGTCATCATCATTGTTTTGTGATTGAGCAATTACATGGTAAAATTAAAAATAAACAAGAAGTCACATAACTAATAAAATTTGTGAGCTAAGTAATGTTAGGGTGCATCCATCTAGATGTTTACAAGGAAAAGGGCTTTTACTGTAATGCTATCATTGCCTCAAGGATAAGGCATATCAAAAGGCCTATGCCACATACAAAAAGTTGAATTCCCAAAAAGAAGAAATTATTTCTCAAATGGAAGGTGCATAGCAAAGGGCGACAATTTGAACTCTCTAAGAATGCATTGTCACTACCTGCTTCTTGTTTTCAAGAAAGACCATTAGATGTGATGAAATTGGAGATAGTTTCAAAATAAAAATATTTTGCCTTCACAAAAATTGATGTGCATCATACATTACCCCCAGATGCATCATTATAGACTATAGCTATACTGTATAATTCTGCATGAAAACCAATATGTTTAGGAATCCACCACCAAGCAAACATTTCCCTCACGTCATAGCTAAGAGTAGACTCATATCCAATGAGTCGAGCATACATCAAGTCGGGCCAAAGTCTCAGATCATCTCTATGTTGATAAAAAATGCAACCACCCAAATGCAATGATGGGAGTCCAATGGTTGCTGAGGATCAAAGTTTTGTGCTAGTTAATGTCCTTAAGTGTCTTTTCAATAAAGAATCCAAAGCAAGTGCATTAATTAATCATGTCATGGTTAGCAAACATAGCAATTTTTAGGAAAGTAGGTACTTTTGCATAACCCTAAAAGGTGGCAAGAATAGGAATCCAATCATAGCCCAACTAGTGACTGAAGAGTTGGGAAAGCTGTGTCCCCAAATCCATATCACTAACAATTTTAGTCATTGATACAATTGCACTTGGTAGTGGATCCATAGGTTGATATACATGCCCTATGGTGGATCCCTAAGTCAATGCACAAGTGGATTACCCATGCATTCGACCTTTTTTATGTCATTAAACTTACACTCTTATCCAATGGGTTGAACCTATGTCAAGCCTAGGCTCATATCATCAATAGTTGTTTAGACTTAAAATTTCATATGTTAAGCCAGATTCAGGCTTCATTTAACTTAACCCTTTGTTACCTAAGCTAGAGTCAGGCTTCATTTGACTTAACTCTTTTATCAACCTAGCTAGGGTCAAGCTTCATTTAACTCAACCCTTTATCACCCAAGCTAGAGTCAGACTTCATTTGACTCAACTCTTTTATCACCCTAGTCAAAGTCAAGCTTTGATTGACTCATCTCTTTTATCACCCTAGCTAGGGTCAGGCTTTGTTTGACTTAACCCTTTATCACCCAAGCCAGAGTCAGGATTCATTTGACTTAACTCTTTTATCACCTTAGCTAGGGTCAAGCTTTGTTTGACTCAACCCTTTATCACCTAAGCTAGAGTCAGGCTTTATTTGACTCAACTCTTTATTACTTAAGCCGGAGCCAGGCTTTGTTTGACTAAACTCTTTTTTCACCTTAGCTAGGTTAGGCTTCATTTGACTCAACCCATTATCAACCAAGCCAGAGTCGGGTTTCATTTGACTTAATCCTTTATTCCTTAAGCTAGAGTCGAGCTTTGTTTGACTCAACTTTTTTATCACCCTAGTTGGGGTTGGGCTTCATTTGACTTAACCCTTTATCACCCAAGCCAAAGTTGGGCTTCGTTTGACTCAACCCTTTATTACCTAAGTTAGAGTTGGGCTTCATTTGCCTCAACTCGTTTATCATGCTAGCTAGGGTTGGGCTTCGTTTAACTTAACCCTTTATTACCTAAGCCAGAGTCAAGCTTTGTTTGACTCAGTCCTTTATCATTTAAGCTAGAGTCGAGCTTTGTTTAACTAAACTTTTTATCACTTAAACCAAAGTCAGGGTTTGTTTGACTCAACCTCACATTGTTCCAAAACTACGTTTTCTACCTTTATTTACCTTCTAGTTCCTAGAAAGATAAAAAAAGGGGGGTAGTTGTAGACACCAAATTTTGTATGAAACCCAAAATAGCTTGTATTGAATTTTTAAATAAAAAATAAATAATAAAAAATTTTAAGTAATTAATTTATAACAATAAATAAATAAATAATAAAAAATAACAATATAATAATGACAAAGAAGAAAAAAATAATGAAAACATGGAAAATTTGAAAAAGATATGCATGAGGGGGGTTCGATTCCTTAGCTTAACTGAACCCTCCCTCTTTCCTTTTGAGGTCAATGCCTCTTTCCCCCTCAAAGAGCAAGCTAAGTTGGCACTTCTCCCCATTAAACTTTAGCACCCTCCACTAGATATTACAGCAAGAAAGGAGCAGCAAATATGATGGGCATGGGCAGCATAATAGCAGAATGGACAGAAGAGGCAGAGTTGCACTGTGTCTCATCAAGTTCCATGAGCTGTAATGTCAATAGCAAACATGATGGCATAGGTGCATAACAGCAACATGCAGAATGGTAGCCACTTGCTAGGGCTAGATGAAGTCACAAGATACAAATTGAGCATGCAAATAGCAACACAGCAGCAGAAGAGTGAAGCAGAGCAGTAGCTTGCAGCATAAAAAATGGTAAGTGCGGGAAGCAACAGCGTTGAATAGGGCCTGGTCAAGAAAACAAAGCTGCTACTGTGCTGGAATAGAGAGAGCAAAGGTGACACCAACATGCTAAATGAATCCACAGGTTGATGTAAAACCAACACCCATTTTTCAGCTATAAATGGAGAAGAGAAAGGAACCTACAAGGAACTTCTTTCCTATACTGAGAAGTCTTCAAAAAATAGAGAGTCTTGGCTCCCATTTGAGAGTCCTCAACAACTCAAAAATCTCAAAGCACATAAAGGGTCAAGGTATCCTTGTTCAAAAACCAAAAAATAAAGCATACACACAAGAGAGGAACCGAACTCTAACTCCCTCTAAGAGCCTAAAACGGAGAAAGTCTCAGGACCCCTATCCAAAGAACCAAAAAATAGAGCACACACAAGAGAGGAGCCACATTCCATCTCTAGTAGAGAGCCATAAAAAAAAAAAAAAAAAGCCAGGATTCCCCATGTAAGAGGTAAGGATACTTTGACACTCACTTGTGCATGCTCTCAGTTTAACTTGTGGATCATTGGGTGTGACCATACTGAGTTGATTAGACTAAGCCATACATAATTCTTTGGGAATTTTTGCACACTAAAATGCTCTATTTCATAGTGTTTTAGTGCACCATTGATTTTGTCTCTCTATTTATGCATGGTGCCACATATTCCTTGCTCAAAATTTGGTAAATGGAATAAGTAAATAAGAAACAATTAAATAAATAGAATAAAGAAAGTGGAGGAATAGGAATTAGAAAAGTGAGTATATATAAAATAAAAATAAACATGAGAAAATTTCTTTTAAATACCAGCCTTTTGCAAAACTTTTTTTAAGTTGTAAAAATAAAGGCGAATGCATCTATTTTTATAGCTTGATTAGATCCTTACCTAAAGAGGAATATCTATATTCAATGTTATCTTTTTTTTTAAAAAAAAAAGCTTATGAGATTTCTTAAAAATCAATTTTTTTCTACCAAAATTAGTATGATCTTTTTTTTTACAAAAGAAAGTCATGGGATTAAGGTGAATGCATTTATTCCTATAAAGTAGGCTCCCATTTGAAAAGGACAGCTTATCTTTTAATTTAGATATATATAAGGAAGCTTGGACAAAATTTATTGCAAGTACAAGTGGCATAAAATTAACATGGTACCAAAAGTGTGTTGTAAGATGCTAATACCTTCTTTACACATAAGCAACCTCTAAACCCATTTTTTGAGAAAAATGCATACCACTTTTTTTTTTATATATATATATAAAGGTGTCTGATCTCACCATGAGTTAGATCGGTGGCGATTCTCAATTTTCATTTAAACCCAATTTCTTCCAATTTACAAATAATGTCATCCACCCCTTTCTTCTTTCACAAAAAGATATAAGATAGACATACCATAAAATAAATAAAAATCTAAGATAATCTTGTGCAAGCAGATTGTGAGGTTATTCCTCTAATGTTATTCAAACTTCATCCAATAGCTTGCATGTTCTCTCTAAGTACTCTTAAGAGTTTATCTTGCTACTCCTTGGTTAAGGTAGATGAAATGATAATAGGATATGTGGAATTTGCTCCCAAATATGCACAAGTCAGATGAGGGGTAGTGGTTTCAACTCTAAGTCTATAAACTTCTCACCTAAAAGCTGCGCTTCACTCTTTAATTTTTCAACATTTAAAACAAGTGATTCCTACCTAGGAAAATGTGGATCTTCTCAAGATGATCAAGTAGCTTGGCTACTTCTTCATTTTGTGCAACATCTTCACTCACCAAGACAATTTCTTAAGGATCTTTGGGCTTGATGATGGAGCTCAATTTAGCTACACAAGATTTTATCACATCCATTTTGCACACATCTTCATTCTCATAAGGGAACTTCTTAGCTTTAAAGACATTGAACCTAACCTCTTGGTGGTGCACTCTCATAATCAATTCCCCATTACTCACATCTATTTTTGTGCCACTAGCTGCAAAGAAAGGTCTTCCCAAAATTATGGGAATTTCTTTGTCCTCTTTCATGTCCAATATGATGATGTTAGAAAGGAGGATTAATTTGTCCACTTTTACTAGCACATTTATTTTAGGATACATTAGGGTTTTATCTGCAAGCTGGAGAATAGCACTTGTGGACTCTACCTCTGCTAGGCCAAGCCTCTTAAAAATAGAAAGGGGCATAAAGTTAATGCTTGTCCCTAAATCACATAAAGCATGGCCCACAAACTTGTTCCTAATCACACAAGGGATAGTGAAGCTTTTAAGGTCCTTATCTTAGGTGGAAGCTTTCTTTGAAGTACTGCACTGCACTTTTTAGTAAGTGCAACCATTTCATTATCAATTATCCTCCCTTTTCTAGTCAAAATTTCCTTCATGAACTTGGCATAAGAAGGCATGTTCTCCAAGGTGATTGCAAATCAGATATTAATGCAAAGTTTCTTGAAAACATCAAGAAACTTTGAGAACTACTTCTCTTGCTTGTCTTTCCTTAGCCTTTGAGGAAAAGGAGGTGATATAATATAATCAAGTCTCTTAGCCCTCTTCTTCTTGGTACTCAATGTGTTGCTCTTATTTCTCTCTTTTCTTGAGATTTTTCCACTCAAATCACCCCTGTTTACTTTACCATTCTCACTCTTTGTTAGTCCCTTAATCTTAGTTCCAACATGTGTAGAATCATTAAACTTATTTTTCAACTTAGCAGCTTGTTTTTCTCCATTCTCACTAGATACTTTATTTACTCTCTCAAGACTATCAATTTGCACCTTAGATGGAGTTGCAATTGTATTTATCTCTTCTTCTAAGTAATTCTCCTCCTCACCATTAATCTTACCACTCCTTAGCCCAATGGATTCACATTGTTCCTTACCCTTTACCCTTGGATCTTCAGTGTAACTAGACGAAGAACCAGGCTACCTAGAGGATAATGAATTGGCTAATTGGCCCACTTGATGCTCCAAATTCCTTATAGAAGTCTTTCATGAACTAAGCTAAAATATCTTCTAAGCCCATCTTCTTTTCGTGTTGAGGAGAGTTTTGTAACCCATATCTTAGGGGATTGATGAGTTGAGATCTTCCTTGTGGTTGCTAGTTATTTTGATTGTTCCAAGAAAAATTAGGGTGGTTTCTCCACCTAGGGTTATAGAAGTTGGAGTTTAGATTGTATTGTTGCCTATTGTGATTGGCAACATATTACAGACTCTCTTGACTCATAGCACGCCTCACACTAGGATAGCTTCCCCACATAATTCACCAACTACAATTTGAATATCACCAGCTACCAAATTTTGAATTTGTTTTGTTAATGTAGCCACTTGTGCAGTAAGTGTTGAAATAGCATACAACTCATATACTCCAGCTACTTTTCATGTATTAACTCTCTCATTATTCCACTGGTAATTGTTGCTGGCCATATTCTCTAATAACTCATAATGTTTTGATCATTAAGACACCTCCTACAGCAGCATCAATGTGGCACATGTGTTTCCTAATAGGCCACTATAAAATGTTTGCTCTTGTAACTATTTAGGAAGGCCATGATGAGAACACTTCCTTAGCAACTCCTTATACCTCTCCCAATCCTCATACAATGTCTCACCATTAAATTGAATGAAAGATGTTATGTCATTCTTTACCTTGGCTATCTTGGTAGGGGGAAAGAACTTAGCAAGAAATTTTTTTGCAAGTTCTTCCCTTATAGTGATCAACCCAGCTAGTAGGGATTGCAACCATGCCTTTGCCTTGTCTCTTAAAGAGAATGGAAATAGCCTGAGTTTAACAAGATCCTCAATAACACCATTAAATTTGAATGTATCACATATTTCCAAAATGCTTGTCAAGTGTAGATGAGGGTTGTCAGTAGGGAATCCATTGAATTGCACTACTATTTAGATCACATATTTCCAAAATGCTTGTCATGTGTAGGCTTCCTGATGCTAGAGCTAATCTCATCAATTTGAGGATAGCGTAGTCTCCCAAAGTTCTAGGCACTGGTGCTTCTTTTGCCATGAGTATGGATTCAACTTTTAATTTAGGTGTTGGAAGAAGGGTTGATGTTTGTACAAGAAACTATTTCTTCCTCTTCCTTAACTCTCTCAATGTCCTCTTCAACTCTTAATCAATTAACTTGTGAATAGGCTATGAGAAGTCAGGTTTTTGTATGCATTAAGGTCAAGTGTTACAAGAACAAGTTCCTATACAAGTCAAAGAATAAAGTGAAAATTTTGACCTAGTAAACTAAAAGAAGAAGAAATTATTGCAATTGTAATTCTGAAAGGCAACATAGAATATGCAAACTATGATGGCAAATCAATTGAAAATAATAGACCTAATATGTGGAAAACTAACTATGCAAAATAACCAAAAGTATGATAAGCAAACACTAAATCACATGAAAATGCTAAGGATACCCCTAATCTGGAGTCTAAAGCAAGAGAACTAATTTGGATGCAATTTTGGACGAAAAAAAAAATTAGAGAAGTGCAAAATTCAAAAGCTAATGAAAATGTGAAACACTTATTTTAAATGCTAAAACTTGAATGTAACTTGTACTATGCTAAGAGTAGTGGAAATAATTCTATTTAAAAAAAGAAAAAAAGTACTAAATTAAAGCAAGAGTAGGAAAGGTTAATATTAATAATTTCCAATTCCCTAACAACGGTGCCAAAAACCTGGTTAGATCACAGTGCAAGTATAAACTAATAATGTAATACTGGTAAGTATCCCAAGGGTAAAAGTAAATTATGGTTCCCATAGAGAATTGGATTATCAACTATTAATCTACATTACTACCCTATGCCTTATTTGATAGATCAATGTTACTACAAGGAGAATTAATAATAAATTAAAACTTATAAAGAAAACAAATGAAAAAGAATTAAAATTTCCAAGTTGCTAATTTGAGTAGGGAGAATACCAAATACTAATGAAGTCTAGGGTCATACAAATCCATTATATTTTCACTCTTGCCTTTCCCATTACCAAAAGCTAAGATAAGACCTATCTTTATTTGAAGATAGATTCCAATTTTTGATTCTATTGTGCTGAATGCTCAATCAATAGCACTATTGTGTTTAAATGTAAATGTCTCTAGCCAAATAAACCTAATTCTTGAACCTAAAGGCTAATATCTATGCTCGATCAGAAATTCAAGAAAAGCATTAAGAGTAAGCATCCTTTAACTGATTGCACCAGACCTATGCTATGTGTCCATGCTAGTATCTAATGTTCTTTAATCCAACTGGATCTAGAATTAACCTATCTTTGTCAATCAAAGAATTGTTTCAGTTCTTTAGTTAATTGGCTAGCTTAACTAAGCATTAGGATAGAATTAAAGAAAACATCAAGCATAATGAAGATCAAAGAATTCAAACTGAAATCAACAAAAGATTCATCACAACTTCATTGTAATGCCCTAGAATTAAATCTAGCTCATGCTAATCATGTCCATGAGAAAAAGAATTAAAGAAAGCATACGAAAAGAAAAACAGTAACATATTTGTAGTGAATGGATCCTCCACTCTTTAAGATGCAGCACTCAAAGCTCTCCCTCCAAGAAAGACCAACCAAGGTGCCTCCAGCTATGCAGTCTTCTCAAAAAAAGAATCCTTTCTCTTATTTCTTGTGTTTTTATAGCTGGTTTAGGGTCACTGTAGCCCTAAAAATGTGGCAGCTTGATTAGTACTTAAGTTTAGCCCTTTTCTTAGCCTTCTTGGGATGGATTTAATGAGTCTTAGAAGGTCTTGGTAGCAAACCAGCCCAAGATTTCAAAAAGATTCATAAACATACTGATTGGACCTTTCTTGGATTTAGAATAAGTGGAAGCTCACTTCTTGAAGATTTAGTTGAAATCTGACTTCATTACAGTTAGGTCTCTACTTAATTGTGAATAATGGCTCCTTTATCACATCCTTCCTTAGCTTTATTGTAGTCTTGGGTCAGCTTCTAAGGTATTGGGCTTAATTGAACTAATGTAGCCCACCTTGCCATTTCACATATCTAGCAAACATCAACTGTCCAAAAATTACTGTATCTTAGACACATCCTCTAGTGGTGAATAAGTACTCATTGGAAACTTTGGATGTCTATTTTCATATGGGACAAGAATTACTACCATTTGACTTGTATATCCGAAGATATGGTCCATTCTTTACAACCTATTTAGAAGAAGCACAAACCAATCTTATCCTTATTCTACCACTTAATTGACTATCTTATCCACATCCAATCAAGACACAAGAGTACTCATTTTAAAGCTTGAGATGTCTAGATTTGGTGAAATTAAGAATGTCCTTGATTGGAAGTTAGAAACTCCAGATATGTACTAATCTTTTACTGCTGTGCAGAAAACTCAAGTTAAGATATTGCTCTTCTTTTCCAACTTTAATTCACAAGGTTCAACCTAAACCAATCAAGAACAAACATAACTAACAATATCCAATCAAGAAAGCAATAAAGATCTAAGAAAGTACTTTAATGCACCAAGAACTCTAAAAATTAAGGGTGGAAACTATGCAAACATCTTAACTATCAAAGGGGGAAAGATAGAAAGAGAAGTTTTTGAGAGTGAGAAATGGAGAGATAGTGAAAAAGAAGTTTCAAAGAGAGACTGAGAGAGAAGTTTTAGATAGAGAGACAGAGAGAGAGAAAGAGTTGTTTTAGAGAGTGAGAGAGACTGAAGTTTTACAAAGAAAGAGAGAGAAGTTTTAGATGAAGAGGGAGAGAGAGTGAGAGAAGTTTTAGAAAGAGACAAAGATGGAGAGAAAGAGAAGTGCTAGAGAGAGAGGGGGACAAAGAGAGTGAGAGATGTTTTATAGAGAGAGAGAGAGAGAGAGATTTTTGAGGGAGAGAGAAAGAGAAGTTTTAAACAAAGAGTTGGTTTAAAAGAAGAAATAAACTAAGTGAAAGAAAACATAAGTTTTAGAGAGAAAGATAGGAAAGCTTTTAGACACAAAGAGAGAAGATTTGGAGAGTGGAGAGAGAGAAGTTTTAGAGAGACAAAAAACTTTCCAATTGAGAGAGAGAAAAAGAAGTTTTAGCAAAAGAAAGAGAGATAAAGAGAGAAAGAGAGTTAATATAAGAGAGAGGGAGAGATAAGGAGAAAGTGATAGAGACAAAAAGGGATAGAAATTTTAAAGAGAGAGAGAAAGAGAGAAAAGGGAAAGAGACTAGAGAAAGGAGTGAGTGAGAGAGTGTGGGAGGAAGAAAAAGAGAGAAGTTATGGAGCGATCAAGTGAGAGAACTTTTAAAGGGAGAGAGAAAGGGAGTCAAGGAAGTTTTAAAGTGACAAAGAAAGAAAGACAAAGAGTGAGTGAGAGAGAGAAGAGAAGTTTTAAAAAGAGAGTTATCTTAGAGAGAGAAAGAGAGTAAGTGAGAGAGTGAAAAAGAGAGAGAGGAATTAGAGAGAGTGAGAGAGAAACAGAAAGAGAAGTTTTTGAGCAGGAGAGAGAGAGAAACTAAAGTTCTACACTCAAAGAGAGAAGTTTCAAAGACAGATTGAGAGAGAGAAAAGGTTTAGTTAAAAAAGAGAGATAAAGAGAGTTAGTGATAGTGAGAGGGAGAGCATGATAGAGAGATTAAGCAATAAGAGTTTTAGTTGTAGAGAGAGAAAGAGACTTTTGAGAGAGAAAGGGGGTTAGTGAGAGAGAGTGAGAGGGAGAAAAGAGAAAGAATGTTGGGTGGACTATGAGAGAGACAAAGTGTTGGGGAGAGAGAGATTGAAAGAGAAAGATAGATAGAAAGAGAGAGAAAGAGAAAAAGAAATTTTACACAAAGAGAGAGAAGTTTGAAAGAGAGATTAAGTGAAAGAGAATTTTTAAAGAAAGAAAGAGAGATAAATAAAGAAAGGAGTCAGTGTAAGAGAGATGGAGACTGTGATAAAGAGAAAAAGGGATAGAAGTTTTAGCCATAGAGAGGGAAAGAGACTTTAGAGAGAGAAACTGAGTAAGTGAGAGAGAAAGGGAGACATAAAGAGAGTAAGAGACAGACAAATAGACAGAGGGAGAGGCAGAGAGAGTAAGAGTTAGTGAGAGAAAGGTGGAGAGAGTGTTGGGGACAAAGAGAGAAAGAGAAAGGTGGAAAGAGAGCAAGAGAGTGTTGGGAACACAGAGACATAGAGAGAGAATGTTGGCGAGAGAAAGAAAGCAAAATTTTAGAGAGAGGGAGAGAGAATTTCTAGCTAGATAGAAGTTTTAGGAAGTGTGAGAAAGAAATTTTAGACAGAGAGAGGGAGAAAGAAAAGTTTTAGAGACAGTGAGAGAGAAATTTTAGACATAAAGAGAGAAGGACAAAGAGAAAGTGAGTGAGAGAAGTTTTACAAACAGAGAGTGAAAGAGAGAAAGAGAAGTTTTAGGAGAGAGAAAGGGAGAGATTTAAAGTTTCAAAGAAAGATTGAAAGAGTAAGAGATAGAACTTTTATAGAGAGTGTGAGAGAAGTTTTAGATGAAGAGAGATAAAGAAAGAGAGAAACAATAGCTTTTAGAGAGAGTGTGTGAGAGAGAGGAATAGAAGTTTTAGACATAGAAAGAGAAGTTTTAGATAGAGAGAGAAAGGGAAGCTTTAGAGAGGCAAAGAGAATTTTTATATAGAGAGAAAGAGAGAAGGAAAAGTTTTAGAGAGAAGAGTGGGATAAAGAAAAGCTTTAGGGAAAGTGAGAGAACTTTTAGAAAGGAAGAAAAAGAGTGAGTGAGAGAGGGGGAGAGAGAGATAGAGAAACAGATAAAAGTTTTTGAGAGAGAGAGAGAGAGAGAGACCCAGAGAGTGGGAGAGAGAAAAAGGGAGATGTTTTAGAGAGAGGGAGAGAGAAGTTTTGGGGAGAGAGAAAGAGAAGTTTTATAAGGTGAGAGAGAGAAAGAGAAAGAGAGAAAAATTTTAGAGAGTAAGTGACATAGAGAGAGAGAGAGAGAGAAAGAGGGAGAAGTAAATGAATGTTGAGGGGAGTGAGAGAGATAAAGGGTTGGGGAGAGAGAGAAGTTCTATATAGATAGAGAAGGAGAGAGAGTAATAGAAGTTTTAGAGAGACACAGAGAAAGAGAGAAAGAAAAATTTTGCTATATATTTCTCTGAAAGTTCTCTCACTCTCTCTATCTCTCTTTCTATCTAAAACTTTTGTCTCCTTCTCTATAAAACTTTTGCTCTCTCCCTCCCTCTACCCCTCTCTCTAACTCTCTTTCTCTCTAAAACTTGTTTTACTCACACACTCTTAAAAATATCTCTTCTCTATCTCTCTCTCTGTCTAAAACTTCTCTCACTCACTCTCTCTCTCTCTCTACTCTCTCTCTTTGAAACTTTTGTCTCTCTCTACGTAAAACTTTTCTTTCTCTCTTTGTCTATTTCTCTCTAAAACATCTCTCACTTTCTCTCTCCCTCTCTAACTATCTAAAACTTCTCTTTCTTACTTTCTAAAACTTTTGTCTCTCTCCTTCTCTCTAAAACCTCTTTCTCTATCTCTAAAATTTCTCTCCCACTTTCTCTCCCTCCACCTCTCTTGCCCTCTTGCTCTCTTTCTATCCCTAAAACTTCTTTCTCTCTGTCTCTCTATACATGTATATATCCAAGACTTCTCTCACTCCCTCTTT
The DNA here is from genome assembly GCA_037013595.1 of Dicorynia guianensis. Lineage (NCBI taxonomy): Eukaryota > Viridiplantae > Streptophyta > Magnoliopsida > Fabales > Fabaceae > Dicorynia > Dicorynia guianensis. Next base: position 14,422,811 of record JASUAB010000012.1, on the reverse strand, counting down.
CTCTCTAAAACTTGCCTCTCCCTCCCACTCTCTCTACCCTCTCTCTTTTTCTCTTTGAAACTTCTTTCTCTCTTTCTTTCCACACTCTCTCTACTTTCTTTCTCTCTCTAAAACTTCTCTTTCTCACTTTCTCTCTCTATCTAAAACTTCTCTCTTTATCTTCAAAACCTCTCACTCTATCTGTCAGAAGTTTCTCTCTCACTCACTCTACCCCTCTTCCTAACACACTCTCTCTCCCTCTCTCCTCTGTCTATTTAAAATTTCTCTCTTGCTATCTCTCCCTCTTTTTCTCTCTAAAACTTCCACCTCTCTCTCTCTCCCTAACATGTGTCTCTCTCTTTAATAGTCTCTTTCTGTCTCTCTCCCTCTCTCTATGTCTAAAATTTCTCTCCCACTCTCTCGATACCTCTCTTCCCAACTCGCTCTCTTTCTATCTCTAATCTCTCTCTCTCTATATATATATATGTATACATATATATCCAAAACTTCTCTCACTCCCTTTTCCTCAAAACTTTCCTCCCGCTCTCTCTACATCTCTCTTTATAAAACTTCTCTTTCTTTCTTTCTTTTTCTCTATCTAAAACTTTTGTCTCTATCTTCAAAACTTCTATCTCTCTTTCTCTCTCTCTGTTTGTTAGAAATTCCTCCTTGACTCATTCTGCCTCTCTCTTATCTATTTGTTTATGTTTTCAAAGTGTTTTTGTAGTTTTCATTCTGCTTTGATTCAATACTTTTAGGTTGCTTTTAGAATTGTTTTCTTTGTTTCCATTAAGATTTTAGGCAAACAAGAGAAACATGAAGGAGAACAACATGCCTCTTGCTCCAGTTAAGAAGCCAATGCCTATTCAGTTTGGGAAGCCAAGGTGTAGTGCTTACACCTAAGTGCAGCACTCTTGTTCAACTATGTTCTTCTTCCCTTAATTCCTCATTTTATCCAAACATTGAGGACAATGTTTAGTTTAACTTTGGGGGTGGAGAGTCTAGGTCAATTTTTTTCCAAAGTCTTTGATACAAAAGTGTGATTAGGGATTGTTTTGGTATGGTTTGTACTCTTTCTATTCTTGCATCCATGACTTAATATTATGTTTAGATTAGATTTTGGGCATAAAAGCAAGTGCCTATGATGCAATATTTTGAATTCTTGTGTTATATTATTTCAATTCATGCAATGCTTAGTTAGGTATGCATAGCCATGTCCAATGTGAGGTATTAGTTGAAGTGAAGCTTATGTGAGCTTAATAAATTTTGGTGAGATGAGAAAGTGAGAGACAAATAATCAAATATTATAGAACTTGTTCCAATGACCCTTGAGGCAAATTTGAAAGATTGTATGCTCGATTAGGGAAGAACTAAGCCATTTTCAGATAGATTGACCCTTTCAAACCTACCATGAATATCGCATATTCCTAGTTGCCTATTTGAACCTTTATGTTCCTTTGTTTCATTTGAATAGTGCAATATATTGAGTACTCTAGCCTTGAAAATTCACCATACCTTGTTTTAGAGAGCTTGATAAGATGAAAGTTTAGAATAAAACAAGGTGCTAAATTTTTTTGAGCTAAAAGGAAAAAAAGCAAGTGTTAGAAAAAAAAGTGCTCAAATAAAGGGTTGCATGGACAACCTAAAATATCATGCTAGGGTACTTGCAAAAAAATTAAAAATGAAGAAAGAAAAGTAGAGAAGAAGAAAAGGTGAAAAAGGCTAGAAAATCCTACGATATGTGAAATAGAATGAAGAAAAAAAGAAGGAAGTCAAAAGAGTAGTCTAGAACTTTCAATCAAAACTACTCTCTTCCCTTTAATTTTCCCTTTACTTTCTCGTGTTTTACATCCCACCTTTATTACATTACAAGCCCAATGAAGTCCTAGGGATCTAGTCTAGCATACTTTCTAGTTTTGTGGAGAGGTGTTGATTCCAAGACCATTCTATGATCAAATTTGAAGGTGGGAAATCTTGACCCATTGTTTATAAGAAAACACGAACCTTGGTATGTGGAGACACCATAAATGGGGTGGTGAACCTTTGATAAATTGGATGAATGCCACAAGAAGGAATTCTTGATAAGTTCAAAAAGTTCTTCAAAGAACCCAAGAGAAAACTAAAACTGATCTAATCTATTTGTTTCTTCAACCTTGGTATATGCCTTTAATAGGCTGAGTTATTACAATTTGATTTCCTAAAATAACTAGAATGAGAAAAGGAAACAAATCAGCCATTATGAAAAAGGTTGACCAAATCTACTACAATTTGATTTCCTAGAATAATTAAATGGAAACAAATTAGTCATTATGGAAAGACTGACCAAATCCCATAAAAAAATGAAAGTTATCCCAAAATAAATAAAGCAAATTAATCTTCAATAATCAGCCAAATTAATCCCCTTGAATCTCTCAAATCCACATGAATCTTGCTTATATGGTTTGCAATTGCTAAATGATTCAACATGCTTGAGTTGAAATTAATCCTTCCAAGTGTATGGGATTCTTCCACATGTATAGGCTTTAGTAAAGAAGTTTAAATTACTCCACCACTTGGATCAATGAAATCAATCCTTGTTCTGCACTTATGTCTAAGTATTTGGGCCTCAAAAAATGTTCCTTAACCTAAATGCTCTGCATTAATTCATTGAAAGCCTACTTGAACCATTTAGCTCTAGCTCTTATTACAGGACCACTTGGAATATGAATTGGATTAGCTATATCTACCATGCCTTTATCATCATTCCCTTCCTCTTGAAGAGGATTTGTCCTCAAATCATCGCCTTCATCAAAGGGAGTTAAATTAGTAACGTTGAAAGTGGCACTAACATTATACTCACCTGGAAAATTCAGCTTGTACGCATTTTCATTGATGTGCTCAATAACTTGAAATAGTTCATCCCCTCTCAGAAGCAACTTAAAACATCTTTGCATCAAAAATCTTTCTTTCCTCATATGCAACCAAACCCAATCTCCAAGTTCAAAAATGAGCCTATGATGCCCCTTGTTGGCTTGTTTTGCATATTGCTCCATTCGATGCTCGATGTTGAACTTCGCCTTCTCATGTAATTACTTGACAAGTTCAGCTTTCTTTTTGCCATCTAAATTAACACACTCTTTCAAAGGTAATGGAGTTAAATCCAATGGAGTTAAAGGATTAAAACCATAAACTATTTCAAAATGAAAATCTTGTTGTAGAATGAATAGTACAATTATAAGTAAATTCAACATGTGGTAACCAATCTTCCCAAGTTTTGATATTCTTCCTAATGATCACCCTCAACAAGGTTGTCAAAGTCCTATTTACTACTTCGGTTTGACTATTAGTTTGTGGACGACAAGTAGTAGAAAATAATAGCTTAGTCCCATATTTATGCCACAAAGTCTTCCAAAAGTAGCTCATAAACTTAGCATCACAATCCGAAAGAATTGTCCTAGGCATCCTATGTAATTTCAAGACCTCCCTAAAGAACAAATTAGCAATGTATGACGCATAATCTATTTTGTGACATGGAATAAAATGTGCCATCATAGAAAATCTATCCATAACGACAAAAATTGAGTCTCTACCATGCTTGGTTCTAGGAAACCTAACACAAAGTCCATTGAAATATCAACCCAAGGTTCACTGGGAATGGGTAGTGACGTGCATAGTCCATGAGGTTGCACTCGGGATTTTTGCTTGCCTACAAGTGACACATCTTCCACAAATTCTCTCGATATCTCTTTTCATGTGTGGCCAAAAGAAATGCTCTTGCAAAATAGTTAGTGTCTTAGGAACTCCAAAGTGTCCCATTAACCATCCACTATCCACCATGGGATTCCCTCACTAACAAATCTCATAATGAATAATTAGGCACACATAGCTTATTCTCCTGAAAAAAGAATTCATCATGCCTAAAGAACTTACCCATAGGCTTCCCCTCACAATTCCTATGCTCTTCACAAAAATTTGGGTTTAATGGATACAATTCTTTAATGTGTTCAAAACCAAGCAATTTTGCATCAAGAGTAGAAATCAATGCATCCCTATGAGAGAGTGCATCAGTGACAATGTTTTCCTTACCTTGCTTATATCGGATGACATATGGGAATATCCCAATGAACTCCACCCATTGTGCATGCCTCCTATTCAACTTGTGTTTCAGATGCTTCAAGGATTCATGATCAATGTGAATCATAAACTCTTTAGGCCAAAGGTAGTGTTGCCATGTCTTCAATACTTGGACTAATGCATACAGTTGCTTATCATAAGTAGGGTAGTTTAAAGCTGCCCCATTAAGCTTCTCACTAAAATATGCAATCGGTCATCCCCCTTGCATAAGAACTGTGCCTATACCTACACTTGAAGCATCACATTCAATTTCAAACATTTTAGTAAAATCATGTAAAGTAAGTAAAGGTGCATGAGACAATTTTTCCTTCAGTAGTTAGAACTTCTCTTCTTGTGTTTCCTCCCATTTGAACCCAATGTTTTTCTTCACTTCGGTAAGTGGTGCAGCTATACTATTGAAGTCTTTCATGAATCATCCATAAAAACATGCAAGTTCATGGAAACTTTGGACTTAGGCTACACTTGTAGGTCTCGGCCACTCTTGGATTGCATGAACCTTCTCTTCATTAACCTATATACCCTGTGCACTCATAACATAGCCAAGAAACACAAGCTTATTGGTGCAAAAGGTGCACTTCTTAATGTTAGCATACAATTTCTCTTTTCTAAGCACCTCCAAAACAAATTTCAAATACAAAACATGATCAGTCAAACTTTTGCTATAAATGAGTATATCATCAAAATACACAGCAACAAACCTGCCTATAAAAGGATGCAAAACATAGTTCATTAATTGTATAAAAGTACTTGGTGCATTAGTTCATCCAAATGGAATCACTAACCACTCATACAATCCATGTTTTGTTTTAAAAGTAGTTTTCCATTCATCTCCCTCTTTCATTCTTATTTGATGATATCCACTTTTCAAGTCAATTTTTGAAAACACACAAGCACCATGTAATTCATCTAACATATCATCTAAGTGAGGAATAGGGTAATGGTACTTGACTGTAATATTGTTGATACCTCGATAATCAACACACATTCTCCATGTCTCATCCTTCTTAGGCACAAAAATCACTGAAATGGCACACGAGCTCATGCTTTCTTTTACGTACACTTTTTCCATCAATTCACTAACCTGCTATTGTAACTCCTTTGTCTCCTCAAGATTAGTTTAGCAGGCTAGTCAGTTTGGAATGGAAGCACCAAGTACAAAGTCAATTTGATGCTCAATCTCTTGGACAGGGGGTAAACCATTTGGGACCTCCTTAGGAAAGACATCATCATAGTCCTGCAAAAGAGAAACAATAGAACTAGGCAAAGCAAGGTTAATCTCATTAGTGTTCAAAAATGCCTCTTTGTATAAAAGTACAATCGTTGGCTAATTTGAAAACAATGCTCTTTTCACTTCACTCACTCTTGTATAAAAGTTCTTTTGTGTTCTCTCTTTTTTTGTCTCAATGGCTGAATCAACCCTTTTTTTTTCTCTCTCAATTTTCTCAACTTCTCCTGTTTGCTCTCTCAAATTTTCACTCAATTTCTTTTTCTTTCTTTCTTCACTCCTTTTTGTTCACTTTCTTTTTATAGCCTCACTTGGTCTTCATAAACCTGTCTTGGCATCATAGGAGCTAGAGTGATCATTCTTTGCTTAAATAAGAATGAGTACTTGTTTGTGTAGCCACATGCTTAACTTGCCAATCAAATTGCCATAATCGACCTAACAGTAAATGCCCACTTGCATCGAAACTAGATTGCACAAAACTTCATCCTCATACTTTTCAATGTAAAAAGCGACTAACACCTGTTTATTCACCCTCACTTTGCCACATCATTGAGTCATTGCAACTTGTATGGTTTAGGGTGTTTCATCATTGGTAGCCATAATTGTGCTAGCAATGTTAGTACAACTTCCTCCATCAATAATGACACTACATACCATGTTTTTGATGTTGCATCAAGTGTGAAAAATGTTTTCTCATTGCACCTCTTCATCTGCTTTGGCCTGCACACTTAGGGCTCTTCTTGCCACCAACAGTTCTCCTTCGATAGCATATTTTTCATTATCCACATCCTCCAATGGTGGCATAGATTCAATGTCTTTTTGCTATCAGTCTCAACTTCACTGTTGTCTTGCATCACCATAATCCTTTTGTTCAAACATTGGCTTGCTACATGTCCCCTGCCTTCACACTTAAAGCAATTATGTCATGATTTCGAGTGATGGGTGATTCGATTTTACCTTGAAAAAACATGGTGGTGTTCTCAGTTTTATGCTTGGATTTGTGTTTGGGTGTTGGGAATGCTTGAGACTTGTCCTTCATCTTTGTATAACTAAGTTTCCAAGAAGTAGATGTGAGTTTTAGGCTACACGTGAGCTGACCTCCTCTTGAGTTGTTTCTTAACTTTAATAGGCATGTGCACCATATCCTCTAATTCCACATAATGTTGCATCTCTAATCTATCATGTATTTCCTGATTTAATCCATGTGAAAACTTAGCCATTTTAGCTTCACAATCTTCCTCAACATTGGCTTGGATCATTGCAATCTCCATCTCCTTATAGTAATCCTCAACACTCTAGTTTCCTTACTGAAGACCTTACAACTTCTTGTATGACTCATGGTAGTAATGACTTGGGACAAATCACTTTCTCACCATCATCTTCATGTCCTCCTAAGTTTCCATCGGCCATTCTCCATTCTACCCCCTATTTAACACTAATTGATCCCACCAAACAATGGCATAATCTGAGAACTCAATGGTTGCCAATTTTACCTTCTTTGCTTTGGAATAGTTATGTCAATCAAAAATAAACTCCATCTTCTTCTCCCATTCAAGATAAGCTTCTAGATCAGACTTGCCCTAAAATGATGGAACCTTCATCTTAATACCACCCAAGTTATTATCTTCCTAGTTCCTAACTCCTCTACCCTATCCACCATATCTCCTATAGTTAACAACCGAATCCCTATCATCTTTCTCATCAAAACTAGCCCCATAATACTCTTCGTCTTTAACCCTTACTTCCCTTGGTTGAACTCTTTCCCTCCTATGCACATTCAGTATATTTTGTGGTTGCCTCATGTGTTCATTCTCTACCTTATCCAACCATTCATGAACCTGCTCCATTTTTGTTCTTAATACTCTTCTTATCTCTCCCAATAACAAATCCATGAGCAACTTTGGATTAATCGCTCCTAATGAACTTATGGGAATGCCTTTGCTCATGTTGTCTGACATGTTTTGCTGCAAAAAGTATGTTAGAAAATAAAGGACCTCACAAATAATCTCTCTCATGTGTTTTCGTTCAAAATATGATTCTCTCAACACTCATGTTTTCACACAAAAAATTTGGCTTTTGCTCTCTATTGCTCTGACCACTCTTGCCTTTTTCCACTCATATTTTCTCTTTCAGTTCTTTTCAAATTTATCCAAACAAGAACAAGAACATTTTTTGGCAACAATTCAATCACAAGCTTATCAATGGTTCAAAGGTTTTAGTTCTCTATCTATGATAAATTGGGCTCAAGGAAGAGTATGGAATAAAGAGAATAAATAAAATCACTAAAAAGGGTTAAGAATACAAGAAAGGGGAGTTCTTGGTAGTTTCTGACTTGTTCTTCTCTCTTTTTGGTTGAATACCATGTAGGACAATATTTCTTTTCTGTTGAAGCTTTTCTTTTCTTTCTTTCTTTTTTTTTTGGTTGAAATATATATTAAACTGAAATTGGAATCTAATCAAAGGAAAGCAAAGAATATTGGCTAAAAAAAAAAACTAAAATTTGATAGGCAAAACCTGATGCTAGAATTGATGCTCTGATACCAAAATGATGCAAACCCTACTAAAAATAATGAGACCCAACAACGAAATTGATTCCAAGACCGTTCTATGATCAAATTTGAAGGTGGGAAACCTTGACCCATTGTTTATAAGAAAACACAAACTTTGGCATGTGGAGACACCACAAATGGGGTAGTGAACCGTTTCATAAGCCAGATGAATGCCACAAGAAGGAATTCTTAATAAGTTTGAAAAGTTCTTCAAAGAACCCAAGAGAAAATTGAAACTGATTTGATCTATTTTTTTAGCCTTGGTATATGCCTTTAATAGGCTGAGTTATTACAATTTGACTTCCTAAAATAATTATAATGAGAAAAGGAAATAAATCAGCCATTATGAAAAAGGCTGACCAAATCTACTACAATTTGATTTCCTAGAATAACTAAAAGGAAACGAATTAGCCATTATGGAAAAGGTTGACCAAATTTCATAAAAAAAAAGAAAGTTATCCCAAAATAAATAAAGCAAATTGATCTTAAATAATTTGCCAAATTGATCTCCTTGAATCTCTCAAATCCATGTGAATCTTGCTTATTATGGCTTGTAATTACTAAATGATTCCACATGCTTGAGCTGAAATTAATCCTTCCAAGTGTATGGGCTTCTTCCACATGCATGGGCTTTTGTAAAAGGTTTGAAATTACTCCACCACTTGATTCAATGAAATCCATCCTTGATCTACACTTGAGTCCAAGTACTTGGGCCTCAAAAAATGTTCCTCAACCTAAATGTTTTGCATTAATCCATTGAAAGCTTCCTTGAACCTTTTAGCTCTAGCTCTTGTTATCGGACCACTTGGAGTATGAATTGGATCAACCATATCCACCATGTCTTTATCATCAAGTGTCATGAAGAACAAGCCTATAGAGTATCTAGAGTGATTTGAGAGAAACGCTCAAGTGATAATTCATGGTTTGCATAATCCTAATTATAGCTAGTTACAATTGGTATGGCTAACTTTGTCTTGCTTTGAACTATATGGTTAAGTTAATTTAACATTTGAATTGAAAATTAGTTAAGTAGTTACTTGCTAGAACTCCCATTTCTTTTCCAATAGTTTGTTAGTTCTTAATCTTGGATAGTAAGAGTAAGTTAGGTGGAAATTATCCTTAACTCATTCTTTTCATTTCTTTTGCTTAGGGACAACCAAAAACTAATTTTGGGGGTATTTGTTAAGTTCAATTTCCACCATAATTTAATACCATTTTTCTTAGTGTTTTATGATTTTTTATGTGATTTAATTGACAACAATTCACCTTGAGATCAAATATTACACTAAGTCTTTAATTTTGTAATTTTAGATGAATAGCATAAAGGGTGGAATTTTCTTGGATAACAAGGGCTCCAATAAGCCACTACCAGTCAAAGGATAGCTAAGGCATGCTATGAGCCATGCAAGGCTAGGAACTCCATGAGAACAAGTGAAAGATTGGAAATGAACCTTGAAGACTGGAGTTTTTTGAGTAGAGCTAAAGATTGGTTCATATTTGGAGTTTTTGACATCCAATTAAGGAGATTCTTGATTTCTAGGAATCAGATATCTCAAGCTTTAAAATGACAACTCATGTGCCTTGATTTGATATGGATAAGATGGTCAAATCAGTGGCAAAATTAGAAGTAGTTTGCTTCATGCCTATGTGAATAGTCCATAAAGAATGGGCATATCTTGGACTACATAACTTGGACAGCAACAATTGTTGTAAAACTAGACATCTAGTTCTTTCTAACAAGTACTCATGAGCCACTAGAGGACATATCTAAGGTATAGTAATTTTTGCATAAAATTTGAAGTCTGCTGGATGTGTGAATTTGTAAAGTGGGCTGCCTTAGCCTGATTGAGCCTAATACCTCATCAACTGATTCAAGACTTCAACAGAGCCCAGCAAGGGTGATTAAGTCCCATTTTTCATAGTTATGTGGATGCCTAAGAGTTTTAAGGAAGCCAACATGGGAAAGCTGCTACAGTTCAGGATGAAGTTAGATTTCAGCCAAATCTCCAAGAAGTGGACCTTCACTTATTTAGCACCCAAGAAAGGCCTAAGATCCACTTTCCACTCTTTAGAGGATTCCTAATCAAAATTAAGAGAGTGACTAAGCATGATTTATGGGCTACATAATCAAAACAAAGGCTGAGATTACACTAGAGTTTCCAAGAAAGACCTAATATGATGTTTTGATATGTTTTTAAAGTCTTGGGCTAGTTGCATAATTTTATATCCATCTTCCCTTTTTTCCTATTGCTTTGCTAGTCTATGTTTAGTCCTAGTATGCTTATTAGAGTCATATTTGTGTTAGGACATGATTTGAAAGGTGTTAGTGCTTTTAATTGAAAAGGAAAAAAATTCTAGTCCCGATAGGAAACTAATCTCCAATGTGGTTTTAGGTTTTTGACCATCAAGAAGTCCTAGAATGGAAATGTGACCTTCAAAGTTTTAAAGTAGACATCCAAGGACTTTTAAAATGCACTAGATTTTTCAAATCAAAGTTTGTTTAGGCCTTTAACTAGAAGTTCAAAGTTTCCACAAAATTCAAAGTCCTAGTCCTACTCAAGTTAGGATTCTAACTAGAGTAGTAGTTAGTTTTTTTGCAATATTTAGGGCTACATATCTCCAATTGGCTAAAAGAAAGGGCTACAACCATCATGTAGATTTCAAGTCCAAATTCAACCATTCAAATCTAAAACTTCATTTCAAAGTTTGACACAGATTCAAAAGTTGTAGATCAAACCCATTTTGAGAGATCCATGGGTTTAGGGCAAGCTTGTGGTACTCAGTAGCTGCAAAAGCCTCCTTTCTGACCTAGTTTAGAGAGGCATAGCATATCTTCTTGGAGGCAAATTTTAGTAGTGTAGTGCATCTTGTTGAGGATCTGAGTATGGCAATAGAATTTGGACATAAGAACATGATCTACATGAATCTTTAGTTGGGACATGTTCTTGGAGACTTGAAGAGGAAGAAGTGTGATCCAAGAAGGAACAAAACCATGTTCAAGGGGAATTTATGAATAGATACCTTAGAATTAGATTTCTTTAATTCTAGTTTTGCATTTTTGTTCCTATTCTTGTTCTTTATTTCTTAATTCTTTTCAAGATTCTAAATTTACATGATGATTTTTATATATTTAAATCTTGATTTGAATTTTATGATGATGTGTGGCTAAATATTTATTGGGGATTAACAATTAAACTAACATGAATAGTTTGTAAATTAATTGATTTTGCTGTTCTTGGACTTGAATAGTTCTTTTCTACTCTAAGCTTAATGAATTTAATTAGCCTGATCACCTAATTAGATTTAAGAAAGAGTCGAGTGATTTTAAGAATAGATAACCCCACTTTAGGTATAATTGGTTAAAATACATCTAGAGAGTAGTAGGGTAGGAATATCCTAAACTGTAGGTGCAATCTTTTAGATGCCTAAACTTCATGCATTCCCTAATCCTATTTATATAGGCATATAATCAATTAGATATAGGGGTAGACCTAATCACCTTAGAAATAAGGGATTAAATTTAAAAGTGCATTAATTGGTAATCCTTAGTTTAAAGAATAATGAGATTGTTAGTGAGTGATTAGGATTGTTAGTGAAATTGTGAAATCTCTAGTCTTTTAATTCATCAACAGAAATTGTGAAATCTCTAGTACACCTAATATTAGTGTAGCTAATTCCACATCACTCTCTCTCTCACTTACTCCTTTTCTCTCTCTGTAGCTAAAACTTCTATCCCTTTTTCTCTTTATCACACTGATAATAAAGGCATGGCAGATATAGCTAATCTAATTCATATTCCAAGTGGTCCAGTTACAAGAGCTAGAGCTAAAAACTTCAAGCAAGCTTTCAATGGATTAAGGTAGAGCATTTGGGTTGAGGAACATTTTTTTGGGCCCAAATACTTAGACTCAAGTGCAAATCAATGATGGATTTTGTTGATCCAAGTGATGGAGTAATTTCAGCCCTTTGCTAAAGCCCATACATGTGGAAGAAGCCCATACACTTGGAAGGATTACTTTCAACTCAAGCATGTGGAATCATTTAGTAATTACAAGCCATAATTAGCAAGATTCATGTGGATTTGAGTGATTCAAGGAGATCAATTTGCCTGATTATTGAAGATCAATTTACTTTATTTTGGGATAACTTTCCTTGTTTTTTATGAGATTTGGTCAGCCTTTTCCATAATAGCTAATTTGTTTCCTTTTCTCATTTTAATTATTCTAGATTGTAACAGATTTGGTCAGCCTTCTTCATAATGGCTTATTTGATTCCTTTTAGTTATTTTAGGAAATCAAATTGTACTAACTCAACCTATTCAAAGGTGTATACCTAGGCTAAAATCAATCAGAGTTTAGATCAATTTCAATTTTCTCTTTGGGTCTTTGAAGACCTTTTCAAACTTATCAAGAATTCCTTCTTGTGGCATTCATCCAACTTATCAAATGGTTCACTACTCCATTTATGCCATCTTCACATACCAAGGTTTGTATTTTCTTATAAACTACAGGTTGAGGTTTTCCACCTACAAATCTAATCATAGAATGGTCTTGGGAATCAATTTCATTATTGAATCTCATTATTCTTAGTAGGGTTCACATCATTTTGATATTAGAGCACCAATTCTAGCCTCAGGTTTTACCTATCAAATTTTAGTTTTGTAGCCAATATTCTTTGTTTTCTTTTGTTTGGATTCCAACTTCAATTGATACATATTCAAAAAAAAAAGAAAGAAAAGAAAAGTTTCAAAATCAGAAAGAAAGAAAAGAAAAGAAAAGCTGTGAAAAGAAAATATATGGTATTTAGAAAAAAAAGAAAGAAGAACAAGTCAAAAACTGCCAAAAACTCCCCTTTCTAGTATTCTTAACCCCTTTTTAGTGATTTTATTAATTCTCTTGATTCCATACTCTTCCTTGAACCATTGATAAGCTTGTGAATGAATTGTTACAAGAAAAGGTTCTTGTTCTTACCTGGATAAGTTTGAAAAGAACTAAAAGAGAAAAATACGAGCAAAAAAGGGCAAGAGTGGTAAGAGCAATAGAGGGAAAAAGCCAAATTTGTTGTGTGAAAACACGAGTGTTGAGAGAATTATATTTTGAGCAAAAAAAATGTGAGGAAAATTATTTGTGAGGTCCTTTATTTTGCAACATTCTTTTTGTAGCAAAAAACATGCCAGACAACACGAGCAAAGGCACTCCTACAAGTTCATCAGGAGGGGTTTATCCAAAGTTGCTCAGGGATGCATTAATGGGAGAGATGAAAAGAGTGTTAAGAATAGAAATGGAGCAAGTTCATATCACACACTCTCCCTCTCGCTCACTGACTCTCTTTATCTCCCTTTCTTTCTTTAAAACTTTTCTCCCTCAATCTCTCTTTGAAAATTTTCTCTCTCTCTTTCCCACTCTCTCTCTCCCTCTCCATCTCTCTCACACTCACTCTCTTTGTCTCTCAAAAACTTCTCTCTCCCTTTCTTGGATTCAGAATAAGTAGAAGGTCACTTCTTGAAGATTGCAAACACTCAATTTTGTCTGGTCCACTTTTCAAAACCCAAAACTAAAATTAAACCCAATCTTTAAGAAAACAAGCCCAAACCAAAATTCCAAACCCAAGAATAAAATCAAAAATCAGAAAAATGAAGATAAATCCAAAAAATAAAAAATAAAATAAGATGATAGATGATAAAAATCTAAGAGATAAATAAAAATGTTAGATAAATAAAAATTAAAAGATAAGAAGATAAAAGATAAAGGTTAAGATAAAACTAGGAAACAAGAATTAAACTAAAGAACAAACTCTAAATTCAGTAATTATAAAAACCCACTCATGCACAATGAGGGGGGACGCACAAAAAGCAAGAGACTTATCAGAAAAATTCTTCCTTGAAGATACCCAGCTTAAACCGAGCAAAGACAAGGACGAGGACAAAAAAAAGAAACTTGAGCCTACAAAATAGTTTTCGAAACTAGAAACCCACTGCCCATTACTCTTGAATCACCTTCTTTTTCTCCTAATTCTGAGCTCAGAAACCCTACACTCCACTGCACTTTTTCAGCACTCCAAAGAGTCTTATCACAGTCCCTTGCTCCAAAAAATCTATAAAGCCCTAATGTTGAGGACTAAGGCATTCTGATTGGTCTCCGGCACACTTGAATCACATCAGTGCTATGCCTTTGTTCAAAGACTCAGATGCTACTATGTGGAGAAGCTACCACTAGCCAATTCTACCTCACCATCGTCGCTGCCTCCATTGCAGTGCTCCCAGCTCACCCAGCTACTATCTGCATTTCGAGTTCACATCTGAATGGCTTAGGAGGAGATCATACTGCACTGTCAGCTTCTTCGAAAGAGTTCATTCTCACCTCTGCTCTATTCCATCTCTGACTTCTGTCACAACACCAAAGCCTATGCACTATTGCGAACGTAGTTCTTGCCATTGGTCTTAATGCTGCCTCTGAACTATCCCCTATTATAGGATCTTGGCTTTCCTTTACATCTTTTCACTAAGAGACACCACAAATACTAGCACAAGACTCACTTACGAGAGGTATGTCATGTAGTTTTCATACTACAATACTAGGGTCTTTATTGTCTTTATTATTATGATATTATTTGGGAGTCTATTTTAGGTTTTTTTAGAAGCTTATGGTATGTTGAAAATGTAGTAAAGGAAGGTGATATGGATTGTGATCTAAAAAATATAGTTAAGCTATACACTTTTTGTTCTAGGCGAATTTTGTATTTTTGAAAGAAAAATAAGTTATGCTCTTTTTAAGTAAAAATAAGTTAGGAATCAATAATCCCATAGGTTGCAAGCATTTCTTCTTGCTTCTCATTCTAAAATTATTTTAAAACCCTGGCCTAGAATAGAAAAGGGATTTCACTAAAATTATTTTAAAACATTGGCCTGGAATAGAAAGGGAATTTTTTAAAATATTTTTAAAACTTTGGACTGAAATAGAAAAGGAATTTTTTATTAAAAAAATATTTTTAAAAACCTGGCCTAGAATAGAAATAGGGTTTTTCTAAAATTATTTTCAAAACCCCAGCCTGGAATAGAAAGGGGATTGTTGTAAATTATTTTTAAAACCCTATATTGGAATAGGAAAGGGATTTTTCTCAAAATTGTTTTTATTTAAAAATCTCGATCTAAAATGGGCAGGGATTATTTTTGAAATTTTATTCAAAAACCAACATAAATTAATTCAAGGTAAATTAATTAGATCTTTTTTGGTACCGAAAGGGCATTTAGGGTGCTAATACCTTCTCTAAAACATAACTAACTTCCAAACCCAATCTCCAAAAATGTAGACTATTTTTAATTTAGGTCGGTGATAACTCCAAAACTAAAATTTTAGGGTCAACAACTTGGCAACTCCACTTGGGAGATTAGAGGGTTAGGCCAATTTAAGGAATGATCTTATTAATTTCTAAATTGATTTGTTGGTTTGATTTTTTATTTTTGTGGAGATGACAAAATAAAAGGTACGCTTACTAGCTTCTAGTATTTTGGGTGTTTAAACATTGTACCTATTTATTTATTTTTATAAATGTGCATATTTGCATGTGATTCTTTTTGTAGGTTTCGGATATGTTTCCTCGCACACACTACCACTCTCACCACATACTAGAACAAAGGGAAGGTCATGAAACCTATGCCTTATGCCCAGGCCGTATAGGATACCTTGTAGATTAGAGTAGTGTAGTAAGGTTAGCCTTCGTGAAACCTTCAGTCTCTGAAGGGTGCCCAAAATACCCCACTCGAGTTGATCCTCTCAAGGATAATTTGGGGACCTAATGCAGGAAACACGGAACCTACCCTTTCATTATTAATAGCCTTAGAGTTATCCTTTGTAAGAGAGACTTTTGGCCCAAACCTATGTGAGTGGATATGGACTAGGACATGCCATAAATTATGCATAATGGGGAATATCCTATTAATTGTTAAATTATTCTATCATAATCATGCATGTCTCCTTTTCGCTCATCTTTTTCTTTAAAATATTTGCACTTTGAAATCATAGGGCATTAGAATAAGCATCTTCATTTTTTGTTAACATTTTCCTTTCTTTTCCATTTTGCATTTAAACAATAGGATTTTCAAAAGTTAATTTTCACATGGCTACATCATCTATAGGGGCCCTTGTTATCACTCAAGATCAAGCTAGGGGTTCCCAAGAGGAACTTCAAAAGAAATTTGGGGATTGCCTGCCTTAGGACTCAATCCTTGATCTCCCAAAAATTGGAAAAATTATTTTTAAGTAACATGACTTATCAAGACTCAAGCAAATTTGGAAGGATACTATAGATAAATCAGCTTTTCAAACCAAATTTAGCCATCTAGGGTGTTTGCTATCTATACTGGTTGATGAGTCATTACTCAAAGCTTTCTTATTTTTCTGGGATCCCGACTATAGGGTATTCTCCTTTGGGAACATGGACTTAACTCCTACTGTAGAAGAATATGGACCTATCTTGAAGGTTCCACCCAATTTGGCATGAAGAGCATATTCTTATAATCCCAAGATAGGCTTTGACAAGCTTGCCCTGGTTATATATGGTATGCTTCTTTATCCAAGGGTAGAAGGTCATGTTGACATCTAGGTGGTACTTTTATTTTCTGAAGTAAAGGATGGGGCTCATCCAATTCCACCTATTCTAGTAGAGACCTTTCCTACACTATGTTATCTAAGGAAGAAAGGAAAAGGATGTTTTGTTGCATGTGCACAGCTACTAATAATATGGGTATTTAGCCATCTCCCACATATGAGCAATTTGGGATATCCACATGTGAAACTGACTTGAAATTACAACACAGTAAGGAATACCCTATATGAATTTTCTAAGCTTTGATGGCCTAAGTATAGACCTACCCAAAATCAGTGAATCCAAGCACTCATAGACCTGGGGGAAGTAAAATGGAAGGCATCCTGTATGTCAATAGTTTCAACACTCTATAGTTGTGGTGATAAGCCATAGGTCCCTCTCATTGGCCCTTGGGGAGTAATAGGGCACTCTCCCTCTATGGTGAGAAGACAATTCGAAGGCATCCAATATGTACCAGCGACACTTAGGTTACATTCTTTAGATGTGACTTACAGTGATAATCCCACTAACATGAAGAATGGAGAAGCCAAAGCCTCTTGGAAGAATATTTACTTCATAGAAGGCCTGGGTGGGTAATAGAGAAGCAATCACTAAAGAATACTCCATATGCCAAAGCAAAAGAGGAAGGGGTTTTGTACCCCTAATGCCTGTTGATCCTATAGTATCCATTTGAAAAGCCAAGAACTTGCATGTTAAAATTTCACATGCCCAACTTGATCCAGAGACAGTAGGAAAACAAACTTATTTAAAATTACAAGAAGAATACAACCTATTGCATGTTAGCATCCAAAAGCAATAGGAAGCATTTGATAAGATCAAGGAATACCTTCAGAACCCACCAATTCTGGTCCCACTAGTATCAAGAAGACTATTATTAATGTATATAACTATGGATGAAGAGTCAATGGGATGTATGCTGCGATAGCATGATGAAACTAGAAAAAAAAAGAGCAAGTGATTTACTACCTCAGCAAAGAGTTCACTAATTACGAGTCAAAGTACTCGATGCTTGAAAAAACATGTTGTGCCTTGACATGGGCAGCTCATTGTCTTAGGCAATATATGATACGTCATACCACATTGCTAATTTCAAAGATGGATCCAATTAAATACCTCTTTGAAAAACCTGTCTTAACTAGAGAATTGCAAGGTGGCATATGTTGATGTCTGAGTATGATATCCAATATGTTTCTCAAAAGGCAATAAAAGGAAGTACAATCACCAATCACTTGGCAGAGAATCCTATTCTAGACCAGGAACTTGATCAGTTCGAATTCCCTGATGAAAATGTCATGACACTCTCAGTAATTGATAAAACAACTAAAGAAGAAAGATGGTCCCTACTATTTAATGGAGCATTCAACATATTGGGCCATGGAATTAGGGTAGTCTTGGTATCCCCTGAAAAGAAATGCTACCCCCTGACTACTAAGTTATGCTTTAAGTGCACAAACAATGTGGTTGAATATGAGGCCTGTGCCATGGGTGTTAAGGTAGCCCTGAGTTATCAAGTCAATCTATTGGATGTATATGGAGACTCTGCATTAGTAATTCACCAATTGAAAGGGGAATGGGAGACTAGAAATTCCAAGTTGATCCCTTATCAGGAACACATTAGTAGGCTAGCAAAATAGTTTAAAGACATCACTTTTAATCATGTGTCTAGAGAAGAGAACCAGATGGCAGATGCCTTAGCAACGTTGTCATCTACATATCCCATAATGAACGATGATGATCTCCCAAAAATCTACATGAGAAAACTAGAATCCCCTGCGTATTGTGCAATTGTTGAAGAAGAACCTGAAGAAGAACCATGGTATAAAGATATTAAACAATTTATCAAAACCAGGGAGTATGCAACTAAGGCATTTGAAAATGATAAAAGAACTTTGAGGAGATTGGCAATGGGTTTCTTTCTCAGTGGCAAAATCCATTACAAAAGAAATTATGATATAGTGCTTTTAAGATGTATTGAAGCTAAAGAAGTATAAAAGATGATACAAGAGATTCATGAAGGGGTGTGTGGAACACACATCAATGAGCATGCTATGGCTAGAAAAGTCCTAAGAGTGGGATACTATGGCCAATTATGGAAACATACTGCATTAATTATGTCAGGAAATGCCATAAATGTCAAATCTATGCAGACAAGATCCACGCATCTCCTTTAGTAGCCAATGTGCTAGCTTCACCATGGCCATTCATAATGTGGGGTATGCATGTGATTGGGCCAATTGAACCTAAGGCCTTCAACATCATCACTTCATCTTAGTAGTGATTGACTATTTCACAAAGTGGGTGGAAGTTGCTTCA
The DNA here is from genome assembly GCA_037013595.1 of Dicorynia guianensis. Classification (NCBI taxonomy): domain Eukaryota; kingdom Viridiplantae; phylum Streptophyta; class Magnoliopsida; order Fabales; family Fabaceae; genus Dicorynia; species Dicorynia guianensis. The sequence continues at coordinate 14,404,028 of JASUAB010000012.1, read as the reverse complement.
TATAGCAGTGTGACAAAGAATGTGGTTTTAAGATTCCTTAAAAGGGAGATCATATGCAAATACAATCTTCCAGAAAGGATCATTACTAATAATGCCAGTAATCTCAACAGTAAGATGATGAAAGAATTGTGTTAGAAATTCAAGATAGTGCATCACAACTCAACCCCGTATTGCCCAAAAATGAATCGTGTGATAGAGGCGGTAAATAAAAATATCAAGAGAATTATAGAAAAGATGACTATCACTTACAAAGATTGGCATGAGCTTTTGCCCTTTGCTCTCTGGATATCGCACATTGGTTAGGACTTTAACTAGGGCAACCCCATTTTTCTTGGTATATGGAATAGAGGTAGTTTTACTGTTTGAAGTGGAGATACCATCTTTAAGAGTATTGATGGAAACCCAACTCGATGAAGTAGAATGGGTTCGAATGCAGTACGAACAACTAAACCTAGTAGAAAGAAAAAGGTTAGTAGCTTTGTCTCATGGGCAACTCTATCAAAAAAGGATGATGAGAGCTCATGACAAGAAAGTCTGTAGACACCTAATTTTGTTCGGACCTTGAAATAGGCCCATGCATAATAATAAAAAATAATAATAAAAAAAATATTAATGACAAAATTAATTAAAAATTAAAAATTAAAAAAATAATAATAATAAATAAAAAATTAATTAATTGAAAAAAAAATAAAGTTTTGGGAAAGTGGGTACCAACGTGACTCTATGATTCAGAACTACACGCTGGCAATGGTAGGCAACTCTGCACAATTTGACATGGCCTTTCTTGGATTGTTTCGGTTAGTGAAATGGTAGGATCTAAGTGGCTTCAGTGGCAAATGAAATGGTGGGTCAATTTCTAGCAACTGGTCGTCTCCAAGGACCCCTTTCTTGCAAAGAGAGATAGGCCAAGTAAGAAAAGAAAAAGACATTAGCAAATAATGGAGTCATGAGAGGTGGCTTGGGCCAAATCATTCATTACTTACTCTTAGATTCTTCTCAATGGAGGGAAGTTGATGAAGGTCATGAGAGGCATCTCGGCCCAAATGATTCACTGATGCTTGGACACTTCCTATTGGAAGGAAGGTGGTAGCTATGAATATAAATAGAAGGCCAGAGGAAGTGTTAAAAAATACACAGAGATGGATTGAGAGAAAGCACACCAGGAATAGCAAAAAAACATAGAGAAACAGTGAAGAGTAAGGAAAGGAAAAGAACAGAGAGGGTGGCAAAGAAAGTTAAGGAAATAAAGCTCCACTTCTCATTTGGTCCAGCAAAGTTCTTACAACTAGGAGCTAGTGACCTGCACATGTGAGCCAAGGGGTCCAAGCCAAGTGTAGAAAGAATGCTTGAAACCATAAAGTGTGGTGAGGAGAACTGGAGCAGCGACGACCGCCATTTGGGTATACACTTCTTTGTTTCTTTTGTCAAGTTAAGATTTTGCTTACTCTTTGCTTGGAATGATATTATTGCATGGTCATAAGGATTGCATGAATGTTGGTTAAAGTGTTTGGAACTTAGAATATGGAGAAAGTAAATCAAAATAGGTGCTGCATGATAGAGGGGTGACCATCCTTTTCTCCCATGCTGGCCAGCACCCCTTCTCGGCATGGTGGTGGTGCGAATTGCCAGCTAGGACCCACTTGAGATGATAGAAGCTGCCGCAGGTTAGGGTGGCTCCAGTATAACCCAGAGCCATGATGGCATAAAGCCATCTGCGCCTTGCGTGTCCTCCCTGCATTTACATTCAGGTGGGAGAATGAAGAAGGGTGACCGCACCCTTCATGGGGTGTGGTGCACCCAATAATTCTCTTTTCAAAAATAGAAAAATATTTTAGAAAAATAAAATGAAATATACAATTGAAATCAACATTTTTTAAGAAAATTTTTGGTACTACTTTCCAAAATTTTGGATAAAGAATGTAAAGTTTAATTGTATTATTTCTATCATTTTATTTCGTTTCAAAACAATGTAAAAAAAAATTGACTTTGTAAAAAATTATGTTGATTGTGTCATTTAGTCTAGTAAACTCAATATTATTTTTCAAAAATATTGGAAGTTGAACAAAGAAAGTATCATAAATTTTACAGTATAACCTTTTAAATAGATTATAAATGAATTTAAAAAAAAAACAAAAGAGCATATGAAAAGAGTTTCATCATGGCATGGGCCGAAGCCCATGCCATGGCAAACTTTTTTTTTAATGAATAATAAAATAACAATATAATAATATAAAAAAAACTAAAAATAATGCAAAGAATTTTAGAGTTATAATTTCACTAAAAAATGATACAAAGAATTCTAGGGAGATTATTCACATTTTGAATTATCCCTAAATTTCAAATCTTCATTATTCCGATGATGGATAAAAAAGGTTACCAATCAATTGGCCACTGTCAAACTATCCTGAGGGATGTTATATTATGGACTTGGTCAGTCAACTGGCATGATTCCATTAATACATTTTTAAAAAATTCTGATGATGGATAAAAAGGGTTGCAATCAACTAGTCATTGTCAAATTATTCTGAGGAACGTTATGTTACGAACCTAGTTAGTTAACTGGTATGGTTCCATTAACACATTTTTTAAATATCCTGATGAAGGATAAAAAAAGTTGTCAATCAACTGACTGCTATCAAACTATTCTGAGAGAAATTACATCATAAGTTTATCCAGTAACCGGCATGACTCCATCGATGTATTTTAAAAATAAATCCTCAATCATGATTACATGTGAAAATAAATTTATTTGACAATAGACAAAGCATATTTTTTGAAATCAAAAGCAGCAAACACCAATGTGGTACCGAAGGGGCATTGTAGGGGTGGTAATACCTTTCTTACACGTAACCAACCCTCGAATCCATTTTTCTATAATGTAGACCATACTATTCGGTATCCGACTTCACCATTTCAATCTAAGTCGGTGGCAACTCTATTTTTTTTTATCATTTTCCAAAACCTACCACCAAAATCCATTAATTTGTTTTTATCACTCGAGATTATCGCTCTGCGTCGCATGTCGACAGATTAGCGACTCCACTGGGGAATCATTTAAAGGGTTAGGCCACATGGGTTGGTGTTTGTTGCATTTTGTTTTCTATTTTTGTGCTTTAGTTAATTGTCTAGTCTATTTGTCTTCAGGGCTTTTGACTTTGCATCTCGGATTGTGTTTTGGGATTTTTAATATTTGAATTTTGGATTTGCACTCTTAAATTATGTTGGATCATGTTGAAAGATTAAATTGGAATAATTTACTTTTCCACAATATTATTTACTATATTTGTGGAGTGGTGGTTGGATGATTATTTTGCAGGTTGTGAGTGAATGAGTGGATGGGTTATTCCCTACACACACATACACCTACACCACATTGCACCTTAGAAAAGGGGAGGTCTTGACCCTTAGCTCTATACCTGAACTTTTAGAAACTTTTAGCCTTGCGAGGGCATAAAGTAAGGTTGTCCTTTATGAGACTCTTGGCTTCTGTGTAGGCACCTGAATACCCTCACTCAAGTTGACCCTTTGAGGCCATTTGGAAGCCTAATGTTAGGAGTCTAGAACCTACCACATTGCACATTGATAGTGAACTTAGAGCTGTCCTGTGAAGAAAGTTTGACCTAAACCTTTAGATGTGGAAATGAGCCTAGGATTCACCATGACTTAGGCACAATGGTGAAATCTTATCTGTTCACTCGCTTGCAATTACATACATTATTCCATCCACCATGATTGCATGCACTCTCAATTTTAGATTCTGTACAGGGAAAGTATCTTTCGTGAGGCCTTTGGACTATGTGCAGGTACTTGAATGACCCCTGGCATAATATCATGTGAAAGTAACCATATCTTCATGACATTATTTTATCATCATAATATCAATGTAAGCCAGTTATATTTTGCATATCAACATTACATTTGCATGCTAGACATTTAGTTACTTATTTACATTTAATACAGATAAGAAATTACGGCTCCAATTACACAATCTCAATCTAAACAAATGGGGGAACCAAGTGGAGAAAAATAGTTGAAGGATTGCAAGTTGAAGTTGATAATCTCAAGGCCTAATTGGCCAAGCTAACGAGTTGCTTCAAGCAAAGGTTTTAGTTGAAGCAGAGGCTTCAACATTTAACCATCAAGATCCACAATCCCACGATCAACAAAAACCAAATAATCAAAATCAACTTAGTTATCAAGAGGCCCAACACCTGCAATATTCCCCGGAGCTCAGATTACAAAGTCAGCAGGGGCTTCTACCCCATAGTCAGGAGGGTTAAAAATCACTAAATCTACAAGGGTCTCCACTGCAATGTCAATCAAACTTCATGCCTTAGCCCATGCAGGGTCTTTACCCGCATCATCACCAAGGACCACACCCTCAATATACTCAAGGGAAGCAACCTTAAAGACCACATCCAAATTATCCTAGCGTTACATCAGAAACTGATACCGAACCTAACCTCAATGACCCCGTAGAGTAAGGAAAGCTAAAGAAGAGTGCTAAAGAAGCCCAAATCCAAGAAAAATATGAGACTAGAGACTAGAATGAATAGATGGGAAGGGTTCGAGGAAGACATGATAGATGTGCATAACATGGGATTGGTGAAAGATGTGGTCATTCCTCCTAAGTTTATAATCCCAGAGTTTGTCAAGTATAATGGGACTACCTATCCTAAAACTCATTCGATCATGTATTGTCATAAGATGGTAGCATATAATGATGATGATAAACTAATGATGCATGTTTTCCAAGACAGCTTAATGATGGAGATGCAAAATGGTATACTAACCTAGACTGTAATTCTGTTCGTTCATGGCAAGATTTAACCGAGGCATTCCTAAGGCAATATAAGTTTAATCGAGTCATGGTCCCAGACAGGATCTACATTCAAAAAATGACTAAAATAGATAATGAGTCATTTAAGGAATATACCCAGCGTTGGAGGAATGTGGCTATCAGGGTGCAACCGCTTTTGTCAAAAAAAGAAATGCGTTCAATATTTGTGAAGACATTGAGTTATCCTTTTTATGGGAAGAAGGTGGGGTCTGACAATGCTAGCTTCCCTGATTTAGTGATCATTAGAGAAAACATAGAAATGGGAAATTAGGAAGGAAAGATGGCAAGATCTTCATATCCCAAGAAGATTCCACCTCATGGTAAAAAAAGGGAAGAAACCTACGCTATAGATGCTCAAACAAATTGGAAAGGAAAAGGTAAATTCAGCAAGAGTCAGCGGGCTTACTATTCGTCTCAGGCTACATTTGTTCCTGTGATGGTAGTGACCCAAGCCCCTCTAGTTAATTTAACATCTCCACAATATCAATCACATCTCATACAGCACATCCTCAACAACAAGTCACATATCAGTTGTTGCCACAACATCCATCCATATTTTATCAACCCAGGCCTCAGTTGCAACATAACATCTATCAACAAGGAGCTTAGTTTCAATCAGAACAGAATAGGCATAATAATAAAAAGCGTCAGGGTTTTAACCTCCTATGTCCTACTCATAATTGTTGCCACAATTGTTGCAAAATAAATTGGTCTCAATTTGCTCACTTCCTCCTCTGCAACCTCCTTACCCTTCATGGTACAATGACAAGCTCACCTGTGAATACCATGCTGGAGCAAAAGGACACTCCATTGATAACTACACTGCATTAAAAAGAAAGGTTCAAGATCTCATTGATGCCAAGTGGTTGAATTTTGACCCAATTACCATGGGACTTGATGTGGATGAAAATCCTTTACCTAACCATGGTAGGTCAAGTTTAAACATGGTTGCTGATGAAGCAAATATTGCTTTAAGGAAGCAAGTATCCCAAATTTAAACCCCTTTGAGTCATATCTTCTGGACATTGATAGAACATGGTATTGAGGAATGTCAAGCTTTTCAAAATATGCTTCAAGGGCTGAAAAATAAAGGTATACTGCAAGTTAGGACAAATTTGAAAGATGTGAATGCTATTCATTCCTATCCTTTCAATAAACACTGGGGCAAGCTAAGACCCAGGATACAATGAAGCCAAAAGGGATATTTAGGAGTGCTTTGATCCTTACTAACATGGATGGTGATGAGATACCAAATCCTATATTCTTGAAGGGTGACATGTGATTGGTCAAGAATTAAGGGCTAGAAAATTCAGTGTAGTAAGGTTCAGTCTTTTAGCTTAAAAAAAAAGGGGGGGTATTTTAATATCAAACTATTTGTCACTTGCTTATCAAAACCCTTTAAGGGATGTAAATTTTCAATTTAAGTCATCAATACAATGACATTTCTCCTATACTCATGTGCATGATATTGTTGAGATATGACAAACAGGAGAATCAAGGGTGCTTCTAAATTATGTGTTCCTTTAAAGTTGAAGTTTTTAGGAAAGAAGCTCTCTTGAACATGAAATGTTGCAAGGATGTATGTTGAGCCTAAAAGATCAGAGGACATAAGGGATAACTCCCAATTTGGCTTGGAACCCTTATGAGTTTATGATTGAGATTGTGAACTTGAAGTTACTTGAATCTCTTTTATTTATTTACTTATTTTTTTTTTTGCACTGACATTTTAGATATGCATTCCTGAGGGTTGATCATAGTCATACCATCATACATGTAGGATTATGCATGTTTTGTCCCTCAGAATTTTTGATTTTCAGCGCAATGGGTAACATGAGGCCCATATGCATTTTTGGGTAACTTAAGGGCCAATCGTGAAGGCACCCAATTGCTTTTTCTTGATGCTTTACTATTCATGCCCAAATACAGCTGGTGGCCCTACTTGTCGACTCCTTATGAATAAATACAGGGAAGTTTCAATTTGAATGCTGAAAGAAAAAGACTCTAAAGACTTTGGAAGAGCATTATTCGAGTGTCCTAACTCATCACTAACTAGAGAGCAAAAGTATGGAAGAGGGCCTTGCAACACTTAGAATCAGGTTCCCTTCTCTTCCTCAGGATGTGCTTAGAAAGATTTACAGATGTCGACTTGAGAGAATAAAGGTACTCACGCGTCTAGGCCTTCCTTAAGATGTGCGTTGGATCATTGAAGCTAAGGTACATTTAGTAGGTGAGTTTCAAGATTCACTTGTTAGACATCTACCAGGAATAGAAAAAAGCTCTTATGCCAAGAAAAGAAGAGCTAAAAGGATGGAAGTTTGCCATAAGTGTGCAAGGTGGACTTGTAATTCGCACTACAAGGGTAAAGGAATGATGTCCCTAGATCGAGAAGACAAAATTCAATTCATAAAGAATGGACTGAGTAAAGAGTCACTGGATAATATCCTTCAGACTCTTGAGATGCATCCTAGTGGACATGTTCATGGTGCTCTTCTTACTTTAGCAGACATATTTCATAAAGAAAAGAAGCGCTATTGTCTAGGGAATCTGACATTAAACGACCCTATTTGTCAATTTATGAGGAAACTATATGGAAAGCAGATCCTTGGTTCATCAATGGCATTGGATGCAGAACTAGAGGAAGAGATGAGCTAAGACTACTGTATATTAATCATGCAATGCATTATCAGTACAGTTGTTTATTTTTCAATAACTTTATGATTTTCTTTCTCTGAAAATTATTGTTGCATACATGGAGGCTATTATACTTTTTCTTTTTATCTTTCTTTCTTTTATGCCATGGAGGTTTGCTTCAAGAGTATAAAGTGAGACATGTAAAAGGGAATGCAAGGGTATAGGAATAGTGTCCCTAAATCAAGAAGACAAAACTCAATTCATAAAGGATGGACTAAGTAAAGAGTTATTGGATGATATCCTTCAGACTCTTGAGATGCATCCTAGTAGGTATGTTCATAGTGCTTTTCTTGCTTTAGCGAGCATATTCCACAAAGAAAAGGAGCGTTATCATCTGGGGAATCTGATGTTAAACAACACTATTTGCAAGAAAATTGGATGGAAAGCAGATCTTTGGTTCATAAATGACATTTAGTTTGTTAATGGATGTCAAACTAGTGGAAGAGATGAACCAAAATCACTGTATATTAATTTTGTAAAACACTTATTTTTGCCTATTAATTGTTAGTGGACCTATCATTTTCACTATTTACTTTTTGACTTGGCGTGCATTTTGCAGCTCTCCTTCTCTTGAAGTCACTGTTGTCACTGGTACATCTGTCATACTCTGCTATTTACTTTTTTGACTCTGCATGCGATAACATCAGTGTAATTGTCCTTTCTTCTTGTTAAAGGCTGGTACATCTGTCATACTCCACTATTTACTTTTTGACTCTGCATGTGATAACATTAGTATAATTGTCCTTTCTTCTTGTTAAATGCTGGTACATCTGTCATATTCCACTATTTACTTTTCGACTATGCATGCAATAATATCAGTGTAATTGTCTTTTCCTCTTGTTAATTGCTGGTTCACCTTCATCATCGCTATTTTCCTTTTTGACTTTACGTGTGAAGCTTTAAGAAGGTTAGCATTACTGTCTTTCCGATGTTAGTGGCTTTTATGACTTTCTTTCTCTTGGAATTATTATTGTATATACAGGCATGTCTTTTCTGCTTAACTTTCCTGCACATTATTGTTATCTGAAGTTATTGCATCTAACTGTCCTTCTCTCAAAATTTGAACCTCCTTGATGGTGATTTGATTGCATGATTTCTTTGTCACTCATCATCGCCTACAAATATGTTTTCACATTTGCCAATTTATGCATGGCTGGAGCAGAAAAAGGGAAAGAAGTAGTGTCATCATATAGACTCAAATCCATTTATGTCCTAGGCAGTTCCAACTTAGGGAAAGAGTATGAATTTATCAATATAGCCACTAAACTTAGTAAGGCATTAGCTATCAGAGGAATCAATGTGGTATATGGTGGAGGAATTCATGGATTAAGAGGATGTGTAGCTACATTTGTAATTATGGGGGGAAGTCATGTCTTAAGTGCCCTTGCAAAAGAGATGGCCGACAAGACTATTTACACCTTTGGTACTGAGTTAAAGGTTTCGGGCATGCATGAACATTCCAGACACATGCTTTCCAATGCTGAAGCCTTTATCGCATTACCTGGTGGTCTGGAAACTTTAGAAGGAATTTCCAATGTGGCATTTTGGAATAAATTAAACTCTCATAAAAATCCATTAGGATTGTTAAATATTAATGGTTTTTATGATGGTTTACTAGCTTTTTTAGATTATGCTGTGGAATAATGCTTCATACCCTTTGAGGCTCGTCATACCATAATAATAGGTTCAAACATTGATCAGTTAATTGATCGATTGCAAGTCTATGCATCTCAACCTGACCCATTGGTGAAACAAGTGGACAGATAACCTCCCGATGGCAGTAGGAAGCATAAACTAGATACTATCCTTTAGTTATGACTTGTCGTGCTCTTTTAGTTATTTTGTGTATATTTGTTAAATTACCATGTTAATAGAAAGCACTGGAATGATGTACAAGTCTAAGAAGGATGGTTTGAGTAAAGGAGTTTTTATCAAAGACATAGTGTGTAAAGGATGATAGAGTAAAGAGTTATTCTTAACTCTTGATACACATCCCATACCTAGCTCATTAGAAGCATCATATGCATATCTTGTGTTCCAAAAAAAAAGAAAGAAAAAAAGAAAACAATGTTGCCTTTCTTTTTGTACACACCCTTCATGTAGTTTCATGGCAGATTAAAGAGTTATTCTTAACTCTTGATACACATCCCATTCATTAGGACCATCATATACATCTTTTGCATTCTAAACAATGTTGCCTTTTCCTTTGTGCACATCTTTAAGGTAGTTTCATGGCAGAGTAAAGAGTTACTCTTAACTCTTGATACACATCTTATCCATAACTCATTAGGAGCATCATATGCATCTCTTGCGTCCTAATAAAAAAAGAAAAAAAGAAAAATAAAAAATAAAAAAATGTTGCCTTTCCTTTCGTATATGTCTCTCATGTAGTCTCATGGTATAGTAAAGAGTTATTCTTAACTCTTGATGTACACCTCATGCATAACTCATTAGAAGCATCATATGCATTCTCATGTGTTCTAAAAGAAAAAGAAGGTTGCCTTTCCTTTTGTGCAAATCTTTTACATAGTCCTGTGGCATCTGTTAATGGCTTTGCCTAAAGGTTTGACAATGACTGTATGTGGGTGCCTTTTTGAATTTAATAAAATATTTTGTATGATGAATGTATTGTATGTCATTTCTTTTCTTCGCCTTTTATATTAGTTCATAGTCTAATATTGTGAGTGATTGATAAATGGTAGACATTCAAGCAAGAGGTACCATTACTATAATAAACCAACACTGGGGGCGATCCGGGTTATGATATCTTTTCATGTTTTGATGCCTGAGAGCAATAAATCGTTGATCCAATATCTTAATTTCAAGTCTATTTTGCCAATGATAAAACTGGCTTGTCTGATAACATGCTCAATTCTCTTGGATGACAGAATATCCTAGATCATGAACAATGGTGAGGAAGTTATGTCTCATAAGAATGCTGTAAGAAAACATGTATCCTAGAACTTGTTTGATTGCCCTTTGAAATAATTTGTTGGACACCGTATTAGCTATGGAAGTGATCTAGGCTGTCTTTGGACTGTTTGGGCCTTTCAAGCTGACCTTAAGGTAAAATATCCATAGTCACCTATTTGGGCCTTAAAGGGTGGCAAGACCACCATCAAATTTTCTATTTCTGACTCTCATTTACCTTGACCTCTTAACCTAAAACAAAAAAACCATGATTCTTACCCTAAAGGAGAGTCAAAGTAGCATTAGAGCTATCAATCGAGAGAGACTCTATAACAAATAACTCGAGAATCCTTTTTCCATTCAGCCGAAGCCTCAATCATGAAAAGGCAAGAATAAAAAGGAATCTTGAGAAATCAAAAAAGGAGCACGGGAAACTAAAAAGGAAAAGTAGTAAGCCCGAAAATAAAAGAAAATGAAAAAGGGGCAGATCAAGAGAGTTTCTCCATATTCCAAATAGATTCCTACATTGTTTAAAATGAAAGAGGAAATACAAGGCTTTGTATGCCCTATCTTGTGCTCTCCTCCTTTCCGTTTCTTTCCAAGTCATTACCTAAGCCTCACATTATAAGGTAAATGAAGTCCTAGTGATCTCGGCTAATGTGGTGAAATAACAAAATGCAGAGAGGGACATGAAAACAAGCTTATGGGATACTTGTGAGTGTAAACACTTGAGTACGAACTCTTGTCAAGGAGGTAAATACTCATGTGAGAAACAAACATCTAAGAGTGGTTTAATTAAAGAGTTGCTCAACAAAGGAATCTTGATTCTAGAGAATTAAGTAGTTTTGATCTATTATATGCATTCCTGCGAGGCATGCTTCCAAAATAGGAAGAAATGATGAATTAAGAAATTTTTTTCTTAACATTTATTTGCTCGAAGGTATTCAAAGCAAATTAGGGGCAATGACTGGGGAGTGAACCTGAAATTTGAAAATACTCAAAAGTACAAACCGGTGGTAGTTGAAAGGAGAGCAAACCCAAAGTAAAATGAACCTTCCTTTGTTTAAAGACTACCAAATTTGAATTGGGGTAAGAATTAAGAGATTGACCCCAAATCCAAAATATCCCTAAAATAGCAGAGAGAGTGAGGATGAGGGGATATAGAAAAGGCTTCTTAAAAGAGAAAAAGAGACTTGAGTTTATCAAAGAGTCAGGAAGAGTTACCAAATACTAATATCAAAAGATATCACTTCTACGGAGTCTGACATTCCAATTCACTCATAATTTTCTTAAAAAAAAACACACAAACACACAGCACTCATCATTTGCATTGTGGTTTTGGCATCTGAATTAATTTTGCATGTCAAGCATATTCTCATCTTGACCATGTCATTTTAGGTCAAGCTCTTATGTGTAAAGAATTTTTGCATGTCAAATATGTCAAGCATGCCATTTCAGGTTAAGCCTTTTATATCAAGCATGTCATTTAAGCATTTCACTTGACAAATTTTTTTTTTTTCATGTTCAAGTATTTCATGACAAGCATGTCAAGCATGCCATTCAAGGTCAAGCCTTTCATATATCATGTACGTTGCTTTAGGTCAAGCTTTTCAAATATTAAGCATGTTTGCACATCAAGTATGCAATTTTAGGTCAAGCCTTTTGCATGCCAAACAAGTTTGCATGTCAAGCATGCCATTTTCAAGATAAACCTTTTGTGTGCTAAGCACATTCACATTTCAAACAATGTTATTTTGTTTCAAATCTTTGGATGGGTTACCTCAAGTTTCTTTTCTTTAAATCTTAAGACGGGTTGCCTCAGGTCATTTCAAATCCTAAGTTGCTCTTAGGTATCCTCACTGAGTGAATTAAAACCCTTCAAATCTTGGAATGTGGTTTTGCCAGGATATTGCAACTTAGAATGTGGTTTTTCCAAGTTCTTTTATTTAAATCCTGAGACGGTTACCTCAGGTTATTTTATTTCAAATCTTGGGATGGGTTACCCCAAGTTTCTTTTCTTTAAATCCTGAGATGGGTTACCTTAGGTCATTTCAAATCCTAAGTCGCTCTTAGGTATCCTCATTGGGTGGATGATAACCCTTTAAATCATGGAACGGGTTTCTCCAGGTAATTGTGTTTTATTTCAAAACTTGGGACAGGTTACCCCAAGTTCCTTTCTTTTTATCCTGAGACGGGTTACCTTAGGTTATTTTGTTTTAAATCCTAAGTTGTTCTTAGGTATTCCCACTGGGTGGATGATAACCCTTCAAATTCTAAGTCGCTCGTAGGTTTCCTCATTGGGTAAATGATAACCTTTTAAATCCTGAAATGGGTTTCTCTAGCTAATTGTCTTTTATTTCAAAATTTGGGACGGGTTACCCCAAGTTCCTTTCTTTTTATCCTGAGATAGGTTACCTCAGATTATTTTGTTTTAAATCCTAAGTTGCTCTTAGGTATCCCCACTTGGGGGATGATAACCCTTCAAATCCTAAGTCGCTCTTAGGTATCCTCATTGGGTGGATGATAACCCTTTAAATCCTGGAATGGGTTTCTCTAGGTAATTGTCTTTTATTTCAAAACTTTGGATGGGTTACCCCAAGTTCTTTTCTTTTAATCCTAAGACAAGTTACCTCAGGTTATTTTGTTTTAAATCCTAAGTCACTCTTAGGTATCCTCACTGGGTGGATGATAACCCTTTAAATCCTAAGTCGCTCTTGGGTATCCTCATTGGGTGGATGATAACCCTTTAAAGCTAGAGTCAAGCTTCAGACGATAACCCTTTAAAGCTAGAGTCAACTTCGGATGATAACCCTTTAAAGCTAGAGTCCAACTTCATTTGATAACCCTTTAAAGCCAGAGTCAGGCTTTATTTGACTCAACATTTTATCAATTAGAGCTAGGGTCGGGCTTCATTTGACTTAACATTTTATCAATTAAAGCCAGAGTCGAGCTTTGTTTGACTTAAAGCCAGGGTCGGGCTTTGTTTGACTCAATATTTTATCATCAAAGACAGAGTTGAGATTCATTTGACTCAACATTTTATCAATCAAATTAGAGTCAGGCTCCGTTTGACTCAAAGCTGAGGTCGGGCTTTGTTTAACTCAATATTTTATCATCAAAGTCAGAGTTGGGCTTCGTTTGACTCAACATGTTATCAATCAAGCCTGAGTCAAGCTTTATTTGACTCAATATTTTATCATCAAAGCCAGAGTCAGGCTTCATTTGATTCAACATTTTATTAATCAAGCCAAAGTCGGGCTTCATTTGACACAATATTTTATCATCAAATTCGGAGTTGAGCTTCATTTGACTCAACCTTTTCAACCTTTTATCATTACTGCTAGAGTCAGGTTTCATTTGACTTAACCTTTTATCAATCAAGCTAGAGTCAGACTTCATTTGACTCAACCTTTTTTCAATCAAGCTAGAGTTGGGCTTTGTTTGACTCAACCTTTTATTAATCAAGCTAGAGTTGGGCTTCATTTGACTCAACCTTTTTTCATCAAAGCCAGAGTCAGGCTTTATTTGACTTAACATTTTATCAATTAAAGCAGGAGTCGGGCTTCGTTTGACTCAAATCCAGGTCGGGCTTTATTTGACTCATCCTTTTTATTATCAAAGCTGAAGTCGGGTTTCGTTTGACTCAACCTTTTATTATCAAGTTGGAGTCAGGTTTTATTTGACTCAACCTTTTATCATCAAAGCCAGAGTCAAGCTTCATTTGACTCAACCTATTTTCAATTAAGTCAGAGTTGGGCTTTGTTTGACTCATCCTTTTATCATCAAAGCCGGAGTCGGGTTTCATCTGACTCAACCTTTTATCATCAAAGTTGCAGTCAAGCTTTGTTTGACTCAACCCCTCTAGACTTGGGTGAGCAAGGAAATCCCAAGTCATTATTAGATAGATTCACAACCCCCAAGCATAGGGTGGAGTGAATTGTCGCCCAAAATAGTGTCTTTCAACCTCTGCTCATCTCTTAATACTTAGAAGACAAGCAGAGGGGGCAATCTGTAGACACCTAATTTTGTCCGGACCTTGAAATAGGCCCATGCATAATAGTAATAAAAATAATAATAGAAAAAAGTAATGACAAAATTAATTAAAAAAATAAAAAATAAAAAATAAATAAAATATTAATTAATTGAAAAAAAATAACTAAAGTTTTGGGAAGGTGGGCACCGGCGACGTGACTCTATGATTTAGAACTATATGTTGACAATGGTAGGCAACTTTGCACAATTTGACATGGCCTTTCTTAGATTGTTTCGGTGGGTGAAATGGTAGGATCTAAGTGGCTTCAGTGGCAAATGAAATGGTGGGTCAATTTCTAGCAACTGGTCATCTCCAAGTACCCCTTTTCTGCAAAGAGAGATAGGCCAAGTAAGAAAAGAAAAAGACATCAGCATATAATGGAGTCACGGGAGGTAGCTTGGATGAAATCATTCATTACTTACTCTCAGATTCTTCTTAATGAAGGGAAGCTGATGAAGGTCATGGGAGGCATTTCAGCCCAAATGATTCACTGATGCTTAGACACTTCCTATTGGAAGGAAGGTGGCAGCTGTGAATATAAATAGAAGGCCAAAGGAAGTGTTAAAAAACACAGAGACGGATTGAGAGAAAGCACACTAGGAATAGTGAAAAAACATAGAGAAACAGTGAAGAGTAAGGAAAGGAAAGGAACAGAGAGGGTGGCAAAGAAAGTCAAGGTAACAAAGCTCTGCTTCTCATTTGGTCTAGCAAACTTCTTACAACCAAGAGCAAGTGACCTGCACACATGAGCCAAGGGGTCCAAGCCGAGTATAGAAAGAATGCTTGCAACCATAAAGTGTGGTGAGGAGAACCAGAGCGGCGACAACTGCCATTTAGGTATACACTTCTCTGTTTCTTTTGTCCAGTTAAAATTTTACTTACTCTTTGCTTAGAATGATATTACTGCATGGTTAAGGATTGCAGAATGTTGGTTAAAGTGTTTGGAGCTTAGAATGTGGAGAAAGTAAATCAAAACAAGTGCTGCATGATGGATGGGTGACCACGCTTTTCTCCCATGCTGGCCAACATCCCTTCTTAGCATGGCGATGGCGCAAACTGCCACCTAGTACCCACTTGCGGTGATGGAAGCTGCCGTAAGTTGGGGTGGCTCCAGTATGACCCAGAGCCATGATGGCATAAAGCCATCCACACCTCGTGTGTCCTCCCTGCATTTACGTGCAGGTGGGATAATGAAGAAGGGTGCACCACATCCTTCATGGCGTGTGGTGCACCCAATAATTTTTTTTTAAAAATAATTCAAAAATAGAAAAATATTTTAGAAAATAAAATGAAATATACAATTGAAATAAGCATTTTTTAAGAAAATTTTTTATACTAGTTTCCAAAATTTTGGATAAAGAATGTAAAGTTTAACTGTATTATTTCTATCATTTTATTTCGTTTCAAAAAAATGTAAAAAAAAAAAATTGACTTTGTAAAAAATTATGTTGATTAGGTCATTTAGTCTAGTAAATTCAGTATTATTTTTCAAAAATATTAAAAGTCGAACAAAGGAAGTATCATAAAATTTACAGTATAACCTTTTAAATAGATTATAAATGAATTTAAAAAAAAAAACAAAAGAGCATACGTAAAGAGTTTCATCATGGCATGGGCCGAAGCCCATGCCGTGGCAAACTTTTTTTTTAATGAGCAATAATATAATAAAAAAATATAAAAATATAAAAATATAAAAAAAACTAAAAATAATACAAAGAATTTTAGAGTTATAATTTCACTAAAAAATGATACAAATAATTCTAGGGAGATTATTCACATTTTAAATTGTCCCTAAATTTCAAATCCTTGATTTTCCTGATGATGGATAAAAAAGGTTACCAATCAACTGACTGCTGTCAAACTATCCTGAGGGATGTTATATTACGAACCTAGTTTGTTAACTAGCATGGTTCCATTAATATATTTTTTAAAAATACTAACAATGGATAAAAAGGGTTGTCAGTCAACTGGCTGCTATCAAATTATCCTGAGGGACATTATGTTACGAACCTAGTTAGTTAACTAGCATGGTTCCATTAACACATTTTTTAAATATTCTAATGACAGATAAAAATAGTTGTCAATTAACTGACTGCTATCAAACTATCCTGAGGAAAATTACATCATAAGTTTAGCCAGTCAAATGGCATGACTCCATTGATGTATTTAATAAATAAATCCTAAATCATGATTACATGTGAAAATAAATTTATTTGATAGTAGACAAAGCATATTTTTTGAAATCAAAAGTAGCAAACACCAACGTGGTACCAAAGGGGCGTTGTAGGGGTGCTAATACCTTTCCTACATGTAACCAACCCCTGAATCCATTTTTCTGTAAGTAGACCATACTATTCAGTGTCCATCTTCACCATTTCAATCTAAGTCGGTGGTGCTCCATTTTTTTTATCATTTTCCAAAACCCCACCACCAAAATCCATTAATTTTTTTTATCACTCGAGATCGTCGTTCCGTGTTGTGTGTCGACAAAGTCTACCAAAGGCAATTTTATGAAGGAGATTTGGTGTTACAAAGGATCTTGCTTGTCATGAAGGACAACTATGGCAAATGGTCCCCAAACTATGAAGGACCTTATGTAGTAAAAAAGGCATTTTCTGGAGAGGCATTAATCCTTGTAGACATGGATGGTGATGAGCTCCGAAATCTGATAAATGCAGATGTTATCAAGAAGTATTATGCATGATGGACTAAGAGTTTAGACTTGTGATTAGGCATAGTTGTATCTAGTATTATCTTCAAAATTACCCAATGACCCTTACTAAAACTCCCTTTTCACTCATACTGTGCCTTGTACTTTGTCCTTTGTTTACCAGAACCCCAAAAAGGGATGTAAGACCTGGATTTTTATTAATAAAAGCTTACCTTCTTTCATTTATCCTAATTATTTGTATCTTTCTTGCATTTTGTTATAAACATGTATTTGAAACATGATAAACAGGTAAAAATCAAATATGTAGTGTTGGAGAATTACATATTTTAAATTCTAACAACATGAAGGAAAAGCTGTGGATTGATCTAGTTGCTTGAGATTAAGTTTCTTTGGCAAAGAACTCCTCAAGATGATAATGACAAGACTCCACAAAGAAGAAAAACAAACAATAAAGTGCCTTGCCCATAGAGCAAATACTTGAAAGATGCTACATGTTCCGAATGCTATTCTTCCCATGAGTTCATGATTGGGAAAGCAAGTTGGAGCTGTGAAAACCCTTAATTAATAAAATAATGAAACATAAAATCATTGAGTAGCATGAACATGCATTTGCATCCCTATATGAAGATAAGTCTAACTTAGAATGTTTTTCTCAAAATTTCTTTAGGTAAATCATCCTAGAATGGCTTACTCTAGGTTATCAACTTTTCTTAGAGTAGGTTTCTGCAAGTTTATCTTGGAATGGATTTCTCTAGATTACTAACCTTCTTTCAACTTGGAATGGTTTCTCCAAGTTCTTTACTTCATCATATCCCTGAGGGTGGATTTAGTACCCTTCAATATCTCCAAGAGTGGATTTAGTACCCTTCAATATCCCTGAGAGTGAATTTAATACCCTTCATATCTCTGAGGGTGGATTTAGTACCCTTCATATCCCTGATGGAGGATCAAGTAAGGGTGGATTAAGTACCCTTCACATCCCTGACGGTAGATTTAGTACCCTTCATATCCTCAAGGGTGGATTTAGTACCCTTTAATATTCCTAAGAGTGGATCTACTACCCTTTACATCCTCGAGGGTACAAGTAGTACCCTTCAATATCCTTGGGGGTGGATCTAGTATCCATTATATCTCCAAGGGTGGATTCAGTACCCTTCTTCATATCCCTAAGGGTGGATTTAGTATTCTTCAATATTTTCGAGGGTAGATCTAGTACCCTTTATATTCCCAAGGGTGGATTTAGTACCCTTCGTTGTCCCTAGACAAAATAGTATCTCTCAATCTTTACCCATCTTCTAGTCCCTAAAAGATGAGCAAAGGGGGACAATATGTAGAAACACAATTTTGTCCAGTCCACTTTTTAAAACCCAAAACCAAAATTAAACCCAATCTTTAAGAGAACAAGCCCAAACCAAAATTCCAAATCCAAGAATAACCAAAAATCAGAAAAATGAAGATAAATCCAAAAAATAAAAGATAAAATAAAACAAATTCAAGAATAATATAAAAGATAAAACTAAGATGATAAAGGTAATAGAAAAAATAAAATAAGATGATACATGATGAAAATCTAAGAGATAAATAAAAATGTTAGATAAATAAAAATTAAAAGATAAAAGATAAAAGTTAAGATAAAACTAGGAAACAAGAATTAAACTAAAGAATAAACTCTAAATTCAGTAATTATAAAACCCACTCATGCACAATGAGGGGGGACATATAGAAGCAAGAGACTTTTTAGAAAAATTCCTATTGGAAGATACTCAGCTTAAGCCGAGTAAAGACAAAGAGGGGGATGAAAAAAAAGAAACTTGAGCCTACAAAACAAATTTCGGAACCAAAAACCTGTAGTTGAATCACCTTCTTTTTCTTGGCACTCCAAAGAGTCCCATCACAGTCACTTGCTCCAAAAAATCCATAGAGCCCTGACGTTGAGGACTGAGGCATTCTAACTAGTCTTCGAAACACTTGAATCACATCAGCATTGACCCCTTGTTCAAAGACTCAGATGTTGCCATGCAGAGAAGCTGCTGCTAGTCAATTCTACCTCACCATTGTCGTTGCCTCTGTTGCAGTGCTCCCAGCTCACCTAGCTACTGTCTATGTTTCGTGTTCACATCTGAATGGCTCAGGAGGAGATCATACTACACTGTCAGCTCCTTTGGAAGAGTTCGTTCTCACCTTTGCTCTGTCCCATCTCTAACATCCATCACAACACCAAAACTTGTGCACTGTTGCAAACCCAATTCTTGCCGTTAGTCTTGACACTGCCTTCGAACTATCCCAAAAGGTTTCTTGCCATTCTATTATAGGATCTTGGCTTTCCTTCGCATCTTTTCACTGAGAGACACGACAAATACTAGCAGAAGACTCACTTACGAGAGGTATGTCATGCAGTTTTTGTAGTACAATACTAGGGTCTTTATTGTGTTTATTGTTATGATATTATTTGGGAGTCTATTTTTAGGATGGTATGTTGAAAATGTAGTAAAGAAAGGTGATATGGATTTTGATCTAAAAAATATAGTTAAGCTCTACACTTTTTGTTCTAGGAGAATTTTGTATTTTTGAGAAAAAAATAAGAAAAATAAGTTATGTTCTTTTTAGGTAAAAATAAGTTAGGAATCAATAATTCCCATAGGTGGTGCAAGCATTTCTTCCTTGCTTCTCATTCTAAAATTATTTTAAAACCCCAGCTTGGAATAGAAAAGGGATTCTTTTAAAATATTTTCAAAAACCTAACCTGAAATAGAAAGGGGTTTTTCTAAAATTTATTTCAAAACCCTAGCTTAGAATAGAAAGGGAATTTTTGTAAATTATTTTTAAAACCCTAGATTAGAATAGGAAAGGATTTTTCTCAAATTTGATTTTATTTAAAAATCCTAATCCAAAATGGGCAGAAAAAGATACCATTTGTGTGAAGGTAGAATAACACCTCTAGGTTTAAGCCAGTGCTCTCTGGAAGTAATAACACTTCCAAGCATGCTCTACAAAGTAAAGTAGATCTTCAAACCAACATACATTTGAAAAGAAGTGGGTCCTAAAAGTTCGGAAATGAAAGGACATGCTGACATTTAAGAGTCTTTCACATAGTCAGACTCATGTTAGAACCAAATACTGACACATTTACATAGTCAAACTCATGTTAGAACCAAGGACTGACACATGCCACCCCCATCTCACATTTATATTGAGAAGCATATTTAATTATAAGAATCTATTCCAACATGGTGCCCCTTCCCCTATATCTCACAGCTTCTAAAGTGTCCCCTAAAACATGTAAAAATATATATGATGTTATCACAAGAGAGAGAAATGGAAGACATGTATTGCAAGTTACAAATATCTTAACTTCAAAAGTTATGAAAACAAAGTATTCTGAGCTTCTTCTAAAACCAAAAACTAACAAAATTAACTTTTCCTTAACAGTGACTAGTGATTGATTCTTGAATAGTCACTTTCACAATTCTCATGATAGAAGAAATTTCACAAGATATTCCAAATAGCAATAAGAATGAAGAAAAAGTCACAAGAATAAGTAGCAGAAGTTTTCAAACACCATCACCTTCAATCTACATAAAAAGAAATAGAACATAATCAAGTAAAGAAGAGACCACATGACATAGAACACTAGGTCAACAAGGCACTCAATAGTTTGACATCTCTAAATAATTCAATAATTATTCATATTGTCCTTTAAGTTGTAAAATATGGGCTATTCATAGACATCCAAAAGAAACAACCAAATAGGCGACAAACTAGAACAAGATAATCTTATCTAAACTTAGGATAAAATCTTCAATTGGAAAAATCAAAATTCCTAAATTAAAAACCCTACTTTTGCCAAATAAATAACTAAAACTGTCAGTATTGTTCATCAGTCCAACATAAAAGCATTAATGAGTTCCATTTTGCTAACCTACTGTCATATTAAAATGATGAATTGCATTCTTGTTAATCTTGCTTAACCCCAAAAGAGAAGAAAATGACTAGAATTTGTTAATCTTGTTCAGCCACAAAAGACTACACCTCTGTTAGAAAAGCATATATTTAATTAAAAAGAAAAAGATACCATTACATGTGAGGGTAGAATAAGACCTTTAGATTTAAGCCAATGATCTCTAGCAGTAATAACACTTCCAAGCATGCTCTACAAAGTATAGCAAATCTTCAAACCAATATACATTTGAAAAGAAGTGGGTCCACTATAAAACTAGGAAACTAAAGGACAAACTAACATCTAACAATCTTTTACACAGTCAGACTCATATTAGGACCAATGGGTCATACACGCCCACCATCCCACATCTATGTTGGGAAGCTTCTTTAACTATAAGAATCTATTCCAACATGGTGCCCCTTCTCCCAGATCTCAAAGCTTCTAAAGTATCCTCTAAAACATGTAAAAATATATGTGATGTCACCATGAGAGAGGGAAATGGCATGTAATGCAAGTTACAAGTATCTTAACTTCAAAAGTTATGATCACAAAGTATTCGAAGCCTCTGTTAAAAGTAGAAACTAACTAAATTGACTTTTCCCTAGTAGTGACTAGTGATTGATTCCTGAATGATCACTTTCATAGTACTCATGATAGAAAAAATTTCAAAGGATATCCAAACAGCAACAAGAATGCAAAAAAAGTTACAAGAATAAGCAGCAAAAGTTTTCAAACACCATAACCTTCAATCTACATAAGAAGAAAATAAAACATAATCAAGTGAAGAAGAGACTACAAGACATAGAACACTAGGTCAACATCACACCCAATAGTCTGAAATCTCTAAATAATTCAATAATCATTCACACTGTCCTTCAAGTTGAAAAATATGGGCTGTTTATATACATCCAAAAGAAACAACCAAATGGGCAAAAAACTAGAACAAGATATTCCTATCTAAACCTAGGGCAAAATCTCTAATTGGACAAATCAAAATTCCAAAATTAAAAGCCCTACTTGTTCTAAATAAATAACAAAAACTATCAATATTTCTCATTACTCCAACTCAAATGCTTTAATGAGATCAATTTTGCTTACATGTTGTCACATTAAAATGATGAATTGCATTCTTGTTAATCTTGTTCAACCCCAAAAGAGAAGAAAATGACAAGAACTTGTTGAACTTGGTTAGCCACAAAGGACTAAACTTCTGTTAGAAAAACATATATTTAATTAAAAAGAAGATACTGCCCTATGTGAAGGTAGAATAAGACCTCCAAGTTTAAGCCAACGTTCTCTGGCAAGAATAACACCTCCAAGCATGTTCTACAAATAAAAAGCAGACCTTCAAACCAATATTCATTTTAAAAGAAGTGTGTCCACTATAAAAGTTGGCAAACTAAAGCACATGCTGACATCTAGAAATCTTTTACATGGTAAGACTCATGTTAGGACCAAGGGGTGACACATGACCTCCCCCATCGCACATCTATGTTGGGAAGCTTCTTTAATTATAAGAATCTATTACAATATGATGCCTATACGCCCTGATTTCAAAGCTTCTACAGTGTCCTCTAAAACATGTAAAAATGTATTTGATGTTACCACTCAAGAGAGAAATGTAAGACATGTAATGCAAGTTACAAATATCTTAACTTCAAAAGTTATGAGCATGAAGTATACAGAGCTTCATCTAAAAGGAGAAACTAACTAAATTGACTTTACCATAGTAGTAACTAGTGAATTATTCTTGAATGATCATTTTCATAGTTCTCATGATAGAAGAAATTCCATAGGATATCCAAACAGCAATAAGAATGCTGAAGAAGTCACAAGTAGCAATTTCGAAATGCCATAACCTTCAATCTTCATATGAAGAAAATAGAACAAAATCATGTGAAGAAGAGACTACATGACATAGATCCCTAGGTCAATAGGACACTCAATAATTTGAAATCTCTAAATAATTCAATAATCATTCACACTGCCCTTCAAGTTGTAAAATATGGGCTATTCATAGACATCCAAAAGCAACAACCAAATAGGCAATAAACTAGAACAAGATGTTCCTATCTAAACTTAGGATAAAGTCCCTAATTAGACAAATCGAAATTCCTGAATTAAAAACCCTACTTGTCCAAATAAATAACTAAAACTATTAGTATTACTCATCACTTCAACACAAAACCTTTAATGAGTTCAATTTTGCTTGCTAGCTATCATATTAAAATGTTGAATTGCATTCTTATTAATCTTTTTTAACCCCAAAAGAGAAGAAAATGACAAGAACTTGTTAATCTTCTTCAACCACAAAGGACTAAACTTCTATTAGAAAAACATATATATAATTAAAAAGAAGATACCATTGTGTGTGAGGATAGAATAAGACCTCCTGGTTTAAGCCAACAATCTCTGACAATAATAACACTTCTAAGCATGCTCTACAAAGTAAAGCAGATCTTCAAACCATTGTACATTTGAAAAGAATTGGGTCCACTATAAAAGCTAGGAAATTAAAGGACATGCTGACATGTAAGAATCTTTGACAGAGTCAAACTCATGTTAGGATGAAGGGATGACACACGCCCTCCTCCATCTGCATCTATGTTGAGAAGCTTCTTTAATTATAATAATCTATTCCAACATGCTGCCACTTCTCCCAAATCTCAAAGCTTCTAAAGCATCCTTTAAAGAATGTAAAAATATACATCATGTTACCACTGGAGAGAGAAATGGAAGACATGTAATAAAAATTACAACTATCTTACCTTCAAAAGTTATGAGCACGAAGTATTCTAAGCTTCTTCTAAAAGCAAAAACTAACTAAATTGACTTTTCCTAGTAGTGACTAGTGATTGATTCTTGAATAATCACTTTCACAAATCTCATGATAGAAGAAACTTCATAGGACATCCAAACAGCAATAAGAATGAAGAAGTCACAAGAATATTCAGCAGAAGTTCTCAAACACCAAAATGTTCAAGCTACATAAGAAGAAAGTAGAACATAGCCAAGTAAAGAATGTACTACATGACAAAGAATGCTTGGTCAACAAGAAACTCAATAGTCTGAAATCTTTGAATAATTCAATAATCATTCACACTATCCTTCAAGTTGTAAAATATGGGCTATTCATAGACATCCAAAAGGAATAACCAAACAAGCAATAAACTAGAACGAGATATTCCTATCTACACTTAGGATAAAATATCTAATTGGAAAAGTCAAAATTCCCGAAATAAAAACCCTACTTCTTCCAAGTAAATAACAAAAACTATTAGTATTGCTCATTACTCTAACTCAATAGCTTTAATAAGTTCAATTTCACTTACTTGCTATGTTATATTAAAATCATGAATTGCATCCTTGTTAATCTTGTTCAGCCCTAAAAGAGAAGAAAATGGCAACAACTTGTTAATCTTGTTTAGCCACAAAGGACTAACCTTCTATTAGAAAAACATAAATTTAATTAAAAAGAAGAAGATACCATTGCGTGTGAGGGTAGAATAAGACCTTCAGGTTTAAGCCAGCAATCTTTAGCACTAATAACACTTCCAAGCAATCTCTACAAACAAAAAAAGTAAATCTTCAAACCATTATACATTTGAAAAGAAGTGGGTCCACTGTAAAAGCTGGGAAACTAAAGGACATGCTAACATTTAAGAAGCTTTTACATGGCCATACTCATGTTAGGACCAAGGCAAAAGACATGCCCTCCCTTATCCCACATCTATATTGAGAAGCTTCTTTAATTTCAAGAATCTATTCTAACTTGCTTCCCCTTCTCCCAGATCTCAGAGCTTCTATAATGTCATCTAAAACATGTAAAAATATATATGATGTTACCACTAGAGAGAGAATGGAAAACATGTAATGGAAGTTACAAGAATCTTAACTTCAAAAGTTATGAGCACAAAGAATTTGGAGTATCTTCTAAAAGCAAAAATTAAATTGACTTTTCCCTAGCAGTAACTAGCAATTGATTCCTGAATTATCACTTTCACAGTTCTCATTATAGAGGAAATTTCACAAGATATCCAAATAGCAACAAGAATGCAAAAGAAGCCACAAGAATAAGCACCAGAAGTTTTCAAACACCATAACCTTCAATTTACAAAAAAAGAAAATAGAACATAATCAAGTGAAGAAGAGACTACATGACATAGAACACTTGGACAGCAGGACACTTAATAGTCTGAAATCATTGAATAATTCAATAATCATTAACACTGTCCTTCAAGTTGTAAAATATGGGCTCTTCATCAACATTCAAAAGAAACAACCAAACAAGTAATAAACTAGAACAAGATATTCCTATCTAAGCTTAGGATAAAATCTCTAATTTTGAAAAACAAAATTCCTAAATTAAAAACCCTACATGTTCCAAATAAATAACAAAAACTGTCAGCATTGCTCTTTAGGCCAACTCAAAAGGTTTAATCAGTACAATTTTGCTTACCTGCGTTGTCATATTAAAATGATAAATTACATCTTGGTTAATCTTGTTCAGCCCCAAAAGAGAAGTAAATGACAAGAACTTGTTAATCTTGTTCAACCACAAAGGACTAAACATCTATTAGAAAAACATACTTTTATTAAAAAAAAAGAAGATACCGTTGGGTAGAATAAGACCTCTAGGTTTAAGCCAGTGATCACCAGTAGTAGTAACACTTCTAAGCATGCTCCACAAAAAAAGGTAGATCCTTAAACCAATATATATTTGAAAAGAAGTGGGTCCACTGTAAACATTGGGAAACTAAAGGACACACTGACGTCTAAGAATCTTTTACACAGTCAAACTCATGTTCAGACCAAGGGGTGACACATGCCCTTCCCCATCCCACATATATGTTGAGAAGCTTCTTTAATTATTAGAATCTATTCCAACATGCTACCCCTTCTCCCATATCTCAAAGCTTCTAAATTGTCCTCTAAAACATGTAAAAATATATATGATGTTACCACTATAGAGAGAAATGGAAGACATGTAATACAAGTTAGAAATATCTAAACTTCAAAATTTGTGAGCACGAAGCATTCTAAGCTTCTTCTAAAAGTAGAAACTTTCTAAATTGACTTCTCCCTAGTAGTGACTTGTGATTGATTCTTGAATAATAACTTTCACAATTCTCGTGATAGAAAAAATTTCATAGGATATATAAACAACAATATAATGCAAAAGAAGTCACAAATTGAGCAGTGGAAGTTTTCAAACACCATAACGTTGAAATCTACATACGAAGAAAATAGAGCATAATTAAGTGAAGAAAAAACTACATGACACAGAACACTGGGCTAATAAGACACTCAATAGTCTGAAATCTCTAAATAATTCAATAATTATTAACATTGTCTTTCAAGTTGTAAAATATTGGCTATTTGTAAACATCCAAAAGAAATAGCCAAACAGGTGATAAACCAAAACAAGATATTCCTATCTAAACTCAGGATAAATCTCTAAATGAAAAAAATCAAAATTCCGAAATTAAAAACCTAACTTGTTCCAAATGAATAACTAAAACTGTTAGTATTGCTCATCATTAACCCTCAAAAGCTTTAATGAGTTCAATTTTGCTTACCTACTATCATATGAAAATGATGAATTGCATTCTCATTAACCATGTTTAGCCCCAAAAGAGAAGAAAATGACAAGAACTTGTTAATCATATTCAGCCACAAAGGACTAAAATTCTATCAAAAGACCATATATTTAATTAAAAGGAAGAAGATACCATTGTGTGCGAGAGTACAATAAGAACTCCAGGGTTCAACCAGGCATATCTAGTAGTAATAACACTTCCAAGCATGCTCTACAAAACAAATTAGATCTTCAAATCATTTCACAATTGAAAAGAAGTTGGTTCACTATAAAAACTGGGAAACTAAAGGACATGCTGACATCTAACAATCTTTTACATAGTTAGACTCATGTTAGGACCAAGGGGTGACACATTCCCCCCATCCCACAACCATGTTGAGAAGCTTCTTTAATTATAAGAATCTATTCCAACATGCTACCCCTTCTTCCAGATCTCAAAGCTTCTATAGTGTGCTCTAAAACAAGTAAAAATATATATGATGTGACCATTGGAGAGAGAAATGGAAGAAATGTAATGCAACTTACAAGTATCTTAACTTCAAAAGTTATGAGCAAGAAGTATTCTGGCCTTCTAAATGTAGAAACAAACTAAATTGACTTTTCCCTAGTAGTGACTAGTGATTGATTCTTGAATAATAACTTTCACAGTTCTCATGAAAGAATAAATTTCACAGGATACCAAAACAGCAATAAGAATGTAGAAGAAGTCCCAAGAATAAGCAACAGAAGTTTTCAAACCCCATAACTTTCAATCTACATAAGAAGAAAATAGAACATAATCAAGTGAAGAAGAGACTACAAGACATAGAACATTAGGTCAACAAGACATTCAATAGTCTGAAATCTCTAAATAATTCAACAATATTAACACTGTCCTTCAAGTTATAAAATATGGGCTATTCATAGACATCCAAAAGAAACAACCAAATAGGCGATAAACTAGAACAAGATAATCCTATCTAAACTTCGGATAAAATCTCTAATTAGAAAAATCAAAATTCCCAAATTAAAAACCCTACTTGTTCCAAATATAAACAAAAACTGTCAGTATTGCTCATCACTCCAATTCAAAAGCTTTAATGAGTTCAATTTTGCTTACTTGTTGTCATATAAAAATTATGAATTGCATTCTTGTTAATCTTGTTCAACCCCAAAAGAGAGGAAAATGATAAGAATTTGTTAATCTTGTTTACCCACAAAGGACTAAACTTTTGTTAGAAAAATATATATTTAATTAAAAAGAAAAGATACCATTGCATGTGAGGGTAGAATAAGACCTCTAGGTTTAAACCAGCAATCTCTGGCAGTAATAACACTTCCAAACATGCTTTACAAAAAAAAAAGAAGAGCAAATCTTCAAATCAATATACATTTGAAAAGAAGTGGGTCCACTATCAAAACTAGGAAACTAAAGGATATGCTGACATCTAGGAACCTTTTACATAGTTGGACTCATCTTAGGACGAAGGGGTCACACATGCCCTCCCTTATCCCACATCTATTTTGAGAAGCTTCCTTAATCATAAGAATCTATTCCAACATGCTGCCCCTTCTCCTAGAACACAAAGCTTTTAAAGTGTCCGAACAATAATAAGAATAGAGAAGAAATCATAAGAATAAGCTGCAGCAGTTTTCAAACACCACAAACTTCAATCTACATAAGAAGAAAACAACACATACTCAAGTCCAAAAGAGAACACATGACACAGAACACTAGGTTAACAAGACATTCAATAGTCTAAAATATTGAATAATTCAATAATTATTCACAATGTCCTTCATGTTATAAAATATGGGCAATTCAAAGGCATCTAAAAGAAACAACCAAACAAATGATAAACTAGAACAAGATATTCCTGTCTAACCTTAGAATAAAATCTCTAATAAAAAAAATCAAAATTCCCAAATTAAAAACCCTACTTGTTCTAAATAAATAACAAAAACTATTAGTATTGTTGATCACTCAAACTCAAAAGCTTTAATGAGTTCAATTTTGCATACCTACTCTCATATTAAAAGGATGAATTGCATTCTTGTTAATCTTGCTCAGTCCCAAAAGAAAAGAAAATGACAAGGACTTGTCAATCTTGTTCAGCCACAAAGGACTAAACTTCTATTAGAAAAACATATATTTAATTAAAAAGAACAAGATACCATTGCATCTAAGGGTAGAATAAGACCTCCAAGTTTAAACGAGCAACCTCTGCTAGTAATAATGCTTCCAAGCATGATCTACAAACTAACGCAAATCTTCAAACAAATATACATTTGAAAAGAAGTGGGTCCACTGTAAAAGCTAGGAAATTAAAGGACATGCTAACATCTAACAATCTTTTACATAGTCAGACTCACATTAGGACTAAGGGTTGACACATGCCCTCCCTCATCCTACTTCTATGTTGAGAAGCTTCTTTAATTATAAGAATATATTCCAACATGCTACCCTTCTCCCAGATCTCAAAGCTTCTAAAGTGTCCTCCCAAACAAGTTAAAATATATATGACTTTAGCATTGGAGAGTGAAATGGAAGACATGTAATGCAAGTAACAAGTATCTTAACTTCAAAAATTATGAGAATGAAGTATTCTGAGCTTCTTTTAAAGTAGAAACTAACTAAATTGAATTTTTACTAGTAGTGACTAGTGATTGATTCTTGAATAATCACTTTCACAATTCTCATGATAGACAAAACTCCACAGGATACCCAAACAACAATATAATGCAAAAGAAGTCACAAGAATAAGCAGCAAAAGTCTTCAAACAACATAACCTTCAATCTACATAAGAAGAAAATAGAACATAATCAAGTGAAGAAGAGACTACATGACATAGAACGCTAGGTCCACAAGACACTCAATAGCCTAAAATCTTTGAATAATTCAATAATCATTCACACTGTCCTTCAAGTAGTAAAATATGGCTATTCATAGACATCCAAAAGAAACAGCCAAACAGGCGATAAACTAAAACATGATATTCCTCTCTAAACAAATGATAAAATCTCTAATTGGAAAAATCAAAATTTCCAAATTAAAAACCCTACTTGTTTGGAATAAATAACTAAAACTGTCAATATTGCTCATCACTCTAACTCAAAAGCTTTAATGAGTTCAATTTTGCTTACCTGCTGTTATATTTAAATGATGAATTCCATTCTTGTTAATCTTGTTTATCCCCAAAAGAGAAGAAAATGATAGGAAGTTGTTGATCTTCTTTATCCACAAAGTACCAAACTTCTATTAGAAAACACATATATTGAATTAAAAAGAAAAAGATACCAATCCAGGTGAGGAAGAATAAGATGTGCAGGTTCAAGCCAGTAATCTCTGGCAGTACTATCATTTCCAAGCATTCTTTACAAAAACAAAGCAAATCTTCAAAGCAAAATACATTTAAGAAGAAGTGGGTCCATTGTAAAAGCTGCGAAACAAAAGGACATGCAGACATCTAAGAATCTTTTACTTAGTTAGACTCATGTTAGGACCAAGGGTTGACACGTGCCCTCCCCCATCTCACATCCATGCTAACAAGTTTCTTTAATTATAAGAATCTATTCCAACATGCTGCCCCTTCTCCCGGATCTCAAAGCTTCTAAAATGTCCTCTAAAACATGTAAAAATATATGATGTTATGACTGGAGAGAAAAATGGAAGACATGTAACACAACTTATAGGCAACATAACTTCAAAAGTTATGAGCACAAAGTATTCTAAGCTTCTTCTAAAAGCAAAAACTAATTAAATTGACTTTTCCCTAGTAGTGACTAGTAATTGATTCTTGAATAATCACTTTCACAGTTCTCAACATAGACCAAATTTCATAGGTTATGCAAAGAGCAATATAATGCAGAAGAAGTCACAAGAATAAGCAACAAAAGTTTTCAAACACCATAACTTTCAATCTACATAAGAAGAAAATAGAACATAATCAAGTAAAGAAGAGACCACATGACATAGAACACTAGGTCAACAAGACACTCAATAGGTTGAAATCTCAGAATAATTCAATAATTATTCACACTACCCTTCAAGTTGTAAAATATGGGCTATTCATAGACATCCGAAAGAAATAACCAAAGAGGCAATAAACTAGAACAAGATATTCCTATCTAAACTTAGGATAAAATCTCAAATTGGAAAAATCAAAATTCCCATATTAAAAACCCTACTTATGCCAAACAAACAACTAAAACTGTCAATATTGCTCATCACTCCAACTCAAAAGCTTTAAGGAGTTCCATTTTGCTTACCTGTTGTCACATTAAAATTATGAATTGCATTCTTGTTAATCTTGTTCAACCCCAAATGAGAAGAAAATGACAAGAACTTGTTAATCTTGTTTAGCCACAAAGGA
Organism: Dicorynia guianensis; assembly: GCA_037013595.1. NCBI lineage: Eukaryota > Viridiplantae > Streptophyta > Magnoliopsida > Fabales > Fabaceae > Dicorynia > Dicorynia guianensis. The sequence goes on along the minus strand of JASUAB010000012.1, from coordinate 14,372,991 downwards.
CTACACTTTTGCTAGAAAAGCATATATTTACTTAAAAGGAAGAAGATACCGTTGCATGTAAGGGTAAAATAAGACCTCTAGGTTTAAGCCAATGATCTCTAGCAGTAGTAACACTTCCAAACATGCTCTACAATGTAAAGCAGATCTTCAAACAAATATATAGTTGAAAAGAAGTGGGTCCACTGTAAAAGCTGGGAAACTAAAGGACATGCTGAGATCTAAGAATCTTTTACATAGTTAGACTCATGTTAAGACCAAGGGTAGACACATGCCTACCCCCATCCCACATCTATGTTGAGAAGCTTCTTTAACTATCAGAATTTATTCCAACATGTTGCCCCTTCTGCCAAATCTCAAAGCTTCTAAAGTGTCCTCTAAAACATGTAAAAAAATGTGATGTTACCCTTAGAGAGAGAAATGAAAGACATGTGATACATGTGACCAGTATCTTAACTTCAAAAGTTATGAGCATGAAGTATTTAAAGCTTTTTCTAAAAGCAAAAACAAACTAAATTGACTTTTCCTTAGTAGTGACTAGTGCTTGATTCCCGAATGATCACTTTCACATTTCTCATGGTAGAAACAATTTCAAAGGATATCCTAACAGCAACAAGAATGCAGAAGAAGTCACACGAATAAGCAATAGAAGTTTTCAAACACCATAACCTTCAATCCACATAAGAAGAAAATAGAACATAATTAAGTGAAGAAGAGATGACAAGACATAGGTCAACATCACACTCAATATTCTGAAATATCTGAATAATTCAATCATCATTCACACTATCCTTCAAGTTGTAAAATACAGGCTATTCCTATCCAAAAGAAACAACCAATCAGGCAATAAACTAGAACAAGATATTCCTATATATAGTTAGGATAAAATCTCTAAATGGAAAAATGAAAATTCACAAATTAAAAACCCTACTCGTTCCAAATAAATAACAAAACTTATCAGTATTTGTCATCACTCCAACTCAAAGCTTTAATGAGATCAATTTCGCTTACACACTATCACATTGAAATGATGAATTGCATTCTTGTTAATCTTGTTTAGCCCCAAAAGAAAAGAAAATGACAAGAACTCATTAATCCTGGTCAACCATAAAGGACAAAACTTCTGTTAAAAAAACATATATTTAACTAAAAAGAAGAAGATACTATTGCATGTGAGGGTAGAATAAGACCTCCAGGATTAAGCCAGTGATCTCTGGTAGTCACAACACATCCAAGCATGTTCTACAAAAGAAAGTGGACCTTCAAATTAATATTCATTTGAAAACATGTGGGTCCACTATAAAAGTTGGGAAACTAAAGCACATGCTGACATGTAGGAATCTTTTCCATAGTTAGACTCATGTTAGGACCAAGGGATGACACATGACCTCCCCCATCCCACATCTATGTTGAGAAGCTTCTTTAATTATAACAATCTATTCCAACATGATGCCCCTACTCCTCGATCTCAAAGCTTCTAAAGTGTCCTCTAAAACATGTAAAAGTATATATGATGTTACCGCTAGAGAGAGAAATGGAAGTCATGTAATGCAAGTTACAAGTATCTTAACTTCAAAAGTTATGAGCACGAAGTATACGGAGCTTATTCTAAAAGTAGAAACTAACTAAATTGACTTTTCCTTAGTAGTAACTAGTGATTGATTCCTGAATAATCACTTTCAAAGTTCTCATGATAGAAGAAATTTCACAAGATATCCAAATATTAACAAGAATGTTGAAGAAGTCATAAGAATAAGCAACGAAGGTTTCAAATGCCATAGCCTTTAATGCACATATGAAGAAAATAGAACATAATCAAGTGAAGAATAGACTATAGGACATAGATCACTAGGTCAACAAGACACTCAATAGTCTAAAATCTCTGAATAATAGAATAATCATTCACACTATCCTTCAACTTGTAAAATATGGGCTATTCAAAGATATCTAAAAGAAACAACCAAACAGGCAATAAACTAGAACAAGGTATTCTTATCTAAACTTAAGATAAAGTCTCTAATTGAACAAATCAAAATTCCAAAATTAAAAACCCTACTTGTTCCAAATAGATAACTGAAACTATCAGTATTACTCATCACCCAACTCAAAAGCTTTAATGAGTTCAATTTTGCTAACCTACTATAATATTAAAGTGATGAATTGCATTCTTGTTAATCTTATTCAGCCTCTGAAGAGAAGAAAATGACAAGAACTTGTTAATCTTGTTTAGCCACAATGACTAAATTTCTGTTAGAAAACATATATATGATTGAAAAGAAGAAGATACCATTGTGTGTGAGGGTAGAATAAGACCTCCAGGTTTAAACCAATGATCTCTAGCAGTAATAACACTTCCAAGCATGCTTTACAAAGTAAAGCAAATCTTTAAACGAATATACATTTGAAAAGTATTGGGTCCATCAAACAAGCTAGGAAATTAAAGGACATGCTAACATCTAAGAATCTTTGACATAGTTAGACTCATGTTAGGACTAGGGGGTGACACATGCCATCCCCCATCCCACATCTATGTTGAGAAATTCTTTAACTATAAGAATCTATTCCAACATGCTGCTACTTCTTCCAATTCTCAAAGCTTCTAAAGTGTCCTTTAAAACATGTTAAAATATATATGATGTTACCACGAAAGAGAGAAATGGAAGACATGTACAAAAAGTTACAACTATGTTAACTTTAAAACTTATGAGCATGAAGTATTCTAAACTTCTTCTAAAAGTAGTGACGAGTGATTGATCCTGGAATAATAGCTTTCACAGAACTCATGATAGAAGAAATTTCACAGGACATCCAAATAGCAATAAGAATGAAAAAGAAGTCACATGAATAAGCAGTAGCAGTTATCAAACACCATAACCTTCAATCTACATAAGAATAAAGTAGAACATAATCAAGTGAAGAAGAGACTACATGACAAAGAACGCTAGGTCAACAAAACACACAACAGTCCGAAATCTCTAAATAATTCAACAATCATTCATACTGTCCTTCAAGTTGTAAAATATGGCCTTTTCATAGACATCCAAAAGAAACAACCAAACAAGCATTGAAGTAGAATAAGATATTCCTATCTACACTAAGGATCAAATCTCTAAATGGAAAAATCAAAATTCCCAAATTAAAAACCCTACTTCTTTCATGTAGATAACAAAAACTGTTAGTATAACTCATTACACCAACTCAAAAACTTCAATGAGTTCAATTTTGATTCCTTGCTATGTCATATTAAAATGATGAATTGCATCCTTGTTAATCTTGTTCAGTCCCAAAAGAGAAGAAAATTACAAGAATTTGTTAATCTTGTTTAGTCACAAAAGACTAAACTTCTATTAGAAAAACATATATTTAATTAAAAAGAATACGATACCGTTGCATGTGAGGGTAAAATAAGACCTCCAAGTTTAAGGCAGTGATCTCTAGCAGTAATAACACTTCCAAGCATGCACTACAAAAAAAAAAGAGTAAATCTTCAAACCAATATACATTTGACAAGAAGTGGACTCACTATAAAAGCTAGGAAACTAAAGGACATGCTAACATTTAACAATCTTTTACATAGTCAGACTGAGTTAGGACCAAGGGGTGACACATGCCCTCTGCCACTCCACATCTTTGTTGAGAAGCTTCTTTAATTTTAAGAATTTATTCTAACATACTGCCCCCTCCCCCAGATCTCAAAGGTTCTAAAGTGTCCCCCAACACATGTAAAAATATATATTATGTTACCACTAGAGTGAGAAATGGAAGACATGTAATGCAAGTTACAAGTATCTTAACTTCAAAAGTTATGCAAACAAAGTATTCTGAGCTTCTTCTAAAAGTAGAAACTAACTAAATTGACTTTTCCCAAGTAGTGACTAGTGATTGATTCTTGATTAATCAATTTCAAAGTTCCCATGATAGAAGAAATTTTGCAGGGTATCCAAATGGCAATAAAAAAATGAAGAAGTCACACAAATAAGCAACAGAAGTTTTCAAACACAATAGCCTTCAATCTAAATAAGAAGAAAGAAGAAGAGACTACATGACATAGAATGCTAGGTCAACAAGACACTCAATAATCTCAAATCTTTGAATAATTCAATAACCATTAACAGTGTCCTTCAAGTTGTAAAATAAGGGTTATTCATAGACATCCAAAAGAAACAACCAAATAGACAGTAAACTAGAACAAGATATTCCTATCAAAACTTAGGATAAAATCTCTAGTTGGAAAAGTCAAAATTTCCAAATTAAAAACCCTACTTGTTCCAAATAAATAACTTAAACTATCAGTATTACTCATCACTCTTACTCAAAAGCTTTAATGAGTTCAATTTTGCTTACTTGCTGTCATACAAAGATGATGAATTTTGTTCTTATTAATCTTGTTTAGCCCCAAAAGAGATGAAAATGACAGGAACTTGTTAATCTTGTTCAGCCACAAAGGACTAAACTTCTATTAGAAAAACATACATTTAATTAAAAAGAAAAAGATATCGTTGCTTGTGAGGGTAGAATAAGACCTCCAAGTTTAAGCTAGTGATCTCTAGCAATACAATCACTTCCAAGCATGCTCTACAAAGAAAAGCAGATCTTCAAACCAATATACATTTGAAAAGAAGTGGGTTCACTATAAAAGATGGGAAACAAAATGACATGCTGACATCTAACAATCTTTTATATAGTCAAACTCAAGTTAGGACCAAGGGGTGACACATGCCCTTCCCCATCCCACATCCATGTTGAGAAGCATCCTTAATTATAAGAATCTCTTCCAACAAGGTGCCTCATCTCCCATATCTCAAAGCTTCTAAAGTGTCCTCTAAAACATGTAAAAATATATATGATGTTACCACTGTAGAGATCAATGGTAGACATGTAATGCAAGTAATAGGCATCTTAACATCAAAAGTTATGAGCCCAAAGTATTCTGACCTTCTTTTAAAAGCAGAAACTAACTAAATTGACTTTTTCCTAGTAGTGACTAGTGATTACTTCTTGAATAATTAGGTTCACGACTCTCATGATAGAATAAATTTCATAGGATGTCCAAACAGCAACAAAATTAAAAAGAAGTCACAAGAATAAGCAACAACAGTCTTCAAACACCATAATCTTCAATCTACATAAGAAGAAAATAGCACATAATCAAGTCAAGAAGGGACTACATGACATAGAACACTAGGTCAACAAGACATTCAATAGTCTGAAATCTTTGAATAATTCAATAATCATTAACAATGTCCTTCAAGTTGTAAATTATGGAATATTCATAGACATCAGGAAGAAACAACCAAATAGGCAATAAAGTAGAACAAGATATTCCTATCTAAACTTAGAATAAAATTCTAATAAAAAAAATTAAAATTCCCAAATTCAAAACCCTACTCTTTCCAAATAAATAACAAAAACTATTAGTATTGCTCATCACTCAAACTCAAAAGCTTTAATAAGTTCAATTTCTCTTACCTGGTGTCATATTAAAATGATGAATTATATTCCTATTAATCTTGTTCAGCACCAAAAGAGAAGAAAATGACAAGAACTTGTTAATCTTGTTCAGCCACAAAGGATTAAACTTGTATTGGAAAAACACATATTTAATTCAAAAGAAGAAGATACCGTTATGTGTGAGGGAAGAATAAGACCTCCAAGTTTAAGCCAACTATCTTTGGGAGTGATAACACTTCCAAGCATTCTTTACAAAGTAATGTAAATTCTCAAACCAATATACATTTGAAAGGAAGTAGGTCCACTATAAAAGGTGGGAAACTAAAGGACATGCTGACATCTAATAATCTTTTACATAGTCAAAGTCATGTTAGGCCTAAGGGGTGACACATGGCCTCCCTCATCCTACATCTATGCTGAGAAGCTTCTTCAATTATAAGAATCTATTCCAACATGCTGCCCCTTCTCCTAAATCTCAAAGCTTCTAAAGTGCTCTCCTAACATGTAAAAATATATATGATGTTACCACTAGAGAGAGAAATGGAAGACATGTAATGCAAGTAACAAGTATCTTAACTTCAAAAGTTACAAAAACAAAGTATTTTGAGCTTCTTATAAAAGCAAAAACTAATAAAATTGACTTTTCCCTAGTAGTGACTAGTGATTGATTCTTGAATATCACTTTCATAGTTCTTATGATAGATGAAATTTCACAGCATATCCAAACAACAACATATTGCAGAAGAAGCCACAAGACTAAGTAGCAAAAGTCTAACCTTCAATCTACATAAGAAGAAAACAGAACATAATCAAGTAAAGAAGAGACTACATGACATGGAATGCTAGGTCAACAAGACACTCAATAGTCTAAAATCTTTGAATAATTCAATAATCATTAACATTGTCTTTCAAGTTGTAAAATATGGGCTGTTAATAAACATCCAAAAGAAGTAGCCCAATAGGTGATAAAATAAAACAAGACCTCAAAATCGAAGAAAAAGCTAAAACTATCAGTATTGCCCATCACTCCAACTCAAAAGCTTTAATGAGTTCAATTTTGCTTACCTGCTATTATATTAAAATGATGTATTCCATTCTTGTTAATCTTGTGCAGCCCCAAAATAGAAGAAACCAATAAGAACTTGTTAATCTTGTTCAGCCACAAAGGACTAAACTTTAGTTAGAAAACCAAATATTTAATTAAAATAAAGAAAATTTCAATGTGGCTGAGGGTAAAATAAGACCTCCAGGTGTAAGCCAGTGATCTCTGGAAGTAATAACACTTCCAAGCATGCTCTACAAAGTAAACTAGATGTTCAAACCAATATACATTTGAAAAGAAGTAGGTCCACTATAAAAGCTATGAAAGTAATGGACATGCTACCATCTAGCAACCTTTTACAGAGTTAGACTCATGTTAGGACCAAGGGGTGACACATGCCCTCCCCTATCCCACAACTATGTTGACAGGCCTCTTTAATTATAAGAATCTATTCCAACATGGATCTCAAAGCATCTCAAGTGTCCTCTAGAATGTGTAAAAATGTATATGATGTTACCATTGGAGAGAGAAATGGAAAACATGTAATGCATGTTTGAAGTATCTAAACTTCAAAATTTACAAGCACAAAGTATGCTGACCTTCTTCAAAAAGCAAAAACTAACTAAATTGACTTTTCCTTACTAGTGACTAGTGATTGATTCCCGAATAATCACTTTCATAGTTCTCATGATAGAAGAAATTTCATAGTATATCCAAACAGCAATAAGAATGTAGAAGAAGTCACAAGAATAAGCAACAAAACATTTCAAACACCATAGCCCTCAATCTACATAAAAAGCAAATAGAACATAATCAAGTGAAGAAGACACTACATCACATAGAACACTAGGTCAACAAGACACTCATTAGTTTGAAACCTCTAAATAATTCAATAACCATTAACACTATCCTTCAAGTTATAAAATATGGGCTATTCATCAACATCCAAAAGAAACAACCAAACAAACGATAAACTAGAACAAGATATTCAAACCTAAACTTCGGACAAAATCTCTATTTGGAAAAATCAAAATTCCAAAATTAAAAACCCTATTTGTTCCAAATAAATAACTAAAACTATTAGTATTGCCCATCACTCCAACTCAAAACATTTAATGAGTTCAATTTTGCTTACCTACTGTCATATTAAAATGATGAATTCTATTCTTGTTAATCTTGTTTAGTCACAAAGGACTAAACTTCTAATAGAAAAACCTATATTTAATTAAAAGGAAAAAGATACCATTGCATGTGAGGGTAGAATATGACGTCCAGGTTTAAGCCAGAAATCTATGGCAGTAATATCACTTCCAAGCATGCCCACAAGAAAAAAAAAAGCAAAACGTCAAACCAATTCACAATTGAAAAGAAGTGGGTCCACTATAAAACTTGGGAAACTAAAGGACATGCTAACATCTAAGAATCTTTTACATAGTCAGACTCTTGTTAGGACCAAGGGGTGACACATGCCTCCCCCTCCCACATTCATGTTGAGAAGCTTCTTTAATTATAAGAATCTATTCCAACATGGTCCCCCATCTCCCAGATCTTGAAGCTTTTAAAGTGTCCTCTAAAACATGTAAAAATATACAAGATGTTACCACTGGAGAGAGAAATGGATGACATGTAACACAAGTTACAGGTATCTTACCTTCAAAAGTTATGAGCACAAAGCATTCTGAGCTTCTTCTAGAAGCAGAAATTAGCTAAATTGGCTTTTCCCTAGTAGTAACTATTGATTGATTCTTGAGCAATCATGTTCACAATTCTCATGATAGAATAAATTTCACAAGATATCCAAACAGTAATAAGAATACTGAGGAAGCCACAAGAATAAGCAGTAGAAGTTTTCAAACACAACCTTCAATCTACATTAGAAGAAAATCGCACAAAATCAAAGTCAAGAAGAGACTACATGACATAGAACACTAGGTTAACAAGACATTCAATAGTCTAAAGTCTTTGAATATTTCAATAACCATTGAAAATGTCCTTCAAGTTGTAAAATAGTGGCTACTCACAAACATCCAAAAGAAACAACCAAACTGGTGATAAACTAGAACAAGATATTCCAATCTAAACTTAGAATAACATCTCATTGAAAAAAATCAAAATTCCTAACTTAAATGCAGTACTTATTCTAAATAAATAACAAAAACTGTCAGTATTGCTCATCACTCAAACTGAAAAGCTTTAATGAGTTCACTTTTGTTTACCTGCTGTCATATTAAAATGATGAATTGCATTCCTGTTAATCTTGTTTAGCCCTAAGATAGAAGAAATTGACAAGAACTTGTTAATCTTGTTCAATGACAAAGGACTAAACTTCTGTTAGAAAAACATAGATTTAATTAAAAAGAAGAAGATACCTTTGCATGTGAGGCTAGAATAAGACTGCCTGGTCTAAGCTAGCAATCTCTAGTAGTAATAACACTTCCAAGCATGTCCACAAAGTAAAGCAAATCTTCAAACTAGTATACATTTGAAAAGGAGTGGATCCACTGTAATAGCTAGAAAACTAATGGACATGCTAACGTCTAAGAATCTTTTACATAGTTAGACTCATGTTAAGACCAAAGGTTGACACATGCCCTCCCCCATCCCACATCTATTTTGAGAAGCTTGTTTAGTTATAAGAATCTATTCCAACAAGTTTCCCCTTCTCTGGACCTCAAAGCTTCTAAAGTATCCTCTAAAACATGTAAAAATATATATGATGTAACCACTAGAGAGAGAAATGGAAGACATGTAATCCAAGTTACAAGTATCTTAACTTCAAAAGTTATGAGAACAAAGTATTCTGAGCTTCTTCTAAAAGCAGAAACTAGCTTAATTGAGTTTTACCTAGTAGTGACTAGTGATTGATTCTTGATATTCACTTTCACAATTCTCATGATAGAAATTTGACAGGATATCCAAATGGCAATATAATATAGAAGAAGTCACAAGAATAAGCAGCAGATGTTTTCAAATACCATAACCCTCAATCTACATAAGAGGAAAATAGAACATAATCAAGTCAAGAAGGGACTACATGACATGGAACACTAGGTGAATAAGACACTCAATAGTCTGAAATCTCAGAACAATTCAATAATCATTAACACTACCCTTCAAGTAATAAAATATGGGCTATTCATAGACATCCAAAAGAAATAGCTAAATAAGCAATTAACTAGAACAACATATTCCTATCAAAACTTAAAATAAAATCTCTAATTGAAAAAATCAAAATTCCCAAATTGAAAACCCTACTTGTTCCAAATAAATAACAAAAACTATTAGTATTGCTCATCACTCCAACTCAAAAGCATTAATGGGTTCAATTTTGCTTATTTGCTATCATATTAAAATGATGAATTGCATTCTTGTTAATCTTGTTCAGCCTCAAAAGAGAAGAAAATGCCAGGAACTTGTTAATCTTATTTAGCCATAAAGGACAAAACTTCTATTAGAAAAACATATATTTAATTATAAAGAAGAAGATACAGTTGCATGTGAGGCTAGAATAAGACCGCCTAGTTTAAACTAGCGATCTCAGGCAATAATAACACTTCCAAACATGCTTTACAAAGTAAAGCAGACCTTCAAACCAATATACATTTGAAAAGAAGTGGGTCCACTATGAAAGCTGTGAAACTAAAGGACATGCTAACATCTAAGAATCTTTGACATAGTTAGACTCATGTTAGGACCAAGGGGTGACACATGCCCTCCCCCATCCTACATCTATGTTGCGAATCTTCTTTAATTATAAGAATCTATTCCAACATGCTACCCCTTCTCCTAGATCTCAAAGCTTCTAAAGTGTCCTCTAAAACATGTAAAAATATATATGATGTTACCACTAGAGAGAGAAATGAAAGACATGTAATGCAAATTACAAGTATCTTAACTTCAAATGTTATGAGAATGAAGTATTCTGAACTTCTAGAAGCAAAAACTAACTAAATTGACTTTTCCCTAATAGTGACTAGTGATTGACTCTTGAATAATCACTTGCATAGTTCTCATGATAGAAGAAATTTCATAGGATATCCAAACAATAATAAGAATGTAGAAGAAGTCATAAGAATAAGTAGTAGAAGTTTTCAAACACCATAACCTTCAATCTACATAAGAAGAAAATAGAACATAATCAAGTCAAGAAGAGACTACATGACATAGAACACTAGGTCAACAAGACACTCAATAGTCTAAAATCTCTGAATAATTCAATAATCATTAACACTATCCTTCAAAAGAAACAATGAGCTATTCATAGACATCCAAAAGAAATAACCAAATGGGCGATAAACTAGAACAAGATATTCCTATCTAAACTTAGGATAAAATCTCTAATTGGAAAAATGAAAATTCCCAAATTAGAAAGCCCACCTATTCCAAATAAATATCCAAAACTGTCAATATTGTTCATCACTCCAACTCAAAAGCTTTAATGAGTTCAATTTTGCTTATTTACTATCACATTAAAATGATGAATTGCATTCTTGTTAATCTTGTTCAATCACAAAGTGAAGAAAATGACAAGAACTTGGTTAAGGTGGTTTAGGCATGTGCAAAGATGACCACTAGAAACCTTAGTAATAAAGGTAGATCAAATGGTATCTAGCCCAATGAAAATGTGTAGAGAAAGATCAAAGAAAACATTTGGAGAGACTATTAAAAGGGATCTTATGGTAAATGTCATTTTTGAAAATTTGGTTTGTGATAGAACCCAATTGTGTCATTTGATCCATGTAAAGGACCCTACCTAATAGCATAAGATTTTGTTTGTTGTTGTTGTTACCTTTTCCCCATCCCTTAGCCATCAAATAATAATGTTCTTTCCCTGAACATAACTATGTGCAAAATGTCCTACAATATAAGAAGTCCTTTTAAACTTACAAATGAATACATGAATAACTAGTATGACTCTCCACAATATCTTCTTCATTTTCTTAGAACTATAAATTAACTTTTAATTTCAATTTATTCTCACTATACTATAGTTTCACCCGTTTGTAATCACTGATTTTATGCATGATGTGTTTCAACTTTCAAGAATATATCTACACTCAATCAACCAACAGAATCCTTGTAAGCACCTCATATAGAAGCATATAGCCCATGCATTTTGATATTATAAACATAGACCTTTTCATCAATTTCAACATCCTATAGAAGTCGTAATCTGAGGTAAGTATACAAGAAAAAGAAAGCACTAGCTACTTCCTACCAGCATATCTACAAGTTGATAAATTAAACTGATACATAGCTTATTCATTTTCTTGATGGAAAGGTGAATTCATAACTCATAATTTTCATATACATTTTTTTTGATTGCTAAGATTATTATGAACATTCGGGGGTTCACTAAGTGCACAATCCTACTTTAGATAGGTCCTCTGTCAGTGCAAGGTTAACTGCATGAATCTTTCCTTGAATACAAGGATGAATGGTGGTTAGATTTTTATCAACCAAGAAACAAATTACTATGCTCATATGGAACCTAGAAAAACACTAACTCGTTGGGACAGAAATTTCAAATATAAGAGGAAATTAATGGAGAGTTACCACTCAAAACTTCTTGTTCTCTAGGCAACATCTATAGTTGCATAACTTTTGAACTAATAATAGCCACCACTAAACACTCAAGATATGGGCTTTCTATCATCCTGCTTTGTTGTAATGTGTGTACTAAAGCAAAATTGATGGTTATGAATCATCCATTTCATGAACAAATGGATGACAGTTTTACATATAGTTTTTTGCTCTATATATAAAGCTTTCACAGGAAGAACCTTTGATTATTTGATAGTTGAGTTATTGGGAGGGGAACAAAAAAAAATGTCCAGGTTCTCTTCCTCTTTGAACGATTTTCTAACTCCAATGTCACAAAGGCAATGCCTACAACTTTTAGATACTCATAGACCTCAGATGTGCAAAGTATTAGCAATCAAATAAATCTTTCTTTCTATTTTATTTGAATAAAAATTAAAATAATTCTTTCTATTTGTCTGCATTAACATTCAACCCTCCTTTGCAATTAATTTTTTTTACCATTCATTTGGAGATATTTTAGTTGTCCTCCATTGCCTTCATCATTTCTTTAGGAATCTAAGCAAGATCGCATCCAAAAGATTTGGTCAATGCATATGCCAAACACAGTCAATATTTAAACCATCATAATCCAAAATTGAAAATTATAGTCTCTCTAAGAAATTAAAATCATATATTGCTTAAAGAAGTGAACCTCAACTCATTTGTACAATACAATGACAACATTAGACAAATTATTTGCTTTGACAACTTCATTTCCTACATATGAAAGAAAATAGTCAATTGAAATCATGAATTAAAGCTAAATGGTGCTACTAAACAATATAAACAAGGAAGAATTCCAAAAAAGGATATCCTAATGAAATTATTCACCAAGAAGGACAAATAACCAGTTGATGTGGTCCTATGACTAGTTATTTCAGTCAATAGATTCAACATAATAACCATTACAAACAATTATTTCTCTTTCTTCGTAAATATTTTCATCAAGACATCCTTTTTTGGAATTTCGCCCATAAACACTCATGAATAATTCTTAATTGTCATATAGAAAACTAAGGGGGAAAAATAGAGAGCAAGACAAAGAGAGAATCTGTTGAAAAACCAACATTAGAATAGCAAGTGCAGATATAAAAAACTATCATTCAGAAACAAAAGTGAAATCCAAAGAGGTTAAGGAGGGGAGAATGGCATGCCACAGAGAAAATGATGATCATGTTTACAATTTGACTATGCAAATGCATCCACTAGTAAATTATTACCTCTCATAAAGATATTAAAATAGATTCTAAGAAAGTAATGATTTATATCTCTAACACAACCCTTCATATGAAAGCCCTTTGGGCTTTAAGGGTGGACAAAGCATAGGCCTAAGCAAACTTTGTGCTAAAATGTTTTAATTTAATTACAATAGCTTAAACTATTAAGTGTAAGCTCAGGAATGATTTATATTTGCAACAAGGAGTATAAAATGAACTCACTACTAACAATGCCTTTATACATTTTCAATTAAATTCCATGACAAGGTCATGATATCATCGATCAAAAAATGAAATATACCCAATCTAAGAGGGAATGTGATTAAGAGTGATTATTTGAAATGCTTAACTATTTCTGGTGGTAATGAACTAGCCATTTTTGCCTAAAATGAAATCCTTCCCCCTCCCCTTTTTAATTTGTTTCCTTTTAGGAAGAAACTTGTGCATTTTTCATCTGTATTGAAAGAAAGGCCCAAACCAATTATGTAGAAAATAAATAAATTGATAAAACAAGAGGAACTTTGCAAATGCTAAAAAAGTTTTGGTCAGACTCAAATTTTCAAAACATATATGTATCCACATTATGACATTCTAGTACAAGCAAAAATGTAAGATTTTTGGCCAGCACCAAATCATACAAATGATCAGAACTTTTTCCCTAGGGATCAATCAGCCCAAAAACTTAAGCTAATAGAAGCAAGCCCCAAAATGTTTATTATTTATATATCCAACCCTCACATAAAAATATTTTGAGCTTGAAGCATGTACAAAGCACATATGTATTAGAGCTACTTCAACCAAGAAGTCAGTGATCAATTCTTGGTAATCCCATTCTCTTAATTAAAATAAATTTCAACACAAGGCAAAGGCAGGCCTGAGCTTTGCCAATGCTTCAAAATCAAAGGGATTACTAGTGGATGATTTTGAATTCTATTGAACTTGGCCAAGCCAAAGGGATTTCCTAGCTCCTAAGAGTGGGTGTGTTATAGTTGTAAATCAATTTAAACTTTTAGTGACATTGATGCATCTAAGTATGTGATGCCATTGTATTCTACAAGGTTTAAGAAAGATAGCAACCACATTTCTCTAATAGTAACCTAGTCACATAGGCTGTTATTGACACCAGAAAAAGATGAAGATTTTAAAGAAAACTACCATTACCTGCATAGCAATGCCACTATTATCAATTGCATACACCTGGCAATACAACATTAGGAAATGTCATGTACATCATATAAATTTTATCTTTTCTTTTGATAAAAGAAGAGAATGTCATTAAAAGAAAAAAAGGTAAAGAAACCAAAATTGAAAAAGAATAAGAATTCCTTAAAGAGAGAAGAAAAAAGAAAGAAAACACGAAGCCAAAATAGATCAAAAATGTAACAAAAGCATTAATCCTTGTGCATATGAGCATTAGGAATTTCTTAACATCCTTCAACTAGTCACTAAAGAGAGGCCATAAACATAATCTTATCCAATAATGAATGTATAGGAAAGAGACTCCAATAAACACAATATTCCTCTTCAGCACATTGCCATAATACTATAACCTGATTTTTCTTACCAAAACCTCTTAAATGAACCCCAAAAACTACTCCCAGCAAAAAGGACATGCTCAATATTCCATAAAGCCTCAAAAATGCCAAATGAACTGGGCTACTATTTCTAAACTAACTAGAATCAAGTTAGAGTAATCATAGTTTCTGAATTCTCTCTCTATCTCTTAGCTTCTCTCTATTTAAATCTTCATAAATTTGTTAATAGGAAAGAAACCTAAACAAGGACTAGGAAGAAAACACACTAGAAGAAATCAAGATCCAAATTTTTCTATCTAGATCAGAGGGTAGGTGCGACATATGTCATGTGTTTTAATAATGACAAAACCAAAACTTTGAAACAGCTAGATAACTTAGATTAAAGACCAGAATTTTGGGAACAATAGGATATGGGTCAAGCAATACAGTCAGAACAAGCCTCAAACCCAAAGATTAGTGGTTGACTATAACTATTTTAGAATTAATTATTCTATATCCTCAACATAATTCAAACAATAACCAAACCAACAGAGACAAGAGGTATGTTAAGAAAAAACTATGCAATTAGAAAAGATGAGGAAAGAAACTCTATAAATATTGTTCTACAAATACTAGCTGGAAAAAAATCAAACAAAAAATAAATATACCAACACTAGCCACAGTGAAGAAGTAGAATATAACAGTACTTCTACCAATGAAACCCATTGAAGCCCTCTAGCTATAGGAGTCTGTCTCCATCTTATGTCTTATGTTTAGAAAGATAGCCAAAAATTTTTCAAGGTGTGATCTAGCATTTGATCAATTAATAAATTAGCATGGCCAAGATTTAATTGAAATTTAAGAAGGCTATTATAATGGGATGATTAAACACCTGCGCAAAGAAATTCTTCTAGAGGTTTTCATAAGCAGTTTTGTAATCTAAATTTAAATTTTAAGATACATATACAAAATTCTATTTCACTGCAGGAAAGTGATTTTTTGCCCATGTTTCAAGTTTTATCCTATATCTTCTATAATATCATTTTTTTTCATTAAATTATCTCATTTCAAACATCAAAAACCTTTAGCTATCCAATTTATAATAGAAGAGTAAAGTGAAATAGCTAAATCCTTAAAGTATTCAACCATTAATATGTTAGGCAAATCAGAATATTGCATACTTAACAATAATCAACCTTATCCTTGTACAAATAGAACTAAAATAGCAATATACTTAAAACCAAATTTGTTTTAAGACACAAAACCTAAAACAGATATCTTGCATTGTGTGAAAAAGGAATAACTTAGGAATAACCAGAAAAGTTTGTGGCATACATCAACTGAAGACTAACATGACAGCTTCTTTTTCCATTTTTTTTCTTTTTCCTTTATGGAGATGTTACATATTAGCAACATCCCATACTGAAATCTTCAAAATTACTAACTACTGTCTACTTAATCAAATATTATCATCTAACCAAAAGAAAAAGTCTTCCTTCTGCAAGGAAACATGTATCAAGTTGTTAGATCCTACCTGGTTTGCACTAGCTCAGCACAAAATATAGAAAGGATGCCTGTACCACATCCAACATCCATGACAACTTCAATGAAAACAATATTTTACTTAACAAATGAAAATAGAAATATATATCTATATACATAATTGTGTGTGTGTATACAAATATGGACGAATGGAGACAGGAAAAGCTAGAAGTAAATTTCAAAGGACATTTCAATTCAATAAAAACTTTTCCAAACAAGCCAATGATGGCAACATTAGGCACCAAGTTGTCTTATTATCTTATATACTTATATTCATGAAAATTTTTGCTAATAGTAAGAGATTACTGCACAATAGGTGAAATTAACATATACAAGCACTGCCAAAAAAAAAACAAAAATAATAACCCACTGAATGGGTTCAGACACCTTCTTTAGTAGGATTTAAACATATATTCACCATTCATGGGAGCAAGCTACAAATCCTTTGGGCCAAGGATTGTAAATACAAATAAAGTATGAAATACGTGCATTTATAATTTTGTAATTACAAGGATTATTGATCTTATCACATTTCATGATTTAACAAATATAATTAAAAATTTTCACATACAATTTAATAGATTAGACTTCTTTTTTTTTTTTTTTTGGTGATACAAGAAGCCTATTGGCTTGTGATAGGATGAAGGGGAAAGGGAATTGAACTCTAGGTTCAATGGTAAGAGTTTTCTTTTGTACTGTAATTATGTTTGCCCATAAAAAGATTACTCAGTATTCTTGTTCTTCTCTCTCTTCTCTCTCTCTCTCTCTCTCTCTCTGGTTCAATCATTCACTTCCTCCCTCCTCTTCTAGGGTGGGGGATAAAGCCTAATATTCATTAGGGTTGTATTTATTTCACATAAGTATCCTGTTTACATTAGGGGTCGATTTGATTTAGGGAATCAATCATTTATGTTAGTGATTCTTATAACTTATTCTAACTAGGATTCTGTCAATAATTGGATTAGAGTTATAAGAACATCAATCTTCATGAGGCTGTAAAAACATCTACTGTTCAGTGTTAAAGAAAGTGTTGCAACAATTAATAAAATAGATTTCTGGATGCTTATTGTTAAGATATACAGACATATGCTTATTAAGAATTCTAATTTTAGGTTAGTATTTGTTGGGGTGCACTCTACTCTGTGTTTCTTAACTCAGTACATATTCATATGTTGGCATAGTATTTAGTGTGGGGGGGGGGGGGTAAAGCCTAATATTCATTAAGGTTGTATTTATTTCACATAAGTATCCTATTTACATTAGGGGTTGATTTGATTTAGGGAATCAATCATTTATGTTAGTGATTCTTATAACTTATTCTGACTAGGATTCTGTTAATAATTGGATTAGACTTATAAGAACATCAATCCTCATGAGGCTGTAAAAACATCTACCATTCAGAGTTAAAGAAAGTGTTGCAACAATTAATAAAATAGATTTCTGGATGCTTATTGTTAAGATATACAGACATATGCTTATTAAGAATTCTAATTTTAGGTTAGTATTTGTTGGGGTGCACTCTACTCTGTGTTTCTTAACTCAGTACATATTCATATGTTGGCATAGTATTTAGTGTGGGGGGTAAAGCCTAATATTCATTAGGGTTGTATTTATTTCACATAAGTATCCTATTTACATTAGGGATCGATTTGATTTAGGGAATCAATCATTTATGTTAGTGATTCTTATAACTTATTCTGACTAGGATTCTGTTAATAATTGGATTAGACTTATAAGAACATCAATCCTCATGAGGCTGTAAAAACATCTACTGTTCAGAGTTAAAGAAAGTGTTGCAACAATTAATAAAATAGATTTCTGGATGCTTATTGTTAAGATATACAGACATATGCTTATTAAGAATTTTAATTTTAGGTTAGTATTTGTTGGGGTGCACTCTACTCTGTGTTTCTTAACTCAGTACATATTCACATGTTGGCATAGTATTTAGTGTGGGGGGTAAAGCCTAATATTCATTAGGGTTGTATTTATTTCACATAAGTATCCAATTTACATTTGGGGTCGATTTGATTTAGGGAATCAATCATTTATGTTAGTGATTCTTATAACTTATTCTGACTAGGATTCTGTTAATAATTGGATTAGAGTTATAAGAACATCAATCCTCATGAGGCTGTAAAAACATCTACTGTTCAGAGTTAAAGAAAGTGTTGCAACAATTAATAAAATAGATTTCTGGATGCTTATTGTTAAGATATAAAGACATATGCTTATTAAGAATTCTAATTTTAGGTTAGTATTTGTTGGGGTGCACTCTACTCTGTGTTTCTTAACTCAGTACATATTCATATGTTGGCATAGTATTTAGTGTGCCCTTAGTTTCTGTAATTCTCTCTTCTCTCTAAAACTTCTTTGATAATTCTTAACACTTATTCCCACAATTCTTGTCATTTTCATACTTGTCTAATTTTTAGATATCTGTCAGTTCTACATCACCTTATTTTTAAACAATTATTTCAAATATCGTATATAAATAAAAGTTAATAAATTTTATAGTTAAGACTGTTAAGTGTATTAACTTAATTTAAAATAAAGTGAACATTAGGAAAGTAAATAAGACTATAAAGCCTGTATGTTAAATTTTTTCTTATTAACTAATTACAAAAGAAATACTTAAATACAAATGAACTTATAATATTGTATCAGGGAAAGATAATTTACTTTGTTAGCAATACGTTTTTGATGTTGCATGATTGCTTTCTTACAAGTTTCAGTCACATGCCATCCTGTACTAGATAGAGGAGTAAAACAGAAAAAGATAAAAAGAAATTATATCTTTTCCAAGAATAAATCTACAAAAATATCTTGGAAACAGAACTAAACTTCCCACATTGAAACACTCAGAGGTCAAGTTCTCCAAACTTCGTATTCTTTTTCTATTAATAGAAAGAAAAGAAAAAAATAGAAAGGTTGGAATGAAACGTTCTACTACATGTGAGTCAAAATGCTAGTGCATACTTTGAAAAGATCAAAGATATCAAAGACAACTCTTGGCATTACAATAGTATAGATTAATAAGTTAAAGCAATGATGCAACAAGATAAAAGGACTAAACTTCTGTTCTCTGAGTTGTCCTTGGATTGGGATGTAAATAAGTCAGTTGCAAATGACTGCTTACATTTTTATCTTAAAAAAAAAAAAAGTTGAAGAGACGGCGATTTGTGAAGAAAGGCATATACAAGACATTTAAACATAATCAATATACAAATATATTAAAAATGTGCATATGCATGTACACAGACACACATTCAAACTACCCAAAGTAGAACCAAGGAAGAAAATTAAAAATAAGAAAAATTAACAGATTAGGAAGTAGTGATAAGAAATTTGCTAAAGCAATGACACATGACAAAACCAATACATAGAAAAAACAAACATGTATATATTCATATATGATATACATACTTTCTTATGCATAGGTGGAATAAAATTTATGTTGATATTCAAATGAAATATAGAAAAAAGGCCACAAGTAGAACATAAGAAGAGAATCAATATCAAAGATAAACAAGGTACGATAATGGTGGCATGCTCTCCCACTAAAAGACCCTAGAAATTACTCCACTCAAGAGTCTTTCACAAGCTCCAGTTACAAGTGATATTAACAGAGAATAACGAAAAATTTAAAAACAAAAACTAGGCCCAATCCCTCTACAACCTCCACCAACCATCAATTTTTGTATAGGTTTGTAGAGGGATCTCCGAAGAGAAGACAAAAATTGATAAAAGAAAAATGGGGCAGTACTAACAAATATTAGAGGAGGGAAGGGGAAATAGGTAGTATCACAATGCAAATAAACAAGACTTCAAATCAGCACTTTGAACCTCCTAGGGACTACTATAATGAGGAAAAGACGATGGTTCCTAGCAGCCATATACTCCAAGACATACAAGCTGGTATAGTTTTTAGAGGAGGGCCAAACATGAACAAATTGATGTAGAACCAGTAGATAAAGAGAAAAGGCATGGGGAGAGATAGGAGAGAGGAAGTCAGAACCACCAATCAATAAAAAAACTATAAGACATTATAAGCTAAGAAATAATGTACACAATGATCCCTATAACTAGAAACCTCAAACAATTCTATTTTACTTAGAAATCCTAATTTAACAGAAATTACTCGTCACTTGAGTTACTAAGTTCATAATGAATTCCCTAAGTAAGACAAAATGAAATCATACAATATTATAAAATCTAGAATTCATATCATGCAAAACATCTGAATGTTCCTATTTTATAGTCCCTTATACACCCTTTCTATATAATCTTACATGGCATGTAACAAGCTACTATTCTAGGAGTGGCAAAGTACAATCAAACTGTTAATCCTTCTCACTTGTTGTTAGATCCTACCAAGGATGCTGTTCATGGCTTCATTTGATGGAAAGAAACAATCCAACTACATTTGATGGAAAGAAACTATCCAGCAACTTTGATGGAAAGAAATAATAATCATTTAATTGCCTATTTGTTTATTGCTATGACACATCTACCAAAGAAGCAGACCAGTCCTAGTAATGGTCCCCTATAATTTACTTATGCTACCTATGCCATTCGTTGATTCCTATAACCATAAACAATTTATTCTTATCAAGTTTACCAATAACTATTGCTATTTATCAAAGAAGTGACCTTGTTAAATACATGTGCATTCCTTATTTACTTATGCTTCTTCACATTCTTGAACAAAAGTTAGAAAGATTCAGAACTTGTATAATTCAAGAATGATACATTGTAAGAGTTTCTCCAATAAGATACTCAATTCTGAAAACAATGTCACTTCCTACACCAAGAATACCAAGAAAATTAAGGTCCACTCTGAAGTCAAAACTTTTAGAGCACAATCTTGAACTATTAAAATGCTAGTGCTTTACATTCAAAGAAATGTCATAAAAATAAAGAAAAAGAAAAGAATAATAACCTTGATCATCACTTTGTGAATACCAATGTAAGCATAAGCTTTAAAATAGGCCATGTCATAGAGCATACAACAGGCCACTGTGGTTGTGGCTACTGCTGCTATGGTAGCAGTTGTGGCCGTCTCTCAAAGCACCTCTATGGCATCCCCAGCAGGCTCGCTCTGTGTGACTCATTCTCAGTTGCTTTCATTCGATGCTGGTGGTAGCTGATCCAATACTAAAGTCCTTTTTCCCAGTTTCATGTCACAATTCCTTGTCCCACCCCCTTTTATATTTTTCCTTTTTTTTATCATCTAAATCTCATGCAAGCAAAATCAAATCATCCTTCTACTACAGAAAAGGGAAGAAAATCCACATCATCCCTAGACATACTTAAATGAAGTCTGGTTCCTAAAATGCTCCCATGGCATTTCCCACACAATGGCTTGGTACTTTGTAGTCGCCGACCCATCTTTTGCTGCCATCACCAGCCAGTAGTTAGTCCCAGACACCACCTAAGTCTGGCCCCTGATCACCCTCTCCAACTTTAACTTCATCCCCAATTGCTTGTTGTATTCTGTGACCATGAAATCTGCAATCTCCACCATGTGTGGGTCATTGGTGTTCTTTGTCAGTATCCAACCACCAACCAACCCTCCCCTCCGGCCACCGGTGAAAGTAGCTAGAGGAAGAACAAGTAACAACAAGAGAAGAAGGCAAAGTTTCATCACAACCATCAAGTTTGGTTCTTGAAAGTTCTATGGAACTCTCCTTTTATATTTTCCACTTCTATAGAGTAGGAGGGTCCTAAGTCCAAATGGGATCATTTTGTAGTGTGAGAGAATATGGGTTACCACTAGTAAGGAAACGGCATTTTTTTTTTTAATTAAAGGTGCTAAGCTCCCACAACGATAAAATTTCTATCAAGTAAGATAATTTTTTTTAGTTTGCCATTTTATAATTTGACCACTTTTTACTTTTTAATTAAATGATTTAGTTTAATAAATAATACAATGTAAAAAAACTTTCTCTCATATAAAAAGTGAGTAAAAAGTTTCATAAAATTTAACATAATTATAAAATTTAATCAATTTTATAATTTATAAAATTTATTATTTTATATAAAACTTAATATATTTAATAATTTTAATTTTTTTAATAAAAATTTTATGAAATTAATCTATAAAAATAAAACACCAAATATAATTTTTTTCCTTTAAAACTTAAGTGATACTTTATTCTTTGTGACACATTATTTTTTTTATTTTTATCCATTTGTTATAGGTGTTAATAAATTTGACAAGAATATAAATCTTATTTTATATATAACAAATACAATATTAGTCATAATAAAACTAAATTAAATGAAATTAAAAATAAAACTAATTACAATATCATAATTTAAAGGAGCCTAAAAGCTACGAAACAAACTTGTAGTTTGCTTTTGTATTCCCTCAATCAATATCTCTTTCTTGAATGTTTGTACAACTATTGTTGATTGTTATCAATGAATTTCAACATACTCAATTTCTAAAATTTTCACTTTGCTATAATGGTTTTGACAATGGGTTGAGGACTTAAAGTAGCATCAACTTTAACTATTACCTCAGACTCATCAATCTTGAGCAAGTCTAACTGAGATTGCAAAAGAGATGCATGCAAAAAATGGGTTCCTTTTGCAGCTCTTTTCTTTAAACGATCACTTAGCACTTTGGCAAGGACATCCTAAAGGATAAAGTTAACACTACTACTCACATAACTTCCCTCTTTATAACTTGGGTCAATAGATCTAAGCATTTCTCTATAAGACTTCTTCAAAGTAAAGCAACCAAGAATAGACCCTTTTTATTAAGTACTCTTTCAAGACATCCCAAAGTGATTCAAGCCATGGAAGCTAGTCTTCATTTAAAAGTGGAATTCTCATCCTCATCTTTTCTGTCATTTGGAAGTAATGAAGTGCACACATCAAAATAAAATAACAAGGAAAAGGAGGATATTAATTACGAGAAATAACTGCAAATTTTGTATGAAAAACACTTCTATTATCAGTAACAAATTCTTTAACATTGTGCAATCTCACATACACACCATTGTTTGATTAAGGATGAAAATCATCAGCATCAAGATACTTATATTTCATCTTTTCTACCAACATGTTACCTATTGTGTTGTTGAACAAAAAGTTAGAAGACAAGTAATACTTACAGTCAAACACTGCTTTTAAAAAATTTTAAATTCAATTGAATGCTTTAAATTTCCAACATATTATCAGATAAATTGTTGCTCAAAGTAAATCAAAACATCAAATCAAGCAATCACCAGGGTAAGCCACATATAATATAGATAATGAGTATACTGCTAATGGATAGAAGTAAATTATGATAGTGGGTGCCATGTTCGAAATTCAAATGCTATAGGTATAAGTCTATATCAATGAAGGATGATAGAATAACAACCAAGCTGGTTTTAAAGTTATCTTCTACATAATGTAAGAGTTTAAGTAGACAAATAAAGCACAATTTTTAGGGTGTAAATTAGAGATAAAGCTAGTAAAAGACAACAACAATAACAATAAATAGAGCCTTATCCCACTAGATGGGTCCAACTATATGAATTAAATGGCACCATTAAATTTTATCAAAAATCAAGTTTTCAGAAAAGGTGGAAGACAAGAGGTGGCAAATTTGTAGTGAAACTTGCTTCCACTTGCTTAATACTAACAAATATAAAATGCAAGGTGTTGCTCGGATTCACTCAAATCCCCTAATTTTAGGGTCTACTCCCATAGTGATTGATTAAAATATTATAATAATTTAAATTTTTGTCCAAGTGACACAAGGTATAAACTGTGAGCATAATTGATGATAAAATAAAAGAGAGTCTAGTTCATCATGAACAGCATGAAGTTCTTGTCTTGGGATTTCCCCATTCAAATATTAACACATCAATTTTCTTGACATTAGTTTATACTGATTATATATTAAATGAAATGATTAGTGTTGAGTGAATTTTCACTATTTACTTAAACTTTAAACCATTTCTTTTTTTAGTGGTTTGGGATTGCTTTTCCTTTGTTAAGTCATAGTTTATGAGTGGTGCGACATAGAATATTAATAAGCCAATGCCCCTAAAGGCAAATTAAATTTGTTCAAAGTAGTAAGTGGCTTTCCTGCACAACAAATTGAGTAATTGAAATGAAATTCTCAAATGCCTAAGATTTTCTTTAAATTAATGAAGACCCACTATGAGAGAGCCTCTAACTACTATAAATTGAAATGTTTGAAATCAATTGAAACATGATCTTTATCAATTCTAAGTGAACAGGGTAGGAAATAGTAAAAGCTTATAGATTGCATGAGACCAAACATGGAAGATAGTACATAAAATGCGCTTAGAAAGTAGAGGTTTCAAACCGCATATAAAGTAAGCAATAGAAAAGGACACAAAACCAAACATGATCTATTACTTTCTAGTATAACTTGTGTAAATAATAAAATTTATTAAGAGGCATGAATTTTAATGCTCTATATGCACACAAAATGGGAAGAAGTACTATGGGTGATCATATTTGCACAAACAAATTCCTACTTCAACATACATTTCAATTAATTAGACGTATTTCATTCAATATGGCATTGGCACTTTTACTGATATCATTTCTCATAGTTATGAAGAGATGATTTTGGAAAGAAAAACCTTGAGAGACTAGGCTCTCTCAAATTAAATTTATAATAGAACTGTATATTATTACATGCTAATTCTAAGGCTAAATCTAAGGCCTAACATACTGCTAATTACAGCTAACTAATGACACATGCCTAATCTAATTACAATCGATGTTAATTAAAATAATTACAATATATTTCAACAAAAGCGATAGCTGATAAATGTCTTAGTCTTGAATGAATAACCTTCCAAGTTTTGACCTATAACATATTATTAACACAATGACTAATCAGGTTAACAAACATGAAGGACAATCTTACAGTCAAATAGTAAAGAATTTTCCAAACCTGGAAGTGTTTGCCCTTGGGGTGGAGAGTTTGCTACTAATGACAGATGACTATTGACTTGATGGATACCAAGTAGAAAGTGATGAACATCCTTCATTTTGATGTTTTGTGGGAGAGGTACCATAGGCAGTTTTCTTGGGACATCTAGCCATAGAAAATCCTCTAGAAGACCTAGTAGCTAAAATCAACTTTGGAGTTCTAGTAGGAGTGAGACAAGGAGTTATAAATGGAGTCATAGAAAACCATTGCCCACCATACCTTGATCCTGGAGGCTGTAGATCCAATAAAATAAGAAACTTATAAGCATATCAATCAGGCTCAAAAGAACAATTAGCTCAGTTTCTCCTAAACCTTTGCCTAGCTATAGATCCAATAAAATAAGAAACTTATAAGCATATCACATTAGGCTCAAAAGAACAATTGGCTCACTTTCTCCTAGTCATAGATAGTTCCTGGATATACTTTTTTCATATTTCAAATATTTTTGCAATCCACTTCGATCATCTTAAGATAAAAACATTTGTGCCATTCTTACATTTCAACAAAAAATGCCTCATTTCCCTCTTTAAATTTCCTTTAAAAATGACAATTTTTAGTAACAAAACTTTTTGTAATTAGTAGAAATGGGAGACAAATGGCCATGAGCTATGAGCTATTTTTATTTTTTCTTGGCCAGAAATAGAAAAATAACTACGAAAGAAATGAGGCATAGTAGTCATATGATAATTAGCTCTAGAATCAATGATCGAAGGAGTAGAATTAAGTGACAAAATATGGTTGCCTGATTATGCAAAGGATCCATTAGGAGTGCTAGAAGATGAATTAGACTTTAGCGATTTAAGGAGTTTATCAAGCTGCTATTTGCTTAATAGATCAAACACAGCTTCATGGGTAGTGGGTTGAAATTTATACTGCTTTGTTTTCCAATTTGTTGGCTTTCCATGGAGTTTCTAGCAAATTTTCCAAGTGTAACATGGTTTATTGTAGTGATCACACCGTACTTGGGGCTCTTCTTCAGCTTTTTTCTGCTCATTAGTGCCATGGCCATCAAGGTTTTCTTGCAATGTCTCGGTTCCTAGCAACATAAGCTTCAGCAATTAAGGCCAAAGTTTCAATCATTCCAACACTTGAGTTTTTGTTTCCCAGCATAGCACTCCTATAGCTCTCATCCCTCCTTATTTCAAAGAAGACTGCATTAAAGGAAGACAGTGGATTCCTTCTAATGATTCGTCCATGAACCTTATCAAACTCAATAATAAGACCAATAAGGAATTTAAAAGTACAATTAGTAACAACACTTTTTGTAATTAGTGGAATCATCTATGCATTTCCACTCATAAGTTTATAATAAATTCAAATCTTGTAACACTTGTTCAAGAGAATTGAAATACTTTGTGATAGAATCATTACCTTGTCTTATCTCTCTAAGCTTCAATTGGAGCAACAAAACTTGAGATTGGTTGCCTAAATTCAAATGCATTTAAGTAACATTATCCCAAAGTTCATTAGATGTAAAGAAGCACATGTATTTGCAACTGATATCTTCCCTCATAGAGTTGACATGCCATGTCATGATCATGGAATTTTTAGCATCCCAAGCAGCATGATAGTAATCTGGGCTGGTATATGCTCAAAATTAGGTGTGGGACAAGAAGGGTGGGCTGAACAGGATATACAAGTTTTAGAAAGGTTAAACATGGTAGACATAGAAGATGCAACAAGAAACAAGGTCAAAGTAGAAGTCTAAAATGGGAGAGTATGCAACAACATTAGCTAAACTTAGTTGTCAACAATGAATTTTGCATAAAACTTGTAGCATTAATAAATTTAGGAGCAAACATGAACTAAATCCAAGAAGGATTAATTCCTACAAAGTATTATGAAAAGACTATTGAAAGTCTTCATACTGCTAATGCTTCAAATTAAAAATTAATTACAAACTCTCAAAAGCATATATTTGCAACAAAGTAGTTTGCTTCCATAATATTTTATGTTTGTCCAAGATCTTAGTGAACCTCTAATTTTAGGAACTCCTTTCCTTCAACCAGTTCTTTTTGTGGTAACCCATAAGGGAATTATCTCAAAGATTTTTTATCAAAACATTCCATTTGAATGGCTTGATTCACCAAAATCCAAGGATGTTAATCTTCTTCAACAAAATATAGTTTCAACTGTCAATCTTATCAAAGAAAACAAAAACAAATTAATTTTCTTCAAAAAGAAATCCATTGTAAATGCATTCAAGAACAAATCCAACATCAGAGTATTAAAATTCGTATAGACCAACTACAAAAAAGATTTGAAAAAGATATTTGTGCTGATCATCCAAGTGCTTTTTGAAATAGAAAAAAGTATGTGGTCACTCTTCCTTATAAAGATGACTTCAAAGAGTCAAAAATCCCTACCAAAGTTCAACCTATTCAAATGAATCAAGATTAGTTGAATATTGTAAGAAAGAAATTCAACAATTACCTGATAAAAAGTTTATTCATCCAAGCAAGTCTCCTTGGAGTTGTGTAAGTTTCTATTTCCAAAATCATTTGGAGATAGAATGAGGAGCTCTAATACTTGTTAATTACAAACCAGTAAACAAGGTCCTTAAATGGATCCAAAAGCCTCTTCCAAATAAGAAATATCTTATTGGAAGAATTGTCAATGGTTCAATATTTTCAAAATTTGACATGAAATTAGGATATTGTTAGATTAAGTTAGCAGAAGATGGCCAATACAAAATGCCTTCATAGTTCCAATTGGACATTATGAATGGATAGTAATGCCATTTAGTCCCAAAAATGCTCCTTCAGAATTTCAAAATATTATGAATGATATTTTCATTCCCTTTTCAAAATTTTAAATTGTCTATCTAGATGACATGTTAATTTTTTCAATTTTCATTGAACAACATTTTAATCATTTAGAACAATTTCATAATGTTATCATGAAGACAGTATAATTATTTTTGCTCGAACATTAACTCATAAGGGTTGTTAGACAAAATAAAATAAACTTAAAGTAAACAAAATGGAGAAAATATATATGGAGAAACTAAATTTCATTGAACAAAAAATAAACTCACAAAATTTAGGATGAGCTTTACAAAGTCTTGAACATTCAAAGAAAGATTACAAGAGAGAGAAGGGCCACTCAAAACACTCTTTTTACAAGGAATTTGTGAAGAAAATGAAAACTTGCTACTGTCTTCTAAGTCTGCCAATTTATATGAATAGATGGATTTAAGAAGATTTGAAATCCATGCAATCTTAATAATTTAACCTTTTGACTGTTGGAATTCTCAAGAACCTCAGAATAAGGAAGAAAGAAAGGAAGAAAGAAAGAAAGCTCAGAACTTCTAGGTGTGAAAGCTCTGAACGAAAATCTGATTCCAAAATGAATTATTCTACAAATGATGTAGCTGAGATTACAATTTATAGACTAAGACCCAATTACTGAATTACACTAATGTCCCTAAGTAATTAACTGAAGATAAGACTAATAATACAAGATCAGAACCACATGCTATAGAACACTGCACCTGCACCTACCAAGACAAGCAGCCTAAGCAGCCTTATCTCTAACATCCCCCCTCAAGATCAGTGGCATGACTTGGAAGAGGAATGACACTGAGCTTGTCTCTAAGTTGAAGAAACCTTGAAGTTGAGACTGCCTTGGTGAGAATATCTGCTGTTTGATCAAGAGATGGAATATGATAGACTTCAATTTCTTTATTGTTAACCTTTTCACGAACAAAATAAAGATCTAGTTCAATATGCTTAGTCTTTGAATGAAGGACCGGATTTGCTAACAAGCTGACCGTGCTCATATTGTCACAATATATTCTAGGAACTTTTGGTAGTTGAATGCTGAGTTCTTTGAGTAAAGACTGCAGCCAAGCCAATTCTGCCACTGCACTTGCAAGACTCCTATATTCAGCTTCAGTACTTGATCTAGACATTGTTGCTTGCTTTTTAGATGACCAAGAAACGAGATTAGGGCCAAGATAAACACAAAAACCTGAGGTGCTGCGCCTATCATCAATGTCTGACGCCCAATCAGCATCACAAAAGGCAGTGAGCTCAAGAGCAGATGATCTTTGGAGAACTAGAGCATGACATATGGTGCCTGCTAGATACCTCAGTATTCGTTTAGCCAACTTCCAATGTACATCCGTAGGGCAATGCATAAACTGACAAGCTTTGTTCACACTATATGATAATTCTGGTCTAGTAATGGTAATATATTGTAATGCTCCCACAAGAGATCTGTATGCAGCTTGATCAGAAATAGGAGATCCACTACTAGCTGAGATATGTGGTGTTGAGGCCATAGGAGAGGGCATAGACTTTGCACCTTGCATACCAGCTCTAGCAAGAAGATCCTTAATGTATTTGGACTGAGATAAGTATATTGCACCAGCAGAACTGTAAGTAACTTCAATACCTAAGAAGTATTTAAGTTTCCCAAGATCCTTTAATGAGAACTTTGCATTCAGTTGATCAATCAAGTGCTGAACCAAAGTTGGTGAGGATCCAGTAATCAAAATATCATCCACATAGACTAAAACATAGAGAGAATGATGAGAAGTAACCTGAAGAAACAAGGAAGAATCACATTTTGCCTTGGTAAAACCAAGATCAAGTAAAGCTTCAGACAATTTTTGAAACCATGCACGAGGAGCTTGCTTAAGGCCATAGAGAGCCTTATGAAGCTTGCAAACTTGAGATGAGTCAGCTGATTCATATCCAGGAGGCTGCAGCATGTATACATCTTCATTCAAATCACCATTTAAAAAGGCATTATTAACATCTATTTGATGGATGTTCCACCCTTTTGATAAGGCCAAAGTGAGAAGAACCCGAATTGTGACTGGTTTTACTACTGGACTGAAAACTTCATGAAAATCAACTCCTGCCTCCTGATTATACCCTTTTGCAACTAATCTTGCTTTATATTTGTTGACAGTGCCATCTGGATTTTCTTTAACTTTAAACACCCATTTGCACCCTATAGGCCTCCTATCTTTGGGTAAAGCTTCTAAACTCCATGTCTTGTTGCTCATGAGCGCTGCATACTCAAGATCCATGGCACACTTCCATTCTGGTATATTAAGAGCTTCTTCAACAGTTTGAGGCTCTCTAGAGACAGTAAGTGCTGTTGGTACAGTTCCTCTTGCTTTGCTACTAGTCACCATTGAGTGATTGTTTGAATTGAGTGCCCTTGCTTTGCTACGGGTCACCATTGGGTGGACATTTTGAGGCAGACATTGAGGAACTTCAAATTCTGCAGAGGGACCTGAAACATGTTGCAAAGAATCCATAATATGGGTATTATTAGCAAGTGCACATGAGTTATTTGTTTGTTCAGCAAATGCATTGGTATTCTGAGTATGTCTTGCCTTAGGGAATGATAGAATAGGAGGTATGGCTGAAGGTGGAGGAGAAACAAAATGTGATTTGTTACTGGAGAGTGACTGCTGTGAGGAACCCTTGCTGTTCTTGAATGGAAAACTACTTTCATCAAATATGACATCTCTAGATATAATTGTTTTCCCATCAGGATGTAGACACTTGTATCCTTTGTGTGCTGGACTATAACCAAGGAAAGTGCATTCAATGGATTTGAACTGAAACTTGGGATTATTGTAGGGCCTTAGGTTAGGATAGGCTGCACACCTAAAGACTTTAAGAGAAGAATAATCAGGTTTGATTTTGTACAAGGTTTCAAAAGGAGTAGAACCATTTAGGACTGGTGTGGGTAGTCTATTAATGAGATACACAGCTGTGCTAAAAGCTTCAGTCCAAAATAAACTAGGTAAAGATAATTGGTGAAGCAAGGCTAGTCCAGTCTCAGTTATATGTCTATGTTTCCTTTCTGCAAGCCCATTTTGTTCATGTGTATAAGGACATGAAACACGATGAACTATCCCTTGGTCTTTCAAATATTCAGTGAAAGCTCTAAACTCTCCTCCCCAATCAGTTTGTAAGGCAAGGATTTTGTGGTTGGTTTGAAGTTCTACTTGTTTCTTGAAATGAATAAAGGTTTGTAATGCATCAGACTTGCTTTTGAGAAAGTAAATCCATGTGTAACGGGTAAAGGTGTCTACAAAATGTATGTAATATCTATGTCCCTCTTTTGACAGCATAGGTGCTGGTCCCCACAAATCAGAATGAATTAGTTGAAGAGGTTTTGAGTATTCTGTTTGAGAAGAGGCAAAAGGAAATTTATGTAATTTACTAAGGCAGCAAGATGAACAAAAGGAAAGCTCTTTATTTGGTATTCTGATGTTACAAGAAGTGAGTACATTCTTGACAGTTTGTGCAGAAGCATGGCCCAATCTAACATGCCATTTGTCTAACTCAGAACAAGAATTTAACAAAGAAGAAGTATGGGAACTATGTACAGCAGGTGAAGTAATATTTGGTGACTGAGTTGTTGACACCTTTGCATTGATATATGGTCCTTTTTCAATACGAAATTCATCAAAGACATACAAGCCTTTTCTAACAGTCCCCTTCAAAAGTATTTGATGAGTATCCTGAGATTTAACATAACAAGAGTCAGGATGGAACTCAAAATAGACATAATTGTCTTTTGCAAACTGAGAAACACTCACAAGGTTTTTGGTAATATTTGGAGCATGAAGAAGTGAGTTTAGGTGAAGATTTTGATTAGAAAAGCAAGACTTAATCTGAGAATTACCAATGTTTTTAATGAACAAACCTGAGCCATTACCAATGTGCACCTTCTCCTTTCCATTATATGGAGTCTTCTGCACAATGTTAGAGGCATCCATTGTCACATGATTAGTGGCCCCAGAATCAGGATACCATTCTTGATCAATGCCATTGCTACTGCTGTTAGAAGTGAGCATTGCATAGGGTGTGTTTCTGACACTGCCATTGGCGCCATTGGCTGTCTTGCTGAAGTGGTTAGGCACTTGAGCTGGTCCTTGAAAACTTTCATCAAATCTATGATAACAACTCCAGGACTGATGTCCATATCTCCCACATAATTGACATTGAATGTTGCTTTTATCAGAAAACCTTCCATTTCTACCAGCAAACCGCCCATTGTTGCAACTCCCTTTGCCTTTGAAAAAGTTTCCTCTACCTCCAAACCTTCCTCTATTTGCATACTGACCAGGGAAACTTTGATAACCACTTCGGTTCACATTGTAATTCTGAGGATGTGTAGCAAGATTCACTGTCATAGCTTCTACTTCTTTATGATGCTTCTCAATTCTATTTTCTTGTGCAAGCAATAATGCTTCAATCTCTTCAACTGAATACGGATCAGTTCTAGAAAGAATGGATGTAACAAAACCATCATATTCTGAGGAAAGACCATCAAGAATTACCTCTATATGGTCACTTTCTGTAATTGCATGTCCAACTGAAGCCAAAGAATCAACAAGATTCTTGATCTTTAAAAGATAATCAGTGGCTGTCATGGATCCCTTCTTCATAGTCTGCAGCTGCGCCTTGAATTGCTTGATCTTTGCCTTTGTATGAGAAGCAAAGAAAGTTTCCACCTTTTCCCAGACCTGGAACGAAAATTCACACCCAACCATTCTTGTAAGAATGTTTTCTGACATTATTGACAGCAGCCAAAACAGCAAGAGCTGATCTTGCTTCTTCCAAAGAACATACTGCTGACTCAAGATCCCAAGAACTCTTCCTTGCTCATCTATTGCAAATCTTGATGGCACTTCTTGACCACCACTGATGTATTTCTCTAGTTCATGCCCTCTGATGGCTGCAAGAACTTGCTGTTTCCACAGCAGATAGGAATTGCTGTCTAACTTCACAGAAATAGAATGACTAAAAGAAACTAATGAAGCATTTAGAGATGCTAAAGAAAACGTATTCATATTCTCTCCCATTGGATCAAAGCTCTGATACCATGTTGGAATTCTCAAGAACCTCAGAATAAGGAAGAAAGAAAGGAAGAAAGAAAGAAAGCTTAGAACTTCTAAGTGTGAAAGCTCTGAACGAAAATCTGATTCCAAAATGAATTATTCTACAAATGATGTAGTTGAGATTACAATTTATAGACTAAGACTCAATTACTGAATTACACTAATGTCCCTAAGTAATTAACTGAAGATAAGACTAATAATACAAGATCAGAACCACATGCTATAGAACACTGCACCTGCACCTACCAAGACAAGCAGCCTAAGCAGCCTTATCTCTAACATTGACTAATTGGCGTAGCATCATTTCTTTTCCCTCTTTTTAGCTAGAGAGGTAAGGATCTTATTTGCTAGCTTTGTCTTTTTTTGATGATGGATGAGATTCTTGACATTGAATTTTGCTTTTCTCTTCTTTTAAGACATAGAGATAAGCTCTTTGAATTTTTTAGTGACTTTTGACATAAGGACCAGGCTTTTCTAAAAGTTCATACTCTCCTTTATCTTTAAGAATCTAAACTACCTTCATTTTTGAAATCTATCTAAAAACAATCATCTTCATTTTGGTGATAATCATTTGAGTCATTGATTTGTTTGTCTTTTTCCTCTTGGGAGTATTGAACTTGATAAAAAAAGGTTTTGGAATCCATTCATGTTGACCCTAATCTCTCTCTATCTTTCTCTTTCCCCCAATTTTTTTGGCCCCTCTCTCACTTTAAAACTTGTCTCTCTCTAACTTGCTTTAAAGCTTCTCTCTCCCTCTCTTTCTCTTTCCAAAACTTCTCTCCATCACCAAAAGTTTTGTCTCTCTTTCTCTCCAAAACTTCTCTCTCTCTTTTTATCTTCTCCATTCTTTTACCCTTTTTTACTCCAAAATTTCTCTCTCTCTAAAGTCTCTCCCATGTTTATCCCTCTCCCTGTAAGACCTCTCTCTCTCTCTCTTCTTTCTCTATCTCTCTCTAAAGTTCTCTCTCTCTAAAACCTCTCTCTCTCTTCTCTTAAACTATACTTCTTTCTCTCAAACTTTGCTCTCTCTCCTCACTCTAAAACTTATCTCTCTTTATGACTCTCTTTATACTCTTTTTCTAATTGTTTTTAATCTCTCTTTGAAACTTCCCTCTCTCTCTTTGAATCTTCTCATGCTCACTTTCTTGCTACAACCA
Organism: Dicorynia guianensis; assembly: GCA_037013595.1. Classification (NCBI taxonomy): domain Eukaryota; kingdom Viridiplantae; phylum Streptophyta; class Magnoliopsida; order Fabales; family Fabaceae; genus Dicorynia; species Dicorynia guianensis. Next base: position 14,338,641 of record JASUAB010000012.1, on the reverse strand, counting down.
CAATGCAATTGAATTATCTCTCTCTAAATCTTGTTTCTCTCTCCCTCTCTCCCTACAAGTTTTCTCTTTTTGTCTCCCTAAAACTTCTCTCTTTGTTGCTCTCTCTAAAACCTTTCTCTCTCTAAAAATGTCTCTCTCCCAAAAACTTCTGTCACTCTCTCACACACACTATCTCTATGTCTCTCTCCCTCCCAATAAGTTCTCTCTTACTCTCTCTTAAACTTCTATCTCTCTTTTTCTCTCTCTAAAACTTATCTCTTTTTCACCAAAACTTATCTCTCTCCCTCTCTCTTGCCTTCTCTTTTCTATAGTTTCTTTAAAATTTCTCTCTTAAGACTTATTTCTCTCTCTTGCTCTAAAATTTCTCTCTTTCTCCAACTCATATCTTTCACTTTCTTTGCTTCTCATTCCCCCCTCTATCTAAAACTTCTCTCTCACTCACTCTCTAAAAATTCTTTCTCTCACTCTCTAAAAGATCTCTCTATCCCTTTTTGTCTCACCCTCATTCTCTCTGCCTTTCTTACTCTAAAATTTCTCTCTCTCCTCCTTGTCTTTTCCACTCTTCCTCCAAAATTTTTCACTCTTTCTCAAAAACTTCTCTTACTATCTCTCTCTAAAACTTCTCTCTCTCCCCTCCTCATCTCTTTCCCCTTGTCTTACTCTAAAATTTCTCTCTCAAACTTTTCTTTCACTCTCTCACTGCCCCTTTCTCTTTTACCCTCACTTTAAAATTTCTATCTCTAAAACTTTTCTCTCTCACTTTTTAAGATCTCTCTCTTCCCCTTTGTCCCCTTCTCCTTCTTCTCTCTCTAAGACTTCTCTCCCTCCCTATCTATCTCACACTAAAAGTTCTATCTCTCTCTCTCTCTCTCTCTCTCTCTCTCTTTTAAAAATGGCATTATCCCTCTCTCTTTCTCTCTCAAACTTCTCTCTCTCTCTTTCCCCTTCTTTCTCTTGCTAAATCTTTTGTCTTTCTCTCTTTCTTCCACTCTCTAAATCTTTCTCATTATCCCTCTCCATCCCCCCTCCCTTACTCTAAAATTTCTCTCTCTAACTTCTTTCTTACTCTCTCTCCCCTAACTTCTCTTTCCCCCTCTCTCCCACTCTTCCTGTCTCTCTAAAACTTCTCTCTCTATATATATGTATATATATATATTCTCTCTAAAACTTCTCTCACATACACTCTCTGTATACTCGGTCTCTAAAACTTCTCCCTCTCTTTGAAACTTCTCTCCCCCTCTCTCTCTCTCTCATGATTAAGGCATTAATTACAGCATAGGTTTTCTTTTAATTTTTTTGATATATCATTCTTTTGTAACGTGGGATTCTTTTTATACTCTATTTAACAATATTGTGTTGTATCTTTCTATAGCTAGACTAGTTCTTATAATTTGTGATTTTTGACATTGATGTGCTTTAAAATCCTAATTGAGGAGAACTTAAGGTTGGTTGGTTAGTTGTGTTGTCTTTGATCTAGGTTCTACTTGTTTCTTCAATAGTTAATTCTAAGATTTTTGTAATTACAAAATTCATACCATTTGGTTTTAGAGCAAAGTATAGTGAGTAAGAAATATAGTTGATTGTTATCTTTGGTGCTCTATTATTTTAGTCTTTGTAATTTGATAGAAACTGCTTAATTTGATTTTAGCTTGCTTTGAAGTGCTTTTTGTAATCTCTCTCTACCCCCATGCCTTTGCTCTATGCGTGCACATGCATTCTTGGTGTCTTAGCATGTCTTCCTACTTCTATTCTTGCATATTCATATATGCACTCATCTTCCTATTTCTATGGATGTAGTGGCTTCTTGTTTCTTTGTGGGCATATTTATAACTTTGTGTACTATACATTTCTATGATTAGGTTATATAAACACACTTTCTCTAAAACTTGTCTCTCCCATCTCTATCTAAAACTTTTCTCTTTCTCTCTCCTCTCTCTAGATATATATATATATGTATATACTTTTTTCGCTCAAACTTTCTCTCTCTCTCCCTCCCCTCCCTTATCTAAAACTTCTTTCTCTCTCTATTTTTAAAATTTCTCTGTGTCTCTTTCTAAAACTTCTCTCTTCCTCTCTCCCTCTCTCTGTCTCTCTTACTATCTCTAAAGCTTCTCTTTCTTTAAATATTCTCTCTCTCTGTTGCTCTCTTGCTTTCTCAAAACCTTCTCTTTCTCACTCCAAAACTTCTGTCTATCTATCTATCTCTCTCTCTCTCTCATCCATCTCATTCCACTCCTCTCTCTCCCTATCCCTCTCAGAGAGTCAGTAAGAGAGAAAGGGAGTATGTGATAGAGAGAAAATAGATAGAAGTTTTAGCTACAAAGAGAGAAAGAGACTTTAGAGGGAGAGGAAGAGGGAGAAAAAGAGAGAGATGTTATAGAAAGAGAGAGGGAGGGAGTGAGACAAGAATGTTCAAGGGAGTGAGAAAGAGAGAAGTTTAGACAAAGAAAAAGAGCGGGAGAGAGAGAAGTTTTAGAGAGTGAGATAGAAATTTTAGACACAAAGAGAGAGTGGGAGAGGGAGAAGATTTAAAGAGAGTGTGAGAGAATTTTAGACACAAAGAGAGAGAGGAAGAGAGATGTTTTAGAGAAGAAGAGAGAAAAGTTTTTGAGAGGGCAAGAGAGAGAGAAAGAGAGTAAGAAAAGTTTTATAAACAGAGTGAAAGAGATAAATGGAATTTTAGAGAGAGAAAGAGAGATTGTGAGAGAGAAGTTTCAAAGAGAGGCTAAGAGAGGAAGAGAGAGAACTTTTAAAGAGAGAGTTAGAGAAGTTTCAAACAAAGCAAGAGAGAGAGTAGTTTTAGAGAGAGAAAGAGAGTGTGAGAGAGATGAAGAAGAATTGAAGTTTTAGACACAAAGAGTGAGAAATGGAAGCTTTAGAGAGAGAGAGACAAAGAGAATATTTATAAAGAGAGCGAAAGAGAGGTTTTAGAGAGGAAGAAAGACAGTGAGAGAGAGAAAGGGAGAGAGAGAGAGACAAAGAAATAGAGAGAAGTTTATGAGAGAGAGAGGACATAGAGTGTGAGAGAGAAAAAGAGAGAGATGTTATGGAGGGAAGGAGAGAAAAGGTTTAGGGAGAGAGCAAAAGAGAAGTTTTTGAGGGTGAGAGAGAGAAGTTTTAAATAGTGAGTGACATAGAAAGAGAGAAACTCAAGTTTTAGACAGAGAAAGAGAGTGTATGAGAGAGAGATAAAGAAAATGAAAGGGAGGGAGAGATAGAGATGAGAGGGAGAAAGGGATAGAAGTTTTAGCTGCAGAGAGAGAAAGAGACTTCAGAGAGAGAGAGGGAGACACATAGAGAGAGTAAGAGGAAGAAAAAGAGAATTAAGTTATAAAAAGGGGAAAGAGAGAGAGACGAGGGAGAGTGTGTTGGGGAGATAGAGAGAGAAAGAGAGAATGTTGGGGTTAAAGTAAGAAGGAGAGAGAATTTCTAGAGATAGAAGTTTTTGGGAGTGTGGGAGAGAAATTTTAAATAAAGGGAGGGAAGTTTTAGAGAGAGAGGGAGAAAAATGTCGGGGAGTGAGTGGAGAGAGAGTGAGAGAAAAGTTTTAGATAGAGAGAGTTCAAGAGAGAAAAGTTTTAGAGAGAGAGAAAAAGAGGGTAAGTGAGAGAGGAGGAGCAAGGGAGAGCAGAGAGAAAAAGAGGGAGAGTAGTTTTAGAGAAAAAGAGAGAGAGAGAGAGAGAGAGAGAGAGAGAGAGAGAGACAAAGGGAGAGATAGTGATAGAGAAGTTTCAGTGAAGGACTAAAAGAGAAAGAGAGAGAACTTTTAAAGAAAGAGGAAGAGAAGTTTTATAAAGAGAGAGAAAGAGTAGTTTTAGAGAGTGAGAGAGACAGAAGTTTTAGATAGATAAAAAGGGAAAGAGAGTGAGAGAAATTTAAAGAGACATAGAGAAAGATAGAAAGAGAAGTTTTAGAGAGAGAGAAGGGGGAGAGAGAGAAAACAGTGAGTGAGAAAAAAATAGAGAAATTTAAGAGGGAGAGAGAAAGAGAAGTTTTTAAGAGAGAGTTGTTTTAGAAGGAGAAAGAGAGTAAGTGAGACAGAGGGGGAGAGACATAGAGAGAGAAAGATAACTTTTTGAGAGAGAGACAAAGAGAGAAATTAAAGAAAGAAAGAAGTTTTAACAAAAGAAAGAGAGATGAAGAGAGAAAGAGTGTTAGTGTGAGAGAGGGAGAAAGTGATAGAGAGAAAAAGAGATAGAAGTTTTAGAGAGACAAAGAAAGAGGAAAAGAGACTTTAAAGCAAGAAAAGGAGTGAGTGAGAGCGAGTGAGTGGAAGAGAGATAGAGAAATGTGAGAAGTTTTTAAGAGAGAGAGATAGAGAGGGACACAGAGTGGGTGAGAGAAAAAGAGAGAGATGTTTTAGAGAGCATACGAGAGAAAGAGAGGTTTAAGAGGGTGAGAGAGAGAAGTTTTATAGTGAGTGAGAGAGAGAAAGAGGGAAAGTCAAGTTTCAAAAAGAGAAAGAGAGTGGGTAAGAGAGAAGGGGGAGTGAGAGAGAGACAGAGTGTTGGGGAGAGAGAGATAATGTATGTTGTGGGGGAAGAAAGAGAGAAAAATGTTGGAGGAGTGAGATAGAGAGAGAGACAAAGTGTTGAGGAGAGAGGAAGGAAAAGAGAGAAAGAGAGAGGAAGAGAGAGAGTGAGAAAAGTTTTAGAGAGAGACAGAGAAAGAGAGAAAAAGGAGTTTTAAAGAGAGAGAGAAGGGGGATAGAGAGAGAAAGAGAACTTCTAGAGAGAGAGAGAGCTTAAGTTAGAGAGAGAAAGAGAAGTTTTGGAGAGAGGGAGAGAGATTGAAGTTTTAGAGAGACAGAGAAAGAAATTTTAGATAGAGAGAGTAAGATAGTGAGAGAAGTTTTAGAGAGAAAAAGTGAGAGAGAGAGAGTGAGAGAAAGAGAAAGAGAAAGAGAAGGTGGAGAGAGAAGAGAGAGGGAGAGAGAGTGTGTGTTAGGGAGAGAGAGAAAGAGTATTGACGAGGGATAAAGTGAGATAAAGAGAAAGTGTGTTGGGGGGAGAGAGACATAGAGAGTGTGTGTGTTCGGGATCTAAAGAGAGAGTGTTGAGGGGAGAGAGAGTGAGTGTGTTATGAAGAGAAAGAGAGTGTGTGAGAAGTTTTAGAGAGATAAGGAGAGAACTTTTTGAGAGATGGATAGAAATTTTTGACAAATAGAGAATGACACAAAGAGAGAGAGAGAGAGAAACAAAGAGAAAGAGTATTGAGGAGAGATGTAAAGAGGGGGAGGGAGAGAGTGGGAAAGAGAGAAGTTTCAAAAAGAGTGAGAGAGAAAGAAAGAGAGAGTGAGTAAGTGAGGGAGGGAAGTTTCAGATAGATAGATAGATAGATAGATAGATAGATAGAGAGAGACAGAGAGAATGAGAGAGTGACAAAGTGTTAAGGAGAGAGAGAAAGAGACAGAAGGGGAGAAAGAGAGACAGACGGACGAATAGCCACATAGAGAGAGGGAGAACCAAAATGTTAGGAGGAGAGAGAAGTTTTAGAGAGAATGAGAGAGAAATTCTAGACCATGAGAGAGAGGGAAGTTTTAGAAAGAAGGAGACAGAAATTTCAGACATAGAGAGAGGGAGAGAAAAGTTTTAGGGAGACAAGGTTTAGAGAGAAAGATAGAGAAGTTTTAGAGAGGGAGAGAGGGAAAGAGGGAAAGAGAGTGAGAGAAATTTAATAGATAGAGAGCGAAAGAGAGAAAGAGAAGTTTTACAAAGAAAGAACAGGAACGATATTGAGAAAGAAATTTCAAAGAGAGATTGAGAGAGGAATAGAGACAACTTTTAGAGAGAAAGTGATGAAGTTTTAGATGGAGAGAGAGAAAGACAGGGAGAAAAAGTAGTTTTAGAGAGAGAAAGAGAACTTTTAGACATAGATAGAGAGAGAGATAAAGAGAAGTTTTAGAGATGAAGGAAGAGGTGAGAGAAAGGGAGAGAGAGATGGAGAAATAGAGAGAATTTTTTGAGATAGATGGGGGGAGACAAAGAGTGCAAAGGAGAAAAAGAGAGTGATGTTTTAGACAGATAGAGAGAGAAGTTTTGGGGAGAAAGAAAATGACAAGTTTTAGAGGGTGAGAGAGAGAAAGAGAGAGAACTTTTAGAGAGTGAGTGACACAGAAAGAGAGAATGTTGGGGGGAGTGAGAGAGAGACAAAGGGATGGGGAGAGAAGGGAAATAAGAAAGATAGAGTTGTAGGGACAGAGAGAGATAGATAGATAGACAAACAGAGAAGGGGAGAGAGTGTTGGGGAGATAGAGAGAGAGAAAGAGAGTGGTGGAAATAGAGAGAGACTGAGAAAGAGAGAGAGTTGGGGAGAGAGAGACATACAAGGAGAGAGAGAAAGAGAATGTTAGGGTGAGAGTAATAGATAGAAGTTTTAGACGGAGAGAAAGAGAGAGATAGAAGTTTGAGAGAGTGTGAGAGAGAAATTTTAGATGTGAGAGAGAGTGTGGGAGAGAGAAGTTTTAGAGAGACAGCAGTTTAGAGAGAAAGATAATGAAGTTTTAAAGACAGAGAAAGTGAGAGATAGTGAGAGAGAAGTTTCGAGAGAGACAAAGAGAGGAAGAGAGAACTTTTAGAGAGATTAAGGGAGAGCATTTTAAGAGAGTGAGTGACAAAGATAGAGAAAGAGAGAAGAATATTGGGGGGAGTGAGAGAAAGACAAAGGTTTAGGGAGAGAAAGAGTGAAAGAGGAAGATAGTGTGGGTCGAAGGGAGAAAGAGAGAGAGAAGTCTTAGAGAAAGAAAGAGAGATAATGAGAGAAAGAGAGTCAGCGAGAGAGAGATAGAGAGTGTGATAGACAGAAAAAGTGATAGAAGTTTTAGGTATAGAGAGAGAAAGAGACTTTATAGAGAGAAAGGGTGTAAGTGAGAGAGAGAGGGAGAGGGAGAAAAAGAGAGAGAAGTTATAAAAACGGAAAGGGTGAAGATTTAAAGCGAGAGAAGAATGTTGGGGAAGTGAGAGAGAGCAAAGTGTTGTTGAGAGAGAGAGACAGATAAACACACAAAGAGGTGGGAGAGAGAGTGTTGGGGAGATAAAGAGAGAGAGTGTTAGGAAGAGACAAGAACCAGGAGAGAGAGACATAGAGGAGAGGGAGAGAATGTTAGGGTTAGGGAGACAGAGAGAAGTTTTCAACAGAGAGAGGGAGAGAGAATTTCTAGAAAGAGATAGAAGTTTTAAAGAGAGTGAGAGAGAAATTTTAGATGAGAAAGAGTAGGAGATAGAAGTTTTAAAGAGAGAAAGGTTTAGAGAGAAGGAAAGTGAGAGAAGTTTTATAGACAGAGAAGGAAAAAGAGAAAGAGAAGTCTTAGAGATAGAGACAAAGAGAAGAAGAGGGTCAACTTTTAAAGAGAGTGTGAGGGAAGTTTTAGATACAGAGAGAGAAAGGATAGTTTTATAAAGGGGGAGAGATAGAAGTTTTAGAAAGAAAAAGAGAGAAGTTTTAGATAGATAGGGGGAAAAGAGAGTGAGAGAAGTTTTAGAGAGAGACATAGAGAAAAGAGTGAGAAAGAGAGAAAAAGAGTAGAAAAAATTTAAGGGGAGAGAGAAAAAGAAGTTTTAAAGAGAGAGAGTTATTTTAGAAAGAGAAAAAGAGGGAGTGAGAGAGGAGGAAAGAGATAAAGAGAAAAAAGAGAATTTTATGACAAAGAGACAGAGGTTTTAGAGAGAAAGAGAGAGTGAGAGAGAGAGAGACAAAAGTTTTAAAGAGAAAAAAAGGAAAGTTTTAGACAAAGAGAGAAGATTTGGAGAAAGAGAGAGAGACAAAAAGAGAAGTTTCAAAGAGAGAGGAGACATTATAGCAAAAAAAAGAGAGAAAGAGAGTCAGTGAGGAGAGAGGAAGAGAGGGAGAAAGTGGGAGAGGAGAAAAGGGATAGAAGTTTTAAAGAGAGAAAGAGGAAAAGAGACATCAGAGGGAGAAAGGGAGTGAGTGAGAGAGAGGGAGTAGGAGAAAAAGAGAGAAGTATAGAGAGGGAGGGAGGGAAGTATTAGAGAGAGAAAGAAGTGAGTGAGAGAGAGAGAGAGAGAAAGAAAGTGAGAAATAGCGATAGAGTGAGAGAAAGACAGAGAGAGAGAGATTGACTGAAGGAAAGAGATATATAGACACAATGAGTGAGAAAGAAGAATTAGAGAGAGTGTGAGAGAAAGTTTAGCGATACAGACAAAAGTTTTAGAGAGATAGAGGGAGAAATAGGTTTTAGAGCAAGAGATAGAATGAGAGAAGGAGATAAGTTTTAGAGAGATAAAGAAGATTTGAAGATAGTAGAGAGAGAAAGAGAAAGAGAAGTTTTTGAGAAATAAAAAGAGTGAGAGTGAGAGAGAGATAAAGAGAGAGAAAGAAAGTGAACTTTTACAAAGAGAGCAGTTTCAAAGAGATATAGAAAGAGAGTGAGTGACAAGTTTTAGAGAAAGAAAGAGAGATAAAGAAAGAAAGAGAGTCAATGAAAGAGAGGGAGAGTGTATGTGAGAGAAAAAGGGATAGAAAGAGGGAGACAGAGAGAGGAAGGGAAGTTTTAGAGGGACACACAGATAGATAGACAAACAAATAGATAATCAGACACATAGAGAGAGTCAGTGAGAGAGAGAGGGAGAGTGTAAAGGATAGAAGGTTGGCTACAGAGAGAGAAAGAGACTTTAGAGAGAGAAAGGTAGTGAGTCAGAGAGAGGGAGACGCAAAGAGAAAGAGTGAGAGTGAGAAAAAGAGAGAGAAGTTACAGAGAGAGGGGGAAGTTTTAGAGAGAGAGTAAGAGGGAGGCAGAGAGAAGAATGTTAGGGGAGTGGAGAGAGCGAGAGAAGTTTTACACAGAGAGAGAAGTTTCCTAGAGAGATTGAGAGAGAGAAGTTTTAGAGAAAGAAAGAGAGATAAAGAGAAAAATAGAGTTAGTGAGAGAGAGAGAGAGAGAGAGAGGGTAATAGAGAAAAAAAGGGATAAAAGTTTTAGGTATAGAGAGAGAGAGATTTTATAGAATGAAAAGGAGTCAATTAGAGAAACAGTGAGATGGAGAAAAAGAGAGAGAAGTTATAGAGAGAAGTATGTCAAGGGAAGTGAGAGAGAGACAAATTGTGGAAGAGAAAGAGAGACTGATAGACAAACAGAGTGAGGGGGGAGAGAGAAAGAGAAGTTTTGCACAAAGAGAGCTAAGTTTCAAAGAGAGATTGAGAGAGAAAAGTTTTCGAAAAAGAGAGAAAGAGAGTTAGTGAAAGAGAGATAGGGAGAGTGTGATAGAGAGAAAATGAGATACCAGTTTTAGCTTTAGAGAGAGAAAGAGACTTTAGAGAGACAAGGGAGTAAGTGAGAACGAGAGAGACATAGAGAGAGAAAGAGAGAGTGAAAAAAGGAGAGAGTAGTTATAGAGAAGGAGATGTTTTAGAGAAAGAGGGAGGGAGAAAGAGAAGAATGTTATGGGGATTGAGAGAGAGAGAAAGACACACACACACACACACACAGAGACAGGGGGAGAGTGAGAGAGGGAGAGAGGAGAGAAAGAGAAGTTTCCAATAGAGATAGAGAGACACAAAGAGAGAGAGAGAGAATCAGGGAGAGAGGGAGGAAGTGTGTGATAGAGAGAAAAAGGGATAGAAGTTTTAGCTACAAAAAGAGAAAGGAATTAACTGAGAGAAAGAGTCAAGGGAAGAAAAAGAGTGAGAAGTTATAAAGAGAGGGGAAAGTTTTAGAGAGAAAGAGATAAAGTGTTGGGGAGAGACAAATAGACAAATAGAGTAAGGGGGAAGAGTGAGAGAGAGAGAGAGAAAGAGACATAGAGAGAGTGAGAGTGAGAGGGACAAAAATAGAGTAAGTGAAGAGAAAGAGTAAGAGGGTGAAAAAGAGAAAGAAGTTATACAGAGAAATGGGCAAGTTTTGGAAAGGGAGAGAGGGAGGGAGAGAGAGAAGAATGTTGGCGGAGTGAGAGGGAGACAAAGTATTAGGAAAAGAGAGAAAAAGTGAGAGACAGATAGACAAACAGAGAAACACAACAGATAGACAGACACATAGAGAAAGAGAGAAGATTTACATAGAGAGAGAAGTTTCAAAAAGAGATTGAGAGAGACAAGTTTTAGAGAAAGAGAGATAAAGGGAAAAAGTGTCAACAAGAGAGAGGAAAATTGTCATAGAGAGAGAAAAAGGGATACAAGTTTTAGCTACAGATATAGAAAGAGACATTTGAGAGAGAAAGGGAGTAAGTGAGAGAGAGAGGGAGATGAAGAGAGTGAGAGAGAGAAGAATGTTAGGGGAGTGAGAGAGAGACAAAGTGTTCGGGGGAAAGAGAGAAATGTTTTGGAGTGTGGAAAGAGACTGAAGTTTTACAGAGATGGAGAGAAAAGTCTTAGATGAGAGGGAAAAAGAGAGAGAGAGAAAGAGACAAAGAGAAAAAGCATTAAGGAGAAATACAGGAGGGGGAGGGAGAAAGAGTGGGAAAGAGAGAAGTATCAAAGAGTGTGAGAGAGAAAGAGAATGAGAGAAGTTTTAGACAGAGAGAGAAAGAAAGAAAGTGAGAGAAGTTTTAGAAGGAACGAGAATCTGAGAGAGAGAGGAAAAGAAGTTTTAGAGAGAGAAAGAGAAGTTTTGGACACATGAGAGAGAGAGAGGAAAAAATAATTTTTATACATAGAGAGAGTGAGAAGAAAAATAAATAAAAGTTTTAGAGAGAGAGGGAGACAAAAAGTGGCAAGAAGAAACAGAGAGAGATGCTTAAGAGAGAGGGAGAGAGAAGTTTTAGGGAGAAAGAGAGAGAAGTTTTAGAGAGTGAGTGACAAAGAGAGATAGAGAAAGAGAAAAGTCAAGTTTTTAGAGTTAGAAAGAGAGTGAATGAGAGAGAGAGAGAGAGAGAGAGAGAGAGAGAGAAAGGGAGAGAGAGATAGTGTGTGTTAAAGAGAGATAAAAGTTTTAGAGAAAGAAAGAGAGATAATAAGAGAAAGAGAGTTAGTGGGAGAGAGAGGGAGAGTGTGATAGAGAAAAAAGGATAGAAGTTTTTAGCTACAGAGAGAGAAAGGGAGTAAGTGAGAGAGAGTAGGAGAGGGAGAAAAAGAAAGAGAAGTTAGAAACGGAAAGGGGGAAGTTTTAGAGAGGGAGGAGAGAGAGAAGAATGTTGGGAGGAGTGACAGAGAGAGAAAGAGAGAGAGAGAAAGACAGTGAGAGAAGTTTTAGAGAGAGAGAAAGAGAGTGAGTGAGAAGAGAGAAAGAGAGTGGGAGAAATTTTAGAGGGAGAGAGAAAGAGAAGTTTTAAAGAAAGGGAGTTGCTTTAGAATTAGAAAGAGAGTAAGCAAGAGTGGGGGGAGAGAGATAGAGAGAGAAAGAGAAGTTTTTGAGAGAGACACAGCGAGAGGTCTAAGACAGACATAGGTTTTAGAGAGAAAGCAAGGGTGTGAGAGAGGGAGAGAAGTAAGTTTTAAAGAGAAAGATGAGCAAGTTTTAAATAGTGAGAGAGAAGAATTTGATAGAGAGAGAAAGAAAAGTTTTAGAGAGAGAGTTTTCAAAGAGCAAGTGAGAGAAGTTTTAGCAAAAGAAAGAGAGATAAAGAGAGAGGGAGAAAGTGATAGAGAGAAAAAGTGACAAAAGTTTTAGAGACAGAAAAAGGGAAAGAGAATTTAGAGAGAGAAAGGGAGTGAGTGAAAGAGAGTGAGTGGGAGAAAAAGAGAGAGGTTATAGAGAGAGAGGAGAGTATTAGAGATAGAGAAATAGAGATAGAGAGTGAGTGAGAGAAAGAGAAGTTTTAAAAAGAGAGCTCTTTTAGAGAGAGAGAGGGAAGGAACAAGAGAATTAGAGACAAAGTGAGAGAGAGAAGAATTAGAGAGAGTGAGATAGAAATTTTAGAGAGAGGGAGAGATAGACAAATGTTTTAGATAGATAGAGAGAGAAAGAAAGAGAAGTTTTAGCTGCAAAGAGAGAAAGAGACTTTAGAGAAACAAAGGGAGTATGTGAGACAAAGAGTGAGTGAGAGCGACAAAAAGAGAGAGAAGTTATAGAGAGAGGGAGGGAGAGGGAGGAGAATGTTAGGGGGAATAAGAGAGAGACAACCTTGGGGAGAGAGAGAAAGAGAGAGAGAGACAGATAGACAAAGAATGAGATAGTAGATAAATAGACACAAAGAGAGGGGGAGAGAGAAAGGGAGTAGTGAGAGAGAGGGCAACACAAAGAAAGAGAAGTTATTGAGAGGCAGATGTTTGAGAGAGAGAAAAAAATGTTAGGGGAGTAAGAGAGAGGCAAAGTGTTAGGAGAGACAATGAATGAGAGAGAGAGAGATTGAGAGAGAGAAAACTATTAGAGAAAGAAGGAGAGATAAAGAGACAAAGAGGGTGAAGGAGATAGGGAGAGGGAGAGTGTGATAAAGAGAAAAAGGGATAGAAGTTTTAGCTACCAAGAGAGAAACGGACTTTAGAGAGAGAAAAGGGGTAAGTGAGAGAGAGAGGGAGACATAGAGAGAGTGAGCAGAAGAAAAAAGAGAGAAGTTATAGAGAGAGAAAGGGAAAGAGAGAAGAATGTTGAGGCAATTGAGAGAGAGACAGAGAGACAAAATGATAGACAAACAAACAGACAAAGAAGATGAGAGTGAGAGTGAGACAAAGAAATAGAGTTTGGGAAGTTTTAGAGAGAGAGAAATAGAGACAGAGAGTGAGTGAGAGAAGAGAAGTTTTAAAAAGAGAGCACTTTTAGAGAGAGAGAGAGGGTGAGAAAGAGAGAGGGAAGCAACAAGAGAATCAGAGACAAAGTGAGAGAGAGAAGAATTAGCGAAAGCGAGATAGAAGTTTTAGAGAGAGGAAGAGAGAGACAAATGTTTTAGATAGACCGAGAGAAAAAGAGGTTTTAAAGTGAGAGAGAGAATGAGAGAGAGAGAGAGATTGATGTTTGACATAAGAGAAGTTTCAAAGAAGGATTGAGAGAGAGAGAAGTTTTAGAGAAAGAAAGAGAGTCAGTGTGAGAGAGAGGGGAGTGTGATAGAGAGAAAAAGGGATAGAAGTTTTAGTTGCAGAGAGAGAAAGAGACTTTAGAGAAACAAAGGGAGTAAGTGAGATAGAGAGCGAGTGAGAGCAACAAAAAGAGAGAGAAGTTATAGAGAGAGGGAGGGAGAAGGAGGAGAATGTTGGGGGAAGTAAGAGAAAGACAACCTTGGGGAGAGAGAGAGACAGATGGATAGATGGACAAACAAAGAACAAGACAGTAGATAAATAGACACAAAGAGAGGGGGAGAGAGAAAGAGAAGTTTAACACATAGAGGAGAAGTTGGAGAGAGAGAGAGACAAGTTTCAAAAAAGGAAAGAGAGTCAGTGAGAGAGAGGAAGAGTGTCATAGAGAGAAAAAGGGAGGAAGTGAGAGACAGGGCAACACAAAGAAAGAGAAGTTATAGAAAGGTAGATGTTTAAGAGAGAGAGAAAAATGTTAGGGGAGTGAGAGAGAGACAAAGTGTTAGGAGAGACAAAGAATGAGAGAGAGAGAGAGAAAGAGAAGTTTTACACAAAAGGGGAGAAGTTTCAAAGAGAGATTGAGAGAGAGAAAACTATTAGAGAAAGAAGGAGAGATAAAGAGAGAGAGAGAGAAAGTCAAGGAGACAAAGAGAGGTAGAGTGTGATAAAGAGAAAAAGGGATAGAAGTTTTAGCTGCCAAGAGAGAAACAAACTTTAGAGAGAGAAAAGGGGTGAGAGAGAGAGAGACATAGAGAGAGTGAGCAGGAAAAAACAAGAGAGAAGTTATAGAGAGAGAAAGGGAAAGAGAGAAGAATGTTGAGGCAACTAAGAGAGAGACAAAGTGTTAGCATGAGAGAGACAGAGAGACAAAATGATAGACAAACAAACAAATAGAAAAGAGAAGAGTAAGAGTGAGAGAGAGAAATAGAGTCTAGGAAGTTTTAGAGAGATAGAAAGAGAGACAAAGAGTGAGTGAGAGAAAGAGAAGTCTTAAAAAGAGAGCACTTTTAGAGAGAGAGAGGGTGAGAAAGGGAGAGGGAAGGAACAAGAGAATTAGTGACAAAGTGAGAGAGAGAAGAATTAGAGAGAGTGAGATAGAAATTTTAGCGAGAGGGAGAGAGAGACAAACGTTTTAGATAGATAGAGAGAGAAAGAGGTTTTAGAGCAAGAGAGAAAATGAGAGAGAGAAATTGAAGTTTGACATAGAGAAAAGTTTCAAAGAAGGATTGAGAGAAAGAGAGAGAAGTTTTAGAGAAAGAAAGAGAGTCAGTGACAGAGAGAAGAGAGTGTGATAGAGAGAAAAAGGGATAGAAGTTTTAGCTACAGAGAGAGAAAGAGACTTTAGAGAAACAGAGGGACTATGTGAGATAGAGAGCAAGTGAGAGTGACAAAAACAGAGAAGTTATAGGAGAGGGAGGGAGAGGGAGGAGAATTTTGGGGGAACAAGAGAGAGACAGCCTTGGGGAGAGAGAGAAAGATATATGCATAGTGATAGACAAAGAATGAGACAGTAGATAAATAGACATGAAGAGGGGAGAGAGAGAAAGAAAAGTTTTACACATAGAGGTGAAGTTTCAAAGTGACATTGAGAGAGAGAGAGAGAGAGAGAGAGAGAGAGAGAGAGAGACAAGTTTTAAAAAAGGAAAGAGAGTCAGTGAGAAAGAGGGAGAGTGTCATAAAGAGAAAAAGGGAGAAAAGTTTTAGCTACAAAGAGAGAAAGAGACTTTAGAGAGAGAAAGGGAGTAAGTGAGACAGAGGGCAACACAAAGAAAGAGAAGGTATAGAGAGGCAGATGTTTGAGAAAGGGGGAAAATGTTAAGGGAGTGAGAGAGAGACAAAGTGTTTAGGAGAGACAAAGAATGAGTGAGAGAGAGAGAGAGAGAGAGAGAAGTTTTACATAGAAGGGGAGAAGCATCAAAGAGAGATTGAGAGAGAGAAAACTATTAGAGAAAGAAAGAGAGATAAAGAGAGAAAGAGACTCAAGGAGAGAGAGAGAGGGAGAGTGTGATAAAGAGAAAAAAGGATAGAAGTTTTAGCTACCAAGAGAGAAACAGACCTTAGAGAGAGAAAAGGGGTAAGTGAAAGAGAGAGGGAGACAGAGAGAGTGAGCGAGAGAAAAAATAGAGAAGTTAAAGAGAGAGAGAGGGAAAGAGAGAAGAATGTTGAGGCAACTGAGAGAGAGATAAAGTGTTGGTGAGATAGAGACAAAGAGACAAAACAATAAACAAACAAACAAATAGAGAAGAGGAGATAAGAGTGAGAGAGAGAAATAGAGTCTAGAAAGTTTTAGAGAAAGAGAAAGAGAGACAGAGAGTGAGTGAGAGAAAGAGAATTTTAAAAAGAGGGCTCTTTTTGAGAGAGAGAGGATGAGAAAGAGAAAGGAATGGAACAAGAGATTCAGGGACAAAGTGAGAGAGAGAAAAAGAGAGAGAAGAATTAGAGAGTGTGAGATAGAAATTTTAGCGAGTGGGAGAGAGAGACAAATGTTTTAGATAGACAGAGAGAGAGAATGATAGAGAGAGAGAGAGAAACTGAAGTTTTACATAGAGAGACGTTTCTAAGAAGGATTGAGAGAGAGAAAGAGAGAGAAGTTTTAGAGAAAGAAAGAGAGTCAATGAGAGAGAAAGGAGAGTGTGATAAAGAGAAAAAGGGACAGAAGTTTTAGCAAAAGAGAGAGAAAGAGACTTTAGAGAAATAAAGGGAGTATATGAGACAGAGAGCAAGTGAGAGTGACAAAAAGAGAGAGAAGCTATAGAGAGAGGGTGGGAGAGGGAGGAGAATGTTGGGGGGAGTAAGAGAGAGACAGCTTTGGGGAGAGAGAGAAAGAGAGAGAGAGATGATGGATAGATAGACAAACAAAGAATGAGATAGTAGATAAAGAAACACAAAGAGAGGGGGAGAGAGAAAGAGAAGTTTTACACATAGAGGAGAAGTTTCAAAGTGACATTGATGGAGAGAGAGAGAGAGACAAGTTTTAAAAAAAGAAAGAGAGTCAATGAGAGAGAGGGAGAGTGTCATAGAGAGAAAAAGGGAGACAAGGTTTAGTTACAGAGAGAGAAAGAGACTTTAGAGAGAGAAAGGACAACACAAAGAAAGAGAAGTTATAGAGAGGTAGATGTTTTAGTGAGAGAGAAAAATGTTAGGGAAGTGAGAGAGAGACAAAGTGTTAGGAGAGACCAAGAATGAGATAGAGAAAGAAAGAGAAGTTTTACACAAAGGGGGAGAAGTTTCAAAGAGAGATTGAGAGAGAGAAAACTATTAGAGAAAGAAAGAGAGATAAGGAGAGAAAGAGAGTCAAGGAGACAGAGAGAGGGAGAGTGTGATAAAGAGATAAAGGGATAGAAGTTTTATCTACCAAGAGAGAAACAAACTTTAGAGAGAGAAAAGGGGTAAGTGAGAGAGAGAGTGAGAAAGAGAAAAAAGAGAGAAGTTATAGAGAGAGAGGGCAAAAGATAGAAGAATGTTGAGCAACTAAGAGAGAGACAAAGTGTTGGTGAGAGAGAGACAAAGAGACAAAACGATAGACAAACAAACAGATAGAGAAGAGGAGAGTGAGAGTGAGAGAGAGAAATAGAGTCTGGGAAGTTTTAGAGAGAGAGAAAGAGAGCGAGTGAGAGAAAGAGAAGTTTTAAAAAGAGAGCTCTTTTAGAGAGAGAGGGGGTGAGAAAGAGAAAGGGAAGGAACAAGAGATTCAGAGACAAAGTGAGAGAGAGAAAAAGAGAGAGAAGAATTAGAGAGAGTGAGATAGAAATTTTAGCGAGTGGGAGAGAGAGACAAATGTTTTAGATAGAGAGAGAGAGAGAGAGAGAGAGAAATTGAAGTTTTACATAGAGAGAAGTTTCAAAGAAGGATTGAGAGAGAGAAAGAGAGAGAAGTTTAAAGAAAGAAAGAGAGTCAATGAGATAGAGAGAGAGGAGAGTGTGATAGAGAGAAAAAGGGATAGAAGTTTTAGCTACAAAGAGAGAAAGAGACTTTAAAGAAACAAAGGGAGCATGTGAGACAGAGAGTGAGTGAGAGCGACAAAAAGAGAGAGAAGTTATAGAGAGAGGAAGGGAGAGGGAGGTGAATGTTGTGGGAAATAAGAGAGAGACAACCTTGGGGAGAGAGAGAAAGAGAGAGAGAGACAGATGGATAGACAGACAAACAAAGAATGAGACAGTAGATAAACAGACACAAAGAGAGGGGGAGAGAGAAAGAGAAGTTTTACACATAGAGGAGAAGTTTCAAAGTGACATTGAGAGAGAGACAAGTTTTAAAAAAAGAAAAAGAGTCAATGAGAGAGAGGGAGAGTGTCATAGAGAGAAAAAGGGAGAAAAGTTTTAGCTATAGAGAGAGAAAGGGAGCAAGTGAGAGAGAGGGCAACACAAAGAAAGAGAAGTTATAGAGAGGTAGATGTTTTAGAGAGAGAGAAAAATGTTAAGAGAGTGAGAGTAACCCTTCCGAACTTAGGATTAAAAGAGAAAATCCTAAAGTCATTTTTGGTCCTTGTTAGGTGAACAGTAACCATTCGCATCATATTGACCTAAACAAAAGAGTGTCACTCAACCTTTGCACATCTTCTAGTTCCTAAAAGATGAGCAAAGGGGGCAATCTGTAGACACCTAATTTTGTTTGGCCCACTTCCCAAAACTTTAACATAAATTGTAAACCTAAGCTTAAACTAAAAAATAACAAAACAAAATAAGATTAAGCCCAAAATACAATTAGACCCAAACTAAAACTACGCCCACACACAAAAATAAAATCTTAAAATAAAACTATAATAAAATTAGAAAAATAAAAGACAAGATAACCAAAATTAAAAAATAATAATACAAGATAAAGAAAAAGAGATAAAATAATAAAGAGATAAAGATAAAAGATAAAAAAGGATAAAAGAGGATAAATAAAAGATAAAGATAAAAGACAATAAAGAGATGAAGATAATAAATTAAAAGATAAAAAGATGAAGATAATAAGATAAAAGATAAGAAAAGATAAGATAAGAAAATCCGAAATCTAGAGAATAAATAAGAAAATGTTAGATAAATAAAAATTAAAAGATAAGAGGATAAAAAATAAAAGTTAAGATAAAATTAGGAAACAAAAATTCAACACAAAAACAAACTCTAAAATTCTGCACTTATAAAAACCCATTCACACATAACACAAGGAGTTTTTCATGGACAATAAGAGACTTTTTTGCAAGAAAATTTTAGCAAGAGAAACCTCTCCACTCTCTCATACAACCATACACTCTTGTCATGCTACTTCACACCACTTATTCTAAATCAAGCATCCCTTTTTTCCAAGCCACCTTCTCCTTTTGCTTGGGACATAGGAAGACACTCAAGGTAAGCCCCTTTCCTCTTTTCTTTTAGAGTCATATGTGTTATTCAATTTTAATCATGTAGATCTCGTAGTTTGATCCCAATATAGTTAGGATTCTTTTTGCTATAATGTTTAATTTTTGTCTTTATTAATCATGGCATGCATGTGTTTTCACCTTCTTTCACCCTATTTTATCTTGATTCACTGTGAGTCTTTATCTGCAAATATAATCATGTTAAAATTTTGTGTATTTTGCACCATTAGCATGCATAAATTCCATCTTAAATTCTGCATAATCATGTGCATGATTAAATTCTGCATATGGTGTTTTAATTTTCTACACACATCTATTTTATACTATTTTGAACATTCAAGCTTCAATTTCTGCTTGGTTGTGCATTCTATTTAAATAGTTTTATACTGCATCTTGAACTAAAATTCTGCACTATTTTTTGCTTGAAAATTCTGCACATTATTTCATTTTGTACTTTTTGTCTTCCACAAATTTTACACTGTAATTCTGTATTTTGTTTCATAAATTCTGCACAAAATAAATTTTAGCAATTCTATATCTATTTTGTAGTTTTATTTCTGCATTCTGTATAGAATCTTCATATGACTTTTATATACTAAAAATTCTGCATATTTTGTATTAAAGATTCTACACATATTTTAGCCTAGGCAATGTTCTTACTTATCTTCCATATTCATTGATTTAATTTCTTGTCGACTTTTCATGAAATTTTAGCACTAGGATTATCTCTTAAAAAATTTTAGTATCATCACCTTGAGTTTTTCTTTAGTCCTATTCAATTTTGGCTTTAACTTAGTCACACTAGGCAAGCCACTTTTCTTAAATCCAAATCCTAGTTTCTAGTCAAGCTAGTTAAATAAAGGAATTTTTCTATAAATTATTTTAAAACCCTGGACTGGAATAGGAAGAGAATTTTCTTTAAATTATTTTAAAACCCTAGACTAGAATAGGAAGGAGATTTTCTTAAAATAATTATTTTTTTAGAAAAAACTCCAGACTAGAATAGGAAGAAAATTTTCTTTAAAACTCTAGACTGGAATAAGAAGGGTGGTTTTCTCAAAATTATTTTATTTTTTAAATCCCAATTCGAAATGGGCAAGGATTATTTTTACCAACATAATTAATCAAGATAAATTAATTGGATTATTTTTGGTACCGAAAGGGCATTTAGGGTGCTAACACCTTCTCTAAAAAGTAACCAACCTCCGAACTCAATCTCTGAAACATAGACCATTTTCAATTAGGTGTCCAATCTCACCTTAAGAAATTTCGGTCGGTGGCGACTCCAAACAAAATTTTAGGGTCCACAAGACTAAGAGTGGTTTTAGTGAGAGAGGGAGAGAGAGAGAGAGAGAGAGAAGTTTTAAGAGAGGAAGAGAGTGAATGAGAGAGAGGGAGAGGGACAGAGAGAGAAGAAAATGTTTTAGAGGGATGGAAAGAGAGAAGTTTTAGACAGAGACTAAGAGAGGTTTTAGCGAGAGAGAGAAAAGAGAAAAAGAAGTTTTAGAGAGAGGAAGAGAGTGAGTGAGAGAGAGGGAGAGAGACAAAGACAGAATGAGATGTTTTAGAGGGAGGGAGAGAGAGAGAGATAAGTTTTAGAAAGAGTAAGAAAGGTTTCAGAGAGAGAGTCTAAGAGAAGTTTTTGAAAGAGAAAGATAGAAAAATGTTTTTTTTCCAAAGACAAAGAGGTTGTGGAGGGAGAAGGAGAAGTTTTAAAGGGAGTGTTAGAAAGAGAAGTTTTAGAGAGAGAAGTTATAGGGAGAAAGAAAAAGAGAGAGAAGTTTTAGAGATACAAAGTGAGTGAGAGAGAGAAAGAGAAGTTTCAGAGCAAAATAGGGGAGAGAGAAGTTTTAGAAGAGGAGAGAGAGAGAGACATGCTAGGAAGAGAGAGAAAAATAATTTTTGAGAGATAGAGAGAGGAAATTTTTAAAAAGACTCAGAGAGATCGAGAGAAGTTTCAAAGAGAGAGAGAACGAAAGAGATGTTTTAGAGAGAGAAAGAGAGAGCGAGTAAGCAAGAGAAGTTTTAGAGAGAGAGAAAGAGTAAAAGAGAAGTTTTAGAGGAGAATAGAGAGAGAGACATGTTAGGAAGAGAGAGAGAGAGAGAAATTTTTGAGAGGGAAATTTATGAGAGAAAGAGAGAGAGGGAAGTTTTACAAATAGAGAGACAAAGTTAGAAGTTTTAGAAAGAGAGAGTCGTGATGGAGAGAGAGAGAGAGAGAGAGAGAGAGAGAAAGTGGGTGACAAGATTTTGAGAGAGGGAGAGAGTGAGAGAAGTTTTATATAGAGAGAGAAAGCAAGAAGAAGTTAAAAGAGAGACACAAAAGTTTTCGAGAGAGACAGACAAATGTGTTGGAGAAAGAGAGAGAGAGAGGCAAGTTTTAGAGGGAAACAAAGAGAGTTGGGGAGAGAGAGGGACAGAGATAAAGAAAGTGTTGGGAAGTGAGAGAGGAGAGATAGAGACAGAGAGTGTGTGTTTGGTTGAGAGAGAGAGAGAGAGAGAAAGTGTTAGGAAGAGAGAGAGGGGGAGATATAGATAGAGCAACAAATAGGGGGAGAAAGAGAGTGAAAAAGATGTTTTTAAGAGAGAGGGATAGACATGTTGGAGAAACAGAGAGGGGGATGTCTTATAGAGAGAGAGAGAGAGGGAAATTTTATACACACAAAGGAGAGAGATAAAAGTTTTAGAGAGAAAGCAAGCGAAGTTTTAAATAGAGAGAGAAGTTTTAGAGAAAGAGAATCTTCACAAGAGGGAGTTTGGGGAGAGAGTGTTTGTGTTCGGGGGGAGAGAGAAAGAGAGTGTATGTGTAGGTGTTAGGAATAGCAAGAGAGATAGAGAATGAGAGAGAGAGAGAGAGAGAGAGAGAGAGAAGTTTTAGAAAGAGAAAAAGGGAGAGAGGGGAAGAGAGTGTGAGAGAGAGAAATTTTAGACAAAGGGAAAGAGACAAAAGTTTTGGAGGGAAAGTAGAGAAGTTTTATAGAGAGATAACAAGAGAGAGTGAGAGTGAGAGGGAGAGGGAGAGATAAATGGGGAGAGAGTGAAAGAGTGTTGGAGAGAGAGAGAGAGAGAGAAAGATTGTTTAAGGTAGAGAGAGAGGAAAGTTTTAGAGTGAGAGAGAGTGAGTAAGAGAGAAATTTTAGACATAGAGAGAGACAAAAGTTTGAGAGAGAGAGAGAGTAACGGGGAGAGAGAACAAACAAGAGAGAGGAGGAGGAGATGGGGGGAAAGAGGGTGTCGCGGGAAAGAAAGAAAGCCAAGGAGAAAGAGAAAGAGAGAGTGTGTGGGAGAGAGAGGGAGAGAGAAAGAGACAAAGAGGAGAGAAGTTTTAGAGAAAAAGAGACAAAGTGAGGGAGAAGTTTTACTGGAGGAGAGAGAGACATGTGTTGTGGAGAGAGAGAAAGGGAAGTTTTAGAGAGAAAAAGAGAAAAGTTTTACAAAGAGATAGATAGAGTCAGAGAAGTTTTAGAAAGAGAGATATAGAGAGCTGTGTTTGAGAGAGAGAAAAATTTTAGACAAAGAGAGAAAGTGAGACAGGGGTGAGAGAGAGTCAAAGACAAAGAGAGGGAGAGAAAGAGAGGGTGAGTTTTTGGGATAGAGAGATAGTGTGTTGGGTAAGAGAGGATTGTGTGTGATAGAGAGAAGTTTTAGAGAGAGTGTGAGATAGAGAAAGAGAAATTTTAGAAAAAGAAAAGGGAAACAGAGAAGTTTTAGAGAGAGTGAGAGGGGGAGAGAGTGAAGTTTTAGCGAGAGAGAGGAGGAGAAGTTTTTGAAAGGGACTTTGGGAGAGAGAGACAAGGAGAGAAAGAGAAGTTCAACAAAGACAAAAAGATGAGTGAGAGACACAGGGAGAGAAAGAGAGTGTGAGAGAGAGAGATGTGTTAGGAAGGGGGAAAAGAGAAAAAAGATTTAGAGAGAGAAGTAGAGTAAGTGTGAGAGATAAAGAGAGAAGAGAGAAGAGATAGATAGAGATTTAGAGAGGGAGGGAGAAAGAGTGAGAAAGAGTAATGTTGTAGAGAGAGAGGCTCTAAGATAAAGAAAGAGAGACAAAGGGAGAAAGAGAGAAAGAGGAAAGTGTCAGGAGAGAGAAAGCGAGAGTGAGTTTTTAAGCTAGGGAAAGTGTGTTGGGGAGATAGAGAGAGAATTTTAAAGAGAGAGTGAGAGAGAGAGAAGTTTTGGAGAAAAAAGAGAAGTTTTAGAGGGAAAAAGAGGAAGAGAAGTTTTAAAGAGAGAGAGTGGGAGACACACTTAGAGAGAGAAAAAGATAAGTGAGAGAGAGAAAGAGGGAGAAGAAGAAAAGTTTTAGGGAAAGAAAGGGATGTTTTAGAGAAAGTGTGTTGGGGGGAGAGACAATATGTTGGGAGGAAAGAGAGAGAATGAGTAAGAGAAAATGGGGGGAGAGTGTGAGGAGTTTTAGTGAGAGAAAGAAGTTTTATAGAAAGAGAGTGGGAAATAGAGAAGTTTCAGAGAGAAAGTGATAGAGAAAGAAAGAAGTTTTGGAGAGTGAATAAGACTGAGTAAGAGAGAGAGCTAGAAAGGGAGAGTGAGGGTGACACAAAGAGATAGATCAAGAGAGTGAGAAGTTTTAGGAAAAAAGTGAATGAGAAGGAGAAAGAGAGTAAGAGAGAGAGAGAAAGAGGATGAGTGAGAGAGAGATAGAGCAGGGGAGGGAGAGAGAGAGGTGTTGTGAAGAGAAAAGAGAGTGAGTTTTTGGGCTAGAGAGACACTGTATTAGGGAGACACAAAGAGAGAGAGAGATTGTGTGTGAGAGAGAAGTTTTAAAGAGACAAAAGTAGAAATTTTAGAGAGACTTGGAAAGAAAGAGGCAAGTTAGAGAGAGAGATAAAGAGAGAGAAGTTTTAGAGAAAGAAAGTGGGAAATAGAGAAGTTTCAAAGAGAGAATGAGAAAGGGAGAGAGAGAGAAATTTTAGAGAGATAGAGAGGAAGAGAAGTTTTTGAGAGGAATGGTGGGAGAGAGATAGAGAGAGAAAGGAAAGTTTAGGAGAGAGAAAGAGATGAGAGAGAGAAAGGAGAGAGAGAAGTTTAAGAGACGGAGACAAATGAAGAAATAGAGAGATTAAGAGAGTGAGAAGTTTTAGGGAGAGAGTGAGAGAGAGAAGGTTTGGAGAAAGAGTGTGGCAAAGAGAGAAGTTTCACTCAGAGAGAGAGGGAGAGTGAGTGAGAGAGATGGAAAGAGAGTGAGAGAGAAAGAGAGAGAGAGCAAGAGAATGAATGAGACAGAGAGATGGGGTGGGGGAGAGAGAATGGGAGACAAAGGAAGAAAAAGAGAGAGAGCAATCGACAATAAGAGCAATACAAAGAGAGATGTTTTAGAGAGAGATAGATACTTGTTGGAGAAAGAGAGAGGGAGGGAGGGAAGTTTTAGAGAGAAATAGAGAAAGGGGATGAAGTTCTACTAAGAGAGAGAAAGAGAAAGATAAAGACGCTTTAGAGAGAGTGAGAGAAATTTTTGACTCAAAGAGAGAGGGAAAGAGATAGAAAGAGAAAAAACTTGTAAAGAGGGAGAGAAAGTAAGAGAAGTTTTAGAGAAAGAAACAAAGAGAGAAAGAAAAAATGACTACAGTTTTAAATAAAGGGGAGGGAGAACTTTTAGAGAGAGAAGAACAAAAGTTTTAGAAAGAGAGAAAGAGGAAGGGAAGGAAGTTTCAGAGAAAGAGAGAAGTTTTAGAAAGGCAAAGAGAGGAATTTTAGACATAGAGAGAGAGAGAGAAGATGTGGAATGAGAAAGAGAGAGAGGGAGAGAGAGTGTGGGAGAGAGAGATAGATAGTGAGAGAAGGAGAAGTTTTAGAGATAGAGAGAGTGAGAAAGGGTAAAAGATAGAGAGAAGTTTTAGAAAGAGAGTAAGTGAGAGAAAGAGAGAGAGAGAGAACTTTTAGAGAGGGGGAGAAAGAGAAAAGTTTTAGAGAGATAAAAAGAGAAGTTTAAGAGAGAGAGAGAGAGAGAGAGCATGATAAGTGCATAGTTTTACATCGTCTTCCTTTAGTTTGTAGCTTTTCTAGTCTAGTTCTAGGTCTTAGCATTTGTGTTAAGACATGATTTGGAAGGCTTTGGAAGATTTTATCAAAAAGGAGAAGAATTCCTATTTTAATAGAAACTAACCTCTATCAAGGAGTTCCAGAATGAAAAGTGGCCTTCAACTGAGACTTCAAAGTTAGTGCAAATTTGGAGTCCTAGTCCTACTTAGATTAGGATTCTGACTCACATGGACAGTCTAATATTTTGGCGATATCTAAAGCTATAGAACTCTAATTGAGATAATTCAAAAGGTATAGAAAGCTAAGAGAAATGCTACAACTTTTATGAAGAGCTCAACTTGAATTCTGCCATCCTCAAATCCAAAACTTTGTCTCAAAATGCAACACAAATTTAGGATTCTAGAGCAAACCAAGTTTGAGAGATCCATGTGTTTGGGGCAACTTTGTGATATTCAGTAGCTCCAACAACCACCTTTCAATGTAGGAGACTAAGAGGTGCAACCTAATGTATAATAGACTTCTTAAGATTTAATTTAGAACAACTTCTTTCTTTTCTAATAGGACACAATCTAGAACACTTGTTTTTTATTTTTCAGCATGTCAAGCAAAACTTTTCTTTCCAATTCATGGGGATATCAAGCCTTAAACACATGTTAGTCAATTAGTTATCTTTGTGAAGTTATTTCTACTCCTTTCTTTAAAGTTACTTATGTTAATCTAAATTGAAGGTTCATGATTTTTATCTTGATTGACTTAATTAGAGCTCATTAGGTTATTGAGTGATTATCTATTACTAGATCTAGGAATTGTGATACATAATAGTCTTATTCCTAATCATTGAGTGGACATGGTGGTTGCAATTATGGACAAGTTTTCGTTTAATTCACTTGAATAATATAACCTTAGTTAAATAATTTGAGCTCGTGTGATTGTTGCTTAGATTAACCTAATCTCTTTGTTGTTAATGCTACTGCTACATTGAATTGAGAGAACTTGTTCTAGTTTGTTTGGTGGTTAGATGCTAATAAAGAGCTTGTTCTAGCTTATCTAGTGGTTAGATGCTAATAGAGAGCTTGTTTCATTACTTACATCTAAGATAGACTTCAGGGTGAAGTAACTTGATCTATGAAAGTTGTTATTAACTGTGAGGGTGA
The DNA here is from genome assembly GCA_037013595.1 of Dicorynia guianensis. Taxonomy (NCBI): domain Eukaryota; kingdom Viridiplantae; phylum Streptophyta; class Magnoliopsida; order Fabales; family Fabaceae; genus Dicorynia; species Dicorynia guianensis. Next base: position 14,313,253 of record JASUAB010000012.1, on the reverse strand, counting down.
GATTGAACTAAAAACTAAAGTTGTTTTCATCCAATACTTCTTTTTACCATTCACTTTTGTTTACTCGGTATTTGCTTTACAACTAAGCCACCCCCCAGTTCAATTTAAGTTTGTCATAAGAATATCAAGATTTAATTGACAACATTCATTGAGGGATCCACTCTTACTCATGCTATCTACTTATTAGTGATCAAAAAAGTAATTTATTTTTGTAGTGTTGAAGACATGCTACCAAAGAGAGAAAGAGAAGTTTTAGAGAGAGTGTGAGAAAGAGGTAAAGAGAAGCTTTAGAGAAAGAGATAGAGACAGAGAGAGAGTGTGTTGGGGAGGGTGACACAGAGAGAGAATGAGATGTTTTAGAGAGAAAGTAAGCGAGAAGAAGAGAAAGGGGGAAGGGAGAGTAAGAGAAAATGAGAGACAAAGAGAGATACATGATGGAGAGAGAGAGGGGGAAGTTCTAGAAAGAAAGAGATAGTGATAGAAGCATCAGAGAACTAGTGAGCAAAATTTTAGGAACAAAGAGAGAGAAGGAGAGAGAGAAAGAGAGAGTGTGTGTGTGTGTTAGGAAGAGAGGCAAAGTGGACAGAAATTTTACATAGATAGAGAGAGAGGTTTTAGGGAGAGAAAGAGAGCAAGAGAGAGTAAGAGAGAAATTTTAGATTGAGAAAGAGAAATAAAAAGAAGTTTTAGAGAGAGATATAGACAATGAGAAAGAGTGTTAGGGATATATATATATATATATATATATAAAGAGAGAGAGAAAGAGAGAGAGTAAGAGAATAGTTGAGAGACAAATTGAGGAGGAAGAGAGAGTGTATGTGTTGGGAGAGAGAAAGAGTGTTAAGGAGGGACAAGAGATAGAGAGAGTGTAAATTATGGAGAGAGAGGGAGAGAGAGAGAGTGTGTGTGTGTGTGTTAAGGACAGAGAGAGATGTTGTTGGGGAGAGACTAGGAGGTTAGTTTGAGAGGCTATATAAGAGAGACAGACAGGATAGTTTTGGAGAGAGAGAGTGAAAGAGAGGGGTAGAGAGAGTGAAAGAAAAAGAGAGAAAGTGGCGTGATGTTGACAAAAAGAGAAGGAAGTTTTAGAGAGAAAGAGAGAGATAGAAGTTTTAAAGAATAGAGAGAGAGGAAGAGAGGGAAAAAAAGAGAGAGAGTGAGAAACAATTTCCAGAGAAAGAGAGATAAAGATATTTTCGAGAGAAAGAGAAAATGAGAGAGAAGCTTTAGAGAAGAAAGAAAAGTTTTAAAGAGGGAGAGAGAGTGTGAGTGAGAGAAGTTTCAAAGAGAGAGAGAAGGAGAAGTTTGAGAGAGAGTAGTTTTAGATAGTAAAATAGTGTGAATGGGAGAGAGTGAAAGAAGTTTTAGAGTGAACAAGAAAGAAAGAAAGAAAGAGAAGTTTTAAAGAGAGGGGGAGTAGTTTTGGAGAGAGAAAGAGAAACAATGAGACAAAGAGAGGAGGAGAGAGAGAAAAGAGAACATGAAGTTTTAGAAAGAGAAAGGGTGTGATTGAAAGAGAGATGAAGGGAGGAAGAAAGAGTGAGAGACATGTTGGAGAGAGAGAGAGGGGAAAATTTTGAAAGAGTTAGAGAGGAGGGACATTTTAGAGAGAAAGAGAAAGAAAGAGAGAGAGAGAGAAAGAGGGAGAGAGAGTGGTCGAGAGAGAAGTTTTAAAGCGAGAAGGAGTGGGGAGAGAAAGAGTAGTTTTGGAGAGAGAAAGAGATTGAGTGAGTAAATGAGAGAGGGAGAGAAAGTAGTTTTATAGAGAGAAAGAGAATGAATGAGTGAGTGTGAGAGAGAGAAAAAGAGAGACTATGAGAGGTTTTAGCGAGAGAGAGAGAGAGAGAGAGAGAGAGAAAGAAGTTTTAGAGAAAGGAAAAGAGTGAGTGAGAGAGATGGAGAGGGATAGAGAGAGAATGAGATGTTTTAGAGGGAGGAAGGGGAGAGAAGGTGGGATCCTATGTCGTAAATTACCCTAATTAGTGGTCCCTTATGGGAAATGTTAAATTGATTTGATGCCTGTTTGTGGTCCCCACCCTTGCATTGTGGTATTGGTTCGAATCTCATAATATAGTCTTCTGTAAAATAGTTTTCTATAATATAGTCCTCTATTTGTTTGCCTTCATGGTATTATTCCTATGTTTATCGCTTGTGAATGTGTTTGTTTGTTAATTTTAGGCCTTCTAAAGAGTTTATTTTCGATTTAAGATTCACCATACTGGTATGTTTGTCAATGATCCCCACATTGACTACATAAGGGGGAAGTGAAAGAATTAAATGAGGATTGGGACATTGATGAAATTTCATACATTGAAATAGAAAAGGCTATTAAAAGAGTGAGGTATTGTACAATCAAGTCCATTTGGTATAGGATTCCTACATTAGGTATTTAAAATGGTTTAAGGGCCATACAAAATGACTTAGATGTACTGAGCTTTTGTAAAGAGATTAAGGGACATAGGGTGATAGATTTATATGTGGAGCACTTGATTGATGCTCCAATGTTTGTCTTAGGAGGTAATGAGGAGGGGGAGGATGATTGCATAGTTATTGAACTAGAGGGGAATAAGAGGACTTAATTAGACAATGCTGCAGGGGAAACAAGGGTAAGGATGTGGAGGTTGAAATAGATGTCATGAAGGGGAGGTTGCTGAAGAGGTTGACATAAAGGATCATGAATGCCAAGGATTGGAAGGTGAAGAGGGTAATGGTGAAGAGGTTGAGATAGAAGTCAATGGTGAAGAGGTTGGCATAGAGGGCAATGATGAGAAGGTTCATATAAAGGGTCACAATGAAGAGAGCAATGGTGAAGAGGGTACTAGTGAGGAATCAGAAGTGAATGAGAAAGAAGGTGATGGGGAATATGATAGTGATTATAATGAGATGTGGGATTGGCAATCTGTTTTCCCATAAACGATGGTGAAACTTTAGGGGCTATACCCACTGTAGGTAAAACAGCATCCCTCTCCTTAAATAAGGAGGCAGTAAATGTGTTAAGGGTGATGATGTAAAGGAAATTGACTAAGATGACCTAGATACTCTTGATGCTTCTGATGAAGAAATGGGTAGTCATAGGAAAAAATTTCCTAAGTTTTGAGTTTGAGTTTGAGATGGGGATGACATTCTGCACAAAGGTTGAGGTCAAAGTGGCAATTAAAGAGTACGCCATGTATAAAACCAAAAACATTTGGTTGAATGATGGGAAAAGAATGGTTATTAAGTGCACCTAAGGCTGTCCTTTTTACATAAGGATTAGCAAGTCTAGCATTAGCTATATTGGCAAATTGTGACATACAATACTGAGCACACATGTCATAGGACAGCCAAAAAGTGGCAAGCAAAAATAGAGTGGTTGGCTAGAAAATTAGTTGAGAGGGTAAAGGATGAACTAAACATGAAGACCAAAACTGTTGCATCTGAGGCAAAAGAAAAAATGGAGTGTACATCTATCAAGGATGCAAGGCTATGAGGATTAATACAAGGATGTGAATAGAAATGCTACTAAGTTACTAAGGAACAATCTAGGGTTTTTAATGGTGTTGAAACCAGATAGAGATGTGTGAAGGCCTTTGTTTGAAAGGATGTACATGTGCTTCTATGGGTGTAAGACTGCATTTGTCCAAACCTGCAAACCATTGATTAGACTAGATCTATGCTTCGTGAAAGGAGTATTTGGTGGCCAACTTCTTGCTGCTATTGGGAAAGATGGGAACAATCAAATGTTCCCAATAACATTTGCAATATTTGAGGCTGAGGCCAATGATTCTTGGGATTGGTTCATGGAGAGATTACTGCATGATCTAGGAACAATGGAGAAGTAAAGATGGGCCTTCATATCAGACCAACAAAAGGTATCAATAAGATGTTTAGTCTATGTACTTTCTAATTTAACAAGTGCTTATGTGAAATAAATGTTTTTCACTTTTGGTTTATTTCATGGATTAATTCCAACATTGAAGAGAATTGATTTTGTCATAGAACACAGACTGTGTGTGAGCACTTGTATGAGAACTTAAGGAATGAATTCCCTAGTGCAGAATTGAAGGAATCATTGTGGAGGGCTGCCAAGGCAATAACTATGCCAGAATGGTAGCAATCAATGGAAGAGTTGAAAAAAAAAATATGACCACGCATGGGGTAGGTTGAATGAGTTCCCACTTGAGGTGTTGACTAGATCAGCATTTAGTACTCACATGTTGTGATTTACAAGTCAACATCATGTGTAAGGCATTTAACAGGGCTATTCTGGAGTTTAGGGAGAGGCCAGTCATATCTTTGGTCATGGACATTAAACTATACCACATGACTAGGATGGTGACATAAAGCAAGAAAGTACTAAGTTATTTAAGGGATATTTGTCCAAAAATTCAATGTATTGTGGAGAAGAATAAGTGCACAGAGAAGGTTGGACACTAATATGATGTGGGGATAAGTATATCTATTTGTTTGAGGTTCAAAAGAAGCCTCTAACCTATATGGTGCACTTGGAGTTTAGAACTTGCTCATGTAGAAAATGGCAACTAACGGGCATCCCATCTTATCATGCAATGTGTGCAATGTGGCACAATAATAGGAGGCCAAAGAATTTTGTGTATTCTTACTACTGGTATGTGTGGCAATGCTTGCAATTGCATTTTAGTTGGAAATCAACATTGTTACTAATCCATAAGATTTCTTCTTTCAAGAAGGAAACATATATTGCAACTATGAGCACATAATCCTTCCATCCAATGGCCCTAACTTGTGGCCACAAACATAATATGAGCCTATCCAACCTCCTAAATTGGGACCAACTGGAAGACCAAAAAAGCAAAGGAATAAGTTTGGCGATGAACCTAGAGATCCCCACAAATTGCCAAGACAACACACAACTATGAAATGCAAGAGGTGTGGACAGTTGGGCCACAATGTGAAGACATGCAACGCTAGACAGCAAACAAACAGTCATTCCACCAGAAGGGAACATGGTATGGCCCACATTTGTTTGTGTGGAAACTTGGAGTTTTGAAATAAAAAACACATTACTAATTTTTTTCTTTACAATACAGCACTATATAGGGGTTCATATAAACAAAAGTGATACCAACACACCCCAAGCTAGCAACAATCAACCAATTGGCAGTAGACAACTAGTTGTGGGGATTGCTACAAGGGAGTTAAGGCCAAGCTCTTCACTAGTTCTAATGGTTCCTCATAATTAATTTCATCATGCACCTCATCAAATCATGTTTTTTATCCTAATCAAATCATGCACCACCTTCCTCATAATTAATTTCATCATGCACCTCATCAAATCATGTTCTTTATCTTAATCAAATCATGCACCTCATCAAATCATGTTCCTTATCCTAATCAAATCATGCACCACCTCCCTCATAATTAATTTCAACATGCACCTCATCAAATCATGTTCCTATCCTAATCAAATCATGCAACACTTTCCTCATAATTAATTTCATCATGCACATCATCAAATCATGTTTTTTATCCTAATCAAATCATGCACCACCTTCCTCATAATTCATTTCATCATGCACCTCATCAAATCATGTTTTTTATCCTAATCAAATCATGCACCACCTTCCTCATAATTAATTTCATCATACACCTCATCAAATCATGTTCTTTATCCAAATTAAATCATGCACCACCTTCCTCATAATTTATTTCATCATGCACCTCATCAAATCATATTCTTTCTTATCTTAATCATATCATGCACCACCTTCCTTAGAATTCATTTCGTCATGCACCTCATCAAATCATATTTTTATCCTAATCAAATCATGCACCACCTTCTTCATAATTCATTTCATCATGCACTTCATCAAATCATGTCCTTATCCTAATCTAATCATGCACTTAATCAGAAATCATGCACTTAGGGAAAGGAGGATTTAAATAGAGAGCTAAGAGAACCAAAGGAGGAGGCTAGGAAAAAAGCACACCAAGAGAAGAGAAGCATTAGAGAAAGAGTCAAGAGAGAAAGGGAAGGAAATTTTCATAGAAGGAGGGGAAATTAGAGAATAAGAGTCATGGAAGGTGAAGAAAGGGATTAGGTAGCAAACTTTAATTCTTTTTTATCCTTCTAATTTTTCCTTCAACAAACTCACCTTAGAGAAGCTTAACTTAGCCTTTGGAGGGTCATTTGTGTCTCAATTGTGCCGGAGATTGCATATTTCACCAAAAAATTCAAGAAAAAGCTATTTTCGTTCATCCCTTGAAAATCACATTTTTGGTAAGAATCTTGAAAAATGCATCCCACCATCATGTTCAGGAAGTGCCAAAACTTTGGGAACCGTGAAGAAACTCACTGGACAATTTGCCACGTCCCCGTTGATCGTTGACTTTAACCATTGACTAAATGTTGACTTTGATCCGGACCTCTTTCCTAGGGTTTTTTGATGTCCTGATCGCGTTTTCGACCTTTGTTTTGCCATTCAAGTACTCTAAATACAAGTTTCATTCATTTCTTAATTTTCTCTTGTTATTGAATAAGTGTTTTTATGCTTATATCTTGTTTTATTGGATAATTATGAGTCACGATGACTTGTGGCATATGCACTTCAAACATCTTGTAAGGGGATGTTTGTGGTTTCTTTCCAACTATTTTGATTGTTCATTTTTTTTTTTTGAAAGATCCCGACGATGGATAAATAGGGTTGCCAGTCAACTAGCCGCTATCAAATTATCCTGAGGGATATTATGTTATGAACCTAGTCAGTTAATTGGCTTGGTTCTATTAACACATTTTTGAAAGACCCTAACGATGAATAAAGAGGGTTACCAGTCAATTGGCCGTTATCAAATTATCCTAAGGGACGTTATGTTACGAACCTAATCAGTTAACTACATGGTTCCATTAATACATTTTTAAAAGATCTCGACCATGGATAAAAGGAATTGCCAGTTAACTGGCTATCAAATTGTCCTGAGGGATATCATGTTACAAACCTAGTCAGTTAACTGACATGGTTCCATTAATACATTTTTAAAAGATCTCGACGATAGATAAAAATAGTTATCAGTTAACTGGCTGCTATCAAATTATCCTGAAGGAAATTATATTATGAGTTTAACCAGTCAACTGGCATAACTCCATCGATATATTTAAAAATAATCTTAAATCATGATTACACGTGAAAATAAATTTATTTGACAATAGACAAAACATATTTTTGAAATCAAAAGTAGCAAATGCTAACGTGGTACCGAAAGGGCATTGTAAGGGTGCTAATACCTTCCTTACACATAACCAACCCCCAAATCCATTTTTCTGTAATGTAGACCATACTATTCGGTATCCAACTTCACGATTTCAATCAAGTCGTGGCGACTCCATTTTTTTTATCATTTTTCAAAACTCCACCAAAGATCAAATTAATTTTTTTATCACCTAAGATTGCCGCTCCACGTTGCATGTTGACAGCTTGGCGACTCCACTGGGGAACTCATGGAGAGGGTTAGGCCACATGGGTTGGTGTTTGCCGCATTTTCTTTTCTATTTCTGTGCTTTGGTTAATTGTCTAGTCTATTTGTCTTCAGGGCTTTTGACTTTGCATCTCAGATTGGGTTTTGAGATTTTTAATATTTGTATTTTCAATTTGCACTCTTAAATTATGTTGGATCATGTTGGAAGATTAAATTTGAACAATTTACTTTTCCACGATATTATTTACTATATCTGCGGAGTGGTGGTTGGATGATTATTTTGCAGGTTGTGAGTGAATGAGTGGATGGCTTATTTCCCCATACATACGTACACCTACACCACATGGCACCTTAGAAAAGGAGACGTCACGACCCCTAAGCTCTATACCCAAGCTCTTAGGAACCGTTACGCTAGCGAGGGCATAAAGTAAGGTTGTCCTTCATGAGACCCTTGGTCTCCGTGTAGGCACTTGAACACCCTCACTCAAGTTGACCATTTGAGGCAATTTGGGAACCTAATGTTAGGAGTCTAGAACCTACCTCATTGCACATTGATAGTGAACTTAAAGCCATCCTGTGAAGAAAGTTTGACCTAAATCTTTAGATGCAAAAGTGAGCCTAGGATCCACCATGACTTAGGCACAATGGGAAAATCTTATCCGTTCACTTGCTTGCAATTACATACATTATTACATCGACCATGATTGCATGCACTCTCAATTTTAGACTCTATACAGGGAAAGTATCCTTCGTGAGGCCTTTGGACTCCGTGCAGGTACTTGAATGACCCCTAGCATAATATCATGTGAAAGTAACCTTATCTTCATGATGTTATTTTATCATCATAATCATCAATTTAAGCCAGTTATATTTTGCATATCAACATTACATTTGCATGCTAGACATTTAATTACTTATTTGCATTTAATACAGATAAGAAATTATGGCCCCAATTATGCGATCTCAATCTAAACAAATAAGGGAACCAAGTGGAGAAAAAATAGCTAAAGGATTACAAGCTGAAGTTGATGATCTCAAGGCCCAAATGCCCAAGCTAACTTAGTTGCTTCAGGCAAAGGTTTCAATTAAAGCAAAGGCTTCAACATTTAACCATCAAGATCCACAATCACACGATCAACAAAAACCAAATAATCAAAATCAACAAGTCATCAAAAGGCCCAACACCTACAATATTCCGCTGAGCTCGGATTACAAAATCAGCAGGGGTTTCTACCCCATAGTCAGGAGGGTCAAAAATCACTGAATCCACAAGGGCCTCCACTGCAATGTCAATCAGGCTTCATGCCTCAGCCCATGTAGGGTCTTTACCCGTATCATCACTAAGGACCACACCCTCAATATACCCAAGGGAAGCAACCTCAAGGACCACATCCAAATGATCCTAGCGTCGAATCAGAAATTGATACTGAACCTGACCTCAATGACCCCATAGAGTTAGGAAAGCTAAAGAAGAGTGCTGAAGAAGCCCAAATCTGAGAAAAATATGAGAGACTAGAGGCTAGAATGAATAGATGGGAAGGGTTTGAGGAAGACATGATAGATGTGCATAACATGGGATTGGTGAAAGATGTGGTCATTCCTCCTAAGTTTAAAATCCCAAAGTTTGTCAAGTATAATGGGACTACCTGTCCTAAGACTCATTTGATCATTTATTGCCGCAAGATGGCAGCATATAATGATGACGATAAATTAATGATGCATGTTTTCCCAGACAGCTTAATTGATGGAGCTGTAGAATGGTATATTAACCTAGACTGTAATTCTATTCGTTCGTGGCAAGATTTAGCTGAGGCATTCCTAAGGCAATATAAGTTTAACCGAGTCATGGTCCTAGATAGGATCTACATTCAAAAAATGACTAAAACAGATAATGACTCATTTAAGGAATATACTCAGTGTTAGAGGAATGTGGCCATCAGGGTGCAACTGCCTTTGTCAGAACAAGAAATGAGTTCAATATTTGTGAAGACACTGAGTTATCCTTTTTATGGGAAGATGGTGAGGTCTAGGAATGCTAGCTTCCCTGATTTGGTGATCATTGGAGAAAACATAGATATGGGAATTCAGGAAGGGAAGATGGCAAGATCTTCATATCCCAAGAAGATTCCACCTCAAGGTAAAAAAAAATGGAAGAAACTTATGTTATAGATGCTCAAGCAAATTGGAAAGGAAAAGGTAAATTCAGCAAGAGTCAGTGGGCTTACTATTCCCCTCAAGCTACATTTGCTCCTGTGATGGCAGTCCCTTCAATTAATTTAACATCTCCACAATATCATATCACATCTCATACGGCACATCCTCAACAATAAGTCACATATCAGCCATTGCCACAACATCTATTCACATTTTATCAACCCAGGTCTCAATTGCAACATAGCATCTATCAACAAGAAGCTCAGTTTCAATAAGAACAGAATAGGCATAATGATAAAAAGCGTCAGAGTTTTGACCCCATTCCTATGCCCTACTCACAATTATTGCAAAATAAATTGGTCTCAATTTGCCCTTTTCCTCCTCTGCAACCTCCTTACCCTTCATGGTACAACGACAAGCTCACCTATGAATACCATGCTGGAGCAAAAGGGCACTCCGTTGATAACTACACTACATTAAAAAGAAAGGTTCAAGATTTCATTGATGCCAAGTGCTTGAATTTTGACCCAGTTACCCCAAGACCTAATGTGGATGAAAATCCTTTGCCTAACCATGGTAGGTCAAGTGTAAACATGGTTGATGATAGAGCAAATATTGCTTTAAGGAAGCAAGTATCCCAAATTTAAACCCCTTTGAGTCATATCTTCTAGGCATTGATAGAACATGGTATTGAGGAATGTCAAGCTTTTCAAAATATGCTTCAAGGGCTGATAAATAAAGGTATATTGCAAGTTGGGACAAAGTTGAAAGATGTGAATGCTATTGATTCCTATCTTTACAATAAACACTGGGGCAAGCTGAGACCTAGGATACAATGAAGCCAAAAAGGCATATTCAGGAGTGCTTTGATCCTTACTAACATGGATAGTGATGAGTTAAATCCTATATTCTTGAAGGGTGACGTGATTGCCCAAAAATTAGGGGTTAGAAAATTCAGTGTACTAAGGTTCAGTCTTTTGGCTCCAAAAAAAAAAAGGAGGGCATTTTAATATCAAACTGTTTGTCACTTGCTTATCAAAACCCTTTAAGGGATGTAAATTTTCAATTTGAGTCATCAATACAATGACATTTCTCCTATAATCACTTGCATAATATTGTTAAGACATGACAAACAGGAGAATCAAGGGTGCTTCTAAATTACGTGTTCCTTTAAAGTTGAAGTTTTTAGGAAAGAAGCTCTGTTGAACACGGAATATTGTAAGGATGTATGTTGAGCCTAAAAGATCAGAGGACATAAGGGGTAACTCCCAATTTTGCTTGGAAACCTCATGAGTTTATGATTGAGATTGTGAACTTGAAGTTACTTGAATCTCTTTTATTTTTTTGAATTGGCATTTTAGATATGCATTCTTGAGGGTTGATCATAGTCATACCATCATACATGTAGGATTATGCATGTTTTGTCTCTTAGAATTTTCGGTTTTCGGCCCAATAGGTAACATGATCTGCATTTTTGGGTAACTCAAGTCCCAATCGTAAAGTCACTCTGTTGCTCTTTCCTGATGTTTTACTATTCATGCCCAAATAGAGTTGGTGGCCTAACTTGCTGACCCCTTATGACTAAATACAGGGCAGTTTCGATTTGAATGCTGAAAGAAAAAGACTCTGAAGACTTTGGAAGAGTATTATTCAAGTGTCCTAACTCATAATTGACCAGAGAGCAAAAGTATGGAAGAGGGCCTTGCAACGCTTAGAATTAGGTTCCCTTCTCTCCCTCAGGATGTGCTTAGAAAGATTTATAGATGTCAACTTGAGAGAATAAAGGTGCTCATGCATCTAGGCCTTCTTAAATATGTGCATTGGATCATTTAAGCTAAGGTACATCTAGTAGGTGAGTTTCAAGATTCACTTATTAGACATATACAAAGAATGGGAAAAAGCTCTTATGCTAAGAAAAGAAAAGCTAAAAGGATGGAAGTTTGCTATAAGTGTGCAAGGTGGACATGTAATTCACACTGCAAGGGTAAAGGAATGGTGTCCCTAAATCAAGAAGACAAAATTCAATTCATAAAGGATGAACTGAGTAAAGAGTCATTGGATAATATCCTTCAAACTCTTGAGACGCATCCTAGTGGACATGTTCATGGTGCTCTTCTTGCTTTAGCACACATATTCCATAAAGAAAAGGATCGCTATCGTCTGAGGAATCTGACGTTAAACGACCCTGTTTACCAGTTTATGAGGAAATTGGATGGAAAGTAGATTCTTGGTTCATCAATGACATTAGGTGCAAAACTAGAGGAAGAGATGAGCTAAGACTACTGTATATGCATTATCAATATAGTTGTTCATTTTTCATTAACTTTATGACTTTCTCTAGAAATTATTGTTGCATACACTAAGACTATTATGCTTTTTTTTTTCCTCTATCTTTTATGCCATGGAGGTTTGCTTTAAGAGTATAAAGTGAGCATGTAAAGTTGCAAGGATACAAGAATTGCATCCCTAAATCGAAAAGACAAAATTCAACTCATAAAGGATGGACTAAGTACAGAGTTATTGGATAATATCCTTCAGACTCTTGAGACGCATCCTAAAGGATTTGTTCACAGTGTTCTTCTTACTTTAGTGGGCATATTCCACAAAAAAAAGGAGTACTATCATCTGAGGAATCTAACGTTAAATGACTCTATTTGCTAGTTTATGAGGAACTTGGATGGAAAGTAGATCCTTGGTTCATCAATGGCGTTTAGTTTGTTAATGGATGTCGAACCAGAGGAAGAGATGAACCAAAATCATTGTACATTAATTTTGCAATACATTTATTTTTGCCTGTTAATTATCAATGCACCTATCATTTTTACTATTTACTTTTTGACTTAGTGAGCATTTTGCAGCTCTTTTTCTCTTGAAGTCACTGTTGTCACTAGTGCATCTATCATCTTCACTATTTACTTTTTGACTTTGCATATGATAACATCAGTGCAATTGTCCTTTCTTCTTGTTAAATGCTGGTACATCTGTCATATTTTACTATTTACTTTTTGACTCCGCATGCGATAACATTGGTGTAATTGTCCTTTCTTCTTGTTAAATGTCGATACACCTATCATATTTTACTATTTACTTTTTGACTATGCATGCAATAAGATTAGTGTAATTGTCTTTTCCTCTTGTTAATTGCCAATTCACCTTCATCATCGCTATTTACCTTCTTGACTTTGCGTGCAAAGCTTTAAGAAGGTTGGCATTATTGTCTTTCCGTTGTCAATGGTTTTACGACTCTCTTTCTCTTAGAATTACTGTTGTATATACAGGCATATCTTTTCTGCTTAACTTTCCTGCACATTATTGTTATATGAAGTTATTGCATCTAACTGTCCTCCTCTCAAAATTTGAACCTCCTTGATGGTGATTTGATTGCATGATTTCTTTGTCACTCATCATCGCCTACAAATATGTTTTCACATTTGCCAATTTATGCATGGCTGGGGCAGAAAAAGGGAAAGAAGTAGTGTCATCATGTAGATTTAAATCTATTTTTGTCCTAGGTAGTTCCAACTTAGGGAAAGAGTATGAATTTATCAATATAGCCACTGAGCTTGGTAAAGCATTAGTTATCAGAGGGATCAATGTGACATATGGTGGAGGAATTCATGAATTAAGAGGACATGCAGCTGCATCTACAATTATGAGGGGAAGTCGTCCCTTAAGTGCCCTTGCAAAAGAGACTGCTGACAAGACTATTTACACCTTTGGTACTGAGTTAAAGGTTTCGAGCATGCATGAACATTCTGGACACATGCTTTCCAATGCTGGAGCCTTTATCGCATTACCTGGTGGTTTGGAAACCTTGAAAGGAATTTCCAGTGTGGCATTTTGGAATAAATTAAACTCTCATAAAAAGTTATTAGGATTGTTAAATATTGATGGTTTTATGATGGTTTATTGGCTTTTAGATTATGCTATGGAACAAGGCTTTATACCCTTGGAGGCTCATTGTACCATAATAATAGGTTCAAACATTGATCAACTAATTGATCAACTGCAAGTCTATGCGTCTCAACCTAACCCATTGGTGAAACAAGTGGACAAACAACCTCCCGATGGCAGTAGGAAGCATAAAATAGATACCATCCTTCGGTTATAACTTGTCATGCTCTTTTAGTTATTTTGTGTGTATTTGTACCCATGTTAATAGAAAGCATTGGGATAATGTACAAGTCCAAGAAGGATGGTTAAAGTAAAAGAGTTGTTATCGAGGGCATAGTGTGTAAAGGATGGCAGAGTAAAGAGTTATTCTTAACTCTTGATACGCATACCATACCTAGCTCATTAGAGGTATCATATGCATATCTTGTGTTCCCAAAAAAAAAGAAAAAAATATATGTTACCTTTCTTTTTGTGCACACCTTTCATGTAGTCTCATGGCAGAGTAAAGAGTTATTTTTGACTCTTGATACGTATCTCATCCATTAGGACCATCATATGCATCTTTTGCATTCTAAAAATGTTGCTTTTCATTTGTACACGCCTTTCATGTAGTCTCATGGCAGAGTAAAGAGTTATTCTTAACTCTTGATACACATCTCATCTATGAGCCATTAGGAGCATCATATGCATCTCTTGCATAATAAAAAATAGAAAAACAAAAAAAAAGGAAAATGTTGCTTTTCTTTTCGTACATATCTCTCATAGTTTCATGGCAGAGTAAAGAGTTATCCTTAACTCTTAATGCATACCCCATGCATAACTCATTAGAAGCATCATATGCATTCTCATGTATTCTAAAAAGAAAAAAAAAAGGTTGTCTTTCCTTTTCGTGCATATCTTTTATGTAGTCCTATGGCATCTGTTAATGGCACTGCTAAAGGCCTTGGCAATGACTGTGTATGGGCACCCTTTTGAATTCAATAAAATATTTTGCATAATGAATGTATTGTATGTCATTTCTTTTTCTGCCTTTTATATCAGTTCATAGTTTGATATTATGAGTGATTGATAAATGACAAACACTTAAGGAAGAGGTACCATAATAAACCAACACTGGGGACAATCAGGGTTATGATATCTTTTCATATTTTGATGCCTGAGAGCTATAAATCGTTGATCCAATATCTTAATTTCATCTTAATCAAGTATATTTTGCCAATAACAAAATTGGATTGCCTAACAACATGCTCAAATCTCTTGGATGACAGAATATCTCAGATCATGAATAGTGGTGAGGAAGTTATATCTCATAAGAGTGCTGTGAGAAAATGGATATCCGAGAACTTGTTTGAATGCACCACAAAACAATTTATTGGACACTGCATTAACTATGGAAGTGATCTAGGCCGTTTTTGGACCGTTTGGGCCTTTCAAGCTGACCTTAAGGCAAACTATCCATAGTCACCCATTTAAGCCTTAAAGGATGGCAAGACCACCATCAAATTTCTTTTTTCTAGCCCACATTTATTGTCATCTGATAACCAAGAAAACCATGATTCTTACCTTAAAAGAGAGTCAAAGGAGATTAGAGCTATCAATCGAGAGAGACTCTATAACAAATAACTCAAGAATCCTTTTTACATTCAGTTGGAGCCTCAAAAGAAAGGAATCTTAAGATATTAAAAAAAAAAAAGGAGCATGGGAAACTAAAAAAAAAGAAAAGTAATAAGCCCGAAAACAAAAGAAAATAAAAAAAAGAAGGGTAGATTAAGAAAGTTTCTCCGTGTTCAAAATAGATTCCTACATTATTTAAAATGAAAAGAGAAATAGAAGGCTTTGTATGCTCTATCTTGTGCTCTTCTCTTTTCCATTTCTTCCCAAGTCATTACCTAAGCCTCACATTACAAGCTAAATGAAATTCTAGTGATCTTGGCTAATGTGGTGAAATAACAAATGCAAAGAGGGATATGAAAACAAGCTTATGAGATACTTCTGAGTGCAAACACTTGAGTGCAAACTCTTGTCAAGGAGGTAAACACTTGTGTGAGAAATAAACACTTGAGAGTGGCTTAATTAGAGAATTGCTCAACAAAGGAATCTTGATTCCAGAGAATTGAGTAGTTTTGATCTATGCATTCCTGCGAGGCATATTCTCAAAAAGAAGAAATGATGAATTAAGAAATTTTTTTCAACGTTTCTTTGCTCAAAGATAATCAAAGCAAACTGGGGGCAATGATCGAGGAGTGAATCTGGAATTTGAAAATGTTCAAAAACACAAACCGGGGGCATTTGCAAAGAGAGCAAACCCAAAGTAAAAAATTTGAATCGAGGCAAGAATTGAGAGATTGACCCCAAATCCAAAATATCCCTGAAATAGCAAAGAAAGTGAGGATGAGGATCTATAGAAAGGCTTAAAAGATAAAAAGAGACTCGTGTTTATCAAAGAGTCAGGAAGAGTTTCCAAATACTAATATCAAAAGATATCACTTCTACAGAGTCTGGCATTCCAATTCACTCATAATTTAATAAAAAAAAAACACATACACACACACATCACTCATCATTTGTATTGTGGTTTTTGCATCTGTATTAATTTTGCATGTTAAGCATGCCATTTTAGGTCAAGCCTTTCGCATTGTCTAGCATGCCATTTTCAAGTCAAGCCTTTTATATCAAGCATGTCATTTAAGCCTTTCACATGACAAATATGTTTTCATGCTCAAGTATTTCATGTTAAGCATGTCATACATGCCATTTAAGGTCAAGCCTTTCATATATTGAGCACGTTTGCATGTCAAGCATGCTACTTTAGGTCAAGCCTTTCATATATCACGCATATTTTCATCTTGACCATGTCATTTTAGGTCAAGCTCTTCATGTGTCAAGAATTTTTGCATGTCAAGCATGCCATTTCAGGTCAAGCCTTTTGCATTGTCAAACATGCCATTTTCAGGTCAAGCCTTCTATATCAAGCATGTAATTTAAGCCTTTCACATGACAAATATGTTTTCATGCTCAAGTATTTCATGTCAAACATGTCAAGCATGTCATTTAAAGTCAAGCCTTTCATATATCAAGCACGTTTGCATGTCAAGCATGTTGCTTTAGGTCAAGCCTTTCACATATCAAGCATGTTTGCATGACAAGTATGTTGTTTTAGGTCAATCTCTTCACATGTATTAATTTTTCATGACAAACATGTCAAGCATGCCATTTTACGTCAAGCTTTTCACATATCAAGCAAATTCGCATGTCAAGCATGTTGTTTAGGTTAAGCTTTTTAAATGTTAAGCACGTTTGCACATCAAGTATGTTATTTTAAGTCAAGCCTTTTGCATACCAAAAAGTGTAACATGTCAAGCATGCTATTTTCAGGATAAATCTTTCATGTGCTAAGCACATTCATATTTCAAACAATGTCATTTATTTCAAAACTTGGGACGAGTTAACCCAAGTTCTTTTCTTTTCATCCTAAGACGGGTTACCTCAGGTTATTTTTTTTGTAAATCTTAAGTCATTCTTAGATATCCCCACTGGGTGGATGATAACCCTTTAAATCCTAAGTCACTCTTAGGTATCCTCATTGGGTGGATGATAACCCTTTAAATCCTGAAATAGGTTTCTCCAAGTAATTGTCTTTTATTTCAAAACTTGGGACAGGTTACCCCAAGTTCTTTTCTTTTTATCCTGAGATGGGTTACCTTAGGATATTTTGTTTTAAATCCTAAGTCGCTCTTAGGTATCCCCACTAGGTGGATGATAACCCTTTAAACCCTAAGTCACTCTTAGGTATCCTCATTGGGTGGATGATAACCCTTTCATTCCTAAAACAGGTTTCTCCAAGTAATTGTCTTTTATTTCAAAACTTGGGATGGGTTATCCCAAGTTCTTTTCTTTTTATCCTGAGACAGGTTACCTCAGGTTATTTTGTTTTAAATCCTAAGTCACTCTTAGGTATCCTCATTGGGCGGATGATAACCCTTTAAAGCTGGAGTCGGACTTTATTTGACTCAATATTTTATCATCAAAGCTGGAGTCAAGCCTCGTTTGACTCAACATTTTATTAATTGAAGCCAGAATCGGGCTTCGTTTGACTCAACCTTTTTAGCCTTTTATCATTAAAGCCGGAGTCGGACTTTATTTGACTCAAACTTTTATAATCAAAGTCAGAGTCAGACTTCGTTTGACTCAACCTTTTATCATTACAGCCAAAGTCGGGCTTCGTTTAACTCAACCTTTTATCATCAAAGCCAAAGTCGAGTTTCGTTTGACTCAATTCCTTATCACTCAAGATGAAGTCAGATTTTCACTCAACCCCTACACTGATCCAGACAAAATAAAGTCTTTCAACCTTTGCTCATCTTCTAATACTTAGAAGATAAGCAAAGGGTCAATCTGTAGACACCTAATTTTGTCCGGATCCTAAAAAGAATAAAAGTGGATCAATGCACAAGTTCTAAAATTTTTCTACTTGAACATATATTTTTCTAAAAATTAAAATAAAAATTTAAAGATATTTTTAGGACTCAAATAAGAATAATATTTTTAAAAATAAAAAAATAAAAAAGAAGAAGGAAAAATATGCCAACAATTGTTTCACCCACTCCATTTTAACCATGCACTAAACTTACTCCATTTCAAATCATGCACCACCATCCTTCTAATTAATTTCATTAGGCAACTCATCAAATCATGTTCTTTATCTTAATCAAATTATGCAGCACCTTCCTTATAATTAATTTCATCATGCACCTCATCAAATCATGTCCTTTATCCTAATCAAATCATGCACCACCTTCCTCATAATTAATTTCATCGTGTACCTCATCAAATCATGTTCCTTCTTTATCTTAATCAAATTAGGCACCTCATCAAATCATGTTCCTTATCCTAATCAAATCATGCACCACCTTCCTCATAATTTATTTCATCATGCACCTCATCAAATCATATTTTTTTTTATCCTAATCAAATCATGCAGCGCCTTCTTCATAATTCATTTCATCATGCACCTCACCAAATCATGTCCTTATCCTAATCTAATCATGCACTTAGGGAAAGGAGGATTTAAATAGAGAGCTAAGAGAACCAAAGGAGGAGGACTAGGAAAAAAGCACACCAAGAGAAGAGAAGCATTAGAGAAAGAGTCAAGAGAGAAAGGGAAGGAAATTTTCATAGAAGGAGTGGAAATTAAAGAATAAGAGTCATGGAAGGTGAAGAAAGGGATTAGTTAGCAAACTTCAATTCCTCTTGATCCTTCTAATTTTTCCTTCAACAAACTCACCTTGAAGAAGCTTAACTCAGCCTTTGGAGGGTCATTTGTGTCTCAATTACACTAGAGATTGCATATTTCACCAAAAAAATTAAGAAAAAGCTATTTTTGTTCATCCCTAAAAATCATATTTTCGGTCAGAATCTTGAAAAATGCATCCCACTATCGTGTTCAGGAGTTGCCAAAACCTTGGGAACCGTGAAGAAACTCATTGGACGATTTGCCACGTCACCGTTGACGGTTGACCAGGCGTTGACTTTGACCGTTGACCAGGCGTTGACTTTGATCCAGACATCTTTCCTAAGGTTTTTGACGTCCTGATCGTGTTTCCCACCTTTGTTTTGCCATTCGAGCACTCTAAATACTGGTTTCATTCATTTCTTAATTTTCTCTTGTTATTGAATAAGTGTTTTTATGTTTATATCTTATTTTATTGGATAATTGTGAGTCACGATGACTTTACTTGTGGCGAATGCACTTCAAACATCTTATAAGGGGATGTTTGTGGTTTCTTTCCAACTATTTTGATTATTTTTTTTCAAAAATTCTGATTATGGATAAATAGGGTTGCCAGTCAACTGTTCGCTATTAAATTATTCTAAGGGATGTTATGTTGTGAACTCAGTCACTTAACTGGCTTGGTTCTATTAACACATTTTTTAAAGACCCTAACGATGGATAAAGAGAGTTGCTAATCAATTAGCCATTATCAAATTATCCTGAAGGACATTATATTATGAACCTAGTCAGTTAACTAGCATGGGTCCATTAATATATTTTTAAAGGATCCCAACCATGGGTAAAAGGAATTGCCAGTCAACTAGCCGTTATCAAATTGTCCTGAGGAATATTATGCTACAAACCTAGTCAGTTAACTGACATGGTTCCAATAATACATTTTTAAAAGATCTCAACGACAGATAAAAATAGTTGTCAGTTAATTGGCTGCTATCAAATTATTTTGAGGAAAATTATATTATGAGTTTAGCCAGTCAACTGGTACGACTCCATCGATATATTTAAAAAATAATCTTAAATTATGATTACACATGAAAATAAATTTATTTTACAATAGACAAAGCATATTTTTGAAATCAAAAGTAGCAAATGCTAACATGGTACCAAAAGGGCGTTGTGAGGTGCTAATACCTTCCTTACACGTAACTAACCCCTGAATCCATTTTTCTGTAACGTAGACCATACTATTTGATGTCTGACTTCACCATTTCAATCTAAGTCGATGGAAACTCTATTTTAATCATTTTTCAAAACTCCACCAAAGATCAAATTAATTTTTTTTTATCACCCGGGATTGCCGCTTCGCGTCATGTGTCGACAATCTGTTTATTATATTTGTTCGGGTTTTGGTTCATTGAATGTGTTTAGTCCATTTTTTTCGGCTACAGTGTATTGGCCATGGTTGGTTGGAGACAAACAAATTACAAATTAATTGGTGATAATCTACTATTTATTTCTAGAAAATTAATTGGTAGCATTTCTATCTATTAATTGGTAGCATTTCTATCTATTTTTATACAGTAGTGTTCTGATAGTCATTTCTTTTTAGGTGAATAAATTTGATAGTGATTTTGAGTCACTATCTCTATTTAGGTTTTATATTGCACATGAAAGTCTAATGTTGATTGGCAGCATTTGTTTTAGACAATTTTGTGTCCTTACATACGAATTTTTTATTCCAATTGACAGTAGCATTCCATGTGATATTATAATCTAATTAGGAAACCAGCCAGACGACCAACCAATTTTTTATCCCAACAACATATCCATTAATTACTAAAATGGTGGTCAAATTACATGATTCAAACATAAAAAAAAAATTCTCAGTTGTATAAGTTCATTACATTTTGAGACCACCTCCTATTTACTGAGAACATTACTTAGACCATATGAAGTCTCAATCAATTCAGGGCATACACTTAACTAGCAATGACATCAACTGCAAAGAAAGACAGGCTAACACCACAATTGCAATAAGGTAGACTTCTCCTTAAAGTTTAATTCATCAAGCCTCCAAAGGACAGCATTGATATCTTCTTCTTGTAATACCCAACTTTAGGGTCATGCCATTCAAATTACTTGCATTCCCATTGGCCCTAGTAACACCCACACCCATAAAATCGCCAACCCAGATTTTCATGGATCCATGAAGTCACCAAAGGAGCCTCCTTCCTGCACTTGCAAAATCTTCAATCTTTGCTTTAGCCTTCATCTTCGTTAAACAAGTCCGCCTTCATCGACCTCCCACCGCCCATTAATTCATAGCAAGGAACCTATATTTGGTTTAGGATGAGAGTTTGGGCTTCTCTAAATGCTTGAATACATTTTCACGTGTCACAAGCTCATTATCCGATGTTCCCACCTGTCAACACCGACTAAGTCCATGTTAGTGGCCAAGTCCACATCAGTGCCCACCATTGTAGATGATTATCCTCGTCCACAATCTACATGCCACATCCATAGTTCCCATTACTTTGTTTATGTCAGGATCAAAATTGTGCAATTTTGGAAGTTCTAACGTAACATTGACGCAACTAAAAGTTAAGAGACCAAAATTAAACAATTGCTTTACTATAAAGACTAAAAGTGTACTTCAACCAAAAGAAGGAAAAAAAAAACTATTTTGAAAGTTAAGGACACAATTGAGACAAGAAGTTAAGGATGAACTCGAGCCTTCACCCAAATTTAATGACAATGTCCACTTTTGTGGATTCCTGTTACTATCCCCACTACTTATCTTGTGATCAAATCTACTATACAAATTCAATGCGAATAAAACAATGCCAAGAACAAGAGAGAATTTCAATATACCCAATCGTATTCTCATAAAGATGGAAGACCTATAACATTGCACTATAATAACTCCAAAGAATGTTAGGGATACAAACGGTTGAAGTATATAAAAGAAACAAAAAAAAAAAATGTAAAGGAAGCTCTACCACAAAAAGAATAATAGGACAAGGAAAACAACATTGAAGTACAAAAGCACGAAGCCAATTTCTATGCTCTATCAAAATCTCCAGCAACTGAAAGGCTTGGCCAGATCACCAGCTTCTGTATTCATGGATTCATACAGTTTCTTACAAACCAACTAGGGAAGTCCCTTTAACAAGAAAGCTGTCCCACAAGGGTGGAATAACTTCTTACTTTTTACTTATTGCGTGACTTAAAATTGTGTTCATCAATGCTACTAGCCGATAGATATCACCAAAAAATTTCCTGTAAGGATCCCTGCAACATCATTCCTTGTGCATAAACTATTCTTTCCAGTGGCTTAGAAAATATTATAAAAAGGCACTTAATTGACAGTTCTCATTATTATATAGTATTAGATAGCATATGCACAAGTATGGTATTTCCATTGAACACAACGAGATTGCTTGAGCTACTCCTATATGTACTACAAAGTATTAAGAACTGACTCAAGAGAGAGAAACAAAATAATTTAACAGGTCAGGCAAATATATTATCTGCAATGGAGTTAATTAATCACGATTTCAAAGAAGCCAACCAAAAAATAAAGAAAAAAGAAACTTACTGTGAGTAAATCTAGGAGGGAAGAAGTGGCTGTCTCTCATCAGGCCCCACACGATGACTAGCCTGTAAACATATCAATGAAACATAAGGCAATGAATAATGAATAAAAAGCTTCAAACACAAAACCAGCATATCCACACCTCTTCATTTGCACCAGCTGTCATATTTATGAAGGAATCCTTTGACCTGGAGGAAGTAGAAAAGTGATTTTATTCCTTAAGTTTATCTGCCATATGGCTGCATGTACTAAAATATATATATCTAAAAACTAATACATTTGAAAATTTAAATTATCAAATCAGACTAACGCCCTCCCTTGTGGGTGGTGCAATAAAGCATACAATAGAAAGCAAGATACAGGCCAGAGATTTTTGGAAGACTAAATAAAAAATTAAAGCAGATCTCTCATATAAGTCTCACTCACAAAAAGTAATGCAGAGATGAGTAAATAGGTTAGCAAGTACCTATGTGTATCATTAACATCATGAAGTTCCAGCATACCATTTTGCTGTTCATCTCTGACTTTTGACAGAGGCGAAAAGAACTAGAGGAAACAGGCAAGGGTAATACAAAAGAAAAAAGTGATTAATTATAATTTTTTAAGAAACATTCGTTTCTTTCATAAATTTTAATTATCTACAAAAATATTCTAAAGTCACTTTACCTGATGCATTGAGATGAATACAATAGAAATTCCTAAAATAAAGTTCATAGTTAAAGTATGTCCAAACAGTGCAGCCGATGCTATGCCCGTAAAGATTGTTGCAACTGTTGATGAGTATTTCTTCAAAATTGTATCTGAACAGATTATGAGGTTATTGAGGAAAAAAGGGACAAATGAAAGTGTCCAATTCAACAGAATAAATAATAAATATGAATTACATACCTGCATATTTAAAGAAGAAAGATGATAGAATCCCTTGGGCAGCATTGTTGGCAATCAAAAGCACGGTGGCTTTTGAATGACCTTGTAGGATATCAAAGCTGCTAGGACCTGAAACATTCAAAGCAACATCACAAAAATCATTCAAGAGTTTGAGCACTAGATAAAAGCAACAAAGCCAGCCACAATTATAAAACTTTAACAAAATTACACAATCAGTTCATGCTATAACTAAATGTTGCTGATAGGACCATCAATAAGAATTACACTATCTGAATATCACTACCTGAAGATCATGGGACTCTGTATAAATAAAGTTGGGACAAGTTCTTAAAGAGCCTTAGCGTGCATATCCAAGAGAACTACTTACTGCCTCATTCACAAGAAAGAGACAACAATTTATGAGAGAAAGACAAGTATTTAACTTTCCCATAAATAAAGACCACATTACAGTCCATTGCTATTTATTACATGCTCATACCTGCAGATCTACATTTTCTTTCTTTACCTTAATAAGTACATTGTACCCAACAGCCATTTGCTTTCCATTACATGCTCATACATGCAATATAATTTGAATATCACAACTGTGATATATCGTTCTTGATTTTATTTTCTTAGTTGCACTGTGTCAGAAACCCAAATGCGTTTATGATCTGCCTCAATTTGAACAAGAGAGTACAAATTGATATTAAAAATTCAGCTTTTACTGAATGAGTCTTCTTTCTTCATAAAACCTTCTCAAATAAAGCATGACATATTTCCTCTAACTTTGTTTTCTTAGTTGCTAATTCATTGCTTAACTTGCCCACCGGTGCACCAAAAATAGAGACATAATTCTTACCTTTGACAATGGCACTGCCAAGTATTCCAAGAAAGTTGAATATAGCTCCATACCCGTATAAAAACAAATTCTACACAAGAAATAAAGAATCATTATGTAGATGGTTAACTAATAAAGTAAGAGTGTTTACTGAAAGAATTGAAGTGCAGTTCTTGAAAACTTCCCAATTGTTTTATTTCCTTTATGTTGTCTTTTTAAGATGATGATGCTTTAGGTTGGGAAGTTAAACATTGTTATAGTTTCTTTCCCTTACTTGGCTTTCTTTTTCTTTTTCACCCCCACAATGGCAAGCATTGAAATTTGAACTTAAGGCTGTGTTTAGGAGTTTTGGAGGGGAGGGAAGGAGTGGCCCATAATGGCAAGGTGTGTTGAGTGACGGAAAGGAATGAAGGAACACGTGCCCCTCAATTGTTTGGATGTTTATTAAGAAATGGGAAGGAGTCCATGCCATTCCATCCGAAACCCACAATCTGGGGATCAGCTAAGGGGCCAAGGAAGGCAGGTCTTGGAGTCCCACCGCTAGCAATCCACTCCCTTTCTTAACAATCTTCCAAACACATATTTTTAAATCATTTGCCATATCAATCCTGCCTTCCCCTTCCTTGCCATCCAACCAAACATACAGTAAGACCTCTACAGTGAAATTCTCGCCCAAACTAATAACCTGAGTGATAAGCTGTAGTGGCTTTTCTACATAAACTGTAGTACATTTTGCCTCTGACATAGCAGTAATTTCATATGTTACATGATTAAATATTAATATGCAAGTATATATTTGTGAAGCAGTACCGCAAACAAATTGTTTATCAGAAGACGTATAAGCATAAAAACCAGAACTGATTAAGATTCTAGAATTTCCAGCATGAGAACAAGATGATAATTTAATCCATTCAGTTACAATATTTTGAAGTCATTGAAACATTTTCATGTCTAAAAAACACAATACTAATCATCAATAAAATTTATTGAATATCCCCACATTACCTGGAGATAAATGCTTGTATCATATTGACTCTTCAAAGCATACTCATTATATACAGAGGCCAACGATGGAACAGTTACCTGGAAATAAATCCCAGGTTAAAAATCCATTAGACATGAAGGAAAATCTCAATATATAAAAGTGCAGAATAACCACATTAATTTAAAATTAACTGCTTGAACAATGATAAGCAATATAATGGTACAAGAGTTACATAACAGATATTACTTACAAAGATGAATGTATAAACATATGCACCCATAGTGACAGGAAGACCCAAAGCTGTAGTTCCTTCAGGTAAAGACCGCAGCTGATTAACACTTATACCAATGAGCAGTAGCGCAAGAGCTTCCCACTGTAACAAAAGAATAAACCAGTTTTGCAGATGCACATGGAACTCAAGAAGTACACTCAATTGGGATCCATATAAGGATTACAACTTGCTAATTCTGATGGTAAAGGGCCAAATAATGGCAGTGCAGAGCAGTTTTCTTATCCCCACAGGAAAGGAAAAAATATTAACTCACTAACCTGAATAATGGAAAATCGACGTCTCATAATCATCTTTAACAAGACCGCTATCACTAAAACCTGCCAATGCGGAGTCAACCACGAGAAATAAGTTCAACTGAAGAGAACTATTAAGAGAAAATTATTTCCAATTGTTTTAAGGACTTCTTTTTTAAACCCTGAGCAGTATAAGAATGCCTAGGTCACCAGAAACTTTTGTCAAGGCCATTCAAGTTTAAGAACCTGCAGATTTTCTAGTGGGAACTACAACCGCTAAGACCACTAGATCTGAGACATAATATCACAATATAGTCTTTCGACATAAATGAATAGAATCTCATATAGACAGGTTAATCATGTTCATGCAAACAGTCTAAGAATTTGATATTAAAGTTCCCTTAAGACCCAAGGTCAACTGAATAATGCACTTGCACAAAGGTTTCATGCACAAAGATTACAAGTGACTTGTAACTTTCATAAAACTCATGATTAACTTTATATTTTGTAGTTCTACAATTTATGCCAGTAGTTGTTAGTGTGTAATGTTTGTGCACAAAACCTTTGTATAAGTAGCATTACTTAGGTCAACTCATAAGAGTGGCAGCTTCAAGTACTATAATAAGGGGTCAGTGCTAGAGACAGCACCTTCACTAACTATCAATACACAGGTCTGTTCTCCTACAACCCCTTTAGAATACCTGTTTAGATAATCCATGTGGGCCTATATCTTACACACAGGGAATGCCCATGGAAGGGAGCTCACAAGGGAGGGATTGATGGCAAAGATGACTAAATGGAACCACCATTTTCCATCAGGCTAAGCTTGTGCAACCACTGTTTTTCCTCAAAGTGACCAAAAGACTAGGAAAGAAACAAGGAATAAGAAAATTCTTCTCAGATATGATCATTCTAGGTTATATTAATAAAATTATGAAAGAAAAAAAATCAAAGAAAGTTTTCAAGGAATTCAGACATGCAGAAAAAATGTTATAAGCCAAGAACAATCTATTCAAACTAGTGAAATGTATTACGGGCATAAAAGTAATAACTTCACGATATTCAGAGGCATCAGCATCCATCACAAAAGGGATGCTGTTAGGAACCCAAAATAGAACACAGATTAAAGTAAAAGAAAGAAAGGAAAACAGGGGAAATTTTCTATTAACAAAAGAAGAAAACAGTTCCGAGTACAGCAATGGAGATCCTCAAGGAAAGGAAACTCCCCCAGAGCCAATGCTCTAAACTCCTAACAAACTTTCACAAAATTCTCAGATACCTCCCCTATGCTTACCCATACCCCTTTATCACCTAATGGCTTATGCCACCTGTCCTCCTAATGATTACCTCAGTAACTAACTAATCATCATTGGTTTGACGACCTGTCCCTGGTCCCCACAAAACCTTTACCTAGTACAGACCCTCTAAGTTTTCTCTGCTACAGCTCCCTCAATGGGCCTCTCCATGGCCCTACTATCTGTTATGGGCCTAACAATACCTTCCCCCTTTGAAAGAGCTTTGTCCTCAAGGCTGAAGATAGAGAATTGCTCTTGGATGATAAGAGTATCACCACAATTATCTACACATTGACCATCCTCTTTTGGCTTCCTTGCATCCATTTCAGATTTAACCATACGAAGAGAGAAGTAAGAATTGTTCCTGGATGATTTGAGGAATGGAGACTTGTTCAGAAGATCATAAGGCCTCCCTCATTCTTTCACCAAAGCCTCTGTGACATTTCCTAGATGAGTAGGATTGTGTACTACTGCACATGCAGAGATTTCAACAGCAATGTACACATTACAAGGTTGCGTTCCTTTCCAAAGATACTTAATTACACTCAAAAGAAAGACTCCATATCCCACACAATCCAGCTCGTTTGCTACATATCCTTAGAATAACAGAATCCTCATTTTTCTTCACCCTACTCACCCTTGAATCACTTTCTGAAAACTCAGTATATGCTTCATTCAGGACCACCAATATGGGAAACTCAGCATCTTGAAGATAACCTCATCATCAATTCTATTCTCACCCAGATTATTTGGAGATGTTGAAAAGATCCATTTGGGCTTCTCTACTTCAACACTCTCTGTGATGGGTTCCATATTTAAGCCAAAGTCTGCCATCCTCAACACCTTGATGACAATTGCCTCAGTAACTGCAGCATCAGATTCATAAATTGTAAACATCTGAGGGCAGGGCACAATCTGCTCCCCACAATCCCACACACTGCATATGATCAAATCAATAAACTCTGCTGCACCACATTCTGCAAGAATACCATCAGACTCAAGGCCTGAATCAGTAATTTTGCAGCTGTTAGAATATGTACCATTAGTTGATTCAATGGTTCCCCATGTTTTTCTTTATACCAACTGAAGAGGTTTACTCCTGCATATCTATCAAAATATTCACCTTCTCTAGAACAAATTTTCGACAACTCCTGAGCAATAAAATCAACCACCTCTTGAAAACATTGCCTCCGTGCTTCATTCTTTGCTTCATCAGCATTATTTATGACTTGGAGAACTTGAGCGATCATTTGACTTGTCCCTTGCTGCTCCTTGGTAGTATACATGGGGAGCTTTTTGAGGACATATATCAGACCATGCACAATCCTTACTTGGAAAATGCGGAGTTTCAACAGTGACCTTTCAAACCAGGGCACCAAGTCCCATGACACCTCCCCTTTATGCTTGCCATGTAAGTCCATAGCAACAGTGCAGAAGACGAGGCAAGAGTTGCTCAAATACAAGAACTCGAACACTTGGTGCTAAAGAATATACAGGATTCATTGATGGTCAAGAGACAATCATTGGTATACCAGGACCTCTGGACATTATGACATCAGTATGCTTTGAACGAGCAAGCAATACAAGAGTTTCTGCAAACACATTTAAAGCCCCAAGAGCAGCTTTGGCATGAAGCCTGTTTTCTTCTGCTAATACATCAACTAAAGCATCCAAGAATATCAGAGGGTCCAGCTCCTTCTGGTTAGAACAAGCGTTAGTTTTTGGCCTAGAACTGACATGAACATGATTTGAGGGTGATGAACCCCCACGTGCAGCAGTTGAAAGATTACTTGATGAAGAATCAATATGAAATATCACTGCAAAGTGACGGCAGATATTAAGAACAAAATCATCTGTGGGATCCATGAGATCTGGCTCACCATTGGCAGCAATTACAGTCCTTAATAGAATTTTGAAAACAGATTTCTCAGCCATAAGTTGGGTCTTTGTCTTGACACCTAAGTCAGCCTTTACATCTGTTGACTTAGACCGATGCAATGGTTAGTCAAGTGTAGAAACCAGAAATGCAGACTGTTGTTTGGGCGTGCCTCCCTCATCAGCAACAATTTCAGGAAAATTGAGCTGAGATGATAAACAAACACGTAGGAACTTCAAAGCCTGCTAGCAGTAGAAAGCATCAACACCACCATTTCTGTGCATTACAGCTATCACAGCAAGATTTATGCACCGATCGAGTGGCACCAAGAAGGGAGTTACAGGCTCAAATGTCAGAATCAAGCGAAGCCCATGCTCAGGATTTTCTTTGCACTATAGTGCCAGAGGCTCTCTAAGAAAGCATCTGTTTCAGCCACCCAAATTGCCAAGAAGCTGCAGTGCTTTCGCAGCCCAGGAATGGGGACCAAGTCGTAAGTGAGACTGCTCGAGAACAAAGTCACTGGGAGAGTCGAGCCAAGCATGTGGATGGCTGAGAAGTCCCCCGATTTGAAAGTGATAGCCATTGCTCTTAGGTAGGCTGATTATGCTTGGACCCTTTAGTTAGGCCTAAACTGGACACCTTTCTAGATCCGACTTCAAGATGCAAACAAAAGGGGATGGTTGCTGGCGCGTCGATGGTCTTCGTAGCTCCCCTTGGCAGTGAGGGGTTTCCCTTACCCATAGCAAATATTGGGCCAAACCTAGTATCCATCGAGCCCATGCTTCCACAGTGATAGAAGATGATGAAGGGAGTGGATTGCGTGTTGAGTTAAAAAAGTCCTTAGGTTTGATGACCCTTGGGTGGGCAAAAAAGAATTGGGTCTGTTGAAATAGAAGTACAATTCAGTCTGGATCCCTTCATCAGTTCCTTGGGTTGAGTGGATCCGATTCTAGGACCCATCCCCGTCCCATAATGCCAAATTTCACGATCTTGCCTCACATCCCCTGTTGTATCGCCGTTTGCCTCCCCACAATTAAATCCAGCTTTCTGGCCAGTACAAAGGCAAATCTTGTCTGCCGTTAGTACCTCACATGCCCGCTGAGGTGTCTTCTTCCTTAAAGGACAAAACCCACGATCTTCATTCTGTATGCACCCAGCGGCTGGTCGATGTGTTTTCCGATCCTTGTAACAAGGTATGTTCCACCTGAAACTAATCCCATTCTTCTGCTTCCTAATCGGCGTGCAGCGCCTTGGGTTTTATGCTCTTCTGAACATTCCGAGTCTGTTGATGCCTCTTCTGTTGTCTCCAATTCCTTCAGATCTCCTAAGCACTCTCCCACTATTACAGCTAGTGGTGGTTGTCCGTTTGATACTGGCAGAGGTTCGCCTCTAGCCCCCTGCTCTTCCGTAATGTCATCTCCACCCAGATTGTGCCACACAGCCTCCTGCTCCCGCATAACTTTATCTCCACCAAGAATTCTAGTCACATCCTCTTCGCATTGAGGAGGTGTCTTCATCGGATTCGAAGAAATTTGATTCCCTCGCACCACATCCATATTCTCAACCAAATTTTCCTTTCTTCTAACTTTTCCACTTTTCTTACATCCTCTCCCACGTCTGCAGTTACCCTCCACGGAGCTCCACGTTCTGCTGCAAAAGCCATAAGAGACTTTACTTCCTTCTCCAGCAATTCACGCTCAGCATCCATACTCGCCGGGGTCTCGAATCCGGCAGGCCGGACCACCCAAAATGGAACACAGATTAAAGTAAAAGAAAGAAGAGAAAACAGGGGAAATTTTCTATTAACAAGAGAAGAAAATGGTTATGAGTATAGCAATGAAGACCCTCAAGGAAAGGAAACTCCCCCAGAGCCAATGCTCCGAAACCCACGGAGCCACTGCTCCTGACAAACTTTCACAATATCAGATACCTCCCCCATGCTTACCGGTACCCCTTTATCACCTAATGGCTTATGCCACCTGTCCTCCTAATGATTACCTCAGTAACTAACTAATCATCATTGGTTTGAGATCTGTCTTTGGTCCCCACAAAACCTTTTCCTAGTATAGACCCTCTCTGCTGCAGCTCCCTCAATGGGCCTCTCCATGCCCCTACTATCTGTTATGGGCCTAACAGATACTGCGGGCAATATGTAGTCAACCATTATTTTGCTAAGAAATCAATGATGCTAAATACAGCAGCACACTGAATGACAAAGTACCTTCAAATTGCTTAGCATCTTCACAGTGGTGGGATTAAAATAAAGCTGCATGAAATGCAATAACAATATATCAGCAATATGAAGTCAGAAATTGTTTTAATGCATAATAAGAATGTGACTGAAGTTCAAGATAAGTAGATAACTGTAAGATTTGGTAGAAGTGTGTGAGAATAGTGTCTCACAGCTACTATTTATAATAGTTGTAGACTAATTACAGAGCTAGCTACACGCTAATTGTCAACTAATCAGAAGCCAAATTATCAACTAATTAAAAGACAAACAGTGAACTAATACAAATTTCAATCTCAGCTTATCAAGCTTAACTTCAAGCTTGAACTCAATATAATCAAGCCAAGCTTTTCAAGCCATGTGCTTGTTCTCATAATACAGCATAACAATTCTTAGACTCCCCAATACATTGTTATAGATGAAACCTAGCATATGAGCACACCTGTCCCATTGCCTATGCATAAAAAAATGAAGTCGGCATTTACATGATAATGGAAAACTAAGAAATCATTAAAGCAGCTACTCATCAAAGTAGATAGTATACTACGGACCTACAAAGAAAATTATACCTGCATGATAAACTTCAGATAGTTGTTTATCGCATACAGAAGTGCTGGAACAGCAAGAAGGACATTTTTGCGTGCTGCCTGTGAGGAGTAGGATTACCACATGCAGAAGTTATATCAGAAAGGCTAACAGCTAAAAGTAGCATATAGCACATAGACATTGTTTACTTTAAAAAATATATAAATGTCAAGAAACTGAAGGACAAGATACTTTCATAATTTCTATGTTCACTGTACATAAATTCGTTGAATGTCATAACTATCCATAATTTAGTCAATAAATTGGTTCAAATCAGAAGTAACACCCATACCGGCATACCCAAATGGGTTATGTAGTTTTTACCCAATTGGGTGCTGTCTAAGCCAATTCACCTGCTAAACAAAGTTATATCATTTGACCAACTTTCTTTGTAAAAGCACCTAGTGGTTAAATGGTATATCCGAAAATTTGGTTTTGGATAGAAGTTTATGGCGTCGTTTGATCCATGTAGCCGACCCCACCTAGTGGGAAAAGGCTTGGTTTGTTGTTGTTGTTGTTGTCTTTGTAAAAGCACCCGATGGCTCTTTTATCATTTTTATTAGAGGGAAGTGCTGATTAGGTTATTGCATAATGTCTTTTGAATTAACGGGTGCCTTAGTAAAGTTTCATGATAGAAGGAATGTCAAGAATGAGGTAATATGCTCTAATTTTGTTAAAACTCAGTTGTCGAAACAAAACTAGATATCTAAGATAAACCAGAACAGTGAACATTAGGCAGCAGATCCACCCTAGAGAAATACTGCAGTTGCTGGTTTTTTACATACACACAAAATGTTTATGCAACTTGCATACAGTACTCATTCAATTTTAAGAATCAGAATACAAAACAAACAACAAGCACTAAACAAAGGTCAATATCTGGAATTACCATTGACAAGATAGTACCTGCACAAATGTAGAAATTGAGAGAAGAGGCTTCTCCCCGACTTTTTGACGCCTAGCCTGCAGAATTAACCAAAACCTTGCTGACACAAATAGCAAGAGCATTGAGAGAACATAAGCTTAAAGATAAAGTATATCAATGAGCTAGTTTAGTTTTGACATAGTGGTTGATTGTGCTATTCCAAAAGCTTCACTAAATCAGAACTCCATATAATTATCAGGAATAGTAAGCTGGCAAGACATGCTGCTTTGGTTAACTTTATCCTTTCTTCAATCCAAAATGAAACACCTGTAGCTTGCACAATACAATTTTTAATTTTCTCAATCCAAGGTTTTGATGCTCAGGCTTGAGTTTAATGTGGTTTAGGTATTGCTATGATCTCATATTAGTGTCTAAATGGCTATTCGTTAGTTCAGTATTAGTAACAAGTCTAAAGCCTTGCACTAAAAAAATTAGAACTGTATACTAATTCTTATAAGTTTGGATAAGACTACACATGGATATCAAAATTCTTTCAAGAACATTGAACAGTTTTATCAATTGTGAGTTCATTCAGCAAGGTTGCTCTTTTCTTGGCTGTGCAAAGAAATTAACCCTTGGTGCAATGCCTAAGGAACACTGTTGAAGTTATGAAACTATTTTGGAATCTTCACCTAAATGCTTCAGTTTTTTCCAACTTAAACTTTTAAGATAGTTAATTCTTTAACATGATATCAAAACCTCTACGATTAAATCGTCAAGAATACAATCCTTAGCACTCCCATTTATCAACAATTAAGTTGAGTTTTGGCACAAGGTTGGTGAACCTTTATATTTGTTCACACTTCAAGCTCAAAGGACTTTCATTTAAGGAGGCATGAAGGAGTTATAAAACCATTCTTGAGCTTTCACCAAATGCTTAGGTCCACCAAACCTTACGCTAAAATTCAACAATTTTTTGACAACTAGGGACAACAAGGATTGAACTCTTAACCACTTAATTATAAAAACCAACCATCTCAAAAGATTAAACTATTAAGTGAAGACCTAAGAATGGTTTAATAACTCCAACAAACACTATGTGCAAAGCCTAAGGAAATTCACTCCTTCAATAAATTCTAATTGATGCCCTTTCAATTTACAAACCAACATAGAACTGTTTTCTCTCATAAGTTGCATTTCAATAATTTCTTTAAAAATCCCTTCTCTTCTAAAAAATGCCCTAAATTTTAACAAAACTAAAATCCTAATAATGCATAACCCATTTTCCACAGACCAATCTTATCACCAATAATAGACATTCAATTCACCTAGATTTCTACCATTAGGTAATCCAAGGAAACCCTGACCCTAGCCTATTCATTTTTAATTCCACTGCTGTCCTACATTACCTGCAAAGATAACTGATAGCTTTATGCCATTCTTCATAGGGCAACCCAGATTTATGATGGAAAATCTACAAAAGTTAGTCAGAAAATTATCATAAACCAAGAAATCTCACTGCTTTTTTCCCACTGCCAGGTAGGTAGAAGTCATAATATTCTCCCACACTTATACACAAGCTATAATTAAGGCATGCCATTGTCATCCGATGAAAAATAGCTGTAAATCCTAGAAAAGCTATATCTACCAATGATTTTCATCGATAAGTGTGCTGCTTTCATAGTCTGCTTCTCATACCACATACTTTAATTATAAGCAATTGAGCGCATAACTACAAGATTAAAAAGAAAACTATATATTTGAATAGAATAATGAAAAAGTAGCAATTTGTACCTGAAGTAAAAGCATAATAATAGCAAAAAAAACCTTTGCAACCTCTGTCAAAAAATTAACACTAATTGGGCTAAAGTTGAATTTCCCATCCACCTTGGACATGTAAACAAGAATAGGCTGCCAAATAAAGGGTGAATATGTCAGCTAATAACAGCAAGAGCAAAATAGAAAACTTTGTTAGAGTTGAGCA
This sequence comes from Dicorynia guianensis, assembly GCA_037013595.1. Lineage (NCBI taxonomy): Eukaryota > Viridiplantae > Streptophyta > Magnoliopsida > Fabales > Fabaceae > Dicorynia > Dicorynia guianensis. The sequence continues at coordinate 14,278,896 of JASUAB010000012.1, read as the reverse complement.
ACAATTGAATCTATATTTTACAATAGAATAGATAATTTTCAATTGTAAGGGTTTGGTTCTTCTTGTACAAGAAATGAATTATGTATATCTAGGAATCCTTTGACGGAAATATTCTGTCTTCATCATTACAGCAATCTGCTATGATCGAAGACTCCTTCTCCTCACCCCTATATCAAACAGTGCTCTTGTTATGGTTAACATAAGCAATTTTGCCAACATCTATGCTGTGACACTGCCACCATGGCAACTTCTTTCCAATTTTCACATTACAGAAATACTCAATCAACCAACAGTTTCATAACACCATCTCTATTGCAACAATACTATTGTTCCTTCTCATTAGCATCATCATATACCACTTCATCTGCTACTGTTATCCATTAATCCAAACTTTTAATATTTTCATACAGTGAAAAACAAATACAAATCTCTACGAAGAAAGCATCAAAATATTTTGAGCATGAGCATGACACAAGTTGCCTGCTGTTATTTCTCATCTTTTTTACCTAGTGCATTTGAGTTACTGTCTGTAGGACCAAGAAGGCCCCAATTTCTTTCCATCCCAATTAGAAATCCTAAACACTCTTGTTTCCAATATCTCATATAATTTAAATAGCTACAAAGCAATCATAATAATCTTCATTCTCATTCCTGCCCTTAATAAGCATATAAAGTTCCAATGTAAGCACCACTTCCTGTCAACTAATTCCTCACTCCAAAAAGCTCCCAAACCCTCCAACCTCTCAATATTCCTCTCCCTACTAGAGAATAAAGATGAAAAATACTCTTGTCCCCATCACTACCTAAATTAACTTCAATTTATAGCCCTCTTAATTACTAAACTTGGGTACAGGAGAAAATTCTTTCCTTTGCACCAAAAGGGCAAATAAAGTAATAATTAAACACAATATCGTTTATCAAAAACCAGAAAAATGGCAAAATGCCTTGTATATTACTATATGATAATCAACTCAGACTCTAAAAACCTTGCAAGATTAATTATCATTTTCAAACTACCCTTTTGTGTTTGACAGATAAATTTCAATTAGAAGCTAATAACCACCTGTAAACCAACTAAGATACAGTCACCAACAACCAACAGCACATTAAGTGCACGTTGCTTGGATGATATCCTACTTTTGTGTCGGTCATAAGCCCTTGATATACTTTTGGTAGTCGGTGAAACCAATTTTGAATGGCACACACTGCATTCTAACATCCCGTTCTGCATGTGTTTCCGCCCAGACTATCAGAGTTTGAAGAACTGGATCTACAGAAAATAAAAAAAGTCAAGATAATAATTTAAGTAATCAAGATACGACAATGGAGCCAATAATGTCTAATTGTCATCTTTGTCATCTGAACTACACAAATTACATAACACAACCGTGTGATCAGCTAACTCCAGACATAATTGAAGAATCTCGTGAAAACAAATTATTTCCTTTCGTCTTGTCCAATTTCTAACAAAATAGTTTAGTAATATACAACTTTATTTGTAATACTATCCACCAACAAATGAAAACTATAGCGAAAGTTCATTAGATCTTGCTCAGGAACTGCCAAACAAAGCTTTCAAACATGACTGAAAATACAAATTACAAAACACAACAAATATGCCCTTCGAAAAGCCGTAATTATATAGAAACAAATATAAGAAGAATCCATAGAGTTCAGATCTTGCTACTTGATGGCACAAAAAACATAAATTTAAGTCTCCACCGACAAAATATTAACCCCGCATCATCAAGCATCAAAATTCCGAATTGACAAACCAAAATCTAATAATGGGCAAACCTAGATCGACTCCAAACCGAGCATTAATCAAAAACTGGGTTTGATCTGCAGCTGCCGGCACGGAATTTGAGCTAGCTCCATTCCATCAACTAGATATGAGTTGGAACTCGGAGCTGAAAATATAGAGGCTAACCGAATTCACTCTACCTGTGAAACTCGACTATAAATTCCGAGAGATGCGAGGAATATGCAGAGCAGAGAGAGAGAGAGAGAGAGACAGAGAGAGAAGAAATGTGTCTCTGTCAATTAAGCTTCTCTCTCGGCTTGCTTTGAATTTACACAAACACGATCTTCGTGTGGTGTTGTGTTCGGAAATGACTCACCAACGCAGCGTGACGGACCAATAAGGTGTCAGGATTGTGAGGAAAAGAAGTGACGTCAAAGCGGGATTTGCCATTGGGTGAGTCACTGCCCGCGTCGCCTGATCAATTTCAGGTTGTCTGTTTCTCTCGCTTCCAGGCCATTTTACCTCTCTAGCGTGAATTGAAAAAAATATGACCAAAATGGTTGCCTTTGAAAAGTATTTCTCACAATGGGGCAATTATGCCACATAACACTGCCACATCATCTCATCCTAACGCCACATCAGAACAGCTCAGTGGCTGGCTCGGTTTGTGACTCCATTTCCCTCAATTTGTGGCTCCCGTAACTGTGTTTTTTCTTCTCCTAAATGTCTTGCAGAAGTAAAATGGCCCTCAGAAACCTCAGCCCTCCGTCCCATAACTCAGTTGACACTCTGCTTTGTTTGCTCTTACTTTCACCTCTTTCACTCTGCTCTTGCTCTCGTCTGGCTTTCTTTGCTCTTGGTGTCGTCTGGCTTTCTCTGCTCTTGTTCTCATCTCTGTTGACTCTGCTCTGGTTCTTGTCTCTCTTCATTCTGCTATCGCTGTCATCAATCTTCACTCAGCTTTGTTTCCATTAAGATTGAAGTAGAAGCAACACTTACTGTCTTCACTCCACTTTGTTTGTGCATTTCTGTGTTCTTCACTGTCTTGATTTCGTTTCTCCTCTCTCCTGCGACATTGAGCCACACTTTAGATGCTATGTTGCTCTGTCATTCTCTGTCATCTTCAACTCGCAAATACTGAGCTATCTGAAAGGTAAATGCTTCACTCCATTTCTCCGTCACTCTTTCTGTATTAGTTGTTATAAATTGGAATTTTTAATTTTAATGTTGGGATATGAATTAAATTTTAATCATGGCATACATATGTTGGAGTTTGTCTACTGATGTGGAAAGCAAATTTAGGGAAATGATCAATGCCTTGTTTCTTTTCATTCTTGTCAAATGCAACTAGGCTGTATGTTTAGCTACATGTTACCTTCATGATGACCACCATACATGCATGTTCAATGTACTAATAGTTTTGCACTTTTGTGCAGATACACATTTGTCAATATGGCTTTGGCACAACAGATGGCTGATAATCTGCATCCTGGCCCTTTAGATGATAGTCTGCTTTCGTTACAAACAAAACACTGTTCAGAGGCAGTATGGCAAGAATTGTCCAATTCTCACGCATAAATGTGCTACTCTTTCTTATTTTTTCCCGTGATTTTCGTTAGAGTGCCAAGTTGCAACAGCTGATCCTTCGTTTCCTTTCTTAATAAACCATGTGATAAAAGGAACCACGCATAGCTAAAGTGTAACCTGTGATATTACGGGTAACATAGGTAAAGTGTAACCTGAACATTGCTAAAATGTAACGTACCACATAGAAGTGTAACTACCCGTAGCTAAAGTGTAACTTTTATTTGAAAAAAACTTTGCCTAAAAAAGCAGTATGATGATCTAATGTGAGGTGTTTCCTTCAAATGGATCGATTACCATGCGTTAGGAAGTACTTTTGATCTATTGCATCCGAATTGAAACATTCACCTTCTTTCGGGTAAGATAGCGAAAGTGTAACCTGCCCGTTGCTAAAGTGTAACGTGGCGTTCAAAAGTGTAACTACCCGTAGCTAAAGTGTAACTGTTATTCGCACGTTAACTTTGCCTAAGAAGGCAGTATGATGCTCTAATGTGAGGCTTTTCCTTCAAATGGGATGTTTACCATGCGTTAGGAAGTACTTTTGATCAATTACATCCGAATTGAAAAATACAACTTCTTACGGGTAACGTAGCTAAAGTGTAACCGGGCCATTGCTACTGGCATGGTTGCGCACAGAAGTGCAACTACCGTAGCTAAAGTGTAACCTGGCCGTTACGAAAGTGTAACGTGGCGCTCAAAAGTGTAACTACCCATAGCTAAAGTGTAACTGTTATTCGCACGTTAACTTTGCCTAAGAAAGTAGTATGATGCTCTAATGTGAGGTGTTTCGTTCAAAAGGGATGATTACCATGCTTAAGGAAGTACTTTTGGTCAATTGCATCCGAATTGAAAAATGCAACTTCTTACTGTGACGTAGCTAAAGTGTAACCTGGCCGTTGCTAAAGTGTAACGCGGCGTTCGAAACTGTAACTATCCGTAGCCAAAGTGTAACTGTATTTCTGACGTAATCTTTGCCTAAGAAAGTAGTATGATGCTCTAATGTGAGGTGTTTCGTTCAAAAGGGATGATTACCATGCTTAAGGAAGTACTTTTGGTCAATTGCATCCGAATTGAAAAATGCAACTTCTTACTGTAATGTAGCGAAAGTGTAACCTTGCCGTTGCTAAAGTGTAATGTGGCGCTCAAAACTGTAACTACCCGTAGCCAAAGTGTAACTATACTACGGAAGTAGACTTTGCCTAAGAAAGCAGTATGATGCTATAATGTGAGGTGTTTGCTTCAAATGGGATGTTTACCATGCGTTAGGAAGAACTTTGGGTCAATTGCATCCAAATTGAAAAATGCAACTTCTTACGGGTAACGTAGCTAAAGTGTAACCGGGCCATTGCTAATGGCATGGTTGCGCACAGAAGTGCAACTACCCGTAGCTAAAGTGTAACTGTTATTCGCACGTTAACTTTGCCAAAGAAAGTAGTATGATGCTCTAATGTGAGGTGTATCGTTCAAATGGGATGTTTACCATGGTTAAGTAAGTACTTTTGGTCAATTGCATCCGAATCGATAAATGCAACTTCTTACTGTGACGTAGCTAAAGTGTAACCTTGTCGTTGCTAAAGTGTAACGCGGCGCTCAAAACTGTAACTACCCGTAGCCAAAGTGTAACTGTAATTCGGAAGTAAACTTTGCCTAAGAAAGCAGTATGATGCTATAATGTGAGGTGTTTGCTTCAAATGGGACGTTTACAATGCGTTAGGAAGTACTTTTGGATAATTGCGTCCGAATTGAAAAATGCAACTTCTTACTTGTAACGTAGCTAAAGTGTAACCTGGCGATGCTAAAGTGTAACTTAGCGCTTGAAACTGTAACTGACCGCAGCTAAAGTGTAATTGTTATTCGGTCGTTAACTTTACCTAAGAAAGCAGTATGATACCCTAATATGAGGTGTTTCCTTCAAACGGGATGTTTACCATGCGTGAGGAAGTACTTTTGGTCAATTGCATCGAATTGAAAAATGCCACTCTTTACTGTAACGTAGCTAAAATGTAACCTTGCCGTTGCTAAAGTGTAACGCGGCGCTCAAAACTATAACTACCCTTAGCTAAAGTGTAACTCTAATTCGGACATTAACTTTGCCTAAGAAAGCAGTATGATGCTATAATGTGAGGTGTTTGCTTCAAATGGGATGTTTACCATGAGTTAGGAAGTACTTTGGGTCAATTGCATCCGAATTGAAAAATGCAACTTCTTACGGGTAACGTAGCTAAAGTGTAACCGGGCCATTGCTAATGGCATGGTTGCACACAGAAATGCAACTACCCGTAGCTAAAGTGTAACTGTTATTCACACGTTAACTTTGCCAAAGAAAGTAGTATGATGCTCTAATGTGAGGTGTTTCGTTCAAATGGGATGTTTACCATGGTTAAGTAAGTACTTTTGGTCAATTGCCTAAGAAAGCAGTATGATGCTATAATGTGAGGTGTTTGCTTCAAATGGGATGTTTACCATGAGTTAGGAAGTACTTTGGGTCAATTGTATCCGAATTGAAAAATGCAACTTCTTACGGGTAACGTAGCTAAAGTGTAACCGGGCCATTGCTAATGGCATGGTTGGACACAGAAATGCAACTACCCGTAGCTAAATTGTAACTGTTATTCACACGTTAACTTTGCCAAAGAAAGTAGTATGATGCTCTAATGTGAGGTGTTTCGTTCAAATGGGATGTTTACCATGGTTAAGTAAGTACTTTTGGTCAATTGCATCCGAATCGATAAATGCAACCTCTTACTGTGACGTAGCTAAAGGGTAACCTGGCCGTTGCGAAATTGTAACGCGGCGCTCAAAACTGTAACTACCCGTAGCCAAAGTGTAACTGTAATTCGGAAGTAAACTTTGCCTAAGAAAGCAGTATGATGCTATAATGTAAGGTGTTTGCTTCAAATGGGACGTTTACAATGCGTTAGGAAGTACTTTTGGATAATTGCATCCGAATTGAAAAATGCAACTTCTTACTTGTAACATAGCTAAAGTGTAACCTGGCGATGCTAAAGTGTAACTCAGCGCTCGAATCTGTAACTGCCCGCAGCTAAAGTGTAACTGTTATTTGGTCGTTAACTTTGCCTAAGAAAGCAGTATGATACCCTAATGTGAGGCGTTTCCTTCAAATGGGATGTTTACCATGCGTGAGGAAGTACTTTTGGTCAATTGCATCGAATTGAAAAATGCCACTCTTTACTGTAACATAGCTAAAGTGTAACCTTGCCGTTGCTAAAGTGTAACGTAGCGCTCAAAACTATAACTCTCCGTAGCTAAAGTGTAACTATAATTCGGATGTTAACTTTGCCTAAGAAAGCAGTATGATGCTATAATGTGAGGTGTTTGCTTCAAATGGGATGTTTACCATGCGTTAGGAAGTACTTTTGGTCAATTGCATCCGAATTGAAAAATGCAACTTCTTACGGGTAACGTAGCTAAAGTGTAACCGGGCCATTGCTAATGGCATGGTTGCGCACAGAAGTGCAACTACCCGTAGCTAAAGTGTAACTGTTATTCATACGTTAACTTTGCCAAAGAAAGTAGTATGATGCTCTAATGTGAGGTGTTTCGTTCAAATGGGATGTTTACCATGGTTAAGTAAGTACTTTTGGTCAATTGCATCCGAATTGATAAATGCAACTTCTTACTGTGACATAGCTAAAGTGTAACCTGGCCGTTGCTAAAGTGTAACGCGGCGCTCAAAACTGTAACTACCCGTAGCCAAAGTGTAACTGTAATTCGGAAGTAAACTTTGCCTAAGAAAGCGTATGATGCTATAATGTGAGGTGTTTGCTTCAAATGGGATGTTTACCATGCGTTAGGAAGTACTTTGGGTCAATTGCATCCGAATTGAAAAATGCAACTTCTTACGGATAACGTAGCTAAAGTGTAACCGGGCCATTACTAATGGCATGATTGCGCACAGAAGTGCAACTACCCGTAGCTAAAGTGTAACTGTTATTCGCACGTTAACTTGGCCTAAGTAAGCAGTATGATGCTTAATGTGAGGCGTTCCCTTCAAATGGGATGTTTACCATGCGTTAGGAAGTACTTTTGCTCAATTGCATCCGAATTTAAAAATGCCACTCATTACTGTGACGTAGCTAAAGTGTAACCTTGCCGTTGCTAAAGTGTAACGCGGCGCTCAAAACTGTAACTACCCGTAGCCAAAGTGTAACTGTAATTCGGAAGTAAACTTTGCCTAAGAAAGCAGTATGATGCTATAATGTGAGGTGTTTGCTTCAAATGGGACGTTTACAATGCGTTGGGAAGTACTTTTGGATAATTGCATCCGAATTAAAAAATGCAACTTCTTACTTGTGACGTAGCTAAAGTGCAACCTGGCAATGCTAAAGTGTAACTCAGCGCTCGAAACTGTAACTGCCTGCAGCTAAAGTGTAACTGTTATTCGGTCGTTAACTTTGCCTAAGAAAGCAGTATGATACCCTAATGTGAGGCGTTTCCTTCAAATGGGATGTTTACCATGCGTGAGGAAGTACTTTGGTTCAATAGCATCCGAATTGAAAAATGCCACTCTTTACTGTAACGTAGCTAAAGTGTAACCTTACCGTTGCTAAAGTGTAACGTGGCGCTCAAAACTGTAACTACCCGTAGCAAAAGTGTAACTCTAATTCGGACGTTAACTTTGCCTAAGAAAGCAGTAAAATGCTCTAATGTGAGGTGTTTGCTTCAAATGGGATGTTTAAAATGCGTTAGGAAGTACTTTTGGTCAATTGCATCCAAATTGAAAAATGCAACTTCTTAGTTGCAACGTAGCTAAAGTGTAACCTGGCCGTTGCTAAAGTGTAACTCAGCGCTTGAAACTGTAACTATCCGTAGCTAAAGTGTAACTGTTATGCGGACGTTATCTTTGCCTAAGAAAGCAGTATGATACCCTAATGTGAGGCGTTCCCTTCAAATGGGATGTTTACCATGCTTTAGGAAGTACTTTTGATCAATTGCATCTGAATTAAAAATGCAATTTCTTACGGGTAACGTAGCTAAAGTGTAACCTGGGCATTGCTTAAGTGTAATGTGCCACATGAAAGTGTAAATATCCGTAGCTAAAGTGTAATGCCTAAGAAAATGATATTAATAACTAGCATCTTTAATACCGCTGCATGTTGCTGATGTGGCATCCGAGCAGCGGGCAATCAAGTGAAGCGTGCAGCGGAAGCTTCTTTCTTCACCCGGGAATTGAAAAAGAGAAACGAGGACCCACTATGCCTCATTTTCATTTGAACTTCGGGCCCCCACTCTCAGTCTCTCCGTCTTCTGCACCTCGCTCGTCGCTAACTTTTCGGTGTCTCGCTTCTCGCTCGCGCTCCCGCCCTCTGTTGGTGTCTCTCGGTTAGTGTCTGGTGCTGGTTCCCTTTCTCGGACTCGGTTGCTCATCGTTCTCTGTTGGTGGGTCAGTTCCCTTTCTCGGTGGCTGTCCGGCTGTGTTTGGTCGTTCTATCCGAAGGTAAGTGGTTGGTTCCCTTCGTTCACTGGATTATATGTGGGTTTTGTGCCGCATTTTTGTTGTGGTGTGAAGGCCGTAGAAGTGTTTTGGTCATAAAGTCCATCAAACATGATTCATCTCTGACGCAAGCTGATTTAATATGTTCAAGCGTGTTTTTGGCATTGATTCACATTGCTGCAAGCATGTTTGGTGCCACATTGTCTCCTTTTATTATCTGGTCTTCAGTGAGATTATGATATTACCTATCAACCTGTATGTCAACTATTGTCCTGTTCATGATCAATACAACAAAATGTTGAGCGGCTGGTGGTTTGCATGCTTTTGTTTTGCCGGGGTGGGATCATAGTGTTTGCTATGCATTTTTTGTCAATATAGCTTCTATAGTAAATTAGTTTGAGGAGAGTTGTTGTCATTACTGGTGGGTTGGTGTCCTTTTAGAAGATGAAATTGTTTACCTTTGCTGGATGTCGTGTGTTGTTGTATGTTTTATATGTTTACTTGCTATTGCATCTTGTATTGCTTGTTAACTATGGGATGTACAATGTAGCTTTAATTTTAATGAATTCGATTTCTGCCTTGTAGGGCATATTCAAATTTACTGACAATCATGGATCAGAGGAAAGCACGTAAAGGAAAAGCAGCTAAACAATCTGTTGAAGCTGAACTTACAACTCCTCCAGTAGAAGAACAACCTCAACCTAGGTATATTTAATATTGCATGTAGATTTGCAACAAATTTGAGGGTTCCTACCTAGATTGTCTATCTATGTTTGTGAAAGTGGGACTATCTAATGATGTTGTATTTTATCCTACTGTTGGGTTGATTGTGGTATCAGCCTGAAGCGAACCGCAGGCACCCAAAGATATATCAGTTCATGGCATATGTTCAGGTAATTTCGTATTTATTTATTTATTTTTTAAGTTATTAGTTTGTTACACTTTAACTCTCATCTTATGTTGACACTAACGTTGATTATGTTTATAGGGCTGAATATTTCAAGAAGTTAGATAAAAAGCAAGGCGCTATTGATGTAAGGATTAAGGAGTTATTTTAGTTTCTGAATGTAATCATCATATTACAGCATTTGATTAACAAAGTTCATCCCTTATAGGCCAATCAAGAAAGCCGGAATGCTTGGAAAAGTTTATCAGAGGAGGAAAAACAGCGGTATAAGAATGCAGCTGCCAAAGCCCAACACCAAGCACGAATGGAGGAGGGAGCACCAATTAAGAAGGTGTGGAAATTGTTATGTGTATCACACAATTTACCATAGGGTCACTAATATTCAAATACTAATATAAGTTGTGTACATTTGTTTTGTAGGAGACTATCTCCACAAGGTGCTCCCCATTAAAGTACAAAAGAGTCATCCATGGAATGGATGACTCAAAATGTAATGTTGTTCATAGAATGGGCTTTGGTTCATTGCTGCAGATCGGGTGTGATTCACTCGATCATGACATCTGTATAAAGATTTTAAATGCATTTGATATTAGGAGTAAGGTGGTGTCATTCAGAGGGATTTTTTGTTGTATAACCCCCAAGGAGGTGGGCGAGGTTTTGGGCATTCCATGTGGTGGGAAACCAGTCCCACAGTCTGTCTCTGACGAGAAGTCACTCAATAAAATGAAGGAGGAGTTAAAAGCGAAGCAATTTAATGATTTAGAGCAGATTATTAGTGGGAAGAGGTCTGACTGCATGTTTGCCCGTGCCTTCCTCCTTTATACGTTGGGCATTCTGTTATGTCCAACTTCTAGTACTAGGTTATCAAACAAGTTGTTAATACCAATTTTGGACATAGAAAATGCTGCTCACTATAACTGGGCAGCATTTGTATATAATAGTTTGATAGAAGAAACAATTAAATTCAAGTCAGCCAAGAATAAGAACCCAACGGGCAAGACGTGGGTTGGAGGATGCTTGTTATTTTTTAAGGTATGTGGTGGTTAAATCAATAAGTTTGTATGTTATTGTTTTTATATTGGTCGTCTTTGCATATAACATACCTGTACTTTGTATTGTAGATATTTTTCTTACAAAAGTTCCCTCTCGGCTCACTACATTGTGACGGGACGGAATGCCCATTGCAATATTGGACGAATCAGCGAATCCGGGCTCGTCTGATCCTAGAAAAGAAGAGTCGGGAGGTACATATAACTCAAGTGTGTTAAAACAATTGTCCTTCGTTACTATATCAATCATCTAATAAGTGTCACTTTGTATTATAGGGAATTTTGTATTGTAATAATGAAGTCGAGGAGGAAAAGGAAATCCCCTCTGTTGATGTGTTTCAGCATGCGGTGTGCTCAAATTGTCGATGGTCCTTGATTTATTTTTATTGTTTGGAATAAGATGTACGTGCTACCTATTCAGTGTGTTTGCTTCTACTTTGCAGGTGATTAAAGAAGCATATCAGAATTTAGTCACAACTGAGCTCAAACGTGCCAAACAAAGGATTTGTGATATGCACGAATGGCTGATTCCCATCGATCAAGCTTTGGGCCAAACAGTGTGTTTGGCAACCATGCCATTACAAATCGCCCCCTGCTTGAATGAGTCGGGTGATGAGATTGGGGAGGTTGAAGAAATACCTCCAGCTGCCACAGTGTCTGGCCCAAATCTTGAAAAAAAACCTTCCAAGAGGGTGCACTGGGAGGGGGATGTACATAAGTTTTATATTTTTTGCACAAGACGAAGAAAACAGCAGGATGCCCAAACATGAGTTTCTAGTAACCATACATATTTGATTGGCCAACCATTTAATGTACAGCATTGCCTGATTGTTTATTTGATTTATGTTGCAGCGCTGTTGTTAGCATGTTAGACTGTCACCTTTCATTTGATGATTGTGAGACATTAGGCCCAAGGGGATGGGTGAGCAACATGGTAATTCTATTTTGCTTATCTTAGTCCGTATTCAGCGTTGTTTGGTTGTAGTTAGGTACTTTATTCCATATGTTCACTTTCACAAATTGTAGGTCATGATGATGGTTGGAAGATGCTGGATGGCAGATCAAGTTCAGGACCATGGCATCGTCACTCGATATATATGTGATCAATTCCTTCTGGTAAATGCGTCTTTGACACCATGATAACTCATGAACATCAATTAACTCGTGGGTGTGATCATTACCATACGTTCTAAAGTGGGTACACCTCTAATGTCTGCAGGGTCAAATGTTGCATGCACGTGAAGCGTGGGATGTTGATGATGCATGCAAACTTCTGGGCCCAGATGGTAGACAGGAGATTACGAAGGCTACAATTGTAAGTTGATATATTCTCATAACTTCATATTCAATTGTTGTTAGTAAGAGGTAGATAGTTGACTGGCTGGAATCATGTCGTAGGTGTTCGCCCCCATTCTTTATAAGGAGCATTGGTTTTGCTGTGCTTTGATCCCCAGTCAAGAAACTATGCATGTTTTGGACTCCTTGCGAAGTAAGGAGAACGAAGAAAGGGACAGTTGTGTGCAATCACTGGTAATGTGTTAGATTTCGTTTATTACATGCATTAAGTGTTGTATGTGTGGGGTCGGTTGCATGTACCCATTTTCTTCTGATGCCACACAACATGCAATGACTTTATGGACTGCACATACTTGTTTTGCAGGGAAAATGTTTTTCACTACTGTTTACTAAGCTTGGCTTAAAGAGGAAGCAGAAGTGCAACTTCAAAATCATCTATCAAGATGTGCCGCAGCAGAATAATAGGTTAGTCTGATAATGCAATGAAGCTGTACAGTTTGAAATGGACATATAATTTATTGGAGTGTAACTATTGTTTTAATGAATTTTCAGTCATGACTGTGGGATTCATTGCTTGCTAGCCATGAAGTACTGGGATGGCGAATGCAAGGACGAATGGGGTGGGAAAGCTGTGCCCTCGTTTACGGAGGTTCGATTGAGACTTCTAATTACTATTATGTATAGTTTTTAAGCAATTACAAGGTCAAATGATATGATGCATGATAATGTATATGCAGGATGAGATGAGTGGCTTCAGGGAGCAACTATTGTGGGATTTATTTAGTCGCGAACAAAATGTTCAGCGGGAAGCCATTCTACAACAAATGACGGCAAAGAGAAAAGGTACTATTTATCACAGCTTGTGTGTTCCATATTTTAGATGCTGTCACTGCTTTTAATTTGTCATAAGCAGATGTGTTTGTGGAGTGCATATTCAAATACCTTTGATCAACTATTTTACAGGCAAGAGAAAATGAGGTTATGAATTGATGCAACTCGAGCTGCCGTTATCAGAACTACACTACAACCCCTTCCCGTCTATTATAGGGTGTGGTTGTCATTGTAAAGACTCAATAATGTGATTGTTGTTGTACAAAGAAGTCTACTTCTGATTTATTCCTATACTGTCATATCCAATTGGCTCTGGTCCACTTAATCTGTGTACAAAAGTTTCAATGAATACTTAACAAATTTGAAGCATGTGATTGTAGTTACAAATTTACTATTCGTCTTTTGCACATAAAATTTCACGGGGATGAAATACAAGTGTTCGGCGCAATCGAGTGTTAGACTTTATCTAATTGCAAGAAAGTTACACTTTGGCTACTGGAAGTTACAGTTTCGAGCGCTGCGTTACACTGTAGTAAGGGCAAGTTACACTTTAGCTACGTTACAGTAAGAGGTTGCATTTTTCAATTCGGATGCAATTCAGCAAAAGTACTTCCTAACGCATGGTAAACATCCCATTTGAACGAAAAACCTCACATTCGAGCATCATACTGCTTTCTTAGGCAAAGTTTACGTCCGAATTGCAGTTACACTTTGGCTACGGAAAGTTACAGTTTTGAGCGCTGCGTTACACTTTAGCAACGGGTAGGTTACACTTTAACTACGTTACAGTAATTAGTGGCATTTTTCAATTCGGATGCAATTGAGAAAAAGTACTTCCTAACGCATTGTAAACATCCCATTTGAAGGAAACACCTCACATTAGAGCATCATACTGCTTTCTTAGGCAAAGTTAACGTCCGAATGACAGTTACACTTTAGCTACGGGTAGTTACAGTTCTGAGCGCCGCGTTACACTTTAGCAACGGCCAGGTTACACTTTAGCTACGTTACAGTAAGAAGTTGCATTTTTCAATTCGGATGCAATTCAGCAAAAGTACTTCCTAATGCATGGTAAACATCCCATTTGAACGAAAAACCTCACAATCGAGCATCATACTGCTTTCTTAGGCAAAGTTTATGTCTGAATTGCAGTTACACTTTGGCTACGGAAAGTTACAGTTTTGAGCACTGCGTTACACTTTAGTAACGGGTAGGTTACACTTTAGCTACGTTACAGTAATGAGTGGCATTTTTTAATTCGGATGCAATTGAGAAAAAGTACTTCCTAACGCATTGTAAACATCCCATTTGAACGAAAAACCTCACATTCGAGCATCATACTGCTTTCTTAGGCAAAGTTTATGTCCGAATTGCAGTTACACTTTGGCTACGGAAAGCTGCGTTACACTTTAGCAACGGGTAGGTTACACTTTAGCTACGTTACAGTAATGAGTGGCATTTTTCAATTCGGATGCAATTGAGAAAAAGTACTTCCTAACGCATTGTAAACATCCCATTTGAAGGAAACGCCTCACATTAGAGCATCATACTGCTTTCTTAGGTAAAGTTAACTTGCGAATAACAGTTACACTTTAGCTACGGGTCGTTGCACTTCTGTGCGCAACCATGCCATTAGCAATGGCCAGGTTACACTTTAGCTACGTTACCCGTAAGAAGTTGCATTTTTCAATTCGGATGCAATTGACCCAAAGTACTTTCTAACACATGGTAAACATCCCATTTGAAGGAAACACCTCACATTAGAGCATCATACTGCTTTCTTAGGCAAAGTTGATGTCCGAATGACAGTTACACTTTGGCTACGGGTAGTTACAGTTCTGAGCACCGCGTTACACTTTAGTAACGGCCAGGTTACACTTTAGCTACGTTAGAGTAAGAAGTTGCATTTTTCATTTCGGATGCAATTCAGCAAATGTACTTCCTAACGCATGGTAAACATCCCATTTGAACGAAAAACCTCAAATTAGAGCATCATACTACTTTCTTAGGCAAAGTTTGCGTCCGAATTGCAGTTACACTTTGGCTACGGAAAGTTACAGTTTTGAGCGCTGCGTTACACTTTAGCAATGGGTAGTTACACTTTAGCTACGTTACAGTAATTAGTGGCATTTTTCAATGCGGATGCAATTGAGAACAAGTACTTCCTAACGCATTGTAAACATCCCATTTGAAGGAAACGCCTCACATTAGAGCATCATACTGCTTTCTTAGGTAAAGTTAACTTGCGAATAACAGTTACACTTGAGCTACGGGTAGTTGCACTTCTGTGCGCAACCATGCCATTAGCAATGGCCAGGTTACACTTTAGCTACGTTACCCGTAAGAAGTTGCATTTTTCAATTCGGATGCAATTAACCCAAAGTACTTTCTAACACATGGTAAACATCCCATTTGAAGGAATCACCTCACATTAGAGCATCATGCAGCGCCTGTGCGTCAATGTTCACAGCGCTGAGGCGCCAATAAATTCGTGTGTTCAACCCACGATTTCTGTTTGCGTAATTCATCCTTTGGACCCACGATTTATGTCATCACATAATTCGTGTCTAGTGCCCAATGGACGCCTGGGCGGTAAATTTTCACCGCCCGGGCGCTTATCGGTCTCACCTCTCGGTCCACTCAGCGCCTGGGCGTCATTGTTTCACTGCCCAGGTGGTAGTCTTCACAACACAATTCGTGTCTTTTAAATACAACCACCTGGACCCCCCAATTCGCAGAACCTTCGACCCGGATAACAAGTTCCACAACTTTTCCTCCCAGTTCGGCCACCACAACATTTTGGACTTATTTCAGCAGTTCTTTTCACTATTTAACTCTAAAATAGGTAATTGTGATGATTAGTTACTGTATTTTGTCTTTAGTTTATCATGGGTATGTAGTTTGGATTAGTTTGACCTAAGTTTCTATCTCTATGTGGGGAAACACTTCTTTGGTGTAATATATAAATTATATGTTGTTATTATCACATGCAGGTTAGTTTTAACATGGGTATGAGCAAAAATTTCATATCATATCTTAACCATAGGATACATTTGTGAAAAAAAAATAAAACCCTTGAACAGTACATTTTCTCCTTACAATTTATGAATGTTGGTTTCAAATTGATAGTACATGCAGGTTAGTTTTGTAGGATGTGTGCTGTACATTGCTCATTGTGGTCTAACTAAACACTTTTGATTTATCTAGCTAAAATGAGTGAAGGAGCTTTCGCGAATTTGTATTTGAATGGGAGTATTAGAGAAAGTGATGGTGGAGAAGTAAGTTTTCATGATCCACCACGCGTTATGGTTCTCATTCCACCTGATTGCAACCTTGAACAGCTAAAACGAATTGTACTTCAGGCACTAAGAATTCCAGATAATCAAGAAATCCAAAGCATGCAATATAGATGTCCAGTAGCTGTTGGGCACAACATGAGATATAATGCCTCCATGCTAAGTGAGGATACACATGTGCAGCTGATGTTGATGATGTATGCACGTTATTCACACACATGGTCTATCATTGAGATATATGTGGAGACGAGATCCCGTGAGATAGAATGTGACAATGACATGGCACAACAATCTGAGCATATGGTAGACTTGAATATACCTCACCTACCAACACAATATCCTCATCATCCCAACATTACTGCTCATGTTTCCTCACCAAACTTTAGTTTTCAGGGTGCAGATATGCATATACACACACATGATGATATGGAAGATTCGTGGCAAGCCGACCATCGATCCGATGTTGAAGGTGAGTATGATCCTGAGTGGTATAGTGATGATGGACTTGATGATGATGCTGATGTAGATGGGGGCAATGTTGACTTACCTAACATGGGATCTGAGCAGACTATGATGGCAACCCCTAGAGTCGAAAGCCCATTGGATCGAACTCATGCTGATGATCTTCCACCTCATTATACTGACATTGATTGGGCAGCTTTGGATGTACCTGAACATCCCCCAGACATGTTAAGGAGCAATTGGGATGCTTCCCATGAGTTACGCATTGGACTCCAGTTTCCATCGAAAGAGGCGGCAACCTTAGCAATAAAACATTATCACATCCATAGGCACCATGATTTTGTTGTAGATGAATCTAAAAGTAGGTATTTAACAGCACATTGTCCTCGATCCGAGAATGGTTGCAACTGGAGGATCAGAATATCACATTCGAAATACGTCAACATGTGGGTTGTGAAAAAATACGCAGGTCCTCTTGTGTTGCACCCAGCATGTCACAGGACCATCGGCAGTTGACTTCAGACATAATTGCCTCTTCTATAGAAGGGATGCTTGGTGCTAATCCTAGAGAAACTGCTGCTGGAATTATTGCTGCAATTAGTATGAAATATCATTACACAGTTAGTTACAAAAAAGCTTGGTGTGCAAAGCTAAAAGCCATTAGGAAGTTGTATGGTAATTGGGATAGTTCATACAATTTACTACCTCAATGGATGGCTGCAATGGTTCAATCGAACCTTGGTAGTGTCTACCACTTCATTACCATGGATGCCAATAATGTACATGTTGATGAAGCACTTGTAACGTTTAAGCGTGTCTTTTGGTCCTTTAAGCCGTGCATAGAGGGTTTTAAATTTTGTAAGCCAGTCTTGCAAATTGATGAAACCCACTTGTACGGTAAGTATCGTGGCACAATGTTAATTGCAACAGGCCAAGATGGAGGCAATAGAATATTTCCAGTAGCTTTTGCTGTGGTTGAAGGCGAAAATACAGACAGTTGGAGATGGTTTTTAACATGCATTCGACATTTTGTTACTAACCGGCAACAGTTATGCGTCATATCAGATCGGCATGCTGCAATAAAGGCTGTTGTGCGAGCTGAACCTGCGCAATGGATGCCACCCCATGCATATCATTGTTATTGCCTCCGGCATATTCAAAGTAACTTCAACACGGAGTTCAATAATAAAATGTTAAAAAAATTGATTTACAAAGCAGGTATGCCATTACTTTATCTCGATTCTATTGTATATGCCATTTAGGTATGTTGGGTGTGCATGCAAAATTAGTAGTTGTTTATTTTTCAGGTGCACAAAATCAACAACGAAAGTATTTGAAGGTCATGGAGGAAATTAGGGTGTAAATGCACAGGCTGCAGATTGGTGTGAAAGAATTTCTAGGCAACAGTGGACCCTGGCATTTGATGAACATGGTAAAAGATGGGGCCACATGACAACAAATTTGAGTGAGTGCATCAACGGTGTTTTTAAGGGAGTTCGAGGTCTTCCTATAACTGCCCTTGTGCATCATACTTTCATGAGATGCGTTGCTTATTGGAAATCCCGCAAAAAAAAGGCATTGGCAATGCAACAGGCACAACACATCTTCACTGACACCATTACATCGAAGATGGCAGACAATGGAATTAAGGCTAATGCAAATGTAGTAACGGAATTCAATAGAGAGTGGGGAGTTTTTGAAGTGGCAACTAACCGAAACCATGTCACAGGTGGAGGAGGTAACTATCACACTGTCAATTTGCAAGAAAGAACATGCTCCTGTGGAAAATTTCAACATTTTAGGTATCCTTGCTCCCATGTGATTGCAGCATGTGCACACATTGCCATAAGTCCTCATCAGTTTGTTGATCAAATGTATAGGGTGGAAAACTTGTTGAGCACATATAACTATCCTTTTTATCCACGGGCCATAAAGATTACTGGCCACCAGTTGATGGACCAATGTTAATTCTTAATTCTGCTCTCGTTCGGCCTAAAGGAAGACCTAAATCGACTCGCATCCGTAACGAGATGGATTGGAGAGAAAACACTCAACAATCAAGATGCACTTTGTGTCACACTCCAGGTCATAATAAGAAGACATGTCCCAATAAACAGATACCAGGAGCTAACTTTCATGAGGGAGGAACTTCTCATTACAACCATTGTCCCAATAATTTATGACATACTTCCACAGCAATGCAAGTGATGCCTTGGGTAAGCTGCAGTTTGTAAGTGATACAGTGTCAGCCCATCATTAGCATGGATGCAGTTGATTTTGATATTGAAATTGAAGGTGATACAGGCAATGGGATCATCATTATTAGTAACTTCAAATTCTATGGTTGACCATTAGATATTGTAATGAAATGGTAATAACAACTTACATCCCATGCAAAGCATACTAATAGATGTTATGCGTTTACTTTTTTGGTAAAGTGGAAAGCGTGAAGTGAGTTCTTTCTCATGGGCGTCAACGGATCAGTGCCCAGGCGCCACTACTCTTTCAATATAGCGCCTGGGCGCCAAATACTTAGCACCCAGGCGCCATACCCCAGCCAATTGGGCGCCTGGGCGCCAAGAATAACCGCCCAGGCGCCACATCTCTGCATCTTGGCGCCTGGGCAGTTAGAGTTACACTTTAGCTATGGGTGGTTACAGTTTTCAGCGTCGCGTTACACTTTAGCAACGGCAAGGTTACACTTTAGCTACGTTACAGTAATGAGTGGCATTTTTCAATTCGGATGCAATTGACCAAAAGTACTTTCTAACGCATGGCAAACATCCCATTTGAAGGAAACGCCTCACATTAGAGCATCATACTGCTTTCTTAGGCAAAGTTAACATACGAATAACAGTTACACTTTAGCTACGGGTAGTTGCACTTCTGTGCGCAACCATGCCATTACCAATGGACCGGTTACACTTTAGCTACGTTACCTGTAAGAAGTTGCACTTTTCAATTCGGATGCAATTGACCCAAAGTACTTCTTAACGCATGGTAAACATCCCATTTGAAGGAAACACCTAACATTAGAGCATCATACTGCTTTCTTAGGCAAAGTTAACATGCAAATTAAAGTTACACTTTAGCTACGGGAAGTTACAGTTTCGAGCGCCGCGTTACACTTTAGCAACGGCAAGGTTACACTTTAGCTCGTTACAGTAAAGAGTGGCATTTTTCAATTCGGATGCAATTGACCAAAAGTACTTCCTAACGCTTGGTAAACATCCCATTTGAAGGAAACGCCTAATATTAGAGCATCATACTGCTTTCTTAGGCAAAGTTAGCGTGCGAATAACAGTTACACTTTAGCTATGGGTAGTTGAACTTCTGTGCGCAACCATGCCATTAGCAATGGCCCGGTTACACTTTAGCTAAGTTACCCGTAAGAAGTTGCATTTTTCAATTCGGAAGCAATGGATCAAAAGTACTTCCTAACGCATGGTAAACATCCCATTTGAAGGAAACACCTCACATTAGAGCATCATACTGCTTTCTTAGGCAAAGTTAACATCCGAATTACAGTTACACTTTGGCTACGGGTAGTTACAGTTTTGAGCGCAGCGTTACACTTTAGCAACGGCGAGGTTACACTTTAATCTACGTTACAGTAAGAAGTTGCAATTTTCAATTCGGATGCAATTGAGCAAAAGTACTCCCTTAAGCATGGTAAACATCCCATTTGAAGGAAACACCTTACATTAGAGCATCATACTGCTTTCTTAGGCAAAGTTAACGTGCGAATTACAGTTACACTTTAGCTATGGGAAGTTACAGTTTTGAGCGCCGCATTACACTTTAGCAACAGTCAGGTTACACTTTAGCTACGTTACAAGTAAGAAATTGCATTTTTCAATTCGGATGCAATTGACCAAAAGTACTTCCTAACGCTTGGTAAACATCCCATTTGAAGGAAATGCCTCACATTAGAGCATCATACTGCTTTCTTAGGCAAAGTTAGCGTGCGAATAACAGTTACACTTTAGCTACGGGTAGTTGCACTTCTGTGCGCAACCATGCCATTAGCAATGGCCCGGTTACACTTTAGCTAAGTTACCCGTAAGAAGTTGCATTTTTCAATTCGTATGCAATTGATCAAAAGTACTTCCTAACGCATGGTAAACATCCCATTTGAAGGAAACACCTCACATTAGAGCATCATACTGCTTTCTTAGGCAAAGTTAACGTCCGAATTAGAGTTACACTTTAGCTACGGGTAGTTACAGTTTTGAGCACCGCGTTACACTTTAGTAACCGCGAGGTTACACTTTATCTACGTTACAGTAAGAAGTTGCATTTTTCAATTCGGATGCAATTGAGCAAAAGTACTTCCTTAAGCATGGTAAACATCCCATTTGAAGGAAACACCTTACATTAGAGCATCATACTGCTTTCTTAGGCAAAGTTAACGTGCAAATTACAGTTACACTTTGGCTACGGGAAGTTACAGTTTTGAGCACCGCGTTACACTTTAGCAACAGTCAGGTTACACTTTAGCTACGTTACAAGTAAGAAATTGCATTTTTCAATTCGGATGCAAATGACCAAAAGTACTTCCTAACGCTTGGTAAACATCCCATTTGAAGGAAACACCTGACATTAGAGCATCATACTGCTTTCTTAGGCAAAGTTAGCTTGCGAATAACAGTTACACTTTAGCTACGGGTAGTTGCACTTCTGTGCGCAACCATGCCATTAGCAATGGCCCGGTTACACTTTAGCTAAGTTACCCGTAAGAAGTTGCATTTTTCAATTCGGATGCAATTGATCAAAAGTACTTCCTAATGCATGGTAAACATCCCATTTGAAGGAAACACCTCATATTACAGCATCAAACTGCATTCTTAGGCAAAGTTAACGTCCGAATTAGAGTTACACTTTAGCTACGGGTAGTTACAGTTTTGAGCGCCGCGTTACACTTTAGTAACGGCGAGGTTACACTTTATCTACGTTACAGTAAGAAGTTGCATTTTTCAATTCGGATGCAATTGAGCAAAAGTACTTCCTTAAGCATGGTAAACATCCCATTTGAAGGAAACACCTTACATTAGAGCATCATACTGCTTTCTTAGGCAAAGTTAACGTGCGAATTACAGTTACACTTTGGCTACGGGAAGTTACAGTTTTGAGCACCGCGTTACACTTTAGCAACAGTCAGGTTACACTTTAGCTACGTTACAAGTAAGAAATTGCATTTTTCAATTCGGATGCAAATGACCAAAAGTACTTCCTAACGCTTGGTAAACATCCCATTTGAAGGAAATGCCTCACATTAGAGCATCATATTGCTTTCTTAGGCAAAGTTAGCGTGCGAATAACAGTTACACTTTAGCTACGGGTAGTTGCACTTCTGTGCGCAACCATGCCATTAGCAATGGCCCGGTTACACTTTAGCTAAGTTACCCGTAAGAAGTTGCATTTTTCAATTCGGATGCAATTGATCAAAAGTACTTCCTAACGCATGGTAAACATCCCATTTGAAGGAAACACCTCCATTAGAGCATCATACTGCTTTCTTAGGCAAAGTTAACGTCCGAATTAGAGTTACACTTTAGCTACGAATAGTTACAGTTTTGAGCGCCACGTTACACTTTAGTAACGGCGAGGTTACACTTTATCTACGTTACAGTAAGAAGTTGCATTTTTCAATTCGGATGCAATTGATCAAAAGTACTTCCTAACGCATGGTAAACATCCCGTTTGAAGCAAACACCTCACATTAGAGCATCATACTGCTTTCTTAGGCAAAGTTAACGTCCGAATTACAGTTACACTTTGGATACGGGTAGTTACCATTTTGAGCGCCACGTTACACTTTAGCAACGACGAGGTTAGACTTTATCTACATTACAGTAAGAAGTTGCAATTTTCAATTCGGATGCAATTGAGCAAAAGTACTTCCTTAAGCATGGTAAACATCCCATTTGAACAAAAACCTCACATTCGAGCATCATACTGCTTTCTTAGGCAAAGTTTACGTCCGAATTACAATTACACTTTGGCTACAGGATGTTACGGTTTTGAGCGAGGCATTACACTTTAGCAACGGCCAGGTTACACTTTAGCTACGTTACAGTAATGAGTCGCATTTTTCAATTCGGATTCAATTGAGAAAAAGTACTTCCTAAAGCATTGTAAACATCCCATTTGAAGGAAACGCCTCACATTAGAGCATCATACTGCTTTCTTAGGCAAAGTTAGCGTGCGAATAACAGTTACACTTTAGCTACGGGTAGTTGCACTTCTGTGCGCAACCATGCCATTAGCAATGGCCTGGTTACACTTTAGCTAAGTTACCCGTAAGAAGTTGCATTTTTCAATTCGTATGCAATTGATCAAAAGTACTTCCTAACGCATGGTAAACATCCCATTTGAAGGAAACACCTCACATTAGTGCATCATACTACTTTCTTAGGCAAAGTTAACGTCCGAATTACAGTTACACTTTGGCTACGGGTAGTTACAGTTTTGAGCACCGCGTTACACTTTAGCAACGACGAGGTTACACTTTATCTACGTTATAGTAAGAAGTTGCAATTTTCAATTCGGATGCAATTGAGCAAAAGTACTTCCTTAAGCATGGTAAACATCCCATTTGAACGAAAAACCTCAAATTAGAGCATCATACTGCTTTCTTAGGCAAAGTTTACGTCCGAATTACAGTTACACTTTGGCTATGGGATGTTACAGTTTTGAGCGCTGCGTTACACTTTAGCAACGGCCAGGTTACACTTTAGCTACGTTACAGTAATTAGTGGCATTTTTCAATTCGGATGCAATTGAGAAAAAGTACTTCCTAAAGCATTGTAAACATCCCATTTGAAGGAAACGCCTCACATTAGAGCATCATACTGCTTTCTTAGGTAAAGTTTACTTGCAAATAACAGTTACACTTTAGCTACGGGTAGTTGCACTTCTGTGCGCAACCATGCCATTAGCAATAAAATGAAGGAGGAGTTTTCTCTTTCATTTGCTGCACTACTAAAAACTACTACTTTAAATTGAACATAAATAAAAGAGAACAAAATGTTTTTTTTTCCTTGTTCATTTGTTGTTTTGAAAGTACAGTAACCTGATATGCAAAGCTTTCAACTAAATATACAAGATAAAATAAACTAAAGTAATACAATAACTCATATACAATCAAAAAATGTCTATCAGTAACTTTTGCTTTGCTGCAAACCATCAGTCTTCATCTTCGTCTTCATCATGTTCTTCTTCCTCCTCTTCATTAAAATTGATGTTAGCCGAAGGAAGGCTTCCCAAGGAATCAGGGTCTAACTCGAGCTGAGTGGCCAAATTCCTCAGCATACTTTCCAGGGCATACAAACTGTCAAAAAGACTTCTAGAAACCTGCCTCTGCTGCCGTTGCTGTTGCCGATGCAGTTCCCGCTGCTGTCTTTCAATTCTTTCCAACCTTTCTACGACAGTCATCTGCCTTCTCAGCCTTCTTTGTTGAGGTGGATGAGGGGCTTGTCCTTCTTGGGGCTGCTCTTGATAGTATCTTGATATTACAACAGCATTGATAGGAGAAGCAACACCAATGGGTACATCTCCATTCATGCCACTAACACCAGCCTTGAAGCATAATTTTGTAATTAGTGACGGATAAACCAAACTTCCTAACTTTTCTTGTGCAACTATGTGAATATTATCAGCAATGAGACTACCTATATTCACAGGCTGTTCCATGACAATTGCATAAATTAATAACACTCGTTTGACCGTCACTTCAAAATGATTAGAGGAAGGAAGTAAATTCGACTGCACAAAAGTACACCAAGCCTTTGGGATGGGAAGTAGATCAGCTTTTTTCAGATGCTTAGGAGCATTTCTTGCATCTAAAACCCATTCGACTCCTGGTCGGCAAAGACATTGAAGGACAGTCTGTTGTTGTAATTGCCTGGAAATCAACTCTGAATATCCACACTGTCCAGGGTAACTATATTTTAGATCAAAGTATTTATTCAGCTCCCTTCTTGAAAAATCAATAGGAACTCCCCTGACATAAGACTTGAATTTATCATCCTCTTTGTTTACTAAGAATGCATTAGAATAAAATTCTTGAACTATAGTTTGATTTCCTGGTTCGGGAATTGAGCAAAGCTTTTCCCATTTTCTTTGTATGATTTGGGATTGGATGTGTTCATACTCACCTTCCTCCAAATCAAACCCTCTCTCCCGAACCATGCTCTTTCTTAACACAACATCATTATACCTTTTTTCATGTGCTAAAGAAAAAAATTTATGTTTATCAAACTGAGCACTACTTGATCCTGCACCGGTCACATTTCTTCTTTTCTTTGGTGCCATAGTTTCAAATGCAGAAACAAAAGTCTG
Organism: Dicorynia guianensis; assembly: GCA_037013595.1. Lineage (NCBI taxonomy): Eukaryota > Viridiplantae > Streptophyta > Magnoliopsida > Fabales > Fabaceae > Dicorynia > Dicorynia guianensis. Next base: position 14,253,929 of record JASUAB010000012.1, on the reverse strand, counting down.
TTGAACAACATCAAGTACAAACAATTAAACCTCAAAATCACGATTTACAGGCTATCAAGTTTCAATCAAGCCGAAGTCCAAAACAATCACTTAAAAACCTTACTAAGTGCTTTAAATATATTTGATACTGAGCAAGATCATCCATGAACTAACATTATTTGTCCATCAACATGAAAGGATTAATAACTCAAATGAAACTATAGCTACAGCAAGGTAATGCCAATTCCAAGAATATAGGACTTAACAATCTTTTCCAATTAAAGGATACAGGCGTCTGGCCTCTGACAACTTGGCGCCTGGGCGGTAAAGTATGGGCGCCCAGGCGCCCAAATAGCAGAGGCCTAACGCCTGGGCGCCCAATATTCAGCGCCCAAGCATCTAGCCTCTGCCAACTTGTTTTTGTTGTCTCTTATTCCTACACACTTTGTTTGCATAAGAAAAAAAGGTGGTTCTGTTATGAACCATTTGATATACTCATATCTTAATGTTATATAAGATGTCCAAGCATAATGGATGCACATATATTATGCCTAGGCATGGTATTGCTTAAACCATTTTTAAACAGAGCAACAATGCTTATTTTGTCTATGACACTGGCTCTAAAAATGATGTTTGGGTCCATAAGGCAGATGGAACACCATTTGTTGGTAAGTTTTCTTTGTATAAAGCAATCCTGCACTTACCTCCTTCATTCTTTTTGTTATTTTTAGTGATGCATTTAGCACATCTATCCATAATCAGGGGAGGTATGTCCTGGGCCTTGTGTCTTCCCTGACTATACACAGTCAAAAGTTCGTGCTTGGTGGGCAAGTTTAGTTAAAGATTTCATTTCCAATGGTGTTGATGGTATATGGAATGATATGAATGAACCAGCTATATTCAAGGTAATTTTGGTCTCATAATTATATATGTGTACACACACACATATACAGAAGCAACAAGACTTAATCCTAATCTTAATACTTGCAATTCTTGATCACTACCATTTATCTCTTTTGTCCCTTTCTTTTCTAGGTTGTGACGAAAACAATGCCTCAGAGCAATGTTCATCAGGGAGATAGTGAACTTTGGAGGTTGTCAGAACCATTCTTTCTATCATAATGTACAGTTCTTCAACCCTTACCAATATTTTAAATGACAAGTCTTTACAAACTAAATTTGTAAGAGGCATTTGAACTTATGGGATGCTGCATTGCATCTTGATTCTGATATTGGTTTATATATGTATTTTTTTAATGAAGTTAAGGCGTTGCAGATAGCATAGTATGCTCTAAATATCTATTTATTGATTGCTATGACTTTCTGCTGTAGGTGTATGGTCAGCTGATGGCAAGATCAACCTATGATGTCTTTCTATATTTCAGTATGGTTCTTTAATGTTTAAAAGATAAAAGAAGATCATTTTCAGTATTTTCACTACAACTCCATATAACATGAACTGCAAAACACACATCCGGACATTCAAATTCACAACAAATTTACTTGCTAACCAGACAAAATTAAAGAAAACGAACAAAAATCTGTACACATTTTAATGCCACCAAGAAGCAAGGAACAAAAAGCTATAAACTAGAAGAGACAACTAGAGAACCTGAAATCTCCACTTGACAGAAACCGTGGCCGGGAGCAGGAGTCGCAGCGCTAGCATCGCCGGGAGCCGGAGTCGTAGTGGGAGCTTGGCCGGGGCCGGCAGCAGCAGTCGAAGCTTCGCTGGGGCCGGTTGCGCGAGCGAGACCTCGAGGGCTGGAAGAGAAATGGAGATGAGAGAAACCGAGAGTTGAGAGCAGGAGGCACAGAGCAAAGAAACGAAAGGCAGTTATGGGAGCCACAAATTGAGGAAAATGGAGCCACCAACCGAGCCAGCCACTAAGCTGTTCTGATGTGGCAGTGTTATGTGGTATAATTACCCCATTGTGGGAAATACTTTTCAAAGGCAACCATTTCGGTCATATTTTTTCCAATTCACGCTGGAGAGGTAAAATGGCCCTCGCTTCCATTTGTTAACTGCTCCAAATGTATATCATTAATGTTATTTTTATATTATTTTTTATTATATTTTATGTCTTTTACGTAATAGTTGATGTGGTAAAAATAAAAAATTAAAAAATATAATAGGAAAAACGAAAAAGAGAAGCACTAATAAAAAAGGGACAGCAATTATACTTTATTTTTATTTTGAATCTTAGACTCTAATTTTTTTCTTGACATTGTTGAAGTATATGACTCTTAGGTGAGTATTTTTCTTGTCAAAATTTCTTCCCTATTTTGATAAATGTAATTATCATGGAACAAAGTTAGATTTGTTTCCTTTGGCAGCTTGCACTAAGAGCTGTAAATTCAAAGGCTCTTCTTAGAAGGTATTTACAGAGACTATAGGGTTGATATTAAGATATAGTTATATTCATGAAGGAATGTTAATAAGTATTGGTTCAAATTATTTTTTTTATATGAAGATTTATTAGGAAAAAAAAAAGAAAAGTATCCAGAAGTTGAGATTGCTGTTGCAACAAAGTTTGCTGCACTGCTATGGAGGTTTGGACATCAAAGTCTTCTTACTACCCTTGAAGAGTCCCTCTATCAACTTGAACTTCCTTCTATGGACTCTTCAAGGATAGTGAGAAGGCTTCGATGTCCAAACCTATATGGCAGTGCAGCAAACTTTGTTGCAACAACAATCTCAACTTCTGGATTCTTTTCTTTTTTTTTTCCTAATAAATCTTCATATAAAAAAATAATTGGAACCAATACTTATTAACTTTCCTTCATGAACATAACTATATCTTAATATCAAACCTATAGTTTTTGCAAATATCTTCCAAGAAGAACCTCTAAATTTACAGCTCCTAGTGCAAGCTGCCAAAGGGAACAAATCTAACTTTACTTCATGATAATTACATTTATCAAAATGGAGAAGAAACCTTGACAAGAAAAATACTCACTTGAGCACCATATACTTCAACAATGTCAAAAGAAAGACTAGAGTCTGAGGTTCAAAATAAAAATGAAGCACAATCGTTATCCCTTTTTTATTCCCACTTCTTTTTTTCATTTCTCCCATTGCATTCTTCAATCTCTCATTTTTGCCCCATCAATTGCCACATAAGAGACATAGCAAAATGTAGCAAAAAATAACATAAAAATAGCATTACTCCACAAGTTTTGGTGTTAGAGCAGGAATAACTATAGCAAGACGAGCTACAACAGTGTTTAGTCTCACGGGGATAGGGCGATAAATTTGATAATATACTTTTTAAATAAATATTTAATAATTAAATTTATAAGAATAACATAAATATTCACCTTATAATAATTGGCACAAACTTAAATTTTTATTAATACATGAGTCATTAAATTATTACAAACGAGATTAAGTTTCATGTTTTAATAAATAAAATTTAAATATTAATCACATAAAGTTTTTAAAATAAATATTTAATAAAATTTAATTTATGAAAATGACATGAAGCTTGATGTTATAATAATTACTATAGAATGAATTTGTTTTTAATTTTTATAATTAGACCCAAGACATCCAAATGACATGTGGCATTTATATGGCTTGCATTATGCTTGAAATTGGTGAAATTTGTCTAAGAGCATTGTCCTCGTGTTTTTCAATAACACTCTTAGGAATACGCATAAGAATTAAAATAATAATTAAATTATTTTAATATTAAAAATTATTTTAATTAAAATATCCTTTGTATAGAAAAATTTAAATATTAAAAGTTAACAAGATAACATAATTGTATTTTAGTTAACAAAGAGTTAAAAAATAATTGAGCATTTAGTGGCGTAGGTCAAATAGAGGCAAAATTAAAAAAAATTTAATGAAGGCTTGGTATTAAGAAAGTAATAATTAAAAATAATCTATAAAAAATAGTTAGTGTGATAGAGAGAGAGTGTATAATAAGTGTGCATAAAAAACATATAAATTTTGTTACTTTATCTAATATCCTCTCTATTCCTGAATAATTGGTGTTTAAGGTAGATGCATGAAAATTAAGAAAATTTTTCCTTATAATCATCACAAATAAGTGCATTGCTAAGAAGTGGGATGTGAGCACACAGCTTCCTTATCCAAATAGCCTAGCCATTTCTAATTATATCATCCCTATGCAACATTTTTTTTTTGTTTGCACTTCAATGTGTTCCTATTCTTCAGATGAGACTAATCTCTATCTAGCACTTTAGCTCTGTGAATAATGTATGCATCTCATGCCATACAATAAGTGAGTGATAAATATATGGCATTTATGGGAAGGTTGTGTTGGTGTTTTGTAACATACTAAGAACTAGAAACTTACCAATAAGATTTTGGCCCACATGAAAATTGGTTATACCCCAAGAAAATTTAGTACCTATGGGTATAGATTTGAGCCTTAGAGAGACTCTTATTAGGAGAAAAATATTATTTACACAGCTCTTTTTCTGAATAATTATTAATCTTGCATTCAGTAATAGTGAATAAAAAACTCTAAGATTATGAATGAGTCTATTTTATCATGCAAACGAGGAGGGGGAAGACATATAATGCTTGATGAAATTGAAAATTTCAATGTGAAGCCCAATCTCCATTGTGAAATCACTCTATGTATATTTGAGTTTTTCTTTGTTAATATTCAAACTGTAATTCCATCACTCACTCCTATGCTTCAGTTATGATATATGGAAAATCCAGTCTTCATGATTGTGGACCATAAAATTTGATTTTGGAGTCGCCATCGACCTAAATTATCTAAAGGTGAGATCGGACACCTAATTAAAAAATGGTCTATGTTTCAGAGATTAGGTTCGGGGATTGGTTACGTTTTAGGGAAGGTATTAGCACCCTAAATGCCCTTTCGGTACCAAAAATGATCTAATTAATTTTTCTTAAATTAATTTATGTTGGTTTAGAAAAAGAATTTCGAAAAAACAATCCCTGCCCATTCCGGATTGGGATTTTAAAAATAAAATGATTTTGAGGACAAATTCCCTTTCCTATTCCAGTCCAGGGTTTTAAAAAATAATTTTGAGAAAAATCCCCTTCCTATTCCAGTCCAGGATTTTTAAGAATAATTTTGAGAAAAATCCCCCTCCTATTCCAGTCCAGGGCTTTAAAGAAGATCCTTAGAATAATTAGGCACTATTAATCTTTGAATTATTGTGTTTAAAAGAAATAAACTTTAATTTTAATTTTTAGAATTCATTTAATCAAATTAACCAAAAGTCTCAAATACATAATTGTATAATTACGGTTTCAAAATAACTAAAATTTAACATAATCAAAATAGGTCACAAGTTCACCAACTTGCAATGAAGGTAAGATACATCATTAAAATTTCCAAACAAATTTAATGAAATTAAAATATGGGACAGCCTAAAGTTAACCAACATTATAACAAATTAAGCCAAGAAAATTATAACAGATTCCAGAAATTTGAGAGCACATACACAGCAACTAAACTTCACAAGAATGCCTCACACTAATCTCCACAAGAAAATAGGAACCAATAACACTTAATAAAATTCTAAGCAAAATTAACCAATTAAACCATAAGTTATACAGACCAGTCCATGGCAAAAACCAAGATAGCAGAATACACTAGTCTTCAAGAATCATACCTTTCAGCTCCAAGTTTCACACTTCAAACTAGAGTGGCGCTTGACTCAAAGGAAGAAAACCCAATCAGCAAAGGGGGCCGACTGTCAACAAGGCTTGATGAAGGATCACGGACGCGATTCTCTGGTGGCAAACGGGACCTCTTGACAGCATGAATGAGGCTAGAAGATGCTACCACGACCAGATGCTCCAATCTAATACAGCGACCACAGGGACGAGTATACAGCAGCAGGGACGAGCTTCAACGGCAGCGATTCTTATTGAAGTCAATGTAGTCGATCGTGACAAAGTCAGCAGCAACAGGAGGGATAAACGGCACTAGTCAGCTTGAACTCAGCGATGGGAGGGAGTATAGGGAGAAAATGTCGAAACAACGGCCCGGGTTCAGCGGCACTGGATCACGAGTCTTGGAGTGCCAACGAAAGACCGGTGGCTTGCTAGATCCTCGCTGGAGGTAGTGGTCTCCAATTCTCTTGCTTGTCCCGTTGCTGGAAGAATGGGCTAGCCTGGACACCAGTGTGAAGAATGGAGATGAAGTCTGGTTCCTTTTTTTCGTGAAGTTTCCTCGTTGAAGTGATGCTGTGAAGTACAGTGACTGTATCTGCTTTTTGTGTTATGGCTGGTTCGTGAAGTGGAATGAACGTGGGTGCTGGTGTGAGCAAGCTTTTTCCGTGCAAGTGTGCTCTCCTGTGTGTAGAGCCGTGGAGTGCATGTAAGTGGTCTGTGCGTTTCTTTTTTTCTGGCTACGTGAATGAAAGTGCAGAGGAGTTCTTTGGGGGCTGGTGGTTGATCGTTGGACGGGATTTACGTTTGGTTTGGGTGCGTTTTGGGTGAATGGCAGAGTGGAGGGTGCTGAGAAAGTGCAGTGGAAAAGTGGGCTACGGTTCTAAGCTAAGCCGTGTGATTTTTGGTGCATGAGAGTTTTTCCTTCCTCTGTGTCTCTTGTTTGCTTTCGAGAGTGTGTATGTAGTGTAGTGGGGAGTGGAATTTTGGTGGCCGGAGGGTGATGAGAGTTTCTGAGGCGAAGGTCCAGTAGCTTTTCTTTTTGTCCCCTTTTGTTCACGTTGTGCATGGGTTTTATAATTTTAGAGTTTGTTTCATGATTTAACACTTGTTTTCTAATATTATCTTAATTTTTATCTTCTTATCTTTTATTTATTTATTTCTCTCATATTTTATCTATTATCTTTTATTTATTTTTGCTGATTTTCTTGGATTTATTCTTCATTTTCTGATTTATCTTGATTTTTGGACTTTTCTTGGATTTATGTTTTGATTTATCTTGGAATTATCTTTATTTTTTAAATTATCTTCTTTTTTATTATTTTTCTTGAAATTATCTGTTTATTATCATTTTTGGAATTATCTTTATTTTTTTGAATTATTTTGATTTTTATAAATTGTCTTCATTTTTTTGAATTATCTTGTAATTATCTTGATTTTTATGATTTTTTGAATTTATTTGATTTTTTTTTGGAATTTTATTTTTATTATTATTGTTTGGATTGGGTTTTAATTTTGGGCTTATGATTTTCGATTTGGGCTTATTTTCCTTAAAAATTGAGTTTTATTTTTAAAGTCTTATTTGTGAGCTGGATAAAATTGAGTGTCTACAGATTGTCTCCCTTTGCCCATCTTTTAGGAACTAAAAGATGGGCAAAGGTTGAGAGACACTATTTTGGCTGGAAATGATTATGATGTGAAGGGTACTTGATCCACCCTTGGGGATATGAAGGGTTGTTGTCCACTTAATGGGGACAACGAAGGGTTCTAAATCCACTCTTGGGGATGCGAAGGGTACTTGATCCACCATTGGGGATATGAAGGGTTACCGGGTCCACCCTTGGGGATGTTGAAGGATTATCTGGTCCACCCTTGGGGATGTGACGGGTTACTGTCCACCCAATAAGGGCATTGAAGGGTACTAAATCCACCCTCAGGGATGTGAAGGGTACTTGATCCACCCTTAGGGATATAAAGGGTATTTGATCCACCATTGGGGACAATGAAGGGTACTAAATCCACCCTTAGGGATGTTGAAGGGTTATCTGGTCCACCCTCGGGGATGTGAAGGGTTATTGGGTCCACCCTCAGGGATGTGAAGGGTACTTGATCCACCCTCGGGGATATAAAGGGTTATCGGGTCCACCCTTGGGGATGTTGAAGGGTTATCTAGTCCACCCTCGGGAATGTGAAGGGTTATCGGGTCCACCTTCGGGGATGTGAAGGGTACTTGATCCACCCTCGAGGATATAAAGGGTTATCGAGTCCACCCTTGGGGATGTGAAGGGTTATCAGTTCCACCCTTGGGGATGTGAAGGGTACTTGATCCACCCTCAAGGATGTGAAGAGTACTTGATCCACCCTCGAGGATATAAAGGGTTATCGGGTCCACCCTTGGAGATGTTATAGAACTTGGAGAAACACGTTCAAAGTTGAAATAAAGGTTGGTAACTTGAAGAAACCTGTTTCAGGATAAACTTGGAGAAACTTGTTCCAAGTTGGGCCAAGAACTTGAAGAACCACATTCCAGGAAAACATTTTAGATTGATCTACTAAATGAGATACAATGAAACCCATTATAAGTTTATGGGGTAACCTATCCAAGAGAAATAACCTAGAGTAAACTGTTCTAGGAATGATTTACTGAAAGAAAACATTCTAAACTAGATTTATGTACACATAGGGATATAGATGCATGCTCATGATGAAATAATGCTTGATGATTCACTGTTTCATCAAATTATTAATTAGGAGTTTTCATGGGTCCAACTTGCTTTCCCAATCATGAACTTATGGGAAGACTTAAGGCAAGCACATATAGACCAACGTTCGAGACATGTAGCACCTTGTTTGCTCTATTGCCTCTGTTTGCATATTTGAGCTGAACCTCTTTTTGCATACCCTACTTCCTTCTCTTCTAAAAGAAATTAAGGGTATAACTTATTCAACATGTTTGGAAATCACTGCTTAAAACTGTTCTTCATTCACCAACAGAATTTTGCCAATTACTTAATCCATGTCTTGCCCTTTCGAGTAGCACCTCTTTGATTAACATCCTTAGTGGCACCTAACACTTCTTGCTTTGCATGAGAATGCATTTTGAGAAATGAGGGTGGTTTATGGCATAAAGAATACAAAACTTTTTAAAGGAGAGATCAACAGGTGGGTCAATGACCGATTGCCCCTGTTTGGGAATATCAAAGTATTGAAAACTGTGAGGGGTAATACCTTTGGGGGTTAGGTTCGATTTCTTTTGATGGGCTAGAATCACTTCGTAACCTTTCTCTTCCCCTTCTTTAAAGGTAAGTCATTTGGATATGGGTTTTACCCTTGATTGCCCCAGTTTAAATTTTGACTGCCCATAAGCAAAATAATGTTGAAAAGGTGTTCCTTAATTCATTTTTTTTATTATCCATGTTATGCCTCAAGGGAATGCACATGATAATTACTCAATTCTCCAGAATCAAAGTGTTTTGTAAAGTGCTCACTCTAATCTCTCTCAAGTATTTGCACTCTTAAATCATTTTTAAGTGTTTACACTCATGTGTTGGCACTTATAGATACCCCATAGGCTTGTTTTCGTGTCTTTCTCCACTTCAATTAGTTTACCATGCTAATCAAGATCACTAGGGCTTTACTCAGCTTATAATATTGGGCCTAGGTAATCGGTAAGAATGAAAGAGATAAGGCTTTATCAAAAAAGGAGAGTGTGAGGTGTTTGAGCACGTGATGTCTCACTTTTTGCTTTTCCTTTTTGGATAACTATGTTGACTCAAGGTGAAGTCTATTCCTTTTTTTCTTTTCTTTCTTTCAGTTGGCCTTTTCTCTTTTTTTTTGGCCTAGTATTCTTCCTTTTTCATTTCAACATTTCTTCTCTTTTTCATTTTTCTCTTTGTGCTTTTTCACTTAGTTTGGAAGGATTCTGCTTATCTGTTCACCTGAGCCTTAGATTATTGTTTGTAGATTTTTCTTCTTCGATAGCAGAGGTACTCCTTTAGCTCTCCTTTCGAGTGGAGTAATGATTTCTAATTGAAAGGTTAAAGTTGGTGAGGGTCAAAGGAAAGAAATCGAATAAAGGGTCTTGCTATCCTTTTACAGGCTCGAATGGGTGACTATGAGAATTCAGATGTTAGGGTTTAGCTTGAAAGGCTCAAACTATCCAAAGATGGCCTAGGTCATTTCTTGAGTAATGTGGTATCAAACAAATAGCTTTGAGAGGCATTTAGACAAGTTCTAGGGTATCTGTTTCCTCACCATAAGCTCATCCTCGCCTTAGGCTCTCTTTCTTATTTTTCATAAATCAGAAGACACTCAGTCATAAAAAAGGAATTGAGTATTCAAGCAAACCTATTTTATCATCGGCAATTGGATTTATTAAGAATAAAATTAGGAAAAAAACCTTTCTTCATTTTGATGCTTATGAGCGTCAATATCTGGGATAAACCGATTGCCCCAGTGTTGATTTAGCAAAAGTAATTGGATAAAAAGTAATGCATTCCTCATGCTAAGCATTTTATTAAATTAAGAAGTGTGCCCATACAAAATCCTTGCTAAGGCCTTGGGCAGAGCCATTAGCATGTGCCATAAGATAAAGATGTAAAAATAAAGGAATAATCTAACTTGTAGTAAATGGTATGAGAATGAACTCTCTATCCCAAATCATCTGGTCCTCTCCAACCACAAGACCTTGGTTTTGTCAATGCTATTCTAGTGATTGTTAACATTATCATGATTAGGCAAAGGATTACCATGCACATCTAGTCTTGGAGCTACTTGATCAAATGTCAACCACTTAGTATCAATCAGGTCTTGTACCTTTTTCTTGAAAACGGTGCAATTATCTACCGTATGCCCTTTTGCCCCTGCATGGTAATCACATGTAAGCTTTTCATCATACCATGTAGGATACAGAGGTTGGCATGGACGGCTAGGGCTTAATGCCACCAAGTTATTCTATAGTAACTGTGGCAATAACTATGAATACGGTATTGGGATGGGATCAAAGTTTTGACGTTTAGTACTATTAGCTTGTGTTGGTGGCTTAGATTGGGACTGCACCAGCTGCACTTACTGCGAAGATAGCACTGACTGTGACTTGTTTTGATAGGGTGATGCAGTATAGGTAGCCCGCGGTATAGTAACACTCATTACTGGTGCATAAGAGACTTGGCATGCATGTTGATTTTTATCAAAATCTTTGCCTCTTCCCTTATTGCGGTAATTTACAGAATAAACATCTTCGCTCTTTTTACTACTGAATTGAGGCTTCTTCTATGATGCATTACCTTCTAAGGATCTACCCATCTTACCAGCCTTTATTCCTTGTTCGATCCTTTCTCCAGTCTCTACTAGATCTGCAAATTCATGTTGGCAAATCCCACCATTTTCCCATAAAAGGGATATGTCAAAGTACTCAGAAAGATGGTGACCATTTCCTTATCTGAAAGAGGTGGTTGTACCCTTATTGCCACGTCCCTCCATCGTTGGGCATAGGCCTTGAAGGATTCATTATCCTCTTTTGCCATGTTCTGAATTTGGAACCTATTAGGGGCCACGTTCCTATTATACTTGTAATGCCTCATGAAAGCTTCTACCAAATCTTTCCATGTATGGATAGAATAGCGATCAAGGCTCATGTACCATTTAGCAGCCCCATCGACTAAACTCTTGAAAGATATGGATCAGAAGTTTCTCATTGTCAGCATAAGCTGCCATTTTTCTGATGTACATAAAGATGTGTGCCTGAGGTCAAGATGTTCCATCATACTTCTTAAACTCTGGTACCTTAAATTTTGGGGGTATAACAACATCAGGTACCAATCCGATCTCATGAACATCTAGGACGTCTTCATTAGTGAACCCCTCCATTTTCCTCATCCTAGCTTCAAGCAGCTCATATTTCTCTCAGATCAATGCTTCTTCCGCTAATTTTTTCAACTTTTCTTGCTCTTCTAACTCATCAAAATCTAAGGCAAAGCTCACTTCTATTTCTACAATATATGGCTGATTGGGGTCCGCTTGGTTTTGAGGTTACTAGGGTGCCGGGTCTTGGGGGGACTCATTTTGCATATTCTCCTTGGACATGAGTGGCTCAGTTAGTCGAGCCAATTGTGCTTTGAGACTCCCGATTTCTGCATGTAGTTCTTCAACAGACCTTTCTTGCCTTTTTTTCTGCCAAAAGTTTTGACTGGGATCGCGTTGTAGGAGCTGTGATTTCCTTTTAATCCTCTTGAATTTTAAGAAAATAAATTATTAGCATGCAAATGAGAATTTATGCATATGACTATTGTGATGCCATGCAGGATGCAAAAATGGATGCCATGCATGGCGCAAAAATGGAAACTCAGGGAAAGAGGTGATTGGTATTAACAAAGAATGCATGCTTCTTTTTTTTTTTTTTTTTTAGACCTATTTCTACTCATGTTGAAAAAGGTCTACATCTCCTAGGCAAATCCCTAAATTTTTCCCTACTCTAATTTATTTTGTCAAAGAAAGAGTTTTAGAAATCTTAAAAGGCTCTTCCCTTTTTTTTTTTTTTGCCCCCATCTATCCTAAATGTGTATAAATCTTAACTTAGGGACTTCATGTATATAGAAATAAATGTATATGGTAGGAGAATTGAGTTAAAAATATAATCACAAACATGCAATGAGATAAAGGAGATGTTCCCCAATGTGCCTAATTTCAAGTAAGTCCTAGGTCCTTATTCACTCTCATGGGCTTGGGCCAACACTCTCTCTCGTAAGGGATAGCTCTAAGGCTATTATTAGTGTACAGGTAGGTTCTATGTTTCCTACATCAAGTTCCCAAATTATCCACGGAAGGACAAATTTGAGTGGGGTGTTTCGGGCGCCCATGCGGAGACCGAAGGTCTCTCGAAGGCTAACCTTACTACACCCCTCTAACCTGTAAGGTATCCTAAATGGCCCGGGTATAGGGCACATAGATCATGACCTCCCCTTTATTCTAGTGCGTGGTGAGAGTAACACTATGTGTAGGAAATCATATCCAAATCTGAAAAAAATCACATGGAAATATATACATTTATAAAAATAAGTAGGTACACAATTTAAACACCAAAAAGCACTAGAAGCTAGTAAGTGTACCTTTTACTTTGTCAGCTCCAAAAATAAAAAAAACCAACAAATCAATCAAGAAATTAATAAGATCATTTTTAAATTGGCCTAACCCTCTAGAGTCCCCAGTGGAGTCACCAAGCTGTGGACCCTAAAATTTGATTTTGGAGTCGCCACTAACCTAAATTATCTAAAGGTGAGATCAGACACTTAATTAAAAAATGGTCTACATTTCAGAGATTAGGTTTGGGGATTGGTTACGTTTTAGGGAAGGTATTAGCACCCTAAACGCCCTTTCTATACCAAAAATTATCTAATTAATTTTTCTTGAATTAATTTATGTTGGTTTAGAAAAAGAATTTCGAAAAAACAATCCCTGCCCATTCCGGATTGGGATTTTAAAAATAAAATAATTTTGAGAAAAAATTCCCTTTCCTATTTCAGTCTAGGGTTTTAAAAAATAATTTTAAGAAAAATTCCCTTCCTATTCTAGTTCAGGGTTTTTAAGAATAATTTTGAGAAAAATCTCCTTCTTATTCCAGTCCAGGGCTTTAAAGAAGATCCTTAGAATAATTAGGCACTATTAATCTTTGAATTATTGTGTTTAAAAGAAATAAACTTTAATTTTAATTTTTAGAATTCATTTAATCAAATTAACCAAAAGTCTCAAATACATAATTGTATAATTACGGTTTCAAAATAATTAAAATTTAACATAATCAAAATAGGTCACAAGTTCACCAACTTGCAATGAAGGTAAGATACATCATTAAAATTTCCAAACAAATTTAATGAAATTAAAATATGGGATAGCCTAAAGTTAACCAACATTATAACAAATTAAGCCAAGAAAATTATAACAGATTCCAGAAATTTGAGAGCACATACACAGCAACTAAACTTCACAAGAATGCCTCACGCTAATCTCCACAAGAAAACAGGAACCAATAACACTTGATAAAATTCTAAGCAAAATTAACCAATTAAACCATAAGTTATACAGACCAGTCCATGGCAAAAACCAAGATAGCAGAATACACTAGTCTTCAAGAATCATACCTTTCAGCTCCAACTTTCACACTTCAAACTAGAGTGGTGCTTGACTCAAAGGAAGAAAACCCAATCAGCAAAGGGGGCCGACTGTCAACAAGGCTTGATGAAGGATCACGAACGCGATTCTCTGGTGGCAAACGGGACCTCTTGACAGCATGAACGAGGCTAGAAGATGCTGCCACGACCAGATGCTCCAATCTGTTACAGCAACCGCCGGGATCAGTATCACAGCAGCAGGGACGAGCTTCAATGGCAGCGACTCTTGTTGAAGTCGATGTAGTCGATCGTGACGAAGTCAGTAGCGACAGGAGGGATAAACGGCACTAGTTAGCTTGAACTCAGCGATGGGAGGGAGTATCGGGAGAAAATGTCGAAACAACGGCCGCAGGTTCAGCGGCGCTGGATCACGAGTCTTGGAGTGCCGACGAAAGACCGGTGGCGCGCTTGATCCTCGCTGGAGGTAGTGGTCTCCAATTCTCTTGCTTGTCCGGTTGCTAGAAGAATGGGCTAGCCTGGACACTGGTGTGAAGAATGGAGATGAAGTCTGGTTCCTTTTTTTCGTGAAGTTTCCTTGTTGAAGTGATGCTGTGAAGTACAGTGACTGTATCTGCTTTTTGTGTTGTGGCTGGTTCGTGAAGTGGAATGAACGTGGGTGCTGGTGTGAGCAAGCTTTTTCCGTGCGAGTGTGCTCTCCTGTGTGTAGAGCCGTGGAGTGCATGTAAGTGGTCTGTGCGTTTCTTTTTTTCTGGCTATGTGAATGAAAGTGCAGAGGAGTTCTTTGGGGGCCGGTCGTTGATCGTTGGACAGGATTTACGTTTGGTTTGGGTGCGTTTTGGGTGAATGGCAGAGTGGAGGGTGCTGAGAAAGTGCAGTGGAAAAGTGGGCTACGGTTCTAAGCTAAGCCGCGTGATTTTTGGTGCATGAGAGTTTTTCCTTCCTCCGTGTCTCTTGTTTGCTTCCGAGAGTGTGTGTATGTAGTGTAGTGGGGAGTGGAATTTTGGTGGCCAGAGGGTGACGGGAGTTTCTGAGGTGAAGGTCCAGTAGCTTTTCTTTTTGTCCCCTTTTGTTCGCGTTGTGCATGGGTTTTATAATTTTAGAGTTTGTTTCATGATTTAACACTTGTTTTCTAATGTTATCTTAATTTTTATCTTCTTATCTTTTATTTATTAATTTCTCTCTTATTTTATCTATTATCTTTTATTTATTTTTGCTGATTTTCTTGGATTTATTCTTCATTTTCTGATTTATCTTGATTTTTGGACTTTTCTTGGATTTATGTTCTGATTTATCGTGGAATTATCTTTATTTTTTAAATTATCTTCTTTTTTATTATTTTTCTTGAAATTATCTGTTTATTATTATTTTTGGAATTATCTTTATTTTTTTGAATTATCTTAATTTTTATAAATTATCTTCATTTTTTTGAATTATCTTGTAATTATCTTGATTTTTATGATTTTTTGAATTTATTTTTTTTTTTTTAGAATTTTATTTTTATTATTATTATTTGGATTGGATTTTAATTTTGGGCTTATAATTTTCGATTTGGGCTTATTTTCCTTAAAAATTGAGTTTTATTTTTGAAGTCTTATATTGTGAGCCGGATAAAATTGAGTGTCTACAATTATCAGTACATACCACCTAAAATATTCAATATGTTTCCTCTCCCCACCAAATTTCCAAGTAGAGGAAAGTCGCGGAGAACTTAAAATACAATTGAAAGTGATTTTTCTTAGAAATTTAATTACAAACAAATTACAGATCTCTTTGATCCCTCTTTAATTATTACACATCATTTCTTCTTTTAAATAGCTATGGGATGATGTCGAGAAGGGTGTTTATGTTGAGAATCTATCTAAGTTTGAGGTTCAAAGTGGGAGCAACATTGTAAGTCTTTTATCTTAGGTAACAACTTTTGGTGGCTACATTGTTTGATTAAGGCATCTCTCTCACCTTTCTCCATGCTTACATTAATGCATGACAACATGAGTTGGGCACTAGAATTTGTCCTTCCATTAAGTTGTAATTTATGAAATACAGGGTTCTAGGAATAGAAAACTTGCAGTAATAAAAATGAACAAAGAAAGCATTAACAAGGTATTGTGCAATGTAGTCTAAAGTTGCCTTTGTTAGGAGGGGTTTATCATTTACAACTCCAACTTGAAGAAGATTAATCTCCTACTCAAAGGATAGGGATACCTTTAAAGAAATAATAATAAAAAAAAAATATCAGTAGGTCCCACAATGTTCTTATATGTGTGATAAAAACCACTAGTTTGATTTAAGGCAATTAATTAAACCTATTGATTTAATTGCCTTATTTGTACTTTATCACTTCCTAACCTATAGGCAATTAAACCAGTAGTCTTTAAGCATGGTTGCAAACTCTAGGCTGACATTTCTTCTTTAGGTTAACCACCTGCAAGTTGCTTTAACATCTCAACTCTTGAAATTCTAAGTAATTACTATTTTGAAGTAAAATATAATGCAGGACTCTCTTGATGAAAACTTAAGAATAATGATAATTGTAAATGTTAGCCCTTCCATATGCTATTTTGCATTTGTCTGTAATTACGTTTGTTTCTTTGAACTTTGCAAATTGTCACACAAGTACATTGAAAGTTTATTCATTTTGCTCTGGCAGCTGTGCTACTAAGACACTGAATATACTTAAGTTTCCTGAGGGAGCAAAACTTATTTAAAATAATGTCCCAAGGATTAAAGAGATAGATGAGGTAAAAAAGGCCTAAAAAAAAATATGAAGTTTTAAAGGATGTTGCATTTGCAATTAATGAATCAAAGAGTGAACATGGTGAAGTTGAGGAAGAAAAGGAAAGACTGCTGGATAACATTAAAGCTCTTGGAGTTGAGTATGATGAAGTAATTGAAGAATTCATAAAGCAGTATGTGGCTTTTGAGTATTTTACCCCATCAAATTTCAGTTCGTAATCAGCAAAATCAAGAATTACAAAAAGTAAATGGGGTGTCAGAAACATCATTGGGCAGACTTTAGAATGAGAAGAATTTAAGAGATGCAAAATTAACTAGAGTGGAAAGTCCAAGGGAAGAGAATAAATCTTAGAGAAATGAGGCGAAAAATATAAAGATAGTATACAACTTAGTTCTTCAAATTATATACTCTATCTTTCCATTTAAAAAGGTTAGAATCATAATTATGATTGATAAAGAAAGTTCAATTGTTTGTTCCAAAATAAAAAAAGAAAGTTCAATTGTCTTGAATTAACTATATAGAGATCATTGTGAATTGGGTTATCAACCTCTCTCTCTCTCTCTCTCTCTCTCTCTCTCTCTCTCTCTCTCTCTCTATATATATATATATATATATATATACATATATATATATACATATATATATATATATATTACTACTATGAACTATAAAACAAGACTGGAGAAAATAGGTGTGCATCAAGTTTTTTAACAAAATAGCATCAAATTGCATAAATATAGCAGCTAGAGCCCTAGTGTAGCAAGAGAGAGCCACAAAGTGTTACGGCTTCTTGCCTTTTAAACTAATAATAATAAAAGAGTTAGTAAGTACAATTTGATAATTTCTCTTGAGAAGTCTTTTTTAAGTAAGAACAATTTGATAATTTTGCTTGAGAAGTCTTTTTTTTTTCTCCATTTCTCCACCTTTCAAGCCCTTTAATATCTCATTTTACTCCCTTTCTTCATATTTCTTCTTGATTTGTACTTTAGTGCACTTGACCCATTGTCGACCCTAAATTTTAGTTTTTGTAAAGTCGCCACTAACTTAAATTATTTAAGGAGAAATCGGACATTTAATTGTTAATGGTTTACATTTTAGAGATTAGGTTCAGAAGTTAGTTACATTTTAGGGCATGTATTAGCACCTTAAACACTTTTTCGGTATCAAAAATAATCTAATTAATTTACTTGACTATGTTAGCTTTACTCTTTAGACACCTAATTTTGTCTGTCTTATTTTCTAAACTTTAACCTAAATTACAAACCCAAATTTAAACTAAAAATAAGAAAATAAAATAAGATAAATCTCAAATAATAAAATTTAAAACTTAAAGATAAGCCCAATATACAATTAAACCTAACCACAACCTAAACTAAAATAAATAAGCTCAAAAATAAATTAAGCTCAAACACAAAAATAAAATTTTAAAATAAAACTAAAATAAAAATCAAGAAAACAAAAGACAAGATAACCAAAATTTAAAAATAATAATATAAGATAAATAAAAATTAAAAAAATAAATAATAAGAGGATAAGAGATAAGAGTTAAGATAAATAAAAGACAACAAAGATAAAAAAAAAAAGAAAAAGAGATAAGGATAAAAGATAATGAGAAGTAGGAAGATCTAAATATAAGACAAAGAGATAATAAGATAAAAAGATTAAAGGATAAGAAAATAAATCAAAAGACAAAAATATAAGATAAAAGATAAGAAATAAGATACAAATAAAACTAAAAAATAAGAATTTAACTAGAAAAGAAATTCTAACTTTATACTTATAAAAACCCATCACACACACAAAAGAGGGGGAAGTTCACGTACTAAAAGGAGAGGCTTAAAATAAAATAAAATAAAAACTGCAGGCTACAAGAAAGAAGAGGGGCTCATAGACAAAAGGAGGAGGAGAGCTAAGATTTCAGCCAACAGCCTTGAACCTCCACCTTCCCACACAAACATATAGAGTTTACCACTTCAACTACACTCTCTTTTGTTAACTATTCTAAGATCAAAAGAGGAAACACCAAACAAAGCTCCAAAGGTATGGTTACATGGTTTCTTGAATCTTTATGTTGCCATCTTGTTTTTGGCCATGATTATATTATGCAACTTTTGAATTAATTGATTATTCTTGCTTGGGAGTTCATAATGATTATTAATTTTTGGCTAAAATGCACAGAACCCCTCTGAACTTTAAGTCAATTTTAAAAAATCCTCCTAAACTTTAAATTTTTTCAAAGAACCCTTCTGAACTATGAAAATTGTACAAATTGACACATCTGTTAGAATTTCTATTAAAATATGTACGAAAATTCTATAAATGACAAAAATGGCCTTCTATCAAAATTCATCTTCCATGACTCCCAACAGTTAGCTTCACTATAGATATGAAATGATGAAAGGTAGGCAATAATTTTCTAAGGACTTGGTGGCTTCCCTTATTGCAACCAATATCTAAGGTAATCAAGCTTTGGTGGTTTAGGCAATGGCTTCTCTTCTTGCAAAAAATGTTTGGGCTGGTCGGTATTATGTGGCATTGGTTTGTTAATTGGTTTTGGTAGTTTGTGTTGTGGTAATGGTTTTTCTCATTGTAAATGGTGCCTTGGGTGACCAGCCTCTTGTGGAGGCTTGTGCTCTAGGGGTAGCTTCTCTCCCTTGCCCTTGGGAGGCTCCTCAATTGGCGTTGGAGGGTTTTGGCCAAGGAAATTGGCAAACTAAAAAATTTGGTTGTGGTGGTGTTTTTTAGGAAGAAGAAGGAAGATGGCTGGGATGGCTGGGAGGTTTTTTGCTACCTTAGGTTACTGCTAAGTTGCTGAGGTAGAGCCATGGAGTATTTAAGAGGCATTGAATGTGCGTGCAAACATGGAAGGGGCAAATAATGAACAACAGATTGGATGGCAACTCAAGCAAGATGCACAAGGGCAAATGATGAAAATTTAAATACATTTTAGGGGTATTTTTGTCTATTGACCAAGAAACATCTAAAATTTAACGAAAAATTTGACAGAGGGAGTTTTTTGCACAATTTTCATAGTTCAGGAGGGTTCTTTGAAAAAATTTAAAGTTTATGAGGGTTTTTTAAAATCGACCTAAAGTTCAGGAGGGTTCTGTGTATTTTAGCCTTAATTTTTTATTTATGAAGATTAGATTAAGTTTATATTTTCAAATTTGTATTGGTTGGACTGAAATTTCTTATAACTTTCTTAATTCAAATTATTGTAGTTGAATCTTGGGTTGTTTTATGAATCTCACCATAGCAAATTCTCTAATTGATTTATTCTCATGCAAAGTTGGATTCTAGGTGAACTTATTTTGATATTTATTTATTTTGATAGCATTAAATTACTTTGGGATTGTGATCATATGTAATACAATGATGTATTTGGGGCTTTGGTAAACTTGATTAGATTAATTTCTTTTAAGCACAATGATAGAGATTTAAAGAGATAGCACATGCGCCTAATTTTGTGATTTCAAAAATTTTTTCAAATTCATTTTTTTTAAAAAAATACCCCAACCTGAAATAAAAAAAATTTCTTAAAATTATTTTTAAATCCCAGCCTGAAATAAAAAGGGAATTTTTATGAAATTATGTTAAAAACCCTAATCTGGAATAGATATGAGATTTTTTTAAAATTATTTTTAAACTTTGATTTGGAATAGAGATGAAATTTTCTTAAAATTATTTTCAAACCCCGACCTGGTATAAAAAAAAATTTTCTCAAAATCATATTTATCCCAATCCAAAATAGGTAGGGATTATTTTCAAAAATCTTTTAAAACTAATGCAAATTATTGAAAATAAATTAATTAAATTATTTTTAGTACCAAATGGCATTTAAGGTGCTAACACCTTTCTTAAAACGTAACCAACATCTAAATCCAATATCTAGAAATGTAAACTATTTTTAATTAGGTGTTCAATCTCACTTTTAAATAATTTAAGTCAGTGGCAACTTCAAATGAAAATTTTAAGGTCAAAATACTTCTTTTTAAAAAATTCAAAAAATAATCCATACTCGTTCCGGATTGAGATCTTTAAATAAATTTAAGAAAAATTTCTTTTCTATTCCAAATCAAAATAAAAAAGGGTAATTTGAATAAAACTCCCTTTCTATTTTAGATTAGGTTTTTCAAAGATAATTTGATGAGAATCCTCATTCTATTCCAGTTTAGGATTTAAAAAAAAAAAAATTCTCTTTCTATTTCAAATTGGGTTTTTCAAAGATAATTTTATGAGAATCCCCATTCTATTCCAATTTAAGATTTTAAAAAATAATTTAAATAAAATTCCCTTTCTAATTCAGATTGAGCTTTTCAAAGATAATTTTATAAAAACCCCATCCTATTCTAGTTTAGGTTTTTTAAAAATAATAATGTAAAATAAGGAAGAAGGCTTGTATCACCAAAATGATCATTTATTCCTAATTTATTTTTTTTTCTCTTAATTCTTTTTTTTAAAAAAAATACAAAATTTACAAAAAAGTGTGGAGTCCAATAATATTTATAGATGAATGCCTTATCACCCTCATTTACTACATTCTTAATATACCAAAAATTCTAAAACTAGAAATAATAGAATAGATAAGATAAAATCGAATTGAGTTAGAATAAGAAAATGGCAACATGAAAATTACAACGTCATAGAAACAAAAGCGTACCGGTTCGCAGGCAGAGTACAATGATAGAGAAGAGCTAGCGAATTCTCAGGTGGGTACAGTGACCAAACACAGCATTTGAACTTTGATAGTACCACTGCGGCAGTCGGCAGTGGGGGTTCACCTTTGTCAGTGGCTAAGACAAACCCCCACGGTAGCGCTGGCTTGCTTGAATGTATGCAACGTCGGTAGTTGCAAAAGTAGCGTCTAGTTTAATGCAGCTATGTGACTGGATAGAGGCAAAATGGAACCGTGAACTTGACGGCAACAACCTTGATGTGACAAACTCAACAAAGCTTGGTGAAGGACTATAGGCGCGGTGGGTCACATACTGAACTTCTTGACAGTAAGAATGAGACTCTAATAATCTCAATGATATGGCTACTGGCAATAGGTAATGAGTTGCAGAATTGAATAATGAAGGGGCTGATGGGTGGCAACTCTTCTCAGTTCTATGACACAAAGCTGCATTCATCTGTCACTTGTGGTAGATGCTAGGTCACAAGAACAATGGCATCATGATGGAAGATAGCTCCACCTGAGCTTCGACAGTGTTGCTACAAAAGTCCACGGCAAAAGTGCACTTTTGACAGTAAAAGAGGTTGACGCTTACACCAGTGCCAACCTGGTAGCTTCTAGATCTTTTGGCAAGGCAATAGTGACATGATGGCTCTTTCTGGCAATGGCAATGGCTCTGTAGTAACAAACAATAGCTGGTTCTTTTGCCAACGTGATGTTAAGGCAACTCAAGTGTGCAAGAGACCAGTCGAGATGCCACTAATCTTAGCCTCAATGCCACAGTTCTACAGTTCTTCAGGGCAAGGGAATGTAATGGGACTTCGAATCTTTGGATAAGAGTGGTTTTCAATGTTGGAGGTTCCAGGTAGAGAACAGGGAGACAAAGAAGGGGAAGGAGCTTTGAAGGAGCGAAATGTGTGTATTTTGGCTAAGAGATTCGTATGTTTTAGGGATTGTTTTTCTTTAGTTTGGCTAGTATGGGGTGTTCATTTCCCCTAGGATGCAGCAAAGTGATGGTGTTTAACTTCGGTGATGGGTTGCTAGGCAAGAATGGAGAAGAACCGTGTTGGAATATGATCACAGAAGTGATGCTTGGGAGGGAGTCAGGAGAGGTTTTAAGTTCGATTTTTTGGGAAGAGGAAGGGGTTTGTGAAAAGTGAAAGGGAATGACCGTGTGAAAATGATGGATGCTTGTTATGTTCTCTCTTTTTTGTTGTTGTTGTGAGGGAGGGAATCAAGAGAAGCTTTCAGTTTGGTCTTTTGAAAAAGATGGAGTTCGTGGAAAGTGAACGTGAATGAATGTGTGAAAATGATGGGTGCTTCTCTTGTTGTTGTTGTCTTGTGGAGAATGATATGGGCTATTTATAATGGCACAATTGTTGAACTTTCTTTTTATTGTTTAATTCTTATTTTCAATTCTTATCTTCTCACCTTTCAATTTCTTTTGGATTTACCTAACCTTTTTAGATTCTCCTTATCATCTCATCTTCTTCATCTTATCTTCTTTGTCCTTTACCTATCTTTTTCTTAGCTTCTTTGTCTTTTACTTATCATTTTCTTATCTTCTTTGTCTTTCAATCATTCATTCATCCTTTTTTTTTCTATATTCTGATTTTTGGTTTCATTCTTGGGTTTATTTTAGTTTTGGTTTATTTTAGGTTTTTTTGGTTAGGTTTATTTTGATTTTAGTTTGCCCTGGGCTCTTTTGGTTGGGTTTATTTTGGGATTTTTGGCTAGGTTTATTTTAGGCCCTTTGGTTGGGTTTGTTTTGGACCTTTTGGTTAGGTTTGTTTTGGGCCTTTTAGTTAGGTTTGATTTTTATTTTTTATTTTTCATTTTTTTATTTTTATTCTTAGGACCTGGATAAAATTAAGTGTCTACAAATTGCCTCTCTTGCAAATTAGTAAACAGGGACATTTAACATAAGATTTCCAAGATGATAGTGCTCCTTTTCTTTGTGGAATATGTCTGCTAAAGCAAGAAAAACACCATAAACCTATCCACTAGGATGTGTCTCAAGAGTCTGAAGGATATCATCTAATGACTCTTTACTTAGTCCATCCTTTGTTAGTTTGATTTTGTCTCCGCAACTTAAGGACATCATTCCTTTATCCTTGCAGTGCACCGTTCATGAATCAAGGATTTGCTGCATCCAGTTTTCTTACAAACTAGCAAACAGGGTCATTTAACATTAGATTCCTAAGACAATAGCACTCATTTTCTTTGTGGAATATGTCTGTTAAAGCAAGAAGAACACCATGAACATGTCCACTAGGATGTATCTTAAGAGTCTACAGGATATTATCTAAAGACTCTTTACTCAACCCATCTTTTATGAATTGGATTTTATCTTCTTGATTTAGGGACACCATCTCTTTACTCTTATAGCACGTATTACACATCCACCTTGCACACTTTAGCAAATGTCCATCCTTTTAACTTTTCTCTTTTTGGCATAAGAGTTTTTTTTTATTCCCGGTAGATGTCTAACAAGTGACTCTTGAAATTCACCTACTAGATGTACCTTAGCTTTGATGATCCAATGTACATCTTTAGGAAGGCCCAAATGCATGAGTGCCTTTATTCTTTCAAATCAACATTTGTAAATCTTTCTAAGCACATCTTGAAGAAGAGAAGGGAACTTCATTCTAAGCTTTGCAAGGCTTTCCTCCATTTCTAGCTCTCTTAGGGCACTCGAATAATGCTACCTAGAGTCCCCTAAGTCCTTCTTTTTCTATAGTGTGGCTTCCAAATGAACTTTCTAGTTAGTCATAAAATGATTCAAGTTGGCTATCGACTGAGACTCAGGCATGAACAGTAAGACATAAGGAAAGGATAATTGGGTACCTTTACATGATTGGGCCTTGAGTTGTCCCTAAAAATGTAGATGGCTTAATGTTACTTATTGGGACAAAAACCAAAAATTTTGAAGGACACAACATGCTTAATGCTAGATGTATAACCAAATGATGGCATAAATATGACCAACCCTCAGGAATGCAAGCTTAAATTGTTAATGCATTTGGTGCAAAAACTAATTTGTTGAAATAGAGGTTAAAAGTTTTAATAACTCCAAATCTACTATCTCAATTACAAACTCATGAGGGTGTCATAAGACTGCCTACAAAAGGAAGCACAAAATTGCCCAATTATCTAATGTTGATATTGCCTTATCATTTTGATATGGGGAACGCTTTAAAGTATTAATTATCAACTCCTTGTGGCTTCCATAAGTGGTTATGGCATTAGTAGCCTATTAACAATACACTCAATGGATAAGGGCCCTATTGCCCGAGTTTGTAGCTACACAACTTTCATCACTTACCCAATCGCCAATAGCTTATTGGAATCTGGGCATCAGATTGTCCTAGCAACTGCCATATCAAAGAGGCATTAGCCATGTTTATATCATTTGGCTACACTTTGACTCAAAATGCCATATCCAATTAACTAAGACCCTCATTTCTTTATCTTGTGGTATGCAAGAGATTGGCACTTGTTACTGGTGTCGGTGTGACTTTTCCCAGCTATGAGATGACCCATTAAGGTAATGATTAGGTGAGGTACTAATGAAGGAGGTAAAGGAGGACTTAGGCACTCATATTCTTGGCTTACATGGAGACTAAACATCTCACAAAAGTTAACCTTACTTTACCCCCTGTTCACACATTTGCACTAAGACTACGAGTCTTACTAGGTTAGCCTTATTTGACCCCTTGTTAATCTAGAAGTAAGGCAAACTCAAATTAATAGGTTATGCATGCAACAACAATAAGTGGAATGAGAATGCTTAGAATGCAAATATCAAAGTTAGACACGTAATGCCAAACAAAAAATCGAACAACACTTTCTCATCATGCCTAGACTATGGTACATCCTATGTTTCCATTCACTTTTATGGGTTTGGGCCACAACTCTCTCTTACAAAGCTCTAAGGCTATTAAAAGTGAAGGGGTAGGTTCTATGTTTCCTACATCGAGTCCCAAATTATCCTTGAGAGGATCAATTTGAGTGGAGTGTTTCAAGCACCCATGCGGAGACTGAAGGTCTCTCGAAGGCTAACCTTACTACACTTCTTTAACCTACAAGGCATACTAAATGACCCGAGTATAGGGCACAAGGGTTATGACCTCCCCTTTGGTCTAGTGTGTGGTGAGAGTGGTGGTGTGTGCAACAAAATACATCCCAAACCTACAAAAAGAGTCACATGCAAATATATACATTTATAAAAAAAAAGATGAATAAGTACAAAATTTAAGTTCCCAAAAATACTAGAAGCTAGTAAGCATACCTTCTATTTTGTCATCTCCACAAGATAAAATCAAACAAATCAATCAAGAAATTAATAAGATCACTTTTAAATTGGCTTAACCCTTAGATGTCCCCAGTGGAGTTGCCAAACTATCGACCCTAAATTTTAGTTTTTGTGAAGTCGCCACTCACCTAAATTATTTAAAGTGAGATTGGGCACCTAATTGTTAATGGTTTACATTTCAGAGATTGGGTTCAAGGGTTGGTTACATTTTAAGGAAGGAATTAATGCTCTAAACGCCCTTTTAGTACCAAAAATGATTTAATTAATTTACTTGACCATGTTAGCTTTACTCCTTTTTCAAAAAAATATGAAAAGTAATCCCTGCTTGTTTCGGATTGGGATCTTTAAATAATTTTGAGAAAAATTCTTTTTCTATTCCAAATCAGGATAAAAAAGGGTAATTTGAATAAAAATCCCTTTCTATTCTAGATTGCGTTTTTCAAAGATAATTTTATGAGAATCCTCATTTTATTCCAATTTAAGGTTTTAAAAAAAATAATAAAATTCCCTTTCTATTCCAGATTAGGCTTTTTAAAGATAATTTTATGAGAATCCCTATTCTATTCTAGTTTAAGGTTTTAAAAAATAATTTGAATAAAATTTCCTTTCTATTCCAAATTAGGTTTTTCAAAGATAATTTTATAAAAACCCTATCCTATTCCAGTTTGGGTTTTTTAAAAATAATAATGTAAAATAAGGAAGAAAGACTTGTATCACCCAAATGATCATTTATTCCTAATTTATTTTAATTTTTCCTCTTAATTCTTTTTTTTAAAAAAACAAAATTTACAAAAAAGTGTGGAGTCTAATAATATTTATAGATGAACGCCCTATCACCCTTACTACATTCTCAATATACCAAAAATCTTAAAACTAGAAATAATAGAATAAATAAGATAAAATTGAAATGAGTTAGAATAAGAAAATGGCAACATGAAAATTACAACATCATGGAAACAAAAGCGTACCAGTCCGCAGGCAAAGTACAGTGATAGAGAAGAACTGACAAATTCTTGGATGGGCACGACGACCAAACACAGTGTTCAAACTTCAATAGTACCATTGTAGTGGTTGGCAATGGGGGTTCACCTTTGTCAGCGGCTGAGACAGACCCCCACGGTGCTGGCTTGCTTGAATGTATGTAACATCAGTAGTTGTAGAAGTGGCCTCTAGTTTGATGCGGCTATGTGATTGGATGGAGGCAAAATGGAACTGTGAGCTTGACGACAATGACCTTGATGTGATAGACTCAATGAAGCTTGGTGAAAGACTATAGGCGCAGTGGGTTGCACACTGAACTTGTTGACAGCAGGAATGAGCTCTTTGATAATCTCAATGATATGGCTACTAGCAATAGGTAATGAGTTATAGAATTCAATAATGAAGGGGCTGATGGGTGGCAACTCTTCTCAGTTTTATGACACAGAGTCGCATCGTCTATCACTTGTGGCAGCTGCTAGGTCATAAGAATGACAGTATCATGATGGAAGACAACTTCACCTAGGCTTCGACAGTGCTGCTACAGAAGTCCATGGCAGAAGTGCACTTTTGATAATAGAAGAGGCAGATGCTTACATCGGTGCCAACTTGGTAGCTTCTAGGTCTTTTGATAGGGCACCAACGACACGATGGTTCTTTCTAGCAGCTGCAGCAGCTCTGCAGTAACGAGCAATGGCTGGTTCTTTTGGCAACATGATGTTAAGGCACTCAAGTGTGTAGCAAACCAGTCAGGATGCCACTAATCTCAGCCTCAATGCCAGAGTTCTACAATTCTTTGAGCCAAGGGAATGTGATGGGACTTCAAATCTTTAGATGAGAGTGGTTTTTGATGTTGAAGGTTCCAGGTAGAGAATGATGAGACAAAGAAAGGGAAGGAGCTTTGAAGGAGTGAAATGTGTGCATTTTGGTTAAGAGATTTGTATGTTTTAGGAATGGTTTTTCTTTGGTTTGGTTGGTATGGGGTGTTTGTTTCCCCTAGGATGTAGCAAAGTAGTGGCATTTAACTTCGATGATGGGTTGCTAGGCAAGAATGGAGAAGAACCGTGTTGAAATATGATCATAAAAGTGATGCTTGGGAGGGAGTCAAGAGAGGTTTTTAGTTTAGTTTTTTTGGAAGAGGATGGGGTTTGTGGAAAGTGAAAGGGAATGACCATATGAAAACAATGGATGCTTGCTGTGTTCTCTCTTTTTTGTTATTGTTGTGAGGGAGGGAATTAGGAGAAGCTTTCAGTTTGCTCTTTTGAAAAAGATGGAGTTTGTGGAAAGTGAACGTGAATGAATGTGTGAAAATGACGGGTACTTCTCTTGTTGTTGTTGTCCTATGGAGAATGATATGGGCTATTTATAATGGCACAATTGTTGAACTTTCTTTTTATTGTTTAATTCTTATTTTCAATTCCTATCTTCTCACCTTTCAATTTCTTTTGGATTTACCTAACCTTTTTAGATTCTCCTTATCATCTTATCTTCTTCATCTTATCTTCTTTGTCCTTTACCTATCATTTTGTTATCCTCTTTGTCTTTTACTCATCATTTTCTTATCTTCTTTGTCTTTCAATCATTCATTCATCCCTTTTTTTTTTTTCTATTTTCTCATTTTCGATTTTCATTCTTAGGCTTATTTCAGTTTTGGTTTATTTTGGGTTTTTTGGTTGGGTTTATTTGGATTTTAGTTTGCCTTGGGCCCTTTTGGTTTAGGTTTGTTTTGGGCTTTTTGGCTGGCTTATTTTGGGCCTTTTGGTTGGGTTTGATTTTTATTTTTTATTTTTTTTATTTTTTATTTTATTTCTTAGGACCTGGACAAAATTAGGTGTCTACACCCATTGAACAATCTAGCTTTCCTCACACTTAGCTCTCCAAAATCTCTTATTTTCCTTCCTTTTTATCACATATTAATAACCCACTGAAAAAATTTGGTACATGATGATGATGGCCTTTGGATAGCTTCAATCCATTTGTCTTTCAATTATCTAGAGGGCAAGTGAAATTTTTCCTTAAATCTTTATGGTTTTAAAGACTTGTTCATGAAATTCTAACTTTAAGTAAGTCTTTCTCTCCAAAGTTTGTCTCTCTTTATACCCATTGCCCTAATCTTATGCCCCATGCTTTCCAAATAAATTATAGTTTGCAGTATGAATTAATGAATATGTATTCCAAAGCTATGAGAGCTTTGAAATAAATGTTGGTCACTGGATAACAACTCTATAGTGTTTAGAAAAAATTTAGAGTTAGCGTTAGCACATAACTTGTAACCATAGCTAAAAATAGCACTTTAGGATATGCTAGTATAAAGTGATAAGAGTTATTCTATTTTTCACAATGTTTTAACTATGTTAATATTGTTAAAGATGGTTTAATATGTGAATTTATTTAATTATTTTATAAATTCTTTGAGGCTCCTTAACTCCCACCTGTTTGAGCCATTAAAGATAGTTTGGGCTTGTCCAGAAATATTAGTAGTAAGCGTATAATGGCACTATGACATTTGCTTAATGCTTCTATAAATAATTATTATGCATCTCTATTCTATCCAGTTCAACCTTACTTAGTATTTTTTTGCTCGCATATAATTAAGTTTATTGTCATTATTGACCTTTTCTAAGGCACTTTTATTTTGAATTATTATTTATAATTTTGGGAAATAAGCTTTTCAAAAGTTATAAAGTCCTACAGAGATTTAATGTAACAATAGTTGAGATTGAGATTTATTTTAGTTCTAAGACATAGAATAAATTTTTGTGGTTTTGTAATTTGTTGTGTAGGAACCATAATGTTATTAGCAGGGTTAATGGCCTATATGCACATAGAGGTAAAGAGAGGCCTCATGAAAAATGATCTAATATATACTCTATAGATGCTCCTAGATATGGATATGATTTTAAGCATTGTGGGAAATGATCTAGTGTATACTCCATATTGGTGCCATAATAAGATGGAACCTATTGAGGAATGATCTAGTATAAACTCTGAGAGTTCTCAAGTGATAGCCTTCACAAGAAATGATCTGATGTATACTTCGTTTGAATTGTAATTATTTTTCTCACGCTTATATTTCCACACTTATTGTGTCACATTATATATATATATATATATATATATATATTTGGATACCACTTTAGCATAAAGAATCCTTATATATAGTGCTATAGTTATTTAACTTAGAAAATCTTAGAGTGTTGGTTTGAAGAATTGTATAAATTATTTTAACTCAAGGTTTGTTGTTCTAATATTGTCATATCTTATGCTTGTTTCCCTTTCTTGTCACTTTGTTAATTATGCATTCACTAAGTCATATGACTCACGCTCTTTAGGTTTCTCATTTTCAAATAGTGATTATCCTTGTTAGCTATTGGTGGTGTACTAAGACCCAAATTTTGTTGGTGGAATACTCTTTTGATGACTTATTGCTTGGATTCCCTCATTTTGTGGCTATAGGAAGAGTCAAGGAAGGTAGACCACTTAAATGGGGGATGGTCTAATTTTGCATTATGTAATTATAATTATAGGTATAAATTTAGATAATTCTAGATTAAGAAATGTTGATCACATGCTACTATATTTTTAGGAAGTCAATATTTAAGGGAAAACTTTGCCAAAATTTTCAATAATATATTTGATTTTATATGAAAATAGTTTCATTGCATAGTCATTCTTTCTGATTAGGCTAGCCAAGCTAAGTGGGCCTTTAGGTCAACTTATCTTGCACGTCGATCATAGCCATAGATTTAGGTTATGACACCAAGCTAGAGACAATAAGGTCTTGCATTTGACTTGTAGATGTCTAATACTTTGATAATTTATCAATGGTCTATGATAATTACTTAAAAAGGAAGATAAATATAAAACAAGGACATAATTGACAAAGTGTTTAGGTCTTAATGACCTATGTTACTCTATTTCTCAATCTATTTCTTATCTTATGCAATGCCCAAGTTTTTAAACATGCTTAGTTGGGACTACAAAATGGTTAGCATGTTTGGAAATACGACTAAAATTAGAAAACTGTGAAATGAGACAAGAAAAGAAAATAAGAGTAGTTGGTAGTTGCAGAAATCTAATACATGTAATTTTCTAAAGTGACAAGCAGTAGTTGTCCAGCTTGTGTGTTTTATAAAGTGTGCTAATGGAGCCTATGGCTTTGGGGGAACAACCTTAATGGACTAAACAAGACTATACCTTTACTGAGGGACACTCTTTAGGTCAATCAGGAGGAACATAGATTGAAATTCACTAATGCCATTAGCTAAGAGGGTCAATTCTATGATTTGAGTTTTGAGGGGACACTTTTAGTCACAAAAAAGATTGATTCTAGACCTAAAATCACTGTTCTAAGAGCAAAGAGGGCAGTTTCTTTTATTTCATAGGCATCCACGAATTGTTAGGTGTCATAACCAAGTGTTTGATCACCTAACAGAAAAAGGGCGTTGGATCTTGAATTCTAATGGGTTTCAATATTTAAAGTAGGTACCTATCTTTTATGGTTGGTATGATTGGCCACCAGATAAAGGGGAAAAGGTATGATTTGTAAACTAAAGTCTAAGTTTAGGGTTACTTATATTTAGGGAATGTATTAACACCTTGAGAACACCAATTTACATCCAATAGTATATAGGCTAGCATTAGATTTCTATAATAGTGACAAAATAATTGTTATAGATGCTTGTACAAATATTAAGGAAACAATCACTAATATTATTAGTTTATAATCACTAAAAAATTGTCACTATTTTAGGATAATTAGTTATTAATATTTTTGGCATTGATATCTGGCAATATTAATGTGATGAATAGTGTCACTACCAGAAATTTAAAGATTACCAATGAACAAAACCCTTAATTGAAACTAATATTTCATTGGTATAAATAAATATTATTAAGGGATTTTCAAGAAACAAGTGTTCATTGTTAATGTTTTTATAGCAAAATATTTAACAAGGAAATTTACATTCATTAGTAAATTTACTTAAAGCTAACTGTGGATGAAAATTAAAAAAAAAAGACAAAAATTAATTTAAAAATTCATGGGTTTGTTTTCAAGTTCTTAAATAAATTTCATAATTAAAGACTTAATTAAGCTAAGTGAAAATTTGGATTTTTTTAAATAAAACCAAGTTTTAAAATGATATAGCCAAATTTCCCTTTTAAGGCAAGCATAATTTTAATCAAAATTTTGATCCTTAAAATTAAAGTTTTAATTATTAACTATGTTTGGTTAGTGAACACCTCAAGGGTATAAAATAATAATAATTCATAATTAACTTAGTGAATACTTCAAGAATAAAAGCTAAGATTAATTTCTCTCATAATTGAACCTAAGGCTTGTACTAAGTATCTCAAGGGTACAAGGGTAGCCTTAAGGGTAGGCAAAATCTAGAAAACACAAAGGAAACCGGTTCAACTCATCCAAATTGTGACAGCAAGGTGGGTCAATGTAAAGATATGGGTTAGGACATTAAGGCATTGGTTTCATATGGTCTTACTTGGTCTGGTTCAGATGTTGATTTGATAAACCATAGCAACCCATATGAACCCAATCATATATATATATATATATATATATATAGATTTGAACTCTGATACAATGTTGTTTTGCAATCCGCACATATAACTAAAACCTAAGAGGGCTCATCATACACACACACATACACCCACACACACATACACACTCTCAACCCTAAGACCCCCTCTTCTAGTTTTCGTCTCCTTCCATTGCCTTCCATAATGTAAAACTTAATCCTCTGAAATCCTTTCTCTCCAATCTCCTCTCTCCCTTGAGTTCACTCTTGTTGCCTTTTCTCCTCTGTAAGCCTTCATTTCTCCTTCCTCGAGTTGGCAACTACCTCTCTTTGACGAGATTTGCTACCTTAATATAGTATGCATCTTTGACTTTCAATAACTTCAACTATGATTGCCCCTAGTGCACCTGTAGACACCTAATTTTGTCTGGATCTTAAAAAATTAAAATGGACCCATGCATAAGTCTTAAAATTATCCTACTTGAATATGTATTTTTCTAGAAATTAATTGAGCAAAAATAAAAAATTTAAAAATATTTTTAGGTCCCAAATATGAATAATATTGTTCAAAAATTGTTAAAAATAAAAAATTAAAAATTAAAAAGATTAGAAAAAAAAAAAGAGAAAAAGAGAACAAAAAGAAAAAAGAAGTGTGAATTGAAGAGAAGCAAATCAAAGAAGGTGGGTGAAGGTGGAAAGATGAGAAGAAAATGTTGAACAAAGTTGGAAAATAATGGCCATGAGGAGAAATTGTTGAAAGAAGAGGAGAAAATATTGAATGAAGTAGAAATTGTTGAAAGATGAGGAGGAATTGTTGAACAAAGTTGGAAAATAATGGCCATGAGGAGAAATTGTTGAAAGAAGAGGAGAAAGTATTGAATGAAGTAGAAATTGTTGAAAGATGAGGAGGAATTGTTGAACAAAGAGTGGAAACTATTGAAGAAAGTAGGAATTGTTGAAAAAAGAGAAGAAATTGTTGAAAAGGGTGAAGAAATTGTTGAAAAGGGAGGAGAAAATGTTGAAAAAAAAAGAAGATGATGAATAAAGTCAATAAAGATTAGGTAGGAAGATGAAAATTTAGAATAAAAAAAAAAGAAAAAACCTACAATTAACTACTATAAATAGCCCATATCAATCTCTCTTAAGACACACACAAAACTAAGACACTTAGAGAGCAAGAGGAGAAAGTGAGGAAGAAGAGAGGAAGAGAGCAAGAGGAGAAAGAGTGGAAGAAGAGAAGAAGAGAGAAAAAGAGAAAGATAAGAGTAAGGAAGTGAGTTAGAGAAAAAAAAAATTTAAATCCCCTTGATTCTTCTAGTTTCCCTTGAACAAGCTCATCACATTGATCTTGAGAAGTTCAACTTTGCCTTTGGAAATCATCTCTTGAAGATCATATTTCCGGTCTTTGTCAGGCTATTCAAGCACTCTAAACCCAGGTTTCACTTATTTCTTTATGTTCTCCCATTGTTAAATATATTATTTTGTTGAATAATTGTATGTTATTACAACTTTGCTTATATTTTTTCTACAAGTAAGTATTGAAGTATTGATTATTTGGAGTTGTTAAGAATAGTTGTGGTTTTACTCCAACCATTTTATAACATTCTATTTAGTTATAATTTTTCCAACTATTTTGATCCATTATCTTGATTAAAAATAAGCTCCCAATGATGGATAAATATAGTTGCCAGTCAACTGGCCGTTATTGAACTATCCTAAGGGAAATCATGTTACAAACCTAGTCAGTCAACTGGCATGGTTCTATTAATGCATTAAAAATAAACTCCTAACGATAGATAAATATGGTTGTCAGTTAACTGGCCGCTATATAACTATCTTAAGGAAAATTATATCATGAGTTTAGCCAGTCAACTGGCATGACTCCATTGAGACATTTACAAATAATCTTAAATCACGATCACATGTAAAAATAAATTTATCTAACAAAAGACAAAAGCATAGTTTTGAATCAAAAGCAACAAACATCAACGTGGTACCGAAAGGGTGTTGTAGGGTGCTAATACCTTCCCTACACGTAACCAACCCCCGAATCCATTTTTCTGTAATGCATACCATATTATTCGGTGTCCGACTTCACCATTTCAATCTAAGTCAGTGGCGACTCTATTTTTTTTTTATCATTTTCTAAAACCTCACCTAAACCTTATTTATTTATTTTTTTTACCTCGGGATCGCCGCCTCGCGTCCCGTGTCGACAGCTTGGCGACTCCACTGGGGACAACCTAGAGGGTTAAGCCACATGGGTTGGTGTTTGTTGCATTTTTTGTTTTCTATTTCTGTGCTTTGGTTCATTGTCTAGTTTATTTGTCTTTTGGGTTTCTAATTTTGCATTCTAGATTGTGTTTTTTAGATTTTTAACTTTGAATTTCAAATTTATATTTTTTTTTTGATCATGTTGCTAGATTAAGTTTAAATAATTTACTTTTCCATAATATTATTTGCTATATCTGTGGAGTGGTTGTTGGCTAATTATTTTACAGGTTGTGAGTAAATGAGTGGATGGCATATTCCCCACACACACATACACTTACACCACATGGCATTTTAGAAAAGGGGAGGTCATGACTCCTGAGCTCCATACCCGAGCTCTTAGGAACCTTTAGGCTAGCGAGGGCATAAAGTAAGGTCGTCCTTCGTGAGACCCTTGGTCTTCGTGTAGGCACCTGAACACCCTCACTCAAGTTGACCCTTTGGGGCAATTTGGGGACCTGATTTTAGGAATCTAGATCCTACCCCTTTGCACACTATAGTGGCCTTAGAACTTTTCTATAAAGAAAGTTTAGCCCAAACCATTGGACATGGAAAATAAACTTAAGGTTTACCATAACTAAGACACGATGGGAAAATCCTATCTATTTGCTCGTTTACAACTACATACATCATTGCATGAACTCTTAATTTTGAATTTTGCATCTTTTAGTGGATAGGAAAAGTATCCTTCGTGAGGCCTTTGGACTCCATGCAGGTACTGGAACTATCTCACTTAAAGAAATCTAGCATAATGCCATATTTTCATCATCATTTTTTGGCTCAAATTTTAGGTGATATATTATGGACATTAATGCTACATCAAATCCAACCATGATCATCGTAGAACCCGATGACCAAGTGCTCTTTACTCAAGAAAAGGCCCAGAATGAACAAGGAGATGTTTCAAATGGACAGGATGGTGTAACATGCCCAGAGATTAAGAATTTGTCTTTTAAACAAAATGACTTGTCTGATTTGAGGGAGATTTAGGACAGCTTTACTGATGTGGAAAAGGAGAAATTTGCAAAAAAGTATGGCCAATTGGGAAATTTATTATTAGTCCCAGTAGATGAAGCCTTGCTTAAAGCCTTAATCTTCTTTTGGAATCCAGTTTACCGGGTGTTTACTCTTGGAAGCCATGATCTAACACCCACTTTAGAAGAATATGGTGACTTGCTAAAAATTGAGCCTTTAACTAGGGGCAAGGTGTACAGATATGAGAAGAAGGCCGGGCCTAAGAAAAGTTTAAATAAGATGTTTGGCTTATCAAATATGAATTTTGGGAATGATGCCAAGGAGAAAGGTAAAAGATGGGCTATTTCGATCAGTTTCCTAGTCAGACTATATCATGCTCAGACAGACAAGGAGTTGGCAATGCAGGCTTTAGCTTTGGCTATTTATGGAGCAGTCGTATTCCCTAGAGCTTTAGGGTATGTTGATGGACAAGTGATTATCCTATTCAAAGCCTTAAAGACTGGTCTAAATCCTATACAACCCATTCTAGCAGAAACTTTCAGATCTCTAAATTTCTTAAGGCAAAAGGGGGAAGGCCGGTTTCTTGGATGCTCGCAGTTATTAATGGTATGGCTAGTGAGTCATTTACTCTCTCCAAAGGACATGGGTTATCCTATAATCTCTTTTAACCCATCTTATTTTAATGACCGAGAGCCTCTGAAAGACTTCAGCAAATATGAATGGCCTAAGAAAGCACGTGGCAGTAATGCTTGGATTGCATACTTTCGCAATTTCAAGGATGTCAAGTGGGAGAGTACCTGGTTACGCAAGAGACCAATGATATACGGTTGCGGAGATCGACCTTGGGTTCCTTTAGTTGGCCCATGGGGGATAGTTAGTTATGCCCCAACTATGGTTATGAGGCAATATGGGTCTATACAATTTGTACCAGCCACCAAGGGACTTCATGAGTTTGACCTTGAGTTTGGGGACAAAGATACCAAGCCCAAGAATGACACCGTAAGGAAATTATGGTGCCAAGAAAGGCAAATGGAGCTTGGGGAACATTCGACTACAACCACTCCAGGGTATTCTCGATGGCAAAAAAATAGAAGACAAGGTTTCACTGTTCCTGAAATTACCTTATCGATTCCATCTTCTAAAAGAATTAGGGTAAACGAGGATGTTGAAACTGAAGAAAGATTAAAAGCTAAAAAGACTTTGTCTACCCTACAAATTAGAGAAGCCATGTTGGAAGAAAAAGAATTGAAGATGAAACAAGAAGTTGATGACTGGAAAGTCAAGGCTGCAGAATTTCAAAAGAAGATCATGATTGTGGAACAAGATAATGCCCAATTAATGGTAGAGAAAGAAAAAATGGTTGAAGAGGCTAAAAGAGGGGTATACCTGGCGAACAAGCGCAAGGACCCTGTTGAAAGAGATTTACAATATAAAGCAACACAACTTAATAGGGAAGTGCTCCAACTCAGAGACTATATTCAAAAGCAAAAGGTGGCTCACCAAAAAGAAAATATGGGGTTACAGAAAATGAAGGATGCCTTAGAAGTTAGTTTGGATAAGATGACTCAGGAAAAGGAATGCCTCGAAGGGTATATCGATAACATTAAAGAGCAACATGAGGAGGAGGTTCAACTCCTAAAATCTCAACTACAAAATCAACAAGACTTAGAAGAAAGGATTGATCATATTGACAGGGTTAATATGAGTCTACGTCAGAACCTGATTGATGTGAAGGAAGCTTATGACCTACGCCTCCAAGAGGTGTTGAATAATCATGCAATAATCAATATGGTGAAAGAGAATGAGCACCTTCATTATCAATTGGCAGATGCTCAAGAGCAGTTGGAGGGAGTGAAGGCTAGCATAAGGCAGGTCGCTAGAATAGCAGCTTCCAAAGCCATGCAGATAGCAGAACAAGAGGCCAAGTTAGAACCGAGTCCAACCAAAAGTCTTCTTGAGGGATTAAAAGAGCACTATGTCAAAGTGGGGAAATTACATAGATACAACCTCTAAGGATGATTGTAGCTATTTTTCTTAATAATATAAAAGAGTTTAATGTTTTCCTAAAATTTGAGCCAGTCATTTGTGCATGCAAACATCACATATGCATACTAAAATTTAGTTACTCATTTGCATTTACTAAACACAGATAAGAAATTACAGCTCCAATCACGCGATCTCAATCTAAATGAATGGGAGAACCAAGAGAAGAAAAAACAGTAGAAGAATTACAAGCTGAAGTCAATGATCTCAAGGCCCAAATGGCTAAGTTAACTGAGTTGCTTTAGGCAAAAGTATCAATTGAAGCAGAGACTTCAACATTCAACCCTCGAGAACCACAGTCCCATCATCAAAATCAACCAAGTCATCAAGAGGTCCAACACTTGCAATATCCTCTTGAGCTCAGATTACAAAATCAGCAAAGTCCTCTACCCCATAATCTGGAGTTTCAAAGCTCACTGAATCCGCAAGGTCCTCCATTGCAACGTCAATCAAGCCTCATGCCTCGGCCTATGCAGGGTCCTTACCCACATCATCACCAAAGTCTGCACCCTCAATATACTCAAGCGCAACAACCCCAAGAACCACATTTCCAGCATCCACATGGCCTTGGTCATCAAGAGCCTGCCATTAAGTTAGAAACTGATCCCGTACCTGACCTCAATGACCCTATGGAGATAGAGAGGTTAAAAAAGAATGCTGGAGAAGCTCAGATCCAGGAGAAATATGAGAAACTGGAAGCCAGAATGAATAGGTGGGAAGGATTTGAGGAAGACATGGTAGATGTACATAACATGGGATTGGTGAAAGATGTGATCATTCCCCCTAAGTTTAAGGTCCCAGAGTTTGTCAAGTATAATGGGACTACCTCTCCTAAGACTCATTTGATCATGTATTGTCGTAAGATGGCAACATACAGTGATGATGATAAATTAATGATGCATGTTTTTCAAGATAGTTTAATTGATGGAGCCGCAGAATGGTACGTTAATCTAGACCGTAACACTGTTCGCTCATGGCAAGATTTAGTTGAGGCATTCCTAAGACAATATAAGTTTAACCGAGTCATGGCCTCAGATAGGACTTACATTCAAAGAATGACTAAAGCAGATAATGAGTCATTCAAGGAATATGCTCAACGCTGGAGGAATGTGGCCATCAGGGTACAACCGCCTTTGTCAGAAAGAGAAATAAGCACAATATTTGTGAAGACACTAAGTTACCCTTTTTATGGAAAAATGGTGGGCTCTAGCAACGCTAGCTTCCCTGATTTAGTGATCATTGGAGAAAACATAGAGATGGGAATTCAGGAAGGGAAGATGGCAAGATCATCATATCAAAAGAGAACCTTAGCTCAAGGAAAAAAGAAGGAAGAAATTAATGCAGTAAATGCCCAACAAAATTGGAGAGGAAAAGGTAAACGTGACAAGAGTCAGCAGACTTACCATTCCTCTCAGGCTACATTTGCTCCTGTGATGGCAGTAACCCAAGCTCCTCCAATTAATTTAAGGTCTCCACAATATCAGGTTGCATCTCAAATGGCACATCCTCAACAACAAGTCACATATCAGCCGATGCCACAGCATCCATCCACATTCTATCAGCCTAGGTCTCAAATGCAACATACTACCTATCAACAAGGAGCCCATTTTCAATCAGATCAAAATAGGCGTAATGATAGAAAGCGCCGAAGTTTTGACCCCATTCCTATACCGTACTCACAATTGTTGCCACAGCTACTACAAAATAATTTAGTCTCGGTTACCCTACTTCCTACAAGCTCCTTACCCACCATGGTACAATGACAAGCTCACTTGTGAATACCATGCTGGAGCTAAAGGGCACTCTGTTGATAATTGCACTGCATTAAAGAAAAAGGTCTAAGACCTTATTGATGCTAAGTGGTTGAATTTTGATCTAGTCACCCCAGGACCTGATGTTGATGGAAACCCTTTGCCTAATCATGGAGGGTCAAGTGTAAGCATGGTTGTTGATGGAGCAGATACTACTTTGAGGAAGCAAGTATCCGAAATTAAAACTCCTTTGAGTCATATCTTTTGGACATTGGTCGAATATGGTTGGATTGAGAAGAAGTATGGGGTTGCCCTGGATACTGGCTGTGAATATCATGGTGAAAAAGTTGACCATAGAATTGAGGAATGTCAGGCTTTTCAAAATATACTTCAGGGGCTAATAAATAGAGGTATATTGCAAGTTGGGGTTAAGCATGAAAATGTAAATGTTATTGATTCTTGTCCTGTGCAACAAACATTAGGGCAAACTGAGACCCAAAATACTATGAAGCCATTAACAATCAAGTATGTGATGCAGAAAACACAATCATCAGTTGAGGAAAAAAGATCACTATCTATCAAGTATACACTTGATAGATCACCAATGTTATCGATATCCACCGAGGCCATGGGACAATTGACAATTAAGACCCCTCAACCATTTCCTTACGAGAGTAACAAGGCAGTCCCATGGAATTATGATTGCCAAGTGATTACAGAAAATTCTCACTCTCAGATTACCAATATATTTGGGGTTTCTGGCATTACAAGAAGTGATCGTTGTTATCTTTCGACCATATCCAAGAAAGAAGAAACCAAAAAGGTGCCGGAGCCAAATCTCAAAGGAAAAGAAATCTTGATAGAATCCTCGCAAAAGGAAGAAGTGGATACTGGTAATCCAATAGGGGTAAAGCAGTCTGAGAAGACTAATCCTGTTGAAGCCAAAAACAAAGAAGAAAGGCTAACTGCACCTAAGAGGTCAGTCACTGAGGAAGAAGCTAGTGAATTCCTTAAACTTATTCGTCAAAGTGAGTACAGAGTAATTGAGCAGCTAAAAGAAACTCCTGCAAAGATTTCACTACTCTCTTTATTTATGCACTCTGAGCCACATAGGCAAGCATTAACAAAGATCCTTAATGAAGCCTATGTGGATAAAGACATAACCACAGAGGCGTTTGACATTGTGGTAGGGAATATCATGGCTCATAATTTTCTGTCATTTTCTGAGGAAGAGTTTCCTGCTGAAGGGCGAGGACATAACAAAGCCCTACATATTTCTGTGAAGTGCAAGGGGCGAGACTTGGCAAATGTTATGATTGACAATGGGTCATCCCTGAATGTCTTGCCAGAGTCAACATTGAGAGACTTACCATTTGATGGTTCTCAAGTGAGACCCAGCACTACTATTGTAAGGGCATTTGATGGAACAAAAAGTGAAGTAATTGGGGAAATTGAGTTACCAATACAAATTGGGCCTTGTACCTTCACCATCCCTTTCCATGTTATGAAGATAAGTTCGGCCTATAGTTGCCTTTTAGGGAGACCATGGATTCATACTGCTGGGGCAATACCCTCTACTTTGCATCAAAAGGTCAAATTCATACATGATGGAAAGTTGGTTGAGGTGTTAGCAGAAGAAGACTTATTGATTTCCAGCCTGTCTTCAACACCATACATATCAGCTGATACTGATATTGGCAGCTCCTTCCAATCTTTTGAAATTGTGAATGTGGTGTATGCCAGAGCAAGAAGACCCATACCAACTCCACAATATTCTAGAGCTGCATTGATGACCGCAAAAGTATTAAAGAGGAATGGATATGATCCTAAGAAGGGGTTGGGGTGCAAAGGTCAAGGAATAAAGGAATTGCCAGAGTTTCCAAAGAAAGAAGACACATTTAGGTTGGGTTTCAAGCCCACAAGAATTGATAGGGTTTGGATGTCTCAAATCTTGAAAGAAAGGAGGATGGCCCGCCTAAATGGCCAAATGATGAGAGCTAATAGGCCAATAATCAAACCTCTTCATGAAACTTTTGTAAGCACCGGTCTTTGGACTCCCAATCAAATTGCAGTCATCAAAGAAGGTTCCCCTTTTGGAAAAAAGAACGGAGTGGTTAAACCAAGCCATGCTGAGTTTAAAGCAAGTAGTTGGACAATCAAGGAAATTCCAATCATTCACAACCTGCAAGACATGTAATTTATAGTACTCTATCTATGATTTAGATTGGAGTTGTATGAATAAACCTGTTTGTCTTGTCTTTTACAAGTGATTTTCAATAAAAATGCATTTGATTTCCCAAAATAGAGTTTCTATGATTTTATGCTTTTTCATGTGTTATACATATCATAAATAACTGCACCCAATAATCCAGGTTAAATAACAGAGATAATACTGAAATTAACTGCACTGATCTTCCAAGTCTTGATTTTGGACGCCAAGTCACTTGTATTGAGGAAGATGAGGAGCAAGAAGATGATGAGGAAGTGTCACCTGAGCTACAGAGGTTAGTTGAACAAGAGGATAAAGGGATCAAACCTCATGAGGAACCCATTGAAGTGATCAATTTAGGAACTAAAGAGGACAAGAAAGAAATAAAGATCGGAGCAAGGTTGGCCATGAAGGAAAAGCAATTAATGATCCAATTGTTGCAAGAATATAAGGATGTATTTGCTTGATCATACAAGGACATGCCAGGATTAAATACAGACATAGTGGTTCATCGCTTGCCTATAAAGCCAGGATTTAGGCCAGTAAAACAGAAGTTACGAAGAATGAAGCCAGATATCTTGTTAAAAATCAAAGATGAAGTCCAAAAGGCTTTAGATGCCGGTTTCATTGAAGTAGCAAAATATCCTGAATGGGTGGCTAATATTGTGCCTATACCTAAGAAAGATGGAAAAATTAGGGCATGCGTGGATTATCGGGACCTAAACAAAGCAAGTCCAAAGGATGATTTTCCACTTCCACATATTGATGTACTTGTTGATAATGCTGCGGGATTCTCTATCTTTTCATTCATGGATGGGTTTTCAGGTTATAATCAAATTAAATTGGCTCCTGAAGATAGAGATAAGACAACCTTCATTACACTATGGGGGACCTTTCGTTACAAGGTAATGTCTTTTGGTTTAAAAAATGCTGGGGCAACATATCAAAGGGCCATGGTAACTATTTTCCATGACATGATGCACAAGGAAATAGAAGTATATGTTGATGACATCATTGCAAAATCAAAATCAGAGGCTGAACATTTGTTACACCTTAGAAAGCTCTTTGATCGATTAAGGAAATATTAGCTCAAACTAAACCCAGCAAAGTGTACTTTTGGGGTGAGATCGGGAAAATTGCTAGGATACATGGTGAGTGAGAAAGGGATTGAAGTGGATCCAGATAAAGTTAAGGCTATCATTAATATGCCTACCCCTGAGACAGAAAAGGAGGTGCAGGGTTTCTTAGAGAGACTAAACTACATTGCTAGATTCATATCTCAGCTAATGCCTACATGCGAGCCGATCTTCAAGCTCTTGAGGAAGAATCAAGATGCAAGTTGGAACGACGAATGTCAAGAGGCGTTTGATAAAATTAAACGATATCTTCAAAGCCCACCAATCCTGGTTCCACCAGTACTTGGGAAACCTTTGCTCATGTACCTCACCGTGTATGAAGAATCAATGGGCTGCATGCTGGGGCAATATAATGAAACAGGGAAGAAAGAGCAAGTGATCTATTACTTAAGCAAAAGGTTTATGGATTACGAGTCAAAATACACAATATTAGAGAAAACTTGTTGTGCCTTAGCATGGGCAGCACACAGACTCCGGCCATATATGCTGCGCCACACAACCTGGTTGATCTCAAAAATGGATCCGATCAAGT
The DNA here is from genome assembly GCA_037013595.1 of Dicorynia guianensis. Lineage (NCBI taxonomy): Eukaryota > Viridiplantae > Streptophyta > Magnoliopsida > Fabales > Fabaceae > Dicorynia > Dicorynia guianensis. The sequence continues at coordinate 14,211,039 of JASUAB010000012.1, read as the reverse complement.
ACATATTTGAGAAGCCTGCATTGATTGGAAGAATTGCGAGATGGCACATGCTGTTATCAGAATACGATATACAATATGTACCTCAAAAGGCAATAAAAGGGAGTGTAATTGCTGAGCACCTAGCAGAAAATCCGATCCCAAATTATGAACCAGTTCAGTTTGAATTTCCAGATGAAAATATCATGATGCTAGAAATTAAGGATGAGTTGCTTGAGGACGGAAGGTGGTCGATGAGGTTCGATGGGTCTTCCAATGCAATGGGACATTGGATTGGAGCTATTTTGATATCCCCTAAAGGAAACCATTACCCTGTGACTGCAAAGTTGTGCTTCGAATGTACTAACAATATAGCTGAATATGAGGCTTGTGCTTTGGGGATAGAAACAGCCTTAAACTATCGAATTACCCTTTTGGATGTATTCAGAGACTCTGCATTAGTTATCCACCAATTAAGAGATGAGTGGGAGACCAGGGACCAGAAGTTGATCCCTTACCAAAGGCATATTTGTAAGTTGGTGGAACAATTTGAGAAAATCACCTTTAACCATGTTTCTCGAGAAGAAAATCAGATGGCTGATGCCTTGGCCACACTCTCAGCTATGTATCCAGTTGTGCATGGGAATGATCTCCCAATGGTTAAAATGAGGAAACATGATTCTCCAGCTTATTGTTCTTTCGTGGAGGGGGAGCCAGATGGGAAGCCATGGTATGAAGATATCTTGCAGTTTATTAAAACCAAGGAATATCCTACTGGGGCATCAGAGAATGATAAGAGAACTCTACGAAGATTGGCCATGGGTTTCTTTCTTAGTGGTGAGGTTTTGTATAAAAGAAATCAAGATACTATACTCTTAAGATGTGTAGAAGCCAAAGAAGTGCGAAGGTTAATACAAGAAGTTCATGATGGAGTGTGCGGCACTCATGTTAACGGTCATGCAATGGCCCGAAAGGTCTTGCGAGCAGGATATTATTGGCCCACGATGGAATGTGATTGCATCAGCTATGTCAGAAAATGCCATAAGTGTCAGATTTATGCTGACAAGATTCATACAACTCCTTCAGTACTTAATGTATTAACTTCACCATGGCCATTTGCAATGTGGGATATGGATGTGATTGGGCCAATCGAACCTAAGGCCTCTAATGGTCATCGTTTCATCTTAGTAGCGATTGATTATTTCACAAAGTGGGTAGAAGTTGCTTACTATAGTAGTGTGACAAAGAATGTGGTTTTAAGATTCCTTAAAAGGGAGATCATATGCAGGTATGGCCTTCCAGAAAGAATCATCACTGATAATGCCTGCAATCTCAATAGTAAGATGATGAAAGAATTGTGTGAGAAGTTCAAGATAATTCATCACAATTCAACCCCATATCGCCTAAAAATGAATGGTGCAGTAGAAGCAGCGAATAAAAATATTAATAAGATTATAGAAAAGATGACTTTCACTTATAGAGATTGGCATGAACTACTACCCTTTGCTCTGCATGGGTATCGCACATCTGTAAGGACTTCAACTGGGGCAACCCCATTTTCCCTGGTATACGGAATGGAGGCAGTTCTCCCCTTTGAAGTAGAGATACCCTCTCTAAGAGTATTAATGGAAACCTAACTTGACGAAGCAGAATGGGTTCAAATGCAGTACGAGCAATTAAACCTGATTGAGGGAAAGAGGCTAGCAGCTTTATCTCATGGGTGACTCTATCAAAAAAAGATGATAAGAGCCCATAACAAGAGAGTCCACCCAAGACAATTTCGTGAAGGGGACTTGGTGTTAAGAAAGATCTTGCCAATCACAAAAGACAACCGTGGCAAATGGTCCCCAAACTATGAAGGGCCTTATGTGGTGAAAATGGCATTTTCAGGAGGTGCTTTGATCCTAGCTGACATGGATGGTGATGAATTACCAAATCCTGTAAATGCAGATGCCGTGGAGAAATATTATGCTTAAGGATTGGCACAAAAAAATTAAGGGTTGAGGATTAAGTGCAGCTATGTTCAGGATTTGTCTTAAAAACAAAAAAAACAAAAAAAAGAGAGTATCTTACCTTTTGTTTTCCCACACCTATTGTATTTTGTACCAAACCTTTTGCCACTGGCTTGTCAAAACCCTTTAAGGGATGAGAATTTTCCATTTGAATTATCAATACAATGACAGTTCTTTTATAATCACTTGCATGATATTGTTAGTCACGCGTTTAAGACATGATAAACAAGAGAATCAAAGGGTGCTTCTAAATTACATGTTCCTTTTTGCTAGTTTGATTGAAGTTTTGAAATGTTGCAAGGATGTATGTGAGCCTAAAAAGATCAGAGAACGTAAGGGATGACTCTTAAATTGGTTTGGTTTCAAATCTTAAGATTAACAAATCTTGAGTCATCTGAGTTTGATCCAGGAACCCTCATGAGTCTATGGTTGAGATTGCGGACTTGAAGTTACTTGAATTTTTTTTTTTTTTGGCATCAAATGCACTAGCATTTTAAACATGCATTCTCGAGGGTTGATCACAATCATGTCATCATGCACGCAGCATTAAGCATGCATTGTCATTCGACCTTTTGTTTAATGGGTCGTTTGGAGCTCGGGCTTGAGCATGCCTTACTCAGGTGATATTAAGCATGTTCTTCCCCCCGAATTTTTGGCTTTGGGCCCAGTGTGTAACCTAAGGCCCATCAGCATTTGCAAACCAGCTGAAGCCCGGTCGCATGAAGGCACCTAGTTACCCTTTTTATGTCTTACTATTCACGCTCAGGTTTCAGTCGGTAATCAACCTGATATCGTTCCATGACTGACTGAGAGGTTCATTTTTTAAGCCACCACGTAAAAAGGAAAGACTCAAAGGATTCTGGGAAGTATCATTCGAGTGTCCTAATCCATCACCTTACCAGAGAGCCAAAAATGGAGGAAAGCCTTGCTAGGCTTAGAGTCAGATTTCCTTCTCTTCCCCAAGACGCACTTCGGAAGATGTATAAGTGCCGACTTGAAAGAATGAAGACACTCACACGTCTAGGACTCCCTGAAGATGTACGTTGGATCATTGAAGCTAAGGTATGCCTAGCAGATGATTTTCAACATTCATTAGTGAAACATCTACCAGGGATGAGAAGAAGCTCTTATGCTAAGAAAAGAAGAGCTAAAAGGATGGAGGTTTGTTATAAGTGTGCAAGGTGGACTTGTAATACACGATGTAAGTGAAAAGGAATGGTGTCCGCAAACTGGGAAGACAAAATTCAGTTCATAAAGGATGGACTGAGTAAAGAGTCGTTGGATAATATCCTTCAGACTCTTGAGACGCATCCTAGTGGACAAGTTCATGGTGTTCTACTCGCTTTAGCGGACAAATTTCACAAGGAGAAAGAGCGCCACTGTCTTGAGAAGATAACACTAAATGATCCTGTTTTCCAATTCGTAAGGAAGTTAGATAGCAACCTTGATCCATGAATAGCTCGTTACAAGGATGAAGGAGTGATGTTCCTAGGCAGGAAGATAAAATCATTAAAGATGGACTGAGTAAAGAATCTTTGGATAATATCCAGTAGACTCTTGAGATGCATCTTAATGGATATCTTCATGTTTCTTGCCTCAGTGGACATATTCTACAAAGCAAAGGAGTGATTTGTCTTGGGAATCTGACGTTAAACGACCCTGTTCATTAGTTTGCAACCTTGTTCATCAGTTTACGAATCCCTTATGGTGTTTAGTCTGTTAGAAAGGATAGGCAAGGATCACTATTCATTAGTCTTGTAATTGCTAGTGAACCCACCACTTTCTTTACTTGCTTTCCAACTGTGTATGCACGGTTTTGATTTGTACAGTTGTTGTTAGTGATTTTTCCTGTTAATTGTCAGTACGCCTGCCATATTCACTGTTAGCTTTCTGACCCTACATGCATAACAGTGACAATGTTGGTCTGGTCGTCTTTTCTCCTTCTTAATCGCTGACATGTCTGTCATATTCGCTGTAGCTTTTTGACCCTGCGTGCATGATTTTGATAATATCGGCGTAATTGCCTTTTCTTCCGCTGACACATCTGCCATATTCACTATTAGTTTTTTGACCCTGTATGCATGACGTTGACAATGTCGGCGTAATTGCCTTTTCTTCTGCTGACACATCTGCCATATTCACTGTTAGTTTTTCTGACCCTGCATGCATAATGTTGACATTGTTGGTATAATTGTCTTTTCTCCTTCTCTCTCGCTGACACGCCTGCCATATTCACTGTTTGCTCTCTGACTCCGCATGCCTAATTTTGACAATATCGGTGTAATTGTCTTTTCTCCTTCTTAAGCGCTGGCACATATGTCATATTTACTGTATGCTTTCTGACTTTGCCAGCATGATTTTGATAATATCGGTGTAATTGCCTTTTCTTTCGCTGACACATCTATCATATTCATTGTTAGCTTTCTGACCCTGCATGCATAATGTTGACAATGTTGGTATAATTGTCTTTTCTCCTTCTTAATTACTGGCAAAGCTGCCGTATCCACTATTTGCTCTCTGACTCTGCATGCCTAATGTGGTTGTCTTTTCTCCTACTGGCACAGCTGCCGTATTTACTATTTGCTTTCTGACTTTGCCTGTATGGTTCTGATAATATCGGTGTAATTGTCCTTTCTTTTTGATGATCGCTGGTGCATTTATTAGTTTTGCTGTTCACTTTTTGACTCTGCACACAAACTTTAAGAAAGCCAGCTAGCTGCCTGTTCATTATTGGTAGCTTTACGACCTTTCCTCGCTGGAGGACTGTCGTATATGCAAGCGTGTCTTGTCTTTTGGACTTTCTTATTGTCATTGTCTGAAATTATTGCATCTGACTGTTTTCTGTTATGCATTTCTCGCCTATAAATACACCTTCACATTGTATCATCCCTGCATGGCTGGGGCAGAAAAAGAAGGAGAAACATCCTCAGCACGTAGATTCAAATCTATCTGTGTCTTTGGTGCTTCCATTCTAGGGAAGGATAATGAGTTCATAAAGGCAGCCAATGAACTCGGTAGGGTGTTAGCTGCCAGAAAAATAAACCTGGTGTATGGTGGGGGCATCCATGGGATAAGAGGATGTGCAGCTGCAACTGCATTTACAGGGAGGAGCCATGTCTTAGGCATCCTTATAAAAGGGTTGGCCGACAAAAGAGTTAGTGACTACACCTTTGGTACTGAGTTAAAGGTTTCATCTATGCATGAATGCTTCGGGCACATGTTTTGCAATGCTGAGGCCTTTATCGCATTACCTGGTGGTCTAGAAACTCTAGAAGGAATTTCTAGTGTGTTATTCTGGATCAAATTTAACTATCAGAAAAGGCCGTTAGGATTATTAAATGTTAATGGCTTTTATGATGGCTTGTTGTCTTTTATAAATTCAGCTGTGGAACAATGTTTCATATCTCTGGAGGCTCGCCGTGCCATAAAATTAGATTCAGACGTCGATCGATTGATTGATCAACTGCAAGCCTATGTATTTCAACCTTACCCATTGGTAAAACAAGTGGACGAACAGCCTCCCGATGGTAGCAGGAAGCGTAAAATAGACACCATGCTTCGATTGTACCTTGTCATGGCTTTACTTTTTGTTATTTTGTGTTATTAGGATGATGTACAAGTATAGGAAGGATGGTTCGAGTGGAAGAGTAGCTAAGCGAAGTTATCGAGATCAAAGTGTGTGATGGATGGTAGAGTAAAGAGTTATTCTTAACTCTTGATACGCATCCCATGTGTGTCTTATTAGGAGCATCATATGCATTCTCGTGTATCCCAAAAACAAAAGCAAAAAAAAAAAGTGTGTTGTTTTTCTTTTTTGTGCATGTCTTTCATGGATGGCAGAGCAAAGAGTTATTCTTAACTCTTGATACGCATCCCGTGTATGTCTTTTTTAGAAGCATCATATGCATTCTCGTGTATCCCAAAAAAAAAAAAAAGTGTGTTAATTTTTCCTTTTTTGTGCATGTCTTTCATGGAGTCTTTTGGCAGAGTAAAGAGTTGTTCTTAACTCTTGATACGCATCCCATGCACAACTTATTAGGAGCATCATAGGCGTCTTCTGTTTCAAAAGAAAATGTTGCATTTCTCTTTACGCATGTCTTTTGTGTAGTGTTATTGCATCTTTTAATGGCCCTGTCCAAGGCCTTGGTAGATTGTATGGGAATACCCTTTTGAATTCAATAAGACGTCTTGCATGATGAATGTATTGTATGTCATTTCTTCCCTTTTTTATGTCAGTGATTGATAAAAGGCAGACACTTAAGAAGGGTTACCACCACCAGAATAAGCCAACACTGGGGGCAATCAGGGTTATGATACATTTTTCACGTTTTGATGTCTAAGAGCTATTAATTGGTGATCGGATATCTTAAGTTCATCCTAACCCAAATCCATTTTTGCTAATGATAAAATTGGATTACCTGATAAAATACTCAATTCTCTTGGATGATAGAGTATCTCAGATCATAAGTAATGGTGAGAGAGTGATGTCTTGTAGCTTATGAGAATGCTTGAGAAAGTGAGTTTCCTAAAACTTGTTTGAATGCCCCTTGAAATAATTTGTTGGATGCCACATTAACTAGAGAAGTGATCTAGGCCATCTTTGCACCGTTTGAACCTTTCAAGCCAACCTTAAAGTAAAATATCCTTAGTCACCCATTTGAGCCTTAAAAGATGGCAAGGCCACCATCAAATGTTCTTTCTTTTACCCTCATCTACCTTAACCTCTCAACTAAGAAGACTATGATCCTTATCCTAAAAGAGAGTAAAAGGAGCATTAAAGCTATTAGCCGAGAAAGAATGCTATCAAGAATAACTCAGGAATCCTTTTGCATTCAATTGAAGCCTTAATTATGAAAAGGCAAGAATAAAAAGGAAATGAAAGAACAACGGAATATGGGAAACTGGAAAAGAAAAGAGCAAGCCCAGATGGGCAAAAGAGAGTTAGTTCCTCCCATGTCTAGTAAGATTCCTAAGTTGTGGAAGATGAAAAGGGAAATACAAGGCTTTATGTGCTCAATCTTGCGCTCTCCTTGTTTGCTAAACCCTTATCCATTTCTTTCTAAGCCATTACCTAAACCTTACATTACAAGCTAAAATGAAGACCTAGTGATCCTGGTTAATGTGGTGAAATAACAGATGTGGAAAGGGACATGAACACAAGCTTATGGGATACTTATGAGTGCAAACACTTGTCAAGAGTGCAAATACTTGAGTGCAAACACTTGTATGAGAGTACAAACACTTGAGAGTTTCCTAATTAGGGAGATGCTCAACAAAGAAACCTTGATTCCAGAGAATTGAGTAGTCTTCATCCAATATATGGATTCCTTTTAGGCATGTTCTTAAAGAGGAAATGATGAACTAAGAAAATCTTTTCAACATTTCTTTGCTCAAAGGTAATCAAAGCAAACTAGGGGCAATAATTGGGGAATGTTCAAAAGCACAAACTGGGGAATTATCAAGAGATTAAACCCAAAGGTGAAGAAAAAAAAAACTTTCATTGCTTAAGGAGTACCAAATCTAAACCAGGGAAAGAATTGGAAGAGTGACCCTCAAATCTAAAGTATCCCTGAAAGGGTAGAGGGGTTCAAGATGAGGATTTACAGAAAGAAAAGAGAGAGAGATGAGTTACCAAATACTGATACTAGAAGGTATCGCTTCTATGGGGTCTGACATTCTAATTCACTCATAATTAGGACAACAAACCATGACTCACCCTTTGTATTATGGATTTGGCAACTACATTAATTTTCTCATGGCAAGAGCGTTTACATGTCAAGCATACCATTTAAGGTCAAGCCTCTCCATGTGTCAAGCACATTATCCTGTTAAGTAGGTTTGCATGTCAAGCATGCCATTTTGAGGTCAAACCTCTCCATGTGTCAAGCACCTTATCCAGTCAAGCAAGACAAGCTAGAGTCAAGCTTCGTTTGACTCAATCAATTTCAGTTGTGCTAGAGTTAGGCCTCATTTGACTCATCTTTATCATTCAAGCCAGAGTCGGGCTTCGTTTGACTCAATCAATTATCATTTGTGTCAAAGTCGGGCCTCGTTTGACTCATCTTTATCATTCAAGCCAGAGTCGGGCTTTGTTTGACTCAATCAATTATCATTTGTGCCAAAGTCGGGCCTCGTTTGACTCATCTTTATCATTCAAGCCGGAGTCGAATTTCATTTGACTCAATCAATTATCATTTGTGCCAGAATTGGGTCTTGTTTAACTCATTCCTTATCACTAAAGCCAGAGTTAGGCATCATTCAACTCAACCCCTTTGACCTAGATAAGCAAGGAAATCCTAGGTCATAACCCTTACAAATCCTGGAACGAGTTTCTCTAGGTAATTGTTTCAAACTTGGGATGAGTTACCCCAAGTTCATCCTGAGACGGGTTACCTCAAGTTGTTTTTAAATCCTGGAACGGGTTTCTCCAGGTAATTCAAAACTTGGGACGGGTTACCCCAAGTTCATTTCTTTAAATCCTAAGACGGGTTACCTCAGGGTATTTTGCTTCAAATCCTGGAACGGGTTTCTCCAGGTAATTCACAACTTGGGATGTGTTACCCCAGGTTCATTTCTTTAAATGCTAAGATGGGTTACCTCAGGTTATTTTGTTTCAAATCCTAAGTCGCTCCTAGGTATCCTCATTGGGTGGATGATAACCCTTCAAAACCTAAGTCGCTCTTAGGTATTCCCATTGGGTGGATTAAAATCCTAAAAATCCTGGAACGAGTTTCTCCAGGCAATTGTTTCAAACTTGGGATGAGTTACCCCAAGTTCATCCTGAGACGGGTTACCTCAAGTTGTTTTTAAATCCTGGAACGGGTTTCTCCAGGTAATTCAAAACTTAGGACGGGTTACCCCAAGTTCATTTCTTTAAATCCTGAGACGGGTTACCTCAGGGTATTTTGCTTCAAATCCTGGAATGGGTTTCTCCAGGTAATTCACAACTTGGGACATGTTATCCCAGGTTCATTTCTTTAAATGCTGAGACGGGTTACCTCAGGTTATTTTGTTTCAAATCCTAAGTCGCTTCTAGGTATCCTCATTGGGTGGATGATAGCCCTTCAAATCCTAAGTCGCTCTTAGGTATTCCCATTGGGTGGATTAAAATCCTAAAAATCCTGGAACGAGTTTCTCCAGGCAATTGTTTCAAACTTGGGACGAGTTACCCCAAGTTCATCCTGAGACGGGTTACCTCAGGTATGTTTTAAATCCTAAATCACTCTTAGGTATCCCCATTGGGTGGATCATAACCCTTAAAATCCTGGAACGAGTTTCTCCAGGTAATTGTTTCAAAACTTGGGACAAGTTACCCCAAGTTCATCCTGAGACGGGTTACCTCAGGTATGTTTTAAATCCTAAGTCGCTCTTAGGTATCCCCATTGGGTGGATCATAACCCTTAAAATCCTGGAACGAGTTTCTTCAGGTAATTGCTTCAAACTTGGGACGAGTTACCCCGAGTTCATCCTAAGACGGGTTACCTCAGTTATGTTTTAAATCCTAAGTTGCTCTTAGGTATCCCCAAAGTTGGATTTATTATCCTTCAGTATCCCCGTTGGGTGGATCATAACCCTTCGCATCCGAACAAAATAATGTCTCTCAACCTTTACCCATCTTTTAGTCCCTAAAATATGAGCAAAGGGGGGCAATCTGTAGACACCTAATTTTGTCCGGATCTTAAAAAATTAAAATGGACCCATGCATAAGTCTTAAAATTATCCTACTTGAATATGTATTTTTCTAGAAATTAATTGAGCAAAAATAAAAAATTTAAAAATATTTTTAGGTCCCAAATATGAATAATATTGTTCAAAAATTGTTAAAAATTAAAAATTAAAAATTAAAAAGATTAGAAAAAAAAAAGAGAAAAAGAGAACAAAAAGAAAAAAGAAGTGTGAATTGAAGAGAAGCAAATCAAAGAAGGTGGGTGAAGGTGGAAAGATGAGAAGAAAATGTTGAACAAAGTTGGAAAATAATGGCCATGAGGAGAAATTGTTGAAAGAAGAGGAGAAAATATTGAATGAAGTAGAAATTGTTGAAAGATGAGGAGGAATTGTTGAACAAAGTTGGAAAATAATGGCCATGAGGAGAAATTGTTGAAAGAAGAGGAGAAAGTATTGAATGAAGTAGAAATTGTTGAAAGATGAGGAGGAATTGTTGAACAAAGAGTGGAAATTATTGAAGAAAGTAGGAATTGTTGAAAAAAGAGAAGAAATTGTTGAAAAGGGTGAAGAAATTGTTGAAAAGGGAGGAGAAAATGTTGAAAAAAAAAGAAGATGATGAATAAAGTCAATAAAGATTAGGTAGGAAGATGAAAATTTAGAATTAAAAAAAAAGAAAAAACCTACAATTAACTACTATAAATAGCCCATATCAATCTCTCTTAAGACACACACAAAACCAAGACACTTAGAGAGCAAGAGGAGAAAGTGAGGAAGAAGAGAGGAAGAGAGCAAGAGGAGAAAGAGTGGAAGAAGAGAAGAAGAGAGAAAAAGAGAAAGATAAGAGTAAGGAAGTGAGTTAGAGAAAAAAAAAATTTAAATCCCCTTGATTCTTCTAGTTTCCCTTTAACAAGCTCATCACATTGATCTTGAGAAGTTCAACTTTGCCTTTGGAAATCATCTCTTGAAGATCATATTTCCGGTCTTTGTCAGGCTATTCAAGCACTCTAAACCCAGGTTTCACTTATTTCTTTATGTTCTCCCATTGTTAAACATATTATTTTGTTGAATAATTGTATGTTATTACAACTTTGCTTATACTTTTTCTACAAGTAAGTATTGAAGTATTGATTATTTGGAGTTGTTAAGAATAGTTGTGGTTTTACTCCAACCATTTTATAACATTCTATTTAGTTATAATTTTTCCAACTATTTTGATCCATTATCTTGATTAAAAATAAGCTCCCAATGATGGATAAATATAGTTGCCAGTCAACTGGCCGTTATTGAACTATCCTAAGGGAAATCATGTTACAAACCTAGTCAGTCAACGGGCATGGTTCTATTAATGCATTAAAAATAAACTCCTAACGATAGATAAATATGGTTGTCAGTTAATTGGCCGCTATATAACTATCTTAAGGAAAATTATATCATGAGTTTAGCCAGTCAACTAGCATGACTCCATTGAGACATTTACAAATAATCTTAAATCACGATCACATGTAAAAATAAATTTATCTAACAAAAGACAAAAGCATAGTTTTGAAATCAAAAGCAACAAACATCAACGTGGTACCGAAAGGGCGTTGTAGGGTGCTAATACCTTCCCTACACGTAACCAACCCCCGAATCCATTTTTCTGTAATGCAAACCATATTATTCGGTGTCCGACTTTACCATTTCAATCTAAGTCGGTGGCGACTCCATTTTTTTTTTTTATCATTTTCTAAAACCTCACCTAAACCTTATTTATTTATTTTTTTTACCTCGGGATCGCCGCCTCGCGTCGCGTGTCGACAGCACCTCCTATGTCAAACCATCTACTTATGTTGACAAGGCCTTGAACAACAAGTATAGTAGCTATGCTCATCCTAATCCTAGATCTACTTTGTCCTACCATCTTTGCAAAGAATATGGAGTCAAGCCTCAACCTACTTATGGCTTTCAAGCTAGTATAAGTCACCCAAGGTATGGTGGATTATAGAGGTATGGATTTGACTCAAGTATTATGAATTGATCATAATAATGAAAATTAACTTAGTTCAAATTATGGATCTGGGTATGGCTAAAAGCCTGAATATGAGAGTAAGCTAGAATCTTGGCATGCACATAACCCATCTCATCCCACTAGTTCTGACTCAATTTGTACTAACTCGAAAACATCAAGTTCCTCTTCTAACTCAGTTGGAATTGGTTCAACCAACACATCCTCTTAGTTTCATTCAATTCCACCCTTTTTACCCTAAACCTAACATAACCCACTCGATGTCCAGCCCTTGGTAGCCTAGTTAAACCAAGGTCAAGCTTAGGTTCAATGTGTAGATTTCTCTCTTTCTATGTGTGCTAATTGATTGGGTGTTTATAACTTTCCACATTAATTATGGAGATGCCAAGATACTAGGTAAGCTTCCTAATCTTTGGTGTTTAATTGTTTACCACTTCTCTTTAAAGTTATGGCTTGTGTTGAGTCCAATTTTCATTATATTTTAATACTCATTTTCTTAGTGTTTTATGGTTGTTTATGCAATTTAATTGACTACAATTCGCCTTGAGATTAAATATTATACTAAGTCTTTAAATTTGTAATTTCAAATGAATAGCATAGAGGGTGGACTTTTTTTGTATTTCAAAGTGAAACAATGGCTGCGATGAGCCAAGACCAAAGAAAGGTTAGCCAAGGCATGCTAAAAGCCATGCATGGTTAGGAACTCCTTAAATACAAGTGAAAAATTCAAAATTGAACCTTGAAGACTAGAGTTTTCTGAGTAACAATTAAATATTGGTTTACATCTAGAGTTCTTGACATTCAATTAAGGAGATTCTTGAATTTTAGGAATGTAGACATCTCAAATTTTAAAGTGACTACTCATGTGCCTTGATTGAATATGGATGAGATGGTTAAATCAATGGCAAAATTAGAAGCATTCTGGTTCATGCCTATGTGAATAATTCATAAAGAATTGGCCACATCTTATGCTTCACAACTCGAACAATAGTGATTCTTGTCCCATGTGAAACTATACATCTAGATCCATCAAGTACTCACGAGCACCAAAGAACATGTCTAAGGTATAATAATTTTTGGATAAAGTTTAAAATCTACTGGATGAACAAACTTACAAGGTGGGTTGCCTTGAGCCCAATACCTTATAAGCTGATCCAAGACTTCAAAAAAGCCAAGGAGGGGCATGATAAGGGCCCATTCTTCATAACTAAGTTGGTTCCCAAGAGTCAAACATGGGAAAGCAACAAGAGTTCAAATGAAGTTAAATTTCAACTAAATCTCCAAGAAGTGGACCTCCACCTATTCAACACCCAAGAAAGGCCCAAGATCCACTTTCCAATCTTAAGAAAGTTCCTAATTAGAATTTAGAGAGTGAATAAGCATGGGCTATAGGCTAGATAAGCAAAAATGGCCAAGATTACACTAGAACTTCTAAGAAATGCCCAATCTACTAGCGAGATGTTTTTGAAGTCTTGAGCTAGTTGCATAGTTTTATATCCATATTCCCTTTTATTTTGTAGTTTTTCTAGCTATATTTACGTCCTAGTATGTTCATTAGAGTCATATTTGTGTTAAGGCATGATTTGGAAGGCTTTGGTGGTTTTAATTAAAAAGGAGAAGAATTCTAGTTCTGATAGAAAGCTGACATCAAATCTATTTTTCAATGTTTTGACCATTTTTATCTACTTTTATCCATGTTAGGTGGAAGAAATATTGGTATTCAACTATAAAGTTTATTTTGTACACTATAGGAATCTCCATTTTTTTTTATTAATGGGAGTTGTAAAATGAAAATGTGGTCTTTACAAGTTTTAAAGTAAACATCTATGGCTTTTCATAATGGGTTGAATCATTTAAATCAGAGTTTATTTTGGCCTCCAACCAGAGCTTCAAAATTTGTGTAGAATTTAGAGTCTGAGTCCAACTTGGGATAGTATTCTGATTGGAGCTACAGAACTCTAATTGATGTGATTTAAAAGGCTACAAAAAGACAAAGAAAGAGGCTAAACCCAAACCCAAATTCAGACATTCTCTAGTTTGAAATCACATTGTAATAGATTTAGAAGATCTGGATCAAACCCATTTTGAGAGATCCATGGGTTGGGGCGAGTAATGGTACTCAACAGCTGAAAAAACATCTTTTTTGACCTAGTTTACAAAGAAATGGGTGACACATCTTGGTGAGGATCTAAGTGTGGCAATAGAATCTTGGACACAAGAGCATGATTTACACTTGAATCTTTCTTTGGTTGTGACGTGTTCTTGGAGGCTTGAAGAGGGAGAAAGTGTGATCTAAGAAGAAAAGAGACCTTGTTCAAAGGCAGTCTAAGAATAGATACTTTAGAATTAGATTTCTTTAATTCTAATTCTGCATCTTTGTGCCTATTCTTGTTCTTCTTTATTCCTTTAATTCTTTTCAAGATTCTGATTACATGATGACTTTTATATATTTAAATCTTGATTTGAATTTTATGATGATGTGTGGCTAAATCTTTATAAGGGATTAGCAATTGAACTAACATAAATAGTTAGCAAATTAATTGATCTTGCTATTTTTACACTTGAGGATTTCCTTTCTATTCTTAACTTAATGAATTCAAATAGCCTTATTAGTTAATTAGATTAAAGAAAGAGTCGAGTAATTTTAGAAATAGATAACCCCACTATAAGTTCAATTGGGTAGAATACATTTATAGATTAGTAGGATAAGAATGTCCCCAATTGTGGGTGCAATCTTTTAGATGCCCAAGCTTCATGCATTCCTTGATTCTATTGACATAGGCATATAATCAATTAGATGCAGGGGTACACTTGATCACCTTAGGAATAAGGGATTAGATATAAAAGTGCATTGATTAATCTTTGTCACAATGTCTGCGAGACGTAGGAAAAGAAAATTATCAAAAATTTTATTTATAAACATGTTTAAAAGAAAATTGGGAGTCACTATTAATCTAAAATCCTAGTGAGATCGGACACCTTTATAAGAAAAATAATGGATTTGAGGGTTAATTATGCATAGAGAAGGTATTAGCACCTTACAATGCCCTTTGGTACCATGTTAATTTTATGTCATTTATAATTGCCATAAATTATGTCCATGCTTCCTTCTTAAAGAAGGTTGAATAGTTTGATTTTTTTATATTGCAAATATCTTGAAAAAAGATAGACTCATCCTATTCAAGTGAGAGCCTACTTCAAGCTCATAGGGGATAAATGCGTTCGCCTTTATTTCTCATGACTTCCTTAAAAAAATATTAATTTTGATAGAAAAATTGATTTTAGAAATCTCATACTAATAAACCTTTTTAAGAAATATAGATATAGACTCTAATCAAGTTACGAGAAAAAATGCTTTTGCCTTTATTTCTCATAGCTTTTCCTTGAAAGTTTATTTGGATAATGTTTTGCAAAAAGAGATTAAAATAGGCCATTCCTCTTCTGGTGAGGGATATATAAGTTATAAAATTAAATGCCTTCACCTTTTATTTTTACAACTTAAAAAATGTTCTTTTTTTTTTTTTGGAAGAAGGGCCAAAGTTAATTCAGCCCATATACTAGAAATAATGATATGCATACCAAAAAAAAAACAATAACATACAAATTGCAAGAAGGGACAAAGATGATTCAGCCCATACTCACACTAAAACAATAGGGACATGCAAAAATGCAAGAAGGGTTGAATCTGATACAGCCTCAGAAACATGGTTTTGTGTCACTCCTAAAAATGTTCTCAAACTAAAGCCACATTGAACAAGAAAATGAGTCATGGACACAACTTATCAAGAACCAACAGTGACCAAAATGATCTATGCTGCTTAACAATGACATCCTCACAGAAGCCAAGAGGATCAAAACTCAACCACATTCATGAAAGTACAGAACAAAAGCAAACAAAACAAGCAAGGAGTAAAGCGCATCTCAGTCAATGCTATCACACTCCTTTGATCTGGTAGGATGCTGTTTAACTCTTCTCTACTAGTTTCTCTCGATTTGGCAGTTCTTTTACCAGCTTCTGTGCCTCTAAACTCTTTAGGACTAGGCTAAATGACGTTGGTGTGCTTCGGTGCTCTACACCACATCCTCTGATCTCCGCCACCTGTGCCTGTTCATCTTTGTCTTTGGTGTTGATGGGTGTTTGAGAGTTATGCTGGGATGCTATGGCCGTGAGTTGTCTTCGACGCCTTAATTCAAGCCTCTAAGTACAGCTAAGTTTGGAGGTCTACTCTTGTGCGCATGCCCTGTTATCTGGTTTTGGAACAAGGGTACGTCAACCCTTTAGGTGTTTCGAGATTTCTGAGTTGTTGAGGACCCTTGGATGAGAGCCAAAGCTCTCTATTTTTTGAAGACTTTCTTGTTTAGGCAAGAAGCACTCAGTTGGTGATGGGATTCCTGAATGAAGAAGGAAGTCTTGGATCAAGAAGAGAGGCTCAGCTGGAGAAGGAACTCTCCCTTTATAGCCGAAGTTTGGGCTATTTTTACCTCCACCCATGGGTCACTACCCCTCTGCATGTTCACATCACTCCCTTGCTCATGCTCTGCGCCACGTTGCTGTCCTCTCTGCTATACATCAGCACCCACCAGCTTTTTGTTGCAAGCCACTGCTCTGCTCCTTCCTGTGTTGTTGAAGGGTGGCGGTGCAACTATTGATCACCGTCCATCTATTATGGTTTCAACAAGTGGACACTGCCATACTTGTGGGCCATTGCTGCACCATTCTATCTCCACTATCTCTGCATGTCCTCGATTGCTGCAACCAGCTGGTCATTGTTGCTCCTAATTTGGCACCGTAACAGCTATGGTCCACTCTTCTGCTAT
Organism: Dicorynia guianensis; assembly: GCA_037013595.1. Lineage (NCBI taxonomy): Eukaryota > Viridiplantae > Streptophyta > Magnoliopsida > Fabales > Fabaceae > Dicorynia > Dicorynia guianensis. Next base: position 14,194,563 of record JASUAB010000012.1, on the reverse strand, counting down.
TGTGTTGTTGCTGGCATCAGGCATAGCAGCTAGGGGGAAGCTGCTAAAGTTTTAATGAAGGGTGGTGCATGGTTTAGTGGAGACAAAGCTCGGTTTGTTTCTTAAGAGGAAAGTGCTAATTTTGCAAGGAAAAGGGGCTGGCCTCAAAAGAGTGGAGGGACGGTTCAATTATGCCAAATAACTGAACCCTCTTCCTACCTGTTTCCAAATTTTCATTCCATTTTTTATTTTTATTTATTATTTATTTATTTTTTATTTTTCATTTTTTAACTTTTTAATTTTTAATTATTATATTATTTATTTATTTATTTTAAAAAAAATCCCAATACCAATCATTTTGGATTCCAAACAAACTTTAGAGTCTACAATCTAAGTTTGAAAAATAGTATGATTGTTATATGCTGATTAGGATTGTTAGTGAAATTGTGAGATCCATAATATTTTAATTCATCAAAAGAATATTTTTGCAATCTTTCTAGTTAAGTAGTCTAGTTTTGCATTATTAGTTTAGATTCTTTATTTTACATATTTTCAATTTTTCAAATGAATTTTAGTTTAACACAATTTTAGTATTTAGATTATTAGCCAAATTGTTGTGGGTTCAACATTTTGGGAATACTTTTCTAATACATCTAATAGTATATACTTACACTTAAAAATAGTAGTGTAGCTAATTCCACACCAGCTTAAGGCATGGAAAGCACTTGCTCAAGGTGTAATCCCTCTCCTTCTCTCTTCATTTACATTTTTGTTCATCATATTCATGTAGTTTTCTTAGTATATCTAGCTAAGAATTTAAAAACTAAGAGCTTGTTTGATTCTATTTTTATTTTCTTACTTCTAGAAATTATTTCATAGAATTATTTTTTAGAATTATTTCACAAAATAAAAATATCAAAAAATTTGTTTGGTAAACTTATTTTAAAAATAGTTTTGAAAACTTAAAATGCAATAAACTTGTTTGATGAATTTTATTTTGAGAATAAGTTTTAAAAAGAAAAAACAGAAAACTTGTTTGATTTAATTTTTTTTTTTAAAAAATTACTTATAATAACTTTGAATTTGTAATAAATTATATAAATACTATGAATGAAATAAAAAAGAAAATATACAAATATCATTTATATATAAATAATTTGCTATATATTGTATTTACGTATATATCAAAAAATAATTGAAAGAGAATTGTAACATAAATAAGAGACTCATTATGGAATAATCATGTTTTATTGATAAATTTGGGTGACAATTACTTGTTCGTCGTTAATGAAAAATGGACTTTCAGACAGTATATTGATTAAAGACCTCAAGTTATTGTGATTTCTTAATAAATTGCACGACTTCTAAAATTCGTTGCGGTCTGCATTCTACATGACATTTCACAATTCTTTTGGGATCGAGGTTGTCTTTCGTGTTCTTAACTCTAGATTGCAAAGAAGACAAAATTTGAGAATCAATAATTAGAAAAAGCGGAACCTTGTGGAATTTGCATCTGCCCTATGAGAGTCTTGCTTGCAGCACTTTGAAACATTTCCATATTTAATCAAGTGGGTATTTAGTCAGCATTTATGTTCATGCAAATAAAAATTTCTTGTAGATGCTCATCGAAATATTTCTGAGGGAACATTTACCCCAACATTACATGAAGCCAGTCCTTCCCTGACTACAATTTAATAAACAGAAGCACAAATAAAATATCATTAGAGAAGTAAGAATTAAGACTTTGGATTCCTTTAAAATCTCAATTATTGAGAAAGGGCATTATTGTCTAGTCATCAAACTATATGATGAAAGAATTCGTCTCCTAGTACCAGTACTAAAGCAATGAAGAGCAATAAAAGTGAAATTCAACAAAAAGAAAAAAAAATAAATTCTGTACTCTCAATATTTAAGAAAATTTTCACAACACAATGATAATACATCTAGCAAGATTAACTCAAACTCAGAGGCGCTGTGAAATTAAAGACTATTCTTTTTTAGAGCTCTGAAGTGAAATTCCAAGTTTGTCATAATAATTTGGGATGACATTAGTCCAGAAAGAAGTTGTAGACCTCTCAATTGTTGAGCCCTCATCTTCAACCCCGCCCAAGCAATCATCTCCCTCAATATGTCCGGCCATTGTAGAGGATGTGTTTCCATTAGGTTTATCACTGCCTACGTTGCCAACTAAGCTTTTGTACATGGTAAGAGCTTGCCAACGAGGCTTTTGTACCTAGTAAGAGCTTGAACCATCATGTTAGTAGGATTTGATGCAGAGCTAGGAAGTGACATCGTTGTGCTCTGAGCAAAAATGAAGAACGAAGTATGAATCAATTTTGAAATTTGAAGTGAACGGCTGGTGCAATGCAGAAACGTTATAAATTAATCAGCTTGTGAGCTACCTCCCTTGCAATGTTACTGAAGAAATTACACATTTTATACATAAGCATAATCTGAAAACCAGATACTTTGTAAAATAAAATAATATGGATACAAAAATTTAAAGAAATTACATATTGTATACGTAACAACTAACCATGAATTAATTTCTTGAAATATAGCTGAACGTGCAGGTATACTCTATGCAATGATCTAACTGAAGAACCTCACCTCTAGTCCTCCATTTTCTTTAAGGGCCCGTGACACCGGTGCAAGTCCTTTAGCTATTGCTCTTGCTTTAGCAAGGACAGCTTCAGCCCCACCCAAGAAAGAATGCATGAAGACTTCTGATAAAGTCCCATATCAGTTAAGTAAAGAGGTCTTAGATGTTATATATATAAATTTACAAATTTTTTTTTATGAATTAACTTTTGCAATAGAGTTTGGTGAATTTTAATTTTTTATATGAGGACGTACAATTTAAAAAGATTGAGAATAATAAAATCTAGTTAAGCGAATTCATATCAATATCAATGGAGTAAAACCAAGAAACATCAGAAAAACTAAGAGCCCCAATGAGTACCAATAAGAATTCTTTCGTAAATTATTTTTAAAGCATTCTTTCTTAGATTCTTGAATTTTCTTCGAAATCAAACACACGAGAGAAAGTACGAACAGATTTCCATAAGACGTGCTTTGAGGATCTAAGGGCGTTAAAGGTACCCATTCACAACAGAGGTGATGTTGGAAGACAGCAAGAGATCGGATGGCGCCTTTTGCACTGATGAGTTGACATTTTGGGGGAACAGAAACGCAAGGTTTAGCGATGTGGGAAATTGGAAATTTGAAAATTTGAAAATTTTCAAGAATTCCATATTGAATTGCTGATAATTTCTCAAATAAAATTAAAACTTTCTGTTTTCATAGCAGAACAAAACAGCGTACCTTTGCACAATAGGGTTGATATTCTTCGACTTTGCAGGACATTGAAACCAAAATACAGATGAATTGCAGTACATCATTCAATCAAATTCGAAATATTTCCAGCTTCTACCGTGACAGTGAAGGTGAAGAAATGATGGCATACTGCACATTCGGAAACCCTAACTCCGTGGAGGAAGCAAGATGTATGAAACTGCATCTTAAGCTCTCAAGCATCGTTGGACCGAGCTGTGATGCCGTATCTGCAACAGTTGGGGGAGCAGGGTCGCACTTTGTAAAGAAGGAGAAGACGAAAGCGACGAAGAGAATCAAAAGAGATTCGTAAGTGCTTGTTTCAGTGTAATTATGCAAAAGCCATTAATGAAAATGGCCTATTCTCCATGTTTTCACTTGATCTACGAACAGAACAGGCAAAAACAGAACCAAATCATCTAAAAGATGTTCTGGTTTTAGTTGTTTGAAAAATAGGTTTTTCCAAAATAATTCTTGAAAGTAGTACCTTCCAAAACACACATCAAACAAGTGATCTAATTTTTCTGTTTTTGGAAACAAAAAATTGTTCTCGAGGTGAGAAATCAAACAGGCCCTAAGTTGTTTGTTCTTCACCCCGTTCTTCTAATTTCTTTAATTCAATCTTAGTCAACCTAGGAAGATGTAAAAAATTAGAAATTTGTTCATCTCACTTTCTTAATTTTTTCTACTCTTGGTATTGGTCGAAATAGGATTAGGGAGAAATTTAAGTTTATGCTCTTCTAATTTCTCTTAATTTAGTCGAACTAGGACAGTTTAGAAATCAGGATTTCTTATGCATAGTCTCTAACTTCATTGCTTTGACCTTAGTCAAGCTAGGATTTAGTGAAAGTTAGGGTTTGTATGCATATTTCTACGTGTGTTCTTTATTATCTTAGCCAAGTAAAGTATTTTAAAACTAGGGTGTCTTTTCATAGAAATTTCTTAATTTCTTGGTTTTAATCTTACTCAAGCTAAGTAAATTAAAATTTAAGGGTTTTTCAACTTATTCTTATTCAATCTTCCTCAAGTTAACATGCATAGAAATTAGGTTTTTTCAATATGTTCTTCCTTAATCTATTTTTCTACTTCCTAATTTCAATCTTAATTAAGTTAAGAGGCATATAACTTAACGTTTTCAAATTTTCTTTTTAAATTCTAAACAAACTCCTAATTTCAATCTTAGTCAAGTTAAAAATTTGTAAATTTAGGTTTTTTCACCTTGTTCATTCTTGTTTACATATACATTCTATTTTCAACCTTAATCAAGTTAAGGTGTGTGAGAATAGGGGTTTTACTCCATAATTTTGTATAAGCTCAAGAACTCTCCTAATTTTAATCTTAGTCAAACTAAGCACCTATGAAATTAGGGTTATATTTCATCAATTTGTTTATATTTCTAATTTACTCTTAGTCAAGCTAAGGAATTTTAAAATTAGAGTTTTGCGTGTCTAATTCCCTTATTTCGATTTTAGTTAAATTAAATAATTGAAAAATTAGGAATTTTTTTTATGTGACCGTGTATCCTTTTTCACTATAAAAAGTCCCTAATTTGCGATAGACAAATCCATCACAAATCATGAGATCTTTCGTTGCAAATTCCATTTGCAATGGAATTTGTGATGTGAAGTAAACCATTGCCAAAATGCCTATCATAAATGATATACGATGTAAAAAGTGACCATCATAAATTTGAGGCAGAATTTCCATCTCAAATCCATCCCACTAATGCGACAACATCACCTCTATCACAAATTGTCTCAAATTTGCTACGAATTTATTTTGTCACATAAAGTTTTTATCAAATTCAATGTAAATATGTCACAAAAATGCCATGTCATAAAAAATTACATGTACTTAGTTTGTCACAAATTTGTATCAAAATGTTGTATAGTGACTTAAATCCGTCAAAAATCAACTATTAATAATTCATCACAATTCTGTCCCAAAATGGAGGAGAACCATCACAAATCCATCTTAAAAGTTGATAAATCCAGTGCAATGCGGTTACTAATTTCTATATCCATTGCAATTCCATCCTAAATAATCACAAATTCCTCCCAAAACTTTGTGAAGCCATCGCAATTCAGTCTATGATTTTGTCTTTCCATTGCAAATTCATCCTAATTATGGGAAATTTCACATTTTTATTTTGCATTATAATATAGCTGAATAAAAATTAGAAAACTTGCTAAATGCAATAACAAATTATAAAACAAAATTTGAAGAATAGTTTGCTTGGTTAGATGAAATCCTTTCCTTCATCTGTCTATTTATTTTTCTCACAAAAATTTCTATTTCTCTCTCTGCCCCCTAAATTTCTTTATCTTTTTCTTTCTCTAAAATCTCTCTCCCCCCCCCCCACTTTCTCTTTATAGAATTTTTCTCCCTCTCTCTCTCTAAAATTTCTCTCATTTTCTCTCTCCATAATTTCTCTCTCTCTCTCTCTCTCTCTCTCTCTGTGTGTGTAATTTCCCTCTCTATTTCTTTTTCTCTCCCTAAAATTTCTCTCTTTCTCTAAAATTTCTCTTATTTTCTCTCTCTCACACACATACTCTCCCCCTCTACAATGTCTCTCTCTCTCTCTCTCTAAATTTCTCTTTCTTTTTCCCTCTAAAATTTCTCCCAATATCTTTCTCTCTTTAAAAGCTTTCTCTATAATTTCTATCTCTCCTTTTTTGTCTCTCTATTCCTCTCTCAAAACTTTCTCACTCTTTTGCTCTCTCTAGAATCTCTCTCAAAAAGTTTCCTCTCTCCCCCTCTCTCTTTCTCTCCCTAAAATTTATCTCTCCCTTTCTCTTCTCCTTCTCTCCAATATTTCTCTCTCTAAAATTTTTCTCTCTTTCCTCCAAAATTTTTCTCTCTCCCTTTATCTATCTTTATAAAATTTTCTCTTTCTAAAATTTCTCTCTCTAACATATATCTCTCTTTCTCTCAATAAAATTTCTCTCTCTCTCTTTAACATTTTTGTCTCTCTTTCTCTCTTTAAAATGTCTCTCTCTACAAATTCTCCCTCTCGTCTTTCTTTAAAACTACTCTCTATCTAAAATTTCTCTCTCATCCATGGGTCAAATGACAAGGGGCTTGACTTTTGCATGTGGCAAACTCAATTCTAATGCTTGCTAGGAGCTAAATTTATTCTCAAATGCCTGGCGATGGAGTGAAAGGGATTGCACCAGAAAGAGGATGCCTTGAGTTTATTTAAAAGAAAAAAGTTCTCTCTCTCTCCCTCCCCTTAATATTTTTTTCATTGAAAATTTTCTCTCTTTCTCTTTTTAAAATTTCTCTCTCTCCACCTCTTTATAATTTCTCTCTCTTTCTTTCCCTAAAATATCTTTCCATCTTTCTCTCCTTAAAATTCATCACTCTCCCCCTAAAATTTCTCCCTTTCTCTCTCCAAAATTCACTATCTCTTTATCTTTCTAAAATTTCTCTTCTTCTCACCCTAAAATTTCTCTCTCTAAAACTTTCCTTTCTCTCTAAATTTCTCTTTTTCTTTCTCTAAAATTTCTCTCTATCTTTCTTGCACTTAAATTTCTCACTAGTCTTTCTTTGCAAAATTTTTCTATCTCTTTCTCTCTTAAGTTTCTTTCTCTCTCTCTCAAATATTTCTTCTTTTCCTTCTAAAATTTTCTTTACTCTCTTTCCCCCAATATATCTCTTTAAAATTTCCCTCTCTAAAATCTCTCTCTCTTTAGGAGAAATTCTACTTACAACATATAAATTTAGTGATAAGATGAATAGCTTATACCACCAAAACTTCATTAATAATGTCAATGTGCATGCTGATAGATTTATTCTACATATTTCTCTTTCTTTCTACTCAAAAATTTCTCTCTTTCTCTCTCTAAAATCTTTCCTTCTTTAAAATTTTTGTCTCCTTCTCTCCAAATTTCTCTAAATCCCACCTAAAATTTCTCTCTTTCTAAAAATTTTCATCTCTTGTTCTCCAAAATTCTTCTCTCTCTTACTTTCTCTAAAATTTTGTTCTCTCTCTCTCTCTCTCTCTCTCTCTCTCACACACACACACACACAAATTTCTCTCTAAAAATCTCTTTTTGTCTTTCTCTCTTTAAAAATCCCCTCTCTCTCTCTCTCTTTCTCTCTATTTTTGTCTCTTTATTTTTCTCTCAAAATTTTCTATCTCTCTCTTTCTCTGTCTCCCCTTCAAATTTCTCTATCTTATTCTATCTCTATAATTTCTCTCTCTATCTTTATCTATCTATTTGTTTGTCTATCTTTCTAAAATTTCTCCTTTTCTTTGTCTCTATCTCTTTTTCTCTCCCTAAAATTTTTTTCTCTCTCTACCATTTTTCTCTCTCACAGACACTCTCCTTCTCTACAATTTCACTCTCTTTGGAGTTTATCTCTCTCTCTTTTTCTCTCTCTATTTCTCTCTCAAAAGTTTCTCACTCTCTTTTTCTATCTCTAAAATTTCTCTCTCTAAAAGTGTCCTATCTCTCTCTAGCTTCTCCTTGTCTCAAATATTTCTCCCTAAAATTTTCTTCTCTTTCTTTAAAATTTATCTCCCTCAATTTCTCAATCTAAAATTTCTCTCCTTCTCTCTCTCTAACATTTCTCTCAATGAAATTTCTCTCTCTCTCCTCTCTCTCTCTCTCTCTCTCTCTCTCTCTCTCTCTCTCTTTCTCTCTCTCTCTCTCTCTCTCTCTCTCTCTAACATTTTTGTCTCTCTTTCTCTCTTTAAAAATTAAATTATACTCAATTTTAGCAATTGAAAAAATTTTAGCAAAACTAATTGAATTCATCTAAACTGCCATGACTTATGTGGGGACAATTAAATTCTTGATTATACTTATAACCGGAAACTTAATGACCTTAATGTTCACGTTTTCAAATTCTATTTTGTTGATAATAAATTAAAAACCAATATTTTATATTAATGATGAATTATTATAAAAAAAAATTTATGCGTTTAAACATGATTCATGAGGTAGATATTTTACAAATTTGACTATCTCAACGATAGTTCCCAATAAATGAATTGATTAAATTAATTAAATTATAAGTTGCAATGAAAGTAAAAATAGTAAATTGAATGGATTTACTCAATCTACTAGTATTATATTTAATACCATATTAGTAGACAAAATCCGCTCCTCCAAATGCTTGTGACAGTAGACTATAATATTTTTTTTATTCAAATTGAAATTAATTTTTAATTTTTGCTAATTTATTTTCTCCCTTAAATTTCTCTTTATCTCTACAGAATTTTTTTTATCTTTTTCTCTCTCTAAATATTCTATTTCTCTAATATTTCTGACTTTATTCCTCTTTTATTTCTCTCTCCCTTAACTAATTAAAGGAATTTGTTCAATTCTATTTATAATACATAATGACTTATTAAATAAGTAAATGATAATTAGACACATGCACAATTAAAAGGATGTCCAATTATCATTTTCAAATATTAAATATGATCATCATCCATGAACGAATTTTTGAATTTTCATTTTATTTATTTTAAAATATTTATCATTAATTTGCTAGGAGTTAATTTAGTGCATCAATGAAAATTTTCCTTTCATATGTAATTAGAGAGCAAAGTTGTAATACTAACTTTTTTATCCATTCCATATTTAATTTGATTTGGCCTATTTATTTTTTAATGACATAATCAATAATTGATTATGTATTTAATTTGATATAATTAAGAATTATGTCTTAATAATTAAAATTAATATATGTGCCTAATTAAATAATTGAAAGTTTTTATTTTAAGTATTTAAATTTCCCTCCCTCAAACAGTGACTTATTTGTTGAATTAAACTACATCCCAATTTCAGTCTTTCACCAAATTTCCATAATCTATTTAACTAAATAAATTATGCCAATCATTTCAGGGAATAATTATACCTTAACTAAATTATGCCAAAGTTTTTTTATCCTTTATTTAGTTTTATATAAATGATGTAAGTCAATTTCAATCCTTGATTGGAGGGAGCCAACATCAATTCCCAAAATTCATGGCAGCATGCTAGTCATATTGTATTTCCAATTAATTTAAATATGCTTCTTTATGTGCCTCCCCCCAACAATTCAATTTTTAAATAAATGTGTATTTACATTTGTTTTATATTTAAACTTTTTGTAACTGTACTATATTTAAATATTGACATAATGATGTTTATCTCTACAATGATTGCAATCAACGTAAATCAAGAAATCGAATATTGTATATGTCATGTCAATTAGTTATCAGAGTGCAAGTACGCGCATTATGTGGTAAAGATATGTAATGAAAACAATAATGATTTATACATATTGGAGTTAAAAAATTAAATAGTATTAAATAAAAAAAATTATAATATACTTCTACAACGTATATAACAAAATTTATATTGATATAGGTTGTATTCATATTCGATAATAAATACATGCTAAAAAGATTTCATATAAATCAAAATCTACTTTCTATTTACAACTTTCAAACATAAGAATGTCATTAACAAATGACAAGAATATTGCTCAAATTTCGTCCTTGACTTGATTCGTGGGAAGCAATAATACCATGTTCCTTTAAATGGGATTGGGTAATCTCTAATTTTAACTTAATTTAAATGACAAAAATTATAGGTCAAATTTTATTTAAAAAATACCATTTAGGATTGTAGATGCCTTCTTCTATAAATAATAATTTATTTTGTGGATTCCTTCGATAAGAGGCACTCAAGTTTACTCTTCAACATGCTTGCCGTCTTTAAAAGTCACGCTAATTACTGGTACATTCTTTCTAATTATTAATAGTTGTTTGAGTTAAATTAGGCCATAATTTATTCATCAATCAATGGTCCTTTAAATTAATTAATTGCCACTGTTGGTTACAATTTGATTAATGCACTAATAATTTAAATTGATAGTACAATAATCCTAGATAATGCCAATTTTGCCATTAACAATCCAACTTGATAATCTCATTATTTAATTTAAAGCATAAAATCCTAATCAACTATTTATATTTTGCATCAACCAATTAACTAAACTTGACGACTAGCATCAAACTAATTGAGTGTCAAATTTTGCAATGAACTCGTTTTTTTTTTTTTATTAGAAACCCTGATTAGTTCAATAAATTAGCAAAAATTAATAACACAAAAGGTTATTTAACACTGCCTATATTTTACCTTCTTGGCTTAAAAGTTACATGTTTTTTAATGGCATGTAACTCAACTATTTGTAGAAAAAATAATAAAAAAGTAGCTCCAGCACTTGGTTGTGAGTGGCACCCAAGTAAATGCGAATTGTGATATATCACTACTAACATACAATGCAATAAAACATATTATGCTGAAAAAATGTTATATAAGTATGAATAATACATTTTTCTCACATAAATTTTATGAGATGTTGCAGAATTTTTTATTTTTAAAATTTAATAAATTAATTAACTAAGTTCAATGAAATAAAGATCATCTGAGTTTTTAAGTGTGGGAATAAGTGTACAATAGAAATAATGCTATCCATCTAAAAATGGATGGACAAATACCAACGAAAATTTGGGCAAGCATAATAAGAAACAGAACATAAAAGTGTTCACATTGCAGAAGAAAGAATATACATAACCAAACATTATAAAAACCAAAATAATAGGAAATCAATTCGCAAGGACGATATATGTAATTATATAAAAGTCCTCGTTCAATTCTTTCGAAGTCATTGGCTCCTTTTCCTCGTTCGAGAATCCCCCCCCCCCCCCCCCCCCCCGGGGGCCCGGGTGAATGGCATAATGTTACAATTGAATCGCATAAGTTATACAACAACACATCTTTTGTGGTCATAACCATATTTCCTTCCTTGGCAAGTAGAGATTCAGCGCAGATGGTAGATATAATGCATGAAGCAGTGACATTTTTTAATGAACAGAAAAAGGATTGGGACAAGATATGTGTAGTAAATAAATATTGCTCATACCTGGATAGATGGTAGATGACGAACACAAATTCTGCAAAAATATTATACGAACATTATAAACAAATTTCAACCATAACTCAAAATCATAGGTGACTATACAAACCAGAAGAATGCTATAAGAAATATTCCATAAAGTTGAATGACAAATCGTACCTAGCAGTAGAGAACGGCAGCTTGGCGATGGAAGCGATCGAGCGGTGGGGAGCGATGGTGGAATCGAGGGGGAAGGATCTGTATAAAAGTGGAGGTGCCCTAGGGTTTTTATGGTTAGCAGACCAAGACACTAATTTGGGCCAGGATGGGACATCAAATTGAAGGGGTCAGACTGGACCGAGTGAATGTGTAAAATTGAATTTAATTCAGCATTTAAATCATGGAAAACGCTAAGCATGGTTACAATACATAACCGTTTGGCCGTATTTTAAAAACAAAATAATATGTATTGAATGTGTATTTAATTTATTGAATGTATTATTGTAGTTATTGATTTGTTGGTCATTTATTATTCAAAAAATATATACCAGTTGTAATTCATTTATTTACAACATATAAGATGTGAAGATTATGTTTAATATATTCAATAGGAAAATAATAAACCATCTTCAAAATGAACAAATCTGCACTAATGATTGTAATGAGATTTCATTCATGTAATATTTAAATTGCCTTTGTTAATATAAAATGATTATTATGAATATATGAAAAAGAAAATCATTAATTACCTCCTTTAATGCAGCTTCTAAAAGACTTATTTACAAAAACTATTAATTGTGCCGGTGAGTGCTGACTCACATGGCATGCTGCTCTACTTCCCAGACCAGTTGCATGATTCAAATCCTTTCTCATCCCCTTTCCCCTAAACCTAAAGTATGGCCCTTGTAATCACTAAAAAAAAAAAAGGATTAGTTGTGGCATTTACAATTTTTTTTTTCTCATAAAGACTCATAACTTTTATTTCCTATTCGGATCTTACTTTAAAAATAGTAATGCAAAGTTGTACATGACTAAACACTAATATATGTAGGTAGAGTCAATCAAACATAGCAAAGAGTTTCACATTGGCTCTTAATGGCCATAATAAAGCAAATCAAAAAGTAAAACTATTTTTACAATCACTTGATAAGGAAATTATGATTAAACATAATTATTGTCATGCAAGGGATTAACTTGACTTATATTGTTCCTTGAAAGTACCTTTGCCTCTACCACATAGCTACCAAGTTTAATTATTTGTAATCTTGTTCTATTGCATAATTTATTAGACTAATCAATGTTTCTAAGCAACATAACAAGAACTTATATTTAGAAGCATAACTTGTGACTTGATAATCCATAACATGTGAAAGTATTTGATATTTCGAGAGAATAGGTGCTTAGCTCATCGTCAATATTTGCATTTTCTTTACAAATGCTATTCAAAATCAAATAAGTTTTCTTATCACTTGATATCAAGGATATTACATGGTCATTCAACATTTGAATCTAATCAATTTTGGTGCATGCACATGTGGTCCTCTCATGTAAAAAGGTTAAATCCACCATATTATCTAATTTATAACCCATGCGATGTGCAAAATTAAGTAATATGTATAAATAATGAAATATATTAGATAATAACTTTTTGGTTTTTAAATTAATAAGTTAATATTGAAATTATTAATATACATCTATGAAGCATAGTATAACATCTTTTGAAACCAGGACAAATAACAATACGATAATTTGCACAACATATTTAATATTTGATTTTGGCCATTCTTTATATGAAAATTCTAAACTCACGAACAAAGCTTTATAAACAGTCTACAAAAATGAGTGTAGGCTGTTAAATTTAGAATATTTTATAATTTAGTTTGTAATATTAAGTTGAATTAATAGTATAAATTCTTTTAAATAAAATTTTATGAGTGTTAAATTGTGATAGTTTAAGGACTCTTCTTTATAAAAGTGATAGTCTTAAATCCAATTTAGTACACATCCTATAAAATGCAAGCAATAATAAAAGACTATTAATGAAAACTAAATAAAATTCAAAAAATAAAGGAATTAAATAACCAACATTTTAGAGAGAATACAGAAGGGATAAGTTCAATTTACCTTGGGGCGTTATTCCAATTCCATTGAATAAATCTAGAAATTGTGGCTTAAATGAAGAAACAATATGAAACATGAACCACTTAACAAAATGAAACTGGCACTGTCAAAACCAAATCACAAAAAAAAATCAATATGATCTTCATGTGGGTATTATAACGTGGGAAATGTTTAATGTAGGTGAGCTGTCCGCACGCACAGAAATAAAAAATTTAAAAATAGGAGAAAGAAGAGAGAATATAAGAGTTTATATTGTTAAATATTCTTTTTATATATGTCATTTATTTAAATAATAAAACCTAATAAATCATAATAATTAGAATAACTAAATCATAATCAATTACAGACAATTAATATAAGTGCAATTACCAAATCAATTATTTATACTAATACTTACTACACCATTTGAGAGCAAAATGTGTAAAATGCTACCTAGAGCAAGTATATGCCTCATATTTTCTCCTTTACCAATAGAGCACATTCTAATTTTGTTTTGGAATAATTTAATATACCTAGTTAACTTGCTAAATTAGTGTAGGATGAATTTATTACACCAATTTATAGGTTCTCAATAAAAACAGAAACAATAAATTGAATGCATTTAATTAATTTGTTTAAATTGTTGAATTAATATTTAATACCATAGCTACAAGGTTTTAATTAAATTATTACAATCATGATTGAATGGTTGTTAATTATTTAAACCAATATGGACGTGAAAATTGACATATATGAACCCGGCCATTTAATCTTTTTATCTAATTATATTTAAGACCATAGCTTGTTATATTTTACAGCAAGCCAATTAAATTAGCACATTAGATATCGAATAGTTGTTTTCATTTTAATTAAATATCGATGGTAGAAATTACCAAAATTTACATACCAATTATGTTATTAATAATTAAGTTTGATTTATATACCTAACTAAATCAAAAGAATTTTAATTTTAATTATTTAAAATTATATAATTAATTGTTAATTAACGCAATAAGTTGATTGGTAAAAGCTTTAATTATTTTATCTTGAGACCTATTATTTAAAATAGGCTCCCAGGTGCCTAGCAAATTAATTGGTAAAAGATATCAGGTATCTCCCTTGATAATCTTGCCAATGAAAAACATTATCTAGTGAGAATGTTATTGAATTCTTGACCAGTAAAAGATATTATTATTTAAATTTAAATTCAAAATTTTTAAAGAAAAAAGATCAATTAAGTAAATTATTAAGTTGGTTGAGTTAATTGAAACGGTTTTAAATCAAAATATCATTAATTGTAAGTAAATTTATTAATAATTGAGAGCCCATAAAATCAAAACTCATATAGAAGATTTTATTTAGTATTATTATTTTTATAACATGAAAAATGTTCATTGGTTACTGACATATGGCAGAAAATTGTTTACAGTATTGGACTATGTGGCATAAAGGAACAAAAGAAGTTAACCCTCTCACTTTGGTCAGAACCCTAATACAAAACTATGAGAAAATTGCGAGCGAATAGGGTATTGAAGTTGACAGATCTTTTATTCTTTGTGTTTTGTCCCTTTCTTTTTTTCTTTTTTTTTTTGTTTGTTAGTATTGTCAAGGGGCTGAAACGCCCAATATAGAAAAGAAAACTACTGCAGACCACTCTTGCTAAAGACAGCACTATCCTTACCAATGAGCAAGAGAAGCTTATACAGAATGATAATTAAAAAAAAAAAAAAAAATTCATGAGAATGTGTGAGAAAAATTGTGATACCCCTGCCGAGGAGAATACCTTTTACTCAAACCAGCAAACAGCTCCACCAAAGTTGGAACAGATGGCAGCTGGAAGCCATATGGGATGTGGAGAATAAGTAAACGAATAAATAAATTGGGAAAGGATTAAACATATAATTGAAAAAGTAAATATATTACCAAATGGGAGTAGTAATAATGGAATTTGAGGATTTTGAGAGCACAATGAGAGTTGGAACATGAAATAGATTGAAGGATATGCTTGGGGTTGAAAACACCAAGAATGAGGGAAAGATTTTCAGTTAACGGCGGTGAATTCTTTCATATAGTGGTAAACCTAATATTTATTTGTCAAGAACCACAAACTCACAATTAATGGGTTAGAATTACCCTTCATCATTGCCTTAATTTATACTTATAATATCTTTGCCTAAGAACTCTCATGGCTATTGCTTTAATAGCTTCCTACACAGGATCTTATTTTCTTGATCTATTCCTTGTTTAACCACAAATAACTAAGGAGTGGATCTATTCCTTGTTCAAGCACAGAAAACTAACCTACCTTTCTTAAGTTGAGAAAATGAAACACGACCAAAGAAAATATTGCACCATCATCAAGATCCTCTTATTCTGATATAAGAATTTAACCAGGGATTAGTGCCAAATTCTATTGGGTCAATTGTTGAATAGGAGAGATTTCTATAGAAAAGGGTATGTGTTTGGGAAGAGAGTATGTGGGTAATTTTCAATTGCTAACCATGGAGGAAGTGAAGAAGTTCTCTGCAAGAGTGTGAGTTAGGTCCGAGCCTATCCAGCTTTCCTATGGGAGCCAAGGGGTTTAAAGGAGGTGAAATGGGAGTTAATAGCATCAATTTGAGTGAATAGAGGGCATGAAGGATGGGAGATAAAAAGGCATAAAAATGACAATAGATGGAGGTGAAAATGACTTGGTGAATGCCGTGCTAACAGGTCTTGAATGAACAATCATATAGGAATAATGTTGATCACATTGCCTTAACTATTTGCTAAATAGAATTAAAATTATTTATTAATCAATAAAACAGCAGATTGAACAAATAACAAGATACATTAAGTTTAAAAATGTTAGGGGGCAATTTCTCAAGTATAAGACATGTGGAAGGATTTGAGGTTAGTATTAAGAATTAAATGATTTGACAATTTGCATCATTTTAGTAAATTAAACATTTGAATAATTATACAAAAATGTGTAAGGTTAAAATTTTTTAGACAAACGACAATCTCTTATGCTTTGTAACAAGGACACGTGACAGTAAGGCAGAAGGTGAATTCTCTCTTAGTATGTATATTATGATAATATGACTTTTTCATATTTTGCATCATTAAGATGGCATACTGGTATATTTAATTAAAAATAAAAACAACAATCTTGGAAATTTTGGGACTCCGGAAGAAATGCGTTGAATAGCAAGTGGCACAAGGGAAGGAAATCATTTCGCATAATGGTAATATATGCGGATTCGCTTTATTTTCACATCAGCTGAGGCGACTGAAGTTCCTCCTTCCCCACAAGGCCATGGCTTCTGCCTCTAAGCATCTCTATCCCTCTTCATCTGCCAAGCCACCGAAAATCCCAACCATCACCATCGATAACCCAAAACCCAATTCCAATTCTGCCGCCTCTCCCATCACAATTTCTCAAAGAAACGTTGTCCTCTCACGCGCCTCCCACCTCACACGCCAAGAACTCCTCAAACGTCGCTTCCACTATCTCAAACAGCTTTCCAAATGTTACAGAGACATCTACTGGGCTCTCATTGAGGAGCTCAAGATCCAGTACAGAGAGTACTACTGGGAGTATGGTGTCAGCCCATTCAAGGAAGGCAAAGTGGAGAAAGGCAACGAGAAGAGAGAGGGTGGCAATTTTGAAAGCTGTGGCGACAACAATAACATTCACAATCGCACTGATTTAGATGTTGTGAACAACCAGAGGTGCGCTTTTGTGGGTTGTAAATTGAAGGCCATGCCGTTGACCAGCTTTTGTCAATTGCATATTCTCTCGGATTCCAAGCAAAAGCTCTATAAGGCTTGCGATTACGTTATCAAAAGGTATTGCATTCTCATTCGAAGTTTTCAATTTAGTCATTCTTAAAATTTTATTTAATGGGCGGGTATTACCATCATTTTTTTTTTCTATTTTTTGTCTCGGATGACTGCTATAGGTAGATTGTCGAAGTCCATTGCTGAGAAACTAGTTTAGGGAAGTTGTATTTACATAATAGGTAAACGTGAGGCTTCGTCCCATAATTACATGTGATTTTCTCCGTGAATATGTGTAATGGGTTTAAAACTTACTCTCAATCCTTGAATATCAAAACAGAGGGATATCTTCAAAAGGGTAAAGTCATCTAGAATATATAGTAACTTGGTTATATTTTTGCTTATATTAGTGGTAGTATTAGTAGGAGGTAGGTAGGATTAAACAATAAGATGTGTGAGGTCTTATGTGTTATTGGTAAGATTCTTTTAAAGAATGCCTGTGACAAATGGCAAAAGGAATGAAAGTGTGCATGCCTTTGATATCCACACAACGAGTTACTTAGATCAATACACTGAAAGCTATAGCCTGTGTTAACATACGTCTTTGCACCTTTTAATATTGAGAGCTTAGCTTCCAATTTCTAGCCTACGTTCTATGAAAGCAAAACTGAAGCAAGGAAAATATTGTTAGACGAGGAAAAGAAAAGCAAATATTAGACAATGTAATCGGCTGGGACTTGGTTGATGACCAGATTTGTCCTCTTTATAATTCCTTGTTTTTTGCTTTCTCTATATTCGTTATGTGCTTCCATTGCAATTAGGCATGACAAGCAGTTCTCACAAAGTATATATACGTTAGACATTAGAATAAGGTCCATGTGGTCTAATTGAGGAGTGAATTGTTATATGTGTGTGTTGACTTATGTAATTTAGTCATGTGTTTATAGTGTTGTAATTAGGTTTTAATAAGCTGTCAATTAGGCATTAATTTTAGACATAGATTTAGTCTTAATTATTGTACAATCTTACATAAATTCCAATGGAAAGAGGCTAGACGTCACAAGTTTTTTCTCTCCAAAATTTCTCTTCATATGGTATCAAAGCCTGGTTGAGGACAAATCTATTTTTCTCTCTCTTCTCCCATTTAGAAGAGCACATTTCTCTCTCTGCTACAGCTATGTCTCTCTCCTCCCTTGGCAGCCATGTCCGGTTGACCCTCTTCCCAGTGTCTTTGTGGGAAACCAACGCCACTACCGATTTGGGACATCATAGGTGGCCAGACCTCAAAGTTTTGCCGCCGGCAGTTTTGCCACGCACTATTGCCAAAAAACCACCACTTTTATGGTCTTTCTCTCTTTGAAGCTTTGATTGAGACTCCATCACCGCCGTTGGGTTTGTCTTCCTTAGACCATCTAGATCCTGGTGTCCCCGCCACTAGCCGTTGGAGCTTTGGCGACCCCCTGTTGCTATTGCTGCCATACCTTTGTGACTCTTTGATGACTCTCACACACCTTGCTAGAAAATATAGAAAGTCTAGATCTGTCTTTACAGACATACTGAGCCCATTTTTGGTGTCCATTTCTTCAGATTTTGCCTATTGAGTTCTCAACTCTTTTTGGATTTTATGAGCTGTCTTACACCATGTTCTCTTCTTCAGTCTCTCCATCTATCCACTTGATTGGAGTTGATTATGAGTATCTTCAATATTAGACGCTTAAGTAGTCAACGTGACACTTGCTTCGAATGCTCACATTGGTAAATTTGTTGCTTGCCTTACTCAATCTTCCTTGCTTGGACCATGGGTTCTTGACTCAGGTGTATCTGATCACATTTCGGGTAATCTAAATCTTTTCTCACATATCTCTAATTCTACATGTCTTCTTTTTGTTACAATGGCCAATGGTTCTAAAACAATTGCCAAAGGCATTGGTCAAGCCTAACCTCTTCCTTTCTTGAACCTTGATTTTGTCCTTTATGTACTTGGAAGTCCTTTTAATCTTGTCTCAGTCAATAAATTAACAGGTGATCTTAATTGTTCTGTCACCTTTGATGATAATTCTGATTTTGTGCAAGACCAAGGTACAAGACAGATGATTGGCATGGACTGAGTCACATGGGCTTTATCATCTTGCCATGTCAAAATCTCCATTTGCTTGCATTGTCACTTAGTCACCCTCTGTCATTCATAATCGCTTGGGACATCCTAGCCATTCCAAGCTTTAGCAAATGGTTTTAGGTCTTTCTATTTGTTGTCTTTTGAGTGTGAGTCATGTCAACTTGGTAAACAATCTTGTACTTCATTTCCCAAGCATGTAAATAATTGGGTTGCTTCTCCTCTTGAATTAGTTCATACTGATGTTTGGGGTCTGAGTTGTTCCATTTCTCTTTTAGGTTTTCAATACTTTGTTACCTTCATCAATGATTATTCTTGATGCACTTGGTTGTTCTTAATGAAAAATTGTTCTAAGCTATTTTCTATTTTCAGGGACTTTTGTGCTGAAATAAAACTTAGTTTAATGCTTCCATTCGTATCTTGCGAGGTGATAAGGCCCATGAATATGTTTCTACTCCTTTTACTACCTTTATGTCTTGTCAAGGCATTCTTCATTAGTCTTCTTGCATGTACACCCTTCAACAAAATGGTGTTGTAGAATGCAAAAAACGTCATCTTATTGAGACTTCTCGCACTCTTTTACTTCATCATAATATTCCGTTTCATTTTTTGGCTGATGCTGTTCTTATTACATGTGTTAGGCCCCCTATTAGTAAGGTTTATGCAAGAAGGAAGGGCATAATGCAAAAGGGGGCTATTAGTGACTGGAGAGCAGAATGGGGAAAATTCTGTCAATGATTAACAAATGTAGGAGCAGAAAGAGAATAAAAAGAGAGGAGAGGGTAGTGTGTGGCGGGATGGAAAATTGTTAAGGAGGGTGTGGCTCCTCGAAAGGCCAGCTGTAGGGAGTGAGAGACTGTATTATGAGAGTAGAGAATCATTCTTTTGCTTCTCTTATACTTGTTTCTGATCATTATCTTCAATACTATATATTTTCTTCTTTGGTTCTGGTTCTGTGTTCCATTGTTACTGTTCTATCAATTTAGACTCCCCAGTGGAGACGACCAAGAATCAGCCTAGGAAGCTGGAGTTGCCTCTATTTGAGGGAGAGGATCAATATGGCTGGTTGTTTAGAGTTGAGCACTATTTTCTAGTGAATAGGATTGGTGAAGATAAAGTAACAGCAGCCACATTATGTTTAGAGGGTAGTGCCCTCAATTGGTTGCAGTGACCCAGATGCCCATTAGAAGTTGGGAAGAGTTCAAAACAGTTGTGCTAGAGCGGTTCTGACCTTCACAGTAGGGGAGCACTCATGAGGCAATAATTGCGTTGCGGTAAACCAATACAGTAGCAGAATACCAAGCTCAAAATCGAGCTCCTTTCAGCAGTGTTGGGAGAATTATCAGATGAATTACTAAAGGGTTTTTTCCTAAATGGGCTGTTGGAGGATGTGAAGGCTGAAATAAGACTACTTGGGCCCTCAAAGTTTGGAGCAAGTCATGGCTATGGTCCAAAAGGTTGAAGACCGAAATAATGTGCTAGAGCGGCTCAAGGAGACTAAAGTGGGGGGAACAAAAAATGGAGCAGGCCATGGTGGGTATGCGGATTATACCCATTGGAGCCCTGGATCAAGATATGGGTGGGACCATATTACATGGTGCTCTCAACCCATCTCACCAAAAACAATCGAAGTAGGGAGGTTCGGAAGGGGCAAAGAGCACAATAGCTGAGAAGGGCAAAATGCACAGTGGCCAAGGCTCATTGAGCTCGATGCCAGTGAGGAGAGAAGGGGGTTCGCATGCTCATTGATGCACAACTCCAAACCAAACTTGAGAAGGGCTTGTGCTTCTGCTGTGATGAAAAGTACAGCCCAGGACACTGATGTAAGGCTAAGCAGCTTCAGGGGTTGTTATGCAATCCCACAAGCAATGAAGAAAGGAAAACGGAAGGAAGAACTGAGGAGAGGGAGATGGCGGAGGAGGAATTGCACCAAATGGAGCTGTTTGCTCACTCAATGGTGGTAAGGAAGTGGTTGTCCTCGTTGATAATGGGGCTAGCCACAACTTTATTTCCATGGATTTGGTACTTGGAGTGGGTCTGCCAGCACATGGATAGCAGAGGTTTGTGGTGATAGTGGGTAATTGGGTTTGAATTGGGGGAAAGGGGGTCTGTAGGGATGTAAAGTTAGGAGGATAGGGGATTGTGCTAACTCAGGACCCCTTAAGTTTTTTTTTTTTTTTGGGGGGGGGGGGGGGGTGGGGGTTACTGATGCTATTTTGGGGGTAGAATGGCTGAGGACTTTTGGGGGAAGTGGGAATGAACTGGAGTGCTCTCACTATGAGGTTCAATTTGGAAGGAAAAAATAGTTTTACATGGAGATCCCTTCCTAGCTAGGAGGTTGGTTTTGTTGAAAACCATGGTGAAGACCCTGCAGATGGGTGATTAGGGGTATTTGGTGGAGTTGGGACTTGTGGGGTGCTAGTAGTGGAGCTGAGTTATCATAAAGAACTGGAGAAACCATTGGCAGAATTCCAAACCCTTTTTGCTGTACCCAATCAATTACTGCCTAAGAGGGAAAGGGAGCATGTGATATTGCTCAAGGAATGGGTGCAGCTGCCCAATCTTCAGACCTATTGTTATCCACACTCCCAAAAGGATGAGATCGAGAAGATTGTTGGGGAAATGTTGGCAGTGGGTACTGTGAGACCAAGTGTGAGTCCCTATTCCAACCTGTTATTGCTGGTCAAGAAGAAGGATGGGTTGTGGAGGATGTCCATTGATTATTGCACTCTTAAGCAGATTACGGTGCCGGACAAATTCCTGAGTCCAGCCATTGACAAGTTGTTAGATGAATTGGGAGGAGCTGCCATTTTTCTCCAAACTTGATTTAAAATCTGGCTGACACCAAATTCGGTTGAGGGAAGAAAATATTGAGAAGACAGCTTTTAGAACCCATGATGGACATTACGAGTATTTAGTAATGCCATTTGGATTGTCCAATGCACCGGAAACTTTCCAATCTTTGATGAATGACATATTCCAACCAGGCTTGAGGAAGTTCATTCTAGTATTTTTTGATGACATCCTCATTTACAGCAAGGCTTGGGATTCTCTATTGTCATATTTGAGGACAACATTGTCTATCTTGCAGCAGCACAAATTGGTTCTGAATAGGAAGAAATGTCTATTTGGCCTGCCCAAACTGGAGTACTTGGGACACATTATTTCTAGTGAAGGGATGGCTGCAAATGAGAGCAAAATTAAGAATATGGTGGAATGGCCTATACCTAGGGATCTTAAAGATTTGAGGGGATTTTTGGTGTTAACTAGGTACTACCGGCGATCTGTGAAGGGATATGGGGCAAATGCTGCACCTCTCACTGCACTCCTTAAGAAAGATTCCTTTGTTTGGAATGAGGGCGCTCAAGTTGCATTCGAAGCTCTCAAAAGGGCTAGGACTACTGTGCCGGTCTTGGCCTTACTAGATTTTGGGAAGCCTTTAATAGTGGAAACGGATGCGTCAGGTATGGGGTTAGGAGCTCTACCATTGCAAGATGGACAGCCTATTGCGTATTTGAGTCATGCTTTGTCTACAAGAAGCAAACTCTGGTCTATATATGAAAGGGAGCTGATGGCAGTGGTGTTGGCTGTGAAGAAATGGCATTACTATTTGATGGGAAGGAGATTTGTTGTGAAAACTGACCAGCAAAGTCTAAAATATTAGCTGGAACAGAGAGTGTTAGAGGTAGAGCAGCAAAAGTTGGTCACTAAGCTCCTAGGGTATGATTTTGAAATCCAATATTAAAAGGGAGTGGAAAATAGAGGGTGGATGCCTTATCAAGGGTGTTCAACAAACAAACAGAATTGATGGCTCTTTCGGAGGCAAAAGTTATGGGGTTGGAGGACATAATAGAGGAGAATCAAAAGGATGACAAATTAGTAGCAATTACATAGCAACCCTTGCAGGATCCAGGCTGCCTTCAAGGGTATGGATTGAAAAATGGCACTTTATTCTACCATGGCAGATTAGTATTGTCCAGAAAGTCCAGCCGCATTCCCCTCTTTTTGCAGGAGTTTCATAACTCTCCCTTTGGGGGACATTCAGGCTTCTTCAGAACATATAAAAGGGTGTCAGCAGTGCTGTTTTGGGAAGGGCTCCAGAAGGATGTATGGGAATTTGTAGCCAGTTGTGATGTATGCCGGAGAAATAAATATCAAGCTCTCAAGCCTGGAGGGTTGTTGCAACCACTTCCTATTTCCACTCAAATCTGGGAAGATATCTCCATGGATTTTATCAATGGCTTACCCAAGGTGCAAGGGATTGATACGGTGTTAGTTGTGGTTGACCTGCTGTCTAAATACAGTCATTTTGTACTGCTGAAACATCCTATATCCGCCAAGTCAGTGGCTGAATCATTTGCTAAGGAGGTAGTCAGACTTCATGGATATCTAAACTCAATTGTATTGGAAAAAGATCCCATTTTCACAAGCCAATTCTAGAAGGAACTCTCACAGATGGCTGGCACTAGGCTGAAATTCAGCTTGGCATACCATCCTCAAACGGATGGGCAAACTGAAGTGGTAAATCAGAGCTTAGAGACTTATTTTAAGGTGTTTTTCTGAAAGTAAGCCAAAGCAATGGCTGCAATGGCTTGGGTGGGCTGAATACTGGTTTAACACCACATATAACAGCTCCATAGGCATGACACCATTCAGAGCAGTTTATGGGAGGGACCCACCAACACTCCTCAGATGGGTGGATGAGAAATCTGCAATGGAGGAGTTAAATGCCCAAATGCAGCAGGGGAACTCCATTTTGGACGAACTTAAAGCCAACCTCTTGAGAACTTAGGATCTCATGAGGAAGTATGCTGAGTCAAACAGAAGAGAAGTTCAATTTCAGGTGGGGGATATGGTTTTTTGAAAGCTACAACCGTACCATTTCAGGTCCCTTGTCAAAGGACCTAATGAAAAGTTAAGTCCTAGGTATTATGGGCCTTATGAAGTGATCGCTAAAGTTGGAGAAGTTGCATCAATTAGCATTACCTGAAGGTGCTAAAACTCACCCTATCTTCCATGTGTTGCAGCTTGAAAGAGTGGTGGGTTCACATGTACTAACTCAGCCCTTACCCTGATATTTAACTGAGGAAGGGGAATTGCAGCTGTAGCCTGAATCACTGAAGAAGTGAGAACCTTGCTGGATGGATCTATTGAAGTTTTGATCAAGTGGAAAGAGCTACTGGATTTTGAAAGCACTTGGGAGAATTTTGTGACTATCAATCAGCACTACCTTGAATTTCACCTTGAGGACAAGGTGAAACTAATTAGGGGGAGGGGGTATTGTTAGGCCCTCTATCAGTAAGGTTTATGCGGGAAGGAAGGGCAAAAGCGCAAAAAGGGGGCTGTTAGTGGCAGGAGAGCAGAATGGAGAAAATTCTGTCAATGATTAGCTAGGGCACGTAGCATCAGGGGATTGAGGAGGTGGTTACAAAAGTAGGAGTAGAGAGGGAATAAAAAGAGAGGAGAGAGTAGTGAGTTGGGGGAGTGAAAACTGTTAGGGAGGGTCTAGCCCCTCAAAAGGCTAGCTGTAAGGGGTGAGAAACTGTATTTGGATAGTAGAGAGTGATTCTTCTGCTTCTCTTATACTTGTTTCTTATCATTATCTGTAATACAATATGTTTTCTCCTTTGGTTTGGTTCTGTAATCACTGGTTTTGCGTTTTCTTGTTCTGGTTCTGTGTTCCATTGTTACTATTCTATTAGAATTTACTTAATTAATGGGATGCCCTTCTCTGTTATTTTATTTCCTACTCAGAGTCCTTACTTTCACTTTGTGTCTTTGGCTGCACTTGTTTTATTCATGACATGACTCTTGGAAGGGATAAGTTGTTAGCCAAATCCATCAAATGTGTTTTCTTGAGATATTCTTGTCTTCAAAAAGGTTTTCAGTGTTACTTTCCTTGTTAGAAGAAGTTATTCATTGCAGCTGGTGTTACCTTCTTTGAGATGTCTCCTTTCTTTTCCCGCTCCAAATTTGAGTCTTCTTCTATCTCTGAAATTCTTCCTTTGCCTTACCTTTCTTCTCCTATTCCATCCCAAGTCCACAAATAGTTTTGCACCTGTACCTCCTCTTCAGGTCTACAAATGCCATCTACCTTCTCACCCACTTATAGGTACTGTTGATGCTCCCGATGACTTACTTCTTACTCTAGCATCTTCACCTACTTTGGACTTGCCAAAAGTCAATCCTCTACCTATTGTTCTCAAGAAAGGTACTCATTCTACTAGCAGTCTTCATCCCATTTATAGTTTCTTGAGTTATCATCACTTGACCTCACTCTACTACGCATTTGTATCCTCTTTATTATCTGTTTCTATTCCTAAATCTACTAGTGAGGCTCTTTCAGATTTAGGGGGGCAACAAGCAATGGTGGAAGAAATGACTTCTTTAAACTCTGTTGGCACTTGGAAGTTAGTTCCCCTAACTCCAGGAAAATTTATTATTGGATGTTGATGGGTGTACATTGTGAAAGTCAGCCTTGTTGGGAAAATTGATTGCCTAAAAGCTTGTCTAGTTACCAAAGGTTACATTCTAGTATTTGGCCTAGAGTATAGAGACACTTTCTCTCCCATAGCTGAAATTGCATTCGTATGATTATTCCTCTCAATCGTTGCTATGTCTCATTGGCCTCTCTATTAGTCAGATATAAAAAATGCCTTTCTTCATGGTGACCTTCAAGAAGAGGTTTACATGGAGCAACTGTCAGGCTTTGTTGCTCAAGGGAGAATGGTTTGGTATGTCGGCTTTGCCACTCTTTTTATAGGCTGAAACAATCATCCTTGGTTTAGGCAATTCAATACTATCGTTTAGGCATTTGGTATGATTTGTAGTAAGGCTGACCATTTTGTTTTCTATTGCCATTCACCTCATGGTAAATGCATTTATTTGGTTGTATATGTGGATGATATTGTGATTATTGGGGATGATTAGGATGGATTATTCCAGTTAAAGAAACATCTCTTTAATTACTTTTAGACAAAAGATTTGGGTCAACTCAAGTATTTTCTTGACATTGAGGTTGCTCAGTGTAAGAGTGGTATTGTCATCACGCAGAAGAAGTATGCCTCAGATATTCTTGAAGAAACTTGCATGTTGGATTGCAAACTTGTTTGTACACCTATGTGCCTTAATGTTAAGCTCCCACTAGGACTAGCGGAGCCTTTAGCAGATCGTGAAAAGTATCGGAGACTTGTTGGAAAGTTAAACTATCTCACTATCACTCATTTAGACATTTCTTTTGTTGTTAGTATTGTTAGTCAATTCCTACAATCTCCATGTGACAGCCATTAGGATGCTGCCATTCATATTCTTAAATACATCACGAGCACTCCAGCTAGGGATTGTTATATGAGGATAAGGGTCATACTCAAGTGATTGGGTATTCTGATGCATATTGGGCAGGTTCTCCGTTTGATAGACAATCCACTTCTAGATACTATGTTCTTATTGGAGGAAATTTAGTGTTATGAAATAGTAAGAAGCAGGATGTTGTTGCCAGGTCTAGTGCAGAGATTGAATATCAAGCCATGACCCAAGCAACTTGTGAGCTTATTTGGTTGAAACAATTACTTCAAAAATTGAAGTTTGGATAGGCAATACAATTGAAGTTAATCTGTGATATTAAGCAGCTTTATATATTGCATATAATCTAATCTTTTATGAGAGGACCAAATACATAGAAGTTGATTGTCACTTTATTAGAGAGAAGATCCTATTTGGTCAAATCACTACTAGTTTCGTCAACTCAGCCGACCAACTAGCAAATATGAGCCATATACTCTAGCTTGAGAGAGAGTGTTGATTTATGTAATTTAGTCATGTGTTTATAGTGTTGTAATTAGATGTCAATTAGGCATTAATTTTAGAATTAGATCTAGTCTTAATTATTGTACAATCTTACTACAAATGCCAATGGCAAGAAGCTAGACTGCACAAATTTTTCCTCTCCAAAATGTCTCTTCATAGTGTGCTTTGTCATATTAAATAAAAAGCCATTTACTTGTTGTTTAGTATTTTTTTTTTTTGGCATAAGCATGATAAGTATATCTGTTAGCAAATGTCATCATGTTTAGATCTTTTAGAATTTGTTGCGTATAAAGTCTTATGTTTACATCAAAACCCAATGTTGTCTATGTCATGACTCATGCTTTTTCTTCTGCCAGATGTTTCTTGATATTTTAACTTCAAGCTTAACATTTCTGTAGGGGAATAAACTGAAAACAGAACTTTGTGCTTCGTTTCTGCTCATAAAGATTTTCATCCTCCTTTGTCTTCTAATGTTGGTTTAATCTTTGGGCCTTCTTTTGTGCTGAGGGGGAAGAGTTCAGGGGACATAGTACGTAAAATTCTAATGATAAACAATAACAATAAAATAAAGTTTTGTCTCATTAGATGGAGTTAGTTATAAGGATCAAATGACGCTATTAAATTTTATCAGAAATGAAGTTTTCATGTAAAATTCTAATGATCTATGCACATTTTTGGTTCCAAATTCATGTCTCTTCTTTAATTTGACATAACTCTACAACCTAAATCCAATCTTTTCATTGGCTGGACCCCGTATGTTTAATTCAAATAAGCATACATCAATTGTTCATGTTCCTCCTCGCCCCGAACAATGGGTGCCGACCTCCTTGTCATGTGTATATGACCAACTGATGCTTTTCAGTGGATATTGGTATCTCTTCTCATTGCAAAATTTCATTGAAATGTCTGATAGAAAAGCATTCTTGTTACCTAAATGATATGTTTAAATTGTTTTCACTGTACAAATTGTTTTAAAACAAAATCCTTTTGCTTTGTTGCTCTGGTTTTCATGTATCTTTGCAACTGCTATTATTATCAGGGAAAGAGTGAGAGCAATAGGGTGAAAGGAAAGTATACAGGTATCAGGCTGTCCTTTCCATCTCTAACCAGAGTTGGAATGAGACAAGAAACAATTTTTTTATGAAGAACTTGGTACTATGGTAGTTATCCAATGGAGGTTGCAACTCATAAGTTATAAAAGTGGGTCCTGAAGTTCTAGGTGTAAAATCTGGATTAGGATGATATTTGAATATTTCATTTCTAACAGTTTTTCTACAAAGAATGAAAGTACATTAGTCAGTAACTTTGTTTTTTAAGTATGCACCTGTTGATGTTGATGCTGATGCTTACTACTGAAAATGTGTTCAAAATTGAAAAGATATTTACGACATGAAATTTGAGTACTACTGTGATACAAGTTGATCAAGTTATAGACTAAATGAGCTTTAAAGTGGTGCTAATTTCTCCTAGAATCAGGATACTGTTACTGGATTTTACTTGGAGTATAAAAACACTAGGATTCTAGTCCTTTTGTGTCTCTTTGCATTGTCTTTTTACTCACAGCAGATGCTTATTAATTGCTTGAATTACAAAGGAATCTCTACTGTGTTGTTGCTGCATGCAGTCATGCATGTATGAAGTGATGAGGCGATACTTTAATTTTTATCTCTGTTCCTTTTCTATGGTGTTGAGCCACATTTGTCTCACTTTTTACATATTGCTTGTGGGTGATGGTGTTAGCATGCTTGCTCACTATCTTATTGGAAGAATTTTTCCTGCAGAGAACTTACCACCTGAGTTACTATTCCAGTATTATTCTCATCTCTTGTATTTGGCAATAGAAATAACAATCAACCAACAAAACCCGGCACAGTTGGTAGATGGCTGGGTCCCTTAAACATGCTGCCCTAGGTTTGATCGACGTCGTGTATATGGAAAAGGCTTTGTTGGGAGAGGCCATACCCAATTCGGTGATCTCTTCGCCTCGAAGGGGATTAGTCTCTGACTACCGGCTGGGGATATCCTGGGTTTATCCAAAAAAAGAAATAACAATCATATCTGAGGTGCATAAGGCATGATTTATTGTCAAAATGCTATTCTTTTTCATTTATTACTGTAATCTTATGTTATTATTCATAATCTAAACTTTATATAGTCTTTCATTTCTAGGTTTGTTCTTTTTATTACCTGCTTTCTAAAGCTTCTCTGGTCATATTGTCTTGTTGATTGAAATCTATCTGTTCTGTTTGCCACTATAATAACAGTGGTTACTTCTTCTTTTGATAAATGATTAAAAGAGCTAATTTCTTTACAGACAATCCTTGTAATTAATTTTGTATTTGTAATCAGTGCTCAGGCTGGACCTATAACATGCGGTAAACCTATATTGAGATCCACTGTTCCTTCTCTCTGCACTGTCCACTTCCAAAAGGCTCAGAAGCATCTCACCAGGACCTTGAAGAGGGCAGGCCTGAATATCTCCTCGACAAGTAAACTGGCTCCTAAGTTTCATGTCATAGTGGCTGAATACATTCATCAAATTCAAGCAAAAAGAAGAATGGAACTTAAATCAAACAAAAGTAAAATTGTGATTGAGGAAGAAAAGGATAGCTGAGCCTCCAGACAGTGGTTGCAAACATAAGTTAGGATACACAAGCCTAGGTTGGTTGAATGCCACAGGTGAGAAATGTTTTTAAAAATAGTAGTACATATCTTATGGTGTTGATTAAAGTTTCCCCTTTCTTTTGTTGCCTCTATTTCTTCAGATGTTTTTATCATGGTTTTCTTTCTCTTGCTTTGCCATCAAGGCAATTAGAGTTGTTGTAAATTTGGCTGACAATGATTTCTGATGATTCATAGTGTTTGTCTATGTAAGAGAGACTGGTATTTATCTTTATCTATGGGCTGGATATGGTATTACCAGAATCATAATCTTGGTACTTTTGCTTTAATTTTCTTCAATTCATGGGGTGGACACCCTGATATGGGGTTTCATCCTTATTTTCTTGATCTTTTTATGTGAAAGGGCACTGAATATGAATGATAAAAGTCATGTATTTTGTCTTGATCAAAGACCCAAACCTTTATAATAAGCATACAATCTTATGCCTCAAGCAGAATGGTAGTAATTTGTGGTCCAATTTTAAGAAATTCCTCATCCAGAGGAATTACATTTGTGATTTTTCTTGCATTGTTGCTGTTATCATTGTGCGTTAGTTATCTTTTGGATGGGGAGGATTGCAAACTGTACCTAATAATTATTATGCGTGAGCATGATATATTTGTAATTCTGCCATACCGATCCTATTATTAATTTCTCTGGTGCTGAATTGATCATAAAATAAGATATTAGGAAAAAATAAAAAAAAACAATGTGATTGGTTCTTCATTCAATCAGATAAATTTCTTTCCCTTGTTTCCTTTTAATCATTTTGTATTCCCATTATTTATTTGAACATGGTCTACAGAAGATATTAACAAAATTTTAGTGGAATTTTCAGTAGTTTACTCCTTGATCATTTCCTATAAATGCTGCCATGTGGTATGCATATAATTCCTTATTAAGGTTCACATAGGTTTATTCCTTTATTTGTTGTGCAACATTTTGTTGTACCACAGCTGAATATCTTTTAGTACCATTTGTAGTGTTGAAAAGGCAGAGTTATTCTCCTATTTAAATCTTTAGTTTTCTATTTTTTAGTTTATTTTCTTGTTTAGACTGTATTAGGATTTGTAGTGTAGGCATGACCTATTTGGCCATAGTTTTTTATATAAATTAGACCTAATGATATGAGTTTTGTACATACTCTAAATATCTCAAAACAATATAGTTTCAACCTATAATGGTTTTTCTCTATCTTTTCTTTTAATTTTTTCACATGGTATTGGGCTTCATGAGAGAAAAATCTTGCCGTGCCAAAGAAAATCCTCATAGGTGGCCAACCTTTTTGTTGTAACACAGCTGAATATCTTTTAGTACCATTTGTAGGGTTGAAGAAGTAGAGGTATTCTTCTATTTTATCTTTAGTTTTCTATTTTTAGTTTATTTTTTTGTTTAGACTATACTAGGTTTTAAAGTGTAAACAAGCTCATAACTTATAATTTTCTATATAAATAGGGCCTAATGATATGAGTTTTGTAAACACTTTAAATATCTCTATACAATATAGTTTCACCTTGTAAAGGTTTTTCTTTATCTTTTCTCTCAATTTTTTTTAAATGGTATCGAAGCTTGGTGAGAGAAAGCCTTTGCCCTATTAAAGAAAATCCTCATCAGTGGCCAACCTTCTTTCACTCTCTCTCCCCCCCTCCCTTCCTTCCTCCCCCTCTCTCCCTCAAAATCACAGTTTTCTTCAAGCGGTTCCATTGTGCTTCTCTCCCAACAATTCAAAATCACCATTTTCTCTCTCTAACTCGCAGCTACTGTTGTTGGTTGACCTCTTTACCAGTGTCTTTGAGAGAAACCAATCTCACCATCGTGTTCGAACACTCATCGTGGCCTACCCCTTGAGTCTCACCACCAGCCATTGCCCAACATGCTACCACATTTTATCCATATTCTTCGTCACCAACCATCCCTTTTTGCCAAGATCTCGGATGAATTTGGAGGAAGA
The DNA here is from genome assembly GCA_037013595.1 of Dicorynia guianensis. NCBI lineage: Eukaryota > Viridiplantae > Streptophyta > Magnoliopsida > Fabales > Fabaceae > Dicorynia > Dicorynia guianensis. The sequence continues at coordinate 14,162,958 of JASUAB010000012.1, read as the reverse complement.
GGAAAATAATCAAAGAAAGAGAACAAAGACTGAAACAGTGAGGGAAAAATCTTTAGGAGTGAAATATCTTGAGTGTTTCCACCCACAAATTGATATTAACATAATAGCAAAGGAAAATTACAATATTGCCCTTGTAGTAAGTAAAACTCAGCCTAGGTAACTAATAGAACAAAAAAGACCACACAGTAAAATTTATTTGCACTCCTAACACTCCCCCTCAAAATGGGGCATGGATATCTCTCATGCCTATCTTGCATACAATGGAGTGGCAGATTTTACTAGGTAAGGCCTTTGTGAAAATATCTGCAAGTTGATCTTCAGACTTTACAAAAGGTATCTTCAACTATCCATCTATGATTTTTTCTTTAATGAAGTGTCTATCAGTCTCAATGTATTTTGTTCGATCATGTTGAACAGGATTATGAGTAATGTTAATTGTTGCCTTGTTATCACAATAGTGATTGAGTGACACTTCATCATATAATCCTAACTCTTGAACAAGCTTCTTCAACCATAGTGCCTCACATACTCCTTGAGCCATAGATCTATATTCAGCTTCAACACTTGATCTAGAGACAACTACTTGCTTTGTGCATCTTCATGTAACAAGATTTCCTCCAAAGAATGAGCAATAGCCAGAGGTGGACCCATAGTTGTCAATAGCGAATAGTGCACTTATAGTGCTTAGGGTCATTGCAACATAGCGCATAGCGCACTGCTATTTGAACTATAGCGCAATTATATTACATATATAAATATATATTTATATATGTAATATAACCTAAATAACAAGAATATATAAAAAATAACCTTAAAAAATATGAAAAACATGAAGCAACTTAATTTGCAATCACAATTCAATGTTCTAAGCAATAAGTTTGATATTAAAAAGATAAATTCATCAAGAGTCTAAGGCTAAAGCCTCTAAACATCATAAAAGACACTAAGCATAAACATGGCTATTGCTCATCATCATCATCAAAAACAACATTTTCATCACAAGGTGAATCATTATCATCATCATTTTCTTCAACATTAACTTCCTCAGATTCAGTCTCTTCTGATCCTTCTGACTCTTCCAACTCATCCTCATCATCATTAAGAGGAATAGATGGATTAGATTTGAGCCTTGCAGAAGATCTCTTTCTCAAAGTTGGGGTTGGGGTTTGATAGGTCCGACTAACTGATTTCCTAATAGGACGAGAAGGCTCATCAGCTCCTGAAGCTCTAGCTACATCACTCCAAGTTAAATCTTCATCTTCAAATACATATGCATCTTCAACTTCAGATTGTCCATCTTCTTCATCCACCTTGCCAATCAACCACTCATTAGCATAATCAATATCTTTCAATGAGATTGGGTCAAGTGTGTCACGATAATTGTATCTTCGTCTCAATGCCCTGTTATACTTGACAAACACTAGATCACTCAACCTTTTATGTTCAAGCCTATTCCTTCTTTTGGTATGAAGTTGCAAAATGCCAAAATCCATAAATAAGTATAAGAAATTAGAATTAAAATTTTACTAGATGATAAAAATAAACTATAACTTTGCTTACATTTTCAAATACACTCCAATTCCTCTCACACCCTGATGAACTGCAAGTGAGGCTTAGAACTTTTATGGCAAAGTCTTGCAAGTGACGAGCCCCTGCACCATAGCTAGCCCACCACTCTGCTGGTGCCTTTGTTGCTCTTGATCTTTTAGCCATTTCATGCCCAAAAAGACCTTCTGCATTCCTATATAAGACCAATTCATTTTCAACCTTATCTTGCATGTTAGTGTCAGGCACCAATCTTTGTATGCAGCTTTGCAAACCATTTATCACTTCTTGGTCCTTCACAATATTTGGATTTGCATAAAAAAATTCAGGATTTAAGTAATGCCCAACTGCATGCAATGGGCGATGCAATTGCACTTCCCATCTTCTATCAATAATTCGGAATACATCTTGATACTTGTCTTCATTCTCATTGAAAGCTTTAATAATTGCTTCCTTGGCTCTATCCATAGCCTCATAAATGTATCCCATTGGAGGCTTCTTCTCACCATCCACCAATCGAAGAACTTTAATTAAAGGACCAGCCAACTTAAGAGAGTAGGCAACATTTCTCCAAAAAGCAATGCTAAGTACTGTTTGAACTACTTTCTTGCCCTGTGAAACTCTTGCCCACTGGCTATTAGCCTACTCCTCAAAAGTGAACATTTTCCTTAAACATGCTTTATGGTTGTAAATGCTAGCAAGTGTGATGAATGCAGTAGCAAATATGGTTTTTGCAGGCCTATATAACTCTCTATTGTTGGTGAAGCGCCTCATCATATTCAACACACTTGTATGGTTGTATATAAAACTACTGAATGCCACACCCATCATTATATTAGCAAGGCGAGGAATTTTCCAAATATCCTCCAACATCAAATCAATGCAATGTGCAGCACATGGAGTCCAAAACAAATGTGGATGGGTTACTTCCAACAATTTTCCTATTAGAAGTATATCAACATAGACAAGTTAATATCTATAACTTCCATTGTTCATCTTAGGAAAAAAAAAAAACAAAGGAAAGAAGTTTACCAGCATAAACATTGTTGGCTGCACTATCAGTGACAACTTGGACAACATTGGTTGGTCCAATCTTTTGCACGAACTTATCAAGTAATTCAAACATCTTTTGCCCAGTCTTGACATATTTAGAGGCATCAATAGACTCAATAAATACAGTGCCCTTTGGACTATTGACCAAGAAATTAATCAAGGTCCTCTCTCTACGATCTTTCCAACCATTCGCCATAATAGAGCATCCAATTTTTGCCCATTGCTCCTTGTATGTCTTCAATGATGCATTAGTGAGCTCTACTTCTTTCTTTAGAAGTGGAACTCTCACTTCATGATAGCTAGGTGGTTTCATCCCCGGCCCATATTGTCCAGTGGCTTCAATCATGATCGCAAAACTTTCATACTTCACTGCATTAAAAGGGATTCCAGCATCATACATCCACCTTGCAATAGCTTGACATGCTTTATCCCTTGCTTCTTTCTTGTAATGCTCATTGATCACAGTTTGCTTCCCTTTCTTCCTTTGCTCCACTGCAATTTCTGGATCAATAGCAAAGTAAGAATCAATTGGCCCCTTTTGCTTTGGCCTTTTTAGAGGAAGTGGTGTTTTACTACTTTTTTCTGAAGAATGTGTACTTGATAAAGTCTTCTTTCTCATTGATATAGGCTGGATTTCAATGTCATCTTCTTGTTCTTCATCCATCAAATCAAAATCTTCATAATTGAGAGGCTGAGACAGCAAGTTATTTTGAATTTTCACTTCCTTTTTTTGTGCTATATACTGCCTAATTTCTTCTTTAACAGTTTCTGGGCATGAATCACAAATCTTGACATTTCTATTTCCTCCAAGAATATGTTGTTTGGCTCTAGTGATTCCCCGTATGAAACCTTGCCACAAAAATTGCATTGAACTCTATTTGGATGTTTAGGATCAACTTTTTTACAATACTTCCAAGCTGAATCAGAATTATGTCCACTGCTAGTAGTGCTTTGATGACTCATTTAGAAATTAAAACCTAAAGCCAAGCCAAACAGTAGTTACAGCATTAAAACCACCTTCAAAATTTGTAACATAGTTTTGCCACAAAATGCATGTTGTACATTAATGGCTTCAACTAAGTTCCCAGACAGTCAATGGCATTTTTAAGAATGTTTATGGTGGTCTTGCTCTAATCTAAAACAATCATTTTAAATTAACTAAAATTGTAACATAGTTTTGGTTTTATATTTACTGAAAGAGTAATTTCAAGTTGGACTAGGAAGGAAAAAAAGAGAGTAACTGTCAAATTTAGAACTAAAACACTGTTAAGGAAAATGGTTTCCAAAACATTTTAATATAAAATATTTTAATACGTAAATTTAGAACACCAAACTTGATTTATATCATAAAAGGAGTATAAGCACTATAAAAAATTTTAGCATTATTGAGTACTAAATTTTTATGTAAAAATTATAAATATATAAAAAAAATTTATGAAAGATTTATTGAAAGAATTTATTTTTATTGATAGATAAATATTTTAATAATACCAAAATTTTATAGTAAAAAAAAATCTGGTGACTATTTTAGATTTCGGTATCTTTTGAAGAATATTAACTATGGGACAACCTTAATAGTGCCGTAATATGGAGGGTGCATGAATCTAAAATGGGGTCAATTTTGGTGGGATAGAGGCAGCATCAGCGACATGTATAAACTAGTTTTTGGACACTTTCAACAGCAACTGGCAAAATATACAATTCTGTTATTTTCGTAGATGCACATTAAGGAACGTACATATAAGAATTATCCTTAAATGATGTGTCTACAGATAACCAACATACATTTTAAATTAACTGAAATTGTAATATAATTTTAGTTATATATTTATTGAAAGAGTAACTTTAAGTTGGACTAGGAAAAAAAAAAAAAAAGAGCAACTGGCAAATTTAGAACTAAAACACTGTTAAGGAAAATAATTTCCAAAACATTTTAATGTAAAATATTTTAATACACAAATTTAGAATACTAAACTTGATTTATATCATAAAAGGAGTATAAGCACTATAAAAAATTTTAGCATTATTGAGTATTAAATTTTTATACAAAAATTATAGATATATAAAAAAATTTATGAAAAATTTATTGAAAGAATTTATTTTTATTGATAGATAAATATTTTAATAATACCAAAATTTTATAGTAAAAAAAAATCTGGTGACTATTTTAGATTTCGGTATCTTTTGAAGAATATTAACTATGGGACAACCTTAATAGTGCCGTAACCAAAACCAGACCAAGTTCAGCAGAACGTACCAGAACAAGTTCAACAGAACAACAGCCTTAATAGAACCAGAACAATAGCCAAAAAAGTCCAAAACAACTAGAACCAGAACAATAGCATATCCAAAGTCAGCAAGTTCAGTAGATTAGCAAAAGTGCACCGACAGAACAGAGTTAAAATAGAAGATAAATGCAACTGAAGGTCTGAAACAGAGTCAAAATAGAAGATGAAGCTTCAGCTCTTTACCTTCGCAAGCTAGGATTGGTTCGGTTGACAGAACAAAGAGCACCGACAGAACAGAACAGAGACGGTGAGCCGACGATGGTCCAGTGAGCACTCCAGTCAAGAGCGACAATGGTTACAGTGAGCAGCGACAGAACAGAGAGCAGCGACAGAACAAAACAGAGACGGTGAGCGGACGATGGTCCAGTGAGCACTCCAGTTGAGAGCGACACTGGTTAACCAGTGAGCAGCGACATAACAGAACAGAGACGGTGAGCTGACGATGGTCCAGTGAACGCTCCAGTCGAGAGCGACAATGGTTCTAGTGAGCAGCGACAGAACAGAGACCAGCGTAGCGCACGAGAACAGCTTGAGAGTAGCGAGAATAGAACAGCGAGAGCAACAGGAACAGCTTGAGAGTAGCAAGAACAACTCGAGAGCAGCGAGAACAGAATAGAACAGAGAGACATACAGGAAGAGGTCAACACTTTAAAAGTCGACACATATGACCGTTGAAGCATATGACCGCTGAAGCATTTTGCTGCGCTACAACGCTCAAAGTCGATGCATATGACCGTTGAAGCATATGACCGTTGAAGCATTTTGCTGCGCTATAGCGCATGCTACAGAGCGCTATAGCGCACGCTATGCTGCGCTACTCGGATTGCGCGACGCTATGGTGCATAGTGTCGCGCTCAGCACCATAGCGTTGCGCTATGCGCGATAGCGCACGCTATCCGGTGCTATCAATAACAATGGGTGGACCTTCTATCATCTATGGATCCTGCCCAATCATCATTTGTGAAAACTTTAATCTTAGAATGCCTATGCTTTGAGAACAATAGCCCTGTCCCAAGAGTGGATTTTAGGTACCTTAAAATGCAAAAAATAGCATCTAGGTGTGAAGATCGAGAATCATGCATAAATTGGCTAACAATATTGACAGCATATGCAATATCAGGGCGAGTATGAGATAAATAAATAAGTTTGCCCAATAGTCTTTGGTATCTCCTAACATCTACAATTTCTCTAACACCATTTCTAAGATGATGATTCTGAACAATAGGAGATTCAGCTGGTTTACACCCTAGCATGCCGATTTCTTAGAGGAGATCTAAAACATACTTCCTTTGACAAATGAAAATGCCTTTGTTTGACCTGGCAACTTCAATTCCAAGGAAGTAACTTAGTTTTCCTAAATCCTTAATGTCAAATCTCTCAGCTAGACAAGTCTTGAGGTGGTTGATTTCCTTTGTGTCATTCCCTGTCACCATGATATCATCAACATAAACAATGAGAATCGTAATTTTGTTGCCACATCTCCTAAAAGATAGGGTGTGATTAGCATTACTTTGGCTATATCCAAGGGTTATGATCACATTATGAAATCTATCAAACCATGCTCTGGGTGATTGTTTTAGTCCATATAATGCTTTCTTTAGTTTACAGACTTTTCCATCAGTTTTATGACACGTGAAACTCGGAGGGATATCCATAAATACTTCTTCCTCTAAATCTCCATGTAGAAATGCATTTTTTACATCCAATTGTTATAACTCCCATCCAAAGTTAACTACACATAACAGGAGTATCCGAATGGAGTTCATCTTCACTACTGGTGCAAAGGTTTCTTAATAGTCAATTCCATAGGTTTGGGTGAATCCCTTTGCTACCAATCTGGCATTGTATCTCTCAACCGATCTATCTGCCTTGTGTTTGATGGTGAAGACCCATTTACATCCCACTGTTTTCTTCTGTGGGGAAGTGTGGTAAGTTCCCATGTATCATTTCTCTTAAGGGCCATCATTTCTTCCATCATAGCCTACTTCCGCTTAGGATCTTTAATCGCATCTCTCCAATCATGTGAAATAATAGAGGACGAAGCTGCAAAAATAAAGGATCTATAGTTGGGAGATAAGGATTCATATGAAACAAAGTTGGAGATAGGATAGCGAGAACATTTCCTTATGCCTTTCCTAATAGCAATAGGAAGATCAATATCATTTACAATAGGATCAAGGGATTGAGAAGTGGACTTACCATCTAGTGAAGGGAAAGGAGATCAAACTGAATCCAGAGGTTGCGCTTGATTTGGTAGAGTAGACATAATGGCATTATTTTTTGATTTCCATTTCCTCCGAGTGTAAGTCAACAATTCTGGTTCTTCTTGTTTTTCTCCCTCATCTAGCTTGGCAGACTCATTAGATTGTTGATACGGAGACAACTCTTTTGACTCCCCCTCAATAGAGTTCTCCTCATTTTGATCCTTTTGCAGCAATTCCCCCCCTGACACATATTTGGAAGATACGATAAGAAAACAACTCTTCATCATTATCCTTCATTTTCTCCCCCTGAAGAGATTTTGATTTGACGAAAAATAAGCTTCATCCTCTCGGAATGTTACATCCATACTAACAATTACTTTCCGTGTAGGGGAATGGTAACACTTATACCGTTTTTGGGTTCAAGAATAGCCTATGAAGACACATTTCAAAGCTCGAGGATCTAACTTTCCAATTATAGGCTTGTGGTCATGAACAAAGCAAACACAACCAAATACCTTTAGTAGAATTAGGTAAGATACAAATCCTTGAAGGAACTCTAATGGAGATTTAAAACTCAACATTTTCAATGGCATCCGATTGATGAGATAAGCTACTGACAGAACATCATCTCCCCATAAATAGTGGGACACCTACATTGAAAAGAGTAAGACTCTTGCCACTTTTAACAAATGTTTGTTTTTACATTCTACAACCTCATTTTGAGCAGGAGTAATCACACAGCTAGTCTAATGTATAATGCCATGATCATCTAAATACAGTTGAAATTCATTACTCATATATTCTAAACCATTGTCACTTATGAGGAATTTGACTTTTGTATCACACTGGGTACAAATCATTGCATGAAATCTTTTAAAACAAGAAAAAATTTCATCCTTGGAGTGTATCAAGTAAACCCAAGTAGTATGGCTAAAGCAATCAATGAACGTAACAAACCATCTATATCCAGATAGAGAAGTAACATGACTAGGTCTTCATACATCAGAGTGAATAGTCATAAAAGGAATTGGACTTTTATTATTATTGATGGGGTAAGAGTTTCGTACATGTTTGGCATATTCATAGGCATCACAGACTAACTCTTTTTCATTATACTTTTAGTACAAATTTGGCAAAAGTTTTTTCATAACTACAAAAGAGGGATGCCCAAACCTCCTATGCCATCTCAAAAAACCTAGAGTATTCTGGTTTGGACCTTCCTTGGATTGTCAAGCTAGTGATGACACTCAAACTATCCTCCAAAAAATATATGCCATTACTAACTTTATCATAATCAATCATTTTCTCCGTCTCCAGTTCTTAAAAAACAGAATAAGAAGAGAAAAAAGTGACTTTACAATTTAAGTCTCTGGTAATAGCACTTATGGAAAGAAAATTATTTGAGAAATTTGGAACATATAGAGTAGATCAATTCAAAAGAGGTGTACACTTTATAGATCCTTTGCCTACTATAGAGACAAGGAACCATCTACAATACGAACAGTGTCCTAATGTTTACAAGGTGAATATGTGGAAAATATTGAAGAATCACCAGTAATGTGATCAGAAGCCCCAGAGTCAATGATCCAAGAATTAGAACTGGTGCTAGTGTATGCATTGAAGGCAATAATTGGTTTACTTGCATGAGCTAGGTGAGTAGAGGAAGTGGAGGGTGAGGATGTGTTCCCCTTTGCTTCCAAAGAGGTATTCAATCTTGTCATCATGAGAATTTTTCTAAGAGATTGTATTTCCTCTTTAGAGAAACTATCTTCACTTTGATTGTTCTTCTCTGTCATAGATTTAATTGCTTATGACAAATGAGCCTGGTTCCTAGATAATCTTCCCCTTCTTGGTCCATGACCTCTTGATGGCCTTCCCTTAAGCTTCCAATACTGCTCCCTTGTATGCCACATTTTTTCTACAATAGTCACACCTTAGCTTGTTCTTGTCACCTTGAGTGATGGCACTAGATGACTCAATGACCTTTTGTAGGGTATTGACATTCAAGGCAGACCTCTCAACTGGAGAAGATAAGAGTATAGATTGTCTTTGACTCTCTTCTTGTTGAATAAAAGCATGAGCTTGTCCCAATGATGGAAGGGGTTCTCTTCCAAGAAGATGTGCTCTCATCTGATCATATTCAACATTGAGACCAGCTAAGAATTCAAAGACTCTCTCATTATCCTGCATCTTTTGAAACTCAACAGCATCTTCTGAGCATTTGGGTTGATATTTTTGATAATAATCAAGTTCCTGCAAAACACTGCTAAGTTCATTGTAGTACTGGGATACAGATTTTTCACCTTATTTTGTCCCATGAATTTTTTGCTTCAACTCATAGATAATTACATAGTGGCCAACTCGAGAATAAGCTGCCTCACTGCATTCCAAATTTTTTTAGCTGTGCCCAAGAGCATATAAGTCTTGCTTATCTCATGCTCCATCGAATTCAATAGCCAAGACATGACTAGGTTATTCTCAGACTCCCATTGATCTATTAAAGGACTGGTCTCCTTAGGCTTTTTCTTCCAGCTACAAACATACCCATATAGTCCTCAGCCTTTAAGGAAAGGATACAAGTAGTGACTCATGTAAGATAATTGGTGCCATCAAGCTTCTTTGGGCTAATCTGAAGCATAGGGTTGTCATTTAGAGTAACTACACGACTTATAAAGTCCCCTGAGTTGAGCACATTCTTAGTCACACTCTAGGTGGGAATATGTCTTAGGTCTTGACTAAACCCTTCACCCTCATTGTTGTTTGCAGACATCCTTTCTCTTCAACAATGCTCCCAAATTCAGTAAGAGATGAGAAATGTTGACAATCCCGCTACTAAGCCACAGAAATCGTCCTCCACCAACTAAGCCGTAGCTCTCTACGCCCCTATGTCTAGAATAGAACCATCCACCACTATAAAGCCACCGAAATCGACCTTCAAGAGCTAGGTTCGAACTCTCTGGTGATAGTACCTTCGACCAATTTTGTCCATCCTCGGTCAAAAGAGAGATTACAGCAAATGTAAGGGTTTTCGCCGTTAGGAAGAGAATCTTGATTCTGCAGTTGGAGGTTGGAGTTCTGAGTTGAGTGTTTGGGGGTTTTGGTCGCTGGAAAAATCGCTCCGGCCAGTGGGTCTTTTGACTTCAAGCAACCGATGTTGATGTCAGCATCTCTGATTGCTGACGTTAGCAATTAGGGTTTACAGAGAAGGTAGAAGAAAGAAGAAAGGGAAAGGAAGAAAGAATGCTTAAGGCAAGAGTCAACTACCAGCAGGATTAAGCTCTGATACTAAGATGAATTTAGAGGAAGAGGAAAATAATTAGAGAAAGAGAATAGAGACTGAAACAATGAGGGAAAAATCTTCAAAAGGGAAAAATCTTCTGAGTGTTTCCACCCACAAACTGATATTAACATAATAACAAAGGAAAATTACAATATTGCCCCTATAGTAAGTAAAACTCAGCCTAGGTAACTAATAGAACAAAAAAGACCACATAGTAAAATTTATCTCTACTCCTAACAATCTCCTTTTTCAGTCGTTTGATCATCTTACCGCTGCACTATTGGATTCTTCTAACTTTGAGTGGCTTGTCCTCAGAATATTGCCAGCACAAACATTGTTCGAGCATCGTCAACTTCTTGTCCTAACGCCTATGTGCCACCATGGTCATCTAGAGACCTTTTCCTACTTATCTTTAGCTTTGTTTAGCCCATTTCTCTGTTTTAGGTTTTGAGAGTCTCCTATAGAAATCAGGTCAAGGCCCAATTTGTTTATCTATTCAGGCTTTCTATCAAATTTGGCTTATTGATTTTATTGTATTACCTTGAGTTGATTGTGACTTGATTATTCTCAATGGTCAATTGCTACTATGAAACTCCCAGCAAGCCACCATCTGAAACTCCTAGCATAAATTTGAGCCCAACTTAGATCAAGATCTCTGAGTCGAACTCAAACTAGGGTCTTCTTGTGCATAGATAGCACCACCGCATTCATACTAGGTTGGTTCATATTTATTATTAAGTCTTTTCACTTTTATTGTCTATGTAACAAGTTTGAGCATCTATCAAATATTTTATCATTAACTTTCTATTTCTTGTTAAGGGAATATTAGGGTTTACAGTGTAGGCAGACCCATAGCTCATAGTTTTCTATATAAATAGGATCTAGTAATATGAGTCTTGTATACACTATATATATTTCAATTTCTCTCTCTCAAAATAGTTTCACCCTATAATGGTTTTTCTCTCTCTTTTCTCTCAATTTCACATGTAGCACCATGGTAAGGGCAATGCATGCAAATTTAGGCTTTTAGAGATTAGTTTCAGTTCTGGTACTTGGTATAGTTCATGCAGAAATCTGAAGGTAAAGGAGCTTAAATGATTAAAGGTTTCCTAACTCGGGTACTTGGCATCCAAGTAAATATGTGGCAATTGGGTTATAAAAGGGACTAAGGTTGAGTGGATTGGTGTTTTTGGAGGAAACATTGTAAATCCTAAGTGTGACAGTATCAATGCCAAAAAGTCCATAGGCACACAAGCACCTAAAGCATCCCCTAGCATTATGAAGGACGCAGCCATGTTGCTATTAGTGGGTTTTGTCAGAATGGCTTTATTTCCCTTGCTTAAATTTGCATAATAGCCTGAATGCCAAAAGGTAAGATTCAGCTCAAAACGACATATTTCTAATTTTCAGAGCCCATAACTTGTGATCCAAATGTCTAAACAAGCTGCACAAGCGCCCGTTGGAAAGCCTGGGGCACAAAGTTTTAAGAGAGACTTAATTCATGGTTTGACCAACTTTCCTAATGGTGAAAGAGTCCAACGTGACTTTTTTTCACGTCAGAATATTAATCTCTTGGAATTTCTTCTCAAAACATAGATTCTCCTTGTTCCTCATATGTTGATTACTCACATTCACCTTTCATCACTTGGGCGGTATGTAGGACAAAAACGAGGTGTCTACTGTAATAAATAATATAGAGTATCATAAGCTTCCCACTAAGTTATCCATTTGGATTCTTATTCCCATTGAACATACCAAGTTAGTATCTTAATCTTCAAATTTCATTAGGTATTCAATATTATCTTTGACCTATCTATGAATTGATTTTAGAATCTTTCTGTCTTGTTCTTGGGGAATAAATGCAATGCATATTTCATTGTTTTAATCCCTTTCATAACTTCCCTTTTTATTTCAATAATTAGATACATGGCCTAGTTACATTATTTTCCCTCTGCCTTTGTAACTTGGATATGAATTTCTTATGCTTTTTATTGATGAGTCTCAAAGTCCTTAATTATATAATATTTTACCATTCATATCGCCTCGTCTATTCTATGATTTCTCTTATCCTATGGTTAATTTAACTAGGTTTTCGGTGAAACCTTTTCTTACCTCACTAGTTTTTACAACATGTAATCGTCACTTAGTTCCTTAGCTTAGGGTGAGTTCTTTGCTCTTAAGGATGAAGAGAGGGACAGCGAGGGCATCTATCTTTCCCCTTGAAGCAATGATTGTTCTTGATTCCTGTTTAACCCATCAAGAATCAAGCTATTTGAAGTCATGCAAGAAGCATCGATTGCAAGGAGGTCATAACCATGGTTTGTGGCCTTTGCCAAGCTCCCCCAAGCCCTCCACAAGAAGGATCTAGATGTGGAGAGAATGGGTAAGGAGAGAGGAAAAACTTATGAAAAATGAGAGCAGCGGGGCTATCTGCTTATTATAGTGGACACATAAGTTGACTGTCGAGTTCAAGGAAGTTGACTGCCACAATGTAATCTAAATTTGAGAACTATACAAGTTCTGTTAGTTGATGCTCCAAGCCGGTGGTTGGCCGCCAGACTTGTGCAAAATTTGGAGAGTCCAATCCAATTTAGAAGCCCTTGATCATTCCCGTTGTATAACATCATATACAGCCCTTGCATTATTTCAGATTTAGAATAAATGACTTTCTATGGCAGGGGTGGTGGGGCTAGCAATATGAGGAGCTTGGAATGGATTACAAGTTCTCAATGATTGTCCTTACGCATATTAGATTCATTTTCTTTGTTCATAGCTTACAGCTTGCTTTAATTGCTATTTCTAAACAAGTTATTCAAGTCTATCAATTTTTTTCATCTTTTACTTTTATAGTTAATATTTTATTTCCCCCTAGTAAGCAACACGGCGAGTTACAAGCTGCCAAATTAAATGAAATATCACATTAGCTAGCGATTGGTGAACTTGAATTTGTGAAGGGGAAATCAAATTGGCACTCTAAAGCAAACTGTGGATACTCTATGGAGCTCACATTTATACTCTATTTGTAATGTGAGAAAAAACTTTTGTTGTAACTTGTTGTGTAAACAAATTTATCCTTGACAAGTCAGTTTATTGTTAACACGGGAATGCTGATGCTGCTTATTATATTTTGGTTTCGCTTGTGTTCATCTTGTTTCGCATTTGATGAAAGAGATCATGAGAATTACAATTAGAGCTTGTTTTTGTCAAGCTTAGCAACAATTGTATCTTAATAAAGTTGTAAGTTAATGTTATACACCTAGTTTGTACTACAAAAGTATTGATTTGGAAGTTAGGAGATGATGATTTGCAACTTGCAAGATTAAATGAAGAATTTAATATTGTTTTTGAAAACCATGATGTTGATTTTCCTTATTTTACCAAGTGCTCTCGTCATCGAAGAGATCACGTCATGGTGGACTTCAATTTAGAGTGAACATCTGTTTTAATTACAATATATAATTCAATTGAGGGTAATGAGGGGAAATGTTCTCCCATTAAACGTAAGAGACTCATTTCTCACTTAATGAATGTTGACTGTAGAATTATAGGACTTTATAGTTTTGTTTATAAAATTTAATAAATTTAATGATTGAAATTTTTAAAAGTATCTAATAGAATTTAATTTGAGAATAATAAGATTATGATAATAGAAGTCTTATTGTTGCATAGGGTTATGTGGTGCGTCTACATCAAAGTGCATTATGATATAATTAATTAATTAAAAAAGCATTTCCTAAGAATGACTAATTAACTAAGTTTTAATCAAATTATGAGATAAATTAATTGATTTATTTTGATTTATTTAAAATATAATTTAACTAATTATCTTAATTGATTCAAGTTTAAATTGGCTTAATTTTACCAAATAAGACTCTTAATCAGATGTCAATTTTATCTATGAAAAATTCTTAGTAAGATGGTATTTTAACTAATGAATATTTAAAAGAAATAAGATCTTAGAAAAAAAAAGGCTATAAACTTGATAGAGAAAATGTTATGTAAAAAAAAATTTTTAGCTTTCAACTCTCCTTTCGTTCTGTAAAATATTTTCTTGAATGTACATTTTAATTTTACAACTTGGGATTTGGACTATGTATACTTGGAGGAAGCTATAGCATCTCCATAACCAACAGAAGAGTGGTGCATGTGCTTGTGAGTAGATTTAGCCAATAGCAATGTTCATTGCAATGGAAGTTGTATTGCACATGACCGATTGATCGTAGCAATAAATCTCATATGTGAGGGATAGACACTAATAGATTGTAAAGTAAATGAAATCACTCTATGAAAAAAATCTAAGGTAAGACTCATTGTAGTATATTTTTTCAATAATGATATCAGATCCTTTTTATGCTATTTAAGTATCTTTGTGTGCCTTATATGTACTTTGTGCCATGCATTAATTAAATTGCATGTTTTTAAACAAATTGAACTTACAACTATGCATATTTTGAACTATTTTTTAAAGTTAGGCATAATTTTTTCAAATCTTTATATGGATTTGCTTAATGTAATAAGAGCTTCACGACATATTATAAGCATTAATGGATTATGTATGTAAAAGATATGATCATTTAAATTTGATTTCATAAAAATTTATTTTTGAAAATTCTTTAAAAATTTGATAAATAACTAACTTTGAGCCATATTTTAAAATTAGAAATCTATGTTTTAAAAGATAATCTTAACATAAATTTATTTCTAAAAAAATCAAATCATCCCAATCGTAACTCAGATGAGGGAGATACAAGTCCTTCGCCAAATGATGGCCAAAATCTAGAGATTCTAGGCTGCCAAGCAGAATTTAGACCGACACATGCACCCCATGGCGCGTGATGTGTACTTGATGTCATACACAGCACATTTCATGAAAATCAAGGCACCAATAGAAAGAAGAGACAGAGTTGTTTTTACATATCTAATTTTTTTTAATTTATTTTTTAAAATATTAATTTAAACTTAAATTAAAAAATAAAATAAATTTTAAATAATTAAATCAAATTAAACCTAAAGTCAAGTTCAAGTCTAAGATTAAAATCTTAAAATAAAATTATAAAATAAAAAATAAAAATAATAAGATAGTCAAAATTAACTAGAATAATAATATAAGATAAATAAAAGATGAAGATAAAGAAAGATAAAAGATGAAAAAAAAATGATAAATGATGAGACATGATAAATTTTAAGAGAAAATAAATATAAAGATGAAGGATAAAGGATAAAAATTGAAAAAGGATAAAAGATATGAAAGAGGTAACATACAAGTAAGATTAAGAAATAAGAGTTTGAAGCCTACAGAACAGAAAAGAACTCTAAGCCCACAATAAGAGGGAAGCTACGCAATAGGAGAAAGAAAAATTCCGTAGCCTTGAACGAAGCTTTTGGTGCCGCTGCAGTGTCTCCAAATTGCTGCACTGTGCACGCCTGATTCTTCCTCCAATTGGATCTATTTGTTTTGCTCTAAGGCTCAGTCCTAAGCTTGTAAGAGTTGATTTACAGGTAGGCTCCCTTGATTAGCATCAAATTAGCTGTGATTCTACGACAAAATGTAAATTCATCATGTCAAAATGTGCTGTACCTAGAATTTCTAATATAAGTGACTTGGACTTGGTTTTGACTTGATAATCTTTACATAATTTTATATTTTATGTTGTTTGAGATTTTATATTGATATGTATAATTTAGATTGTAAAGAGACATTTTAAGTATCTTATTTTAAATATCAACATTATATTTTATGTTTGAATATCAACATTATATTTTATTTAGATTGTATAATTTAGATTTTATATTGATATGTATATTTTATGTTGAATATGAATTCATGGATTCAAAATGTATGCTTGCAATCTGATAGTTCGATGAGGATTTAATAGAAAATCCAAAAGAGAACATATTGGGAATTCTTTTTTTCCGAAAACCCCTTCTTGAAAGGAGTGGAGAATTTTCAAAAAAGAAATTGTTTTATAAAATATTCTTTTAAAAAACCTCTTCTTGAAAGGATTGAGGAATTTCTTTAAGAAAATTATCTTTAATAAAATCATGAAAACCCTTTTGTAAAAGAAATATGGAATTTGCTCAAGGAAATTATTCTTTAAAAAATTACGAAAATTTTCATAAGAAAATTATTTTTTCAAAATTATTTAAAAAACCCAACCTAAAAGGGTTGGATGCATTTTTTAAAATGCACATTTTTTTACATAAAATCTCCTTTTTTAAATTAGAATTTTCAAACCAATGTGAATTAAATTAAAATAAATTAATTAAATTATTTTTAGTATTAAAAGAGCATTTAGGGTACTAATATTTTTCTTAAAATGTAATTAATCTCTAAACCTAATCTCTGAAATAGACTAACTTTAATTAGGTATCTGATTTTATCTTAGATAATTTAAGTTGGTGATACATGTATGACACGTGCCTTCCCCTGAGTGTATTGTTGGTGCTAAGTAATTAGAATAATGCCCACATGTGTATGTGGCGTTGCTCTTGGTCCTTTTTCGGTCAATTTTTTAGTAAATCTCAATTTTTGTGTATTTTATAGCTATGCAATCAAAAGAACATAAAAATAATTTGGCTATGTTTTCAAAATTATTGTTAGATTAGGTGATTAAAGTTATTTTGGAGAAAAGAACTTGGTAAAAATATTTTTAGGAAGTAAATTTTTGCATTAATCACATTTCAATAATCATGACACATTTTCCACGATTATTTATTTTTATATTATATTTTACTTATTTGTTAAATGATAAATAATACATGAATGTGTCATATTTTTGCATTGATATTTTGTTGAGTGCTCATAAAATTGTGGTATTTATTTTTGCTCAAAATAATGAAATATATACAAAGGTAGTGTAACATCCATATTTTATCAAGTAGATTGACGTAGTAGGAAATAATTTGTATGTAATTATTTTTAAAAAAATTATTTATGACTAAGGTCTTGTAATGGGATATGTTTGTGCAATTAATTTGTATATATTTTATTATTTTGATCATAAGTATTAAAATGTTAATAGAGTTCCCTGATTGAACTCATTAATTAAATATGTAATATGTTTGTATTATCTTTAATAAATGTTCCTATGACATTTATTATAAATTAAGTGGGATTTATGCTACTTAGGCTATATAAAATCAAATGCTTGTTTTCATTTATATGGTAAGAGATGATTACTACCACTTATGCAAAATTTTTGATCAAGTAATATAAGTGAAAATAGGTAGATTAATTATAAATAGCAATAGTTAGATATTGGTTAATTAAACTTGTGCAATGACATAGTGAAATGGCTTCTAAGTATATCATTACTGAATTAATCAATGAAGACAAGTTTAATGATAAGAATTATGACATGTGGCATAAAAAGGTTTAATAATTTCTTAATGAGTAAGAGTTGCTTGATTATCTAACTAATGTCATGGACTCGCTTGTTGAGGTAATAGTGCCCAACATTGCCATAATCAAGAAGCCTATAATGTTTGGTTAAAGAGAGATAGGAGTGCGCATTTATATTATTAAGTTGCATGAATCTTGTTTGAGAGTTTGAGAATTTTCCAATTGTCAAGAAAATATGGAACTAGCTGAGGTTCAAATATAGTGGAAACATTAACACAAGGCTTCATGCTTTGACTTAAGGGTTCAACTAATATATGATGAACCCAAAACATTTAATGGCTAAACATTTTAGGGTAATGTCTGTCATGATTAGAGAAATGAAATAGCTGGACATTATCTCATAGATGAACAACAAATCTTACTTGTCATTAAATCTCTACTAGAGTCCTCTTGAGGACATGTAAAGCTTGTACTTATACATAATGAGGAAATTAAAAACCTTTGATGACATTTTCTACTATTTACAGCTTGAGACAAAATGCAGTGATGCAAACAATAGTGCCACATTAGTGGCATAAGTTAGGCAATGCTAGGGTAAGTCCCAACGCGAGAGAAAACAAGGGAAAAATCAAAATCAAGAACCAAAGGATAAGAAGAACATCATGCACCCTAGGGTTAAGCATGGTGGTAAGCACAATAAACCCAAGTTCAAATGTTTTAATTTTGGAAAGAAGGGAAATTTTCTCATGAGTGTCATGAGAAAGAAAATGTTTGTCCTTATTTCATTCCTTTTAGTACTTTTGTGTGTACACATGTGTTCATAGCTTAGTCTCTCCTTGACTAGATTTAGGAGCAAACAAGCAAATAACTTATAATCATGCAAGGTTCATAGATTACCATTAGGTAACAGTGTGTAAACACTTTGTGACTATGAGAAATAGAGCTAGAGAAGTTGTTGGAGTTGGTACTTACCAACTCACATTGCATGATAGGCACAAACTACTTTTACATAATGTTTTACATGTACCCACTATCTAATGTAATTTACAATTAGTTTATGCATTATTGAACTTAGGATTTAGATTTAATTTTGAGAATAATGGTTTGTCCTTTTATCTTGAAAAAGCTTTATATGGTCATGGACATATTGAACATGATTTGTTCATGTTAGACATAGTGATGGTTTCAATAACATTGCCCTTGTTACTTCTACTTTCAATGTGGTGCCTATTTTTGTATTGTGACATTCAAGATTAAGACATATTGACTAAGAAAGAATGGCTAGATTGGCTCCAGAATGGTTATTGGGCTCTCTTGTAAAAGTACATCTTCTTGCATATGAGCATTGCCTTACTAGTAAAGCTAGTAAAAAGCTTTTAGGTGAGAATAAGAAGACATCTCAACTTTTAGAATAAATCCATTTGAATATATATGGACCCATGAATGTGAAGGCTAAACATGACATGTCCTACTTCACCATATTCATAGATGATTACTCATGATATGGCTTCATCCTTTTGTTGTTTAACTATTTTGAAGCTTTGGATTGTCTTAAACACTTTGTAGTAGAGGTTGAGAATAAAAAAGAGGAGAGTATAAAGACTCTTCAAATTGATGAAGGTCCAGAATATTCATCTGACTAGTTTAAAGAGTTTTGTAAGCATAAAGAGATACACAAATAGTTGTGATTATAGGAAATCCACAACAAAATGGGTTATAGAGAGAAGGAATCATATGCTGTTAAGCATGGTTAAATCAATGATACCTCAAGCCAACCTCTCAATAAAGTTTTGGGGAATGTACTTTTGACAGCTATGTATGTCCTTAACTGTGTGCATTTAAATTTTGTTTTTACCAAGTTATGAAATGGTATTAAGCCTAATTTAGAAGGCTTACATCTATGGGGATCAGTAGGGCATATTAACAATGCTTCCTATAAGTTTAGGAATTGAGGCTTTAAAGCTAATAAATTTGTTTTTATTGGATACTCTAAAAACTTTAAAGGCTATGTTATATATAGCAAACATATGGATGAAGGACTTAGAGAGACCAAGTCTCATGATATGGATTATTTAGAAGAAGATATTGCTAATATTGGTGATGTAAAACAAAGTTTTGAACTCTATGAGTTAGAAGAGTTTGAGAATAGTGTGCCTTGGTTTATTGATATGTACTTGGATGCACAATCTATTCCAAAGAATGTTAATGATAGTGGAAGTGCAGAAATACAAACCTTTCAAGATTCACACTCATGCCAAAGTGTGGAAGAAACAATTCCTTGCAAGCACTTTGAAAAAGATGGAATGTCCCTCTTGAGTATTTATGTGGATGCTAGTGAGTTTACATTCACTAGACTCAAACAAATGGATGGCTACCATGCAAGAGGAAACTAGTTTTATGGTTAAGAAGAATGTATGGGAGTTAATTGATCTTTCACCTAAGTACAAGACCATTGGAAACAAATGAGTCTTAAAAATGAAGCATATAGAAGATGGATCAATTGACAAATAAAAGGCTTAGTGATGAAAGGCTACACCAAAAGGAGAGAGTAGATGATGAAGAGATGTTTTCTCTTACAGTGAGATTTGAATCTATTCGCTTAATCCTAGCTATTGTCACACATCTAGATGTCAATATAATGTTTCTCATTGGAGAACTAGATGAAGAAATCTATATGGATTAACCCATTGGGTTTTAAGTCAATGGACGAAGACACAAGATATGTCACTTTAAACATTCCATCTAATGCTTGAAATAATTGTATAGGTAGTGGTATATTCATTTTTATTGAATAATCACCTTTGTAGGATTCCCAATGATAAAAGAAGACCACTAAGTTTATGCCAAAAGATATAAGAATAAGATTCTAATTTGCTTATTTTATGTAGATGACATACTTAGCTAAAAATGACATGTAGTTAATAGTCACCACTCAAAAATGGTTGTCCTTTACTTTCAAGATGAAGGACATGGGGGAAGTAGATTATGTACTTGGCTTAAAATCTCAAGAGATCGTTAAGAGGTTTCTAAGTATGTCTTAGGAAACTTATATAAAAAAAGATTTTGGAACATTTTAAAATGCATAATTATAAACCCTTATATACTTTAATGGAAAAGAGCTTATATCTTAATATGGAACAATGTCCTAAAATAAAGGAAGAGAAGAGGAAATGGCAAAAATGACATATGCTAGTGCAGTTTGATGTATGATATGTTGTATACTCAACTCGGCATATGTTTTGGAGTGAGCATGGTTAGTAGATATCAAAGTAATCCTGGGATTGCCCATTAGGCTGTAGTCAAAAGGATACTTAGATATCAAAAGGAACCACAAATTTGGCTTTGTGCTATCAAGGTAGGATTTTAAACTTAGTTGATTGTAGAGATGCAATAGGTCAACAAGTAAAGACAAGAATAAATCCACATTAAGATACACATTCATACTTAGTTGTGGAGTCATTTCTTGAAATAGCAAGTAGGCATGTGTTTCTTTATCCACTATGGAATTAGAATATATGGCTTGCACTTTTGCAATGCAAGAAGATCTATGCTTAAGGAGGTTCCTACATAGCTTGAGCATAAGAGGGCATTCACAAGAGGCTATCACAATAAGTTATGACAATGCAACCTCCCTAGCTTATGCAAAGGATCCAAAGTAGCATGGAACATCTAAACATAATGACACAATGTCTAAATATAATGGCACTTGCTACTATTTTATTTGAGACATCATTGCATAGAGGCTAGTTAAATTAAAGCATATGCCCATTAGTAACATGCTTGTTGATCTCTTTACCAAATAATTGCATGAGATGCTTTTTGAAAGCAAATAGGGGATTAAGGTTATTAAGGATTTGATATGTTCTTGTATTCATTTTTGTACATTCATAAAAGAGCCTCCCTTTTATTTTAACATAATTTGTAAGTTTAATTGATGGCACAATTCTAAGTTATCTCTAGGTTTAAAAGATTATATTTCTTTCAAATGAAAAAATTGCCCCAGCACATAAGTAGCAAGTGGGATAAGACTTAAATGATCATCAAGTACCATAATATGGATGATTCCCTTACTGTTTTGTGTAGCAAAAGGGTTTCAATGTTAAAAATAGTCACCTTAGCATATTGCAAAAATGGGACTCTATGAGTCGACACATGGAGACTATTAACTTGACAAAACTTGATATAAGTAGGATTTGAATTAGAGGTGATTCAAGTTAATCTTGTTGTGATTTGACTAACCATATTCTATATGGTGTTTCTTTGAGCATGACAAACATTGAGTGAGGACTCCACTGTAGTATGCAATTCATATTGAATGTGCATAAGTTGGCCAAAAAGTGGAGTGATTCAATAAATCCTTGTTTCATTAATGTGTGAGCCCCAGATAGGATTATAAATCTTAATTTAAGGACCTTTTGTGACTTAGGTTTATATCATGAAATTTAGGGTTAATGTTGCTAGTTTTGCTTGCACTCCAAGGGTTAAGAAAGAAATGGTCTAGCAGAACATGTCTAGGATGAAATGGCATGATTATCAAAGGAAAAATCAATTTCATATCCACCTATGATTTGTCACGCATTGCCCAAGCACTATACTTACTTTAGTAAATAGCATAACTATAAGTACAAATGCATGTAGTGATTTTTGCATTGCTCTATGGGATTAGAGATGTAAAAGGGTCTAATGTGAGAATGAAATAATTTGGGATGCAACAAGATTTTGAGTGATGTTATGTTAGTTTCATGGTAGCTTAATATAATAATCACTCACAACACCTTTTCTTGTGTGGTCGTATGTTCCATTTTTCTATATAACTTGATATATTTTCTATGAGATTGAGATTTTATTTGGTATGTCCAATGTATATGAGTGAGAGATGTTGCATGGGGCCATGTGGTGCATCCAAATAGACATGCATATAATAAAATTAATTAATCATTAATTAATTAATTAATTGAAGAGTTATCTCTTAAGAATAATTAAGTAGATGAGTTCTAAGTAAACTATAACACAAATTAGTTGATTTATTTTTATTTGTTTTAGTTGATTTATTTTGATTTGTTGAAAATATAATCTAACTAATTATTCTAATCATTTTAAATTTAAACTGATTTAATCCTAAGAGATAAGACTCATAACTAAAGTTCAACTCTATCTATAGGAAGTCTTAGTTAACATGTTTTTAACTAGTGGTGAATATTTAAAAAGAATAAAAGTCTAAACAAAAAAGCGTATAAACTTGATGGAGAAAATTTCACTTCAAAGAAATTTTCTAGCTTTCAACTCTTCCTTCTCTTTCTAGAATGTTTTCCTGAAAGTATTATCTCACACCTTTGGGATTTGGAAAATGTATACTTGGAGAGCTTTAGTAGATTTGCATAATCATAGAGGAGTAGCAACTATTCTAGTGAGCTAATTCATCAAGTAGTAGTGCTTGTGGATAGATCGCAATGAAAGCTGTACTACTGGGTTCAGCTTAGTTGTTTGTCATGGTATATCTAGTACATGAGTAACAAACACTAATAGATTGAAAAGTTAGCAAGATCTTAATCTGTGAAAAAATTTAAGGTAAGATCTATTACAATAAATTTCCTAATAGCTATGCTCTTTAAAGTAAGATAGACTTTGTTTTTTAAATTGTTTCCTTGCCATGTAAGGTAGATGCATATTGATACTAGGGCAAGTTCTCTATTAAACAAATACTAGCAAATTGTGAAGCTTCATTTGAATTATTATTCTAATGAATAATGGCAGATTAGCTCAACATACATTATAATGAAAGGGTTTAGTTCCTAATAGTTACCTAATACAAGGGTTTGCTTTGCTTACTTAAGGCAATACCATGCTTTAGCTCTAATTGCTTGAAACTTGTCTCAAACTACAATTAGGCAAAATAAATGGGAGGTACTAATACTATGGTAACCATTTTGAAATTGAGTAAGAGTATCTTTTGTCCCTCTATTTTTATAAGAGTAATTTAGTTCCTTAATTTTTGAGTTTAGCATTTTAATTCTTTATAAGTATAATTGAAGTAATTTAGTCTTTTATCCACCAAATTCCTCTTTTTGGTATGATGTGGATCACCGATGATAACCTAACTTTATTTTTTATTGTAATGTAACATGGCTGCTATATGATTTTATCTCTTGATAGAGCTATTAAGATATATAAAATTAGAACTTATGATTTCACAAAAGAGAAGATAACTTCATGCTAAAAGAAGGATGCTGAAATTTTCAAAGTAAAAATAAAGTCTAAGTTATCACCAACCATGTCATTTTAGGAAAGGGTAATCCGGTGAGTGACGGACTAATTTGTCCCAATTGCACTTGTGGAATAACTAAATTGTTTTAATTGCACTTGTACATGTATTAAATTGCCTCAATTGTATTCATAAAGGAACTAAATACCAAATTAAAAGTTAAGAAAAAAATTAAGAAACTAAATTGTTCTTTCAAAAAAGTAGAGAATCAAAACACCCTTAGTCCATTTGAAATAGTATCAAGTTTAAAACATTTTTGCATCTTTACTTTGTGACCTCGCAACTACAAAGGGATTAGTTCATGTGATGCAAAGTCAGCTGATTTGCTAGAATTAGTTGTCTGTATTAAGCTCCATGCATTAAGCCATTCCCATTCTATAAATTACAGAGACATACATATGTTGATGATCTATTTTTTTTACCTTTCCCCAAGTAAAAATAATTTATTTGATATGTGATTGTGATTTTGGCCACTCATTAAAAAGATCCATTTATAAGAAGTCTCAGAACAAACTGGTTTTGAGTTCTATGATACAGCAATAACGGGATGGGATCTCTAACGTTGAGAAAAAATTGCCTGTTGAATTCATAGCACCGGCATGGCAAACAGCCAGCTTCAAACTGATGGTTATGGGGAATCTTTGATCAGCAGTTTGCCATTTTCTCCTTATGATGACACTGGATCTCGAAGATAATACAAATGGTGATGGATGTTTGGGAAGTGTTCATTTATTCTGCACTTTGGGAAAATTATAATAACAATTTACGGAATCAATGAAATTCAATCATCGGTTTCTGAAAAGTTATGGCAATGCACAAGGTTTGAGTACTCAGATTTCCTTGCATTTTGTCTCTGTTGATGCTTTGTCAATAGCATCTGTGGAGCATATTTTTGAGTAGAAATGGGCAAATAAAGGTTAAGTGCTTGCCTTTGAAGGTGTCACGATAAATGAATAGTAAAAAAAAGATTCAAATTTAATTATATACTGCCTATACTTATGAAATTAAAATTGTTTCTAAATATATAAATTTTAAAAATTATTTAATTATCTTGATATTAAAAAATTTACCTTTTTTAATTAATATATTCTTCTAATTAAATAACTCAGATATTAAAATTCAAGTAGGAGTCCTTTAGTGTGTTTGAGGTAAGAGAGATAATCTTTTTTTGGTTAAGCATTTATTGGAGAGTAGGATAAATAAGGGTATAGTTGAAAAACGATTAATGAAATATTAATAAAAAGTGATAACTATAAAGTAACAAGAAAAATAATTTAAACAAAATTATTAAAAAGAGAACCCTCATTCTTTCCACATTTATAATTATAATAAATGTTAACACATGTTTGCAAAATGTTATAATTAAAAATTAAAAGTTAAATAATTAAAACAACAAACAAAGAAACAAAATAAAAATTTTTAACATTTAATGCTTGAAAATAAATGAAAAGCAAAAAGAAAAACATTGAAATTTTGCATAATGTTTAACTAAAATTATGAAAATAAAATTGTCTATATCTTAAATGATGCAATGACATTCAATTTTTTTTTTTTAAGACTTTTATCTTTTAGAATCTTAGATTCAAAATCTTAAACCTTACAAGTGTAATAAGTGATTTATCACTTCTCTTATTAAGAACAATTTTCTATTATTAAATGCTTGATAATGAAGAAACAAAAAAGTTCTTATTTTTTTAAGCTATAATTATTATATCAAAATTGATACGCATTGCTATAATAAATATTGATATGTATACAATTACTATGAAAAAACCATGATTAAAATTTAAAAATTAAATAATTAATACATATTAAAAATAACAATAAAACAAATTTAAATTTATTGACATTAAATTTTGAGAACAAATTGATAACAAAAAAAGGAAATAAACATCCAAATTGAAATATGTTACATAAAATTATGAAATTAAAATTATCTATCATTGACTTCATAATGTATATATCTATTTTATATATGTGTTAAAAAGAAAACTATCAAGTACTTTTTCAGCATTTATTGCTTTAATAAATATTGACATATGTAATTACAATAAAAAATTAAAAGTTAAATAGTTATAAATACAAAAATATTAAAAATTTTGACATTAAATGCTTTAAAATAAATAAAAAGTAAAAAATAAAAAAATAAAAATTAATTTTGAATAATGTTAAATAAAGTTACAAAATTAAAATTGTTTGATATTAAATTTTTTATATTTAATGGAAATATAAAATGAAAATTATTGTTTTGACTTTCTATATTAGAATGGGTAGTTAATAAAAATCACAGCTTGATTGCTGGAAATTAATTATTACTGTAATAAATCTATATACACCTGAAGAGAACAACTGATTAAGACAAAAAAGCACTGATGTGTCATCCTTTGGTGCAATGCCTCTTATCATTTTCACACTTAACCACCAAAAAACTTAACTAAAAACAACAAAGCAGCTCTTCCAAACTGACGTGTCGTTCTTTGGAACATTATCCTTCATGATTTCAGACACTAAATAGAACAATCTAACTATCATTAATGATCAATTCAAATGAACATCATTTATTGGTTGTTGACTTTAGCAGCTTATATTTTTCAAAGAGTAATGCTATTTCTACGTTGTTTTTCCACTACGTTCACTACACCTCCAACATGGCATCCGACGTGGCAATCAAGCAGCGGGAAATGGAGCAAAGCAAAATTGAAAATTTAAGTGGGACAAAAGCAAAGCTGAAACACCTAGCCTCTCTCACTCGCTCCCGCTCTTGCGCTCTTGCTCTCCCATTCTGTGGTGCTCTCCAGCTCTCGGTCGCCGGCGTCCTTTGTCGCTCGTTTTCCCTCGCACATTGGCTCAGCTTTCCCGCTCTTTTGTCATCGTCGCTGTCTAGTCAGTCCTCCTTCTGTGAACTATTTTGTGGTTCTTTGCCTGAAGGTCTCGGTCGCCTGCGTCCTTTGTTGCTCATTTTCCCTCGCACATCGGCTCAACTTTCTTGGCCTCTTCTCTGGCTCGTTCGTCGCCATCGCTATCCAGTGAGTCATCCTTCTGTCAACTATTGTGTGTTACATTTTAACTATTAGATGTTACATTTTGGCTATTGGAGATAACATTTTAGCTATTGCTCATTACAATTTAACTGTTACTCTTTAAACATTCCATGTTACAGTTTATGTCTTGCATGTTACATTTTAAATATGGCTTGTTACATTTTGGCTATTACTTATTACATTTTATCTATTGAATGTTACAATTCAGCTATTGCATTTGAAAATTTTCACTGTTGTGAACTTTTTTCTAAGTGAAAACTCATCCCTATGGCCTAGTACATGTTGGCCATTGAATGTTACACTTCATCCATCCCATGTTACATTTTTACTATCGGATGTTACATTTTGGCTATTACGTGTTATGTTTTAGCTATTGAATGTTACATCTCAACTATTGGATGTTACAATTCAGCTAGTGCATCCAAAAATTTTCACGGCTGTGAACTTTTTTCTAAGTAAAAACTCATCCCTATGGCCTAGTACACATTGGCCATTGAATGTTACACTTCATCCATCCCATGTTACTTTTTGGCTGTTTAATTTATTAAAAGTTGACTACATTTGTTTGGTTTATAGGACAATGTGCGAGCAAAGTGAGACCCTCAATTTAGTTGATGATAATAGAAGAAGTTATGAAGAGGTTGGCGCATTAACCCATGTGGAAGGTAGTAGTCATACAGCAAATAATGAAAATCAATCAAACCAGCTTGTCGATCCACCTAAAAGAGGAATGGTATTTACATCAATAGATGAGGTGAAAGAATATTATAGAAAATATGCAAATCAAGTTGGTTTTGCAATAATAACAAGAACATCAATTAAGCATGAGGACGGTCAAATTCGTTATCTTTGTCTTGCATGCTCAAGGGAGGGTAAACAATCCAACAAACCATCAAAGAACATCAGAAGTTGTCCCTCAATGAAACAAAAATGTGATGCAAAGATTATTGTCTCTTTATGTGATGGTGTCGGGTGGCAAATAAAGCATGTAGTCATTGATCATAATCATGCAGTTAGTCCAACCAAATCCAGACTTCTTAGAAGTTACAAACGCCTTGATATGCATGTGAAGAGAACTTTGGAGCTAAATGATGCACCAGGGGTGCAAATGAACAAGACCTTCCAAACTCTCATTGTTGAGGCAAGAAGTCATAAGAACATGATATTCTGTGAAAGGGACTGTCGAAATTACATTGAAAAAGTGCAAAGAGCCATAGGGAAGGACGAAGATGGCGATGCCCTTCATAAATATTTCTTGAGAATGTAGGAACAAAATGATAAATTCTTCTATGTGATTGATTTAGATGAGACAATGCGTTTAAGAAATGTGTTTTGGGTTGATGCAAGGAGTAGAGCTGCATACGAATACTTTGGTGATGTAATTACATTCGACACCACATATCTAACAAATCAATATGAAATACCTTTTGCAGCATTTGTTGGTGTGAACCATCATGGGCAATCCATACTTCTTGGATGTGGGTTGCTGCCTTGTAAAGACACAGAATCATTTGTGTGGTTGTTTCAATCTTGGTTAAAGTGCATGCACTGTGTTTCACCGAAAGGAATCATTACAGATCAATGCCATGGAAAATGCCATTAAGATTGTGTTTCCATCCACCCAGCATTGTTGGTGTCTATGGCACATTATGAAGAAGCTACCTTACAAGCTTAGTAGTTATGATGCTTACAAGTCCATTAGTCGTAACTTGAAGAGTGTTGTCTATGACTCATTAACTGGTAATCAATTTGAAGAGGATTGGATGAAGGTTGTGGAACAATTTGATCTTCAAGATAACGAATGGTTAACAGGGTTATTCCATGAGCGAACATGCTGGGTTCCTGCTTATATAAGACGTAGCTTTTGGGCAGGTATGTCTACAACCCAGTGAAGTGAAAGTATGCATGCCTTTTTTTATGGGTTGTAAATAAGCAAACTAGTTTGAGATAGTTTGTAATGCAATATGACAATGCATTGAGGGATAAGGCAGAGAAGGAGTTTGAAGCTAACTTTCGTTCATTCACTACTACCCTTCCTTGTGCAACTAAATCACCATTGGAGAGACAATTTCAGTTAGCTTATACGTATTCCAAGTTCAAAGAGGTGAAAGTAGAATTTGTTGGAAAAGTAGATTGCAAACCACAACTCACTAATATTGAAGGAGATTTAAAACATTATGCTGTTCTTGAATGCGATATTGTTGGGGATGAGCCAAAGAAAAAAACATTTCAAATCACCTTTAATACTGCCAACATTGATGTGAATTGCACATGTTTGTTATTCTAGTTTAGGGGAATTATTTGCAGGCATTTACTTGTAGTATTTTGGCACGAGGAAATTGAGGAAGTGCCTTCAAAATTTGTCTTGGATAGATGGAGGAAAAATATCAAAAGGAAGTATATGTTAATCAAAACAAGCTATGACATTAAGCAACTTAAACCTCAAATGCAAAGGTGTGAGTTACTTTACAAGAAATTTGATGCTGTAGTTGAGGCCACTGTTGAATCTGAGGATACCATGGCCTTTGTTGTAGATCGTCTTGATCAGTTAAGTTTGAAATTGAAAAAGTGTCCACCAAATCGAGAAGGTCTGTTGAGGACAGAATGGCCACTCCTGTTGACAATATTCTTGAGACCATGAATGGTTCAAGTGATAAGGTCTTAACCCCACACCGTGTTTGTTGAAAAGGGTGACCAGGTTCTAAAAGATTGGTCTCAACATGGGAGAAAAATTGTAGAAGAAAAAGACAAAAAAAGAAAGAATGCAATAGAATGGTATGCCCATTAATTTGTGACTATATTTGTATTTTGTTAAATTTGTTTGCAACAATAGTTGAAAAAGATATTATGATTGAAACATAGTCGATAGTAATCAAGATGTGGTCATTCATTATTGAGTTCTTCTTATGCGATAGTGAATGATGTCTTACAGATCTCGCACACGGCAAATGAATCAAATGAAATAATGGCAGCTTCAAGCAACCCATATCCTACAACAATTGCTAGTCAATCTTCTTTACAGGATGATATCTTATCTAATAGTGATGGCCTTCTATTGTCAAGCAATAGTTGTGTCTATCCTTAGTTTGAAGAGTCCTACCAGAGTGGACCTCTTTTAGAGGAAGTTTCATTCGGAGACTTAGACTTGCGTTTGTAGGTATAATATCGAACATAATTTTGTTATTTCATGAAGTGTCCATCTGTTTGCATTTACAGCCAAGTCATTAGATAACTACTTTGAGTTGTTATTTTTGTTTTTTGGTAAATCATTTGATCATGATATCCTTTTGTGGAATTCTCCCTTAAGTACTTGGTGGACAATGTTTGTATACTACTTATTTTGGTAGAAGTTACGCCTTATTGTATTAAAAGCAGCAGATGATAATTTCCTTTGACCTAAAACATTATTTATATTTCTATATCTTTTCTTTAGGTTAGAGGTTGTGCTTTTGTTCATAGTATACCTTGCATATGGCTCTAATGAAGGCGGAACCCTCTCATACATTCTTCTCATAGATTGAAGTTAAGGGAGAAGAAAGCTGGGAAGCTTGTTGGGATGAACAAGTTCACCAAGTGGCAAAATTTTAAGTATAACATTCAATAGCTATAATGTAATAATTGATTGTTAACATGTAACACTCATTAGGTGAAACAGGTTCACACTGAGGAAAAATTGTATATGCAATTGTTGAATTGTAACATGTAAGTTTAAATGTAACATGGCAATAGATACAATGTAACATGCAATTGATAGGTAAAATGTACCCACCATTCTGTCTTCTCTTTTTCTATCGTCATTTGTTTTCTATCCATGCTTGAAATGTTAAAGTGTAACATGGCGATAGCTAAAGTATAACATCAAGATAGGTAAAGTGTAACATCAGGATAGTTACATTAAGTGTCTGCTACAAATGGGATATTTACTAGGCTATAGGAAGAAGTTTTGATCATTTGCACCCAAGACAACAGATCATCGATCATCAAATTTAGGAGCAATTGCCAAATTGTAACATGCAAAAGCTTAAGTGTAACTTGCCAATAGCTAAAGTGTAACACCCGATAGCCAAAGTGTAACATGTTGATAGCTAAAGTGCAACACCCAAATAGCCAATATGTAACTGGCCTAGGAAAATAGTATCTTGCGCTAGATGAAGTATCTCCTTCAAATGGAACGTTAACTATGCTTTAGGAAGTAGTTTTGATCAATTGCATCGAATTGTAACATATAACTTCTTAAGTGTAACAAGCCGATAGCTAAAGTGTAACATGGGATAGCTAAAGCGTAACTCACCAATAGCTAAAGCGTAATATGAGTTAGTTAACGTGTAACACTTAATGGAATGTTTACTATGCCTAAGAAAATAGTATCATGTGCTAGATGAAGTGTCTCCTTCAAATGGAACATTTACTATGCTTTAGGAAGTAGTTTTGATCAATTGCATCCAAATTGAAACATGCAACTTCTTACGCGTAACATGGCGATAGCTAAAGTGTAACCTGGCGATAGTTAAAGTGTAACATGCAGTAGTTTAAGTGTAACCTACCAATAGCTAAAGTGTAACACTTAATGGAACGTTTACTCTGCCTAAGAAAATAGTATAATGCGTTAGATGAAGTGTCTCCTTCAAATGGAACGTTTACTATGCTTTAGGAAGTAGTTTTGATCAATTGCATCTGAATTGAAACATGCAACTTCTTATGCGTAACAAGCCGATAGCTAAAGTGTAACTTGGTAATAGCTAAAGTGTAACCTACTGATAGTTAAAGTGTAACACTTAATGGAACATTTACTCTACCTAAGAAAATAGTATCATATGCTAGATGACGTGTCTCCTTCAAATGGAATGTTTACTATGCATTAGGAAGTAGTTTTGATCAATTGCATCTAAATTGAAACATGCAACTTCTTACGCATAACATGGCGATAGCTAAAGTGTAACCTAACGATAGCTAAAGTGTAACACTTAATGGAACGTTTACTCTGTCTAAGAAAATAGTATCATGCACTAGATGAAGTGTCTCCTTCAAATGGAACGTTTACTATGCATTAGGAAGTAGTTTTGATTGATTGCATTCGAATTGAAACATGCAACTTCTTACGAGCAACATGGCGATAGCTAAGTGTAACATGTGATAGTTTAAGTGTAACCTACTGATAGCTAAAGTGTAACACTTAATGGAACGTTTACTATCCTAAGAAAACAGTATCATGCTCTAGATGAAGTGTTTCCTTCAAATGGAACATTTACTATTCTTTAGGAAGTAGTTTTGATCAATTGCATTCGAATTGAAATATGCAACTTCTTAAGCATAACATGCCGATAGCTAAAGTGTAACATGAGATAGGTAAAGTGTAACACCTAATGGAGCATTTACTATGCCTAAGAAAATAGTATCATGCGTGAGATGAAGTGTCTCCTTCAAATTGAAAGTTTACTAGGTTATAGGAAGGAGTAATAATCAATTGCACCCAATACAACAATTCATCTGTTCATGCAATAGCTAAAGTGTAACCTGGCGATAGCTAAAATATAACATGTGATAGTTTAAGTGTAACCTACCAATAGCTAAAGTGTAACACTTAATGGAACATTTACTCTGCCTTAGAAAATAGTATCATGCGCTAGATAAAGTGTCTCCTTCAAATGGAACGTTTACTATGCGTTAGGAAGTACTTTTGATCAATTGCATCCAAATTGAAACATGCAACTTCTTACACGTAACATGGCTATAGCTAAAGTGTAACACGTAATGGAACATTTACTATGCCTAAGAAAATAGTACCATGCGCTAGATAAAGTGTTTCCTTCAAATGGAACGTTTACTATGCTTTAGGAAGTAGCTTTGATCAATTGCATCTAAATTGAAATATGCAACTTCTTAAGCGTAACATGCCGATAGCTAAAGTGTAACATGTCAATAGCTAAAGTGTAACTTACCGATAGCTAAAGTGTAACATGAGATAGGTAAAGTGTAACACCTAATGGAGCATTTACTATGCCTAACAAAATAGTATCATGCGCGAGATGAAGTGTTTCCTTCAAATTGAATGTTTACTAGGTTATAGGAAGGAGTTATAATCAATTGCACCCAATACAACAATTCATCGGTTCATGCAATAGCTAAAGTATAACATGGCGATTGATAAAGTGTAACATACGATAGACAAAGTCTAACACTTAATAGCTAAAATGTAACTTTCATGCAAATAGTATCATGGTAGAGGATGTGTCTCCTCCAAATTTAACGTTTACTAGGTTATAGGAAGGAGTTTTGACCAATTGTGCCCAACACTTTTATTTCATTGCCCGTGAAATTTTATGTGCAAAAGCCAAATTGTAACATACAATGGTTAAAATGTAACCTGCCAATAGATAAAATTTAACTTGGCGATATCTAAAGTGTAACACGGAATAGTCAATATGTTGCTACAATCACATGCTTCAAATTGGTTAAGTATTCATTGAAAATTGTGTACACAAATTAAGTAGACTAGAGCCAATTTGATATGACAGTATAGGAATAAAACATAAGTACAATTCTTTGTACAACTACAATCACATGCTTCAGTCTTTACAATGACAACCACACCCTTCAATAGACGGGAAGGGGCTATAGTGTAGTTCTGATCACGGCAGCTCAAGTTCCATCAATTGATAACCTCATTTTTTCTTGCTTGTAAAATAATTGATCAAACCTATTTGAATATTCACTCCACAAACACATCTTCCTATGACAAATTAAAAGAAGTGACAGCATCTAAAGTATGGAACACACTATTGAAAAACGAAATCTAACACAAGTGGTGGGAAAGTTAAGATGTCTGAGAAATAGTACATTTTCTCTTTGCCTACATTTGTTCTAGAATGGCTTCCCACTGAACATTTTGTTCACGATTAATTAAATAAATCCCACAATAGTTTCTCCCTGAAGCCATTAATCTCATCCTGCATATACATTATCATGTATCATATCATTCGAACTTGTAATTGTTTAGAAACTATACATAATAGTAATTAGAAGTCTCAATCAAACCTTCGTAAATGAGGGCAAAGCTTGCCCACCCCCTTCGTCCTTACATTCTCCATCCCAGTTCTTCATGGTTAGCATGCAATGAATCCCACAATCATAACTCAAAATTCATTAAAACAATTGTTACACTCCAAGAAATTATTTGTCCAATTTAAACTGTACAACTTAATTGCATTATCAGACTTACCTATTATGCTACTGTGGCACATCTTGATAGATGATTTTTAAGTTGCACTTCTGCTTTCTCTTTAAGCTAGGCTTAGAAAATAGTCGTGAAAAATATTTCTCCTGCAAAACAAGTATGTGCAGTCCACAAAGTCATTGCATGTTGTGTGGCAACAGAAAAAATGGGTACATGCAACCCACCCCACGCATACAACAATTTTAAAGAAACAAACAAAATCTAACACATTACCAATGATTGCACACAAATGTCCCTTTCTTGGTTCTCCTTACTTCGCAAGGAGTCCAGCACATACATAGTTTCTTGACTGGGGATCAAAGCACAGTAAAACCAATGCTTCTTATAAAGAACCGGGGCGAACACCTATGACATGATTCAATCCAGTCAACTATCTACCTCTTACAAACAACAATTATAAATCAAGTTATGAGAATATATCAACTTACAATTGTAGCCTTCATAATCTTGTGTCTACCATCTGGGCCCAGATGTTTGCATGCATCATCAACATCCCACTCTTCACGTGCATACAACATTTGGCCCAGCAGACATTAGAGGTGTACCCAGTAAAGAACGTATGGTAATAATCACACCCACATGAGTTAATTGATGTTCATGAGTTATCATGGTGTCAAAAATGCATTTACCAGAAGGAATTGATCACATATATATTGGGTGACGATGCCATGCTCTTGAAGTTAATTTGCCATCCAGCATCTCCCCACCATCATCATGACCTAAAATTTATGAAAGTGAACATATGGAATAAAGCACTTAACTACAACAAAACAATGTTGAATATGAACTAAGAAAAGCGAAATAGCAATACCATGTTGTTAGCCCATCCCCTTGGTCCTAATGTCTCACAATCATCAAAACTGAGGTGACAATCTAACATGCTAACAACAAGGCTGCAACACAAATCAAATAAACAATCAAGCTATGCTTTACATTAAATGGTTGGCCAATCAAATATGTATGGTTACTAGAAACTCACATTTGGGCATCCTGCTGGTTTCTTCTTTTTGTGCAAAAAACATAAATCTTATGTACATCCGCCTCCCAATACACCCTCTTAGATGGTTTTGTTTCAAGATTTGGGCCAGACATTGTGGCTGCTTGATGTATTTGTTCCACCACCTTAACCTCATCACCGGACTCATTCAAGGAGGGGGCAATTTGTAAAGGCATGGTTGCCAAACACACTGTCTGACCCAAAGCTTGATCGATGGAAATCAGCCATGCGTGCACATCACGTATCTTTTGTTTGGCATGTTTGAGCTCAGTTGTGACTAAATTCTGATATGCTTCTTTAATCACCTGCAAAGTAGAAGCAAGTTGCGAATAGGTAACATGTACATCTTATTCCAAACAATATAAATAAATCAATGACTAACGACAGTTTAAGCACACTGCATGCTGACGCACATCACTAGAGGGGATTTCCTTTTCCTCCTCCACTTCATTATTAGAATATAGAATTCCCTATAACACAAAGTGACACTTATTAGATGATTGATATGGTAATGAAGCACAATTGTTTTAATACACATGAGTTATATGTACCTCTCGACTCTTCTTTTCTAGGATAAGACGAGCCCGGATTCGCTATTTGTCCAAAATTGCAATGGGCAATCCGTCTCATCACAATGTAATGAGCCGAGAGGAAACTTTTGTAAGAAAAATATCTACAATACAAAGTACAGGTATGTTATATGCAAAGACAACCAATATAAATATAATAACATACAAAGTTATTGGTTTAATCACCATGTACCTTAAAAAACAACAAACATCCGCCAACCCACATCTTGCCCTTTGGGTTCTTATTCTTGGCTGTCTTAAATTTAATTATTTCTTTTATCAAAATATTATATACAAATGCTGCCTAGTTATAGTGAGCAGCATTTTTTATGTCCAAAACTGCTATTAACAACTTATTTGATATCCTAGTACTAGAAGTTGGACATAACAGAATGGCCAACGTATAAAGGAGGAAGGCACAGGCAAACATGCGGTCAAACCTCTTCCCACTAATAATCTGCCCTAAATCATTCCATTGCTTCGCTTTTAACTCCTTTTCTTTCATTTTATTCAGTGACTTCTCATCAGAGATAGAATGTGGGACTGGTTTTCCACCACATGGGATGCCCAAAACCTCACCCACCTCATTGGGGATTATACAACAAAATATTCCTTTGAAGGACAACACCTTACTTCTAGTATCAAATGTGTTTAAAATCTTTACACATATGTCATGATCGAGTCAATCACACCCAATCTGCAGCAATGAACCAAAGCCCATTCTATGAACAATATTACATTTTGAGTCATCCATTCCATGGATGACTCTTTTGAACTTTAATGGGGAGCACCTTGTGGAGAGAGTATCCTGCAAAACAAATGTATACAACTTATATTAGTATTTGAATATTAGTGACCCGATGGTAAATTGTGTGATACACATAACAATTTCCACACCTTCTGGATTGGTGCTCCCTCCTCTGTTCATGCTTGGTGTTAGGCTTTGGCAGCTACATTCTTATACAGCAGTTTATCCTCCTCTGATAAACTTTTCCAAAGATTCAAAATTTCTTGATTGGCCTATAAAGGGATGAACTTTCTTAATCAAACGCTGTAATATGATGATTACATTAAGAAACTAAAATAACTCCTTAATCCTTACATCAATAACGTTTTGTTTTTTATCCGAGTTCTTGAAATATTCAGCCATATAAACATAATCAATGTTAGTGTCAACATAAGTGTCAACATAAGATGAGAGTTAAAGTGTAACAAACTAATAACTTCAAAAAAAAAATACAAAACAATTTGAACGTATGCCATGAACTGATATGTCTTTGGGTGCCTGCGGTTCGCTTCCGGTTGATACCACTATCAACCCAACAGTAGGATAAAATATAACATCATTGATAGTCCCACTTTCATAAACATAGATAGACAATCTAGGTAGAAACTATAAATTGCAAATCTACATGCAATATTAAATATACCTAGGTTGTGGAAGATCCTCGTCCATACAGTTGAAGCTATGTTGTTCTTCTACTGGAGGAGTTCTAATTTGAGCTTCAACCGCTTGTTTAGCTGCTTTTCCCTTACGTGCTTTCCTCTGATCCATGATAGTCAGTGAATTTGAATATGTCCTACAAGGCACAAATCTAATTCATGAAAATTAAAGCTAAATTGTAACATCTCATAGTTAACAAGCAATACAAGATGCATTAGCAAGTAAAAATATAAAACATACAACAAGACACAAGATCTAGCAAAGGAAAACAATTTCATCTTCTAAAAGGACACTAACTCACCAACCAAACATTAACAGTCATTGAAACACAGTCAAATAAGTCCAAGTAAAATTTAATATGTCAATACCAAATCATATGACATATGATGTGATCAATGACACTCCACACCAAGTCAAAAAGTTAAGTCACACATATTCTACTAAAGAAAATCACACCTTCATAGAAAATTTTGATACATATAAATTTAACTTCGCTTCTAATAAATACAAAAAAAATGTCACCTCAGAAACTATTCCTCAACATAAGAATAAAGTTGCATGTTAGATAGGAATGGATTCGCAAGCATAAATAATCAAGATATTAGTCATAACAACAACTCTCCTCATACTAATTTACTATAGAAACTACATTGACAAAAAATGCAAAGCAAACACTGTGATGACACCAATAATATAACAAAATCATGCAAACCACCAACCGCTCAACATTCTGTAGTCTTGATCATGAACAAGACAATAGTTGACAGTAGAAGTTAATAGGTAATATCATCATCTCACTGAAATTGAAGACTAGATAATAAAAGGAGATAATGTGGCACCAAACACGCTTGCAGCAATGTGAATCTATGAAAAAAGTTTCATGTATATTAACAGACACCTTGGTTTGAATGGTGAAGCTAGATATTATATCACCTTCATTTGAAGCACTATTATTAATTTGGTTTGAAGATATTAAATCAGCTTAGGTCAGAGATGAATCAGGTTTGATGGACTTTATGACCAAAAAACTTTTATGGCCTTCACACCTAAACCAAAATGCGGCACAAAACTCACATATAATCTAGTGAACAAAGGGAACCAACCTCTTACCTTTGGATAGAACGACCAAACACTGTCAAACAGCCACCAAGAAAGGGAACTGACCCACCAACAGAGAATGATGAGCAATCGAGATCGAGAAAGGGAACCCACACAGCACCAGACACTGATTGAGAGAGACCAATAGAGAGCCAGAACGCAAGCGAGAAGCGAGACATAGAAAAGCAAGCGACGAGCGAGGTGCAGACGTCGGAGAGACTGAGAGTAGAGGCCTGAAACTCAAACGAAAATGAGGCACAGTGGCTACTCATTTCTCTTTTTCAATTCCCAAGGAAGGAAGGAAGCTTCCGTTGCATGCTTCACTCGATTTCCCACTACTTGGATGCCACATCAACAACATGCTAGTTGTTATGAATGCACTCATGACTTCTACTGTATTAAAGATGCTAGTTATTAATATTAACAAACTTTTAGAAAGAATGATCAAAGTTAATTTCACTTTGGTTTTCTAGAATTATTCTATGTTACAATCTAGCTATTGGAGATAACATTTTACCTATTGCATGTTGCAATGTACTTGAGACCATTCATCTTGGCCATTATACTCTTTACCTAGAAAAGTTATATTTTGGCTATTGAGTGTTACACTTTAGCTATCCCCATGTTACACTTTAGCTATTGCCATGTAACAACTCAGATATTGAACATAAAATTTCAAATGATGAACTATTATCTTGGGTACAATGTCAAAACTCCTTCCTATAGCCTAGTAAATGTTCAAGTTGAAGGAGACACTTCATCTTACGCATGAAACTCTTTACCTAAGAAAGTTATACTTTAGCTATCACTGTATTACACTGTAGCTATTGGATGTTACAATTTAGCTATCGCCATGTTATATTTTGGCTATTGCACATAAAATTTCATTACCGATGAACTATTGTCTTAGGTGCAATTTGTCAAAACTCTTTCCTATAGCCTAGTAAACGTTCAATTTGAAGGAGATACTTCATCTTGCACATGATACTCTTTACCTAGGAAAGTTACACTTTGGCTATTGAGTATTACATTTTAGCTATCGCCGTGTTACACTTTAGCTATTGATTGTTACAATTTAGCTATCGCCATGTTATAATTCGGCTATTGCACATAAAATTTCATTATCGATAAACTATTGTCTTAGGTGCAGTTTGTCAAAACTCTTTCCTGTAGCCTAGTAAATGTTCAATTTGAAGGAGACACTTCATCTTATGCATGAAACTCTTTGCCTAGAAAGTTATATTCTGGCTATTGAGTGTTATACTTTACTATCGCATGTTACAATTTAGCAATTGCCATGTTACAAATAAGCTATTGCACATAAAATTTCATTACTGAT
This sequence comes from Dicorynia guianensis, assembly GCA_037013595.1. NCBI lineage: Eukaryota > Viridiplantae > Streptophyta > Magnoliopsida > Fabales > Fabaceae > Dicorynia > Dicorynia guianensis. The sequence goes on along the minus strand of JASUAB010000012.1, from coordinate 14,123,262 downwards.
GAACTATTATCTTAGGTGCAATTGTCAAAACTGCTTTCTATAGCCTTGTAAATGTTCAATTTGAAGGAGATACTTCATCTTGCGCATGATACTCTTTACCTAGGAAAGTTAAATTTTGGTTATTGAGTGCTACACTTCAGCTATCGCATGTTACAATTCGGCTATTGCATATAAAATTTCATTATCAATGAACTATTGTCTTGGGTGCAATTTGTCAAAACTCTTTCCTATAGCCTAGTAAACATTCAATTTGAAGTAGACACTTCATCTTGCGCATGATCTCTTCACCTAGGAAAGTTACACTTTGGCTATTTAGTGTTGCATTTTATGTATCACCATGTTACACTTTAGCTATCGAATGTTACAATTTGGCTATTGCACATAAAATTTCATTATTGATGAACTATTGTCTTGGGTGCAATTTATCAAAACTCTTTCCTATAGCTTAGTAAATGTTCAATTTGAAGTAGACACTTCATCTTGCACATGATACTCTTTGCCTAAGAAAGTTACACTTTGGCTATTGAGTGTTACACTTTATTTATGGCCGTGTTACACTTTAGCTATTGATGTTACAATTTAGCTATTGCCATGTTACAATTTGGCTATTGCACATAAAATTTTATTACCGATGAACTATTGTCTTTGGGGCAATTTGTCTAAACTGCTTCCTATAGCCTAGTAAACGTTCAAGATGAAGTAGACACTTCATGTTGCACATGATACTCTTTACCTAGGAAAGTTACACTTTGGCTATTGAGTGTTACACTTTAGCTATTGGATGTTACAATTTAGCTATCGCCATGTTAAAATAAGGCTATTGCACATTAAATTTCATTACCGATGAACTATTGTCTTTAGGGCAATTTGTCAAAACTGCTTCCTATAACCTAGTAAATGTTCAATTTGAAGGAGACACTTCATCTTGGCATGATACTCTTTACCTAGGAAAGTTACATTTTGGCTACTGAGGGTTACACTTTAGCTATAGCCGTGTTACACTTTAGCTATCGCTATGTTACACTTTGGCTATCAGCATGTTACAATTTAGCTATCGCCGTGTTACAATTCAGCTATTGCACATAAAATTCCATAAACTCTATTATTTAAGTACAGTGAGATAGATAATATTTGAAATTGTTTTGTTCTTAGACATTTGGAATAATTGGATAGTGTAGTTCCATTTATCACATGGTTTATTAAGAAAGGAAATGAAGGATCAGCTGTTGTAACTTGGCAGTCTAACTAAAATCAGGGGAAAAAAATAAGAAAGTGCAGCACATTTATGCGTGAGAATTGGACAACCAAAAATAGGTTAATGGCAACACATATTCATATAAATAAAAAGTTGAAAAACATATTTACAACTTAAAAGCACCACCGCAATTTTGGGGCACTGTATAGGACTTCATGATCAATAATACAGACCTCAAACTCAATAGTAACTCATCTTTGAACTGGAGTATGATCGAGAGAGTGAACTGACACAGCACTAGAGAGGACTAAAAGAGATTGAGAGAGAGCCGTAGTGCGAGTGAGAAGCGAGCCACAGAAATGCTAGTGAGAAATGAGCCACAAAAATGCCAGGAAGAGAGAAACTATAGGATGAGGTTCGAAATGAAAATGAACAAGAGTCATTCTTCCTTTTTCTTCGAGCTGCACTTTGTTCATTTTTTTTTTTTAAATTTTGCCCATCCCATGAAATAGTTCATGGAAGGAGGACTGACTGGACAGTGACAGTGATGAAAGAGTCGGGAAAGCTGAGCCAATGCACGAGGGAAAATGAGCGACAAAGGACGCCAATGACCGAGAGCTGGAGAGCACCACAGAGCGGGAGAGCAAGAGCGCGAGAGCGGGAGATAGTGAGAGAGGCTGGGTGTTTCAGCTTTACTTTTGTCCCACTTAAATTTTCAATTTCGGTTTGCTCCATTTCCCATTGTTCGATTGCCACGTCAGATGCCACGTTGGAGACGTAGCGAACGTAGCGAAAAAATAATGTAGAAATAGTATTACTCTTTCCAAAACTTGTTCTAATATTTTCATTAAATTTCAAATAGCTACTCTCTCTTTGTTCTTTGGATTTTAAATTTCAGACACTGCCCTATCTTCTCTCTTTGTTTCTCTCTATCTTTCTTCATTTCTCTGAGAAATGGGGAAAAAATTTGCTTCTTCTATTTGGTAAGCTGCCATATTCTGCATTTTGCTGAGCTTTTCTCTATCTTTCTTCATTTCTCTCAAGTTTTCTTCTTCTTAATATTCATTTGTACCCATCATCTTTTCACAATAACCCACTCAATTGTTGATGGTATTCGCTAGTAAGCACCCATTATGGCTTTATTGTTTCGAAAGAAATGAAGAAGTTGAATTCACCAATTTTTTGGAATCAATTTTGCTATCAAGGAACGGAGCAATAGTGACCTCTTCGTGGTGTTCGTAGAGGTGGGCGCGTGTAGGTGCTCATTCATCTGCTTTAAAAGGTAATGCAGGCCTATTTAGTTTCATTTTCTTCATGTTATATATAGAGGCCTAGAGGAAGTAGAATTAATGACCAAAATCATTTCATCTTTCTCATGACAAAATCCAGTTAGGGGGACAAGATTGGGGTGGCGCAACTGGCAGAGCAATTGAAGTTCATTCTTGAAATCGATGAACCATTTTCTGGATTCTCTATATAGCTACTTGACTACAATTTTGTAAGTTTCCCCATTAATAAAAATTTAACTTTTGTATACAGAACCAAAGGTTCCATGTCCAATAAATTGGCTTTGGTCAAATTTGTATTCTGCCATTGCCCTATGCGTATTTTGTTCTACTTTTCCACTCTTATCATAATCATTTTTACCTTCACATTTTTGTTCTGGGTTTTACATATCTAGAACTAGAATGAGAATGATATACATGCAGTGGTTGATGCTATTAGAAAAGAATATGAAGACAAATAGAAATTTTGGCTGAGACATGAAATTACACAGTCTTGGTGAGAGTGAATGTGTGTCTTGAAAGTAATATGAAATTCTCTATTTATAGATATGAAAAGGCATATTTGAACAGTTGTGTTTGTTAGACTTTGATAAATATGACTATCTATTCATAAAAGATATAACTGTCTGTCCCCAACAGATATGACTATCTGTTCCCAATAGACATGATTGCTTGTTCCTAACAAACATGATTGTCTGTTCTCGACAAACATAACTATTTGTCCCAAAAATCATAACTATTTATTTTTAACAAACATGACTGTCTGTTATCAACAAATATGACTATTTGTCACCAAAAGACGTGATCATATATATGTATATATATTTAAATAATGGCAATAAAAATTAATAATTAATTTTATTTTAACCTAAGGCCCCAAGTGCCCAAGTGCCCCATCAAAGAATTTAAGTATCTTTGATTTGGCAATTTAATTTGGGCTATATTATGGGTTATAACTTATATATTATAATTTAACATTAGCTATTTATTACCATTTATATAGCCTTTAATATTTATAATTCTTTCCAACGTGGGACTTCATATTTACAAACTATCTAACATTCCCCCACTAGTTCTAAATCCTTTCATTCACAATAAATATGGTACATAAATGAAGATACCTTTTAGGTTTAAGCATTTAAATTAGTGTTAAATATCTAAGGATGCTATTGAAGTCCTTAGTGTCCGAGGATTAAACTAAGACTCCTTACTTATAGGATCGAAGATATCACACACACCAAATTTATTAAGATTTTCCAAAATGGTTTTACAGCCTTAGCACTATATAGATGGCCATGTGCTAAGCAATCCTAATTTTTGTGAATATTTCTCAAGATAAAACCCGTTAAACCTTTGTTGAAGTGGTATCACTTCATATTCACATAGGTGGAGTTTATTTCATTATCCCTGTTACTATAGACAATCTTTAGTTAACTCCATTAAGAGCTATACTCATCCTTTTAAACGTAACAGTGAGCACTAACCTTAAGTTTTGTATGAGACTCCTCTTAATCAGTGCTAAGTAGACACTTATCAATGACTTGTTGTTACCCATTAAACTTTAGTAATTACCAGTTTGGTAATTAAAAGTTGGATTTCCATCATTGGTGTCTTGAGAGTTTAATTTAGTCCCATGCTACATGTTGTCCTCCACACTATATCTCTGGGTAAAGACTTAGTGAGAGGATTAGCCAAATTATTTATTGATTTCACATAGAGAATTGAAATGGTACCACTTGATATCAATTCTCTAATATAATCATGCCTCAGACTAATATGTCTCAACTTTCCATTATATATTTTGTTGAAAGCACAAGACATCGTATCCTCACTATCCTAGTGAATGGAAACAAGTTGCATTGGTTATGGTCACAACTCAATTTTAAATAACATATTTTTTAACTACTCAACTTCCTTTCTTGCGGTAGCCAAAGCAATAAATTTTGCCTCCATGGTAGAATGAGCATGGCAGGTTTGTTTCTTTGATGCCCAACATATTACACCTTTAGCTAGTGTAAATATCCAACCTGTAGTTGCAATACTTTCACCAGCTTTTGTTATCCAGCTTGCATCTGAATAATCCTCTAGTACAGTAGGAAAACTTGAATAAGATAACTTTAGGTTTGTAGTACTCTTAAGGTAACCAAATACCCTTCTAATTGCTTCCCAATGTTCTGTACTAAGACTATTTGTAAATCTTGACAACTTGCATACAACAAAAGCAATGTCTGATCTTATACAATGCATTGCATACATTAAGCTTCCTATAGTGCTAGCATACTTTAATTGTTCTATTGGTCTACCAGTATTTTTCACAAGTTTTACACTAGTATCATATGGAGTACTAAACTCTCTTATTTTGAGATGTTCAAAATGTTCTCTATGTAATGAGTTTGACTTAAACTAAACTCATGATTATGTTTAGTAACTTTGATACCCAAGATTGCATCTACCTCATTAAGATCTTTCATTTTAAATTTTGAGGTCAGAAACTTTTTAGTTTCATTAATGCCATGCATGTTGGTACCAAATATAAGCATATCATTAACATAGAGACTAATTATAACCCCATATTCTTTACTAAACTTGGAATAAATACACTTATCAATAGTATTATTTCTAAAACCAAAAGATAAAATTTCTTTATCAAACTTTTCATGCCATTGTTTAAGAGCTTGTTTAAGACCATATAAACGTCTGACAAGTTATTTCTTTATCAAACTTTTCATGCCATTGTTTAAGAGCTTGTTTAAGACCATATAAACGTCTGACAAGTTTGCATACTTTATGTTCATTTTCAGGAAGAACAAATCCTTTAGGTGGATGCATGTAAACTTTCTTTTTTAATTCACCATGTAAAAATGCTGTTTTAACATCTATTTAATGTACATGCAATTTATATACAGATGCCAATGAAAAAAGTACTCTAATGGATTTTATTCTAGCCACTAGAGCATATGTATAAAAATAATCTAAGTCCTTCTTTGTGTAAAACCTTTGGCAACTAGTCTTGCTTTAAAGGTTAGCAATGTACCATTAGAATTATATTTCCTCCTAAAAACTCATTTGTTACTAATAGGTTTTGAGACAGGACTAAGATCCATGTATTATTAGACATTATTGAGTCCATTTCATCATTATAGCTTCCTTCCAGAAAGCTACGTTTCTAGAAGCCATTGCTTCTTTATAAGTTTTGGGCTCAGTTTCAATGTTTAATAATAACTGCATTTTTTTAATAATTCTATCTCTACTTCCTTATACTAAAAAGGTAATAAAATCAGGATCAAGGTGATTTTCTATCCTTGCCCTTTGACTTCTTCTTGGTTCAGTTGGTTTAATTTACTAATTTTTCTTTTACCATTAGCAAGAAAATTAGAAGAATTAGAATTATTTTGATGTATGTTAGATTCTGTTTCATACATACCATTTCTAGGTTCATTATTTTCAAGTTCATGCCCTATTTGACCTAGCATGAATTAATTTTCAAAAAATTCAACATGAATAGATTCTACAATAATATTAGTCTCTAAATTAAATAATCTATATGCTTTAGAATTTTGTGCATAACCAACAAAAATACTTTTGATCCCTCTTGGCCCTAGTTATTTCTTTGAGAATCAGGCAGTCTATAAAATGTAATGCACCCCTACACTCTAAAATAATTTAGATTTGGCTTCCTTCCATTCCAAACTTCATAAGGTGATTTATGAGTTTTCTTTGAAGGAATTCTATTGTGAATGTGACAAATAGTAAGCAAAGCTTCACCCCATAAGTTATATGGTAATTTGGCATTTAATAGCATAGCATTTACCATATCAACTAAGGTTCTATTTTTTCTTTCTTCTAGTCCATTCTGTTGGGGTGTAAAAGGGGCAGTTTTCTAATGGATTATTCCAATTTTTTCACAGAATTTATCAAATTCTGTAGACAAATATTTTTCGCTGCTATCATTTCAAAGTATTTTAATTTTCTTTTGCTTTTGATTCTCTACTATAGATTTAAATTCCTTAAATCTATCAAAGGCCTCATCTTTTGTTCTTAATAAATACACATATAAAAATCAAGAACAATCATCTATAAATGTAATAAAATATCTTTTTCCTCCTCTAGTTATTTTTTCATTCATTTCACATACATTGGAATGAATCAAATCTAAGATTTGTGTATTACGTTCTACTTTAGGAAAAGGTTTTCTTGTTATTTTTGCTTCAACATAGATTTCACATTTATTATTATGAACATGCTTGTAATCTATATAATTATTATTTGACATATACTTAAACATTGCATAATTTAAATGTCTTAACCTAGCATGCCATAAAGAAAAAGAATCAATATAATCAGAAACATTGATTTCTGAAACCTTTCATCTCTAATTCGAGTTTCAAACTCAATTTGCAAATGGGTTTGAAACTGTTTAAGAGTGAAGTTCTCAGGTGAATGCAATATTTTCTTCCTATACCCATTCCAAGAAGAAGGCAATTTAGATAGAATTGCTCCTATTTGAAGTGTATCAGGAATGATGATATCCAAATCCCTCAATCTAGAAACTAAAATTTGTAATTCATGGACTTTATCCATGACTGGCATGTTATCAGATGTTTTAAAATCAAAGTAATTTAAAGTAAGGAATTTGTCAGTACCTTTCTTTTCACTTTGATATTTAACTTCTAAAGCATTCCAAATATCTCTTGATGAAGTCAAATTTGAGTAGAGATCATAGAGGCGATCAGTAAGTGAATTCAGAATGTGACCACAACATACCAATTTGTCTTCCTCAAGCTTTTGTCTTTGGCTTCTTATATCATCTGAATCTTTAGCAGTTGGTGCAGCAATTGGTGGTTGATTCGGATCTAGAACATAAAAGACCTTCAAGGTAGTGAGTAGAAATTTCATCTTGTCCTTCCAAATGCCATCAAATTGATTCAGTTTCACTGAATTTTGCATTTTGATAGCAAAAGAACCAATAGTCTCCATATTGGAATATTACACTCAAATTGTTAGAAAAGAATATGAAGACAAATAGAAATTTTGGCTTTAAGGCGTGAAATTACACTGCCTTTAGTGTAATATTACTTTGTATGAAAATCAAGTTATCTCAGGATACAACAAAGCTCTTAAAACTTTTTTTGGTGAGAGTGAATTTGTGTTCTGAAAGTAATCTAAAATTCTCTATCTATAGACATGAAAAGGCACCTTTGAACAGTTGTATTTGTTAGATTTTGATAGACATGACTGTTTATTCATAAAAGACATGACTACCTATTCCCAATAGACATGATTGCTTGCTCTCAACAAACATGATTGTTTGTCCTCAAAAGATATGATTGTCTATTCCTAATAAACATAACTGTTTGTCCCAAAAATTATGACTATTTGTTCCTAACAAACATACTATCTATCATCAATAAACATGACTATTTGTCACCAAAAGACATGATCATATATATATGTATATATATTTAAATAATGGCAATAAAAATTAATAGTTAATTTTTTTTTTAACTTAAGTCCCCAAGGTGCCCTAAGTGCCCAAGTGCCCTATAAAAGAATTTAAGTATCTTTGATTTGGCAATTTAATTTGGGCTATATTATGGGTTATGACCCATATATTATAATTTAACAGTAGCTATTTATTACCATTTATATAGCCTTTAATATCTATAATTCTTTCCAATGTGGGACTTCATATTTACAAACTATCTAATAGATGCTGCCATAATGCTATGATTTCATGCTTAATCCTGTATGTACAGTTCTAAAACATGTCATATTAGCTCTTCCATTAATTAATTTCAACCATTCCCAGACCCTCACTTAGAAGTTGTTGAGATAGTTGATTATAACATGATATGCAGTTCAATTACATTATAAAGTATTAGTAGATAAATGACCTTTTTTGGTCCATGCTTCTTTTCCATTATATTTTCCTTTCTGGTTTAAGACTGTTTAAGATTTCTGCTTTCAAGTTATATTGTATATATAGGTACAGTAATAGGATGCTTTTGGTAGGTCATGGTTCTATATAAAATATGATAGTTTGATGATTTTATTAGATTGATTAGTTTTATACTTAGTTTTAACTCAGTATTTCTTGCTTTTCTGTATGTTGATGTATACAATTTCCTTTTAAGATTGTCTTTTGTTTGTTTCCTTATTATCATTAAGATTTAGATTTGTTATAAACCTTGTTATTTATGGGAATTTGGTGTATACCATATGTTGTTCAATTTGATCTGTGTGACAATGTTCTACCTTCAGGTTTTCTACCTAATTGGGTCATATCATTGGAGATTTTGCTGAGTTCGCTGCCAAATTTGGAAGACAAAGTTGTGGTAAGATTAAGAAATTTTAAAATGTTTAAATTGTTTTAAAGGCAATCTTGTGTATTTATTAGCATTAATAGCTTCAAAATTATGGGTTCCTATTTTTAACTTTTTTGTATCTCTTTTGCATTTGGCTACTTCTAATTCTATTGTTTGCCTTTGGTATATACCTCATTTATACATATGTGCATTTATGCATATGCATTTATTGAAACATATTTATAGTGCATGACAAGAGTGCTTGAAGTTCATTTGGTGTTGTGCATGTCAAAGATGAATGGATCTATGTGAATCAAGATTTGGGAGAAAGTAGATTAGAGTAGCCAAGGAGAAGGAAATAATATTGTCAATAATAGCAATGATTTATTTTTATATATGTTGTGTACTGTAGAACTTTATTACCTATAATTTTTTTGGTGCGATTCTCCTATAGTTTGTCTTTGTTGTACAGGGCTGAAGCTATAAAATATATTGAAAGCTGTTCATTTTTTTGAAGAGATTGGTCACTCTTGAAGAAACTTGATTAGTGCTAAGTAGTTTATCATCTCTTTTGGGTTTATGATCAAGATGGTGTTAAGGATGGAGAAAGGTGAACTATAAATTCAATTGTATTTAGTTGCTATAATTTGATTGGTTAATGCATTGATGGCTTTGCATTCTTTCTGAAATATAATTATGATTCATTCCATGTATTCGAAAAGTTCATTTTATTTGTTTATTTGTGGCATATACTTAACAATACCAAGTAAAGTTCTTTCATTTTGTTTTCTTTTTAGGTGTGTTTGAATAATACAGGGCATTGCTCTTCCTTAAGCAAGCCTTGAGGATCGCAAATGCTGCTCAACAAATTTTAGTATCTTAAATGGACATATCATTGAAGTTTACCGATCATATCCACTATAGAGGCTATTTGTCTTTTACGGGGTTTAATGGAACGGTACCAAAGTAGAGGAAAAGACTTGCATATGGTCTTCATTGATTTGGAAAAAGCTTATGATAGAGTGCCAAGGGAAGTCCTATGGAAGGCATTGGAAAAGAAGGGTGTTTGTATTGCTTACATTCTTGCCATAAAGGATATGTATGATGGGGTTACAACAAATGTGCGAACTCAAGGAGGGGTAACAAAAGATTTTTTCATAAGGATCGGTCTACATTAAGGGTCATCCTTAAGTCCATACCTTTTCACTTTAGTGATGGATGTACTTATTGGATACATCCAAGATGTAGTCCTAAAATGTATGCTTTTTACTGATGACATAGTCTTAGTAGGGGAATCAAGAGAGGAGGCTAATTGTAAATTGGAAGTATGGATAGAAACCTTGGAATCAAAGGGTTTTCATTTAAGCCAGAATAAAATAGAGTATATGGAGTGTAAATTTAGCAAGAGGCGAGAAAATAGTGATTTGGAGATAAAAATTGAGGAGCAGAGTATACCACAGGTGTCCAAGTTTTGGTATCTTGGGTCGATCTTACAAAGTAATGGGGAGATTGATGGGGATGTCATACACAGGATCCAAGCTGGATGGATGAAATGGAGAAATGCATTGGGGGTTACTTGTGATCACAAAATATCTACCAAACTTAAAGGTAAGTTTTATCGAACTGCCATTAGACCAGCTATGCTTATGGTAGTGAGTGCTAGGCTTTGAAAGGTCAATGGGAGCAAAAAATGGGGGTGACAGAGATAAGAATATTGAGATGGATGAGTGGACATATAAGAAAAGATAAAATTTGAAATGATTATATTCAGGAGAGAGCTAGGGTGGCGTCTATTGAGGAAAAAATGACAGAAATACGGTTACGGTAGTTTGGACATGTACAAAGAAGACTGCAAGAGGCACCAATGAGAAAGGTTGACCAAATGGTATTTAGTCTTGTGAAGAGATGTAGAGGAAGACCAAAAAGGACACTTGAAGAGGTAATTAAAAGAGACCTTTGGTTAAATGATATTTCTAAAAATTTAATTTTGGATAGAAATTTATGGTGTTATTTAATCCATGTAGCCAACCCCACCTAGTGGGAAAAGGCTCAGTTTGTTATTGTATCATTGTGTTTTAGGTACCAATTTCTACTCTCAATTTAGGTACCAACTAATTATGGAAATTGACTAATCATATCATTGTTCCTTACCTGTACTAGGAATACCAATATCTTCAGGCTGAATATGATTATTGAATGCTGAATGCAATATTATGGAGTTATATCATGTGATTGAGTGTCATTGTTATCTTCCATTCATTGATTATTTTTCTATTTGAAGCCTGGTTATCATTTAAAGCAAGTTGGACCTTATTCCTTTACTTGTCAAAAGCTTGGTTTCACTTTAATTGGATAGCACATCATCGAGGATTACTTTCTTTCCCTATTTTCAATTTGTCATTTGAAGCTGTCATGTTGAAATCGAGCAGCAAAGAGCTTACTTGATTTTCTAATCCATCTTTCTTGGCAGTGTTACTAGAAACTACTTTGACAACTTGGTTAGAGCATTGGAGAATGGTTTATCTGATGTGGATAGTAATATTGTTGTAGTTTCTCCACAAATAATATTATACTCTTTTCTTTGTTTTCAGGTGAGGCAGAATCCGGTTTAGAGAGACTTCATCAGTGTGCCGAAAGGGAATTACAGCATTACCTCGGTGCCAGTGTTCCATCTATACCTTTTGAATTACTGGAACATGCTTCTCACTGCATGCTTGGTAGTTTATTTTTCCTTGCACTGCCAGTTTTTTGTAGGCAACAATATGTAATAGCTTGATGTTGATCCTCTATATAATCTGGGTTTTGTCTATCATAAACAGGTTCGAATATTCTATATGTAGCCATGGCACAAAAGAAGGCTGACCTTAAGCAGATTTTGCATAATCAATTTCAAGAGAAACTTAAGAAACAAATTTTGAAATATAAGGTAATTTTATTGCCCTTCCTCTTCTCCTAGATTCAACTTAAGTTCACTTTCAAAATAGAAATAGTTCTGTTAGTAAATGGTGTGATATTTGGTGTTATGTACTGAAATTCACTTTCAAAATAGAAATAGTCTTATTAGTAAGTTTACTTGAATTCTTGCATGAAATATTAAAGAGATACATTGTACATGCTATCTCCCTGTAGCATGTGTTGCCTTAGTGTAGTTAGCCTTAAGCTGTTTGCAAAGAAGCCTAAATGTAATGTCCACTATTACTTTTCTCAGTAAGTCACCTGGACTTTGGGTTCTTAAAAAATGGTGGATTTTTTTATAGCTGCACTAGGATTCTTTCTTTTCTTGGTCATCTTTGCCTTGGCTCACATGACTAGATCCTTTCTGCGCTAGCACATTGCAGTACGTCCAGTTCCAAAAGCAGGAAGGTGGTATACTGGGTGAAAAATAAGATGTTATCAAGGTTTCAATCCTTGCTTTGCTTAAAAGTGGCATCAAGATATAGGCAACGATAGAAATTTTTATGCCAAAAACCAAGCAAGTTTTTAGTTCATTGCTCATGCATTAAATAATTAAGTTATTTGAGTTTGATGACTATTATTATTATATATTATATTTTCTTGACTTCAATTTTTTATTTCTGCGGGATATGGGTTTGAGTTTATTTGGCAATAAGAGCTGAAGTGCATTGTTTGTCAAAGGCATTTACAGTTTCAGTTAGAGTTTTAGTGCAATCACTTAAGTTTTTTGTTAAGCACTTGCATAAAGAATTAAGTTTTTTAGATTTTGCTTTTTCAATTAAGACGATGCGTTGACATCAATTTTTCTGATGTAGTTACTAATTTTTTAAGTCAATTTCTTGAATTATTAGATGTAACCTTTGTATACCGAGTTTTGAGGTCCTCAGAATGAAAGTATTGCACTTTATTTCTTTCCTTGTAGTAAAAGGTGACGTTTCATCTAATTTTTTCATTGGAAGTTAAATAATATTTTATTTTTAAATTATTATTTGGCCAGGATTTTAGGCAAAGTATTATTTGTGGGGAGTCTTCAGAGGGAAACAAGCTTCGAAGAAGAAAAATGATGTGTTTGGATAGAACACCAATGCTAACAAGTCGTTAACCTGTGATGACCATAGTCCACTGAATAGCTTAAGCAATAGTGGTAGTGATGTACAGTACTTTTTCTCTGCTGCAGTGTAAAGTGTTTCTGCTTTTTTTGGGATATGGGAAAACATATATAGAGAAGCACGTGACACAATTTATAAGTTTTGATGGTTACCAATTTGATGTACATTGTTTCATCTCTGCAAATTTGAACATGTTGTCATGGAAGAAAAATCAATGGCAGCATATGATCCTATTGAAACATATATTATATACCACTAGATTGGGTTAAATATTTTTGTGTATTTTTTGTTAAATATAAATTTTAATACTAACATATAAATTCAAGTTTTATAAAATTCAGACTAGTTTATATATACTTTTCATTTTTATCCCCGTACAATGGTCGGGAACAAAGCAAGATAGTTGTATAATTCTTTCTTACCAAAATTTGATTGACAAATCTAAGAAGTTAGTTTACTGAGTTACCTTGGTAATTAATTAATAGAGTTGTTATTTTTGTTTTGATATTCACATTCTATATCTATATAAAGGTTAACCTCATTGCATAATTTATGACTATTTTTTAGTTAAAGTATGTTGTAAATTTCAATTATTATAGCTTTTAAAGCCAATGCGAATCTTCAGTCCATAAATTAAACTGATTGTAAGTGATATGATTATAATTTTAGTGATAAATATTTTTAGTATAGTACAACAAGGTTGTAGGAGGTTTCATTTTCAAGGACCACATTGCATAGGAGTTGGTGTTATTTTTTGCTGCAATGCTTGGTAGTGATGTAATTTTTCCTAGAATTTGATTTCACTTTATCAGTAATTTTTTTTAATTTTTTTCTTGAATTGAAATCCCTTTATTGGTGGTTTTTAATTTTCGCTAGGACTTGGTGTTATTTAATTTTTGGTGGAATTATTTTATGGGTTGCATAAGCCATAAAGGTAATTTTATGAGTCCCTTTTTTTACTAAGATTCAATTCTTTCTATAAGAGAAAATAATTTTAGAACAAAAATATAATCAATAGGCTATATACTTTTTAAGTTTACTAAGAGTCAATAAAAATTTGTCAATGATGTAAAATTAAGCAATTGATTGGTCTGAGCCAAGGAAATGAAACCTACACGAAACCTACTGGTTCAATAATGTTGTAAAGGTGGTTGACCAAATTGTAAATTTTTTGTTCTAAGCATTAGCTATATTTATAATTACTTGGCCCAGGAATAATTCACAGATGTGATATTTTTAGTTTATTCTTTTTTAGTTGTTTGTTTAAGAAATATGAAGACATATATGTTGTATTTATCTAATTTATAGTTATTTGATGTGATATATCAAAAGATTGTTGCTTACCTCATGTCTTATTTGGGAAGGCCAATAGTTAGATGTTTTCTTGAAAAATGTTTCCTTCATTATTTGTCTATGGGAACTTAGTTAATAATTTTTTTTTCATGATTTATCTATTATAAAGTACTTTTGGCTCAAATTGAGATGGTGGGACACAGACAACATTTCATCTAGGTAAGTGAACAACACATGTCACAGGGTAATTGCCCTGTAATTAGATGTTCATTTTTATCATCTTTTTTAAGAAATTGAGAAATAACCATTAATATTTTTTCTTTTCTTTCTTGCTAATCCATGAAATATTATGATGGATTAGCAGTAGTGTTTCAAATTATCTTAATATACTTATAATTTTAATTTGAAATCAGAAATTGGAGGAAAGAAACCATTGTAAATGCAAGGATACCATTCTTAAATGAGTAATGCTATTTCTACGTCATTTTTTCGCTACGTTCGCTATGTCTCCGATGTGGCATCCGATGTGGCAATCGAGCAGCGGGAAATGGAGCAAAGCCAAATTGAAAATTTAAGTGCGACGAAAGCAAAAATGAAACACCCAGCCTCTCTCACTCGCTCCCGCTCTCGCTCTCCTGCTCTCCAGCTTTCGGTCGCCGGCATCCTTTGTTACTCATTTTTCCTCACTCATCATCGGCTTAGCTTTCCCAGCTCTTTTGTCGCCGTCACTGTCCAGTCAATCCTCTTTCTGTGAACTATTTCGTAGGGTGGGCAAAATTTAAAAAAAAATGAACAGAGCACAGCTCGAAGAAAAAGGAAGAACGACTCTTGTTCATTTTCATTTCGAACCTCATCCTATAGTTTCTCTCTCCCTGGGGTTTCTGTGGCTCTCTTCTCACTAGCATTTCTGTTTTTATACTACTTATTCAGTTTGGAGGTTATGCTTTTGTTCATAGTATACCTTGCATATGGCTATAATGATAGGTAAAATGTATCACCATTTTGTCTTCTCTTTTTCTATTGTCATTTGTTTTCTATCCATGCATGAAATGTTAAAGTGTAACACGGCAATAGCTAAAATGTAACCTGGCAATTCCTAAAGTGTAACGTGCGATACAAAAGTGTAACCTACCGATAGCTAAAGTGTAACTTTTAATGAAACGTTTACTTTGCCTAAGAAAATAGTATGATCACTAGATGAGGTTTCTCCTTCAAATGGAATGTTTACTGCTCATAAGGAAATAGTTTTGATCAATTGCATCTGAATTAAATCATAAAATTTCTTACACGAAACATGGTGATAGCTAAAGTGTAACCTAACGATTGCTAAAGTGTAACGTGCAATACAAAACTGTAACCTATCGATAGCTAAAGTGTAACTTTTAATGGAACGTTTACTTTGCCTAAGAAAATAGTATGATGTGCTAGATGAGGTTTCTCCTTCAAATGGAACATTTATTACGCATAAGGAAGTAGTTTTGTTCAATTGCATCCGAATTGAATCATGAAATTTCTTACGCGGAACATGGCAATAGCTAAAGTGTAACCTGACGATTGTTAAAGTGTAACGTGCGATACAAAAGTGTAACCTACCGATAGCTAAAGTGTAACTTTTAATAGAATATTTACTTTGCCTAAGAAAATAGTATGATGCACTAGATGAGGTTTCTTCTTCAAATGAAACGTTTACTACACATAAGGAAGTAGTTTTAATCAATTGCATCCGAATTGAATCATGAAATTTTTTACGCGAAACATGGAGATAGCTAAAGTGTAACTTGGTGATTGTTAAAGTATAACGTGCGATACAAAAGTGTAACCTACCGATAGCTAAAGTGTAACTTTTAATGGAACGTTTAACAAAAGCCGACACTTAGGCAAAGTAAACATTCTATTAAAAGTTACACTTTAGCTATCAGTAGGTTACACTTTTGTATCGTATGTTACACTTTAGCAATCGCTAGGTTACACTTTAGCTATCGCCATGTTCCGCATAAGAAATTTCATGATTCAATTTGGATGCAATTGATCAAAACTACTTCCTTATGTGTAGTAAATGTTCCATTTGAAGGAGAAACCTCATATAGCGCATCATACTATTTTCTTAGGCAAAGTAAATGTTCCATTAAAAGTTATACTTTAGCTATTGGTAGGTTACAATTTTGTATCGCACGTTACACTTTAGCAATCATCAGGTTACACTTTAGCTATCGCCATGTTCCGCTTAAGAAATTTCATGATTCAATTCGAATGCAATTGATTAAAACTACTTCCTTATGCGTAGTAAACGTTCCATTTGAAGGAGAAACCTCATCTAGCACATCATACTATTTTCTTAGGCAAAGTAAATGTTCTATTAAAAGTTACACTTTAGCTATTAGTAGGTTATAGTTTTGTATCGTACGTTACACTTTAGCAATCATCAGGTTATACTTTAGCTATCGCCATGTTTTGCGTAAGAAATTTCATGATTCAATTCGGATGCAATTGATTAAAACTACTTCCTTATGTGTAGTAAACATTCCATTTGAAGGAGAAACCTCATCTACCACATCATACTATTTTCTTAGGCAAAGTAAACATTCCATTAAAAGTTACACTTTAGCTATCGGTAGGTTACAGTTTTGTATCACACGTTACACTTTAACTATCGGCATGTTATAATTTAGCTATCGCCATTTTGCAATTCGGCTATTGCACATAAAATTTCATGACCAATGAATTATTTTCTTGGATGCAATTTGTCAAAACTCCTTCCTATAGCCTTGTAAACATTCAATTTGAAGGAGACATTTCATCTTGCACATAATACTCTTTACTTAGGAAAGTTACATTTTGGCTATTGAGTGTTACACTTTAGCTATTGCCATGTTACAATTCGGCTATTGCACAAAGAACAGAAGTGTAATTTAATTGATTAATACTTTACAATTGAAAAGCAAAGAAAAAGAAAGAAAGAACAAAGAATAGAAGAGTAATTTAACAAGGTCATTAAAGCATAAACCAATAAAGCTAACAAAGATCCATAGAAAGAAGTTTAAGTTGACAGAGGGACTCTTCAAGGGTCGTGAGAAGACTTTGATGCCCAAACCTCCATGGCAGTGCAGCAAGAAGAACCTCTGAATTTACAGCTCCTAGTGCAAGCTGCCAAAGGGAAACCTTGACAAGAGAAATACTCACCTGAGAGCCATATACTTCAGCAATGTCAAGAGAAAGACTAGAGCTAGAGTTTTAAAATAAAAATGAAGCACAGTCGCTATCCCTTTTTCATTCCCGCTCCTTTTTTTTTATTTTTCCCGCTGCATTTTTTAATTTTTCATTTTTGCCACGTAAGAGACGTAGCGAATGTAGCAAAAAAATGACGTAAAAATAGCATTACTCTTCTTAAATTACCGTGTAATCTCATAAAGACATCCTCTCCATATAGGACTCTTGGATTAGAGATGACATAATAGTTGATAACGTAGAAAAATAAAGTAGAGCATAGAAGACACTAATCCCAACATCTAATGTGATGATCTAAATATATATATATATATATAGAATATTGTAATTTATCTATATATATTGCATAATTTATTTTTCTAAATAGTTCATATATACCACTCATTTTACACCCCATGCACTGCACGGGAAATATCTTAGTATTGATATATGTCACTACTACAAAATCTTTATTTAAAAACTAAAAGTTAAATAACTAATATTGAAAATACAATATTTAAAATTTATTGATCTTAAATGTTTAAAACAAATGACTAGCAAAAAAAAAAAAAAAAGAAAGGAAATAACATTCATATTAAATATGTGTTACATAAATTTATGAAATAAAATTAGATATTGAGCCTATGTTTATATACGTTGTATTATGATTATTTGGAGGATTTTGTTTGTTTTAACTACTCCTTTTGTTGAGGTATTTGATTTTTCATGGTCTGATTTTGACATTTTAATAATTTAATAAGAGAAATATATATACACATTCTTTCAACATTAGATCCTTTGTAAACACACCCAATACATCCTTTTAAATACATCACCTCTTTAATCAAACATTAATGGTATGTTTGGTTCAAATGAAGGGAGTGGAGGTGAGGGATTTTAATGGAGGGGAGGTGAGAGATTTTAATGGAGGGGAGAGAAAGGGAAAACAATTCTCTTGTTTGGTTTGGTACAAGGGGAGGGAGAGGAAGGAAAATAATCTTTATTTCCCCTCCCATTATTTGATTAGGAAGGGGAGAAATTTTAGTTAGAAAGTAATATACTATTATACTTTTTCAAAGAAAGATGATTATTAAGTTATAAATATAAGGGCAATTTTGAAATAAAGAAAAATAATTAAAGGTGACTTGGTCATCACAATTCAAAATTTTTAATGAACTTTTTCTCCCTTCCAAATTTCTCCATTTTTGGAGGAGAGGCAAAATGAGGAGGGGAGAGATTTTGAACCAAATAAGGAATTTTAATTAAAATCTCACCCTTTCCCTCCATTCCCTTCCAACCAAACACTAGGTAAAAGAGGTAAAGTGAAACAAAAATAAACGAAATGCAAAGAAGACTCAACAGTTATAAATTTTAAGAGATTATGAAAAAAATTTAGGAAAAATATTGAAAGCATGTATATTTTTGAGAGTAATTAAGGGTGCATTTGGTTTGCGAAAACATTTTTTGTTTTCATTTTAAATTTATTTTTATTGAAAACAATTTTTTTAAAATAAAAATATGTTTAGTTTGCATAAGTCAAATTCTGTTTTTAAAAAATAAAAATAGTGAAAATACATTTGGTTTAAGATTTAAAATTTAAAGTTTGAGTTGAGGGTTAAGGGTTTGGGTTTTAGGATTTAGAAATCAGAATTTAAAGTTTGAGATTTTGGGGCTTGAAATTGAGGATTTTAGGGTTTAGAAATTACGGTTTTGGGTTATTAGATTTAGAGTTTAGATTTTGAGGATTTTGGATTTGGGGTTTAAGATTTAGGATTTTGGGGTTTAGGAGTTAGGGCTTTAGGATTTAGAATTTTTGTATTTTAGGTTTTGGGGTTTAGGATTTTAAGACTTAAGGTTTAGGGTTAAAGGTTTAGGGATTAGGCTTTTTCTAGGATTTTAGGATGTATTGTTTTAGGGCTATGGTTTGAGGTTTTGAGGTTTAAGTTTTTGGTTTTGGGTTTCTGGGGTTTAGGATTTAGGATCTAGAATTTTGGGGTTTAGGATTTTGGATTTGAAATTTATGAATTTAGGATTTATGATTTTAAAATTTAGGATTTGGGGTTTATGTAATAATTTTAAATTTGTCACGGTATTTTTAATTTACGTTTTTTATTTTTAAAATTTTACACAATATAACTTTTTATTGTTTTTAAAATTTGCCTTCTTTTAGAAAACATTTTTACTTTTTTGCTAGTAAATGCGTTTTTACTACCATTTTTTGTTTTCACTAAAAATGAAAATAGAAAACATGTAAAGCACATGGCACCTCAGTTTTTTAGGGCTCTTTGACTTCAATCTATTTTCTTTTCTTCCCTAGTAAGTTTTTTAGTTTGAGTTCATCCAAATAACTAATAAAAAGATACCATATATATTAAGAATTAAATGTAAGTCATGTGACTGTTAATATTTAACAGAAGATAGATAGAATGATATCTTTATATTATTTTAATAGTTAAAGAGGTGTATTTATATTATTCTAATATTTAAATGGGTATATTTGTTAAATTTTATATTTGGTGAAGTATATTTACAAACAATTTAAAGTTGAGTAGTGTGTATACATTTTCCTTTTGATAAATATCAAAGATTATACTTTTCTTAAATAGTTTGTGTTGCTCATTTTTTTTAGAGAAAAATGTACATGTATTATTTCAACTTTAAGTCATTTGCAAATGTACCTAAATTATAAAAGTCAATAAGTACCTCTTCAACTATCAAAATTATGTTAACATACCCTTCTGTTTGTTTACCATTAAATGTTAAGAGTGATATGACACACACATGATTACTAATACATAGTGATTTTTTTTATTGGTTACTTGAATTTTAAAAAAATCCTAACATTTTGTAAGTTGAAGCTATATCGGCCCTTTTTATTATTTTTTTTAAAAGTAAGTGTGATTTTGTAATTCTTGAAGGGGTTTTCTCTTTTTCCCCCTTTTTCCCTTCCACTGTAGGCACATCTCCCTCTTTCACTATGCTAGTTGGCCAACACCCTCTCACCCTCCATTTTGCTCCATTTTTCTTCCATTTCTTTCCATTTTCCTTCCTCAAATTCACTTAAATCAAGGATAAATCTCACCCTTTTACACTCTTAACTTTCTAGGAACCTCTTATTTTTTTTCCTTTTGTAACAAATTTAATTACTCAATGAAGAAAATTTTGTGATTGATGACAATGGCTTTTCAGTAGCCTCAATCTCTTTGTCTTTCCATCATTTTGTGGGTGAGCCAAATTATTTTCCTTAAACCTTTATAATGTTAGAGATTTGTTCATAAAACCCTAACTTTAATTAAGCTTCTCACTATAAAATTTTTCTCTCTTTGATACCCATTGTCCTAATCTTGTGCTATGTGTTTTCCAAATAAATTATAGTTTACCGTATGAATTGATTTAATTTTCTCTTAAGTTGGTGGTGGTTATAGGATAATAATCTATTAGTAAATATGTGTTTCTAAGCTATGAGAGCCTTGAAATATATGTTGGTGACTAGGTAACATCTTTATGGTATTTAGAAAAATTTTTAGAGTTAGCATTATCATGTAATTTGTAGCTGTAGCCAAAAATAGCACTTTGGGATATACTAGTGTAATGGGATAAGAGTTATGCTATTTTTTTAGTAGTATTTTAACTATGCTAGTACTTTTAAATATAGTTTGACATATGAAGTTATTTAATTATTTTTATATAGATTATTTGAAAGCCATTCAACGCTCATATGCTTGAGCCCTTGAAGATAGTTTGGACTTGTCTGACAATATTAGTAGGAGTGTATAATGGCATTTGACATTTACTAAATGTTTTTATATTAATTATCATGTGTGTCTATTTTGTCCAGTTAAACGTTACTTATTTATTTTTCTGCTTGTATATAATTATGTTATTGTCATTATTTACATTTTTAAGGTACCTTTATTTTGAGTTATAATTTATAACCTTGGGAAACAAGCTTTTCAAAAGTTATAAAGTTTTATAAAGAGTTGATTTAGCAATAGTTAATATTGAGAATTATTTTATTTTTGCAACTTAGACTGAATTTCTATAATTTTGTAATATGCCGTGAGAAAACTGTAAGACAATCGTAGGGTTAATGGCCTATGTACACAGAGAGGTAAAGAGAGACCCTATAAAGAATGATCTGGTGTATACTTGGCTTGGGTTGTAGATTATTTTTTCCATACTTATATTTTCAAACTTCATGGTATTGCATTATATATATATATATATATATGGATATTACTTTAGTATAAAAGATCTCTAGATATAGTGCTATAGTTATTTGTTAATAAAATTTTAGATTGTTGGTTTAAAGATTTATGTTAATTATTTTATTAGTCATTACTAATTTTGTTGTGTGCTATGCTTATTTTCCTTCTTTGCTACTTTGTTAATTATATATTCACTAAGTTGTATAACTCACGCTTTTTATGTTTCTCATTTCAAATAGTGATAATCTATGTTAGTTGCCGCAGGAGTGCCAAGACTTAGATTTTTGCTAGTAGATCACTCTTTTAATACTTGTTGCTTGGATTCTCTTATTTTGTAGCTATAGGAATAGTTAGGGTATGCGGACTACTTAAAAGGTGGATAGTTTGATTTTGAATTACGTAATTATGATTATAAGTTGTAATTTTGAATAATTCTATATTAAGAAGTATTGATTACATGTTATTGTAATTTTGGAAATTTCATTTTTCATAGGAAACTTTGTAGAAATTTTTGATAATATAATTGATTTATAGAAAAATAGTTTTATTTCTTTTAATTTTTTTTAGTTAAGCTAGTTAAGGTAAGTAAACTTTTGGGCCAGGTTATCTTGTACATTAATCATGGTTCACAGGTTCTAGTCATGATAGAAGCATTGTAATTGCAAATAGTTTTAAGTTAAAAGGAGTGTATTTAATACTTATAAAAACTTAAAGTTAAAAGGGCATCATATTTTTTTCTTAAAAAAATATTATTTTTTTCATTAATTACAAAAGTATTAAATTTCACAACCTAAACTTTTTACTCATTTCATTTCAAAAGCGCTCACCCAAATTGAATTTAATTACTTTATTACTATTTCACACCCAAACACTCAATGCATAAGTTATCTTTGTCTTCCACTGATATACTTAAATAATATCTTATCTCAAAAAATTCTAAAGTAGCAACTATAAAAGATTATACGCCATAAATCATTAATTCATAAAATATCATCATATATTATAACCAAATTAGAATCTTCATAGGAATAAAGATGTTTTGTTTTGTAAAAGATAGAAAAATTAAAAAATAAAAATAAAAAAGTTAATAAAAAATTTTAAAAATATATTTTAATATAAATTAAAAAATATATAAAATTATTAAAGCCTACAAATCCCACTTTCTACTGCTGAGCTGTCCCTAGGCGTATAATTGAGCAGTCCCTGTACCAACTCCTCTCTACCAAATTTAATGGGATTGGTGTCGCGATGGAGTGTGACACATAAAAAAGAATCAGTGATGTGAATAAGTAAACGCTTTAATTGGTGTTGAGGGATTGATAGGCATGCAGTTATTGTCTTCCACGAATTGGGCATCCCTTCTAGTTGTCGGTTTTGCCTTCTTCTTCTACTTCAACGCATATCCGTCTCCTCCTTTGCAGATGGCTGAAGATTCTCCCAAATCCATATACGACTTCACCGTCATGGTTCCTTCTCTCCCTTTTTCTTGTTTCCTTTTCGCTGCTCTAAAATTATTGCCTGCTCAATGGTTCTTGCACTCTGATTGAAGCTTGAGGGGTGAATGACTAAGATTTAGGATTGTTTTTTGGGGTAGAATTCTATTTTGGATATTGAACTTGACACCGTTCTGCTACATGGGGTTGGGTTCCTGCTGAGGATTGAATCGGTAATATAAATCTCCATCAAACTTACTTGATTTCAAATTGAAAAAATAAAATATAAAAAAGGGGCTGTATGGTAAAAATCCAATACTTAATGGCTTCTTATTCATCTATCTTGTAATTGAAAGGCACCCATGAAGCATATTTATATGCTTTTTATGTTGTGTATGTCAATTAATATATTTGCTGCATATGCGCTTCAGGTCTTCAGCATATACTGAGTTTAGCACTGAGGGATATAGATTTGTTTCTCCTGTCGTTTTCTGTTTTGCTTGCATTTGATTTAAGGTGGTGCATGGTAGTTACGGGGCTGGTGGGCTGTCTATGTCCACTTCTATACGTCATCTGTGCCTCTCATCACTCGTGGTTGAAAATAAGGCTAATTGATTTCTTTTATTGCTGATTTTCATCATAATTTACAAGTACAAGTTTAGTTCTACAAAACTTCGGCTGCTTAGTTGCTTGGCTTATATTCTTACTTCCAAAATTATTTGGTATTAATTATTATTTCAGGACATACGTGGAAATGATGTAAGTCTGAGTGAATACAGTGGGAAGGTTCTACTTATAGTGAATGTTGCCTCAAAATGGTAATGTAATTTGATTCAAATTATTCGCTTTCTTTCTTCTTCTTCTTTTTTTTTTCCCTTTCTTTTCTGTCATTGTCTTCAACCTATTAATCTTATCTAGTTTTTATTTGTCCAACCTTAATGTGTGTGTTTGTGTGTGTCAGCCTTTATGTCATTAATTGCTATGGTCTATTGTACTCTGTTCTACTACCGCCCCTTATATATTCAACAAATAGATGTTAGATTTTGTGTTCAATTTGATGCACTCTATTAGATATGCTACCCAAGTTTAAAAGCTTGAAGCAAAAATTAAGATAGAACCAAAGTTTGAATTTAATTTGATGTCTAGTTTTGCCTTTAATATAGTAAGTTTGGTTAAATCTGAAAAATTTTTCTTCATTGTGGACTGAGGGTAGATGTGCATAGTCAGACAGGAGGAAAGAAGACACAATTCTCAGTCTAAAATTAACATTTTGGGATAACATTGTTTAATTTATATAAAATAAAAATTCCTTAATTATTGTGTTTGATATTCCAGAAATGTATATTCTTGGATTGCTAAGGATAGGTTTTCTTGTTGTATTGGAATTATGAAACAAGAATGCTCTTCTTGTGAGATTTTCAGGCTTTCAAAGAGTTTGTTCATTGACCTTTCTCTCAATATTAGTGAATCTTCTACGTAGATTTAATTTAAAGGAGAATCATAAAATTTTATCCAATGCAATGGTTAAGACTTTCACAGACGGGTAAGGTCAACGAATACCTAAGGATTGGAATAGCCATTGGTGCTACCGTAAAACAAGGACTTCCGCAGGAGATGGTGCTAAGCAAATGGTCAACACAAAAAATAAATAATTATGGCTTAAGAAATTGCAATTTACGGTAATAATCTGTAACCTGTCCTAGACACTTAATTCCCTGTTCTTGAAGTCTTGGATTATCCATGGAGCAGGTCACAATTTCTTAACAGGAATATCTCTTATTTACATTTATAATCAAGCTAACAAAATAATATCATGCTTCCCCTTTCTTACCTTGTTTTTACTTTTTTTTTAATTATATTTCATTATCATATCTGCAGTGGTTTGACACAGGCAAATTACAAAGAATTGAATGAATTGTACGAGAAGTACAAGAATCAAGGTCTGTCACTTCAGTGAAGAGTGAAAACACTTGTTAATTTTCTTTTATGTAAAGTTATACATTTTATAACTTGAGGACGTATGATTGGTCTCCAGGGTTTGAGATTTTGGCATTTCCATGTAACCAGTTTGCTGGACAAGAGCCAGGAACCAATGAAGAGATTCAGGAAGTTGTGTGCACAAGGTTTAAAGCTGAATTTCCTATCTTTGATAAGGTGACTTCTGATAAACTCTTTGTAATTGATGAAAAATTTTCTGTGTTTTTTATTAGGAACTCTATTTGCTAGCTTTTTTAGATATATTTTTCATTGGCATACTTGATGCTGCCATGTTTTGTAAGTTCTTTGCAAGTTACTCTATCATTTTATGCATCTTGACGATCTGCTGAGGTTGAGTATAATTCATATATGCCCCAGCCAGATTTTGTATCTAATAAAATTTGTTTACTTTGAATTGTAAAGACCATTGTTTGATATTTTTGTTGGTTTACATTGATTATGAAAGCATCCTAAATTGACTATGATTAGTATAGGTTGAAGTCAATGGGAAGAATTCTGCACCACTATACAAGTTTTTGAAAAGTCAGAAAGGGGGAATATTTGGCGATGGTATCAAATGGAATTTTACGAAGTTCTTGGTGAACAAAGAAGGGAAGGTTGTAGATAGATATGCTCCTACCACCTCACCTTTAAAAATTGAGGTTAGAGATAACTTTTTTGTATAATTCTTGTTAAGGTTGTCCATAAATAAGGTTATATGTAATTGAGCTTTTTATATGTTTCTTTTACAGAAAGACATTCAGAATCTCTTGCAACCTTGAGTGCCAAGCTTTGGTTCTATTGTGTATCTCGTGTTGAAGAGGTTAGTATTGCATTCATTTAGTTTCACCCTTTTAGTATGATGTGTACACATGGGATGGGAGTACAAGTACATCATGCTATTTCTTAACTTTCTTTATCATTCATTTGCATGCGCACTCATTCATGTATTCAAATTGTCAAAAGTTCTACCACTTCCTTTCCTATGGAACATGAAATAATTAATTCAATCTCAATTCCACATATAAATATTAGGACAACAGTTCAATGTTTCAGTTTAGAGGATCTCATAGATAGTTATTCAACCAGTTGTAAAGGATTCAAAATGTGTCTGAAATCATCTTCAATTTATGATTCACAATAATGAAATTAGAAGTGTTGTTTTATGCTGTTTGTCCCGCTGGTTTTTAGTACTCCATTGTATTTGAGTTGCTTAAGAAGCTTGTTGACATAAACATTGCATTCAGATGGCCATGATAGCCTGCCAACCACAATCATTAGGAAGGAAATCCACTCTATATTAAGAAGTGAAGTGTTTTATTCATCTATTTGCTTTTCTCTTTTTTACCCCTAGCAAGGTTATAGGGTTTCTAATGGCGAAGCTAGTAGTCCTTAGAAAACTGGGCATCATCTGATGCTCTTTACTAATTCTGTGCAGGACATTGAAAACGAGCCTGGTACCATCTAACTAGCTTGGTAAACATGTGATCTGTATTCCCAATCAACTTATGGCTTCAAAGTTTATGAATATATGTGGTTTATATGGATTATGCAATATAATGTAATTGATGGACTCCAGGAGGCCCGGTCTGGTTTTGGTGGGTATTCAGCTATGTTCCTGTAATAAATTCTTTGCAGCAAAGAAGTAAAGATTATACTTTAATGCCTGTAACTATGTAAAATGTCATTAATCGCTAGAATTGGAAATGATGAGAAAAAGAAATTAAGGTTAAATATGATTAAATAAGCATGCAATAGAGAACGGCTGCTGGGAAGGTGAATTGTGTGGTTTAAAAATCGAAGGTCTCATCACCAAAAAAAAAAAAAAAAAAGTGAAGGTTTCTTCAAACTTTATAACACTATGACTAAAATGTTAAAAAACTTTCTTTTGCTTAGGGTGGTTTGTAAATAATTTTTTTTATTTTTAATTTTTGTAAATGATCTTTTTAAACTCATAAATTAATGTAATTTATCACATTTGTCCATTTTTTCCGTCAAACAATGATGGGAATATAAAAAAAGTGGTCAAATCCTAAGATGAATACTCTAAAATGCTGAAAATGCCCTAATAAAACCTAAATACAACTCAGTAGTTGTCCTATGGTTGTGCTCCATTGATTGAAGATTGAACATGCTGTCACAAGAGGGAAGACACACGGCCACACTTGAAGTGTGTGCTCTCACAAAGGCTTCCAGATTGTGTTGAAGATTGAAGACGATTTTCACCCTGCAGCGTTCTGCTCTATGGATTTTGGACCCTTTCACAAGTAGTGTTGTTGTGCTCTTACTCCCATCGCCCAAAGCACCCCACTTTCGATAGTGAAACGTGGAGCCATATTTTCAAAGTGACCCATACATTTTCCAATCACCCATCGAGCAAAACCCCCACTTACGAAGGCTATGTCAAAACCTCCAATCTATTCTTGAAGGTACCTATTTATTGAAACCCTTAAATCATTATTGAGAGGTCTAAATGAGATGTTTGTAGGCATGACATCATCAAACTCAAACCATACTTTACTGTTTGGAAGCTCTGCAACAAGTGAAGGGAGCGTAGCACCTATAGGCTTTTGTTGGCCAAGTGGCTCCACTTATTCATTCAACAATAACAACAAATCTTGGAAGACATTTCTTTGGTGGTGGCAATTATGGTCTTGCAAGAGGTGGTGCAATTTCTTTGAATGGTTAAATTGTGGTTGCAATGATTGTGCAAGTGCTGTGATTAATGGTTTACTAAAAAATAAACAAAGTTTTGTCTAGGAAATTGAACACCGAAAGAGAAGAGAGAAATTATTGGTTTGTTTGTTAGTGGCAACATGGATATTTAATTTGTATCAATGGTTAAAACAATTTGTTTCAACTGGTTCAAAAATGTGTAGAAGGGAATCTTGGTAGCTATAATTTGTGGTTTGTTGTTGTGTTGTTTGAATATGTATGTTTAGGGATGTGTAGAAGGAAGTGTTGGAAGTAGTTATAATTGGTGATTTGTGGCTGTGTTTTCTAAATATGTATGTTTTAGGGATTTGTAGAAGATGATGGTAGTATTTATGATAGTAAAGAAGTTGTTGCTAGTATTTATAAGATTGAAGAAATTGTTGTTAGTTAAGAATGTTTTGGTAGTTAGAGATTGACAGATGTGTGGAGTTATGAATGCAATGATAATTTGTATGTTCTGGCAATATATAATGGAAATTGTTGTTTAGATTGTGTATCTATTAGAAATTATTGTTGTTCACTTAAGTTTATTTAAATGTATTCTTTGGGTTCATTTATACTTCATCATTAATTTCATTGAACCCTCTTAACTTTTAAACAAGTTACAACTAACCCTACACAGATTTTCATGGATTACAAATAACCATCTTAAACTTTAGAAAAAAGTGAACTTAAACCTACTGTAATTTTTATACCCTAGGGAAATTAATAGTGTCCAAAATCTACAGAAAACATAACTATAACAAATAATGGCAAAAATTATCAACCAACCATACCAAAATAAAAATTGGTTGGAAATCATCAATCAATCATCTAGCATTATATAACAAAAAGAAACTAAGCATTACATAACATAATATGGGCAAATTAATCCTGTGTATGTAACAGTATCAATCCTTTTCAAAATCCCACCCATACAATAAGTAATCCCATGTATATACTTACTTGCACACCATAATTAACAATCTTGTTGCAAAAAATCCCATAAGTAGTAGTACCAATCCCTTTACAAAAAATCCATGCTTGTGCAACATATATATACTCATATGTGCACTATTAGGCACAAAAAACCCATTTATACTCTATTGAGTTGCCCTTTCTCTTACTCCTTTTGCTCTAAGTGCTAGTCCTTTTTCTTTGCTGTTGGCCCTTGGTTGAAGTGTTGGTCTATTGTCCTTGCTCCCTTGGCCCTTGTCTTTGGCCCTTGTCATCATCCCATGTCCTCTTGGAGCTGGTGTGGTTGCTTGTAACAATCATAACACAAACCCTTGCCATAACATAATGGTTAAATGCCATAATATAAACACTTGCCGAGGAATACAAGTTTTGTTAAAAAGTAGTGGTTATAAATGAGTATATGCCATCACATAACTTGGGTTCTTACTAGGCCTTGAGAAGATTCCTGTGTTGATCTATTGCTACTGTTGCCTCTCTGAACTCTTGAAGCTTATGTAATTGACCACAATAGTAAGGAAAATAAACAATCATAGCCAATTGGGAGTAGTCATAAATAATCATACTATAAACTGGATCTTGAGAAGAATATTGTCTTGGTTCACTACTATTGCCACTTCTCTCTTGAAGCTTGGGCAATTGCTTGTAATAATAAGAAAAATGAATAATGACGAAAGTTGACAATAATTATAAAAACCATAAGATAAATTGAATGTTAACTTATGCCCTTTGAGATGACCCCTGTGTTGGCCCATTATTGCTACCTTGCCTAATTGGCCTATTTGGTTGCCTCTTCTTTTGCACTCTCCTATTAGAGTTTATTGCACCTTGCATCCCCTAGCATTATGACCTCATGCTTCACGATTTCCACAATTAATTATCCTTTCTGACTCATTCTATAGGCATTCATAGGCTCATTAGCTCCTTTGTTCCTTGCCTTTTTGGGCCTGCTTGGTCCAATTGTATAACTAGGTGGTGCTAGAGGTAGGTAGTTGGTCTTGGGCTAGTCTTCTTCACTTGGTATTGGCTCTATAAAGTGGGTGTAGTTCCTTAGCAATGTATCCTTGCTGTAATAAGGATGAACAAAGTTTTCGAGGACTCATCTCATCTAATAAATGCTTGCAACACCATGATGACATGGTACCCTAGTCAAGTCCCATCTTTTACAAGTGCATGTTCTCCTATTTAAGTAACCACTTTTCTTGAACACCATGCACTCTTCACTTCAAACCTCTCATCCTCCATGCTGTGACAAATATATTATTGAGAATCCTTCTTGGCCTTTTCTAAATTTGTATGAATCCTTAGGCAAATGGGACCTTTGTAGTTAGCAATACCTTCCTTCTTTCAATGAACTGTTTCATCATCATCCTTTTTATCACCTGACACAAAGTTAGTATTGGCTTGTCTTGTTCCTCCAAAGTGAAGGAATTAAAGGTCTTGGCTATATTATTTTACAAGATATTACACTTTTTGAATGGGTCAAGCATGCTTGCTTCACATAGATAGATGAAATTGTCACAACCACTTTTCTACTTCATCTAACTTCTTTTTTTCTCCATGTGATGAGCAAACTTAGTCTCAATAGTTGCCTTGGTAGCATTCCATAGCTCATTGTTCAAGTTTTTTCCTTTGAATTATAGTGTGAAATTTTCATATAAATGCCGAACACACTAACTATGCTTGTATCCCAAACTCTTTGGTGTTTCCTGTAATCCTTACAACCTCAGAAGCACAAAAACAAGTTAGATGACAACCAAATAATATGCTATAAGAACATGCACAATTTAGAATATGGTCAAAATAATAGTTTTTACCTTCTTATCTAACATGATGACCCATTAGTTATCCTCAAATTCCTAACATTCTCAATGAGTAAATTCAAGAACCATGTCCAACTACCCTTATTTTCAACTTCAACTAAAGCAAAGGCAATGAGAAACATGTTCGCATTCCCATCCTTTCCAATGGCACATAAAAGCTGACCCCCGAACCAACCCTTTAAGAAACAACCAACAACACACACAATTAGCATACAAGCACTTATGAACTCCTTCTTGCATGCATCAAAGTTGGCATACAATCTCTCAAATACTTGCACATGAGATTGCACCAGAAGTGTGTTGCTTGGGCTAAATTTTTTTTATTACATCACAATAGTTCCTCAGCTTGCCAAATTGCTCTTTACTAATGCCATTGATAATATCAATTGCTTTCCTCTTGGCTTTGTATGCTTTGTATGTGGACACCTCCATATAATGATCCCACTATACTTGATTGGCAAAAGCTATAAGTTTGCAATAAGGTTGATCTCTAATGTTGTCCAAATACTTATTTGACAACTAGTATACAATCACCTTGTTATTTAGCTTAATCCAACCACTAAATATGCTCAAGACGCTTGAAAGTTTTTATCTAAAATGCATCATTTTGTTGTGTCTAAGAAGTATGAATTCTCCAACTATAGTCAACTTTACTCTTCACTATTATCCTAGTAGCCTCATTGTATATTCAATGAAAGTCAATTCTTGAATATAGTAGTTCACCACTAGTTTCTGAACACTCCGTATTTCACAAACTTCATTCCGACCTTTCGCTCAATCTTTCTGTTCATGTCTGTGTTTTCATTGAACTCTGTGTATATACTTATTTCCCTCTCATCATTAGAACCTAACAAACTATTAAGCTCATCATTGTTATCATAGTTTGAGTGAATGACATCATCTTAATCCACATCATTAGCATGAGGGCCGTTGTCTTCATGTCTTTACAACATCATTAGTATCTCTAAAATTTCTAGTTGCATTTTGTATTTGCCTATAAGAGTAACGAAAGCATTGTTAATTTACATTGGTTATACATACATAAGTTGCATATCATAATGAGGGTTGGAATCTTATTGGGCTTTGAGATAACCCCTTGGTTGTCCTTGTAGCATAAAAAATAGGCATGGTCAGGTTCTGCAAATTGGGTGAAACATCTTTGACACTTGTCTTCAAAAATAAATTAGGCTCTTCATTATCACTGTCAAGCAAGTCACACCGAACCAAGTTAACACCAACATTCTCAAGCATCTCCTCATTTATCCCTAGAATATGCTCACTAGCATGCTCTAGTGTAGTTCAACTGGGTTCACAAGGAGTAGAATCAATAGGAGCATCCAATGGTATATCCTTAACTTCTATCCACCCTTGCTCTCTATCATGCTCGGGTGCAATGCCATCATGTTCACAAGTAGCAGACTTTGTAGGAGCATCAGGTGGTACTTCCTCAATTTCCACCCTTGGATGCTCTATATCATGCATGGGTTCAAGAGGCTCATCAAGACAAGTATCAACCTTAGCAACAATGTCACTATTAGCAAGAAGGAAGCAACCATATATTTGCATTTTCACAAATCTCTAGTGTGTCTATTTCATACTCCCTGTATTGCACAATCAAACTTGGAGGTGAAGACTTTGCCTTCTTAACAATTGTCCTAATAGCTTCATCAGTATCAAACAATTGAATTTCTGGCATTTCCTCATCTCCAAAATTGAGCCAAAAGTCTGAAGCATTTCGATAACCTCCATTACATGCATGCTTCTTAAGATGCGGCATTAACAAAAAGTTAATATCATAATCCTCCTTTTCATCTACATTTCCTCCCACATAACTCATCACCGAAGTAAATTGAAGTTTACCACCAACATATATTTGCAAAATAATCCTATCCACTATGCACCCCACACATATGAATAGAGAATTGTTATCATATAAGACAAACTTAACCATTTACCAACCAAAAGGATGAAGCTAAGGAAAAATATAAGACATTAAAGACATCTTTGAAAAAAGTAACGTAGTCACATTTGAAGGAAATCTTTTGATAATGGTATTGGTAAATGGTACCAACAAAATGAAATGAATAATTATAAAGTCACAGCAATGAATGAGAATTGCTATAAAAATACAAAACCATTTCATATCTCACAAAAAATTAAAAAAAGGTAATGTAATGCTTACTTCTCGTTATAGTTGCATGCAAAAAAGCTAATGTAATGCCTACTTAGATTACAAGTGAAATTATACTTTCCATTATAAAGACTATAATTATATTGTTAAATTATTGAGACTATAATTATATTGTTAAATTATTGAGACTATAATTATATTGTCAACTTATACTTGCAATGCAATTTACAAATGAGGTAGTTTGACTCCATTGA
Organism: Dicorynia guianensis; assembly: GCA_037013595.1. Taxonomy (NCBI): domain Eukaryota; kingdom Viridiplantae; phylum Streptophyta; class Magnoliopsida; order Fabales; family Fabaceae; genus Dicorynia; species Dicorynia guianensis. The sequence goes on along the minus strand of JASUAB010000012.1, from coordinate 14,090,420 downwards.
CTTTTCTGTCTTCTTGTTATTTGATAATATGAATCATCAAGTCAAAATCCAATTACTTATATACCAAAATATCATGTTTGAAATTCTTCATTATATGTAACCTTCAGAGCTTCAACATCTTTTACACCAGTATCAGCATACCAATACATGCAAATTCCCAAAAAATAATTAAGACAAGTTTTATAATAATAGATCATACAACAAGAAACACTAACAGAAACTGATGAAAGAAAGAAAGGTTAACCTAAAAGAACACTAACAACGTACATTGCATTCTCATGGTTTCAACGAAGGTTAAATCAGCAAGTGGTAACATTATAATAATAAGTTAAAAATACCATATTTGCTAAAGATAAAAAGTGAAAATTCAACAGATTAAATATGGTCCTTTCTGTATTATTAAAGTCTTGTAGCAGTAATCCCTATCTCACTAAAGTGAGTCCTTTACAAATTAACTACTTGTGGCGACTGAGAGAAAGATGCAAGATATTTTCACGCTTATGTAAAAGCAGTTGAGGTTTTTTGATATAACGAATTTGCCACAAAAGGCTGTGAGTGGCTGAGTTGGCTCATGGTGGGCCGCACTATGTAACCCCGGCGCAAAGTAATCGATAATTTTCTCTTTCGCGGAGCCCATTATTTAATTAGATGGTCACAGGGCTCGGGTCGGCTGGCTGTACTTGGTTTAGCCTTGCCAAGAGATTGTTATGGGTTCGCGCCAGAATCTTGTCGCAAATCAGACCAATTTGATGGGGCAAAATTACATGGAATACAGGTTGCTAGTGTCACAAGACTCAACATTAAAGAGGACCTCAAACTTGCAAAGCCATATTCTCAACTCTGCATGATAATTTGCTAGCATGATCCATCAATTCACCAATCTAAAAGAGAGGAAGCAACAACGTCTATTCATAGGAGCATGCCAAAATATTTTGCCTCAAACCATGCTATATGCACAACTGAATATATTATCAATTTAAAGACTTAAAAGGCCATCAATAATTTAATTTTTTGGACAGTCTACTCCAATTTAACACACAATTTAAACTAACTACAAAGTTGAAGCAAAGAAAGAACAAGCAATTTCTTTAAAGCCATCCATGCTGAACCAAAAAAGTACACTTCCATGTATCTTACATATATGTTCAATATTAACCAACAACTAAGATAATGGATTTGTAGATATAACAAATTCAATCCCTAAAATGCACAAATTAAATACAAAAAATTTGTTAAAATTAGTATTTATTGAGAAAATTGGCCAAACTACCTACATCCAATGATAAGAAAATTCTTATGACAGATTATTACATGTAATATCTTGTAAGCATAAAAAAAGTATACATAATTCATAAAATTAAATCAGGGCAAGATGAAACAAGGAACCTTGCATTTGTTCATGCTCAACCATGAAAATTAGAGCAAAAACCCAGTCCATTGACCAATTGCCCATTTACCCACCTATTTATTGCCGAGCAAACTAATTGCCCTGAGTACCCATTTTGTGGCTACCCTAAGAGAATGGAGACCATGCAGATGAGCACATGCACAAAAAAATACTTAAATATTTAATCCCCAAGATCCTCAAAAAGCATAAACTGTTTTACTCAGGCAAATCATATAATTATTCCAAATCCCAGTCATTTTCTCATTCTCCACTTACGAATTTGAAACATTGTTTGACTTAGTTTTACTAAGCCTTCTCTGCATGACAATAGCAAGGTTTCCTCTTCCACTACCAATTCAATCCCACTACGGATGGAAGTATTAAGTTTTATCAATGGCATGACACTTTCAAGTATGCATTGTTTCATCAAAAGCTGTATTCATTCCACTCTCACTTCTAATCAGAAACATACGTATCTCCTTTTTTTCTTTCCTTTTTTATCCAGAGGCAGCATACTTATAGCATTTGCATAGCAATAGTAACTACTAAAGTTTCCTTCTTACACAAATAGTTGCAATGTAAATTTTAGAGTTTTACAATGTTGTGACATCACGACAAGCAATCCACACAAAACTCTCTTGTTTTAAGGAGAAACTACATTTTAAATAAAAAATAGAGTACTCACCAACCTAATTTTTTGAGGGTAAGATCGAGCGCCCATTTAAAAATGGTATACATTTTTAGAGACTAAGTTCAGGAGTTGGTTACATATAGAGAAGCTATTAGCACTTCTAAATGCCCTTTCAATATCAAGATAATCTACTTAATTTATCTTACTAAATTTATGTTGGTTTAAAAATTTTAATTTTAAAAGAGGAGATTTTGTATAAAAATAATCATTGTCTCTATGGATTGGGATTTTAGAAATAGAATTTTATTTTAGAAGAATCTCTATTCCTTCTAGGTTGGAGTTTTAAAAGATAATTTTATTTTAGAAAAAATCCCTATTCCTTTCAAGTTAAGGATGTTTTTAAAAATAATTTCCTTATAGAAATATCCCCATTCCTTTTAGGTTAGGGTTTTATAAAACTTATTTTGAAAAAAAACCCCTCTCCCTCTAGATCTAGGTTTTTGAAAAGAAAATTTGAGAAAACACCTTTGTCTCTCTATATTGAGGTTTCTAAAAGAATTACTTTTATTATTTTATAGAAAATCTCTTCATTTTTTCTAACTTTTGAAACCTCTTTTCTCCTTTTAAAAAAATAAAAAAAAATGCTTAAAATGACATCTCAAGGGTGGCTGTCATGATTGGGTTTCTTTTATATTATTTCTTATTTATTGTTTTAATCATAGACATGGAAAAACTTAATGTACTCAAAAAATACTATTAAATCTGTTTATTGATATCAAACTTAATGCTTAAAAATTTCTTAATAATGTAGAAAAAATCTTAAATTTACCTATGGGATGATCTACATTGTTTTCCTTGAAACTAAGAACAAACAAAAAAAACTCACATCTCATCTCTCCACTATATTATCACTGTGACATAGCCTCAAAACTAGAAGAGGAACTAAAATAGGATTTTGGAGACAAAACGAAAAAGTCACCATAGCAAGAACTAAAAAGACTCATTATAGACTAGTTATCTAACCCATACATTACTAGATTTAAAGCTTGAAAGCATGCTTCACAGAGATGAGCATAAATCTTCCACAATCACAAAAATGCGTAGTTGTTTTACCAATATTGAACTTAACTTCCATATGTCCAATATCACAAATACAAGACCAAAGACTTATCTTTTTCTCATCCAAAATATTCCCACATAGTAATTGCATTAATTAGGCCTCTAACTCCTACTCATGATGGTGGTCTATTTTCTTCTTCACGAACAAAGTTCTCCAACCCCAGCCACATCAACTCCTATCTCATGAGAGTGCAAGTGTAGAGTCATAAGAGAGGATGCTAGTAATGTGAGAGTATGTTGCAAAAGGACAGTTGATAGGCTGGGTTTGGAGAATTGTTGGCTTAATGGATGAGCTTAGTACTTAAGTGCAAGAGTGAGAGGTGTAGGCATGTGTGAAAGAAATGAGTGAAAGTGCTATGTTGGGTGGCTGTGTGGTCATGAGAGAAGTTTCAAACATTTATAATTTTCTATGTAGGTTAGTGGATTTCTGTATATGCTTCTCTCTTTGTGTATGTGCCTGTGATTTTATACTTGTTTTGGAGATGGTCTCCTATTACAACTACAATGCTTCAGTCATAATTTTAGTTATCTTTAATCTTCTATTATCTTGAACTTTTATATTATCTTCTTTTATTTTATCTTTTATCTCTTGCTATTATCTTTTCTTTTTATTGTATCTCTTGGATCTTATCCACTATTTTCTTTACTATTTATATTTTATAACCTACTATCTATTTATCTTAGTAATTTAGCTCCTTTTTCTATCATTTGTTGTCATCTCTTTATTTTATCTACTGCTTTCTTAGCTTTTGAATTCATTTTATCTCTTATCTTCTGATCACATTCTTTTTTAAATTCTTTTATTTATCTTTATTTATTACCTTTCAAATTTATTTGTATTATTATTTTTAAATTTGTTTCTTATTTTTGTTATCTTTTATCTTCATTTATGATTTATCTTTGGATTTAATTTTACTATTTGTATTTTATTTTTAATTTTGTAGTTTAATTTTTATTTTAGGTTTGATTTTTATTTGTTTCCCCTTATTTTTGTTTTGGGTTTGGACTAGAATTTTGGATTAAAATTTGAAATTAAATTAGTAGTGGGTCAGACAAAATCTGGTGTCTAAAGATTGTCCTCCTTTTCTTCTAGTTTTAAGAGATTGGCAATGGTAATAAGATGGTAGTTCGTCCACACCTAATGGGCATCTAACATGACCTAAGATTTTCTTCCATACCTAAGTTTCAGAAGGGTTACCATCCACCTAACAAGAATATAAAATAACTTAGGATTTCCTTCAATTTCTAGATTTGTGAAGGGTTACTATCCATCCAATAGGGATCTAAAACATTCTAGGATTTACTCCTATTCCTAGGCTTGTGAAGGGTTACCATCTACCTAACAGGAATTTAAAATGTCCTAGGATTTTCTCATCTTCCTAGGTTTCATAAAGGTTACCATCCACCTAATAGGGATCTACAATGTCCTAAGATTTCCTCCTATTTTTTGTGGGTTATCATACACCCAATTGGGATCTAAGACAACCTAGTTATATATATTTAAATTTTGGAACCTAGAAGATAAAATTTGAAAATTGATGACTTGCCCACAAGGATTCAAAATTGGGAACTTATTGGACAGAGTTTGAAATTTGAGGAACTGGTAAACAAGGTTTAAAAATTAGGGGCTTACTAGATAGGGTTTAAAAATTGAGAACTTAGTAGATAGGATTTGAAAATTGAGAACCTAATAGACAGGGTTTCAAAATTAAGGACTTGGTGGACATAGTTTGAAAATTGAGGACCTAATAGATAGGGTTTAAAGATTAAGGACCTGGTAGACAAGATTCAAAAATCAAGGTTTGCAAATTGATGACTTGTTAAATAGGGATTGAAAAGTGAGGACCTAGTAGATAAGGTTTGAAAATTGATGACTTGGTGGACAAGGATTAAAAATTGATGATACGGTGACAGGGATTCAAAAATTGGGAACCTGGTAGACAGGGATTGAGAATTGAGAACCTAGTAGACAAGCTTTATAAAGAACTAGGGAATTGGGTTTAAAAATTAATGCCTGATAGATAGGTTGCAAACTTAGTAGACAAGGTTTGAAAGTTGAAGACCTTGTAAATAGGATTTCAGAATTAGGAATCTAGAATTGGGGACCTAGTGGATAAGGTTTGAATTTGGTGACTTTATAAGAGGGTTCTCAAGTATAAGCATTTGCAAATAAGGACCTAGTAAATAAGGTTTCAAAGTTAAGGACTTGGTAAACTAGGCTTGAGAGGTAATTGAAAAATGTCTCTTGACTATAGTTTGCCTTATGGGAAGGTTGCCTACTAGGGTTCATATTTTAAAAAATGCCTTCTTTATTAGGGACAAGGGATGTGACTTACTCAAATGGTAAAGTTTAATACAAGGTTATGCTTGATAGAATTATAAGTTTATAATGCATGATTGATGCTATGGTATGAAAAAGGTACCATGGATAATTTCTTATTTGCTTGATCTCTTGAAAATCAAGATGTACTAGATGTGTAATGGATTTCATGCTTGGCATATGAAGAACTGATTTTGATTTTTCATTTTGGAAATCAGCAACATATCACAAGTTGATGTAGATGCAATAAGGTATAATGCATTTATCAATAAACCACATGAAAATTTTCGTTTATGTTGCTCCCATAATCTTTAGAAACTCTTAAGGTGGAATCATGGATGAGTCAACTTTGATACTCTTGGATTCTCTAGCTTACTTAATCTAGGAGGTTGCCCTAATGTCATAAAATCCTTGATGCAATCCTTATCCTAGTTTTCCATTTATAAGGATGTTGTGGTTTGCTCTATTGCCCCTATTTGCATAGATGAGTTAAACCTTTTTTACATACCCTTTAAGCAAGCTCAGTTTCATTCTCTTCTTTGAGAATTACGAGTGTGACACCTTTAACACCTACTCAAGATATCTTCCATTCATCATGTATAGGGAGCATGACTTGAAACTGTTCTTTCACACTACTAGAGTTTTGTCAAGTTCTAACCCCATATTTTGTCCTTTTGGATAGTACTTGCCTAATCAACATCCTTTTGGGCACTTAATGTTCTTTGGTTTCCTTAAGAATGCATTTTAGGAAATGAGGATGTCTATGGCTAGAAGGATGTGAAACTAGGTATTTTGATCTTTTAAAGGTCAATGGGTGCGTTGATGAATAGTTACCCTAGTTTAAGTGTATTAAAGTGCTAGACACTTTGGGAGTAATGTCTTTGCAAACTAGGATTTGATTGTCTTTTATATTATCTCCCTTTCTATAGGTAGGTCTTTCATATATGAGTTTACCCTTGATTGTTCCAGTTTGAATTTTGATTCCCCTTGAGCAGAAAAATGTTGAAAAGATTTTTCTTAATTCATCCTCTTGTATAATCCAAAGTTAAGCCTTAAGAATGCACATGGTAGATTAAGGTATTAAGGTAATCCTTCGCTAATTACTCAATTTCTCGGAATCAAAAGTGCTCAATCAAGTGCTCACTCTAATGACTCTCAAGTGTTTGCACTCTTAGTTGAATATTTACTTTAATCACTCTTAAGTGTTTACACTCTTGGATAAGTGTTTGCTTTCATAGATAGCCTATTAGCTTGTTTTCATATCACTCTCCACTTTAGTTAGTTCACCACATTAGCCAATATTACTAGCACTTTACTCAGCTTGCAATGTAAGGCCTAGGTATTAGGTAAGAAAGGAAGAGATAAGGATTTAGCAAATAAGGAGAGCATAAGGTTTTGAGCACATGATGTCTTGCCTTTCACTTTTCCATCTTGGATTAACCTATTGGCTACGAGTGAAGCCTAATTCCCTTCTCCTTTTTGCCAGTTTCTTTTTTCTTCTTTTGTTTTTTTTCTTTTTTCTTATAAACTAGCTCTTTTTCTTTTCCTTTTCATTTTCCCTCATTTTTTGTCTCTTTACTTTCTCTCTCCCTTTTTTTGGTGCTTTTCCACATAGTTTTGGAAAAAGATCTTCAACCCTTTCACTTGAGCCTTAGATTGTTACCAGTAGCATTTTCCTTCTTTGATAGCTTAGGTGCTCCTTTTAGCTCTCTTTAAGGATAGAATCATGGTTTTCAAGCTAAAAGATTAAAGTTAGCATGGGTCAGAGGAAGAAAGTTGAATGGTGACCTTGCCATGCTTTCACAGATTCAAATAGGTGATATGGGAGTTTTGATATCAGAGTTAGCTTGAAAGGGTTAAACTATTTAAAGATGGCCTAGATCATTTCTTGAGTAATGTGATGTCCAACAAATTGTCTCGAGAGGTATTTAGACAAGTTATAGGATAGCTATTTCCTCACAAGAAGCACACCTTCACTACTGGCTCTCTTTTTTATTTCTTTAATTAAAAGAGATTCGATCATTTAGGAGAATTAATAATTCAAGAAAATCCATTGTATCATTGACAATCAAGTCTACAAAGATAAAATTAGGAAAACCCTTTAACATTTTAATGCTTCTGAGCATTAATATTGGGATTACAAACAAATTTAAGAGCAAACCATATTAGCACAATATTAGTTTAGTGCAGAGATGAAAGCCAAGAAATGGGATAAAAGGTAATGAATTCATCATGTTAGGTGTCTTATTAAATTGAAAAATGTGTGCATACCAAAATTCCTTGCTAAGGCCTTGGGTAAAGCCATAAGATAAGTGTCTAACATATCATACTAATTAAAAAGACATAAAGGGGATCTTGCTAATCAATTGGCTCCTTAACTCATGGCTAGAAGAGCACAAGTGTGTTTGGCCTACCATCTTCAAAGTTAGCATTTACTCATGGTGGTGAAGAGGGTTTTAGTCTTAAGTTGACCCTTCACTTGGCTTGAAGCTTAACAATTTAGTATTAATTAACCATTGTACCTTCTTCTTAAAAGCTATGCAATCTTCTGTTGAGTGGCCTCTTGCCTCATCATGGTATGCACATGTAACATTCTCATCATATCCTTTCAAATAGGGAGGCAAAATTGGTAGATGTCATGCTGGTATTGTCATATTGGAGGGATAATCTAGAGTGTTCATAAAAAGAGTAATAATCTCTTTATTAGATTAGTGTGGCTGCACTTGAATTGCTACATTTTTCCACATTTGAGCATAATCCTTGAAAGGCTCATTTTCTCATCTTGCCATGTTTTGCAAGTATACGTTAGCAGGGCAAGTTCCCATTGTACTTGTAACATCTTAAAAAAGCCTTTGCTAGATCCTTTCAAGTGCGAATGGAATGGCATTTGAGACTTAAGTACCATTCTACAACCTCATCAATTAGGTTATTTTGAAAGACATGTGCTAGGATCTTTTCGTCACTTGAATAAGCTATTATTTTTTGATTATACATGAGAAGGTAAGCCTTTGGGCAAGATGTCCCATTGTACTTGGTGAGCTTAGGGACTTTAAATTTTGGTAGTAGAATCACATAAGAAACTTGTCCCATTTTTGATATAAGTCGAGCACATCATGATTGTCTATGAATCCTTCAAATTTCCTCATCCTAGCTTCTAGAATCTTATACCTCTCTCAAACCTTGTCCTCTTTAGTGGCCTTTCTCAATTTCTCCTATTCCATTGGGTCATCAAAGTTTACGATGGTTTTGCTTTTTGGACCCTTTTCTTGATTGTGGGGATTCTCTTGCCCTTGGCAACTATTTTAAGTCTATTGATCTCTGTGTTGCTCTTGATTTTAGGGGTGTCTTGGCCCCTGGAAACTTTTCTGAGCTTGCTGATCTCCAAATCCCTTGGATGTCATCAATTTCATCATTTTGGCTAGTTGACACTTGAGTTGGTCAATCTCACTCTGCAATTCTTGCACTATTTTTTCTTGCATTAGAAATTCTTGGCACAAACATTCCAGTTGCTTACTTAGGGAATGTGTCATTAGAGTTGTGATTACTTTTTATACTTTTTAGTTTAAAGAAAAATAAATTATTGATATACATTTGAGAATTGATGCACATGAATGCTATGCAAATTTAAATGATTTGAACCTTAGGGAAAAAAATGAATAAATGCAAGCTATTTTTTTCAGAAAAAGAAATAAAATGGAAGTAGACCATTCTAGTGTCTTATAATGCAGGATGTGTATTTAGAAAGGATTTGACCTAAACAAGGGTGCATGAAAAGTGCAATGCATGATTGTGGACATGATGATAAAATACAATAATAATTAAAAAGATGTTCTCCATCATGCCTGCTTTGAGTAAGTCCTAGGTCCTTATTTACTTCCACAGGTTTAGGTCAATCATTTTTGAAATGGTTGCTCTAAGGCTACTAATAGTGTAAAAAAAGTTTTAAACTTCTTACATTAGGTCCCTAAATTACTTTTGAGAGAATCAATTTAAGTGGGATGTTTTAGATGTCTATGTGAAGATGAAAGGTTTCTCAAAGACTAACCTTACTACACCCCTTAGCCTACAAAGTATCCTATATGGCTCGACTATCAGGCACAAGGGTCATGACCTACTCTTTTTGTCTAGTGTATGGTGATGGTGATAATATGTGCAGGAAGTGCAAATAAAATACTCAACCTTCACAAAAAGATAATATACACAGGATATAAAATAAAACCATCAATTTTAACAAACAAAACACTAGGAGCTAGCAAGCATACTTGGTATTTCATCATCTCCTCAAATGAAAATCAAACTAACACATACAAAGCAAGACATATTAACAAGATTATCCTTTATTGTCTTAACTCTCTAATTTCTTTAGTGGAGTCACCAAGTTGTCATAACGTCACTATGTGGAGTTATGATTTACATGAAACTCTATCTTGTTTTAAGGGAAAAATAAATTTTAAATAGAAAATAGAGTTGCCACTAACCTAAATTTTTTAGGTGTGATTAGGCACCTATTTAAAAATAATCTATATTTACAAAGATCAATTTCGAGTATTGGTTATATATAAGGAAGGTATTAGCACCCTTAAACACTCTTTCAGTATTGAAATAATTTGGTTAATTTGTCTTACTAAAATTTCATGTTGGTTTACAAATTCTAGTTTTAAAAAAGGAGACTTTTTTTAAAAAAAATAATTTCTATCCCTCCAAATTGAGATTTTAGAAATAGAATTTTATTTTAGGAAAATCTCTATTCCTTCTAGGTTTAAGTTTTAAAAGATAATTTTATTTTAGAAAAAAATCCCTATTCCTTCTAGGTTAAGGATTTTTTTTAAAAATAATTTCCTTGTGAAAATATTCATATTCCTTCTAAGTTGGGATTTTGTAGAACTTATTTTGAAAAAATACCCTCTCCCCTAAATAAGGGTTTTAAAAAAAAAAATTTAAGAAAACACACTTGTCATTCTAGATTGAGGTTTTTAAAAAAATACTTTTATTATTTTAAAGAAAATCTCTTCCTTTTTTTTTTTTAACTTTTGAAACCTCTTTTCCTCTTTTAAAAAATAAAAAATAAAATACTTAAAAGGACATCTTAAGGGCGGCTATCATGGTTGAGTTTCTTTTATATTTTTTTATTTATTCTTTTAATCATAGAAATGGAAAAACTTAACATACTCAAAAAGTACTCTTAAATCCTCCAAGTTTCATCAGACTTAATACTTAAAAATTTCTTAATTACATAGAAAAAATCTTAAATTTACTTGTGCGCTAATCTTTATCTTTTTATTCAACTATTTTTTTTAAACTACTTTTTTTAAACTAAAACAAAGAAGCAAAACTCATGTCTCATCTCTCCACTATATTCTTTTTATGACATAGCCTTAAAACTAAAAGAGGAATTAAAATAGGGACTTTAGAGACAAAACAAAATAACCATCATAGTAAGAATCGATAAGACTCACTATACACGAACCAGTCATTGAACCCATGCATTATTAGATTTAAGCCTTGACAGTATGCTTCATAGAGATGAGCATAAATCTTCGACAATCACAAAAATGCATAGTTGTTTTACCAAGATTGAACTTAACTTGCATACATCCACGATCACAGAAACAAGCCCAAAACTTAACTTTTTTCTTGTCTGAAATATGCCCACATAGTAGTTGCGCCAGTCGGGTCTCTAACTCCTATTCACAATGGTCTATGTTTTCTTCTTTGCTAACAGAGTTCTCCAACCCTAGCCACACTAACTCCTGTCTCGCGAGGATGCAAGTGTACAGCCGTAAGAGAGGATGCAGGCAATGTGAGAGTATGTTGCAAAAGGGTGGTTAAAAGGCTTGGTTTGGGGAATCTTTGGCTCAACACATGAGCTTAATGCCTAAGTACAAGAGTGAGAGGTGTAGGTATGCGTGAAAGAAATGGGTAAAAGTGGTGTGTTGGTTGGGTGTATGGTTGTGAGAGAAGTTTCAAATGTTTGTAATTTTTGTGTAGGCTAGTGGATTTCTATATATGCTTCTGGGTGTGTGCACGTGTTTTTATAGTTGTTTTAGAGGGGGTTTCCTATCCCAACTACAATGTTTCAATCATAATTTTAGTTATCATTAATCTTTTTTGACTCTATTTTTTATCTCTTGTTATTATCTTTTCTTTTTATTGTATCTTTTGAATTTTATCTATTGTTTTCTTTATTGTTTATTTCTTATTTTTTATTATCTTTTTATCTGATTATTTTACTTTTTTTTATTATCTTTTATCTTTTATTTTTTATTGTTATTTCTTTATTTGATTTACTGTTTTCTTAGCTTATAAACTCATTTTTTCTTTTATCTTCTTATCACAGTCTTTTTTAAATTCTTTTATTTATCTTTAATTATTACCTTTCAAATTTATTTTATATTATTATCTTTTGAATTTATTTTTTATTTTGGTTATTTTTTATCTTCATTTATAATTTATCTTTGGGTTCAATTTTAATATTTAGATTTTAATTTTAATTCTATAGTTTAATTTTTATTTGTTTTCTCCTTAAATTTTGTTTTGGGTTTGAGTTAGAATTTTGAGTTTAAATTTAAAATTAAATTGGCAGTCTATCAAACAAAATGTGGTATATACACACAACCATATTCAAAATTGGGTTTATGATCATACAGGTAGTCAAACATTAGCAGTCAACAAGGTTTTGTGTAAGATTATATATATGGATAACTAAACTCAATTATTTCTAGCTGAATTCATGACATAAAATTCATCTTATGCATAAGAGAAAGGCTCAGAAAGACACATGTGAACCAATATATAGTTAAAGCATTACAAGTGCCAAACTATGGTAAGAATTCAAATAAATGATCCAAACAGCAATTATGTTGTCCACTGTTAAGCAACCCAGTATCTCATCCTCCATCCCAACACATTATAAGTAAACGAAAATGTTCTTCCTATATTGGTATGGCCACATTTCACCCACGTCTTAGGACGTGGGTGAATCATGAACCACACAAAAAAATTTTAAAAAATAAAAAAAAAAGTTTGAATGGAAAAGAAGAAAGTTATAGGTAAAATTATAGATATAAGGGTGTGGGTATAATAGTGTTGATAATAAGTAAATGCAGTCAAAAGAAAAAAAAATAGTTGAAGAGACACTTTGATACATGTGTAAAAATTAATCAAGGGTTAATCTATTAAGTTGGTAAATGTTCTGCTTTACTTTCTGCGCGTGAAGAAATTAAAAGACTAAGAATAATAATGTTTAACACTCAACAATATTGGGGCCTCAGGATATGTAAATGTTCCATACTTGACATAATATGTGCACACTAATTTCATGCAATTTTTACAAAGTTAATTCTGTCAATTACATGTTAAAAGACTAACCAAAAGATCCCAAGGAGAGCAAATAGCTTCAGGCCCTGCAAGAGGAATATTCTCACCAACCTCATCGAGAAATTTTATCTGCAAACGATCAGAGCAATGATCCTGAATTAGCACTTTAGCACAAACAAGCATGCATGTGGATAGAGGAGGAGAATGCTTTTTACCAATCTAGTAATTGAAAGAAGTCAATACCTCAAGTTTATTATTGAACGCATACATTTTGTTCTATGCTTTTCTCAATGATGATAGGAAAATACAATAGTAATAGAAAATTGCTCGAATCTATGATGTGGTACCTACTATGATGCTTCCACTCATGTTAAACAAAGTAATAGAAAAATATGGCTATCCCCCATATGACCCACCAAGACTTCCATTTACAAATCACTTTACCACTATACAAAGAATATACATTAGAAAACGGTCCCCATGTCCACTACAAATAGGAAAAAATGCATAAATGGAGTCAACTTTAGGGGAAGTATTGTTACTGGCAGCTTTCACTACAACCTCGAAGTCTAGTTCACTATGACTTCCCAACCTCATTGCACCTTCGATGTGGTTTTCAACTTCACTGCCTAAGCATGACATCTGCATTGGATCGATGTGCCTTTGATGCTAGCTTTCGATTTCAGTTTGAGGGTTCTTTAGGATGTGCCTTGGATCAAATTGGGGTTTAGGATTCAAATTGGCACCTTAGGGATCTTTACAATGCCTCTTTAATTTGGATTTAGCCTCTTTCAATTTTTTGAGGGGCATTTTCAGTATTTGGTAGTAGTCAACTTGGGGTTTAATTACTTTTTTGTGATTTTTATCATTGTTTGGATGGAAAAATGAACGAAAGAGATACATTGCATTATTTTGAAAGTTCAAAAGAGTTATTTACAAAAATTTAAAATATAGGAAGATTATTTATAAATGACTTTAAGTATAAGAAGATGCAGTACATTTTAACCGAAAACTTTTGAATAACTTAAAACTGAGTTTCTTAAAAAAGAGTTTAAGGTAAATATCAAAGAAATTAGTGAAAAAAAAGAATATAAGGAAACAGAATATTATACTTCAATATTTATACTGTTTCAACTATTAATCAAGCTTGCATTCAGTCCTTAAGATAAACTTCAGTAGATTTATACCACTTTTTCTAAGTTATTACAAGAAGTATTTTAACCATAATCTCTTCAAGTTGAATCTCCCTCACGAAGAGTACAATTGTTTCTTCAAGATAACCTCTCTAGGTTCAGAAGATACGAAGATTGTAAGAGTGAGAATGCTCTTTAAGAGTTAACAGAATACAACACTTTCTAATAACTCTCTTTCAAATTAAATTTCCCTTTCAAGAGTATAAAGAACATCGCACTAGAAAAATTTCTCAGATTGATCACTTGGTCTTTGTTTTGCTTCTTCGACTTTAGCACCTTTTATAGCCTTTGGCTCTTTGGAACTTAGAATTGGTAACAATCTAAATTAGAGTCGGTCTTTTTTTTTTTTTTTTTCTTCATGTTCTTGCTGGAGCTTTGTAGACTTAAAAGCTTCAATTTGCAACATGTTAGATTAGAGAGCATATCCTGGAGATTTTAGATGTCCTTCTTCACATAGCGTCGGACTAAGTGAATCTTGAAAGGCGAACTTTTTTCTTCTTCTTTGTATATTTTTCCTCTATTATTTTCTAAGCTTTGACATTTTCTTCTTGAAAGGATAGCTTCTATGCTTGAGATTTTAAGGACATTGATTAAATTTATCTTTTGCTCATTACTATTCTAAGACTTATTTTTTGGGTGAGTCTCCCTTTTGTGCCTTACGTTGGGGACTTTGAACTTCCTTCTTCAGGTAAAACTTCAAATGCGCCCTTGATTTTGCATTTAAGGCTCACTCTCTTTTTAAAGTAAATGTCTCATTACATTAACTGTAATTGTTTCTGACAAGACAAGTAAGAGGGATAGAGTGGCTATAATATCCACGGCCATAAATTATGGGCCTTTTTTCAACTTAAGCCCAAATTTAATTAGATAAAGGTTTAGACTAAAATAAACTTATGGATTAGATATAACTAAAATCAAAGGGTTGTTAGCATGGAGCTAACAAAAATACAGAAGCACAAATTTGTAGGAGTGGAAGCAAATGAGCATTCTTCGGGACTTTAGATAGACGTTGTGGCGGGTGGTTGCCGGCCGGGGGGGGGGGGGGGGGGGGGCGGGGGGGTGGGGGGGAGGGTTGAACGCTGGCTTAGGCCTTCGCACAATAAGGGATAGTGCGAGGAAACCCGTTCGGATTTCTCAGTAAAATATTTAAAGTGGAGATTGTCGACAGCGAAACTCCCTAAATAGTAAATACAGTTAAGCTTTTATTTCTTTTGTTTTCAAGACAAAAACTGAATTTTTATATTAATGAAAAATGTGAAACGATTGTTTCCTTTATGTAAGTATAATGTCCTTTTTACTTTTACATTTTATACAACTCTCATATTTAAAAGATTAGATTATTTAATTAATTAAATATTAAAAATTAAATGGTAAAACTTATAAAAATTAATTACCCAAGCATTCTGAAACATTTTCGTGAGTACAATAGTGTTAGAACGTGCACTTAAGTACATGTCAATCTATTCTTTTTATTTTCTTTTTTATTTGGTTAAAACATAGACAAATACAAAGAATGTTATAATTCCAATTCGCCGTTCATTAGTAATCCCGTTTTATTTATTGTTTATAGTTAAAAAACAAAGAGATTCGAGAGTGTTACTCATAAGTAACTGTCAATTAAGGATAATTTCTTCTTTGAGGAACAAAGTATATAATTATAATGTATGTTAGACCTTGGAATTTATTGTTTTGGTCTCTTTTCATTATACACATTCTTGTTTGAAAGTCAATAATTGAAATTAGTGACTAATTAGAAGATAACTATTTTAATTCTAAAATGCTTTTTTTTCTTATTTTCTTCAGGAAATAACAATATGAAAAGAATAACTCATAAAAAATAATATTCATACACATAAAGAGCTCATGCTCCCTACACGTTGAGATAGAAAAATTTAAGGAAATAAGAAAAAGAAAAATAAAATACAAAAAAAATAAAATTATACATACATATATCATTCCTCGTTCTCAATTCACAACTCATTCCTTCTAAAATCATTACACCTCATAACCTAGCCATTAATTGGCTGGGTAAGTGACCTTAATATTTATGTTCAGAAACATTAAAAATTATTTAACGTTGTTTAACATATTTTACTTTCCACCTTCCTAATATTCACTGTAAACTGTAACGGAAACACCTTCATTTCGATTTATTTTAGTGGGTATCCTTCCTCTACTACAATTTCACTCTGTCGATATTTGTAATGGGAATAGGGATAGCTTGCCGTAAAGATCGAGGATAATACGCGAGAGATAAATATAAAATTAAAAGAAGAAAAAATGATAAAAAAAAAAAACCTGTGCATTAAATTTTTAAAAATAGATAGAAAATCACCTAAATTAGTAAAAAAGAAAGTTAGGGAACCCAACTCCTTGTATTAGAGACCTATCACTTCTCCATCATGACACATGCAAAATGGACGCATCTGGAGAATGAATTTCCAAAAGAACAAAACAATGGACATGAGCATATGAACAAATTAAAAAATCACGACAAACAGTTCATGAAATGCAGTGTCTAAAACTTCATTACAAAAGTTAAACAGATGAAAGATAGATCCAACTAGACATTTTCATATAGATAAGATCTTTGGGCTGTTGAAGCTGTCTCAGCAGTTGGTTTCCCATCCGCATATAAATATCATACGAACATTAGTCAGATTAGTTTAGGACAGCAAGATCTAAAACAGTCATAACAAACTAGCTACCAAGAAACTTAAAAAGAATACACTTGCATCCCCTGCGCACTTCAGGAAAAGAAATTGCTGTTTCACACAGATTGCCTCTATGCAAGTGCGTAATATTGGGGGGTGTGACTTACTGGGTTTGATAGGAAGAAAGCCTGCACATTAAGAGTATGAAGATCTTCATTGCATGGACACATCATTCTGTTTCTTGTTGGTGAACCAAGTTTTCCAAAACAACAAATGCAAAGTAGAAAAGAAAGCCAAAAGACACCCTTTCTAGGGGTGTATGTATGCAGAGTCGTTACGAAAGTTATTGTGTTATTGATGCGATCATGGCACCAATTTAAATGTAATCTAGTGGTACAGGAGTAAAAGATGTGATTCTTGGTGGGTGTGAGTTGTCATTAGCATGACTTGAAGCAAAAATCTCCTCACTTGATCTCATTTAATCAACGAGCCAAGGGACACCACAACATAGAAAATGAATCATGGAATGCATGAAGCAGTATCTTACAATTTGTTCTGACTGAGATAAAAATGATGTAAGGCTGAAACGAGTTAGATCTTTACATTCCTCTGTAAGCTTTCACTACTGTCACAAAGCTGGAGTTTCACTAGAGGAATCAAGTATGTCTTGTCTTCAGTTGATGGAGAAAGAAAATCTATAATAAAAAATAAGATAACAACCAGATAAAATATTGAATTTTAGACAGAAAAACTTGGTAATTGATACTGATATGGTTGACTAATTATTTAAATACAGTGTCTAATTTACTAGATAAACTTACACAGAAAGGTGCACTATCAATGCATGCATAGCATATTAAAAATGACTTTTGCTATGTAAGTACAAGCCTTTCCTAAATCCCAGAACAACTCCAAAACAAACAAAACCAGAATTTATCAGCAGAGGATAAAACATATCAATCCAACAGTACCCCAGAAAACAACCTCTTAGAGCAGCTCCTGTTGTAAAACAGAAAGAGGATGTTCCTTTATATGATAACAAGAAGGAAAATATGTTGAAACAGTGAAGGATTTTGGTCACATCAACAAAATACTGCAAAAGCATGTACTCAGCATATATCACCAGGTATGTAAAAACTTGAATAACGAAATTACTATTAATTTAGGAACTTGCTTCTAGAAGAATCTAGTATTCCAGAGATATAACACTAAGAAGATAAGAGGATGCACTGACGAAAATTATTTTCAATCTCATTTGTTCCAGGCAGTAAATCCTGGGTATCTCCTTTTTTATCAATTGTAGCTTTCCACATCAAATATGAAAATCACTGGAAAGTCATCTAGACACAACAGCTACACATTAGCCCATCAAGAGAATTATTTAAAGCATATTAGGAGGATAATTTGGTTATATGTACATAAATGATAGCACACGGCAAATCTAGACAGAGAATGTTAATATGAATGATAGAGATAGAGTGAGAGATACAGAGCAATGCGGGGGAAGAAGAGACAGGGAGGGAGGAACTCTATCATTTGCAAAGATCCAACAAACATTTGAGGCATCCATGCTCCTCCATGAATGCTGCTATACTGCTTTATATTCTGAATGTGAACATCCACTATAGTTACAGTTCTACAAATATACTCGCACACAATTTACATACCTTCCGTCCATGAAATGGACCAAAGCAAAGATTATGTTAAAAGCACAAGTGTACATGGTAGCCAATTTTCCTTAAGCAGTTCTTTCCTAGCAATAAGAACAAAGGTATCAAGGACACCATCAGCTTTTCTTGAAAATAGTTTAGAGCTATGTAAATAACGTAAGTAACTGCAATCCCCAGAAGATGTAGCCTCTCATAAACAAAGGAGTTCCTAAATTAACATGCAGCATCAGGGATTTGACTTGAATCTTCCATAACAATTTGTTCAAAGAAAAAAGAGCTTATACACAATTAATAGGTTCAACAACTGAATAATGTACAAAGGAAAGTAAATAAAAAAAATTAGACCTGAGCATCTAGCTCATGTGGTCATACCTGGTGCCTCTAACCCCGAACCATTTGGTTCGATCCCACACTTCCCTTTTCCCTTCACAGCCGTTAGCCTTGCTATATAATAAAAAAAAAAAAAAAAATTACAAAATTACTGAGCCAGCTAAAGGATGCCAGCTATTTTCCAGCGCTTCCCAAAATGAATTTTACCTAATTAAATTAAATGACTGTCTCACCGATAGAGGGCTATACTTCCTTTTCACAGCTACTTAAGTTAAATGAGTCTTTTCGGGCTACTCAACTTTGTCAATCGTCTCTAGTAACTGATGTGCTATTCTTATTTTGCCAAACTTTTGAAACACATGCTCAAAACTGTCTCTGGCATATGCTGATGGATAAAAGCCCTTTTGAAGCATAGATTTTAATTGTTCATAAGCAGCATCTAGCTGACCTACCTTACACAGCTTCTGCAACTTTTGATTCTCCAACTTTCTTTCCAATTTATGACGTAGATCTAATTGACCATTTTCTCTCAACAGATTGTCCACCAGCGTGTAAGTGTAAAAATGTGGCATCAAACCCAAGCCCAACATTTCAATTAATAAGTCATAAGAAACCTTCCAGTTCTTCCCTTCACCATGGGCATGGATCAAAGCAGTATAGGTTAAATTATCTGGAAGACATCTGTTCTTGTTCATAATCTCAAAGACCCTTGTAGCATCATTCAAACTTCCCAGCTTACATAGCATAGATATAATAGAATTGTAAACAGCCAACTTCACCTTTAACCCGTGAGTTAACATTCTCCAAAACATATGACTTGCTTCTTCCACTTTGTGCTGTTCACACAAAGCCTTTATGACAATGGAGTATCCCTCTTCCACACAAGTTAATTTCCTTTTCTCAACAATTTTCAACACTTCAACAGCTTCTTCTGTTTTGCCTAATCGACAAAGCTCTGACATAAGCTTGACTAATACAAAAGCACTAGGTAATAGGCCAGAGTCCAAAACTGCCCAAAAGACAGAAACCGCAGGCTTAATTGCACCACTACTTCCGCCTATGCTTGGAACTAATATGGTATATGGTCTGCGGGTATTTCTCACTCTTACCTTCTCCAATGACCCCTCTTTTGCACTCACCAAGCACAATTCCCCAATAAGTACATTTAGTGCAGATCGAGTAGGAAGCACACCAGCCCTGTCCATTTGACCAAATATTTCTAGAGCTGTCTCGAACCTACCAACTCTACATAAACCAACAAGTATGTTACTATAAGAATATGTATCAGGAGATTCAATCCTCTGAAAAAATGTGAGCGCAAAATCAATCAACTCCCCAGATGATTGCTTCTTGCAGAGCACATAAAGCATGTTATTATAGACAAGATTATCAGGCTTACAGCTGAATATTGTTTCCATTTCTTCAAACAAGGACAGTGCTTCCATAATTCTCCCTTGCCTACCCAAAAATCTGATACCAATTGATAATGCCCTACACGAAATTTGACCCCTGCGTAATGAGACTGTCATCAACAGACCCTTCATATCATCGAATAGCTTTCTCCTTCCCAAGAAATCCACCATGTACTCAACCACAGAATCATCAAACTGAAAACCCATGTTTGATCCTGCCCATAAAAAGAATTTCAAGGTCTTTGTTCTACCCAATTGCTTATAGCACATTAAAACCCGTAGCACAAGATTGGAATTTAACTCTTCCTTGTAACTGTTTAACACACTATCGACATTAGCGGTAGAAGAGATATGATCTGATAGTAAAGAACAAATTGAATTAACAACAGGAGAACTTTTTTTGAGAGGAATCTCTGGGATTGAAGAGGAAAGTAAAGTGGATTTCGCGGGTAAAATATAATTTGAGAAAGTGGCTTCTGGATTTGTGAAATTACGGCGACATTTGGAAGAAACTTGAGAAGAATGTATAAAGGATGCAGCAAGCTTGAAAAAAACAGAAGAAACAATGAAACAAGGAGCACGTCTATTCCTGCAAAGCATTACAGCAGTTTGAACGGCGAATGAAAGAGGAATTCTCTTTCACCCTCAACAGAAAACTTGGAAGTTACGTGACAGAGAGAAACCTTAATATTTCTCCGCCTCCTTTAAACGCAGCATCTCCCTCTGGGGAGATACCGGCCAATCCATCTTCTTCCCTGCTCTTGTATCTCGTCGTCACTTTTCGAAGTGTTTCTTCTGCATCTTAATTATGGCCCACACCCCCTCCCTCCGAGTATGGGAAGGTATAAACCGCCCACCCACTTGCACCCAGCTGAATCCGAACGAAAATTGAATGTTGGATCGGTTAGGGTCCGATTTCCGAATTCAGCATTTTTGGGTTTACATGGGTACACTGGGTTGGGTGGGATTCCCAAAATTCTATCCACACTAACTCGACCTAAGCTGATGAAACTATTATGTTTTTGGAAAGTGATGTTATTGTGTTTTTTTATGGCTGCAGTGGTCTATTGTGCTGTACAATACATACCATGAGCAATTCTTGAAATTGTGGTTATTGAAGTTAGACTTAAAAGGATTTATATGACAAATTTCATGTTCATTAGTTATGTTTCCCTTCTTCATTAGGAATGTGGCTGGAGAAGAGGTTCGGTGTCTATCTAATGTAAATGATAAGTTTTCTATTTGTGTTACTAGTATTACGTCTCGGATGCTTTTCTTTATAAAATCTAAATTTTGTTTGCTTTGCTTGTCCCTTTACAGTTTGAAGGGACAGACACCTATAGATGATCTTATGGAACATGTGCAACAAATAGTTGCTTTCCATATGAAGGTATGATAACGAGCAACCCTTTGGTAGTTAATAAAGCAAAACTAGGTCTGTGATCAATTAAACTAGGTCTGTGCATTGAAGATTTTTAACACATCGGTCCCAACTTTCTTAGAAGCTAACATTATAGTCCCAACTCTGAATTGGTGCTTCCTATTAAAGTTGAAGGCTCCAACTCCAACAGTTTTGAAGTTGCTTTGACAGGAAGTAACCACTTAAGTATTTTTGTTTAATTGCTTTATATTTCCTAAATTCATTATTATAGATTTGAATTAATGTGATATCAAATTAAAGGATGGCAATCAACTTAGTGTACAAAAAGCATCTAATCTCATATTTTTTTCTTTAACTTGTTCCCTTGGCAAGTAGTAATACTAATTTGTGCCACTAACTAGTATTACTTCTAGTTTCCTTCACTTCAATTTTCTCTAATGACTACTGCATAAAAATAAGTGTTGAGGGATTATGGAAGGTCAAGAACTAGAACCTATCAGATTTGTATAAGGTAGCAGAAGAACTCAAGGATAAATTTTTATCATTCTAGATTAATCATGTTCTAAGAGTTTGTTCATTTGACTGAGCTGTCGATGTTATATGAACTTTTTTTATGGGCTTCATATAAGCAATTTTCACTGAATGCCCAATGGATGATGGGTTAGCTTTAATATAAATCTTTGGAATCTGTCCAAAATAGATGAAAAGGAGTCCTTGAAATGGAATTGGTAAAGACAATAAAACAAAAATTGTGATGCTTTTGTAACCTCTAAAGTGCATATAATATATATATATATATATATATATATTTAATTTTAGCATGGGTTTACATGAAAAACAGAATAGGAGCTGAGTTCCTTTTAACTTACAGTATCATACTATTTAGTATTTAAGAGACTGAAACCTATGGCACAATAAAAGGAATGACAAAGATAGATGAGAAGAAATAAGCCATTAATATATATTAGTATGTAATCAAGTTTTCATAAATCGCACAACTAATGAATTACACATGTACTGAATGTTGGATGGCCAATATGTGTAAAAACATGAGTCAATATGTTATTCCTACATGCAGAGTTTTGTTTACTGGTGAGAACTTTGACAAGATTATTGCATGTGTACCTAATGAGTTTCATTGGTATCTATAATTTTATTTAAATTTGACTATGTTTCTTTGCTTTGTAGGAAAATGTGAGACCAAAGTGAGGTACTTAATTTAGTTGATGATAATGTAGAAGTATTGAAGAACTTGGTGTATTATACCAACTAGAAGGTAGTAGTCATGCAGCAAACCATTCTAATAAATCAATCAAGCTTGTTGACCCACTTAAAAGTGGAATGATGTTTAGGTTAATGGACGAGGTCAAAGCATATTGTAGAAATTATGCGGATTAAGTTAGTTTTGTGATAATAACAAGAACATCAATTAAGTGTGAGCATGGTCAAAGTCGTTATCTTGTTCTTGCATGCTCAAGGGAGGGTAAAAGATCAAGCAAACCAACAAAGAGCCTTAGAAATAATCCCTCAATGAAATAGAAAGTGATGGAAAGATTATTATCTCTTTATGCAATGAAGGAGGGTTGCGAATAAAGCTAGCAGTCAATGATCACGATCAGGCAGTTAATCCAACAAAATCTAGATTTTTTTAGAAACTACAAACACCTTGATATGCATGTAAAGAGAACTCTAGAGGGAAATGATGTAATAGGGATGTGAACAAACAAGACCTTCCAAACTCTTATAGTGAGGCAGGAAGTCATGAGAATCTATGAAAGGGATTATCGAAAATACATCCAGAAAGTGCAAAGAGTCATTAAGAAGGATGCAGATGGTGATGCCCTTCATAAATATTTCTTGAGAATGCAAGAATTGAATGATAACTTCTTCTATGTGATTGATTTAGATGACACCATGCATGTAAGGGTTTATGCAAGGAATAGAGCTACATAAGAATACTTTGATGATCTAATTACATTCGACACCACATATCTCATCAATCAATATGAAATGCCTTTTGTAGCATTTATTGGTGTGAACCATCATGGACAATCCGTACTTCTTAGATGTCGGTTATTGTCATGTGAAGACATAGAATTATTCATATGGCTATTTCAATCATAATTAAAGTGCATGCACTATGTTCCACCAAAAGGAATATTTATGGATCAATGCAAGTCCATGCAAAATGCCATTGAGATTGTATTTCCATCCAACCAACACCATTGGTGTCTATGGCAAATCATGAAAAAATTGCCTCACAAGGTTAGTAGTTATGTTGCTTCCAAGTCCATTAGTCATGATTTAAAGAGTGTTGTATATGACTAGTTAACTCTTGATTAATTTGAGGAGGCTTGAATTAAACTTGTAAAACAATTTAATCTCCAGGATAACAAATGGTCATTATGGTTGTTCAATGAGTAGACTTGTTGGGTTCCTTCTTATTTAAGATGTAGCTTTTACGCCAATATGTCTACAACCTAGCACAGTGAAGTATGCATGCCTTTTTTCATGGGTATGTGAATAAGCAAACTAGTTTGAAACAATTTGTAATGTACCATGACAATGCATTGAGGGATAAGGTAGAGAAGGAGTTTGAAGTTGACTTTCATTCATTTTCTAATACACCTTCATGTGCGACTGAATCACTGTTGGGGAGACAATTTCAGTTAGCTTATATGCATTCAAAGTTGAAAGAGGTTCAAGTAGAATTTGTTGGAAAAGTAGATTGCAAAATACAACTCACTCACACTGAAGGACATATTTGCCATTATGTTGTTGTTGAATATGTTATTATTAGGGATAAAGCTAAGAAGGAAATCACCTTTGATAGGGTCAACATTGATGTGAATTGTACATGTTTGTTATTTTAGTTTAGAGGAATTATTTGGAGGCATTCATTTGCAATATTTTGCAATGAGGAAATTGAGGAAGTGTCTTATAAGTTTATCTTGGATAGATAGAAGAAAAATATAAAAAGAAAACATGTTTATCAAAACAAGCTATGACGTCAAGTAGCTTAAACCTTATATAGACATCTAATTTTGTCCAAACCCTAAAAAAAAAAAGTGAACCTATGCATAAGTTCTAAAATTTTTTATTCAAATACAAATGTTTTGGAAATTAATTTGACAATAATAGAAGAATTTAAGGATATTTTCAAGTCCTAAATTTTTGGTTTCTCACCTGCCTCCTCTCTTTCACCTACCTCCACTCTCTTTCATCACTATAAATACCCCCCACTCTTCTTCATTTCCACAAACATTTCACTCCACTCTCCCTAATCACTAAAAATACCTCCCCATCTTCTTCATTTCCATACACACATTTCACTCCACTCTCCCTCATCACTATAAATTCCTCCCCACTCTTCTTCATTTCCACACACACATTACACTCCACTCTCCCTCATCACTATAAATACCTTCCCACTCTTCATTTCCACACACATGGAGAAACAAGGAAAAAAACCCAAGGGAGTAGACTATGAGATAGTAAAGAAGAGAGCCGAGAGAAAAGGAAGAAGAGTGTAAGAGAGAAAGAAAAGAGAGTGAAAGAGAAAAAACACATAGGTGAAACATAGAGCACTTAGTATAGAGAGAAGGAAGTGTAGCACCCTTTTAAGGCACGGGTCCTTAACTTGGACTTGTTGGTTAAAGATATCTAGAGATGCATGCCTTTTGAGTCTTAGTTTTGGCTAGCACAAGCTTTGAGTTATAGAAAGTAAGTGTGGATACTTCCCAAAATAAGGAGATAGGTGCACCACAATCACCCATTACCCATGAAAAATAAACAAAAAATAAAAATGTTTTAAAAAAATAAAACAAAATATGTAGTTGGATCTATAAAAATTCTGATAATTTTTGGTACTAGATTGAAAATTTTTTGATAAAGATTATGAAATTTAACTATATTATTTCTGTCAATTTTTTTTTTGTTTATAAAAATATAAAAAAATTGTTGGATAAAAAGAATATTTTGATTTCATCATTTAATCTAACAAAATTGGTACTCTTTTTCAAGAAATTTTAAAGTCCAACTAAAAAAGGTTAAAAATTTAGCAATATTTTTTTTAAATCCACGCTTAAATAGTTTCTTAAATAAATATTTTGCAGTGAGAAGAGCTAGTTTCGTTTGGGCCAACCCAAACTGAGATGGCCCTCCTTTGTTCCCTCATTCAAATTGTCTCATTTGATATATTAGAAAGTTATAAAGAAGAGGAAAAAAATAGACAAAAAGCAAAGATGGTTGTCGGCCATTTGTGCCTCAAATTGTCCTACACTATTTGCTCCCATGAATTCTCCGTGTCCTATACTATTCATTTCTCTTAATTCTATTTTTATCCCATACTATTCACGTAAATAAATTTCATTTATGTCTCACATTATTCACATACACTAATTCCTTTTGTGTCCTATATTATTCATCCCTCTTAATTCTATTTATGTCCCACACTATTCATGCACATAAATTCCACTTGTATCCCACACTATTCATGTACACTAATACCATTTGTGTCGTATACTATTCATATATATTAATCCCATTCGTGTCTTTCTCACACTATTCATTATACAAATTCTATTTGTGTCCCTCCTTTTTTTTTCTTTCAAACTTAGATTCTTCCCGGTGATGAACTACGAGGTGGAAGGAGGAGTCATTCCCTATAATTTTATAGGAGAATATTCAAGTAATTCCAATTTGGAAAAAAAGAGTCTGCTTGATGCTTTTATGAGGTTTATTTCTTTTAACTTGCACATGTAAAAAAGTTAATTTTCACACTTCCAAAGCAAAAAACAGTAAACTTCCCAATGACAAACTATGACATAGAATGAGGTGTCATTTTTGTACTTTTGAGGGAAAGCATTCAAGTAAACCTAATTTATAGAAAAAGGGTCCACGTGATACCCTTAATCAAGTTTACTAATTTTTCTTTCCTAATTCATTCTATCTTGACCTAGTCAAGCTAGGCAACCTTTTCAAACCTTAGTCAAATTAGGTACCCATTTCAAGTCCTAGTCATGCTAGGCACCCTTTTTCAATGAAGTTATGGAGAAACCAGGTGTCGAACTATTCTTTCCACAGTAATGGCTAAATGCCACTCACTAAATGGCACTAATCATAGTCATGCTTGATCACATGTAAAACTAGTTGTAATATAACAAAAAAAAACCATAAAAATAAATTTGTTTTACAAAATACAAAGCATAGTTTTGAAACTAAAAAGCAATAAAACACCAATGTGGCATCGAAACGGCATTGTAGGGATGTTAATACCTTCCCTGCACATAACCAACCCGCAAATTCACTTTCTATTATGCAACCTATTCTCTTTAGTCACCTCTTTGTGTCACGTATTGACAGCTTGGTGACTCCACTAGAGACTTATGATGGTTAAGCCACTTTTATCGGTGCTTGTTGCATTCTATTTTTGGTTTCTATGCTTTGATTGTTGCATTCTAGACTTCTAATCTAATCCCCATTAGGAGGCTTCATAACCCTTCTTATCAAATACACATTTACACATCATAGCATCAAGCATGCATTTTGAAGGTAACCTAAAACCCTTTGCTCTTTTTATCCGAGTAACCTAAAACTCTTTACCTTTAAACTTTTTTCTTTAGGTAACTTAAAGCCTTGGGGTAATTTGAAACCCTTTACTTGAAGCCCTCTCACTAATAAAGGTTGAAGCCTTACATAGTAAGTGAGCAACATAAACCTTATATTTCAATTGCTCGAGGTGGAAATTGATTCCAAGCACTTCTTAGGAGGTAACCTAAACTTTCTCTTTATTTTTCCTTACTTACATTTTATCAGTCTTTTCTCATAATTATTTGATTGTACATTTGACCATCAAATATGGAGGAAACCCTTGCAAAGCTTAGAATCAAGTTCCTTGCTCTTCCTCAAGATGTGCTAAGGAAGATCTACAAATGTTAACTTGAAAGAATTAAGATACTCATGTGCCTAGGCCATCTTGAGGATGTGCATTGGATCATTGAAGCCAATGTTCATCTAGCAAGAGAGTTCTGGATTCATTTGTTAAACATATGCTAGGAATGGGAAGAACTCTTATGTTAATAAGAGAAGAGCTAAAAGAATGGAAGTTTGCCATCAGTGTGTGAGGTGGACATGTAACACACATTGCAAGGGTAAAGGAATGGTTTCTCTAAATCAAGAAGACAAAATTCAGTTCATAAAGAATGGATTGAGTACAAAGTCATGGGATAATATCTTTCAAACTCTTGAGACACATCCTAGTAGAAATGTTCATGGTGTTCTTCTTGCTTTAGTGGATCTATTTAACAAAGAAAAGGAGTGCCATCTTAAGAATTTAATGTTAAATGACCTTGTTTGCTAGTTTATAAGAAAACTGGACTCATAGAAGACGTTTAAGCCATTACTGGACATAAAACTAGAGGAAGATGTGAGCTAAAATCACAATTACT
Organism: Dicorynia guianensis; assembly: GCA_037013595.1. Lineage (NCBI taxonomy): Eukaryota > Viridiplantae > Streptophyta > Magnoliopsida > Fabales > Fabaceae > Dicorynia > Dicorynia guianensis. The sequence continues at coordinate 14,062,557 of JASUAB010000012.1, read as the reverse complement.
GTACATATTCATGTTATTTTTATCTAAAATTATTGTGCCTACTTTTGACTTTCTTTCTCTTTAAATTCAAACTTATTAAACAAAAGTTGTTTGTTACTAGATGTAAGACTAGAGGAAGATGTGAACCAAAGTCACAACTACTGTACATATTCATGTGCATGTCTTTTCTATCTGAAATTATTGTTTAGTTTTGACATTTTCTCTCTTAATTATTGTTTGTCTTTTTTGCTTGACTTTCTTGCACATTGCCATTATCCAAAGTTAGTACACTTGATATATACTTTTGATTGCTTTTCTCTCAAAATTTAAATTAACCTGATAGTGATTGATTTGCATGATCTTTCTATCACTCAGTTTTACCCATAAATACATACTCAAAATTGAGTAGTCCATATATGGATAAGGCAAAAAAAGAAGATGAAGTATCATCATCATGCAGATTCAAATATATCTATGTTTTTGGTCATTCCGACCTAAGGAATGATGATGAATATATGAAGGCAGTCAATGAACTTGGTAATGTGTTAGTTACCAGAGAGATAAACTTGGTGTATGGTAGAGAAATCTAGGGACTAAGACGTTATGTAGTCACAACCACAATGATTAGAGGAAGCCATGTCTTGGGTATCCTTTTAAGAGATCTAGCTAATAAGGTATCTCTAGCTATACCATGGGTATCGAGTTAAAAGTTTTGAACATGCATGAATGTTTTAAAAACATGCTTTGCAATGCCAAATCCTTCATTACATTACCTGACAAACTAGAAATGTTAGAGGGAATTTCTTGCATTGCATATTGGGCTAAATTCGACCTTAAAAAAAAAACCCATCAAGATTGTTAAATATTAATGGCTTTTATGACAAATTATTATTTTTTTAGACCATGCTACTAAACAAGATTCCATACTCCTAGAGGCTCATCATGCCATATTATCTACTTTAAATGTTAATTAGCTAATTGATCGACTATAAAACTATGCATCTAAAACTAACCCATTGGTTAAATAGGTAGATGAGCAACCCCCAATGATAGTAAGAAGTATAAAATAGATACCATCCTCTAGTTGTGACTTGCCTTACTCTCATGATTTTACTTTCAGTTATCTTCTGTGTGTTTGTTACTAAATACTGATATTAATTTGTAGAAAACATTGGGAATGATGTACATTTTAGGAAAAATGGTTTGAGTGAAAAGAAAGTTGGTAGTAAAACCATTGGGATCATGGTGTGTAAAGGATGACAGAGTAAAGAGTTATTCTTAGCTCTTGATATGCATCCCATACACATCTTATCAGTAAGGAGATATTTTACTTTTTTAGTCCTCACTAAAAAAAGGAAAAAAATTACCTTTCTTTTTGTATCTCTTTCATGTAATTTTATAGCATCTACTAATAGCTTTGCTTAATGCCTTGGCAATGACTTTGTACAGACACCCCTTTTAAATTTAATAAAATAGCTTGCATGATGAATGCATTGCTTGTTATTTCATTTTCTCACATATGTTATGAGTGGTTGATGAATGATAGACACTTAAGAAGATGGTGCCGCTAACCTAAATGCGCCAATACTAGGGCAAGGATCATATTGAGGACCCCACCATGATAGGGCATAAGTGTATCAAGGATTTTATGACACTGTGGCAATCATCTATGATAGCATGTGTAAGTTTGAAATATGTTAAGAGCACTAGAATTAACTTATCCATGATCTCACCTAAAGAGTTCTCAAAGGTCATGGAAGTAGCATCCATAAAAGTTCTTGCTCAATCCATTAGAATCTTCATGCATGGCCTAGCATGTCAGTGTCTCATTACATTGCATCTTTGGCATCTATGTTAATTTTGTCTTATGCCAAGCATACCATCATTGCATGAATTTGCATTGGCATGTCAAGTATGTATTTTTTGGGTAATCATACGTTAGCATTCAAATATGCACTTATATGTTAGGGCATCATAATATTAAACATGTATTTTGAGGGTAAACTAAAACTCTTTCTTCTGCTAGTTAGGTTAACATAAAGCACTTTTGCTTTATTCTTGTCAAAGTGATTTGTAACCCTGTTTCACTTTTAAGCCTCACTAGGTAACTCAAAGTCTGTTTCACATATAACATGATTGGGTAACCTAAAGCCCTTTCACTTTTCTTTTAAGGGTAACCTAAAGCCTATTTCACATAAAAAGTGTTTAGGTAACTCGAAGCCCTTTCACTTTTCTTTTTTGGATAACCTAAAACTCTTTTACTCTTCTTTTATGGATAGCCTGAAGCCTTTTTAGTTTTGTTTTATGGATGACTTGAAACTTTTTCATTTTTCTTATATGGGTAACTAGAAGCCCTTTCACTTTTCAATTTATGGGTAACCTAACCCTTTTCAATTTTCAATTCACAAGTAACCTGAAACCCTTTACTTTTCAATTTAAGGATAATTTAAATCCCTTTGCTTTTCAATTTATGGGTAGCTTGAAGCCCTTGCTTTTAAATTTATGGGTAACCTAAAGCCCTTATCTTTTCAATATAAAGGTAACTTGAAACCCTTTGCTTTTCAATTTATGGGTAACCTAAAGCCCTTTGCTTTTAAATTTATGGGTAACATGAAACCCTTTGCTTTTAAATCACAAGGTAACCTAAAGCCTTTTGATTTATATCCTAAGTTGCTCTTAGATACCCATTAGGAAGATTAAAACCCTTCATTTGAAATCTTAAGTTGATCTTAGGTAACAATGAGCTAGCCTAAAGCCTATCGTATTAAATCCTAATTTGTTATTAGGTATCCTCATTGGGTGGATCAAAACCCTTCACTTTAAATCCTAAGTTAATCTTAGGTAACCATGAGGTAGCCTGAACCCTTTCGAAATCCTAAGTTGATCTTAGGTAACTGTGAGGTAACTTGAAGCCTTTCGCATTAAATCCTAATTTGTTATTAGATATCCCATTGGGTGGATTAAAACCCTTCATTTTAAATCCTAAGTTGATCTTTGGTAACTTTGAGATAACTTGAAGCTGTTCACATTAAACCTTAATTTGTTATTAGATATCCCTATTGAGTGGATTAAAACACTTCACCTCAAATTCTAAGTTGATCTTAAGTAATTGTGAGGTAACCTAAAGCCTTCGCATTAAATCCTAATTTACTATTAGGTATCCCCATTGAATGGATTATCAACCCTTCTAATTTTGATCCTGATGGGTGGTTAATAATGCATCTAAGTAATCTTGCTCTTTGGATCCAGCCAAATTAGTATTTGTCAGTCTTTACTCATCTTCTAATACTCAGAAGATAAACAAAGGGGGGCAATCTGTAAACATCTTATTTTGTCCGAACCCTAAAAAAAAAGTAGACTTATGCATAAGTTTTAAAATTTTTTTATCTAAATACAAATTTTTTGGAAATTAATCTTACAAGAATAGAAGAATTTAAGGATAGTTCCAAATTTTTGGTTTCTCACCTACCTCCTCTCTCTCATCTACCTCATTTCTCTTGCCTGCTTGCTTTCTCTCATCTACCTTAACTCTCCCTCATCACTATAAATACCCCCCACTCTTTTTCATTTCCACACACATTTCACTCCACTCTCCCTCATCACTATAAATACCTCCTCGCTCTTCTTCATTTCCACACATACAGAAAAATAAGGAAAGAATCCGAGAGAGGGGACCAGTAAGATAGTAAAGAAGAGAGCCGAGAGAAAAAGAAGAAGATAGTAAGAGAGAAGAAAGGAGAGTGAAAGAGAAAAAAACCTAGAGGAGAAACAAAGAGCACATAGTATAGAGAGGAGGAAGTCTAGTACCCTTTTAAGCACAGGCCTTCAGCTTGGACTTCTTCGTTAAAGGTATCTAGAGTCTCTTTTACTTTTATTCTTCTTTCTCATGCATGCCTTTTGAGTCCTAGTTTTGACTAGTACAAGCTTTGGGTTACAAAAAGTGAGAAGGATTGGTAAAGCAAATAAAAAGTGTAGAGACTTCCCAAATAAGGAGATGGGTGCACCATACCCAATCATTACTTATGAAAATAGATAAAAAATAAAAAATATTTTAGAAAAATAAAACAATATGTAGTTAGATCCATACAATTTTTGAGAATTTTTGGTATTGGTTTGAAATTTTTCAGATGAAGATTATGAAATTTAACTGTATTATTTTGTCAATTCTTTTTATTTCTAGAAAATATAAAAGAATCTCTTTGATAGAAAAGTATTTGATTATGCAGTTTAATCTAACAAAATTGAGACTATTTTTTATGACATTTTAAAGTCCAACTGCAAAAGATTAAATATTTAGTAGTATTATTTATAAATGCATGCTTAAATAGTTTCTTTAAAAAAATTTTATAGTGAGGAGATTTAGTCATGGTTTAGGCCAACCTAGACTGAGATGGCCCTCCTCTTTTCCCTCCTTCAAATTGTCTTGTTTGATATATTAAAAAGTTAAAAAAAAGAGAGAAATTTGTGCTTCAAATTGTGTCCCACACTATTCACTCCTATGAAATCCCTTTGTGTCCCATACTATTCATTTCTCTTAATTTTATTTGTGTCTCACACTATTCACGCACAGAATTTTTCTTTGTGTCCTATAGTATTCACATATATAAATTCCATTTATGTCTCACACTATTCATATACATTAATTCCTTGTGTCTATAATATTCATCCTTCATAATTTCATTTGTGTCCCACACTATTTACCATGTAAATTCTATTTGTGTCCCACACTATCACACTATTCATGTACACTAATACCATTTGCGCCCTATACTATTTATGTAACTAATTCCATTTGTATCCTTTCTCACACTATTTACTATACAAATTCCATCTGTGTCCCTTCTCATTTTTTTTCTTTCAAACTTAGATTCTTCCTAATGACGAACTACAAGGTGGAATGAGGAGTCATTCCTCATATTTCTAAGGGAGAATGTTCAAGTAGATCTAATTTGGAGAAAAAAAGGTTTGCTCGATGCCTTTGAGGTTTGTTGGCTTTTAACTTCCTCATATAAAAAAAATTAATTTTCACACTTCCAAAGCAAAAAATAGTAAACTTCTTAATGACAAACTATGAGGTAGAATGAGGAGTCATTCTCGTACTTTAAGGAAAAGCATTCAAGTGAACCTGATTTGGAGAATAAGAGTGTGCATGGACTAATTTTTGTTCCCCAATCTATTCTATCAAGACCTAGTAAACTAGAAAACATTTTCAAACTATAGTCAAGCTAGGTAACTATTTCAAGTTCTAGTCATGCTAGGCAACCCTTTTTAGTGTAAGTCCTAGATGAATAGATGAACCAAGCGTCCAACTACTCTTTCTACAATAATGGCTAAACACCACTCACTAAATGGTGCTAATCATGACCATGCTTGATCATGTGCAAAACTAGTAGTGAAACAACCCAAACGCAAAATAAATTTGTTTTGACAAAATACAAAACATAGTTCTAAAACCAAAAAGCAACAAAATATCAATGTAATACTAAAAGAGCTTTTTATGAGTGCTAATACCTTCCCTATATGTAACTAACCCTTGGACCCATTTTCTATAACACAGACCATTTACTTCAATATTCGAGTTGACCATTTCAATTTAAGTTGATAGCAACTCTATTTTCACTTCTTTTCCCAAAAATCCATTGTTGACCCTAAAATTTTAGTTTTGAATTTTTGGAGTCGCCACCGACCTAAATTGTCTAAGGGTGAGATCGGACACCTAATTAAAAATGATCTACGTTTTAGATATTGAGTTCGGGGGTTGGTTACATTTTAGGGAAGGTGTTAGCAACCTAAACGCCCTTTCGGTACCAAAAATGATCCAATTAATTTACTTGATTAATTTATGTTGGTTTTAAAAGATTTTTTTGAAAATAATCCCTTTCCATTCCGGATCAGGATATACATGATTTTAAGAAAAAATCTCCTTTCTATTCTAGGCTAGGGTTTAAAAATAATTTTAGGAAAATCTCATCTCTATTCTAGATCAGGGTTTTAAAGAAAATCTCCTTTCTATTCCAGTCCAGAGTTTTTAAAAAAAGTTGAAAATAATACCCTTATTTAACTGGCTTAACTAGCAACTAGGATTAAGATTTATGAAAAGTGGCTTGCCTAGTGTGACTATGTTAGAGCCAAAATTGCTTAGGACTAAAGAGGAACTCAAAGTGGTGATACTATAGTTTCTTAAGAGATAATCCTAATGCTAAAATTTCATGAAAAATCAACAAGAAATTAAATCAATGAATATGGAAGATCAACAAGAACATTGCCTGGGCTAAAATATGTGCAGAATCTTTAATACAAAACATGCAGAATTTTTAGTATATAAAAGCCATATGAAGATTCTATACAGAATGTAGAAACAAAACTACAAAACAGAAATAGAATTGCTAAAGTTTATTTTGTGCAGAATTTATGAAATAAAATGCCGAAGTTGAATTGTAGTGTAGAATTTGTGGAAGATAGCTACTGTAGAATGAAATAATGTACAGAATTTTCAAGTAGAAAACAGTGCAGAGTTTTTAGTTCAAGATGCAGTACAAAACTATTTAAACAGAATGCAAAACCATGCAGAAATAGAAGCTTGAATGTTCAAAACAGTATAAAATAGATGTGTGTAGAAAATTAAAACACCATATGCAGAATTTAATTATGCGCATGATTATGCAGAATTTAATTATGCGCATGATTATGCAGAATTTAAGATGGAATCTATACATGCTAATAGTGCAGAATATGCAGAATTTTGACATGATTTTATTTGCATGTAGAGACCTACAGTAAATCAAGATAAAAGGGGTGAAGGAATGTGAAAATACATGTATGCCATGATTAATAAAAATGAAAGTTATGCAAACACTATAGCAAAAATAATCCTAGCTATATTAGGATTAAAGTATGAGATCTACATGATTAAAATTGAACAACATATATGAATCTAAAAGAAAAGAGGAAAGGGGCTTACCTTGAGTGTCTTCCTTTGTGTGATTTGAAAAAAGGTGTATGCTTGTGGTGTGAAGAGTGTGCAATTTTTCTTGTAGGCTGAAATCCTTTCTAAGCTCTCTCCTTTTTTTTACTATGTGAAAAGCCCCTTTATGTGAGAATGGGTGTTTTTTCTTTTTTATTTTATAAGTGCAAAATTTTGGAGTTTGTTTTTATGTTGAATTTTTGTTTCCTAGTTTCACTTATATTTTATCTCTTTTTTATCTTTTCATTTTTTTATCTTTTAATCTTTTTATTTATCTTATCATATCTTAATTTTTGTCTTATTATTTTTATCATTTTTGTTCTATCTTTGGATATTCTTAATTATCTTTTATCCTTTTTTTTTGTCTTTTATCTTTGTTATTTTATTTATCCTAATATCTTATCCTCTTATCATTTTATTTATCTCTTTTAATTTTGAATTTATCTTGTATTATTATTCTTTAATTTTGATTATCTTATATTTTATTTTTGATTTTATTTTAGTTTTATTTTAAAATTTTATTTTTTGGTTTGGGTTTGATTTATTTTTGGGCTTATTTATTTTACTTTTGGGTTTTGGTTAAGTTTGGGTTTGCAATTTATGTTAAAATTTTGAGAAGTGGGCTGGACAAAATTTGGTGTCCACACCCATTTCCCAAAACAACTCATTCTCTAAATAAATTTATTTTCTTAGTCATTGCTCCACGTCCGATGTTGACATCTTAAATGCAAAGGTTTGAGTTATTTTGCAAGGAATTTGATGGTGTGGTTGAAACTCCTATTAAATTTGAAGAAAACACAACCTTACTTGAAGATGGTGGTCATGAGTTAATGTCTAAAGTTGAAAAACTATCTTGCATTTGAAAAACTATGTGGAGGAAATAATGGCCACTCTTACTGAGAATGTAAGAATATTCCTGTGAACATGAAGGATTCAAGTGGTAAGGTCTCAAGGCCAATCCATGTTTGATAGAAATGACAACTAGCTTCCAAAAGATCGGTCTCAACATTGGAGAAAAATGGTAGAAGAAAAAGATAAAAAAAGAATGAATGCAATGGGATAGTATATTTGTTAGTTTGTGACTATATTTATATTTTGTTAAATTTGTTTGTAACAAAAGTTGTAAATCACATTAGTTGTATGTAACTATATTTATTTTATGCTAGGAGTATGTTTTTGTAGATTATTAATGTACTATTGTTATTAACTTTGTGATATTGTAATTGAAACATAGTGGTTAGTTATCAGGGATGTGATATTGAGTTATTGAGCTCTTATGTGATTATGAATGATGCCTTGCAAATCTCCTAGATAGCAAATGAATCAAATGAAATTACAGTGGGTTCAAGGAACCCATATCCTACAACAATTGCTACCCAAACTTTTTCATAAGATGATGCCTTAACTAATACTGATGTGCTTCAATTGTCAAGCAATAATTATGTCCATCTAGAGTTTCAAGTGGCCCACCCCTTTGCATCTCCTTTAGAGGAAGTTTCATTTCATGACTTGGACTTGCATTTGTAGGGATGATACAAGACATATCTTTATTATTCCATGAAAAAGTCAATTCTTTGTTTTTGTAGGCAAGTCTTTAGATAATAAAAGAACCCTAATTTGTAGTTTTTCTAATAAATTGCATTTGGCTATTAGCTGACCAAATTTTCACTTGGTCTTTGTTGATGATAGAAGTGCAATAACACATATATCCTATTTTTAAGTGAATCATATGAAGGATCAATTGTTTTTGACATATTCAGCTATTTTTGAAATGAACTATATAGCCAAGTGTATGTGAAATGTTACTAATTAGCTTGTGTAGATTTTGAAGGAGTTGGGTTGTAACTCCAACCAAATTAAATTGTAAAGATGCAGTTGCAAAAGCTAGGTTGTAGTAACAACCAAGTTAGTTTGTAACCTATATTTTAAGTATTGTTTTTAATCATTTAACTCTTACTATAGTCAAAGGCATCATTCTTTTGGCAATGTTCTTGTACAACTTTCATCAATGATGCCATGTTGATGCACATTTGAAAGAAAATTGTCTAGAAAAATTAGATTTATGAGTTATGATATCTTGCATACATTATGAATACAACAACATCAAATTAAATGGATAAAGGGAAAGCACATATGATTCACCTTGAAAGTGGTTCAAAAATAATGGTGTAGCATGACCTTAGTGCTTAAAGGTCATCTTTTGGGAACAAGAAGTGAGATTAGAATACAAGGAATGAGATTTTTGACTTTAACACTTGTAGCATGTTCTCATTGCACAACTATAACATGGCAACTCCTAGAATATAGCACAAAGTTGTGAAAACATAACTTACTTTAAGATGATTTAACCATTCCATGTCCAAGTGCGATTACACCTTGTTGATTAGACTAATATAACAAGTTAATTAAAATAATTAAACACTTAGAAGTGCTACTATAACTAAGTTGAAGATCATATAAGCATATTAAACAAAGGAGATTATAACATACTCATGTGACTATAACACACAATAACGAAAACATAATATACAATTGTGAAAATATAACTCCAATAGTGTAAATATAACACCTAATTGTGAAAATATAACTGCATTAAAGAAGACATAAGAATTGATGTCCAAGTGATATAACACTAATACATCAAGGTAATTAAAAGAAGTAAAGATTTAGAGATGCAACTATAACTAAGTTGAAGATTTTACAAGCATGTTCAAGAAAGGATATTATAACATGCAATAATGCAAGTATAACACACAATTACAAAAATATAATACTCAACAAAGAAAATGTAACATGCAATTGTAAAAATACAACCGTATTAAAGAAGAAAGAAGACATGATGCTCAAATGAAATATTGACACATTAAGGTAAGTAAAAGAAATAAGTACTTAGAAGTGCATTTATAACTCAGTTAAAGACTTTATAAGCATGTTTAAGAAAGGAGACTACAACATACAATATGAAAGATACAACACAAAATAGAGAAAATATAACGTGCAATTATAAAAATATAACTGTAGTAAAGACAATAGAAACATGATGCCTAAGTGAAATAATACTAAAACATTAAGGTCATTAAAAGAAGTAAACAATTAGAGGTACTAGTACAACTAAGTTAAAGATTTTATAAACATGTTCAAGAAATGAGACTATATCATACAACAATGAAAATACAACACAAAAAAAATATAAAATTCAGTCGAAAAAAATATAACATGCAATTGTTAAAATATAATTGTATTAAAGAAGATAGAAGACATCAAGTGAAATAATACTAATGCATTAAGGTAAATAAAAGAAGTAAACACTTAGAGGTGTGTATATAATTAAGTCAAACATTTTATAAGCATCTTTAAGAAAAGAAACTATAAGACACAATAGTGAAAATATAACAAACTATTGCAAAAATATAACAATTAATATTGAAAATATAACCCCTTAAGTAAAAAATATAACACATAATTATGAAAATATAATTGCAATAAAGAAGATATAAGACATGATGTCCAAGTGATATAATACTAACACACTAATGTAATTAAAAGAAATAAATATTAAAAGGTACTAGTCTAACCAAGTTAAGGGTTTTATAAGCAAGTTCAAGTAAGGAGACTATAACAATAATTGTAAAAATATAACACAATGGCAAAAATATAATGCTCAATCATGAAAATATAATATCTAATAGCAAAAATATAACGCACAATTGTAAAAATATAATTGCATTAAGAAAGTTATATAACATAATGCCCAAGTGATATAATACCAATATAGCAAGGTAATTAAGAGAAGTAAACACTTAGAGGTGCTACTATGTTAAAGACCTATAACATTCAATCGTAAAAATATAACATATAATAGCTAATATATAATACTTAATTGTAAAAATATAACATTAATAGTGAAAATATAATGCCTAAAAGTGAAAATATAACAAATAATTGCCAAACTATAACACCCAATAGAGAAAATATAAAACATCATTGTAAAAACATAACTACATTAAAGAAGATATAAGACATGTTGAGTGATATAATACGAATACATCAAGGTAATTAAAAGAAGTAAACACTTAGAGGTGCTACTACAACCAAGCTAAAATATAACACTCAATTGTGAAAATATACATGCAACTGTGAAAATATAACTACATTAAAGAACATATAAGATGTGATGCCTAAGTGAAATAATATTAATACATCAAGGAAATTAAAAGATGTAAACACTTACGGGTACTAGTATAACTAAGTTATAGACCTAGAACACACAATAGCAAAAATATAATACCCAATTGAGAAAGCATAGCATGCAATTGTGAAAACATAACTGCATTAAAGAGCATATAAGATGTGATGCCCAAGTGAAATAATATTAATTCATCAAGGTAATTAAAAGAAGTAAACACTTATAGGTACTAGTATGCAAACACTTACAGGTACTAGTATAACTAAGTTATAGACCTATAACACACAATAACAAAAATATAATACCCAATTGAGAAAACATAACATGCAATTGTGAAAATATAACTGCATTACAGAGGATATAGGACATGATGCCTAAGTGATATAATACTAAGACATCAAGGTAATTAAAAGAATTAAACACCTAGAGGTGCCACTAGAACTAAGCTAAAGACTTTACAAGCATGTACAAAATGGAGACTATAACACACAATAGTGAAAATATAACATATAATAGTGAGAAATATAACACCTAATTGTAAAAATATAACACACAATTGTGAAAATATAACTACATTGAAGAAGATATAAAACATGATGCCCAAATGAAATTATACTAAAACATCATGGTAATCAAAAGAAGTATACACTTAGAGGTGTGTCTATAACTAAGTTATAGACTTTATAAGCATGTTCAAGAAAGGAGACTATAACATATTATGAGACTATAGTAGACAATTGTGAAAATATAACATGCAATAATGACTTTGTAACTACATCAAGAAGATATAATATAACCTCACTTGATTGAAATGCCTCACTCAAAATTTAAGGGGAAGCAAATTGGTGGTCATTGTTGATAAATTAAAATTAAGAAATTGATTTAAGAACATTATTCATTTAAATGCATTTTATAACACTTTATATAGATAATTTTTCTTTTAATAATTTATTCTATTTTATTTTATAATAATTTCTCATGTAGAATTAAGTAGAGTTTAATGCATGTACTTTGCATTAGTATTTTGTTTTCATGTGCATAGAAAAGAAAAATGAAGGCATGTGCCATTTGATTAGCAGAAGGAATGAAATTAGGCAACTATTGTGCTCACCCCATTTTTAGGTTGAACATTTTGAGTAGTCATGTGTAACTGTGTACAAAACTAATTATCTAAACTAATAAACTTGATAAGGGCTTTGAAAATTAAACTCAATGGTTATCTAGAAATAATGATATACAAAAATTAGTTATAATAGTATGTCTAATTGCATATAGGCAGTCATATATAGTTATTGCTTTTTGCAGGTATCCATCAACAGTGGAATCAACTTTGTTGAAACCATGAAAACCCTCTTCTTGTAATAGAGAGAATTCTTGATTTGGCAATGGAGTACTATTCTTATCATTGATAAATTCAGTAGTGTTATAGATCCATCAACATGATCAAAAGCTTCTCAGCCTTTGAGAACTAGAATGAATAGGTTATGCCAGAGCAAAAGTACAAAATTTAAACATAGGATGCCATAATCATAATGTATTAGAAGATACTGCTTTCATAAATTTTTGCAATACAACATGATTTGCAATGTAAGCTCACAAGATATCAAATCAAGTCATGCTGATGGTATCCCAACAAATATTAAGAAGTTTACAGAACAATGGAATGTTTCAAGCTATAATGATGGGAACTTCCCAATTTCTACATTGGAAAGGGTCAAAGCTTGATTGATACATATTGTTGCCTATATTAATTTTGACCATATTTGATATTGTTGTATGACTTGGAAAACAAGACAGAAAAGGAAACTATGTGCATTATATTTTCCTTAGGTAGTACCAGTGCCCATACAGGAGCAATCTTAGGATAGCTTTCAACACCTCCACTTGGGTTACATTGCAAAGTCTCCATGGATTTACTAAGGTCTTACATTATTTGATTGTACTTCCATTGCTTCTTTGTCAAAAAATTAGTGATAGGTGAGATTAATTAGTTTAGGAAACACCAAAAGCCATATAAGTGCAAATGAAATCAACCTATTGTCAAATCTTTTTTCATCTCCAAACAAACAAGATTTTGTCTAACATGTTAAAAGTAACACACTAGGTGCTACTTATCAAGTCAAAAAAGATTGAATCTGATATAAACTAAAACAAATTTGTAACTACGAATTCATAGTAGAAGAGAAAAATAATTAAGAGGGATAGGGGAGGGTGTGGTGAAGAAGGGTTCCCTTTCCACTATTAGTAGTTTGTTATACATTGGTTGTGTAATCAAGTTTTGGCATATAGCCAAGTTTTGTTGGAATCTATAGAAATTTCAAGTTTATTAATTGCATGTTAAATAAAGTTTTTAAATAAAATTATATACACCACAAACTTATGAGGCAATAGACAATAGAGAGAATATTTGATGAACAACATGAGTACATTAAGTACATTACTAGCTAGCCCAATTGAGAACTTATACCAAAAACTACTTGATCTTACCATTAAATTTTATGTCACAAGGATAGCAAATAAAATGCAATCTAACAAAATACAATAAACAATTAGGTCAAATAATATATATATATATATATATATATATATGAAAGATCTCCTATACCCATTATAAAGAGAAATTTAGAGTCATATGCAAGTGCAATGTTCAAATCAATCAATGCACTAAAATATGTTTTTAAAGTACATAAACATTTAATACACTTCATAAACAATAATGACCCACAAATCAGCTTTAAGCATTTCAAGTAAAATAACCATAGCAACTTGTGAAGAAAAACATAGTAAGTGCATTAGAGCAAGATGAGATAGAACTAGAACAATACAGCAAAAGACTTAAATAGGTAAATTAACTACCCTAACTACAGTAGATCCAAGAAACTTGACCTTATCCATAGGAGTCAATCCAAGATTTTTCTTTTCTAGCTATCAAAGTAAAAGTTCCTGAAACAAGTCATCACTTGTGTACATTAGGGGAAAGGTAATGGATTGAGGAATAGATATGGAGCAAAAGAGACAAATGAGGTGACTTTTAAGAACTCTTTCCATATCAGCCAAGGAATATTCATAAAATGCTTCATAATATTCCTCGTTTTGCTTTTGACTTGGTATTGGCTTGCTTGAAGAATCATTTTACTTCTTAGATCTCAATTGATTATTCATGGTTTTCTTCCATAATTATATTTACAAGACCTTAAACACCAAAAGATACCTGAAATTTCTCAAATGTTCACACAAAATGAAAAGGCTCAAATAATTGATTAGAGAAATTATCTCTTGGGCTTTGAAAGTAAAAGTATGTATATAATTAAAAGTACCAAAGATAGTTCAGAACAATTCCTTTGGTCTTCCTCTAGATTATAAAAATGCAGGTTCATTAGTGTAATAGTATAGTATAGTATAAGTTAGAGATACAAGGGAGACCTACCTGTGGACAACAATTATCCTACCAAAGGTAGGTTCTTGGATGGTTTTGCTCAACAAATTGTGGAAGCTAGCAATTGCAATAAACAATCTAATGAGTGGCTAGATCATCAAATATTATAGATTTATGCAACCTGTATGCATGAGTATAGTAGTTTTGGTAAGAAAGAAACATCTTGTGTTGCTTGGACAATATAAGATGGACTAAATAAACATAAAATATGAAACTTTTCTATTCATCTTATGCATTTGCAAGCAAATCCATAGCTCAGGCCTATGTATTTAACTGAAAATTTGGACTTTCTAAACAATTGAATTCTCCAAGCACTAGTACTTAAGTTGAAGAAAGATTGAGAACCTTGGTCACTACTGGCCAGTTGATGTTCATTGTTAACCTTTTTCAATGTTATACCAATGTGACTCCTAAGAGATTAACATGTAGTACCAAATTTTTCTAGTGATATGAAACAATAATGAGAATTGAAATATTTAGTTGATAAAAAACTTTTAAAATTTAGGAATCATATGTCTAGCTACAAGCAAGACCACTCCAATTACTAGGAATGGTTAAGCAAATGTCAAGAAGATGCAGCAAATAAACATGTATTATAAGCAAGAATGAAGCATGTCAAGTTATATACTAAAAAAGCCTAGCCTAGAAAGAAAAGAAGATAATAAGCCACCTCAATAATAATAGCAACAACACACACACACATATGCAATAAGACCTTAGTTCCATATTTTGAAGGTGTATCCATTCAATAAGACCTTAGTTCCATATTTGCATTTGGCTTTTCTTTGTTGCAAGGTCAACATGCTAGTGGCCTTAGGCTTAGCAAACTTGTCATTGGTAAATAGTGTCAACTCCAATTCCTATCACCTACAATATTCTCTCAAGTCAAGCCTTGCTTTCTTAGTGTCTTTATTTTTTCCCTTCACATCCATCATAGTATTAAAGACATTGTTAAAGATATTCTTTTCTATTTGAATCATATTTAAATTATGCCATATTAAATTATGTTTCCAATAAAGCAATTCCCAAAAGATGCCCTGTTTCATTTAGTTGTGACTAACCCCAAACCCATCGTGTCTCCCAAATAACCCATGCCCATGTATCTTAGGCAAGCCAGCTAGTCTTGCTGAAACTTGCTTGCTGGTTAGCCTTCTCAAAGGCTCATCCCTCTTGACCTTATTCCTCTTAAATGTTGTCTTGTTTTATTGAAAGGAATGATCAGGGGCAAGGAACTGCTGATGTGAATCAAATTAAAAGTTTTTACTAGAGTGTTTTAAGAAGAATGCTTTACTTTCCTCCATGCAAATGGGGCATGCTAGTGTTCCTACTTTACTCCATTTTGACAACATTCCATATGATGGGAAATCATTGATGGTCCACATTAACACTGTCTGCATCATGAAATTTTGTTTTGCGGAGATGTCATACATAAAAATACCCTACCACCATAATTGTTTCAACTTGTCTATTAGTGGCTAGAGATACACATCAATCTTTACTTTTGGGTTATTTAGACTGAGAACAAGACATGTCAAGAATATGTATGGTAGTCATGCTAAGCTCTGGCAAAAGATTGTAGGGAGTTACAATTACTAGTTAATAGAAGTACATCCTAGCTAATTGGCAATACAGGGTGAATTTGTTAGCACACAAACTTAACTTGACATTCTGTGGATAGTAAGCAAAATCAAAATAAGTATTGTCAAAGTGCTTCCATGCTTCTTTGTCTGACAAGTGACTTAGTAGGCCTTCAAGTCACTTGTTCTCATAATACCACCTCATATGTGTGACAAAATTCATGCAAGCATATAATCTTTGCAATCTAGGAATTAGAGGCATATAATAGATTCTAGCCTCAAATATATCTTTCCCTCTATCTCTTCGCCTTGGCTTCCATTTGGGAGATCAATAGAATTTGTATTCCCTCTCATATGCATCATCTTTGTAGTACAACTTGTAACCATTAATGCAATTATCAATTTTTTTTTATTTCAGTCCAATTTAGACACCTTTTTTCTTAGTTGATAAAAATCATTAAGCACCAAATTGGGGTGAGCAAGACATTACCTCACAAATTTTGTGTATATATCAAAGGTATGCTAACTATGATTTGAATATGATTTCATGCTCAACATTCTCACTACTGCTGATAATTTCGAGAGCTCTTCGCAGTCCTACCACAAACGTTGCTCAGAAACATGTAACAAATCATAAAATATTTGGGCCTTTGGATTCAGAGATTCTTCTACATTTTCTTGATAATGTTGCTCAAAATCAGGCATAGCAACATCAAAAACCATAGTCTAGTGATGACCAAATTATCTTCATGACCTACATAAACATTGCTAGAAGTACCTACAATATTAGTATTATAACATTGAAATCTTGTTTGATCCTCTTCATCATGGTCTGTTCAATACCAATAATTAGGGTTGAAACTATAGGTATATAGATAAATCTTTATTGTTTTAGGAGGCAAGAGTGCTACATTTTTACATTCATTACATGAACACTTGAGACTCCAATCAAAGTACTCAAATGGCAATTGACAAGCATATGCAACAAAACCATCAACCCCATTAACAAACTCTTGTCTGAGTCCAGTTCAACGAAAATAATTTCTGTTATACATCCATCTACAATGATGTGGGATATTTGTGGTCTCAAAATTTAACAAATATCCATGCATGCACCAACTATAGATATGTATGTATACACACAATAACTGACAACCTTAGATATGCAATTTACATTTTGCCACACAATAACTGAAATAGAAATAATACATGTACGCATATATATGCATTTAAAAGGCATACAATAATGAAGAAATTTTAGTCATGCAAAACAAATATGACATTTGAGGATATAATCAGTTACTTATCTCTTATTTGAGCTATAACAACTTGCATATTAACTATATTAATGAAATAGTTTTTATTTCTTGTGGTATGTTAGAGAGATAGTGAAAAAAGATAGAGAAAAGGGAAGAGAAAATGGAGAAAAATGAGAAGAGAGATTAGAAGACCAAGCAAAATGAGAAGAAGTGGGTGGGCACTTTTTAAAACTATTTTTATCGGTGAATATTTTGAATTTCAAGGAGTAAAGATACTTTATTTTTACCAACGGAGATTTTGGTGAATGATAACTAGTCTTTTTCAAAACTTTTTTATTTAACCGGTAACACTATCTGTAGGTAAAATTACACTTTTTGGTGACTAATCGATGGGTAGCTGATGGTAGTATTTACATAATTTTTTACTTTATGACAGTGTAATTTATTGATAAATTTATTATTTCTAGCAAATAATTAGTAGTTAGCTGCCGAAAAACACATCATAAAAATATCTATTGGTTATTTACAATATAATAATTCATAGGGTAAAAATGTTTTTATCCAATTTTTGGTGGTTCTACTGCCGATTAATATTACCATTCACGAAGCCGCCAATACAATCTTTGTGCCCCTTGGTAGGAAATTTGCGTGCAATTTTTTGACAATATTATCGAGAGATACTTCAATCCATGAGTAAAATTAGAGTTTTTGATTAGCCAGCACATATTTGATAAAAATTTGCCTGTAAAATTAAATATCTTTATCTAGACCAGTAGATTTTTTTCAACAAAAATGGGAAAATTTCTTGTGGTGAACCTACAACCTAATTATATATTTATTTCAAATCTAATTAAATCCTAATTAACCTACATTTGAATTAACCTAAATTCTCATCTACATCCTAATTATATATTTACTTCAAATCTAACATAAATTCTAATTAAAAATTATAGTCTAACTAACTGATAATTAACCTTAAATTAATTTAATTTTTACAAAAATTTTATAAAGTCTCCCCCTAGTAATAGAGAGCCTCAGTCAAAAAATACAAAATTCAAGGAAATACATAACCTCAAACATGATAACCAAATTACCAACAACCTAAATATATAAATTCAATCAACCATAACTCAAGAAAGTTATTTGCATTGCTCAGGAAATTAGAAAGCTAACTTGGCATTTTGACATTTTCACATTTCATATGAAAAATTATAAAGATTCAAAGTAAATGTAATAATCTAATTTGAATAATCTAATTTAAATTTAATTTTAACTTATTACATAGTAAACTTGATTAACTTAGTAACTTAATAACTTAACTAACCTAATTAATAACTAAATTAAATTATTTTAAGCATCTTAGTTAATAACTAAACTAAATTGATTACTATTTTATAATTTTTAATCAGAATTAAATCTTAATTATCTATTTATTTCAAATTTGAGCAAAATGCTAACGGACAACCTAATTATATGTTTATTTCAAATCTAGATAAATCCTCATTAACCTACATCTTAATTAACCAAAATTCTAATTTACATCCAAATTATATATTTATTTCAAATCTAACCTGAATTCTAATTAAAAATAATTGCATAAATCATAATTAAATTGTAATTAACTTAAAATTTGTTTAATTTGTACAAAAATTTTGACAAAGTCTCCTTTAGTGATAGAGACTCCTTGTTGAAAAATACACTAAAAATGAAATTCAAAGAAATCCATAACTCTTAAACAAGACAATCAAATTACTAGGAATCAAAACATATGAATTCAATGAACTGTAGCTCAAGAAAGTCATCTACATCACAAAAGAAACTAAAAAGCTGATTGGTATCTTGGCATATGTATAGTTTATATGAAAAGTTATAAACTCTCAAAGTAAATATAATAATCTAATTTAAACTTAATTTTACCTTAGTTATGTAATAAACTTAATTAACTTAGTAACTTAATAATTTAACCAACCTAATTAATCAATAATTAAATTAATTTTAACTATGGTAACTAATAACTAAACTAAATTGTTTACTATTTTACAATTTTAAATCATAATTAAATTCTAAGTATATTTATTTCAAATCTAACCAAAATTTTAACCTACATCCTAGTTATGTATTTATTTCAAATCTAATTAAATCCTAATTAACCTGCATCCTAATTATATATCTATTTCAAATATAACCTACATCCTAATTATAACATAAATCATAATTAAGTTATAATTAACCTAAACTTAATTTAATTTTCACAAAAGTTTTGACAGAGTTTCCCCTTAACAATGGAGACCCATTGTTAAAATACACTGAAAATGAAATTCATAGAGATCCATAAAAGCATAAATTATAATTAACTTGAAATTAATTTAATTTTTACAAAAATTTTGATAGAGTTTTCCCTTAACAATGGTGACCCCTGTCCAAAATGCACTAAAATTCAAATTTAGGGATACCCATAGCACTCAAACAAGACAACCGAATTACCAACAATTAGAACATTATCATTCAATCAACCAAAACTCAAGAAAGTCATCTACCCTATGGACATTATCATTCAATCAACTAGAACATAAAATTTTAAGTCTTCTAACGTAAGTCAAAATACGTTGAATTTGAGAGAATGGGGTAATTAGAGAAAGCTAACCTTCACAATAGGAAGGGAGGAAGAGGAAGATAAGTGTCCAAGAAATTCAAAATGGACAAAGAACAACAGTTTAGCAAAGAGGAAGAGGAGAGAAGGGAGAAGACTTACCTTGTCGGAGAACAATCACATAAGGGAAGGAAAGTGCTGGAGAGAAGAGGCAGCGAGAAGTGGGAGGGGGAGCACATGAGACATTCTTATAAAAGTGCCACTGGTAAAATTAAAAAAATTTGAATTTTTTACCGTGGTAGAAACTTGCGAGTAAAAAATTTTGGAGTCAATTTAATAGTTAATCGGAGGCAATTTTATTTTTATCGACAGCTTCAAACTTCCAGTAAAATTAATTACCATCTATTGGCTGCCATCATTTCAAGTTTTTTAGCCATCGGTAAATAGTAAATGGCACCATAATTTCAACCAATTGCTTTGAGGTTTTTACTTGGTAGCCTAACCCGCTAGTAAAATAGTTGAAATGACCATTGCCTACTGTGATGTTAACCAATCACCGTCAATTTTTTTTACTGATGGCTTAGACTACTAATAAAAAAGTTGATATGACAGTTACCTACCACAGTGGTAGCCAATCCTTTTCAAAATTTGTTTTACCTGTGGCATATGTCCTCAATAAAATAACTTTTACAACTTGGGTTCTGCTTTTATAACCCAAATGCTGCAATATTATTTTAATAGCAACATATGTTGCTAGAAAAATAACTTTAAAGCTTGGGTTGTAGCTTTTGTAGCCTAAAGGTTGCAATATTATTTTACTGGCGACATAAAATCAAATTTGTAGACTTGGCTTGCAACTTTTGTAGCCCAAGTATGTGGACAATTTTTTTGATAGCGGCACAAGTCACTAGTAAATATTTGTTATAAAATTAGTAATTAATAGACATTATATCAAATTAATATACATTAATAAAATTAAGTATATTATATGCATTAATTTGAATAAAATTTAACAGCTATAACAAAATTATTTTTTTATAACATTATATGATTTAATTAGTATTACTCATTAATTAAAATTAAAGTTATCTTTAATATTTTTTAAAGTGACAATATATAAAAATCCATAAATAAAGTTCAATAATTATATAATTGTCAACATATATAAGAAAATACATGAATATGAGTTTCCATCACGTTCTTCTTCTTGTTCAATATTAGTAGTGTCCTTATCTTCATCAATATCATCTACATTAGATAGGCTAGGTACTTCAATGCTCTTAGAGTTTGTTGTACATTTAACTTCATCTTGTGAACAAGACACGTGACGATGGCTTGTACTCTTATGACCAATTTCAATTTCATAAATGCCCCTTTTGTCATCATGTAAGGCACCCGGTGTAGTTTCATCAACAATCACAATCCCGGCCTATTGTGGTGCATTAGCTTGGTGAGCTAATTCCAATTCAATTTCCACCTTGTCCTAAGACTTCTTGA
Organism: Dicorynia guianensis; assembly: GCA_037013595.1. NCBI lineage: Eukaryota > Viridiplantae > Streptophyta > Magnoliopsida > Fabales > Fabaceae > Dicorynia > Dicorynia guianensis. Next base: position 14,041,069 of record JASUAB010000012.1, on the reverse strand, counting down.
TGACAACCCACTAATTACAAAATCAACCTCTATCTATGGTCCATGAGTAAGATACATAATAAACTTATCTCGTTTACAATGGGATCATGATTAGATCATAAAATTCGTATCTGTGGGCATTTTTACCTAAACAAATCTAAACTAATTATGAACTCTAGTCCACTTTATTCTAGTGCGAACCTCTCATAGTCAAATAGGACTACTTTCCTCAAAGAGGTTCCAGGCTAGTCTAATTCTAGCACATCCTTAAGGATACCTTCATATTCATCATCACTACCTACACCGGTTCCTTTGACCCAAACACCACTATTACTTGTTTTCCCCCTCTAACCAGGATGCCATGTGAAACTTAAACATATTCACAAAAACATTTCCAACTCTTAGTGTCTTTATTAGAGCCTCATGCTAAAGAATGTAGATTCCTATAATTTATTCCATTTGCTACATCATGCATCTAGAAGAAAATATGTAAATTAATTCTCATATATATATATATATGTAATAAGTATGATTACATAAATACTCACATAACTCTTAAATTAGGATGTAAAATGTGCTTGGATCAATAGCCCTGATTTGGTTCATTGGGACACCAATCACTTGCAAGAAAAGACTGCAAGCATATTTACATTTTAAAATAATTGCATTTCATAAATATTGACAAAAATATTTTGCATTTCATATGGTTGGACTTCATCACAATTTAGTAAAATGTGCAAGTTTGCAGACTTGAACTCTACTTTGTTAAGTCACCATTTCTTGGCTTTCCCTAAAGCAAGGTAGGTTGATTGAAAATGGAAAGAGTTGAAGCTAATGAACTTGGTCTATCATCATCAAAATGGTCAACTCAAGGTCTTTTGGACTACACATGAGGCCTAAAATAATAGGAGCAAAAATGGAAGGTTTCCCTTTTTATGTAAGCCTCACATATTAAACACTCTACCCATGCTTTATTTTCATTGTTCTTTTAATGTCACCCATCATCCTAATTAATTAAATAAAATCATACATGAAGTATATATATATATATATATATATTACAAGTTTAATTAAAAACACAACATAAAGAAAACTTCACTATGTGTGTACCTTTGAAAAGGATACATCCATTGCTATTGAACCATACCACCTACCTTATCTTCATAAGGTAAGTGCACTAGTAAATGCTCCATGGAAATGAAAAAAGATGCGAGAAAATCCTTTACAAATTGCATAGTATAACAAGAATGTTATACTGCATAGCCCACAAGGTGTTTACCCTAAGTGTGGTTGAGCAGAAGTCTCAAAATACTAGACTCAGTTCTATCATAGGCTTCCACACATTGTTAGGTACTGATCTAAACTTAATTGGTAGCAAACACTTCATAAATATGTGGCAGTCGTGACTTTTCATACCATATAGATTTCCTTCCCGTTTCTTCACTCATCTAGCCCAATTTGATGCATACCATCTAACGTTCTTAGCTCTTCCACTCATTTGCATATGGCTCTTTTTTGCTGCAAGTTCAAGTGAAGTAGCCTTAGGCTTGGTAAACTTGCCATTGAGCAATTCGATTAACTCTAATTCTCATTACCTACAATATTCTCTCATGTTAGCATTGCCTTCTCATTATCTTTAGTTTTTCCCTTTACATCTGTCATGTATTAAAGACATTCTTTTTTATATTGCATCACATCTAAGTTATGTCGCGTTCAATTATTCTTCCAATAAAGCAATTCCTAAAAGATGCTCTATTTCATCTAGTTGTGACTAACCCTTATCTCGTTGCCTATAATATTCTCTCATGTTAGCATTGCTTGTCAAAGGCTTGTTGCTCTTAACCTTATTCCTTCTGAATGTTGTCTTATTCTATTGAAAGGGATGATTAGGGGGAAGGGATTGCCTATGTAAATTAAACAAGAGTTTTTAATGGAGTCCTTTAAGAAGAATGGCTTGCTTTCCTCTATGCAAATGGGGCATGCTAGTTTTCCTATTGTACTCTACCCTAACAACATTCCATATGTAGGGAAATGATTGACATTGCTCGCATCATGAAATTTTGTTTTTGAAATGAAGTCATACATCAAAACACCTTGCTACCATAGTGTTTCAACTCGTCTATTAGTGGCTAGAGGTACACATCAATCTTTGCCTTAAGGTTATTCAGACCTAGAATAAGACATGTCAAGAAAATGTATGGGGTAGTCATGTAGAACTTTGGCAAAAGATTGTAAGGAGTGACAATTAATGATCAACAAGAGTATGCCCTAGCTAATTAGTTGTATAGAGTGAATTCGTTAGAACATAAACCTTAACTAACATTTTGGGGGTCACAAGTGAAATTAAGATAAGTATTGTCAATGTGCTTCCATGCTTCTCCATTTGATGAATGGCTTAGCACTCCTTTGACTCGCCTATTCTCATAATGCCACCTCATGTGTGGGGCTAAACTCATGGAAGTATATAACCTATGCAATCTAGGAATCAGAGGCATATAATGTATTCTATCCTGAGGTACATCTTTCCCTTTATCTCTTCGCCTTGTCTAGCATCTGGAAGATCTACATAATTTGCATTCTCTCTCATATACATCATCTTTATAGTACAACATGCAACCATTAATGCAATAATCAATTCTTTTTTATTTTTGCCCCAATTTAGATGACAATTTTTTGCCTTACAAAAACCATTAGGCAGGAAATTGGATGAGCACTGTATTCCCTCACAAATTTCACCCACAAATTAAAGGTGTATTGATTATGATTTGAATGTGATTTTATGCTCAACATTCACACTGCAGCTAATAACTCCAAGTTTTCTTTGCAATCTTATTACAATCATTCCTTAGAAGTATGTAACGAATCATAAAATTGTTAGGCATTTGGATTTGGAGATTCTTCTACATTTTTCTAATAATGTTACTCAAAGTTAGGCCCAGTAGCATCAAAAACCATAGACTGATGATGACAAATATTATGTTCATAACTCACATAAACATTGCTAGAAGTCCCTATAATATTGGTATTGTAATATTGAAATCTTGTTTGATCTTCTTCACCATGTAGAATAACAATAATTAGGTTTAAAACCATAGAAGATGAATCTTTACTATTTTAGGAGGCAAGAGTGTTACACTTTGGCATTCATTACATGGACATTAAGACTCTTGTTAGAGTGATACAATGCTAACTAACAAGCGTATGCAACAATACCATCAACTCCATCATCAAACTTTTGTGTAAGTCCTATTCAACTTGGATAATTTCTATTATATGTCCATCATAGTGATGTGAAATTTCAATTGTCTCACAATGTAACTAATATTCATCACAAACTAGCTACATATACATCCGCATACACACAATAACAATCTTATATATGTAATCTAAATTTCCTCACACAATAATTGAAATAGAAAAAACACACATATGTTTATATAAGCATTTGAAAGACATACATTAATCAAGAAATTTTAGTCATGCAAAACAAATATGATATTTAGGATGAAATTAGTTACTTATCTCTTATTTGAGCTATAACAACTAGCAAATTAATTACATCAATGAAATATATATTCTTTAGTTATTGTGGTATGTTAGAGAGAAAGTAAAAAAAAGATAGACAAGTGAGAGAAAAGATCTAAGAGAAGATGGAGAAATTGAGAAGAGTTGACTTACCTTTTACTTGAGCTATAACAACTAGCAAATCAACTACATCAATGAACTAGTTTTTAATTTTTGTAATATGTTAGAGAGAAAGTGAAAGAAGATAGAGAAGATGGAGGAATGAGAAGAGAGACGAGAAGACCAAAAAAAATGAAACGAAGTAGCGATTGTTCACTTTTTAAAAGGAATTTTATTGACAGATGATTTTGAATTTTAGAGGGTAAAGTGAAATTAATTTTAGCAACGTAATATCCAGCAGCATACCAAGGAAAACTACTAGTAATATTTAAAAAAACTATTTTTTTTAAACTAACAGCTAAAATCTACTAGTAAAATTATTATTTCTATCATATAACCAGTGGCGCATGGCCAATAATATTGCTAGCATGGCTATCATAATCACCTATGTAAATTTTATCCCATTTCCAATGACTTTATTTGTCAGTAATATTCTTGGTCACAAAGCCATTGGCACACAATTTTTTTGTAGTATTACTAACAAATATGTCTATCCATGGGTAAAATTAAATTTTTCTAATTGCTAACATACATCTACAAAAAATCTACCAATTAACGATGCATGCCTATCTACTATAAATCAAAAAATTTCTTGTAGTGTATGTTGAGATTATTTTTACATATATTTTTAGTAGTGAACATAAAAATCTAGAAAAATTAGTTATAAGAACTTCACATACTAATATTTATGCTAAAAGAATTTTAAAAACTTTTTATCATAAAAACCAATTCAATCATCAATTTAATATATTTAATATTAATTTCGTGTCAAAATACATAGTCTTAAATCCTAGAACTTAGAACCCCAAATGCAATGTGACATGCAACCTTAAAAATCTAACATATTATATCTTAAACCCTAAATACTAAAATATTTAAAGATTAATATGCTATACCCTAAAACTTAAAATCTAAAATATTATAACAAAATTCTAAGCTTTAAAACTCTAAACTCAAAATCCTAAAATCCTTAAAACAAACATGAAATCAAACCCTAACCCTTAAAAACTAATATCTAAAATCCAAAATCCAAAACATAAAACCCAAAAATTCTAAAATCTAAAATATTAGATCTCAATAAAGTTTTAGCCTTTAGGGTTTAGGGCTTAGGATTTAAATTTTGCTTTAGACTATTTTGATTTTGGCTTTACAGTTTAGGCTTGGGGATTTATAATGAAGGATTTAACACCATATCATTTTTAAGTTTTAGAGTTTTAATATTTAGGATCTATGGCCTAAAGTAAAGGATTTTAGAGTTTAGTGTTTGAGTTTAAGATTTAGAGTTTCAAGTTTAAAATTTTAGGTTTTAGTATTTACTGTTTTAGATTTTAGGGCTAAATAATTATGAACTTTAACATTAAAGAAATGAATTGATTAATTAAACATATTGACATGATAGTCATTTATTTGGTACTTTATAATAAAAAGGTTTTCAAGAACTTTTAACAACTACCAGTTTTTTGCTTGTGCGTTGCATAGCAATTACATGTTATGGCAACAATAGCAGTTTATACATATTGAAATAGAAAAGTAGTATGTGACTCTTAAGGGACTTTAAAACAAAAGTAATATTATTAGTCATATATGATAAATGCTATATTGATAATAAACTACCAAATTGTTCATGGATTGATATGTAGAAGAAGGTATCCGCATCACTAAAACTTTAATTCTAATTACAACATACAAACATGATGACAAGATGAACAACTAAGTTAATTAAATCTTCACTACTAATGTGACCAAACTTGTTAATAGATATAGTCGGCCTAAATCAACAATATACTTATCAAAGGAAAGTAATGAATATGCAATGCATTTGTTAATATAAGATGATAAATATGAATAAGAATAAAATAATACATTCGCTACCTCTATTATTACAACATTTGAAAGATTTCCTTGAAGACAACATTGGTCATCATATTTGAAATTAATCTGATATCATCAAGATTCAATACTTGTAGACCTTGCTTAGATCTCACTTTAGAAATAGCCCCATAAAATTACCCATGATTGAACACTAGCTTGGGGAAGTATAATCTAACACAAGAGAGTATTTAATCCTGACTCTTGTTGATAATCACCGTGTAGACACTCAATTTTGTCTGACCTATAATATAAAACTTTAAATAATAAAACCCAATTTTTATGAAAAATAAGCCCAAGCCAAAAATGCAAACTCAAAAATTTAATCTTTTAAAATAATAATAATAAAAATAAAATCAAAATTCCAAAAAATCAAATAAATTTAAAAAATAGAAAAATCAAATAAATCCAAGATAATTCAAAAAATAAAGATAATTCTAAGAAAAATCTAAAAAATAAAGATGAATACAAGAAGATAAGAAAATAAAACCAAAAATCAGAAAAAATGGAGATAAATTTAAGATATGATAAAATATGAGAGATAAAAATCTGAAATTTAAAAAGATAAATAAAAAATGTTAGATAAAAGGATAAAAGTTAAGATAAAGTTAGGAAAAAAGAATTAAATTTGAGAACAAATTCTGCAAAAACTAAAAAACTATAAAACATGCACATCACATGCGTAGAAGGGGGGGCTTTTCACGGACAAAAGGGGCAAAACCGGAAAAAAGAGGAGGGAAGCACTTCCACTCTCACCACAACTCATCCTTGAACCCATCACCTACAATAGCCCACTCACACCAAAAATCACCCACAGAGAAGTCAGCCTTTATAGAAAACAAACTCCCAACGCCTCCTTCAACACACTCCCAGCCACGAAACACTCTCCACGGCACTACATACACACGGTGACACACAGAAAACAGAGAACACAGACACGAAAAAACAGAGCACACTCTCAAAACACCCTCGCTGCACTCTCAAAAAACCAGGGTCCTCATCCCAGCCTAAGAACGAAACCAGCAGCACACAAAGAAACCAGAACCCAAGTAAACACTGTATTTTCAGGAGGAGACTTCAGAAAAATTCCAGACTCAAAGACCCGGCCTTGTACATCACCTTCGACGGCGTTGTCTCAGCGTCTCTACTCCGAGAACCCCACCAGTTCTTTGTTTCGAAGAAGCCGTGGAAGAGTCCCAGCATCCAGCTGGTCTCCGGTGACAACCAAGAAGCTCCGTCACTGTTAGCAGTTAAATCACGCCACGCCAGCGTCTTCATGTTGTCACCCTGCGTGTCCAGTTTGCCAGACTGTTATTCGGTTCAGTCTGATCTCCATCACGTCACCGGCACCTTGGACCACACCAGCATCTTCACGACGTCGCCTAGGGTGCCCAGCTTGCCCGATCGCTACTCTCCATCCTTCACCAGGAGCAGCGGTTCCAAAGTTGTCAGGGAGCCTCATTTTCAACTAGAGAAAACTGTTGCACCGCTGCTGCCTCTGTCGAAGTCCACATCGCGGTCCGTCTTTGCCATTCTCCTCACTTGCATGCAGCTCCGACGCTGCACTCCATCTTCCCTTTCCCGGCTTCAACTATAACCAGAACTTCCTTCTTTGAAGTTAAAAGGTATGGCTTCCAAGTCTAGAACTTACTGCTGTCTCCTCATGATTTTGCTTGCATCTTATTTGTTAACGTATGTGATGGAGTTTGTTAGTTGCCAGAAATTCTTTTTGGTTTGGGAGCGCATGGTATAAGGGAGGCATGATGAAAAAAAATGTGAGTTTTGATTTTAAAAAAAAGGGTTAGGTTTTGCATGTCTTTATTTTACATAAACTTTTAGGAAATTGAAAAAATGAAAATGAGTTATTAATTGGGATTAGTATTTAATATAACACATGAACTTAAATTAGGTAATGTAAACATCTTTTTAAAATCTAAAAATTATTTTTAAAAACCCTGATCTAGAATAGAGCTGGGATTTTCTTAAACTTGTTTCCTTCTTTTCTAAAACCCCAGCCTGAAATAGATTCTTCAAATTATTTTTAAAATCCTGATCTGGAATAGAGATGGGATTTTTTTGAAATTATTTTAAAAACCCTGGACTGGAATAGGAAGGGGATTTTTCTTGAAAATATTTTAAAACTTTGGATTGGAATAGGAAGGGAGTTTTTCTCAAAATCATTTTTATTTAAAATCCTGATCCGGAATGGGTAGGGATTATTTTCAAAAATCTTTTAAAACCAACACAATTTAATTAAGGTAAATTAATTAGATCATTTTTGGTATCGAAAGGGCTTTTAGGGTGCTAATACCTTCCCTAAAACGTAACCAACCCCCGAACTCAATCTCTAAAACATAGACCATTTTTAATTAAGTGTCCGATCTCACCTTTAGATAATTTAGGTTGGTGGCAACTCCAAATCAAATTTTAGTGTCAACACACCGCAAGCAAATAGTAAGAGGGAACTATCTTTGCTACAACTTAACAAGCACCTTGTGATTAGATGGAATCAATGTCATTTGAGGGATCAATACAACTTGATCGACATTGCTACTTGAAAGCACCTTTTCTTCAATGACATGGCTACCGAGCTTTGTTATTTTCAACCTAGTTCCATTGCACAATCCATTTGATTGATTGATATTTCATAGAACCATAACAAGAACTCTGTGTTTGAAAGTTAACTTGTGATTTAGAAGCCCAAAACGAGTGAATGTTATTAGTATCTCCGGAGAATTAGTGTCAAGTTTGCTATCCACATTGTCATCTTCCTTACAAATGCTATTTGAACTCAAATAGATCTTATTGGCACCTAGTATCAAGGCCATCAAGTGGTCATTTAGCATATGAGCCTAGTCTAGTCTTGGTGCAAGTATTGTCCTCTCTTGGAGGAAGTTTGAATATGCCATATTGCACAAAAGGTCACAGATTTATGACAAGCATTTCAACTAGAATTTATATCTTGGATTCACCATCAACATTTGATCCAATATTTCCATCATCAATGTCTAATAGCAATTTTGAAAATTCCCTTGTTTCATCGCTGTTACTACTTAAAAACCTGGTTTCTAACCGCATATTCCTGGTTAATGTCAAAACTTTATAGTAGGACCATAAATTCAAAGAATTGATGGTTGAATTTATAATGTCTAGTCTTCTCAAGTTTGAAATCACAGGGAGGATATGTTGAAGTCACCACCTAGCACAATAATTTTCCCTCTAAGTGGTAGATCACATTATCTTAGATTGTGGAATCTAAGAATATCCCTCACTATATAGAATTTGTGCACCATTGAAGCTTCATCCCAAATAATTAGCTTGTTTCAATAACCAGTTTGGCCTATTTTATATTGCAAGTGGTTCTTCAATCATTTGTAGCAGTATTGCAAATCAAGAATGGGCCATTCGTCCACTAAGGAGTAGAAATGATATGATTCTGCTCAAGGTGCTTGTTCAAACTGTTTGATGTCAAAGGCATTGTAAAAGGTCATCTAAAGTATAGTGCCAATGGCCATGTGCTTGCCTCTCTTAAACCATCAATGTACTCTTTGTCATTATCCAACAACCTCATTGAATAACAGGCTTCTTTGTATATAGAATACATGATCCCTTCAATGGTTTGATATCTTCATTATCTTGCAACCATTTTTGAAAATTTATAAGCATCCTTAGATAGTAGCCCTCTCCATTACCAAGTGGTACATGATTGATTCTTCCAATGGAGAAAACCCTCTTTCTTGGCACCCATTTTTGTAATTCATTTTTTTACACAAACCTAATTGGAAACTTAGCGTAGGTCAATTCTTTTGCATCTTGATACTCATTGTTTGCCTTTATCCAAGCTTCAAATATTGACTGCTTATTGTTTGCCCTAATGATTACATCTTCAACCAATTCCTCATCCTTGAAAATCATATTCTTATCCCAAGAAAGTGATTGGACAACCTCTGAATAGGTCGGTATCTACAATGTATGTTGAAACCAAATATTCTCCATGCAGCTTCGCATGTAGAAACAAACGTACAAACATATACAATAAGGAAAATATTACTTAATGGAAACATACGTGTAAACATATGAAAACATTGTAGTAACACACCTATAATCATAATACCATTTGATTTCATTTACAATAATGTATGACCATTTGGTGAAGGCCTATGGTAGAAAGCAGCAATCACCCTATCATTCCCCTTATGCACGTACTTGAATAGGAATTTTATGACACTTGTTTGGCATGTGTACTCAACATTAATGTGAGCACAATACCTTAATAGGAGTTGTGCATTGTATGGCACAATATACTCATTATCAAGATCGATTTGATCCTTTGTCACAAGATGCCAATTATCTCTCCTTTTGTAGTGCAAAATCCATCCTCATCAATTGTTGTATATTCAGCAAAGGCTTTTAGAAATTGTTTGGTGCACCTATTATTAGCCAGGAACTTAGATTGGCTTGACCATAAGGACCATGTATCATTAGTGTCTTAGTAACATTATACAATTCTGGATGCTTAGATTTGTTAGGAATTTTAGCAAAAATTATTCTATCAATGTGATGACCAAAGATGGGTTTATCTACAGCATGCAACTATAAAAGTATGTGAGCATGGGGGAGACCTCATTTTTGGAACTCAATCATGTAGATCCCTGCAAAATTATTAATACAAAAGTTACAATGCATATTATGGACATATTTATTATTGTAAACATGAAACATCAATTAATACATAGGATAATGTTCTAAGATAGGTTATTACATGCATGCAACAACTTGACCAAGGATCTGATCTTTTTTTAAACCTACAAGCAATTATTCCACATTCATATTGAAAACTCAACTTAATATATCTGATGGTCCTCTAGTCTCAATCCTTTCTTAATGACAAATCTTGTGATTTCCAACCACCTTATGTCGTAGGTTATTGTGATAAAAAGATTAGGATGTCAATATAATTGACATATTGCCAATGCATTCTTGTAATTTTCTGTCATATATCTAGGTCCACAGCTAAAAGAAGACGGAAGCATAATATGCCTTTCAATGGCTGCTGCCTCCCTTTCACCATAATTAAGTAGTCACTAAGGAAATTATATAGATCAACTCGTAATCTGCTAATTATATTAATGAAGTTCAAGCACTTAACCTTAATCATTGTGTAGGAATCCACAAGGAATTATTGGAACAGCTTTCTAGAATTGAATAAGAAATGGGACTCATCAGATCGATCTTGAAGTCCATACATAAATAATTCTCACATTTACATGGTTTTCTTTCCATTGATATTGGGGCAACTAGATGATTGGACCTCAATGTCATCTCTGAAACCATTTTCACCATATGAAAATAATAATGGAAATTGCAACCTAGGAACATAGGATGCTTAACATCAATTTGCCTTAGCTAGCTTAACTTAGTCTCAATGATTATGCCTCTGTTCCCAATTGAACTGTCAATATCTCCTCCAATCAAGGCTGCCATCTCAGATACAGTTGGAAGGTTGTATGTCTCTCCTTCTATAACCCTCTTTCAGATCAATCTCATTCTCACTGAGTTATAGTTCCCTCCTGAAAATGATCTCAATGATACCTAAATGACTAGGAGAGAACATTATTCTCATCCAGCATATCTTCTAAAGCTGCAACTGCGTCAACATTCAATAGTTTTGATGGCTAAAATTTGCTACATCAGTGAAATATGTATGTTTATTGAATTCATGAAATAGTGTTTACAATGAGTCAAATCTATTACAGGACTCATTGATACCATAATAGTAGGAATGTACTTGAAAGCTCTCATCTTGTTTTAAATTTCATTCTCTGTATCATATACGTATATTTGTGAAAATCTAGGATGCTCATTGTCCATAGCAAGCAAGCTTTTGACGAAGTGGTGGTTTTGTCCACCAAGTCTAAGGACAAAAGGACTCAATCCTCGATTAATGGACTTGTCAATCCTGCATCCTGATGATTTAAATGTGAATATAGAGCTTTAGATTCATATATTATACATGAAATGTTTGTTACATCTCCTGATGATCTAAATGTGCAATGTTCAGAGTAGTTCAAGTGCTTCTTTAAGAGGAGGCAGTTCAACTTTTCCATTCAGGCATCCCATCCTTATGCTATATTGGTTGGCCGTGCTAAGGTGTTTTGGCATAGAGAATGGGAAGTCTCAATATTACACATATACAGGGAACTGTGTAGGGGGATTGGCTATCAGCTAGCAGCCATTCTCTTCATAGAGAACCTGACTTTTTCCTCCAAATTCCTAATGGGTGTGGCTTGATGTTACTTAGTAATATGATGAGGTCTGTGTACCCTCGTTGTATAAAGATATAGTTTGTTTATTTTCCTACTTGTCCAAGAAGAGTATTATCATCATATGTCAAGCCAAAAAAGTGGAATAAAGATGAAAAATATCGGTAAAAAAATGAGAGACACTCAAAATCACCCACAAGGAAACCAGTAAGATTTGTACAAAGAGCTAAAGAGACTTAAGATTATGGTGCCGTTTAGATAAGTTTATAAAGAGCTTATTTAGTGAAAAAGTGTTCAAAAGGTGTTTGACTGTTTGGATTCACTTATAAAAGTTACTTATATTATTTATATAAATTATTTTAAATTTATATTAAAATGTTGAAAATTAAAGCTTATTAAAATAAGTGAAAGACGAAGAAGGAAACCAGCTAACCGGAATTTGATTGATGAAAAGTTGAGGACAAAATTAACCTCTCTCTCTCTCTTTCTCTCTCTCTCTCTCTCTCTCTGTGGTTCGCTCAGTTAAATAACAAGACGAAACGAAAATATTGCAAGGTCTAAACGACACAAACCAAACTGTGGATCTTGGTTGGTTTGGTTCTAAACCGCAAATCATTGCTTTATGATTAAAATTATAACCTTGTCATTTGTAATTTTTATATTTTCGCCTTCATCATAATAGGCAAAAAAGAGTAAATCAATTGTTCACATACAAAGTATATAGCATTGCACACAACACCGGCAATATTTATTCTAGTCATCAAATTGTACAACTACAAAATAACAACTTAGCATTTTCCTACCCTTCAAGGCTCTAGCAATAGTAACAACCAAAATGAGCAAAATGCTTTAATACTACTGTTAAAGTATCATTATAGTATTGTACTACAAAAAAGATAGCTAAAAGCTTCGGGAAGTTGTTCCAACAAACTCAAGGAAAGAATGCTGGCATATCAACACAGGAAGACACATCTTAGAGTATATATGCAATTTGGTAAGCATACCAGATAACAAAATGATGGAAATATGTCCGGGGTAACATAATATTGATATGTACGGTAATATGAAAGAGTATTTAATATTATTCATAAAATTGTATAATGAGGTGTAGGAATAACAGTTTAGAGTGTTTTACGACTTCAATCGAAATGGAAATGAAGGTTGACCTTCAATCTTGCTCGTAACCAAATTTCAAGTTAAATGAATAGGCAACGACCATAAAAATCTCATAACCCAGTAAACTTGAGCAACAATGATGGGTTTTCAGTTATCAGAATATCTGGAATATTGAAACAAACAATTCATAAACTTTCCAAAACTTTCATTCCATAACAACTTTTGCACCAAGAGCTTTCATTTTCTCTATTATCTGTTCTCCCTCTTCCTTTGAGACACCTTTCTTTATAATAGAAGGTGTTTTTTCCACTAAATCCTTTGCTTCCTTCAGACCTAAATCAGTAAAGCCACGGACCTCCTTGATAATTTTTATTTTTGAAGCTGCCTCATATGACTCCAATTTTAATTCAAATACAGTCTTTTCTGGCTTCTTCTCCTCCTTGGCTGCAGCCGGTGCCTTCATTGCCATTCCAGCCAGACTAGCAGCTCCTGGTTTCATTACCCCCACAACAGGCATATCTTTCATTCCCATTTTCTTCATCAGAATGGAACCCAATTCTGCAGCTTCACCTAGAGTTAGAGACGCCATTTCATCAACTAGCCTCCAAACTCTCTCTGATGGAGGACTACGATGCTCTGTGGGATCAAATGTTGCAGGATCAAAATCAGCTGGGAGCATCCTTTGGTCAATTTCCACTTCCTCTACACCCTCCTCCTCCTCCTTCCTTGCAGCTTGAGCATAATTTCTCGAAGCCACATTTAAATTACTTGCTAAGACAGTGAAAGGAAGATGTTGTCTGCATAACCCACTGAGAACATGATGCCTTATTCTTAAAAGCACGCTCATACTTGGCTTGTAGGAAATCGAAATACTATCTCTCTCAGAATCGCAAATCAGCCTAGTACAACACACATTGTGAAATCGTATTCCAGCAAATAAACATCCTGACAGCAAAACAAAACAGAACAACCATATAAATACTAATCATGTATAATATATAATTTATCAGACCCCAGATTCCAACTATAAACATTAGAAGATCAGCAATCTGTAAAAATATAGCACATGTTAATATCATAAATCAAGAAACAAATAACTGATACTCATCACAAATTTACTGGTTAATCTGCAGAGAGGTAAAGATTTATTGTATCACTCTGTAAATTGCAACTATGCATTCTCAAATATATGGCATAAGGAGTTGGGCTTTTGTTTCTGAATATGGAGTGAGCAACTAATGAAAAGATGTGACAATTTATTGAATATTTTATTGTTTTATTGTCCTTTTTGGACCAGCCGAACCTCCAACTCACAGTTGTTACCTAATCCAAAACTCATCCCTTCTCAACAATCAAAAATCAAGTCCATACTAATACTATTTATCCAATACAGAGAATGTCCAAAACCAACAATGTATTTTTTAATCTGCAGGTGCAGCCACTATGACCCTCAATAAATGCAACAGAAATTTACTAAAGTGGATGAGCAGAGAAGAAATTCTGTGGACATCTAGATCACAATCAGCAGTGAGCAGTCTACACATTATCCTTCTCTAGTAGAATAGTTACTCTCCTATGACACTCTCTGAGAAAAGATGTAAGCCACGTGCATTTCCAAGTCCTATATGTTAGCCATGCTTTGATATAAAAACACTCTAATTATGGTTTAAAGGCTATTTACAGAGAGGTGCAGATAGGGTTCAAAGAGATGCAAACCAAGCCACTTAAGGCAGACATGGACAGATTTGCATATGACAGGACAACCCTAGAACTTTTTGCATATAGATATGAAATGCGATTCTGATATCAGTCAGATACAAATGAAAAATAATAATTTGAAAGAACCACAAACATAAGAAACAATTAATGGTCAAACTAATTTCGCCCGCAATCAAACATTAGGTCACATTTGGTTGGATGGAATGGCTTGGAATGGAATTAGTATGTTTATTATGGTAATCAAGAATGGGATTTCCATTCCTTTCTCATGTTTGGTTTGCCAGATTGACCAAGGAAACAAATATAAAAATAACAAAAAGACAATGAATACCCTTTTGGTGAAAATATTATTTTTTAAGTGTTCATTTTCACAAATTATTATATTTATCAATTACCACATAAATTAGTTCATAACATCACTCCCCAGCACACACTTTCAAGCCACCAAACTAAAGACATGTTTCATATTACAACCACCCAATCAGAGTGTCAAGAAGAGCAATCAAGACTCAAGAGTAATCTTAGCAAGAAATTCCTTCTAGCTTAACACAGACTAGATAGGTAAAGATTGTGTGAAGCCAACTTTCTATGTTCAAAAAATACCAAAGTGAACCCACCAATCAAGACAAGTTGGATAAAACATTTGCCAAGCATTATGGTACAACATGAGTGATAGGAATTCCAAATTGAATGAAGACTTGAGCATAGATCAAACAAAAATAACATAAAAAAAAAAAAATTTATAAATTTCAGCTATTACAAAACAAAAAATACCCTTATTTGCACACAACACTGATTGATAAGGAATTAGAAGCCAAAAATTTCTAAGAATGAATCCCCGTGTTTTTAGTTTCTAAAACCTTGGATGGTTTGCAAAAATAAGTTCCCTAGCCTGAGTTATGATAAAAACAGTCAATGCTGCCAGAGGATGAAGCAAGTTACAGTGCAGTGCAGAAACTAACGAGTCCATTTTGCATGCAAACTGTTACCAATTGATAAAGAGTTAGAATTTAAGATTTTAGCAAGTTAAACCCATGTGCTTCAAATGCCACAAACAGTATGCAATTTGGACACTTACAGCAAAAGGTGATCTCAGAAAAATGGTTACTGCCAGGGGATACAGAAGATAAATGCAGAAAGTAGAAGATACTTTCAATCAAAGTTGGGAATCAAGAAATGTTTGATCAAAACCTCTTTATAAAGAAGAGTTTTTTAGCTATAGCATAACTAGAATATATGGTGCAGGCAGATTCAAATTGTCAGCGAGTACAAGATCAGAACAAACTACATGTTAAAACCTTTCCACAGTGTATTTTGTATACAGAATGCAATCCAACAATGTCAAATTGATTCCCTTTAAGCTCCAGCAAGAACTACCATTAGCCTGTCCAAAACAAGTAGTCATTTCCACATAAAGAACAAAAAAAAGAAAAAAGACCCAATATCAGACCACAGAACCTTTCCACTATAACTATTATCAGCAAATATAGAAGCTAACTTAGGAAACAGCCACAACACATATCCAAAAGCCATGAATCCTTAAGGTAACAAGCCATGAAAAGAAAAGATATATCTTGACAAGCCCCAAAACAGCCGCATCGCCTATTTAAAATTGCAATTGTTAGACAAAAGCAAGCTCAAGTTCAGATGCCAACTGTCCAAATTGACTCTCGCACCTATTATCAAACAGACAGACCCATGCCATGCTATCTATATACATTTAAATTCACATTTTCCAATGAAAAATAGAGGAGTTTTTGGGGTAAAAACAATATATCGCTGGAGAAGAGCTCGACCAAATATCACAGGCAGAAGCGAACTAAGATATCAAATTTATTATGAAAGCAATTTTCCCAACTAATCAGATTTATCAGTAACACAAGCTAAAAGGCATGGGGACCTAAATATTAAAAGAACAGGAGACAAGAATAGTCACAATGGTCTTCACAATTCTATCTTCTTCAAACTCATGCTCAGCTAGAAAGATGCAGCAAACTTCAACCAAAATGCCACGAATATATTTACACATAATTCAGAACCATGAAATTTAAGCCCAAGCCAGTCCCCCTATCATAGCATTTCTCATTTTCATTCATACATTTGAACCTTGGCAAAGCCTGACGGCCCATACTGTCGCACACGTCTGATCCAAATACATTACCTACTCCTTGTTTTTCAGAACAGAGGATCGTGAACGCTAAAATAGAAGAGAAGGTACCTCAACAGCCAAAGAGTGCGAGGTGCTTTACAAACTACGGGAACCCAGCTATCGAAAGTTAACCGAACAAGCTGCGAGGTTGCTCAACATATTTTGGCACAATTTCCCACACAGTCAACATTCTCAGCCCCAACTTCATGCGCAATCACAAGGGATCAACGGTGCCGTTGCTCTCTGCGTTTCTCCCTGCTTCGTTGGGCCGCAGAGAAGAAAAAGCTTCTGCTGCTATCCTAGTGTTGCCGCCTTCCTTTTTTCGGGAAAAACCCTCAGCCTCTCATGTGGTTAGCCTCAAGGTTTAGTGGAACAGGCCTACCGCTGCTCTTTTAGTCGTCCTTCCTTATTATTATTATTATTTTTGTTTTTTAGAACGTATATTATAGAAAAAAAAAGAATAAATTATAATAATTTTTTAAAATATTTAATTATAACATTTTATTTTATTTTTATTTATTTAAATATTATTTAAAAAAATATATTTAAATATTAATAAAATATTTATAAAAAATATTAAATTAATATTTTATTTTAATTTTATTTAAAAATTATATTTTTACTTAATAACTATTCTAAATAATTAATATCTTGATAAATTATATATTATTAATTAAATAATTACGTTTATTATAAGTATAAATGTAATAGTGTATGTAATTATGAAAAAAAAGTTTAATATAAATATGAAGGTATATTAAGAGTGAGTTTAGTTAATAAAAAATAAGATTATTTTTGTTTTATATATTTTTTTAATTAAATTCACCTTAAAGATATTTTTATATTTGTATTAAATTTTTTTTTATAATTATACATATTATTAAATTTATATTTTATAATAAATATAATTATTTAATTAAAAATATATAATTTATAAAGATATTAGTTATTTAAAATAGTTAACTAAATCTAAATATAATTTTTAAGTAAAACTAAAATAAAATGTTAATTTAATATTTTTTGTGAATATTTTATTAATATTTAAATATATTTTTTAATTAATATTTGAGTAAATGAGATAGAGTGTAATATTTAAGTAAAAATGAGGTGAAGTACCTTAATTAAATACCTCAAGGGGTTAATGTAATTTACTCAAATATTTATTCCAAACTTGAAATATCAAAATTTTTTAATAAATTTACTTTTAAAATATAAGTAATTATAAAAAATCATTAACCAAATAAAAATATTTAAATTATTTACAAGATATCATCGATCACAAATAGCAAAATCAAAAAATAAATTAAAAATATATTAGATTTATTTTTATATTTTATTTTAAAAAATATATAAATAATTTTTATTATTTATATTTAAAATTTTATTATTATAAAATATTATAATACCAATATAACATGTTAACAAATGTTACTGACATGACTTCCTTTATCTCGGCCATTTTACCTCTCCAGCGTGAGTTGGAAAAAATATGACAGAAATGGCTGCCTTTGAAAAGTATTTTCCTCCATGGGTCAATTATGCCACGTAACACTGCCACATCATTTCATGCTAACGCCACATCAGAATAGCTCAGTGGCTGGCTCGGTTTGTGGCTCCATTTCCCTCAATTTGTGGCTCCCGTAACTGTGTTTTTTCTTCTTCTAAATGTCTTGCAGAAGTAAAATGGCCCTCAGAAACCTCAGCCCTAACTCCCTCCCATAACTCAGTTGACACTCTGCTTTGTTTGCTCTTACTTTCACCTCTTTCACTCTGCTCTTGCTCTCGTGTGGCTTTCTTTGCTCTTGCTGTCGTCTGGATTTCTCTACTCTTGTTCTCATCTCTGTTGACTCTGCTCTGGTCACTTGTCTCTCTTCACTCTGCTATCGCTGTCATCTATCTTCACTCAGCTATCGCTGTCATCTATCTTCACTCAGCTTTGTTTCCATTAAGATTGAAGTAGAAGCAACACTCACTGTCTTCACTCCACTTTGTTTGTGCATGTTCAATGTACTAATCGTTTTGCACTTTTGTGCAGACACACATTTGTCAATATGGCTTTGGCACAACAGATGGCTGATAATCTGCATCCTGGCCCTTTAGATGATAGTCTGCTTTCATTACAAACAAAACACTGTTCAGAGGCAGTATGGCAAGAATTGCCAATTCTCACGCATAAATGTGCTGCTCTTTCTTATTTTTTTCCCGTGATTTTCGTTAGAGTGCCAAGTTGCAACAGCTGATCCTTCGTTTCCTTTCTTAATAAACCATGTGATAAAAGGAACCACGCATAGCTAAAGTGTAACCTGTGATATTACGGGTAACATAGCTAAAGTGTAACCTGAACATTGCTAAAATGTAACGTACCACATAGAAGTGTAACTACCCGTAGCTAAAGTGTAACTTTTATTCGAACAAAACTTTGCCTAAAAAAGCAGTATGATGATCTAATGTGAGGTGTTTCCTTCAAATGGATCGATTACCATGCGTTAGGAAGTACTTTTGATTTATTGCATCCGAATTGAAACATTCACCTTCTTTCGGGTAACATAGCTAAAGTGTAACCAGGCCGTTGCTCAAGTGTAACGCGGCGTTCAAAAGTGTAACTACCCGTAGCTAAAGTGTAACTGTTATTCGCACGTAACTTTACCTAAGAAAGCAGTATGATGCTCTAATGTGAGGCTTTTCCTTCAAATGGGATGTTTACCATGCGTTAGGAAGTCCTTCTGATCAATTGCATCCTAAATGTAAAATGCAAATCTTACTGGGAACGTAGCTAAAGTGTCACCTGAGCGTTGCTAAAGTGTAACGCGGCGCTCAAAAGCGTAAATACCCGTAGCCAAAGTGTAACTGTAATTCGGATGTAAACTTTGCTTAAGAAAGCAGTATGATGCTCTAATGTGAGGTGTTTCCTTTAAATGGGATGTTTACCATGCGTTAGGAAGTACTTTTGATCAATTGCATCCGAATTGCAAAATGCAACTTCTTACGGCTAACGTAGCTAAAGTGTAACCTGGCCATTGCTAATGGAATGGTTGTGCACAGAAGTGCAACTACCCGTAGCTAAAGTGTAACTGTTATTCACAAGATAACTTTACCTAAGAAAGCAGTATGATGCTCTAATATGAGGCGTTTCCTTCAAATGGGATGTTTACCAAGATTAAGGAAGCAGTTTTGGTCAATTGCTCACGTAGCTAAAGTGTAACCTGCCCGTTGCGAAAGTGTAACATGGCGCTTAAAAGTGTAACTACCCGTAGCTAAAGTGTAACCTTTATTCGGACGTTAACTTTGCCTAAGAAAGCAGTATGATGCCCTAATGTGAGGCGTTTCCTTCAAATGGGATGTTTACCATGCGTTAGGAAGTACTTTTGATCAATTGCATCCGAATTGAAAAATGCAACTTCTTACGGGTAACGTAGCTAAAGTGTAACCGGGCCATTGCTAATGGCATGGTTGCGCACAGAAGTGCAACTACCAGTAGCGAAAGTGTAACTGTAATTCGCACGTTAACTTTACCTAAGAAAGTAGTATGATGCTCTAATGTGAGGTGTTTCGTTCAAAAGGGATGTTTACCATGCTTAAGGAAGTACTTTTGGTAAATTGCATCCGAATTGAAAAATGCAACTTCTTACTGTCACGTAGCTAAAGTGTCACCTGGTCGTTGCTAAAGTGTAACGCGGTGCTCAAAACTGTAACTACCCGTAGCCAAAGTGTAACTGTAATTCAGACGTAAACTTTGCTTAAGAAAGCAGTATGATGCTCTAATGTGAGGTGTTTCCTTGAAATGGGATGTTTACCATACGTTAGGAAGTACTTTTGATCAATTGCATCCGAATTGAAAAATGCAACTTCTTACGGGTAACTTAGCTAAAGTGTAACCGGGCCATTGCCAATGGCATGGTTGCGAACAGAAGTGCAACTACCCTAGCTAAAGTGTAACTGTAATTCGCACGTTAAGTTTGCCTAAGAAAGTAGTATGATGCTCTAATGTGAGGTGTTTCGTTCAAATGGGATGTTTACCATGCTTAAGGAAGTACTTTTGGTCAATTGTATCCGAATTGAAAAATGCAACTTCTAACTATAATGTAGCTAAAGTGTAACCTGGCGGTTGCTAAAGTGTAACACGGCGCTCAAAACTGTAACTACCCGTAGCCAAAGTGTAACCTTTATTCGGACGAAAACTTTGCCTAAGAAAGAAGTATAATGCTCTAATGTGAGGCGTTTCCTTGAAATGGGATGTTTACCATGCGTTAGGAAGTACTTTGGGTCAATTGCATCCGAATTGAAAAATGCAACTTCTTACGGGTAACGTAGCTAAAGTGTAACCGGGCCATTGCTAATGGCATGGTTGCGCACAGAAGTGCATCTACCCGTAGCGAAAGTGTAACTGTTTTGAGCACGTTAACTTTGCCTAAGAAAGTAGTATGATGCTCTAATGTGAGGTGTTTCGTTCAAAAGGGATGTTTACCATGCTTAAGGAAGTACTTTTGTTCAATTGCATCCGAATTGAAAAATGCCACTCCCTACTGTAACGTAGCTAAAGTGTCACCCGGGCGTTGCTTAAGTGTAACGCGGCGCTTAAAACTGTAACTACCCGTAGCTAAAGTGTAACTGTAATTCGGACGTTAACTTTGACTAAGAAAGCAGTATGATGCTCTAATGTGAGTTGTTTGCTTCAAATGGGATGTTTACAATGCGTTGGGAAGTACTTTTGGTCAATTGCATCCGAATTGAAAAATGCAAATTCTAACTTGTAACGTAGCTAAAGTGTAACCTAGCCGATGCTAAAGTGTAACGTAGCGCTCGAAACTGTAACTACCTGTAGCTAAAGTGTAACTGTTATTCGGGCGTTAACTTTGCCTAAGAAAGCAGTATGGTGCTCTAATGTGAGGCGTTTCCTTCAAATGGGATGTTTACCATGCGTTAGGAAGTGCTTTTGGTCAATTGCATCCGAATTGAAAAATGCCACTCCTTACTGTAACGTAGCAAAAGTGTAACCTAGCCGTTGCTTAAGTGTAACGCGGCGCTCAAAACTGTAACTACCCGTCGCTAAAGTGTATCTCTAATTCGGACGTTAACTTTGCCTAAGAAAGCAGTATGATACTCTAATGTGAGACCTTTCCTTCAAATGGGATGTTTACAATGTGTTAGGAGTACTGTTGGGAAATTGCATACGAATTGAAAATTGCAACTTCTTACTTTTAACGTAGCTAAAGTGTAACCTTGCCGTTGCTAAAGTGTAACGTAGCGCTCAAAACTGTAACTACCCGTAGCTAAAGTGTAACTGTTATGCGGACGTGAACTTTGCCTAAGAAAGCAGTATGATACCCTAATGTGAGGGGTTCCCTTCAAATGGGATTTTCACCATGCTTTAGGAAGTACTTTTGATCAATGCATCCGAATAAAAAATGCAACTTCTTACGGGTAACGTAGCTAAAGTGTAACCTCGGCATTGCTTAAGTGTAATGTGCCGCATGAAAGTGTAACTATTCGTAGCTAAAGTGTAATGCCTAAGAAAATGATATTACTAACTAGCGTCTTTAATACCGCTGATCCTTCGTAACATGCATGTTGCTGATGTGGCATCCGAGCAGCGGGCAATCGAGTGAAGCGTGCAGTGGAAGCTTCTTTCTTAACCCGGGAAATGAAAAAGAGAAACGAGCCGCTGCCTCATGAAATCATTTGAACTTCGGGCCCCTCTGAGTCTCTCCGTCTTCTGCACCTCGCTCGTCGCTAACTTTTCGGTGTCTCGCTTCTCGCTCAGTTAGTGTCCGGTGCTGGTTCCCTTTCTCGGACTCGGTTGCTCATCGTTCTCTGTTGGTGGGTCAGTTCCCTTTCTCGATGGCTGTCCGGCTGTGTTTGGTCGTTCTATCCGAAGGTAAGTGGTTGGTTCACTTCGTTCATCTCTGACGCAAGCTGATTTAATAAGCATTGTTGCTCTGTTTAAAAATGGTTTAAGCAATACCATGCCTAGGCATAATATATGTGCATCCCTGATGCTTGGACATGTTATATAACATTAAGATATGAGTATATCAAATGGTTCATAACAGAACCACCTTTTTTTCTTATGCAAACAAAGTGTGTAGGAATAAGAGACAACAAAAACAATAGGTGGAACAAAAGAACAGTAGAAAATAGAAGCCTGCAGGCATTGTCTAGGTGGCCAGGGGGCGCCTGGGCGCTGATACTTTTATGCCCAGGCGCCAAGTTGGCAGAGGCTAGACGCTTGGGCGCTGAATATTGGACGCCCAGGCGTTTGGCCTCTGTCATTTGGGCTCCTGGGTGCTGATACTTTACCGCCCAGGCTCCAAGTTGGCAGAGGCCAGACGCCTGGGCGCTTAATCTTGGGCGCCCAGGCGTCCAATTATGTGTAGAATTTGTGGTTTGGACCCACGAATTCTGTGTAATAACAGACTCACAAATTCTGTTAAGACGCCAACAATGATGTGGTCTTGTATAAACTCAGTTGACAATCTTACATGGCATAATTGACCTCCTCAAGAAAATACTTTTTAAACAATTCAATTTGCTATAAACAATGATGTGGTCTTGTGCTACATGTAAGGGATCTGGAAAAATTGTATTGCTATAAACAATTGGATTTCTGCCTTGTAGGGCATATTGAAATTTACTGACAATCATGGATCAGAGGAAAGCACGTAAAGGAAAAGCAGCTAAACAAGCGGTTGAACCTGAACTTACAACTCCTCCAGTAGAAGAACAACCTCAACCTAGGTATATTTAATATTGCATGTAGATTTGCAATTTATAGTTCCTACCTAGATTGTCTATCTATGTTTGTGAAAGTGGGACTATCTAATGATGTTGTATTTTGTCCTACTGTTGGGTTGATTGTGGTATCAGCCTGAAGTGAACCGCAGGCACCCAAAGATATATCAGTTCATGGCATATGTTCAGGTAATTTTGTATTTATTTATTTTTTTTTTTAAGTTATTACTTTGTTACACTTTAACTCTCATCTTATGTTGACACTAACGTTGATTATGTTTATAGGGCTGAATATTTCAAGAAGTTGGATAAAAAGCAAGGCGCTATTGATGTAAGGATTAAGGAGTTATTTTAGTTTCTGAATGTAATCATCATATTACAGCATTTGATTAACAAAGTTCATCCCTTATAGGCCAATCAAGAAAGCCTGAATGCTTGGAAAAGTTTATCAGAGGAGGATAAACAGCGGTATAAGAATGCAGCTGCCAAAGCCCGACACCAAGCACGAATGGAGGAGGGAGCACCAATTCAGAAGGTGTGGAAATTGTTATGTGTATCACACAATTTACCATAGGGTCACTAATATTCAAATACTAATATAAGTTGTGTACATTTGTTTTGTAGGAGACTATCTCCACAAGGTGCTCCCCATTAAAGTACAAAAGAGTCATCCATGGAATGGATGACTCAAAATGTAATGTTGTTCATAGAATGGGCTTTGGTTCATTGCTGCAGATCGGGTGTGATTCACTCGATCATGACATCTGTATAAAGATTTTAAATGCTTTTGATATTAGGAGTAAGGTGCTGTCATTCAGAGGGATTTTTTGTTGTATAACCCCCAAGGAGGTGGGCGAGGTTTTGGGCATTCCATGTGGTGGGAAACCAGTCCCACAGTCTGTCTCTGACGAGAAGTCACTCAATAAATTGAAGGAGGAGTTAAAAGCGAAGCAATTTAATGATTTAGAGCAGATTATTAGTGGGGAGAGGTCTGACTGCATGTTTGCCCGTGCCTTCCTCCTTTATACGTTGGGCATTCTGTTATGTCCAACTTCTAGTACTAGGTTATCAAACAAGTTGTTAATACCAGTTTTGGACATAGAAAATGCTGCTCACTATAACTGGGCAGCATTTGTATATAATAGTTTGATAGAAGAAACAATTAAATTCAAGTCAGCCAAGAATAAGAACCCAACGGGCAAGACGTAGGTTGGCGGATGTTTGTTATTTTTTAAGGTATGTGGTGGTTAAATCAATAAGTTTGTATGTTATTGTTTTTATATTGGTCGTCTTTGCATATAACATACCTGTACTTTGTATTGTAGATATTTTTCTTACAAAAGTTCCCTCTCGGCTCACTACATTGTGATGGGACGGAATGGCCATTGCAATATTGGACGAATCAGCGAATCCGGGCTCGTCTGATCCTAGAAAAGAAGAGTCGGGAGGTACATATAACTCAAGTGTGTTAAAACAATTGTCCTTCGTTACCATATCAATCATCTAATAAGTGTCACTTTGTGTTATAGGGAATTTTGTATTGTAATAAAGAAGTCGAGGAGGAAAAGGAAATCCCCTCTGTTGATGTGTTTCAGCATGCGGTGTGCTCAAATTGTCAATGGTCCTTGATTTATTTATATTGTTTGGAATAAGATGTACGTGTTACCTATTCAGTGTGTTTGCTTCTACTTTGCAGGTGATTAAAGAAGCATATCAGAATTTAGTCACAACTGAGCTCAAACGTGCCAAACAAAGGATTTCTGATATGCACGCATGGCTGATTCCCATCGATCAAGCTTTGGGCCAGACAGTGTGTTTGGCAACCATGCCATTACAAATCGCCCCCTGCTTGAATGAGTCGGGTGATGAGATTGGCGAGGTTGAAGAAATACCTCCAGCTGCCACAGTGTTTGGCCCAAATCTTGAAAAAAAACCTTCCAAGAGGGTGCACTGGGAGGGGGATGTCCATAAGTTTTATATTTTTTGCACAAGACCAAGAAAACAGCAGGATGCCCAAACGTGAGTTTCTAGTAACCATACATATTTGATTGGCCAACCATTTAATGTACAGCATAGCCTGATTGTTTATTTCATTTGTGTTGCAGTGCTGTTGTTAGCATGTTAGACTGTCACCTTTCATTTGATGATTGTGAGACATTAGGCCCAAGGGGATGGGTGAGCAACATGGTATTTCTATTTCGCTTATCTTTGTCCGTATTCAGCGTTGTTTGGTTGTAGTTAGGTACTTTATTCCATATGTTCACTTTCACAAATTGTAGGTCATGATGATGGTTGGGAGATGCTGGATGGCAGATCAAGTTCAGGACCATGGCATTGTCACCCGATATATATGTGATCAATTCCTTCTGGTAAATGCGTCTTTGACACCATGATAACTCATGAACATTAATTAACTCGTGGGTGTGATCATTACCATACGTTCTAAAGTGGGTACACCTCTAATGTCTGCAAGGCTAAATGTTGCATGTAGGTGAAGAGTGGGATGTTGATGATGCATGCAAACTTCTGGGCCCAGATGGTAGACAGGAGATTATGAAGGCAACAATTGTAAGTTGATATATTCTCATAACTTCATATTCAATTGTTGTTAGTAAGAGGTAGATAGTTGACTGGCTGGAATCATGTCGTAGGTGTTCGCCCCCATTCTTTATAAGGAGCATTGGTTTTGCTGTGCTTTGATCCCCAGTCAAGAAACTATGCATGTTCTGGACTCCTTGCGAAGTAAGGAGAACGAAGAAAGGGACAGTTGTGTGCAATCACTGGTAATGTGTTAGATTTCATTTTTTTCTTCTGATGCCACACAACATGCAATGACTTTATGGACTGCACATACTTGTTTTGCAGGGAAAATGTTTTTCACGACTGTTTACTAAGCTTGGCTTAAAGAGGAAGCAGAAGTGCAACTTCAAAATCATCTATCAAGATGTGCCGCAGCAACATAATAGGTAAGTCTGATAATGCAATGAAGATGTACAGTTTGAAATGGACATATAATTTAGTGGATTGTAACTACTGTTTTAATGAATTTTCAGTCATGACTGTGGGATTCATTGCATGCTAACCATGAAGTACTGGGATGGCGAATGCAAGGACGAATGGAGTGGGAAAGCTGTGCCCTCGTTTACGGAGGTTCGATTGAGACTTCTAATTACTATTATGTATAGTTTTTAAGCAATTACAAGTTCGATTGATATGATGCATGATAATGTATATGCAGGATGAGATGAGTGGCTTCAGGGAGCAACTATTGTGGGATTTATTTAGTCGCGAACAAAATGTTCAGCGGGAAGCCATTCTACAACAAATGACGGCAAAGAGAAAAGGTACTATTTATCACAGCTTGTGTGTTCCATATTTTAGATGCCGTCACTGCTTTTAATTTGTCATAACCAGATGTGTTTGTGGAGTGAATATTCAAATACCTTTGATAAACTCTTTTACAGGCAACAGAAAATGAGGTTATGAATTGATGCAACTCGAGCTGCCGTTATCAGAACTACACTACAGCCCCTTCCCGTCTATTATAGGGTGTGGTTGTCATTGTAAAGACTCAACATTGTGATTGTTGTTGTACAAAGAAGTCTACTTCTGATTTATTCCTATACTGTCATACACAATTGGCTCTGGTCCACTTAATCTGTGTACAAAAGTTTCAATGAATACATAACAACTTAATCTGTGTACAAAAGTTCTTCTGATTTACTATTCGTCTTTTGCACATAAAATTTCACGGGGATGAAATACAAGTGTTCGGCGCAATGTTAAGACTTTATCTAATTGCATGAAAGTTACACTTTAGGTACGGGTAGTCACACTTTCGTGCGGCACGATACACTTTAGGAATGGCTAGGTTACACTTTAGCTACGTCACCCGTAAGCAGTTGCAACTTTCAATTCGGATGCAATTGATCAGAAGTACTTCCTAACGCATGGTAAACATCCCATTTGAAGGAAACGCCTCACATTAGAGCATCATACTGCTTTCTTAGGCAAAGTTAACATCCGAATTACAGTTACACTTTGGCTACGGGTAGTTACAGTTTTGAGCGCCGCGTTACACTTTAGCAACGGCGAGGTTACATTTTAGCTACGTTACAGTAACGAGTTGCATATTTCAATTCGGGTGTAATTGTTCCAAAGTACTGCCTACACATGGTAAACATCCCATTTGAAGGAAACACCTCACATTAGAGCATCATACTGCTTTCTTAGGCAATGTTAACGTGCGAATTACAGTTACACTTTAGCTACGGGTAGTTACAGTTTTGAGCGCCGAATTACACTTTAGCAACGGTAAGGTTACACTTTAGCTACGTTACATTAACGATTGGCATTTTTCAATTCTGGTGCAATTGACCAAAAGTACTGCCTAACACATTGTAAACGTCCCATTCGAAGGACACGCCTTACATTAGAGCATCGTACTGATTTCTTAGGCAAAGTTAACGTCCGAGTTAGAGATACACTTTAGCTATCGGTAGTTACAGTTTCGAGCGCTATGTTACACTTTAGATTCGGCTAGGTTACACTTTAGCTACGTTACAGTAACTAGTGCATTTTTCAATTCGGATGCAATTGTTCCAAAGTACTGGCTAACACATGCTAAACATCCCATTTGAAGGAAACGCCTCTCATTAGAGCACCATACTGCTTTCTTAGACAACGTTAACGTGCGAATTGCAGTTACACTTTCGCTACGGGTAGTTACAGTTTTGAGCGCCGAATTACACTTTAGCAACAGCCAGGTTACACTTTAGCTACGTTACAGTAACGAGTGGAATTTTTCAATTCTGGTGCAATTGACCAAAAGTACTGCCTAACACATTGTAAACGTTCCATTCGAAGGAAACGCCTCACATTAGAGCATCATACTGCTCTCTTAGGCAAAGTTAACGGGCGATTAACCGGTACACTTTCGCCACGGGTAGATGCACTTCTGGGCGTAACCATGCCATTAGCAATGGCCCGGATACACTTTAGCTACGTTACCCATCATAAGTTGCATTTTTCAATTCGGATGCAATTGACCCAAAGTACTTCCTAACGCATGGTCAACATCCCATTTGAAGGAAACACCTCACATTAGATAATCATACTGCTTTCTTGGGCAAAGTTTACGTCCGAATTAAAGTTACACTTTAGCTACGGGTAGTTACAGTTTTGAGCGCCGCGTTACACTTTAGCAACGCCCAGGTGACACTTTAGCTACGTTACAGTAAGAATTGGCATTTTTCAATTCTGGTGCAATTGACTAAAAGTATTGCCTAACACATTGTAAACGTCCCATTCGAAGGAAACGCCTCACATTAGAGCATCATACTGATTTCTTAGGCAAAGTTAACGGGCGATTAACCGTTACACTTTCGCCATGGGTAGATGCACTTCTGGGCGTAACCATGCCATTAGCAATGGCCCGGTTACACTTTAGCTACGTTACCCGTCATAAGTTGCATTTTTCAATTCGGATGCAATTGACCCAAAGTACTTCCTAACGCATGGTAAACACCCCATTTGAAGGAAACACCTCACATTAGATAATCATACTGCTTTCTTGGGCAAAGTTTACGTCCAAATTAAAGTTACACTTTAGCTACGGATAGTTACAGTTTTGAGCGCGGCGTTACACTTTAGCAACGCCCCGGTGACACTTTAGCTACGTTACAGTAAGAATTTGCATTTTTCAATTCGGATGCAATTTACCAAAAGTACTTCCTAACGCATTGTAAACATCCCATTTGAAGGAAACACCTCATTAGATCATCATACTGCTTTCTTGGGCAAAGTTTACGTCCGAATTAAAGTTACACTTTAGCTACGGGTAGTTACAGTTTTGAGCGCCGCGTTACACTGTAGCAACGCCCGGTGACACTTTAGCTACGTTACAGTAAGAATTTGCATTTTTCAATTCGGATGCAATTTACCAAAAGTACTTCCTAACGCATTGTAAACATCCCATTTGAAGGAAACACCTCATTAGATCATCATACTGCTTTCTTGGGCAAAGTTTACGTCCGAATTAAAGTTACACTTTAGCTACGGGTAGTTACAGTTTTGAGCGCTGCGTTACACTGTAGCAACGCCCCGGTGACACTTTAGCTACGTTACAGTAAGAATTTGCATTTTTCAATTCGGATGCAATTTACCAAAAGTACTTCCTAACGCATTGTAAACATCCCATTTGAAGGAAACACCTCATTAGATCATCATACTGCTTTCTTGGGCAAAGTTTACGTCCGAATTAAAGTTACACTTTAGCTACGGGTAGTTACAGTTTTGAGCGCCGCGTTACACTTTAGCAACGCCCCGGTGACACTTTAGCTACGTTACAGTAATAATTTGCATTTTTCAATTCGGATGCAATTTACCAAAAGTACTTCCTAACGCATTGTAAACATCCCATTTGAAGGAAACACCTCATTAGATCATCATACTGCTTTCTTGGGCAAAGTTTACGTCCGAATTAAAGTTACACTTTAGCTACGGGTAGTTACAGTTTTGAGCGCCGCGTTACACTTTAGCAACGCCCCGGTGACACTTTAGCTACGTTACAGTAATAATTTGCATTTTTCAATTCGGATGCAATTTACCAAAAGTACTTCCTAACGCATTGTAAACATCCCATTTGAAGGAAACACCTCATTAGATCATCATACTGCTTTCTTAGGCAAAGTTCACGTGCTAATAAAAGTTACATTTTACCTACAGGTAGTTGCACTTCTGTGCGCAACCCCCTGGACCCCGCAATTCGCAGGACCTTCGACCCAGATAACAAGTTCCACAACCTTTCCTCCCAGTTCGGCCACCACAACAAGTGGGTTCCATCATTTCAGCAGTTCTTTTCACTATTTAACTCTAAAATAGGTAATTGTGATGATTAGTTACTGTATTTTGTCTTTAGTTTATCATGGGTATGTAGTTTGGATTAGTTTGACCTAAGTTTCTATCTCTACATGGGGAAACACTTCTTTGGTCTAATATATAAATTAAATGTTGTTATTATCACATGCAGGTTAGTTTTAGCATGGGTATGAGCAAAAATATCATATCATAACTTAACCATAGGATACATTTGTGAAAAAAATAAAACCATTGAACAGTACATTTCCTCCTTACAATTTATGAATGTTGGTTTCAAATTGATAGTACATGCAGGTTAGTTTTGTAAGATGTGTGCTGTACATTGCTCATTGTGGTCTAACTAAACACTTTTGATTTATCTAGCTAAAATGAGTGAAGGAGCTTTCGCGAATTTGTTTTTGAATGGGAATATTAGAGAAAGTGATGGTGGAGATGTTAGTTTTCATGGTCCACCACGCGTAATGGTTCTCATTCCACCTGATTGCAACCTTGAACAGCTAAAACGAATTGTACTTCAGGCACTAAGAATTCCAGATAATCAAGAAATCCAAAGCATGCAATATAGATGTCCAGTAGCTGTTGGGCACAACATGAGATATAATGCCTCCATGCTAAGTGAGGATACACATGTGCAGCTGATGTTGATGATGTATGCACGTTATTCACACACATGGTCTATCATTGAGATATATGTGGAGACGAGATCCCGTGAGATAGAATGTGACAATGACATGGCACAACAATCTGAGCATATGGTAGACTTGAATATACCTCACCTACCAACACAATATCCTCATCATCCCAACATTATTGCTCATGTTTCCTCACCAAACTTTAGTTGTCAGGGTGCAGATATGCATATATACACACATGATGATATGGAAGATTCGTGGCAAGCCGACCATCGATCCGATGTTGAAGGTGAGTATGATCCTGAGTGGTATAGTGATGATGGACTTGATGATGATGCTGATGTAGACGGGGGCAATGTTGACTTACCTAACATGGGATCTGAGCAGACTATGATGGCAACCCCTAGAGTCGATAGCCCATTGGATCGAACTCATGCTGATGATCTTCCACCTCATTATACTGACATTGATTGGGCAGCTTTGGATGTACCTGAACATCCCCCAGACATGTTAAGGAGCAATTGGGATGCTTCCCATGAGTTACGCATTGGACTCCAGTTTCCATCGAAAGAGGCGGCAACCTTAGCAATAAAACATTATCACATCCATAGGCACCATGATTTTGTTGTAGATGAATCTAAAAGTAGATATTTAACAGCACATTGTCCTCGATCCGAGAATGGTTGCAACTGGAGGATCAGAATATCACATTCGAAATACGTCAACATGTGGGTTGTGAAAAAATACGCAGGTCCTCATACTTGTGTTGCACCCAGCATGTCACAGGACCATCGGCAGTTGACTTCAGACATAATTGCCTCTTCTATAGAAGGGATGCTTGGTGCAAATCCTAGAGAAACTGTTGCTGGAATTATTGCTGCAATTAGTATGAAATATCATTACACGGTTAGTTACAAAAAAGCTTGGTGTGCAAAGCTAAAAGCCATTAGGAAGTTGTATGGTAATTGGGATAGTTCATACAATTTACTACCTCAATGGATGGCTGCAATGGTTCAATCGAACCTAGGTAGTGTCTACCACTTCATTACCATGGATGCCAATAATGTACATGTTGATGAAGCACTTGTAACATTTAAGCGTGTCTTTTGGTCCTTTAAGCCGTGCATAGAGGGTTTTAAATTTTGTAAGCCAGTCTTGGAAATTGATGGAACCCACTTGTGCGGTAAGTATCGTGGCACAATGTTAATTGCAACAGGCCAAGATGGAGGCAATAGAATATTTCCAGTAGCTTTTGCTATGGTTGAAGGCGAAAATACAGACAGTTGGAGATGGTTTTTAACATGCATTCGACATTTTGTTACTAACCGGCAACAGTTATGCATCATATCAGATCGGCATGCTGCAATAAAAGCTACAGTGCGAGCTGAACCTGCGCAATGGATGCCACCCCATGCATATCATTGTTATTGCCTCCGGCATATTCAAAGTAACTTCAACACGGAGTTCAATAATAAAATGTTAAAAAAATTGATTTACAGAGCAGGTATGCCATTACTTTATCTCCATTCTATTGTATATGCCATTTAGGTATGTTGGGTGTGCATGCAAAATTAGTTGTTTATTTTTCAGGTGCACAAAATCAACAACGAAAGTATTTGAAGGTCATGGAGGAAATTAGGGGTGTAAATGCACAGGCTGCAGATTGGTGTGAAAGAATTTCTAGGCGACAGTGGACCCTGACATTTGATGAACATGGTAAAAGATGGGGCCACATGACAACAAATTTGAGTGAGTGCATTAATGGTGTTTTTAAGGGAGTTCGAGGTCTTCCTATAACTGCCCTTGTGCATCATACTTTCATGAGATGCGTTGCTTATTGGAAATCCCGCAAACAAAAGGCGTTGGCAATGCAACAGGCACAACACCTCTTCACTGACACCATTACATCGAAGATGGCAGACAATGGAATTAAGGCTAATGCACATGTAGTAACGGAATTCAATAGAGAGTGGGGAGTTTTTGAAGTGGCAACTAACCGAAACCATGTCACAGGTGGAGGAGGTAACTATCACATTGTCAATTTGCAAGAAAGAACATGCTCCTGTGGAAAATTTCAACATTTTAGGTTTCCTTGCTCCCATGTGATTGCGGCATGTGCACACATTGCCATAAGTCCTCATCAGTTTGTTGATCAAATGTATAAGGTGGAAAACTTGTTGAGCACATATAACTATCCTTTTTATCCACTGGGCCATAAAGATTACTGGCCACGAGTTGATGGACCAATGTTAATTCCTAATTCTGCTCTTGTTCGGCCTAAAGGAAGACCTAAATCGACTCGCATCCGTAATGAGATGAATTGGAGAGAAAACACTCAACAATCAAGATGCACATTGTGTCACACTCCAGGTCATAATAAGAAGACATGTCCCAATAAACAGATACCAGCAGCTAACTTTCATGAGGGAGGATCTTCTCATTACAACCATTGTCCCAATAATTTATGACATATTTCCACAGCAATGCAAGTGATGCCTTGGATAAGCTGCAGTTCGTAAGTGCTACAGTGTCAGCCCATCATTAGCATGGATGCAGTTGATTTTGATATTGAAATTGAAGGTGATACAGGCAATGGGATCATCATTATTAGTAACTTCAAATTCTATGGTTGACCATTAGATATTGTAATGCAATGGTAATAACAACTTACATCCCATGCAAAGCATACTAATAGATGTTATGCGTTTACTTTTTTGGTAAAGTGGAAAGCGTGAAGTGAGTTCTTTCTCATGGGCGTCAATGGATCAGCGCCCAGGCGCCACTACCCTTTCACAATAGCGCCTGGGCGCCATATACTCAGCGCCCAGGCGCCAGACCTCAGCCAATTGGGCGCCTGGGCATCAACAATAACCGCCCAGGCGCCACATCTCTGCCACCCGGGCGCCTGGGCGCAATAATATTACCGCCCAGGCGCCAAACGTCTGCCTCTTTAGACTACTACTTTAAATTGAACATAAATAAAAGAGAACAAAATATTTTTTTTCCTTGTTCATTTCTTGTTTTGAAAGTACAGTAACCTGATATGCAAAGCTTTCAACTAAATATACAAGATAAAATAAACTAAAGTAATACAATAACTCATATACAAGCAAAAAATGTCTATCTGTAAATTTTGCTTTGCTGCAAACCATCAGTCTTCATCTTCGTCTTCATCATGTTCTTCTTCCTCCTCTTCATCAAAATTGATGTTAGCCAAAGGAAGGCTTCCCAAGGAATCAGGGTCTAACTCCAGCTGAGTGGCCAAATTCCTCAGCATACTTTCCAGGGCATACAGACTGTCAAAAAGACTTCTGGAAACCTGCCTCTGCTGCCGTTGCTGTTGCCGATGCAGTTCCCGCTGCTGTCTTTCAATTCTTTCCAACCTGTCTACGACAGTCATCTGCCTTCTCAGCCTTTTTTGTTGAGGTGGATGAGGGGCTTGTCCTTCTTGGGGCTGCTCTTGATAGTACCTTGATATTACAACAGCATTGATAGGAGGAGCAACACCAATGGGCACATCTCCATTCATGCCACTAACACCAGCCTTGAAGCATAATTTTGTAATTAGTGACGGATAAACCAAACTTCCTAACTTTTCTTGTGCAACTATGTGAATATTATCAGCAATGAGACTACCTATATTCACAGGCTGTTCCGTGACAATTGCATAAATTAATAAAACTCGTTTGACTGTAACTTCAGAATGATTAGAGGAAGGAAGTAAATTCGACTGCACAAAAGTACACCAAGCCTTTGGGATGGGAAGTAGATCAGCTTTTTTCAGATGCTTAGGAGCATTTCTTGCATCTAAAACCCATTCGGTTTCTGGTCGGCAAAGACATTGAAGGACAGTCTGTTGTGGTAATTGCCTGGAAATCAACTCTGAATATCCACACTGTCCAGGGTAACTATATTTCAGATCAAAGTATTTATTCAGCTCCCTTCTTGAAAAATCAATAGGAACTCCCCTGACATAAGACTTGAATTTATCAACCTCTTTGTTTACTAAGAATGCATTAGAATAAAATTCTTGAACTATAGTTTGATTTCCTGGTTCGGGAATTGAGCAAAGCTTTTCCCATTTTCTTTGTCTAATTTGGGTTTGGATGTGTACATACTCACCTTCCTCCAAATCAAACCCTCTCTCCCGAACCATGCTCTTTCTTAACACAACATCATTATACCTTTTTTCATGTGCTAAAGACAAAAATTTATGTTCATCAAACTGAGCACTACTTGATCCTGCACCAGTCACATTTCTTCTTTTCTTTGGTGCCATAGTTTCAAATGCAGCAACAAAAGTCTGTTGAACAACATCAAGTACAAACAATTAAACCTCAAAATCACGATTTACAGGCTATCAAGTTTCAATCAAGCCGAAGTACAAAACAATCACTTAAAAACCTTACTAAGTGCTTTAAATATATTTGATACTGAGCAAGATCATCCATGAACTAACATTATTTGTCCATCAACATGAAAGGATTAATAACTCAAATGAAACTATAGCTACAGCAAGGTAATGCCAATTCCAAGAATATAGGACTTAACAATCTTTTCCAATTAAAGGATACAGTCTTGAACATAACCCATATCCAAAATTACTAATCATTATAGATTATAAACTACATTAGTTTAACTTAATGCATAAAAAGACATAGAGCATGTTTGCAGCACTATCTACCTCCCTAAGACAACCCAAGAAAATATGTTTCTGGAGACTTAAGAATAAACTGAGTCTTGATTCAATTTCAGAAACCATAGAACAAAGCACTTCTATGGCCTTCACACCACAAAAAAAATGCAGCACAAAACCCACATATAATCCAGTGAACGAAGGGAACCAACCACTTACCTTCGGATAGAACGACCAAACACACCCGGACAGCCACCGAGAAAGGGAACTGACCCACCAACAGAGAACGATGAGCAACCGAGTCCGAGAAAGGGAACCAGCACCGGACACTAACCGACAGACACCAACAGAGGGCGGGAGCGCAAGAGAGAAGCGAGACACCGAAAAGTTATCGACGAGCAAGGTGCAGAAGACGGAGAGACTAAGAGTAGGGGCCCGAAGTTCAAATGAAAATGAGGCGGCTGCTCGTTTCACTTTTTCAATTCCCGGTTGAAGAAAGAAGCTTCCGCTGCACGCTTCACTCGATTGCTCGCTGCTCAGATGCCACATCAGCAACATGTTAGAAGGATCAGCGGTATTAAAGATGCTAGTTAGTAATACCATTTTCTTAGGCATTACACTTTAGCTACGGGTAGTTACACTTTCATGCGGCACATTACACTTAAGCAATGCCCAGGTTACACTTTAGCTACGTTACCCGTAAGAAGTTGCATTTTTAATAAGGATGCAATTGATCAAAAGTACTTCCTAAAGCATGGTAAACATCCCATTTGAAGGGAACGCCTCACATTAGGGTATCAAACTGCTTTCTTAGGCAAAGTTAACGTCCGCATAACAGTTACACTTTAGCTACGGGTAGTTACAGTTTCGAGCGCTATGTTACACTTTAGCAACGTCAAGGTTACACTTTAGCTACGTTACAAGTAAGAAGTTGCAATTTTCAATTCGGATGCAATTGACCAAAAGTACTGCCTAACACATTGTAAACATCCC
Organism: Dicorynia guianensis; assembly: GCA_037013595.1. NCBI lineage: Eukaryota > Viridiplantae > Streptophyta > Magnoliopsida > Fabales > Fabaceae > Dicorynia > Dicorynia guianensis. Next base: position 14,004,421 of record JASUAB010000012.1, on the reverse strand, counting down.
ATTTGAAGGAAACGGCATACTGCTTTCTTAGGCAAAGTTAACGTCCGAATTAGAGTTACACTTTAGCTACGGGTAGTTACAGTTTTGAGCGCTGCGTTACACTTAAGGAACGGTTAGGTTACACTTTAGCTACGTTACATTAAGGAGTGGCAATTTTCAATTCGGATGCAATTGACCAAAAGTACTTCCTAACTCTTAGTAAACATCCCATTTGAAGGAAACGCCTCACATTAGAGCATCATACTGCTTTCTTAGGCAAAGTTAGCGTGCGAATAACAGTTACACTTTCGCTACGGGAGGTTGCACTTCTGTGCGCAACCATGCCATTAGCAATGGCCCGGTTACACTTTAGATAAGTTACCTGTAAGAAGTTGCAATTTTCAATTCGGATGCAATTGATCAAAAGTACTTCCTAACGCATGGTAAACATCCCATTTGAAGGAAACACCTCACATTAGAGCATCATACTGCTTTCTTAGGCAAAGTTAACTTCCGAATTACAGTTACACTTTGGCTACGAGTAGTTATAGTTTTGAGCGCCGCGTTACACTTTAGCAACGGCGAGGTTACACTTTAGCTACGTTACAGTAAGAAATTGCATTTTTCAATTCGGATGCAATTGAGCAAAAGTACTTCCTTAAGCATGGTAAACATCCCATTTGAACGAAACACCTCACATTAGAGCATCATACTGCTTTCCAGTGCGAATTATAGTTACACTTTAGCTACGGGTAGTTACACTTTTGAGCGCCGTATTATACTTTAGCAACGGTCAGGTTACACTTTATCTATGTTACCCGAAAGAAGGTGAATGTTTCAATTCGGATGCAATAGATCAAAAGTACTTCCTAACGCATGGTAATCGATCCATATGAAGGAAACTCCAACATATGTATGTCTTGTTGCTGTCACATGCAGGTTCTAGTCATTACATACAGGTCCAGCCAATAAAATTTGCTTTCTACATCAGTAGACAAACTGCAACATATGTATGCCATGATTTATTAATTCATATCCCAACATTAAAATTAAAAATTTCAATTTATAACAACTAATACAGAAAGAGTGACGGAGAAATGGAGTGAAGAGGGAGGAGTTTTCTCTTTCATTTCTTAGGCAATGTTAGCGTGCGAATTATAGTTACACTTTGGCTACAGGAAGTTACACTTTTGAGCGCCGTGTTACACTTTAGCAACGGTCAGGTTACACTTTAGCTACATTACAAGTAAGAAGTTGCATTTTTCAATTCGGATGCAATTGACCAAAAGTACTTGCTAACGCATGGTAAACGTCCCATTTGAAGGAAACACCTCACATTAGAGCATCATACTGCTTTCTTAGGCAATGTTAACGTCCGAATTACAGTTACACTTTGGCTACGGGTAGTTACAGTTTCGAGCGCCGCGTTACACTTTAGCAACGGCCAGGTTACACTTTAGCTACGTTACAGTAAGAAGTTGCATTTTTCAATTCGGATGCAATTGAGCAAAAGTACTTCCTTAAGCAAGGTAAACATCCCATTTGAAGGAAACACCTCACATTAGAGCATCATACTGCTTTCTTAAGCAAAGATAACGTCCGAATTACAGTTACACTTTGGCTACGGGTAGTTACAGTTTCGAGCGCCGCGTTACACTTTAGCAACGGCCAGATTACACTTTAGCTACGTTACAGTAAGAAGTTGCATTTTTCAATTCGGATGCAATTGAGCAAAAGTACTTCCTTAAGCAAGGTAAACATCCCATTTGAAGGAAACACCTCACATTCGAGCATCATACTGCTTTCTTAGGCAAAGTTTACGTCCGAATTACAGTTACACTTTGGCTACAGAAAGTTACAGTTTTGAGCGCTGCGTTACACTTCAGCAACGGCCAGGTTACACTTTAGCTACGTTACAGTAATGAGTGGCATTTTTCAATTCGGATGCAATTGAGAAAAAATACTTCCTAACGCATTGTAAACATACTTCAAGGTAATTTTGGTCTCATAATGATATCTATTGAACACACACATATATACAGAAGCAACAAGACTTAATCCTAATCTTATTACTTGCAATTCTTGATCACTACCATTTATCTCTTTTGTCCCTTTCTTTTCCAGTATGGTTCTTTAATGTTAAAAAGATAAAAGAAGATCATTTTCAGTATTTTCACTACAACTCCATATAACATGAAGTGCAAAACACACATCCAGACATTCAAATTCACAACAAATTTACTTGCTAACCAGACAAAATTAAAGAAAACGAACAAAAATCTGTACACATTTTAATGCCACCAAGAAGCAAGGAACAAAAAGCTATAAAATCTGTACACTTGACAGAAACCGTGGCCGGGAGCGAGAGTCGCAGCGTTAGCGTCGCCGGGAGCTGGAGTCGTAGTGGGAGCTTGGCCGGGAGCAATACCGCGACCGGAAGCGTGGCCGGGGCCGGCAGCAGCAGTCGAAGCTTCGCCGAGGCCGGTTGCGAGAGCGATACCTAGAGGACTGGAAGAGAAATGGAGATGAGAGAAACCGAGAGTTGAGAGCGGGAGGCACAGAGCAAAGAAACGAAACGTAGTTACGGGAGCCACAAATTGAGGGAAATGGAGCCACAAACCGAGCCAGCCACTGAGCTGTTCTGATGTGTCAGTGTTACGTGGCATAATTGACCCATGGGGGGAAATACTTTTCAAAGGCAACCATTTCTGTCATATTTTTTCCAACTCACGCTGGAGAGGTAAAATGGCCCCTTTATCTCTAACTCTCCCACTCCCTCTCTTTCTCTTGCCATGGCCGGATGGAGGTGGAGGAGAAGTTCCGAACGGAGGGGGACTTGATGCATTAGGTGGCGACGAAGCTGACAACACAGCAGGCGGTGGAATATGACAAAAATCTGATAAACCTATAACTACTTTTGTTTCCACTATCAATGGTTCCTGTTGCTGAGAAATTTTTGACTTTTCTGCGCAAACTCATTGTTACGGGCAATTCTCCTCTTTAGCGCCTCCTTAATTTGTTCAAAATCGCTCCAAAGTTGCCAGGCTCTTAGCACCGAATTCTGGGTCCGAATTCGAACCAAAGAAGCCGTATGTGGAGTTTTGGATGGGTACCCACGATTCTGACTCTTCGTTCCTAGCCTCCAACGCCAAAAATGGCCTCGGGTGGTTCAGAAAATATGACCCTCAAGTATTGGCTATCGAAAAATCCTACTGTGCTTGGCCAAAAGGTTTCGGAGAAGCGTGGTTGTGATCTTCCTTTCTTGTTTAAGGTATGATTGCCTGATTTTGTGAAGGTGGGACTCTAAATGTTCGCCCAAAGTAAAATATTTAATTTTAAACTGAGATGCTGGGAACTGTATGAATTCTGTTCTTATTGGGTTCTTTGTTCTTTAGGATCTCTCAGTGGCAAAGGCATTGTCTCAACTCTCACTACAAGATCAACCCAATTCGTTGAGCTCCTTCAGAGCAAAACCGAAATCACTAAACGTGTTTTTCAGCAAAACTCGGATCATTGTTAGCTAAAAATCTAAACCCTGACAAAAAATTACCTTAAAAATTAAAAATTAGGTTCACCAAGAACAATCAGGAAAACCGAAATCCTGAACTCAACTTAGGTGAAGAAGAAAGTGATAGCCATGGCAGGAGAGAGAGAACGGGAGAAGGCTAGAGACAATGGAGGTGGAGGTTTAAGCCACATTACAAAGATTTATCCACATGGTAGTTAAAGTGGTATTTAATATGGGATATATGCACAAAAGTAATAGTATTATAACATTCACAATAGTGATTTAAGATATAAATTAAAGAAATTATAAAAATTTATGGAGATGATTTTAAATTATAAGAATATATTTAAAAATTAAACATAATTATAAATACTAACAAAATAATTTAGTCAATATAAAAATGAATATATCCAGAGAATTTTTATTTTTTTTAAAGAATTTTTCAAAACCAAAATTAAACACGCTCTCTTACTGAACAATTATTCTTTCTCTTAGAAAAATCTTTTTGAGAATAAAAACAAGCAAAACATATTAGAATATTTATATTTCTATTCTTAAAGTGCACATTTAGAGAAAAAAATTTCAAACTCAAAAATAAAAGTAAACATATTTAAACAATTTCCTTTGTTTTTTACTTTCAAAAATAAAAAATTAATTTTCAAAGTAAAATTTAATCAGGCTTTCTTAGTCAAACAATTGTTCTTTTTCTTTCTTTTAGAAAAAAGACACTATATTGGAAAAGAAAAATCACACATATGCAAAGATGTTACGTAGTCTTAGATTTCTTATATGTTACCAAGTAGTATTAATTGTTTGATGATTATTGAATGAATTCTAATATAAAATAAAACGAATGGAAGAAAATTTTAGGGAAGTTTATTAAGTTTATTTTTCTTTGTTCTTTCATTGTTATTATTGTATTTTATTATTTTTTAGAAAATTTAAAATAACTAAAAAATTCAAAAAAGATATGGTGTTAGCAATTATTAAATTTATATAGTAAGCGTACTTTCTTTTCCTTCTAAAACTTATCATCCTATATTAAGACCCGAAAAAATCCACTATCATTGACTGTTGGGTCCAAAACAAATTTAGAGATGAAATTTTTTAAGTGCATTTGATTGCAGAGTCTAAGATTTTCATGTTAAATTATATTTCTGAAAATATTATAACTAGGAATAAAATTTCCAATAATATATATTTTTATTTGTTTTGTCATATGGGAATGTCAATAAGTATTCCTATGATTCTAAAATTCTCATGTCTGGTTAAATATTAATATTTCCAAAAATATACTATATTTTAAAAATAACCTTACACATAAACATTTATATTTACCCTTTTAAAGAAATTTTAATTACAAAAACTCTTAATCCATCTTCATCATCATGACTACTTCCATCATTATCACCATCATTGTTATTATCACTATTACTACTATTGTCGTGTATATTGCCACCATAGCCACTGTCACAACCACCATTATTAAACTACCACCACCATCATTATCACTAGTACTACTATTATCATTGTCACCACCATTACCGACATGTTTGAATTGTCACCAATACTATCCACAACAAGAATAATGTAATTCTAGGATGAAATCTGAGATGAAAGAAAATTTCGTCATAGATTTGCTATAGATCTACATGAAGTGTGGTGAAAGATTGTAGAATATTCTACAAATGATTGGCAGTGGAATTTTACCATCACCATTTTTTTCCTTTGCAAAAAAGTCACAAGTTTTAGGGCCATGTAAATTTTCTTTTGAATTCCAAGCAATTTTGAGACGAATTTGAGATGGAAAGTAAAATATTAAATAAAAATTGTTATTTTATTGCAAATTTGTCTCCAATTTAGGATTTTGTGGTAAAATTGAGCCTAATTTCTATCTCAGAGTAGACTATAGTGAAACAATACATTTTAGCGTATATTATGCGACATAAATGAGAAGGAATATTTCTAAGACAAAATAATTTGTCTTAGATCCATCTTAGGAAAAAAAAAAAAAAACCCACCCAATCGATTCCTACTAGAGGGTTATTTTTCCCTCTCTCATTTTCTCTCCCTTGACCTCTCACTCTCTGACTCTCCTTGATAGCCTCCCTTCCCACTCTACCTTTTGATCTCTCACTCTCCCTCATGGCCTCCCTCTCGACCTCACTCTCCTTGACAGCTTCTTTGGTTATTCCCTATGTTTTTGGGCAATTTCATGCTCCTATTTTTCCTCCCTCTCACTCAACCCCTCACTCTCCCTTATGGTATCTCACTTGACTCCTCACTCTATGATTTCCTAGTGCTTTACCTTGATTTGTTGTTTCTTTTAGCGATTTCAATAAGTGTGAGGTTAATAATTGTGTTATTTCACATTCTAACCCTAAGCCCTAATTGGTATTTTATGACATAGGAGGTGTCTTGGTGATTGGAGGGATTTTGTTGGAGTTTCGGTTCTCTAATTCTCTCTCAAGCATTCTCTTCATTTGGATGAGTATTTTTTGCCCCAGGCCCTTGTGACATTGTGAGGTTTTGGATATTAGGGTTCTTGGATTTACATTTTCTATTGGCTCTGATTTCTCTAGTTTGAATATATAGCATGGTTAATTTTGTTCTATTTTGGTATTAAGGTATAAGTATAGTTACTTTGTAGTTTGAGACTTTTAAAAAATGAAACTTTTTAAATTTTCCTTTTTCAAATCTAAAACCTTATCTAAGTAAATGAATGAAAAGTGATATTTCATGTTCTAAAATCTTTCTTTCATTTTTATCAGTCTCACAACTAGTTCTAAAAAAAAGGGGTGTTGAATTTGAGCCATAACTAGGTGCTCCACTATTAGTGTAAAGAATTGAAGGACACCACATGATGATTCACATCCAAGTTTCTCACAAATGGGAAATGGAAGTGTCCTTTCATGAGTGGGTGTACCAAAGACTCGAATCCCCCAACTTAGTGCACACACCCAGTTGAGCTACCATGAAGGTGATGAAGATCAAAGATACTTAATTGAGGTTTAGATTGTAGAATTAGGTCAAGAATTTTTTTTTTTTTTATAGATTAGAGATTTTATTTTATCTTAGATAGGGATATCTTATTCTAATTTTTTATTTTATTTTTTATATTTTATATTATTGGCTTTTTGGATTATGACCTTAGTTAGCTATAAAGAAACTTTAGGCATGCAAGCTTAAGTACCCAGGAAATTTAAACCTAAATTAATTCCTTTTCAGATAATTCGCATTGTTTATCATTAGACATTTAGACTATACTTAGTTATTCATATTTTTAGTTTATGATAAGTTATGATGAATATTTAAGATGGTTCCAATGGAAGTTGTGTTTTTATAGTATTCTAATTAGCCTATATAGAGGCCTAATTTTTCATTAGGTATTTAGTTTGTAAAGGCATAGATATAAGCTAATGTAAATGATTTCTCGAGAAAGGTTACAATTTGTAAGGCAGAAGACAAAAGGCAATCCTTGTCCAAATTAATTCAACTTCACGAAAATCTAAACTCTCCTATTTTTATTCTAAATTGGTTCTGATTGCAGATTTTCTATTCTTTTTGTTAGTATATTTAATCTTGTTTCTTGTTACATGAAATTCAAATCTAATCTTAGACTGTAATTTTTATTCATAAACATATGGCAGGGTTTTCATATAGATTAGTACATAAACAAGACATCCTCCTTGGAGTGTCACAAATTGATTATGTCAACAGTTACGAAGGTCGGATGATTTCTTGTTAGTTTCTTTTAGAGGCATGTAAAGTCTTATTCTCATTGTACTTAGCAATGCCCTTACCAGAATAGTTCCAAATATAAGACTGCCTCATGGTTTTCTCTTATTCTTTGTTTGCGTTTTAGGGTGCTGGTTTGAACACTTGACTTAGTGGTTGGAAGTAAAACTCCTTAGCCAGCAAGGCACAAGGGAAACCAGCGGTTTTCTCTTATTCTACATCAGAAGCTTTTATTCCATCTTAGCTTCTCATTTTCTCAAATTAGCAAGAAAGTATCCCCTTATCTTTCCCACAGCTAAGGATTTTAATTGACCACGAAAGATAAATCTATTCTTTATTTTCAATTACTTAAAATATAAGGCAGTAATAACCCACAATCTAATTGATGGTGCACATTGCTCATTTTTTGGGGTAAATTAATTTTACTATGCAATTCTTAAATTGTAATCCTTAACTTTATTTATAAAAATTTTCTTTCTAGTTTAAAGTCTATAATATTTTTTTTGGTAAGTTACAGAATTTTTTTAAATAATGAAGTAAGTAGTTTATTTTACTCAAGATAAATAAAAACAAAACAAAATTTATAGAAAGTTTAGATGGTACCTTTTGATCCAGTTTATAACTATTTGCAATCTTAAGTATAAGACCAAACAGAAATGTGTAGACACACCATATTTTGTCTGATACACCTATTCTTTTTTAATTTTATTTTGTATTTCATTTTTAAGTTTTGGTTTTAATTTTTAGCCCAAGTTTTCTGAGGCCAATTGGCCACCCTCAACTCTTTTTTATTTTGGTTTGCTCTAGCAAGCCTTAGCCCAAAAACAAAGAAAAACAAAAACAAAAACCAAAAAGCAAGGGAAAAAAAGAGAGACAATTAGAAGCACATAAATGAATCCAGTTGAAGGAAAGGATTCACATGTTGAGACATGTGAAACTTTGAGGAAGACAAGGCATTTAGGAGGATTTGTGACTACTTATCCTTTGTCTGAATTAAAGTCATTTGAGACATGTGAGAATTGTGAAGAAGACAAGGCATTTATGGGGACTTAAATGACTACTTATTCCTTTGTCTTGATTGAAGTAACTTAAGACATGTAAAATTTGTGTGATGAAGACAAGGAATTAAGGAGCCATTATGACTATTTAGTCATTATCAGCACTTGATGTGGAGTGGGAAACACAAAAAATACAAGTTTGGGAAAGGTGTTTAGGGAGTAAAAAAAACTTGGAGTTACCACTGACTTAGATTAAAATAAAAAAGTCAGACACCGAAAAACATGGTCTATATTGTGGAAATTCAGGTTTGGGAGTTGATTACGCATGGGGAAGGTAGCACCCCTACAATGTCCTTTCAATACCACATTAGTATTTTGTTGCCTTTAATTCAAAACTGTGCTTTATGTTTTCTCAAAACAAAATTATTGATTTTCTTTTTTTTGGTCCCACTATTGGTTTAGCACGTGATCAAGTGTAATCCGTGATTATTATCACTAGTAGGTAGCATTTAGCCATTACTATGGAAAGGGCTTGCTCGATGCTTTGTTTATCTAAGACTTATGTCAATAGTGGTTGCCTAACTTAACTAGGACTTTTGAAAAAATAAGAGAGTACTTAGCTTGACTAGGGTTTGAAAATGGTTGCCTAGCTTGACTAGGATTTGTTAGAATGGATTAAGCAAGAAAAACTTGTAACATTAGTTAAGAATATCAAGTAGACCATTTCTCTCCAAATTGGGCCCACTTGAATGCTTTCCCTTAGAAATACGAGAATGACTCATCATTCTAACTTGTAGTTTGTTGTCAGAAAGTTTACTATTTTTTGTTGCGATTTTTAAAACTAGATTTTGAAAAACATGAAGGAAAATCCCAATGGAATCTAAAAGTACCAGAGGAACCCTTTCTCTCCAAATTAGGTTTGCCAGGGCACCAGTCCTTTAAATAGTAAGAGAGCACCTCTGTGCTAAATCCTAAAATTCGTTATAGGAAGCCCACTAGGTTTTGATTTATATTTTGAAAATGATGATTATTAAGGAAGTTAAGCAAACATCGGTGAACATTTGTAGAAGTGAAGAATAGGTCATTTCCATCTAAATCGAACCCATACTGTCACTTGCCCTTGGGACTTATGGCATTTGACTCTTCATTTGACCATCAATCCATTAAAGGAGAGTTCATCATTTTTATTGAGGTAAGAATGAAAATGGCTAAGGGGGTTGAACGTGTAAATACAACAACAAAAACAAGTTCAAGTTGAATGCCTTTCTTTGATTTCAATAAGCATGTAACTTTGAGTGGAAATGTGTTTAGAGGAAAATGTCAAAGTCGGAGTCTTAAACTCATCCAATACCCTAATATATGATTTTACAAGCATGCATCAAGGAATAATTTGAATCACAAATTGCAATTAAAGCATCATCAAAAAAGGATCATTTATCCTAACAAAGTAAGAGAATAGCACACATCCCTCATAAGAAAAGGAATTCAAGAAATGCGGTCTACATTAGGAAACACATCTCACTCAACATTTAAAAATCATCTCTCAAGAAAAGGAAATCCAAAAGTAGGAAACTACATCAGGTACACTTCTCACTTAAGAAATTAGCAAAAAAGCACACATTTCCACATTAGAAAAGGAATTCAAGAAATGGGGTTATTCAATGGGGAATTCAATTGGATATATAAAATCTAGGCTAAAATGCACAGAACCCCACTAAACTTTAAGTTGATTTTAAAAAATCCTCCTGAACTTTAAAAGTTTTCAAATGACCCTCTTGAACTATGAAAAATTTTTAAATAACCCCTTTCATCAAGTTTTCTGTCAAAATTTAAGAAAATAGCGAAAATGACCTTCATTGTAAAGCTGAGAAATTGAAGAAGGCTGTGAATAGTAAAATTTTGGAGTTTTAACATTGAACCTCAACCCTCAGCCCTAAACCCTAAACCCTAAACCTTAAACCCTAAATCCTAAATCCTAAATCCTAAATCCTAAACCCTAAAACTCTAAATCCTAAACCCTAAACCTTAAACCTTAAAACCCTAAACCTAAGCCCTAAACCCTAAATCCTAAACCCTAAGCCCTAAATCCTAAACCCTAAACCCTAAACCCTAAGCCCTAAGCCCTAAATCCTAAACCCTAAACCCTAAACCCTAAACCCTAAATCCTAAAACTCTAAATCCTAAACCCTAAATTACAAATCTACACTAGATTTTCTTCTTTTGCATTTATGGTAGATTTTGAAAATTTATGTGCATTTGAAGGGTACTTTTGTCTTTTTATCGGGTCAAATTGGAGGTTGACTAAAAAACGTTCAAATCTTGACGGATGGGGGTGTTTTAAATATTTTTTATAGTTCAAGAGGGTCATTTGAAAACTTTTAAAGTTCAGGAGGGTTTTTTAAAATCGACCTAAAGTTTAGGAGAATTCTGTGTATTTTAGCCTAAAATCTATTCAAGATAGAAAGCAAACATATTGCCTTGCACTAGGTTCATATTTGAACATTGCTTTTGGAAGTCCCAATTAAGCAAGCAAATGAGCTTCAAAAATTTTGTAAATATTAGGGAAGTTTTCTAGGACATAAATATGATCATCATCACCTTACTTTTCGAAATAATATCCTCAATCAAATCAGTATCTTCAAGTAAGTAATTTGTTCTAGTCAATAACCAATTCAAAGTCATTGAAAATATTAATTCAGAAAGTGAGCTTAACAAACTATTTTTGCTCTCAAATTTTTACACAGTTAAGATGCCATGTGATATTACTCATATACAAAATTTTAAAACAAATGGAGTTCAAAAATGTTAAAAACTAAAGTGAAAATTTTTTGAACATTGCACATGCTACTGTCTAGACAATAGGTGAAAGTCAATTGCTTCACACATCGAAAGAGTTCATTTTAGTATCCCCACAAAAAATCATAGCATTTGGAACTCATTTGCTATTTTAAATAAAATTAATCCTCAAGCTATACAAAGAAGACTTCAATACATGGCAGCCAGAAATAAAAAAATTAGAAACTAAAGCAAACCATCCTAGGATAAGTTGAAATTTTTATACGAATGTGCTAACATATGAAATATCACCCCCACAAAATTTCACATTATTTTTAGCTCATTCACTATCTCAAATCAATTTAATTCTAAGGCTATATAGAATGAACTTCAATACAAGATATCTAGAAATGAAAATTTCCAATCCATATCGAAATAGTCCAAAACAACTTATCTTTTTACATGATAACACATTGAGGATAATTTTCACACAATTTCACAACAATCGGAGTTCATTTGAGTTCAAAACAAAGGTGCATTCACTGATACCCTAGCAGAGGACAATTTATGAAAACAATTTTGAAATCCATACCAAACAAAGGCCAAATGCTTTCAAATTTTTAGAAGAACATTCTGATATATTTTAGATCATTTTCACAAAATCTGATAAAAAAGGGAATTCATTTGCTTAATTAATTGAGCTCAAACAACAACACATTCACAGACACACCAAAACAAGACAGCTTATGAAAACAATTTTGAAATCCATATCAAATGAACTTCAAATGCTTTAAAATTTTTACTAGAACATGCTAGAATACGAAAGATCATGCCCATAAAAGTTCATAGCAATTGAGTTCATTTGCTTCCCCAATTAATTCCAAATACCCATCAAATCAGCTAAGAATTAGCACAACAAAAGATCTTTTATTTAATATTTTGTCAAACATCTTGGAGGCAACTTTCATACATTTATTTGTAAAAGTAGAGTCAAAAGAAGTGATAGAATTTAAGATTTAGAAGTTTACCTAATGTGAGGGTGAGCTTTCCTCCTTCTCCTTCTCCTTCTTCCCCTTTTCTTTATTCCTTGTTTCAGCAAGTTCTTACTCTCTTTTTCCGTAGAAGGGGAGCCATTACCTCTCTCTTTTTCATGTCATTTCTTCTTTCTTCTCTACCTCTCTTCTTCTTCTCTTTAGTTCTCTTCTTCCTTTGTAGTGCTTTCCTTCTCTTCTCCTTTAATGGGTGTATGTGTGTGAGGGGTGAGTGCCTAATCGAATGGGAACCCCTTCTCCTCCCTTAATTTTCTTTTCTTTTCTCTCTTAGCTGTTCCTTTTGTTTTTATTCCCTTTCTCTCTATATTATTTCAATTTGCTATTTTATGTCCTTCTTTTTTAATGGGTATTTAGTTACCCATTTACTCTTTCATCATTTTATGCTTCTTTATGTTTTATTTTGGTTTTTTTCTTTGCACTTTATATTTTCCTTTCTATTTTATATTGTTTTTATCATTTTCAATTTCTTTCTTTTTGTATTTCTTCTGTTTGTTTTCTTTGGGATTATTTTCTTTTTCTTCTTGTCGCTTGCTTATTTTTGTTTTATCTTTTCTCTTTATGAATTATGATTATTTGTGTCATTTTATTTATATTTATTATTTTATTTTATTTATTTGGGTTGGACCAAAGTAGGTGCCTATAGATTGGCCCTCTGCACTCGTATTCTAAGTATTAGAACATGAGCAAAAGTTGATAGATACTAATATGGGTTGGAAAGATGACGTAGAGATAAGGGTGGGCATCAATGGGATTAGGTCAGATTGAGGGAAATTTTGCCCAAATCGAACCAAACCAATATAAAGAAAGACAGGGCCAATTCCAGCTATGAGAGACTATGAAACTGAGACTTTTGGTTTAAGTTGGGTGGGTACATTCGATTGGGTATCTCAGTTCCTCATACCCTTTTGGCATGTATTTTTGTTCCTCTAGAATGAGAGGTAGTGCACCAAAGCAAACAACAAAAACAAAGAGACACGATATGACATTGGCCTCCCTCCCGACACCCACTACAGCTTGCTGTAAGTAGTGGATATTTGGAAAACAGAAGGAGAGTAGTGGGCATTCAGTAGAGAGAGAGCAAGAAGAGAGATGAGCAAGGAAAGGAATAGGGATTTGTGGTGAGAAAGTGAGAATGGAGAACATGAGAAGGGAAAGAGATAAGGAGTGTGTGATCAGAGAGAGAGAGAACCAAGGAGATAAAGAAAAAGGATAAAGATTGAGAAGGGAAAGGGATAACTCTTGAAAACCAACCCCACCCACTAGTGATATAGCATTAGCTCTCTCTAAACCCATTAAGTAGCCCACCACTTGTCCCTGACTTGGCAGTCACCCATTTGCAAACTTCTTCTCATTGGGATTCATACCAACACACCAATAGAAAATATCAATCAATCCCATCCTCTTTCTCTCTTTCCTTTGCTCTCTGTCTCTTATTCACATAGACCAAAGGGAGTCTTTCTCTCTCCTTCTATGTTTACCTCCTTGTAGAATTTCCCTAATTTCTCTAATATCTTATTTTTTTTCTCTTGAAATTAGCATATACTGCGTCAATAATGTGTGATCTTCTATACAAATTGCAAATTTGATTTCTAATTTTGGAGCTATGGAAAGTGCTATCAATGGTGGCCTCTCCCACTTATAGAACCGTGAAGATGGTAGTGAAGAGGAGCTCTCTGTGCTTCCTCATCATACTAAGGTTGAGTTGGATTAAGGTGTTGCGGTTTGTCAAAGAGCACCTAAACTTGACCAAGAGAAACTAAATGAAATTGATGGCATGTTGTACTAACCCATTGTCCTATTTTGACCCAAACTGTTGGTTCGAATTCATGAGTTGCACTGGGTTCTTTGGATTGCCTAGGCTTTGCCCACCCCTACATGGAGAACATGTTCCATGATTGAAAGAAAAAATGACATGGAGAAAGTTGTTCCAAGTTATATGCAGATAAACTTAGAGAAACTCATTCCAAGGTTAATAAAAAAAAGCAAATTAGAGAAAACATCCTAGGCTTAACTTGTACTACTACGATGTCGATTTAATAAGAAAAGACTATCCATCCAAATGGGACATCTACAGAAATGATTTGAGAGATCATTCTAAGTTCAACTTAGACCGCGACAATGTCGATTTAATGAGAAAAGACTATTCATCCAAATGGGACATCTATGGAAATGACTTAGAGAAAACATTTTGGGCTTAACTTATACTGCAACGAGATCAATTTAACAAGAAGGGTCAAAAATCTCTCAACAAGGGTACCTAAGAGCAACTCAGGATTTACTTCCAAAGGTTTTGGTGAAAATCATTCAAAAGAAATAACTTGGAGTAAACCATTCTAGGGTCTAAGGAAAATAACTCAAAAAAATCCATTCCAAATTGAAAGAAAGGACATAACCTAGAGAAACCTACTCTAGGATCTTAGTAAAACAACTAAGAGAAATAGTTCCAAGTTGAAAGAAAGGGGAATAACCTAGAAATCCATTCCAAGATTTAAGTAAAACAACTTGGAGAACTTGTTCAAGTTGAAAGAAAGGAAATAACCTAGAGAAACCAATTTCAGGATCTAAGAAAAATAATTAGGAGAAGCCCGTTACGAGTTGAAAGAAGGGAAATAACTTGGAGAAACTCATTCTAGGATCTAAAGGAAACAACTAGAGAAATCCATTCCAAGTTGAAAGAAAAGAAATAACTTAGAGAAACACATTCCAATATCTAAGAAAAATAACTCGGAGAAACCCATTTCAAGTTAAAAGAAAAGAAATATTATGGAGAAACCAATTTTAGGATCTAAAGAAAATAACTTGGAGAAACCTATTCCAAGTTGAAAGAAGGATATAGCCTAGAGAAACCTATTATTGCATCTAAAGAAAACAACTCGGAAAAACCTATTCCAAGTTGAAAGAAAGGAAATATCTTAGAGAAACCAATTCTAAGATCTAAAAAAAACAACTTAGAGGAACCTATTCTAGGAAAGAAAAGAAATAACCTGGAGAAATCCTATTCCAAGATTTAAAGAAAACAACTCAAAGAAACACATTTCAAGTTGCAAGAAAAGAAATAACCTTGAGAAATCCGTTCCAAGATCTAAAGAAAATAACTCAGAGAAACCCATTCCAAGTTAAAAGAAAAGAAAGAACATACAGAAACTTATTCCCAAATTTTAATGAAAACAACTCGGAGAAACCTATTCCAAGTTGAAAAAAAAGAAATAACCTAAAGAAACCTATTGTAGCATATAAGGAAAACAAGTTGGAGAAACCCGTTCTAAGTTAAAAGAAAGGAGATAACTTGGAAAAATCTATTCCAAGATCTAAAGAAAATAACTTGAAAAAACCTATTCCAAGTTGAAAGAAAGGAAATAACTTACAAAAACCCATTTTAGGATCTAAAGAAAATAACTTAAAGAAAGCCATTCCAAGTTGAAAGAAAGGAAATAATCTAGAGAAACCCATTCCAGAATCTAAATAAAATAACTCAGGGAAACTATTCCAAGTTAAAAGAAAGAACATAACTTGGAGAAATCCATTCTAGGATCTAAATAAAACAACTTAGAGAAATCGGTTCCAAATTGAAAGAATAGAAATAACCTGGAGAAACCAATTCAAGGATCTAAAGAAAATAACTCAGAAAAACCCACTCTATTTCGAAAAAAAGGAAATAACCTAGAGAAACCTATTTCAGGATCTAAACAAGACAACTCAGTGAAACTTGTTCCAAGTTGAAAGAAAGGAAGTAATCTATAGAAACCCATTCCAATATCTAAAGAAAACAACTTAAAGAAACCTATTCCAAGTTCAATGAAGAGAAATAACCAGGAGAAACTTGTTTTGGAATCTAAAGAAAACAACTTGAAGAAACATGTTCCAAGTTAAAAGAAAAGAAATAACCAAGAGAAACCCATTCCAAGATTCTAATGAAAACAACTTAGGGAAATCCATTCTAAGTTGAAACAAAAGAAATAACCTAAAGAAACTAGTTCTAGGATTAAAGGAAAACAACTTAGAGAAACCCATTCCAAGTTAAAAGAAAATAAATCACCTAGGAAAACATGTTCCACGATCTAAAGAGAATAACTTGGAGAAACCCATTCCAAGTTAAAAGAAAGGAAATAACTTAGAGAAACCCATTCTAGAATCTAAAGAAAACAATTTGAAGAAACCCATTCTAAGTTGAAATAAAGGAAATAACCTAGAAAAACCCATTCTAGGATGTAAAGAAAACAATCAAAGAAACTCATTCCAAGTTAAAAGAAACAAAATAACTTGGTGAAACCTATTCCAAGATCTAAAGAGAATGACTTAGAGAAACCCATTCCAAGTTGAAAGAAAGGAAATAAACTAGAGAAACTTATTCTTGGATTTAACAAAAATAACTCAGAGAAACCCATTCTAAGTTGAAAGAAAAGAAATGACCTAGAGAAACTCGTTCTAAAATTTAAAGAAAATAGTGCAAAGAAGCCCATTCCATGTTGAAAAAAAGTGTTGTAGTCTACCCAAATGACCTAGAGAAACCCGTTCTAAAATTTAAAAAAAAAATAGTGCAAAGAAGCCTATTCCATGTTGAAAAAAAGTGTTGTAGTCTACCCAAAAGGAGTACCTAAGTTCAACTTAGGATTTATGGTGAAAGGTTATGAAGCTACCTAATGGGGAACAAGTCGAAAGGTTATTATCCAGCCTACAAGAATAAAATTGGAAGGTTTACAAAGCCACCTAATGTGGAACAGGTCAAAAGGGTTTAATCCAAAGTGTTTCAAATTACCCTAGAAATGCAAGTTAGATATAGCAACATGCTAAATGCACGAATACATGTCCAAATGCTAATATGACTGATATGAAAGGAAAATGCAAGTTTGGCATGCTAATGCTGATTCATGCAATGATAATATGCTAGACATAATACAAAATTATCTCAAATGTTAAAGATGCAATGCAATGAGATGTTGACATGCTAGGCCTATGCATGAAGATTTTAGTGGACCATGTAAAAGCTTTATGGATGTTGCTTCCTTGACCCTTGGGAACTCTTAAGGTGAATTCATGGATGAGTTAACTTTGACGCTCTTGATTTTTTTAAGGCTTGCCCATGCTATCACTAACGATTACCTAGTTCATAAAATCCTTAGCATATTCCTTGCCCCAGTATGGTGGAATCCTCAAGTGAACTCATGGATGTGTTATGGTCTCAAACAAGTGTTTACTCACATGGATACTCCAAAAGCTATTTTTCATGTCCCTCTCTACATTAGTTAGTTAGCCACATTAGCCAAGATCACTAGGACTTCACTTAGCTTGTAGTGTGAGGCCAAGGTAATGGGATAAGAAAGAATGGGGTAAGGGTTTAGGAAATAAGAAGAGCACAATGTTTTTAGCATTTGACATCTTATTTCCCTCTCCCTTTTTAAGATTTCAAGACTTTTGTTGGCTAAAGGCAAGATATATTTTTCTTTTCACTAGTTTCTTTCTCTTTTTCTTATTAGGCTAGCTCTTTTTTCTTTTTCCTTTAGTTATCTTTTTTCTACTGGCTAAAACTTCTTTTCTTTTCTTTCTAAGCTAGCCGATTTTCTTATTTTACCTTTTACATGGCTAAGGCTTAACCAAATGGAAAAGGATTCGCAACTCATGCCTTGTGCCAGATAGCATTCCCTCTCTTTTGACGGCTTAAGTGCTCCTTTTAGTACTCCTTTAAGGTGAAATCATGATTTTTTGGGCTAAAAGGTTTGGGTTGATGAGTTTTAAAGAAAGGAATTTTGATGGTAGTTTTGCCATCCTTTTTAGGCTCAAATGGGTGACTATGAAAGATCTAACATTAGGGTTTGGCTTTAAAGGCACAAATAGTCCAAAGATGGCCTAGGTTACTTCTTAGTCAATATGGTATTTAATGAATTGCCTCAAGGGGCATTCAAACAAGTTCTAGAATATCTATATCCTCATAGCCTGTTTATAGGCTTTTGAACTCTCACCATAGTTTTTTACCAAAGATACTTGGTCATTTAGGAGAATTGAGTACTTTATCAAGTAATCCAATTTTATCACTAGCATTTGGATTCAATTAGGATAAAAATTAAGAAAATCTTTCAAAATTTCAATGTTCTTGGTCATGGACATTAAGGAAAGATTAAAACAAGCCTGACTACCCTAGTATTGGTTGTTTAAGTTGGCAATAGCACCCCATCATGTGTCTGCCACTTATTATTCCAACGACAACCTTGTCTTTAATGCAATGGTGGAAAGCACTAAATAGTGTGGCAAGGAAAGTCACAGGATGAAAGGAAATGCATTCATCATGTAAGGCATTTTATTGAATCAAAAAGGGTGCCTATACAAAGTCCTTGCTAAGGCCTTGGGCAGAGCTATTAGCAGATGCCATGAGACTACATGCAATAATTCTTGAAAGAGAGATAGAAAGTGGCCTAATTGTCCTACTTTGGCTTACTTCTTTAGTTATACAGCATGACCAACTCTACCTTCCTTCTACGAAGGGAGCTCAACCTCACCAATATCAACCTAGCTTAGGATACAAAGATTAGTGGGGACTATCAATAACATGGGACCTCACGGCTACCTTATCATTTTGACATGGGAAAGATTTTGGGGTCTTAATTGTCAATTGGCCCATGGCTTCCATAAGTGGTGATGTCACTAGTGGCCCATTAACTACATACTTAATGGATAAAGTCTCCA
The DNA here is from genome assembly GCA_037013595.1 of Dicorynia guianensis. NCBI lineage: Eukaryota > Viridiplantae > Streptophyta > Magnoliopsida > Fabales > Fabaceae > Dicorynia > Dicorynia guianensis. The sequence goes on along the minus strand of JASUAB010000012.1, from coordinate 13,985,693 downwards.
TTGCCCTAGTCTAAGGTTGCTCCCATTGTATCATGTGCCTGATCACTAACAGCTTCATAGGAGTCTAAGCATCAAATTGCCCTAGTGCCTGCTTTGCAAGGGAAGCATTAACCATGTTTAAATCACTAGGCTTCACTTAACCTTGCATAATGCCCCTATCCAATCAACACTCAAATCAGGTCCCCAAAAGCCCACATTCCTTTATCTTAGGGTATCAGGATGATAATTGGTGGTTGTGAGATAACCTAGGGTAAGCCTTTGATTAGTACTTAGGTGATGATTGAGTGAGGTGCTGAGACTGGGGAGAGTAAGGAGGTAAAGGGGGAAATTAGGCACTCCTTCTCCCAACTTACTTTTGGTAGAGAAAAGATAGGTGTTTATTTGGTAATGATTAGCTAAGTAGTGATGGATATGCTAGAAGAACTTGCTAGTAATGTTTTGGCTTATTGAATTGTGTGGATAGCATTTGGGAGATTGTGCCCACTCACGAAACTTGGTAAGGTAGGCAAGATACCTTAGGAGCAAATTTGTGATTTTTTTTTGCTTTATCTTTTCCTTCCATATTTTCCTCATATTGTCCTTATTCCTTCTTTGCCTAGAACAAGTCCCTTAAGTAGGGAATTCTTAACCACCTATAATTAATCCATCTTCCAATGTAGATACCACTCCAACCTTTTCTCCTACAATGGATAGACTATAAAATTATGCAAGAGCACCCTTAATTACATTAGCATGGGAAGGGACTTGCAAAGTGTTGATAAAAGCAGCCACAGATATAAAAAGGTTTTAGATGTGAAAAGCTCAAAAGCCTTCACTATTTGCCCCTTCCAATCATTAATTTCTTGTTGTATCTAGCCTAAAGTCTCCTTAAGTAATTGCTCATCCATGAATCACAATAGTTGAGGCTTTTCATAGGATGGAAGAAATGATTTGAAATGAATGATGCATGATGCAATGCTTATGATGCCATGTCTAGATGCAATGCATGAAATGCAACCATGGAGAACTAAAACTGGCAAAGTCAACCAACAACTACAAGGGTCACAAAAATGACACCTTATTACCTACAACTCATGCAAAAAGGAAAAGTACAAATGCAAAATATATGACATGCTACACATGATGGAGAGATTTTATGCATGCAAAAGAGGTGAGTGTAACAAGAAATTCCTTATTTAACAGAGTACTAAAATTGCAAGTGCTAAAAATAACAACACACTGCCAAATAAATAAATGAACAACAATTCCTCATCGTGCTTGAATCAAGATATAACCTAGGCTCATTTTCTACATCTAAACATTTAGGTCAGACTTTCTTTGATAGGATTGGCACTAAGGCTGCTACTAGTGTGAGGGGGTAGGTTCTAGACTCTTACATTAGGTCCTTAAATTGTCCCTAAGAGGTTTAATCTAAGAGGGGGTTTCAGGTGCCTACACAAAAACCTAATGGTTTCACAAAGTTAAACCTTTACTCCTCCCCACAAGCCTACAAGGTTCCTAAGAGAGCCTAAGTATAGAGCTCAAGGGTCATGACCTCATCTTTTCTAAGGTAAGTGGTGTAGGTGAATATGTGTGAGGGCAAATGAACTCTCACTCACTCACTCACTTTCTCATAACCTACAAAATAAACAGCCAACCAACCTAGTCCAACATATATAATAGATAATATTGTAGAAATATAAGCCATCTAGTCCTAATCCAGTAGCTAATTAATGCATGATTTCAAAATGAAAATCCAAAATGCAAAACTAGAAATCCCAAAATGCAAAATTAGAAATGCAAAAAACAAATAAATTAGATAATCAATCAAAGTACAAATAAATAACAAAATGTAACAGACACCAACTCACATGGCCTAACCCTCAAATGTCCCAAGTGGAGTCGCCAAGCTGTTAACACATGACATGAAGTGGCAAACATAAGAAATTAAGAGTTTGGGAAAGGGTTTGGAGAATAAAGAAAAACTTGGAGTTACCACTAACTTAGATTTACATGGTAAAGTCAGACACCAAAGAATATGGTCTATATTGTGGAAATTTAGGTTCAGGGGTTAGTTACTCATAGAGAAGGTATTAGCATCCCTATAGCACTCTTTTGGTACCATATTGGTGTTTTGTTACTTTTGATTTTAGAACTATACTTTATGCTTTGTCAAAATAAATTTATTTTTTGTCCCACTATTGGTTTGGCACATGATCAAGTGTGATTTGTGATTAGCCACTAGTGAGTGGCATTTAATCATTACTATGGAAAGGGCTTGCTTGATGCTTGCTTCATCCAGGACTTACATTGAAAGTAGTTGCCAAGTTTGACTAGGACTTTTGAAAAAATAAGAGTTTACCTAGCTTCACTAAGGTTTAAAAATGGTTGCCTAGCTCAACTTGGACTTATTAGAATGGATTAAGGAAGAAAAACCAGTAAACAAGTTAAGAATATCAAGTAGACCCCTTCTCTCCAAATTAGACTTAGTTGAATGCCTTCCCTTAGAAATACAAGAACGAATCCTCATTCTATCTCGTAGTTTGTCATAAAAAAGTTTACTATTTCTTGTTTTGAATTTCAAAACTTGATTCTAAAAAATATGATGGAAAATCCCAATGGACTCTAAAGGTACCTAAAGAACCCTTTCTCTCCAAATTAAGTTCATTATAAGAAGCCCATTGGGCTTTGATTTATTTTTCAAAAATGATGATTATTGAGGGCGTTAAGCAAACACTAGAGAACCTTTGTAGAAGTGAAGAATGGGTCATTTCCCTTTAAATCAGATGTATACTGCCACTTGCCCTTAGGATTGATGTCATTTGTCTCCTCATTTGACCATCAATCCATCAAAGGAGAGCCACGGTTTTTATTGAGGTTAGAACAAAAATGGCTAAGGTTGTTTAAAGTGTTAGCACAATAGTAGAAAGAAGTTTAAGCTCGAATCCTTTTCCTTGATTTCAATAAACATGTAACTTTGAGCGGAAACATGTATAGAGGAAAATTACCTAATAGCCCAACATACAATTTTACAAGCATGCATCGGGGAATAATTTGAATCACAAATCAAAATTAAAGCATTCATCATAACAAAAGTAAAAGAATAGCACATATCCCTCCTAAGAAAAGGAACTCAAGAAATGGGGTCTACATTGGGAAGCACTCCTTACTCAATAGTTAAAAATTATCACTTGAGAAAAGGAAATCTAAAAGTGGGGGACTACATCGGGGGCACTCCTCACTTAATAGTTAAAATCCTCACTTAAGAAAAGAAAATCTAGAACCGAGGAACCATATTAGGGATGCTCCTCGCTTAAGCAAATTAACAGAAAAGCACACATTCCCACATCAGAAAAGAAATTCAAGAAATGGGGTCATTCAATAAGGAATTCAATTGGTTATACAAAATCTATTCAAGATAGGAAGCAACCACATTGCCTTGCACTAAGTTTATACCTGAACACTACTTTTAAAAGTCTCAATTAAGAAAGCAAATGAGCATAAAAAATTCTTTATAAATTAGGGAAGTTTTCAAAGAAACTAAATATGATTGTCATGATCTCACTTTCCCAAATAACAATGCCAATCAAATCAGTTTTTTCAAGTAAGTAGGTTGTTCCAGCCAGCAACCAATTCAGAGTCATTGAAAACATTAATTTAGAAAGTGAGATTAACAAACTCCTTTTACTCGAAAATTTTTACACAATTAAGGTGCCATGTGATATTATTCACATACAAAAATTTTGAACAAATGGAGTTCATTGATGCTAAAAACCAAAGCAAAAAATATTCAGACATTGCACATTACTACTATCTGGATAGCAGGGGAAATTCAATTTCTTCACATAGTAAAAGAGTTAATTTCATCCAAAATTTACATGCAAGATACCAACATATGGATTAGCAACCCAAAATCACAGCGTTTGAAACTCACTTGCTGTTTTAAATCAAATTAATCCTCAGGTTGTATAGAGATGACTTCAACACAAGGCAACCAAAAGAAAAACATAGAAACCATAGCAAACCATCCTAGAATAAGTTGAAATTTTTATATAAATGTTCTAGCTAAGAAATATTAAGCCCACAAAATTTTACATTATTCCAAGCTTATTTATTATCTCAAATAAATTTAATCCTACGATTGTACAAAATAAACTTTAATACAAGATAGTTGGAAAGGAAAATTTCAAACCCATATCAAAATAGTCCAAAATGGCTAATTTTTTTACAAGATCATCATAACATATCCAAAATAATGTTTTCAAAATTTCATAACAATTGGAGTTCATTTGGATATTCAATTGAGCTCAAAATAAGGGAGCATTCACTAATGTGCCAGCAGAGGATAATTTTGAAATCCATACCAAACAAACTCTAAATGCTTTGAAATTTTTATGCAAACATACTAGTATATTGTAGATCATGTCCAAATTTTATAAAAATTGGAGTACATTTGCTTAATTAATTGAGCTCAAACAACCATCACATTCACAAACACATCAGAAAAGGACAACTTATGCAAACAATTTTGAAATCCATGTCAGATGAACTTCAAATACTCTAAAATTTTTACAAGAACATGCTAGAATATGAAAGATCATGCCACAAAAGTTCATGATTATTTTTAAATCTCTCATTCTTAAAGTAGACAAGCTAACCCTTAAATTCAAACAATAGCAAGATCAAATAACTAAATAACTAAGGTGCTAAAAGGGCATGTAAGGGCGCTAATACCTTCCTTATAAGTAATCAACCCTTGAACCCATTTCTTTTTAAATGCAAATCGTTATTTTGTACGATCTCACTATTTTAATTAGATCAGTGACAACTCTATCTTTTTAAGTTTTTCAAAAAATTACCCATCCCTAAACCTTTCATTTTAGAACCTTTAGGTCTCCACTCCACATCGCATGTCAACAAAATGTTGATGAAAATTTATTAGAATATAGCTACATACATGAAGTTTCATTGAACCAAAGAGACCATATGAGAATAAGTCCACTAAATAGTTAAGATTAGGTGCAATTAGTCTCAACTGTTTATAATTCTCATGTACATGATGTAAGAATACCCCATTTTTCATGCTTTGTTGATTAATTACAAGTGATAACTTGATGGTGGAAAAGCTGTCAAAATTCTGCGTTGAATTTAGACATATGTTAGCTACTAGCTGTATTAAATATTAATCTTGTTGAAACTATGTATGTGGCATGCAAAATAGGCTTTGCTAACCTTTTATTTCCTTTTCTCTTCCTTGTATTTATAAATGAACAATTGCTAGGTGTAAACGTGTTGACGCATCCTATTTCAATGGTTGCCTCTTAACCACTGTATTAGTCTAGTTGAAAGTATGTATGTAGTGTGCAAAATAGGCTTTGCTAACCTTTTATTTCCTTTTCCCTTCCTTGTATTTATAAATGAACAATAGCTAGGTGTAAATGTGTTGACACATCTATTTCAATGGTTACCTCTTAACCATTGAGTACTAATTGGAGGGTCATACCTAGCTAGTAACTGGCAACCTCTTGTAGCTACCTAGTAGCTTAGATATGCTAGCTACATTGTATCTCTTCTAGTGCCAAAGGGGCAAATGGAAAAACATACATATAGATTAGAGGGAAAGGAACTCAACTAGCAAGTAGCAAGGGACAACATCATTTTGCACCATCATGCTTCATATATGGCTACCCTTTTCCAACCAACTACCAACCAAATCCTTTTAATATCTCTTGAACCACTTTCCTTGTCCCCCTCACCTAAACCTTTTAACCCTTTTTATTTCTTTTATTTCCTGACATCCTCCTTCTGTACTCTAATCTCTCAATTAACTCTTCTATATTAGAAATTAATTAATCAATCTTTTCTTGCCCAAATTTGGATCACAAACCACCATCACCCCATCCAAACCCTCCCCATCATGACTTTCTCTGAAGGTTATCTACAATAGTTGCCCCATATCCATAACAGCCTTTAGTTTGCAATTCTTAGTTACTTGAGTGAACAACCAAGAGATTCTAAAGTAAGAGACGAACCAATAAATGAATAATAAGAGATGGTACAAGACCAACAAAGGATACCAATTAAAGAGACATGTTAAGAGATGAAGAAAGGAATCAAGAGGGACAATTTGCCCTTGTTGCCTACTATTTCATTCTTTACCAATGTTCTTCTTCTCCATAAATACATATATATATATATATATATATATATATATAGACACACAACACATATCTCTTCCTCATCCTTCCTACATTCTTTCTTTTTTTTGTCTTTTTTTTGCTTTGTCTTTACTGAGTACTCCTTTCTTTAAGCACTACCATTTTAACTTTCCTCTTTGGCATTATCTTTCAGTCACCATAGCTTTTTCTACATTCATGCCTTCCAAGAGGTGATGAAGTGAAGAAAGACAATTTGATTTATCTTATTTTTGAAATGCAGGTTTATTCCTTGTCTTTGTCTATGTATCTATCTAGTTAATTACCTATTTTTGTTGTCCCTTTTTTGTCAATACATTCATTTAAGATTGAAGAATTTTACGCAGCTGAAACTTAGAAACAAATTTTGTTAGACAAAAATCCTCTTTCAGCTAAGTCAATTAAACACTTGATGATAAGAGCACCGATCAACAAAAAAAAAAAATGATTTGACTTTTCACTTACTATAAATAAATTAATAATTATAATAAAATCCTTTTATATATTCAAAACTATCCAATAATTTTGTTCAGTCAAAAATAACTTCAATAAGTAGACTTAATTAGTAACACTTTTGTCTTTCGTCAGCTTCCAAATTTTTTATCTTAGAAAAATCATTAAAAAAACCAAAAAGATTAGCAATCCTAGCTAAAATAGGATAGCTAAAGAGAGTCAAGGAAAATAAAATTAGGTGTGCATATATCTCCTCATTTTACATTGTGTGTGTATTGTGGAAATTTATTATGATTATTTTACATTGTGTTTCCTCTTTTTATAGGAGATTCCAACAGTTTAAAGCTAGCTGAAAACAACAAAACCCTATAATACTTGTTTATAAGCTTGTCAAGCTCTAAAAGAATAACCCTTGGCTATGCCATGATTCACCTGTTGACTCATTCATTTTATTTGACAAATATTAATATAGTAATTACTTGTTTTCACTTCATTAATTTTATACATAATCAAGTTTAGTGACTTTGAATTGAACTTGCATTTAATGAAAAATGTATATATTGGAAATTACCTATGAATTGCTTATTTATGTTACCTGCATGAATTCAAATGATTTATTTATGCTTTTAACACATATATTTTGTGCACTTTTTTTTACTTCTAAATATTGAAATAATTCAGATCCCCATCAGTTTAATAATTAAAAATAGTCTCTTTTTAATAATTCAGGATGTTCTATATTTTGTTATTATTAATTGTCCTGCAGCCACTCGCTTATTTTGTGTACTTTTTTCTTATCTTGTAATAGAACCCTTTCTAGGAAAGAATGGTACTAGCTACCTAAATTCAGTCAACCAACCATGAAAATTAGTAATTTCTTTGAAGCCACAAATCTGACAATCTGACAACTAGTAATTAGTAATTTCTTAATAAAATTATAGGTTCAAGGTAGGAATTAGCACTTCAGTTTTGCTATAACCAGATTTTTAAAATCATTTTCCTTACTGCCATGTTATGCAATAATTTTGTGGTGGCTGGTGTTTATCTGGATTATTGGATCTTTTTTCTGTCTGTTACACTCAATATAGGGTCTAAATTACTTTTCTGTTACATCCACTTTGGCGGTTTAATTTGGTTTGGGATCCTAGTCAGGATATTACTTGTGTTATTGAATTACTGAAGATGATGACTTTGATTTACTGTTAGAGTAATCTTCATTAGAAAAAAGCAAATGATTAAGTGGAATATAGCACCTATTGAGGGAAAATAATAAAAACTTGGTTATAATGATTTGGGCATGTGCAAAGAAGACTGCAAGAGACTCCAGTAAAAAAAGTTTATCAATTGTTTTGTAGTCCAATGAAGAGATGTAAAGGAAGACTGAAAAGATCTTTGGTTTATGTTTAGAATGCTTATGATGGCTGCTTAGTACGCTCATTGACTGGACATGCTGAATCTGTAAGTGTTAGAATTTTTTTATTATGGTTCTTTTACCTTTCTTTGATTACTAATTATGGTCTCTTATGACTTGGTATATAAATTGCAAGTATGACTTGGAATTTTTTGTTTCTCAGTTTTCATTTTAAACATGGTATGCATGTCGTTTTCTTTCTTGTATTTACCTTTATATTGTGCATGTCTATTGGTGTTCCTTTAATCTTATTTTATTAGTTTGATCATTACAGGCTGTAGTTGCATAGCTTAGAAAGTTATTTTATTCCATGCACAAGGTTTTATTGCTATCACTCCTTTCTTGGATCTTTCACTTCTTAAGGAACCTAATTGACTTAGAATCTGCTAACCTCTTTTTAATTATTGGTTTTTTGAATAACTATGCCTCCTCACTCATAATTGCTATGGCTCCTCTTTTTGTTTGCAAAAATAGCATAATTTCTTAGAAATTACAATTGTTTATTTGTTTATTCAATGAACGATCAAAAATTCTCTTTGAAAGGAGATGCTTATATAAAGTGATTCTATTTGTTTTCTCTTATCTTAGTTTCTTTTCTCTAAGACTATTACACTACTTTTAATTAATTATTAACAAAGGGTAGAAATTAAATAACCACTCCTATAAGTAGGTCATTAGTCATTGAGCCTAACTACCACAATTTACATATAAAAATTCCTTACCTATAAGCTTTGTTTTTTAGTATTTCAATTTATCTTAGCAAATAAAGATAAACATCTACTTTTGCTACAAAAACTCATAAGCATGTTTCAAATTGTAGTTGATATTATTAACCACATTGACAATGCATATTATCTCTTGTTTTAGACTTTAACTATTTTTTCCCTAGTGATATATATATATATATATATTGTTTTGATAAGTACAAGTCAGGAAACATAACAACACAAAAAAAATTGAAACAAAAAAAGATATATATAAACAAACCTAGAACAAAAGATCATGAGAACATTGTACTAGATTAGAATACTGTTGGAGTTGGATCATGATTTATTTACCAGCACTTGTTTTGACAGCTCTTTATGTGTCCATGCTAAGTAGTAACACCTTTTATTTGCTGTTGACAACTATGAAACTCTTAATGAGAAATAGTCTTTGCATTTGTTGTCAAGAAATGAACACTCTGAACCCTTTGAAAATTTTTTGTGATTGGATTGCTTAGATGTGCATGATTTTGAAGAAAATGAAATATTGTTGGGTGTCTCTATAGCAAATGGATACATGCTTGTAGTGGGATTTTTGAATTGAGTTTTTTTAAGCAATATTTATGTGCCTCCTAATGTTCATGTCATGTTAGCTAAGAATATGTGATGCAAAATTAGCATCTTTTTTGAGTAAAATATGCCGATTAAAATTAGATTAAAGTAACATAGCTTTTGCTACTATGCTTTCTTCTATCATCTTCCTTTGTTTTGTCTTATGCATGCATGATTTAACATTTTGTGAGTGAAATATCAGTTTTACAAGTTTGTTAGTGGAATGTTCTATTATATAGGTAATTAGTTAAGGTAAAACTTTTGATTATTGTTTTAATTATTGTTCTATTAGTGGCTGGATCAATCAAAGGACTTTAACTGCTGCAAGGATAAATTTATATTCTCATCAAGACTACTAGGTGAGGTAGAGTTTCCCAATTTCTCATAGTGTTCTCCTTTCTTTTTCTTATATCACTCTAAAATCATTAATGCTAGCTAGATTGGAATGCGACATTGATGTTGGCTAGCTGCTGGATTTTATGATTTATGATTGATGTACGATTCATTTGTATATACATTGATTCTTATATTTTGATTTCTTATTGCATTTATCAGGTTATCTAATGTTTCACATGGATCATGGGACTGGCTTGTGAAGAATGAATGATGATTTTCATGTCTATGTAGTTATATAAACTAAGTTAGGAGCTTAAGGTGCAATTTTCAAGCCAGCAGCATTAGATCAGCTATCTTGCATCATTGCTAAGCCATCTATACTCGTGCATTGGGATGGATATTCCTTCCTATTATCCTCCTACAACTCCACCTCCTACTTTGGTACCTCCTGTTGCTCCTCTTACAATTCCTCTTGCTTTGATAGCTCCTCCTCAATTAGCTCCTTGGCCCACACATCTTCTTGTTCCAGTTGGTGCATCAGATGATGCATCTAGTGATGCATATGATGATCTATTTGATCAATTAGAGGGTGATAATTGGGACATGGTGATGAGGATGATGTTATGGCCACACCTTAGGACAAATTATATGTATATAGTGCTCTTGTTACAACATTTTTATGATTTCTATTTGATCATGTTTACTTGTATGATTTGTTATTGAATTTAGTAGGTTTTTCATAAGCTATGTTAAGCTGCATGATTTGTATGAAATTCACACATTTTGAGACAGATTTGCAACTGAATATTCAATTTTTGAGACTGATTTACGATGAAATTGTTCTAAATTTTATGTTCATTTTTGGACCGAGATGGAATGACTCATTTTGAGATGAATTTGTGACAAAAATTATCCACATCATACATTTTTTAGATGGCTTTGCAATAGTTGTTGTCCATGTCATCATGTTGATGCAGCAACACATCCACATTTTGAGATGGAATTGCAATGCACTTTGGTTTTTTCAATGGATTTACGACAATATTTTTCCATGTCATCTATGCTAATGTGGCATATTCCTTACCATTTTGAGATAGGTAGATGATAGTCATTCTCCATGTCATTCTTTGTGATGTGGTTTTTGATGGCAAAAAGAAGATAGATTTGGATGGCTGAAATCAACGTCATTCATTGTGATGTGGCTTTTTGCGACAAAAAGCATATGAGTTTGTGATGGGTGAGGTCCACGTGACATGGATTTTGAGATGAAAGGAGATGGATTTGCAACAGATTCTTGGGATGGATTAGTCCAAGATTTTAGACGATTTCATAATGGTTATTTCATGATGAAGTAATTTTGTGTCAAATCTGGGTCAAATTTAAGATGGATGAATTTTTTGTTGCAAACGGTCAATGACAAATGTTTTAGAGACAAATTTGTTGCATCTCAAATTCTTTGCGACAAAAAAAGGCCCATTTGTGACGAAAATTTCCATCACAAATGGGATTTTTTCTTGTAATGGTCACTCACCATTACCATTACTTCCACCAGAACAATGTTATTAAAAAAACTCCTAATCCATTGTATCATCACAACCACTTCTATCGTCATCACCATCATTATTATTGTCAATACCATAACTATCATCATTTCTACTACCACCATAGTCACTGCCACCATTATTGAAGTACCAATACTATCACTGTCACCAGCATCACTATTATCATTATCACCACCATTGTTGCTATGTTTGAATTGTCATTCACCATTACCATCGCTTCAACCAACACCAACATTTTCATCATTACTACCATCATTGCTATCATTGCTGCCATGATGGGATTGTTATCACTATCATTGTTGAAGTTACTACCACTGTCGTCATTGTTGTTGTTACCACCACTACCCTTGTCATTATAATTGCCATAGCTGCCATTAACTAAACCACTATCAGTGTTGTTGCTGCCACCACCACTATTGTTGGACCATGCTATTATTGTTATTGTCATGTTTGTCACTGCCATGTTCAAATAGTCACCACTACCACTATCAATATCACCACCACCACCATTGCTACTATCATTGCCACTACTGCTACCGTGGTTGGACCATCACCATTGCCATTATTATTATCACCACCACCACCGTTATCAATGGTATCACTATTGTCATTGTCACTACTCTTGCCATTGCCATGGTCAAACTATCACCATCGTCACTGTCATTATCATGACCATTGTCACCTTTGTTGTTGGCACCCACCATTATTGTAGCCACCATTATCATTAGATCACTATAGAAATAGTCAATTACCTTGTTAAAAGAGGCTAATATAGTGTTTTTAAATAATTTTTACATTCCCATGAGTTAGGAATCAAGGATTCCTATCCCGTTAAATGGCTATTAAATTCCCATATTTATAGGAATCCTCCATTCCTAGGAAAGTGAAATTCCTTGGAAGAAAATTTTAAATTTTTTACAACATGTTAGAAATCAAAATTTCAACCGTTCATTTCCAAGAATCTCAACATTCGATGAACCAAATGCACCTTGTAAGATTCTTTACCTAGTTGTGCATGCAAGAGAGTCTCCCTTGGGTTATGGTAAATTCTAGAGGTATTCCATTGCTTCCTTTTTGTTATTACCACTCCATGGCTTTTAGAAACTTGTCCCACATTCATAGGGATTGTCAAGTGGCTTCATCTTTTTGGAGTACCTACCTTATTCCCCTTAATGCTTTGCATCCTTCTGAGTGTCTTATGCTAATTGCAAACCAACCTATTTACTTTAGTTTCTCATCCTTCATTTGATATTCCTTGGAGTACATTCTTTTCCTTTATTGCATGATCTCTCTGGTGTTATAGAAATAACAAGCCTTTTTGAATACTCATACATGGAAAGATGAATCTTAAACAAACTACTTATTCTTGGGCTTTAAATTTATGGTCTATCATGGGACCTTTTGGAAAATCCTATTGATATTGCTTGGGTGCCTCCTCCACATGGATCATTTAAACTCAAAACTAATGATGATAAAAGAGTAGGCATGCAATTGCACAAAAGGGACTTTGATTTATGTTAAAAACTTTTCAAAATTTCCATTCAAAGTTTGTGTAATTATTAAGGTGTCTCAAGACAAGCAATCGCTCAAACAATTAATAATGTGGGTAAACAAATGGTATTTTATACTATTTCGGCAACAAACCATCTCTATGTCCAATCCCCAAGCAACTTGTTTGAGATTTCACTAAGAAATCAAGGTTATTTGCTGCAAACTTTTCCAAGCTTCTAATTGAGTGATGTTTGTACAAGCCTTTTCAAGCTTACAAGAAATCTCCTACATGGCATAAATAGAATAAGAGGTTTTGGGGTTACTCACTAAAAGAGTTCATACAAAGCTCAAGAGATTTTTGTGTTCTCTTGAAGAGCCGATTTCCCTTTCTAAGGTACATAGCAAGAATAGTTTGAATATGATAACCTTTTAAGTTCTTTTCTTTCAATGATATGTTGGTTCTTCAAATCTTTAGCTTTTTATAGCTTCTTTAACGATTATTTTCCTAATTTGTTTCATGATTTTCTTCTAATTGTTAAAGTCTTCAATTTCCTTTATCAACTCATCTTCAATCATCTTCTTGATTGATCTTCATTTTCTTCTTTCTTTGTTTGATTGAGCTAGCTTTAAAATGTATGATCTTCAAAATCCTTGATTGCTACAAATCTTTAATTTATATCCTTTTTAGTCTTCATTTTGCACATACCCAGACCACCATAACCAAGCTTTTGTCATTTTCTTCTCATTATGTAAAACACCAACTCTCTCTCAAATACAATCATTGTGAATTTTATCTTTTCTTATATCATCATTCATCTATCTCAACATTCTCATCTCTGTCACCCCTATTTTTTGTTCTTGTTGACCTTTCAAAGCCTAACACTTACTAGCATAAAGCATGGCTAGTTTTTTTGCAGTTGTATAAAATTTTCTTTTAAGTTTCTTAGATATTTTGGAATCATAAATGACTCCTAACTCATTTATCCATTTCATCCACCAGCTTGAATATTGCATTTGACATCTCTATCAATCTTTCTATCGCTTTGTAAAATTGATCAAAGATACCGAAACCTTGACACCTATGGTTGTAGAGACCTAATTTGTCTAGCCCACTTTCCAAAACTTTAATCTAAATTGTAAGCTTAAATCCAAAACCCAAACTCAAACTAAAAGTAAGAAAATAAAATAAGATAAATCTCAAATAATAAAATAAACCCAAAAATAAGCCCAAGATAAAATTAACCAAGCCCAAGCCCAAGAACAAAATCCCAAAATAAAATAAGAAAAACAAAAATAATATGATGATAAAAAATTAACAAAAATAATAATGCAAGATAAGATAACAAAGATAAAAGACAATAAAAGATAACAAAAGAAAAGATAATAAAAAGATAAAGATAAAAGATGATAAGGAATAAACCATAAAAAGTAAGATAAGTCTAAGATAACATAAGATAACAAAGATAAACAATACATAGAGATAAAAAATAAAGACATACATACAAATAAAATTAGGAAATAAGAGTTTACTTAGGAAAAAAATTTTAAACATGCAACTCTAGAAGGTCCATTGCACAAAGAAAAAGAACCCTAGCCTACAGCCTAGAGAAGTAACAAAAAAGAAAGAAAAAACACTCATGAATTGCTTTGAAACCACACTCTTTACCCCACAAAACACCTCTACAGTATTTCTCTTTAGCAACCATTACCCAAACTAAGAAAGACAAAAGAAAAAATTAAAGAAAACTTAGCACCCAAAATGACAGCTTCTAAACCAAAATGCACCAAATCCTTCTTCCACCTAAAAATTCACCCATAACTCAACCAACCAAAGATGCCACATTGCAACCTGAAGGAGACCTAATTTAGTGCCACTCTAGTCCTAGATCAATGCTACTTCAATCCTAATTGAATCTATTTTTTGCTCCAAGAACTAGTCCTAAGCTTGTAAGAGTTAGTTTACAGGTAGCTCTCCTAATTTGCTATGATTTTATGATAAAATGTAGTTTTGTCTTGTCGAAATGTGTTGTGACTAGAATTTCTAATTTAAGAGATATTACCTTGAAATTGCCTTTGACTTGGTATATTTGGGTTTCTTATGGTATCATTGAGATTTAGAATTAGTTATCTTGATTATGACTCTCCTGCATGTTGTTTGATTAGAACTTCCTTGGAAATCTTTGTGGGCTATAACCTTCTTTCTCAAACTTTTGGTGGTTACCCTATTTTTATTGTCTTTACTTAATAGGGTGAGTTAATTTTTCATGGAATTTCCATTTAATGGAGAAGTTCAGCTTTGTGATTTTGTTCTTATTTTAATTGCATTTTTGGGACTATAATTTTATATTTTATGATATTTGTGACATTATACTGAGATGTATAATTTAGGTGATAAAAGGGACTTTCTAATGGATTAGTTTAAGATGTTAGAGTTTATATTGCCTAGCCATATTAATAGAAATATAAGGGTCAAGAACTCATGTACTAATTCTATGATTTTGAGAATTTTTAATTATTTTAAAACCCCAATTTGGAATAGGAAGGGGGTTTTCTCAAAACTATTATTTTAAATCCTAATCTGAAATAGGAAGGAGATTTTCTTAAAATTATTATTTTTAAACCCTAATCTGGAATAAAAAAGGGATTTTCTTAATTTTTTTCATCTAAAACCCCGATTTGGATAAGCAAGGGCTTTCTCAAAATATTTTTTTTATTTAAAATCCCGATCTGGAATAGGTAGAAACTATTTTCAAAATCTCCCCTTTTAAATTAGAATTTTTGAATTAACATAAATTAAATCAAGATAGATTAATTAGATTATTTTTGGTACTGAAAGGACATTTGGGGTGCTAACACCTTCTCTAAAACATAATTAACTCCCAAACCCAATCTCTAAAAGTATAGTCCATTTTCGATTAGGTGCTTGATCTCAACTTAGGTAAATTAAGTCGAGGACATCTCCCAACAAAAAATAAAAGGAGGGTTAACAATGGTATAATGTGCTCCCCAATTTTTACCTTCAAATCATTATTTGATAACCTCTTACTAAATTTATACTCTATATACTCTGTCTTACTCCTACTTCAACTGATTTCAAGGCTTCTCTCCACATCTCCTGTGTACAATTAATATCCTCTCTTGACTTCTCAACTAGGACTATATCATCTACAAAAAGCATACATTTTGGGACTACATCTTGGATATGTCCAGTAAATACATCTAACACTAAAGTGAAAAGGTATGGACTTAAGAATGACCCTTGATGTAAACCAATCTTTATGAGGAAGTCTTCTATCATTCCTTCCTAAGTCCTCACACTTGTTATATAACCTTCATGGTTGATCTTCCTAGCATAAAACTAAATTGGCTTTCTAATATATGAGTCTTTTTTCTTAGTCTGTGCTTAGTCACTCTTTCCCAAAGTTTCAGAGCATAGCTCATAAGTTTTATCCCCCAATAGTTTTCACCATTCTAAATATCTCCTTTATTCATGTAAATACATATCAAAGTATTCTTCATTCATTCATGTGGCATCCTCTAGGACCCCAATATCTCATTGAACAACTTAGTAAGCCAAAAAATACATTTCTCTCTTAAACACTTCCAAACCCTAATAGGTATGTTATCAGCACCCATTGCCTTACCATTGTCTATCTTCTTAAGTGTTTACTTTACCTTAACTTCCTGGATTCTACAATAAAATGTAAAGTTTTGATTCTACTCTTGAGTAGTTAAGCCTTCTATGTCTATACTTGTTATCTCTTCCTCATTGAAAAACTTGTGAAAATAACTCTTCCATCTTTTTTTAATATCTTCCTTTGCTACCAAGACTTTTCGCTCTTCATCCTTAATGCATTTCACTTTATCAAAATCTCTTGTTTTCCTTTGCCTTCCTATAGTAAGTTTGTATATTTGTTGTTCTTCATTCTTTGTTCCTAATGTTTGGTAAAACTCCTCAAATGCTTTAGATCTCACCTCACTAACTGGTTTCTTTATCTTAGTTCTGGATGACTAATACTTTTCCCAATTTTCCACATTGTTACCAAGATATAATGGTTTGAAACACCCTCTTATATTTAATCTACTTTTGTACCCTCTTATCCCACCACGAAGACTCTTTACCTTTAGGGTTAAGTCCTTTTGATTTGCCTAAAACTACTTTAGCTACCTTTTGAGCACCATTGGCCATCTCGTCCCTCATATGGTTAGCATATCCTTGTGTCTCCTAAACTCTCTCCTCCATTAGCTTTCTTTAAAAACTAACTATTTTTCACCCTTTAGCTGCCACCACCTAATCCTTGGGTTTACAACTTGTTAGATTCTTTGCTTCCAACTTTTGACATGCATATCAAGGATCAAAATCTTATGTTATGTGGTCAAGCTCCTACTTGGTATAACTTTGCCATCCTTATGGATCCTTTTATCTATATACCTTACTAAAAAGAATTCTCATAGTGACCTAAGGATTATTTAATGGGAAAGCCCACTAAAGTCCTCTACTCTACCAACAAAGAAAGAAGTAATAAAATTAAGAATGAAATAAATAAAATAAAATTAGTGAGAGTCACATTTTCAGCTATGAAAAATGCACAACACAAATTCCCCTTCACTATTTTCTAAACACAACACTATGGGATTCCCTTTGCACAAAATAGTCACATTATTCCTTCACAATAGATTCTTCAATGTACTGAACTAGAGAGGAAGAGAAAAAAGCCTCAAACCTGACTAGCAAAGACAAAGGTTTTATTCTACAAGTGGCACATATATGCTGAGACACAAGGGAAGTAATTTCAAATTAGCTATGAAGGGATCACTAGAAAAGATATGAAAAAGGAGAGGATTCAGTGAAAGAAGAGGGGGGAAGGAACTGATAGGCTCACTAGAGTAAAAGAAAAAAGAAAAGAGGAATGAATGGGATTGAGAGTGAAAGGGGAACAAATGGGAGGAAAGCAACTTAAGGAAAAATCCAAGAGAAAAATAGAGAAGACCATTTTGGGGAGGAAGCTTTTGCGAAGTTATTGACTCTTATTTCTTCTAAAGTTTCTTTTGTTCAGGTATTCAAGGGCCCAAGAGAGCTTGTCTTACTTGAAAGCTACTACATTACTTCTAATCAGAGGAGGAAGGTTTTCTCTTGTTATTTGGTAATTGAGAGGACTAGCTACTCAATTGGAGATTACAAATTCAGGTAGAAATTCCCAACCATCTTATTTGCTTCCCTTTGAATTTTGCTATGGTTTCTTCAAAGTAGCTTTGCTATGAAATTGATCTTGGTGTTGGTGTACTATTGGATTTTGTTAGGCATTTTATTATCCCTGAGTTATGTGACTTGATGGTAAAAAAAAAGAATAGAATGCAAGGGTTCTTGTGGTTTTGGTTAATGCTTTAATCATATTTTGAGTATTTCCTCCCTTTCTAAATAGCCCTACTTCTAGTTGACCAAGTGTTTCATAGAATAGCTTGGTTGCCATTGCTGCTTACTAGCATTTTATTGTTCTTTTGATGGTTGTTGATGGGATGGGTGCTTCTTAAGTGGGATCTTGACAAAGTACATGGAGTCCAAATTTAATAAGAAGTAAGCAAGTAATGATTTGGAGGTCAAAAGTGGGGAGCACATTATACCACAACTATCAAGGGATTAGTATGTTCGATTGATTTTATAAAGTGATAGAGAGATTGATGGGGATGTCATACATTAGATTCAAGCTGAATGGCTAAGATGGAGAAAAGCTTCAGGAGTCATTTATGATGACAAAATATCTAGCAAACTTAAAGGAAATTTTTACCGAACTACTATAAGACTAGCTATGTTCTATGGTAGTGAGTGTTAGGCTTTAAAAGGTCAACAAGAGCAAAAAGTGAGGGTGGCAAAGATGAGAATATTAAGATGTATGAGTAGACATACATGAAAGGACAAGATTTAGAAAGATTGTTTTCAAGAGAGAGTTGGTGTTGCACCTAGTGAGAAGAAAATAATGGAAACTTAGTTATGGTAGTTTGGGCAAGTGGAAAGAAGACTACTAAAGGCTCTAGTAAGAAAATTCAATCAAATTTTTTTTCATCCCATGAAAAGAGGTAGAGAAAAACCAAAAAGGACTTTTGGAGAAGTTATCAAAAGGCATCTTTGGTTAAATGGTATTTCTAAAAACTTGGTTTCAAATGGAACTCAATGATGCTATTTGATCCATATAGCCAACACCACCTAGTAGGATAAGGCTCTATTTATTATTATTGTTGACACATTCCCTCTCCTTCATACCTTGTTTCCTAGTTTGTTTCCCCTTTCAAAGTATAGTATGGTTGTTTTAATGTCTTATTGTGCCTTTAATTGAGAGAGTGCCCTGGTTTAAATTAGGTTCAAGATTTTTTTTTTTTTTAGTTGCATACTTGAATTTTCCAACAATGTTAATGGGTGTATGATGTCCTTTTGTTTCCTTAGTATCCCATGCATTTATTTTAAATTGAGTAAAGATCCTTGTCATAGTTTTGCTGTTGATGTGTCATGGTGCTTAATGATTCCTGTATATGATGGCTTTATCATTGATATGGATATTTTGTGCAAATGTTGGTAGCTTGTCAAGGAAACATGAATTTAGCTTTGTTTTTAATCTAGGTGGTAGGGAATGAGTTATACTTGGTTCTATGTAGGTGCTTAAAGTGTATTCTTTTTTATTTGCATGCATTCTTTTTCATCTTATTGTGATCTACATAATTAGTTTAGCCATCTTTTTGTGTTTGCTAAAAGTGAGAAAGATTCCCTATCCCTAATTTGATAGCTAGCTATTCCCTTTAGAATTTCGATTGGTGCCTACCAATAAGATTAGGAACATAAATAAAAATTGCCATTTTCAAAATAAAAAGCTAAGCTAACTCTCTTTCTTCATGTATTGTCATCAAGTTAAAAGTTAGTCTTTAGTCCAAAGGTCCAATTCTTTGCATCTGTTGGGTAAGAAGTGGCCCAATCATTATCATGGTGGTGTTGGTGTTTCATAGGTCATTTCTTATTGAGGTTTGTTGTCATGGTCAATAAGGTGTTTCTCATTCTCTGTTTCACTATGAATTTCTAAGATTTTTTTTCCATGATTCTCTTATTTAATGTCTAAGCATGTTGGGGCTAGCTTTTGGTGAATTTGTGTGATTATTTGATAAATAAGCATGAAAATATTGCATACAAGTTGTCTAACAAAAGATTGTGGGCTCCAATCTATTTTCTTTTTAACTGTATTAAATGGGAACACCCTTGTTAAATTTCTTTTTAATGGATATGTTAGGTTATGTCTCAAGACTCTAGAGTTAAAATTTGGATGTAATTTGGTTGGTCAATTTCAAGGTCAAACCTAATTACTACACTGTGTGGACTTTTTTGCAATCTTTATGTGTTGGCTATTTAAGCTTGTTCTGCATATCAAATGTACACTAAATTCATCAAATAACATGAACATAATCCTTTGCATCTTAGCATGATCACATGATTTTTTCATGATATTTTGAAATGATTAGAGGCATGAAGTGTTAATGCAATGTAATGTTACCCTATGTTATCTTGTTGGATAGCTTCTATGTCAAAATTTTTATATTATTTGGTTCTCTTGCAACCAAATTTTTTCTCCAAACTTTTCATGGTTATTTCACTTGGCAATATTAGCACTTCACATAACAAATTTGGCATCATTGGACATTATCTGAGTCTTCAACCTGCATGTTATTTAGTGTTGCTCTGTTTGAATCCTAAAGTGTACCCATTTTTGTTTGACTTTGATTTTTATGCTTTCAAGTGCAAATGAATTAGGATCTTAGCTTTTCTAAGTCATTTTAGGTGCTATAGATGTGTTCACAAAGTTTGGTTGCATTTAGAGGTCACTTGATATTTTAACTTGAATTACTTCGAAAGTTGCTTTGTTTTGCCTTGCCTAACCCTTATTTAAATTTCTAGAAAAGGCTCAACTAATTGGGTTGTAATTGATGCATGAAATGAGTTTAGATATGCATATTTTTGTTGGCATTCTCTACATTTAGTATTGTAATTGGACTTGGTTTGATACCTCACTTGCCTTGCATTGGTCATGGTCCCTAGTTTCCCAATTGATAGCATTTGACATCTTTTAAATTGAGGAGTTCCTTGCATCCTTTAAGTATCTCATCATTGTGCCAAAATCTTTTTGTAAGGCTCACATTACTTACATGGCAAACTATTTTTCATCAAGCCTTTGTTATGGATTTTTACTTTTTTATCTGTTACTTGCTTGGTATATAGGGACTCAAATTGCAATTGCTTTTGTTTGTTGTCTTTACCCTACTCTTTTTATACACAAAATCGTCAAGGTTGGTCATACTTAGTGTATTGGACTTATTTTTTTATTTGATGGTTATGTAAATGGGAAATGCACATGAGCATTTGAAATGGTGAGACAATGCAATTTGAAAATGGTCTTGCATCGCAATCCTTATTTTCTTATTTCGTCATAATGTTGTCTTGAGCCAATAATTAGGTTAATTAGGAGTTCATTCCCTTGTCTTTTGATTCATGTATACCCTATTGTGTGTAGTTGGAACAAATTGAATTCTACTTCCTCATATGATTATGTTCTATTTAAAATACAAAGAATGGGTTTTGTAGTTAAGGTTTTATGATTCAATTTTCAAAAAGGTACTTTAAGTAAGAGAAATAACTTTCATGACCTCTTTCATCTCCTTTTAAATGAATTTGATACCTCCTTGAACCTATATTGATAAAAATAATGGGCTTTCTTATGACAAATCATAGGTTGAGTATGGAGTCACTCACCTATGATTTTGAGAGGAGGTATTCAAATAGTTCTAATTTAGAGAGAAAAGATCTATGTGATGTTTCTATTAAAGCCTATAAATCTCATCTTTCAAAAATCATCACAAAATCCAGTAAGCTTTTCAACAATCAATATTGGGTTGATATTGAAGTCACTCTCCCAGTAGGCATTCCAATGATAAATCATGGGTTGATTGTGGAGTCACTCTCCCACGAATATGAGGGAAGATATTTGAGTAGACCAAATTTGGAGAGAAAGGTCTACTTGGTATCTTTACAAGGACAATTAATATTTTTGCTCAATTCCAAAAAATTCATTTATGAAACTTAGACTAAATAAGATTTCCAACAATGAATCATGTGGCCGAGTATGAAGTGACTCCCACACAATTTTGAGGGAATGTGTCCAAGTAGGCCTAATTTGGAGAGAAAGGACCTACTTGGCGCTCTTATAAATTTTGTTGCTTTTTCTTCCTCTTTCCAAAGGAAAATGTTACCATTTTATCCCTAAATAAATTATGGGCCTTCCTATGATGACTTATGATATGAGTGTGAAGTCACTCCTTCACAATTTTGAGGGAGGGTACTCAAATGGATTGATTTAAAGGGAGAAGGTCCATTTGATGCCCTCATAAAGTTTGTTGGTGATTTTAACAACCATAACAATTTTCTCAAAATTACCCATTCTTCAAAACCTCAAAATTAATAAAGTCAAAGCAAGACTTAAAGCACATTTTGAAACTGAAAAAGCAACCAAAACATCAATGTGGTACCAAAAAGAGTGTTGAAGGGTGCTAACATTCTCTATATGTAACCAACTCCTGAACCCATTTTCTAGAATATAAACCCTTTTTCTTTAGTATTCAATCTCACCATTTCCATCTAGATAGTGACCCTTTTTTTTTTTCTTTTGAAATCCCTTTTCCCAAAATTTGTCTTTTCCTGGGATTGCCACTCCACATTGTGATGACATTAAGATAGCTTGTTGATTGGATTTTAGAGGGTTAGACCACACAAATTTATGTTTGTTGCTATTTCATTCTATTTCTATGCTATGATGTAATGTCTTGTTTGATTGCATTTTAGATGCTTATTTTACTATAATGTTATTTGTATCTATCTTGTTGGATTAGGTTTTAGTTGATTTATTTTATTGTGATGTTATCTGCATATTTGTGAATTAGCTAGTTGGTTTATTAATTTGTAAGTGTTGACCCTCAATTTTTGTTTTGGAGTTGCCAATGACCTTTTGAACTTCAAATAAAAGTGATGCTTGATTTAAATGAAAGATACCCAATCAGTCAAGGCCTGGTGAAGCTTATACAACTGACTATGCCAACTTTTGCAGCAATGGCAAAGGCAAATAGCACCACCACAGCTAGGTTTCTTGATAAAAAATGCTGGCCCTTTGAGGCAAGGGAATGAGGCTTCAGATTACTAGCCTTGGGCTTCAAACAACACTAGTCTCCAGCTTGAGTTCAGCAACAGAGAGGGAGTAGGAGCAATAGTGTAATTCCTCTAGCTAGTAGCAGACGAGACCTTCAATGATGACAACAAGGCGTAATTTCTTAGCGAAATAGGAGAGACAACACTAGACCTTCACTACAAACATAGCAAGCTTCTTGATTAGGAACACAATCTTCTGCAATGATGAATAGTAGACTACTTTAAAGAAGTTGATGGTGCAATGTCTCCCTAAAATAGAATACTACAGCATCAAAACTTTAGCTATGTGAGACTCCTAGAACAATGGTGGCACAGTGAGCAATGGCGTCAAGCTTTGGTCAAGGTCATTGATCCCTTTAAAGCAAGGAAAGGTTCTGAAAGAAGATTGGGATCTCTACTTAGGTGTCATTGTCTTTGGGTGAGGGTGCTAGTTGCTTGTGACGGAATGCTAGTTGCTAGTGATGGGATGTTGTTTTTTTTTTTTTTCCTTTTTTTGGTTCTAGGTTGAAATCTTTTTAAGCTGAAAACTCTATTATTTCATCTCCTTTCTTTTTTTGTGTGTGAGAATGGGATTTTTATAAGTGTAATAATTAGAATTTCTTTTTCATCAAATTCTTGTTTCCTAGTTGTGCTTATATATTATCTCTTATCTCACCTTTTATCTTTCTATCTTTTAGTTTATTTTCTTATCTTTTAATCGTTTATTTATCTCTTGGATTTATCTAACATTTCAGATTTTCCTATCTTTTATCATCTTCTTATTATTTTTTAATTTTTTTATTTATCTTGTATTATTATTTTTGTTAATCTTGGTTATCTTATTATTTTTATTTTTTATTTTATTTTTGATTTTATGTTAGGATTTTGTTCTTAGGCTTAGGATTGGTTTTAGGTTTAAGTTTATCTTGGGCTTATTTAGTTTTGGGCTAATTTTATTTAAATTTTTAGTTTTAATTTAGGTTTTAGTTGGGTTCAATTTTAATTCTGGATTTGATTTTAATTTTGGCTTTGGGTTTAATTTTGGCTTAGGTTTTGGAAAGAAGACCGAACAAAATTTAGTGTCTATAGATTACCCCTCTTTACTCATCTTTTAGGAACTAGAAAATGGGCAAAGGTTGAGAGACACTATTTTGGCTAAGAGATATCCTAAAGAAATTTAGAGGGTTCAAATCCATGGGTACTAAATCCACCTTACGAGGATATGGAAGGGTACTAAATTCACCCTAGAGAATATGGAAGGGTACTAAATCCATCCTACAAGAATATTGAAGGGCACTAAATCCACCCTATAGGGATATGAAAGGGTATTAGATCTACCCTATAGGGATATGAAAGGGTATAGATCCACCCTACGGGGATATCAAAGGGTGCCAAATCCAGCTACAGGGATATTGAAGGGTACTAAATCCACCCTATAAGGATATTGAAGGATACTAAATCCACCCTACGGGGATATGGAAGGGTGCTAAATCCACCCTACGGGGATATTGAAGGGTACTAAATCCACCCTATGAAAAAGGTAATAACCTGGAGAAACTCATTCTTGGATGAACTTGGAGAAACCCATTCCAAGTTGAAAGAAAAGTTAGTAACCTAGAGAAACCCATTCCAGGATGAACTTGGAGAAACCTACTCCAAGTTGAAAGGTAATAACCTAGAGAAACCCATTTCAAGATAAACTTGGAGAAACCCATTCTAAGTTGAAAGAAAAGTTAATAACCTGGAGAAACCATTCCAGGATGAACTTAGAGAAACCTATTCCAAGTTTGAAAGAAAAATTAATAACCGGAGAACCCTATTCTAGGATGAACTTAGAGAAACCCATTCCAAGTTTGACAGAAAAGTTGATAACCTAGAGTAAACCATTATAGGATTGATCTACCGAAAGAGATCTAGAGAAACCCACTCTAAGTTTATGGGGTAAACAGTCCTAAAAGAAATAACCTAAAGTAAACCATTCTAGGATTGATTTACTTAAAGAAGCCTAAAGAAAAGCATTCAAGGTTAGATTTAGCTTCACATAGGGATGCAGATGAATGTTCTTGATGAAGTAATCTTGACTTATGGTCATGCTTGATAATTTAATATTTCATCATTTTATTAATTAGGAGATCTCACAGCTCCAACTTGCTTTCCAATCATGAATTTATGGGAGGACTTAAAGGTAAGAGCATATAGACCAATGTTCAAAACATGTAACATCTTTCAAGTATTTGCTTTGTTGCCCCTGTTTGCATATTTGAGCTAAACGCCTTTTGACGTACTCCTTAAACATGCTTTGCTTCTTTCTCTTCTAAAAGAAATTGATGGTGTGACACCTTCAGTATTCACTCAAGACATTTTGTGTTCATCATGTCTATAAGTCACAGCTTAAAACTATTCTTCACTTACCATCCATTTGAGCAATACCTTTTTGATTAACATCCTTAATGGCACCTAACACTTTTTGCTTTGCATGAGAATACATTTTAAGAAATAGGGATAGGTTATGGCACAAAGGATACAAAACTAGGTATTTTGGTCTTTTAAAGGAGAGATCAACTAGTGGGTTAATGACCCATTACCCCAATCTAAGCAGATCAAGGTGTTGGAAACTTTGAGAGTAATGCCTTTAGCGGTTGGGTATGATTCTTTTTGATGGGCTAGAACCCCTTCATAACTTTTCTCTTAATCTCTTCCTTCTTTAAAGGTGGGTCATTTGGTTATGGTTTTACCCGTAATTGCACCAGTTTAAATTTTGACTGCCCACAAGTAAAAAATATTGAGAAGGGTTTCCTTAACTCATTCTCTTTTATTATCCAAGTAATGCCTCAAGAGAATGCACATAATAATTACTCAATTCTCCAAAATCAAAAGTGATCTATAAAGTGCTCACTCTAATCTCTCAAGTATTTACACCCTTAAATGAGTGTTTACTCCAATCACTCTCAAGTGTTTGCGCTCTCTGACATGTGTTTGCACTAATAGATTCCCTATAGGCTTGTTTTCATGTCTCTCTCCACTTCGATTTATTCACCATATTAGTCAAGATCACTAGAACTCTACTTAGCTTGTAATGTAAGGCCTAGATAATGAGTAAGAATAAAAGAGATAAGGATTTATCAAATAAGGAGAGCATGAAGCATTGAGTACATGATGTCTCACTTTTTGCTTTTCCTTTTTGGATAACTTTGTTGGCTTGGGGTGAAGTCGATTTCTCTTTACCAATCTCTTTTTTCTTCTTTTAACTAGCTTCTTTTTTCTTTTGCTCTTTTTTTTTTCATAGTTTTGGAAGAATACCTTCAATCCTTTCACTTGAGCCTTAGATTGTTGCTCATAGCATTTTCCTTTTTTAATAGTAGGGATACTCCTTTTAGCTCTCCATTAAGGTGGAGTAATGGTTTTTCTGATTGAAAGGTTAAAGTTGGCGTAGGTCAAATGAAGGAAATTGAATGGTGGTCTTACCCTCCTTTTACAGGGATGACTATGGGAGTTCTAATGCTAGGGTTTAGCTTGGAAGGGTCAACTATCCAAAGATGGGCCGGATCATCTCTTAAGTGATGTGTTATCTAGCAATTAGCTTTGACAGACATTTAGACAAGTTATGGGAATCTATTAAGCACACCCTCATCACAGGTTCTCCTTCTTATTTTTTCTTTAATCAGAAGACACTCAGTCATCTAAGAGAATTAAGTATTCAAGCAAACTTATTTTATCATTGGCAATTAACTTTATCAAGAATAAGATTTAGAAAAATCTCTTTTCATTTTAATGCTCATGAGCATCAATCTTTGGGATAAACTAGATTGTCCCAATGTTGGTTTTAGTCTAATAGGCAAAAGAAATTAGATGAAAAGTAATGCATTCATCATGCTAAGTATTTTATTAAATTAAAAGGTGTGCCCATACAAAATCCTTGCTAAGGGCTTAGGCAAAGCCCATAGCAATTGCCATAAGATAAAGATGCAAGATAAATAAATAAAAAAAAAGGAAATAGTCCAACTTGAAGTAGATGGTGTAAGAACAAACCCTTTATCCCAAACCAATTGGTCCTCTCTAATCACGAAACCTTGGTTTTGCCCATGCTATTCTAATGGTTGTTAGTATTTTAATTGTCATGATTAAGCAAAGATTGCCATGCACATCTGGTCATGGAGCTACTTGATCAAATGTCAACCACTTAACATCGATAAGGTCTTATACCTTCTTAAAAGCACTGCAATTTCTACCATAAGCCCTTAGTTCCTGCATGGTAATCACATGTGAGCTTCTCGTCGTACCATGAAAGGTATGGGGGTTGGAGTGGATGTATAAGACTCAATGTCACCAAGTTATTCTATAGCAGTTGTGGTAATAATTATGAATATTGTATTGGAATGGGATCAAAGTTCTGGTACTTACAATCATTTTGACGTTTGGCACTGTTAGCCTGAGTTGGTGGTTTGGACTAAGGTTGCACTGACTACAGTTGTTGGTATGATTGGTATTGGGTGGGTTCTAGAGATAGCACCAGCCGTGGTGTATTTTGATAGGGTGATGAGGTAAAGGTAGCTTATGGCGCAATGATACTTATTATTGGTGTAAATGCTGGTGCATAAGACACATGGCACACTTTTGGCTGTTGTCAAAGTTTTTGGCTTTGCCTATTTCCTTATTGTGGTAATTCAGAGAATGAACATCCTGGCTCTTTTTATTATTGAATTAAGGCTTCTTTTGTGATGCATTGCCTTCCAAGGATCTTCCCATCTTACTAGCCTTTATTCCCCTTTCGATCCTTTCACTATCTTTATTAAGTCTGTGAAACTCATGTTTGGTGAATCCCAACATTTTTTCATAAAAAGGATATGTCAGAATACTTAGAAATATAGTGATCATTTTCTTATTAGATAGAGATGATTGTACCCTTACTACAACATCTCTCTATCATTGAGCATAGGCCTTAAAGGACTCATTATCTTCCTTTGCCATGTTTTAGATTTGGATCCTATTAGGGGCCATGCTTCAATTGTACTTTTATTGTCTCATGAAGGCTTCTGCCAAACTTTTTCATGTTTGGATAGAGTAACAATGAAGGCCCATATATCATTCTGCTTCTCCATCATCAAACTATCCTCAAAGACATGGATTAATTGCTTCTCATTATTAGCATATGGCACCATCCTTCAGATGTACATGAAAATGTGTGCCCTAGAGCAAGATGTTCCATTATATTTTTTGAATTCTATCACCTTGAATTTTGGGGGTATGATAAGATCGAGTACCAATCCAATCTCATGCACATCTAGGATATAACCATCAGTGAACCCCTCTAGTTTTCTCATCCTGGCCTTTAGCAACATATATTTCTCTCAAATCTATATCTCTTTAGTAGATTTTTAAAATTTTTCTTGCCCTTCTAATTCATCGAGATCTGGAATGGAACTAACTTCTATTTCCATAATATATGGCTAATTATGGTCTACCTAGTATTGCTATTGTTGGTTTCCTGGGCCTTGCAGGGATTGGTTTTGCACATTTTCTTTGGATATAAGTTACTCAGTCAATTGAGCCAATTGTGCTTTGAGATTTCCAATTTTTGCGTATAACTCTTTTGCAGACTTGCCTTTGTTCTGCCATGAGTTTTGATTGGGATTGCATTGTAAGAGCCATGATTTCCTTTTAATCCTCTTGAAATGTTTTAAGAAAATAAATTATTGGCATGCAAATGAGAATTTATGCATATGAATGTTGCAATGCCATGCATGGAGCAAAAATGGGCAACTCATGTAAAAAGGTGACAAGTGTTAATAAAGAATGCATGTTATTTTGGGTAAATTTCTCTTGTGACCTATTTCTACGCATGTTGGTAAGGATCTACATTTCTTAAGCAAGTTCCTAAACTATCCCCTATTATATTTTTTCTTGTCAAAGAAAGAACTTTAGAAGTCTTAAAAAGGCAAACCTTATTTTGCCCTAAGTGCCTAACTTTAGGTAAGTCCTAGGTCCCTATTCACTCTCACAAGCTTAGGCCAAAATTCTCTCTCACAAGGGATAGATTTAAGGCTATTAATAGTGCAAAGGTAGGTTTTATGTTTCCTAAATTGGGTCCTCAAATTACCCTTAGGAGGATGAATTTGAGTGAGGTGTTTCAGGCACCTATGCAAAGACTAAAGGTCTCTCAAAGGCTAAGCTTACTACACCCCTCTAACCTACAAGGTATCCTATATGGCCTGGGTATAGGGCACAAGGGTCATGACCTCCCCTTTATACTAATGTGTGATGAGAGTAATAATGTGTGCAGGGAAATATATCCCAAGCCTACAAAAAGAATCACACATAACTATATATAAATAAATAGGTATGAAATTTAAACATTCAAAAACACTAAAAGCTAGTGAGCGTACCTTCTATTTTGTCACCTTCACAAGATAAAAATCAAACCAACAAATTAATCAAGAGATTTATAAGATCATATTTAAATTGGCTTAACCCTCTAATCTCCTTAGTGGAGTCACCAAGCTATTGACCCTCTATTTTTGTTTTGGAGTTGTCACCAACCTTTTGAACTTCAAATAAAAGCGACGCTTGATTTAAATGAAAGACACCCAATTAATCAGGGTTTGTTGAAGCTAATGCAACTAATTGTGCCAACTTTACAGCAACAACAAAGGAAAATAGGACCACCACGGCTAAGTTTCTTGACCAAGAATGCCAGCCCTTTGAGGCAAAGGAAGGAGGCTTCAGATTTCTGACCTTGGGATTCAAACGACACCAATCTCCAACTTGAGTTCAGTAGTGAAGAGAGAGTGGGAGCAGCGGCATGATTCCTCTAGTTGGCAATGGATGAGACCTTTGAGAATAACAATTAAGGTGCAATTTCTTAGCAAAATAGGAGAGATGACATTGGACCTTTGCTACAAACACAATGGGCTTCTTGACTGAGAACATGGTCTTCTATAGTAGTGAATGGTGGACTTCTTTAAAGAAGCTTATGGCATGGTGGCTTCCTAAAATAGAATACTATAGCAACAAAGCTTAAGCAATGTGAGACTCCTAGAATAATGGCAGCACAATGAACAAGAGTGTTGGGCTCTGGTCAAGGTCACTAATCCCTTCAAAGCAAGGCAAGGTTCTAGTAGAAGATTAGGATCTCCACTTGGGCATCATTGTCTTTGGGTAAGGGTGCTAGTTGCTAGTGATAGAATGCTAGATGCTAGTGACAAGATGTTGTTCTTTTTCCTTTTTTTGGTTCTACGTTGAAATCTTTTTAACCTGAAAACTCTTATTTTGTCTCCTTTCTTTTTTTGTGTGAGAATGGGTTTTTTGTTATGTAATAATTAGAATTTCTTTTTCATCAAATTCTTGTTTCCTAGTTTTACTTATATATTATCTCTTATCTTAGCTTTTATCTTTCTATCTTTTAATTTATTTTCTTATCTTTTAATTTTTTATTTATCTCTTGGATTTATCTAACATTTCAGATTTTTCTATCTTTTATCATCTTATTTTTATCATTTTCTTGTTATTTTTTAATTTTACTATTTATCTTGTATTATTATTTTTCTTAATCTTGGTTGTCTTATTATTTTTATTTTTTATTTTTTATTTTATTTTTGATTTTATGTTGGGATTTTATTCTTAGTTTAGGATTGGTTTTGGGTTTAAGTTTATCTTGAGATTATTTATTTTTGGGCTTATTCTATGTAAATTTTTAGTTTTAATTTAGGTTTTGGTTGGGTTTAATTTAATTCTAGGTTTGATTTTAATTTTGGCTTTGGGTTTAATTTTGGTTTAGATTTTAGAAAGTAAAACAAACAAAACTAAGTGTCTACAGTAGGTTGTTAGTGAGTGATTTGTTCCCTGCACACACAAGCATCTTCGCTCACCTTAGAATGGGAAGTCATAACCAATGAGCTTTATACCCAAGCTCTATAAGTTACCTTGTAGGCTACCTAGGTGAAGTAAGGTTAGCCTTCCTAAAACAACCGAGTTTCTATGCAAGCACCTATAAAGCCTTTACTCAAATTGAATCCTTTCCATTTGTAGGCTGTCATGGGTGAGGGTTAGAGGCCTCTATGAGGACAATTTGGGAACCTAATTAGGAGTTTAGAACCTAGCTACACATTACTAATAGCCCTAGTGCTACCTTTTCAAGAAAGTATAGCCAAAAGTTTTGACTTGAGAAGCAGCTCAAAATTCACCCAATGTAGGAAACAATAGGGAACTATGTCTTCCCTTTCATTGCAATCATTTGCTTATCATCTCATGTTCACAGTTGTATACATGAAGCTCTATACCCAAGCTAACTTATTTTTAAGTTAGATTGGGATAAAGTAAGGCTCTATGTAGGTGCTCTAAACTCTACTCAAATTGGATACTTTTCATTCAAAGCCTATCATGGGCAAGGATTGGAGACTTTTTTAAATAAGGACTATTTGGGAACTCGTCTAGGATAATAAAACCTCATATGTAAGTAAATTTTTAGGTCACATGAGAAACCTACTCATAGTAACCTACATTTTGTATTAACACTTTTCCTATTTGCTTGAGTCATAGGTAATGAAGCAACTATTTTTTTTAATTGCTATGGTTTTGAGTCAACTTTGCCAACCTTAGTTCTTTACTTTTGTATTTCATGTGTTGCATCCAAGCATAATATCATAGCATAGCACCTTTGTATTTTACATCATTTGCTTCAAGTAATTAACTCTTTTCAAATCTCTACTTCCATTTGGTAGAAAGGTCAACTACAATGAGTCATGAATCAGCAATAGCATAAGGAGGCTCTTGGTAGGATGCAACAACAAATTAACAAGCTAAAAGTTCAAATGCAATGGCTTTTAAACTCTTGGCTTCTATGACCATGCTTATCAATATTTTTCATGCCCTTTCTTGTGGTAAAGAGATTGGGGATACCTTTGCTAATTTATTTAATGTAGCCATTGTAGGAGAGAAGGTAAGTAGCATCCAAATTGGACAATTAATCAATCCAATAGTTGAGAGTCCTCCACTAAAGGAACCTAGCTTGGGCAAAAGAGAAGAAGAGATTCATGCAAGGCAATATGGAAGAATGTGAAAACAGAAGAGGGACTGACTTGTATTTGAACCACCTTACCAAGTCCCTTAAGTGGGGACAACTTCCCAAGTGCCACCTACACAATTTAATCAACCACAACATTGTTGACTAGTCCATATTACATACTCACCATTGTTGAGGCAATCATCATCGAATTACCACCCATCGGTCCACTATCAAATGTAAAAGGAGAGTAAGGCCTACAAGTTCCCTTTCCACCTCTTTACTTTCTAAAATATCAAAAAACTTTCCAACCAACACCTTAATACCAATTAGTTGCCAATTTTAAGTCATCTTATAGCTAGCAGGTTCCACCCCAGTATCAGCAACAATTGGCAGTTCCATATTGAAGACACAACCCACCAAAGCCTCTACCTAGCAATCAAGGGAAGACGTCCCTTCATTGTAGTCCCATTCCCATTTTTTATTCTCAACTCCTACGTAACTTCTTCAAAAAAATCTAACATATTTGGTGATGTGACCTTGAATGGTGATTACCACATAACCCATGAAAAAAGTTGTCTCCTCCAAGAAAATCATATCAGATTAAACTACACCCTCAAACTAACTCATAGTTTGCAATCGAAGGTAATCAGAAAATGGTGCCACACACAAAGAAAGAAGAAGATGGGAGTTAAACCCCACAAGGTTGTAGCCTTGATAAGTTTGAATAGTTTTCAAAAGAACCAAAGGAGGAAAACCTCTCTTTTCATTCATAAAATTTTAGTTTGTCATTTTAACAAGTAAACAACCTTTTAAATAGGAAAAATCTAAAGCAAACTAAATCAATCTTAAAAAAAAAAACACCCTACTAGATCCATAGCAAATCTGGACAAAATTTATTCCTAAAATAAGCCTTAGGTGAGACTTTCTGCAAAATAATAGGGAAACTCCTATTTTAGTGGAGTTATACAAAGCCAGCCCTAATGAACTTATACTAATTAGAAAACACTAATAAATAACTCAAATAAGGCCTAAATAACAAGTTTGGCCCAAATTGCATAATTAAAAATAAAAGGAACTCAAATTTGAGTCTAGATACAATTTAACCTCCAATTTGTGCTATACAAACCAATGTGCTCCAAACCAATTAAAACACTCAAAATTGGCTTAGATAAGTTAGACCAAGTGTTTGGGATCTTTAAAAATCTGAATTCCACTCCTTGTTTCAAATTCAATCTATAAGCCTCCAATTAAGCTTTCAACAACATCATGCATCTTCTTGGCTTTTGCACATGTAATTCATCCATCATGGATATGATAAGGATCACTTGAAACCTCACATCTTGTATCCCATCATTACCCCTTATCTCAAAAGGATTCATCCTGGAATTGTCACTTGCATCAAAAGGAGAAAGATCAAAGACATTAAAAGTTGTACTAACACTGTACTCACCTAAAAGCTCCAATTTATAGGGATTATCATTGATGCAAGCCACCATTTGGAAGGGACCATCCTTTCTTGGTTATAACTTTGAACATCTTTACAATAGGAGCCTTTCTTAATGCACATATACCAAACCCAATCACTAGGTTTAAAAACTACTTTCTTGCATCATTTGTTGGCAATGGTCACATATTGCTTTATCTTCTTATCAATTTGTTGCCATACCTTCTCACAAAGTTTCTTCATCGAATTTGCTCTCTTTGCACCATCTAAACTAACAAACTTATTGATAGGTAATGGCATTAAATCCATTGGTGTCAAAGGGTTAAATCCATAAACAACCACAAAAGGAAAATAACTAGTAGTAGAATGTACAATCCTATTGTATGCAAATTCTACATGCAGCAAACAATCTTCCAAAGTTTTTATATTCTTTTTTATTATGGCATGTAACAGAGTGGTAAGAGTATGATTGGTACCTTGGTTTGCCCATCAGTTTGTAGGTGACAAGTAGTAGAGAAAAGAAGTTTTGTACCCAACTTTCCCTAAGGAGTCATCTAAAAAGGGCTCAAGAACTTAGCATCCCAATCTAAAACTATACTCTTGGGCATTCCATGAAGTCATACCACCTCTCAAACGAACAAATTAGCCATGTTTTTACTTCATTATAAACCCCTAATTTTGTTTGGACCTCAAAAATAAAATGAGTATGTATCTTTTTAAAAAAATAAATAAGATAAAAGTATGCTTAAAGTTGAAAAGCTTTTGGAGTTAAAATAAGACAAGGTGAAAGTTTTTTTAAGGGCAATTTTAACCATTAAATCATAAGAGAATAATAATGAAATTTTTAATTAAAAAAATTTTGCTTCATTCTTAGTTTGGCCAAAACTCTAAACCAGGACCAGCCCTTTTCCTTTGATTTAAAGTCCCTAGATGCATTGTGAAATGGAGAGGATGGACAAAGAGGGATTGAGACCTTTATTTAAGGGGCTTCTTAGTTTGTTTTGGAAAAAGCAGGGGAGATAACTAAAGGAACCAAGGAGAAATACTGAGAGTTAGTGTTGTGAAAGGCTAAGGAAAATAGAAAGAGCCAAGATAGATAAAACACTTGAGATTGGAAAAGTGAAATAGAGAGTTAGAGAGAGTTAAGAAAGAGTGAACTAACACTTAAGGCTAAGAGCAACCAAAGTAGGATAGGGGGTATAGGAGCCAAACTTTGTGGAGGAGCAAAGAGTGTACGATTGAGATACGTACATTACTTGCTAAGTCTCTCATCATTCTTTGCTAATCTCTTAACTCCCTATTTTTCCTTATGCATGTCGTTGTTATAGCCTGGTATTCTTGGATTGATCTTGTTGTACTGTTATAAGGCATGAGCAAATCTTGGCTAAAGTTTTGGACTTAGCATGCATGGGAATCATGTTGAAGAAAGGTGCTATTTGTGGCATTAGGCATCATTGTCCTATCACACCACTGCCATTGAGTTACTTGCAGTGGTGGAACCTAAAGCCATGAAACCCAAGCATAGGTTCCCTTCAAAACTACACCCTCGCACCAAGAATTTTTATTTTAAAAAAATAAAAAAAAATGTGGTTGGAACCAATTTTTTTCTTTTGAGAATTTTTTGTACTGATTTGAAAATTTTCCTATGAGAATTTTGAAATTTAGCTATACTATTTCTGTCATTTCCTTTTGTTTCTAGAAAATATAGAAAAAATTTCTTAGGCAGAAAACATTTCAATTTATAATTTAATCTAACAAAACCAATGTTATTTTTTAGAAAAATTTGAAGTCCAATTGAAAATGATAAAAATGTTTAACAGTATTACTTTTAAGATTCAAGTTAAGTTAAAAAAATTGACTTACTTTTAACTAAAGAGGGGTGGCTGTGTGATTGTATCTCAGTTTGGGCTTTGGCTCAAGTCCAAACCGAGACACATCACTCCTCTTTGTTTTTTTAATTAAAAAAACTAATCTTTTGTCTTGAAAAGTAAGAAGGCCAAGGCTTGGGTATGCCAAGCCCCACCATGGCCCTCTTATATTTTATCCATGGCTTGAATTTTTTTTGTCTCAAAAATAAAAAGATAGTAAGTAGGCCATCAATTTGTTTGTGTGGATTGAATTTAACTCTATTTATGTCTAACATTAGTGCTTTAATCTAAAACTTTATTATACTGTTATCTTAATTTTTTCCTTAGTTGTTAAAATTATATTAAATGTGGGAAGCCTTGAAATATTTGAATTAATATTGTTTGTGTTTCATTTAATTTTATTACTTGATTAGATTGTTGTTAATTTTTTTTTAATCAAATTGAATGTGAGAAATTTAGGAAATTTTTTTTTCTTTTGGAATAAAAATAATTTTTCCAAAATTCAAGGAAAGTGATTATCCTTTGACATTAGCCTAAGGCTAAGTCCCTAATTACTCTCGACAATGGTCATTGGTCCAATTGACGAAAGCGACCGTAACTGACTATCTTGAGGGAATTACATTAAGAGTTACATTGGAGAAATTGGCATAACTCACTTAACGTGACTAGCATCCTTACCTTGAAGCTTGATACCCTTTCTTGAGAATCTTGCCTACTTTTTTGAGAACCTCAATTCCCCCAAGTGCAACAATGCATGCGGTTAGCAAAAGTGACCACTATTGGCCTTTTCCAAGATAATTACATTATGGGTTATGTTGGAGAAATTGACAGAATCCCTTTAATGTAACTATCACAAGTGAATGCTCCTTTAAGCACTAATTTATTCCAAATCTTTGACTTTTTCAATGATAGTTGTTAGTATGATTGGCAAAAGCAATTACTGTTAACTTTCCTAAGGGTAATCACGTCATAGTTTGTGTTAAAGAATTTGACAAAATCCCAATGATGTGATACAAATTCACCTCTCTCCAAAAATCCCACAAAATCCAAGAATAACCTTGAAAACCCTAGTCAAGTTAGGTATTTCTTAAACCTCAATCTAATTAGGTCAAACCTTAGTCGAACTAGGTACTTTCCTAAAATCCCAATCTAGTTGGGTTAAATCCTAGTCAAGCAAGGTAGTCAATCTCGATGTAAATCTTAGACATCCAACCATCAAACTTTTCCCTTTCCACATTAATGGCTAAATGCCACTCATTAGTGGTATTAATCATGAATCACACTTGATCAAGTCTAAAAGCCATAGTGGGACAAACAAAAATTAAAAATAAATAAATTTGTCTTAGGCAAGATCAAAGCATAATTTGCAATTAAAAAGCAACAAAACACT
This sequence comes from Dicorynia guianensis, assembly GCA_037013595.1. Taxonomy (NCBI): domain Eukaryota; kingdom Viridiplantae; phylum Streptophyta; class Magnoliopsida; order Fabales; family Fabaceae; genus Dicorynia; species Dicorynia guianensis. The sequence continues at coordinate 13,949,038 of JASUAB010000012.1, read as the reverse complement.
AACATGGTACCAAAAGGGCATTATACGGGTGCTAATAACTTCCCTACGTGTAACCAATCTCTAAACCTGATTTTTGTAATGTAAGCCTATTTTTTGTTGTCCAATCTCATCACTTAAATTAGATCAATGGTGACTCCAATTTTCTAAAAATTTCAAACTTTCACCATATTTTCCAAAACCCCACTTTTCCAAATCCCATATATTTTTTGTCACCACTCCGTACCACGATGTCAACAATCATCAATCTTATGACATGGAATGAAGTGAGCCATCTTAAAAACCTGTCAACAACATAAAAAATGAAATCCAAAACCTTCTTAGTCCTAGGTAAACCCAACATGAAATCCATGGATAAATCTAACCAAAGATGACTAGGAATAGGTGAAGGTGTATACAAGCCATGGGGTGACACACGTGACTTAGTTCACTTACAAGTTACACATTGCTCACACATTGATGTGACCCTTGATGGTGATTACCACATAACCCATAAACAAGTTCTTATTTCTCCTGAGAAAAGCTAATCAGATTGAACACTGCCCCTTAACTAACCTATAGTTTGTAATCAAAGGTACTCAAAAACTTGTACCACACATAAAAAGAAGAAGAAGGGAGTGATAAACTAGTTGAACACCTTAAGGTTACAACCTTGATAAGTTAGAATAGTTCTCAAATGAACCAAAAAAGGAAAACCTCTCTTTTTATTCATAAAATTCTAATTTGTCGTTTTAACAAGTAAATGGCCTTTTCAATAGGTAAAAACCTAAAGCAAATTAAGAAAAACCTAAAAAAATTAAACTCTAGTAGATCTCTGGTAAATTTGGATGAAATTTAGTCGTAAAAAAAGACTTGGGCAAATCCAAAATAAGAGGGAAACTCCTATTTTAGTGGAATCATACATAGTTGCCCATAATTAACCTATTCTAGTCCAAAAACACTCATAAAAAAAATAACAAGTTTGGCCCAAATTACATAATTAAAAATAAAAAAAACTCAGATTTGTGCCTAGATGAAATTCAACCTCAAATTTGTGCTGTACAGATCAATGTGCTACAAATCAATTTAAACAGTCCAAATTAGCTTGAATAAGCAAGACTAAGTGTTTGGGTTCTTCTAAGATTCAAATTTCATCCCTTGTTTCAAATTTAGCCCATAAGCCTCCACTTAAGCTTTCATCAGCATCACACATCTTCTTGGCTTGTGCACATTAATTTTGTCCATCACAAATATGCAAAGCATTACTTAAAGTTCTTTTAGCAGCCATATCTTAGGTCTCATCATTCCCCTCTCCTCAAAAGGATTTGTCCTTGAATCTTCACTTGTTTCAAAAGGAGAAAGATCAGAGACATTAAAAGTTGTACTAACATTGTACTCACCTGGAAGATACAATTTGTAGACATTGTCATTAATGTGAGCTACCACTTGGAAGGGATCATCCCCTCTTAGTTGCAACATTGAACAACTTTGCACCGAGAATCTTTCTTGATGCATATGTACCCAAACCTAATCACCAAGTTAAAAAACCACTCTCTTGCATCCTTTTTTGTCAGGGATCACATATTGCTCTATCTTTTTCTCAATTTGTTCATGCACCTTCTCATGAAGTTTCTTCACTTAATTTGTTCTCTTTGCATGACCTAAACTACCAAGGTAATGGCATTAAATTCATTAGTGTCGAAGGAAAAAATCTATAAAAAAACCTCAAAAGGAAAATAACTAGTAATAGAATATACAGCCCTATTGTATGCAAAGTCTACATGCAGCAAACAATCTTTCATATTCTTAAATTCTTTTTGATGATGGAAAATAATAGAGTGGAAAAAGTATGATTAGTGACATCGATTTGCCATTAGTTTGGGGATGACAAGTAGTAGAGAAAAGAAGTTTAGTACCCAATTTCCCCAATGGAGTCCTCTAAAAATGGCTCAAGACTTTGGCATCTCAATCTAAAACTATACCCATGGCATCTCAATCAGCCATGTTTGTTGCCTTGTCGGTCTTATGACATAGAATGAAGTGTACCATCTTAGAGAACCTATCAAAAGCAACAAAAATGGAATCCTAGTCCTTTCTAGTCCCAGGCAAACCCAACACAAAATCTATAGATAAATCTACCCAAGGATGACTTGGAATAGGTAAAGATGTATACAAGCAATTGGGTAACACATTTGACTTAGCTCACTTCTGACCCCCAATGATGATTTCTATGTAACCCACAAACAAATTGTTATTTCTCCCAAGAAAATCTAATCAAATTGAACCTTGCTTCCAAACTAACTTTTACTTTGTAACTAAAGGTATTTAGAAAACAAAGCCACACTCATAGAAAGAAGAAGATGGGAGTTATAAACCAATTGAACACCACAAGGTTGCAGCCTTGATAAGTTTGAATAGTTCTCAAATGAACCAAAGGAGAAAAACCTCTCTTTTCATTCATAATTCTAATTTGTCTTTTTAACAAGTAAACAACCTTTTAAATAAGCAAAACATAAAGCAAATTAAACCAATTCTTAAAAAAAAAACACTAGTAGATCCCTAGCAAATCTAGACAAAATTTATTCCTAAAATAAGGCTTGGGCGAGATTTTCTCCAAAATAATAGGGAAACTCCTATTTTAGTGAAGTTGTACATAGCCAATCCTGATTCACTCATTCTAATCAGAAAATACTCATAAATAACTCAAATAAGGCCTAAATAACAAGTTTAGTTCAAATTACATAATTACAAATTAAAGGAATTTGAATTCAAGCATGGGACACAATTTAGACTTTAATCTATGACATATAGGCTAATGTGCTCCAAATTAGTTAAAACATTCCAAATTAACTTGAATAAGCAAGACCAAGTGTTTGGGCTCTTCTAAGGTCCAAATTTCATTTGCTTTCAAATTCAACCTGTAAGGCTCCGATTAAACTTCCAAGATTATCATTCATCTTCTTGGTTTTTACCTGTGTAATTGGTCCATCACGAATATGTTGAGGATCACAAGCTTTGTTGGCAGCCACATCTTGGTTCCCATCATCTAGTTTTGCTAATACCTTTCAACCTCCTATTTGAATGGTTTAATGAAAGCACCACCTATGCATACCATGGTGGGCAAAGTGGCATATAGTGGTGTATTGCTTTCAAGAAGAGCATTGATTTGTGGAATTTATTCAAAACTCTTAGGCAAGTGCACTTAATCAATTATGCAAGACAAGTAAAGTATTGCTCTTTAAAGAATTTATTATACACTACTAAGAAAATGAGTCTAACATAATTTGAATCAAACAATTGATGATGAGAAATAAGTAAATTAAATAACATAACTAAACTTAATGTGAAAGGCACTAGAGTGTAGATTTCATCTAATCTTAGCTATGCATTTTATCAATTAATCCAACACAAGACTAACATATCTTAAATATGTCACTTGGCATAGCATGAGATGGTGGATTTCCCTATCTTAATTAACTAGCTGTCTCAAGTCAAGTTAATCCTTTCTTTGCTTATTAAACTAAGCATAATTCTATGTAGTTTAAAACATTCAAAAGAGCATTAAGTGCAATGGAAATCTCTAACTTTAGAAGGGGAGCTCCTAACTCTCTTCTCTTCCTCTACTACCACATGTAAGCTAATTACCTCTTGGTTTCATAATCAAAACAAAATTTATATTATTTTGGTCTAATTCTTACAAGACTCTCAAGCTCATGTTTAAATCACAAAATCATGCAAAAGGTAGAAGAATAATATAAACTCACATGCTAACGACAAAAAGGGTCCAGATTAAACAAAAGCAATTAACTACATAATCTAAAGATTAAATGACATCTAACACTCTAGTATAAAATGTCTTGCCACTCATATTTAATTTCAACACAATTTGAAATGAAAAGAGAAGAATAAAGAGAAACAAATAAACATGAGGATTAACACTTTGTCTTCTCCTACAAGCTATACAAAAATTACGAACTGATGAAGACCATAGGCAACAGCAAAACAATGAAAGAAAAAGTATGGAGAGGTGTGGTGTGGTGGTTGAGTGTCTTCTTGTGCTAGCCTCTTCTCCTTCATATGGTACTCTTCCTTGTGTTAAATTGGTTGCCCTAATTTTAGTCTCCTTTACTGACATTGGGCAGCTCAAAAATCTTTCCAATTAATTCACAAAGTTGATCACAAGATTAGGAAATTAGTAAAATAGGAAACTAGGAAGATTCTCTCAGCAACTTTGTTATTTCGTCACCCTTCTTGTGATGAAAATTACACCCCAAAAAGGGCAAAGTGGGTTGGGCTCTCAACAAATGAATTGTAGATATTTCTCCTTGCTTTCCAACTCCTCAAGAAGCACCCAATTCAATGTCTAGAGAGAAAGTTATACCCAAATACTAATGACTATCCAAACTATGTGTGAAGGACTTTTTTGTCAATTAATTTTCTTTCTACCTTTTCCTACAACCAATTTGGCTTTTAATGCATAAATGAGTTTCAACATGCTCATTTATGTGTTGGGGTGCTCTCTGTTTAATTTGGTTATAATTGGACTTGTTTCACTTGCCTTGCCTTGGTCATGGTGCCTTGCTCTCCAATTGACAGCATTTGACATCTTTTAAACTTAGGAGGTCCTTAGATCCGATAGTATCTCATCATTGTACTAGAATCTTTTTTTAAGGCTCACATTACTTACATAACAAATTGTTGTTCATCATGCCTTGGTTAAGGACTTTTTCTTTTTTATCCATTACTCTCTTGGTATTTAAGTACTCAGATTGCCATAGCTTTGTTTGTTGTCTTTATCCTTCTCCTTTCATAAGCATAATCATAAGTGTTGGTCATACATATAGTATTGGTTTTTTTTTTTATTCAATGACTATGTGAATGGGAAATGTACATGAGCTTTTAAAATGGTGTCATGATGCAGTTTGAATATGGTCTTATGTTGCAATCCTCATTTGCTGATCAGATTTAATTAGGAAGTTATTCCCATTATCTTCTGATTCATATATGCCCAATTGTGTGTACTTGGAACAAATTGAATCCTACTTCCTCTTAGTCATGATGTTATGTTTAAAATGCAAAGAATAGGCTTCCTAGTTGTGCTTATGTCATTCGTTTACAAGAAGGTTCTTTACATTGCAAGAAATAACTTTTATCACATCCTTCATCTCCTTTTAAATTAATTTGATACCCCCTTGAACCTATCTTGATAAAAACAATGGACTTTCATATGATCAATCATAGGTTAAGTGTGGAGTAACTCAACTATGATTTGAAGGGAGGTATTTACATAGGTCCAATTTTGGGAGAGAGGATCTATACAATGCTTCTATTAAAGCCTATTGATGTTTTACCTTCTTTCCAAATCTCATCTTTCAAAAATCATAGCAAATTTTGGGTTAAGTGTGGAGTCACTCTCACATAATTTTGAGGGGAAACATTCAAGTAGATATAATATGGATAGAAAGGACCAACTTGGCATCTCTATAAGGCCTATTGGTATTTTCCTCACTTTTCAAAATCCTTTTTAAAATCAAATCAAAACTTGATAGGCTTTCCTGCAATGAATCATGTATTGAGTGTAGAGTCATTCTCCTATGAATTTGAGGGAAGATATTGAAGTACACCCAATTTGAAGAGAAATGGTCTACTGGTTATCTTTACAAAGCCAATAAGTATTTTCCACGAATTACCCAAAATATTATTTATGAAAATTAGATTAAAAATAATAACCTTTCTAATGACAAATCATGGGTCTAGTGTGGGGTCACTCCCTTACAATTTTGAAGGAGGGTGTCCAAGTAGGCCTAATTTAGAGAGAAAGGGCCAAACCCAAATCAATTCCCACATAATCAATTTTGTTAGCACCAACTCTTTCAATTTTATTCACACCTAATCTAAACAGGCAATATATATATATATATATATATATATATATCAATCCTCTCTTTTTGAATTAAGGTGGCTTAGATATTGAGTAACCATTTACAAAGCTACTCCATACAGAGCTTGCCATAGATCGAAGGTGGGGCATACCCATTGAATTGATAAGCAAAGCCAAAACCCAAAGTCTTCAGTGTAAAGAAATAAAGAGAAGAAGCTAGAGGAAAGGTGGAGAAAGAAGAGAATTAAGACAAATTAAGAATCTGTGATAAAAATGAGAAACAAGAGAGGCGAAAACAGCAAAGAAAAATAAGAGTGAAGTCTCTAGAAGGGAGGAGTCTAGAAACTAGAAAAAATAAACTAAGAGATGAACAATAAATCAATATCATCAAACCAATTATATATAAAAATAAATATCTAAATAATAATATCTGACAATATTATTTTAAATATTAATTTTTTACTCCAATTTTTTACCATATGAACACTTATATCGACCTCTATTATATTCATGCCCTTTACCACATTTTACTTTCTAAAGTAATTTTGTTATCTTCTATCCAAATGCATTCATCTTGTCTAAAATGAATTCTATAATAACATATCCAAACAAATCACTTCCCACATAATCAACTTATTTAGCACCAATTCTTTCAAAATTAATTTTATGCAAAATCAATTCTATTCACAATTAATCCAAATGTGCACTCTATAATTCTTTCACGTAAGAGTAGTTTAGGCCATCGAATTGCGGTGGCTTAGATATTGAATAACCATTTGCAAAGCTAATATAGGGCTTGCCATAGATTGTTTCTCACATCTACTAGACACAAAATATATTGAGACCAAGCTCTAATACTAATTAAAAGAGCAAGTACACAATCACACAAAAGCGGTGAATTATGTGTAAAAAAAACTTTTTCAAAACTTTCAATCAAAGTGTGTGTGATTTTTAAGGTGAAGCAATCACTCAAATAGTAAATAAAATGGAGATACAAAAAAGTATAGGGAAAGCGAAGTAAACACACAGCAATTTATATCGGTTCGATGACAATGGTTCCCAATGTCCATTCCCCAAGCAACATGCTTGAGATTTTATGAAGAAATCAAGGTTATTTGTTCTAAACTTCTATATGAGTGCTGTTTGTATGATCCTCTCCAAGCTTATAAGAAATCTCCCACAAAGGGTAAGTGGAAATGTGGAATAACAGGTTTTGGTGGTGCTCACTAACAGAGCATGGCAAGAATTCTTAGAATGTGATAAGCTTGTAAGTTCTTATCTTGTGATGATATGTTGCTTCCTCAATTATTTATCTTCATATAACTTCTTCAATGGTCATTTCCATGATTTGTTTCTTGATTTTCTTCTAGCCATCGGAGTCTTCAATTTCCTTGATCAATCTTGTCTTCAATCATCTTCTTCTTGATTGATCTTTGTTTTCTTCTTTCTTTGATTGATTGAGCTAGCTTTTAAATGTGTGATCTTAAGAATCCTTGATTGCTACAGATCTCCATTTTCCATTTTGAGTCTTCATTCTGCAAATGTCTTGATTTCCTTTCCATTTTAAGTGACTTCAAAATTCAGCATGTGTCCTTGCTTTTCAATCCTTTTCTGAAGCACTGACTGATCCTTTATTCTTTAAATTATTCTTTAAGGAGATTTCCCTTGATTTGACTCTTATTGATTTCTTTCCATGTTTAGCTCTTGAAATTAAAATCAACAATTTTATTTCTCTTTGATGCATAAGACTTTTAGAAATTAAGTTCATACATCATAGAAAGCTGTTAACAATAGTTCAGGTCATAATTGATTGGCGAAGCATGTTAGAATCATTGAAACTGAATTGCTTGCTTAAGGATAAGGTTGAGCTAACTGGCGCTTCTAATGGAAACTCAGGTCCTGCTGAATCTGCTAGTGGCTACATTAAGAGATCACGCAGGCAATTAGATTATTGAATGGCTGAGGAGATGGGATTGATCAAATGATGTTGTAGTTAAACTTAGATGGGTTGCACCTTGGTCTTTGAAAATGTGTAGGTCCCAATACTTCTTCCAAAATTTTTCTAGCATTTCTTCTATCAACTAGGGCCTGCATATTTTGCATGCATACCTTTTAGTAATTATCCAAAATAATTCTACTCAACCAATCCAAGCAGACCCATAATCTTTGTCCAATTTAAATTAAAATGGATGTCTTGTCTGTTATTTAAATTTTGCCTGATAATGAACATGTGGACTCACAAGTTTACATCCAATAGCAGATCTTAGAAGGGACTACGGGGAGCCATTGCCTACCCAGAAATAGAATTTCTCATGAAGATTCGTTTTTAATTTGTTATAAGGTAAAAATTAATGTTGATCCCCATTTTTTGTCTAAAAAATTATTACAGGACTTTCAAAATTAGTCCACAAAATTATCAAATAAAAAGCCCATACTTTTTTTTTTTTGAAATATTGTACTTATAATAATATAATTCTTCCTAAACATTTAACGCAAAACTGAAAAGTAATGTAATAAAGTAAAAAATGAAATTAAAAAGACCCATATGTAGCATCAGTACAAACACTCTGTCTTCACCTCTCACTCGAGCAAAATTCCTACCTCAAGTGGTTGCGCGCGCCATCTTCTCTGTCTCACCCTAACTTCTCAAAACCACTTCCATTCTCGTAATTTAATAACCCAAATTCTTTGATTTGATTACTAAGCACTATACTTCAGTTTATCGACTAGGTATACCTCTCACTTTCTTATATTATTATATATATTTAAGGTTTTGCTGTTATAGGTTTTCATCAATTAAGTTGTGCCACAGAGAATGGGTTTATGAAAGTTGGAATATGGGAATAAATTGACTTCTCTTTTATATTCAGTTCAGGAATTTTTCCAATTAATTAGAGTCCTAGGAGTAGTAGCTATATTTTTGTTTCTTGAATACAATTGTGAAATAATATAACAAAATGCTTGTTTTCTCCAATGAGAATAACGAAGTAATAAGATGGAAGATGATTTCTTTGCAAATACCATGGTATTCATAAGAGAAATAGCTAAAACTTTTGCTATTAATTCAATTATTAATAATTTCCATATTATTGGAAGGGAGAACAACATGGCTTTAAGGAAGGCAATTTTTAATTTTCATTTAGTATAGCGTTTGATTAATTTTGTATTACAAATCACATTGTTAGCTTCTAATATTTTAATATATTATACCAAAGGTTATATTTTGGAATTTCATGCTGCCATTCTTCTCCTTTTGTAATTGATATGATAAATGGCAAAGTAAAAACCTTCAAGTCAAGGGATGAATAGAAGATGGACATTTCGGAGATCCTTATAAGTTGAGGACTATGATTCCCATCCCCAACCACGAAGTCATGACAAGGACAACTTCTCCCCCGTCCTACCCCTGGGGAGAAAATCTCCCTCATCCTCAACCAAAATCAGAGAATCCCTTATGAATCCCCACCTAAACCCACCCCTTGCCATCCCTATGAGTACCCTCTTGATCCTCCCAAGAATTTACTTCAAGGTCCACCACTCTTTACATGATCTTATTGTCACAATGTGAAGCGGCAGTCCACACAAAACTCTCTTATTTTTTGTTTTGAACAAGGGGAAATAAAATTTTTTAGATAAAAAAATAGAGTTATCACTAACCTTATTTTTTAAAAGTAAGATTGGACATCTTTTTTAAAATTGATCTATATATTTAAAAAATAAATTTAAAAGTTAATTACAAATAAAAAAGATATTAATACCCCTACATGTCCTTTGGGTGCCATGATGCTCTAGTTACATAGTCTTGCTTGAGTTTGAAATTTAGTATTGGTTTGATAAAATTTCTAGTTTTAAAAAGACAGGAGATTTTTGTTTGAAAATAATTTTTTTTCTTTCATATTGAGATTTTAAAAAAATTATTTTGATCTAAAAAAGGATCTCATTCTTTCCATATTAAGATTTTAGAAAAATATTTTAATTTAAAAAGATTATTTTCCTTCTAGATTAGGGTTTTAGGATAAACAACTTTATTTTCAAAAGCTTTCTTTCCTTTTAGATTAGGGTTCGAAAAAAAATAAATATATTTTAAAGAAAGTTCCCTTTTCCTTTCAATTTAGGGGTTTTAAAAAATGATTTGTTAAGAAAAATAAACCTCTATCTTTTTAAATTAGGTTTCAAAAAAATAAGTTTTATTGTATAAAGGACCACCTTTCTTCTAAATCGAAGTTTTGAAAAAGATAATTTTATTTTTAGAAAAGACTCATTTCCTTCCGAATCATTGTTTCAGAAAGGTCCTCACTCTTCTAAATTGGAATTTTTATTTTAGAAAAAAATACCTGCGATTTGAAAAAATCCCACTTCTGAGTATTGAAAAATAGATGTTGTTCTAAAAAAAGCAATTTTCACGTGATTAAATAATGTTCACTTCTCCTTATGGACTATAGTAGAAAAATAATTTGGATTATCAGGGCTACACACGCACACCTTGGACCCTTAGGTTCCCATCAATGATCGATGGGTCCAACGGCAGAGAACTGTAGCCGTGCGGCTCTTCAACGGTGTACGGACTACTTGGAGGGGCGCGATGCTTAAGCGGTGAGCAGACGAGGCTTCGGTGACGCAGTGGGTCAGCGGTAGCTGGCTTCCAATGGCGGCGTGGCGGAAGAGGGATCTTCAAGCAGTAGGACGTTCTCAAATGGAGGCGGCGAACCTTTGGGTTTGCAGAGGAACGCTGCTGCAACAGGATCTATGAAACAATCTCCACAACTCAGGCCTCAGCAGCGGTGGGGATGGCACAACGGAGGCTAGGTCTTTACAGTGATCGCGTCTATCACTCCTTGCTGTGTCGATGATTGCAGGTATTGAGTAGCAGGGGAGCGAGGTTGAAGACTAACGGAATCTTTCGTTTTGGAAGCAAAGTGAAAAAGGGTTGGGTTAGTTCGCACGTATGAGGTGAACAAGAAATTTTTAAGAAAATTGGGGAAGTCAGTGTCAGCGTGTTGTCTATGGTTCTATGTCAATTACTTTCTGTGTTTTGTTTAGGAGTGTCACTCTTGGAGAGTAATATTTTAGGAATCTTATCCTAAACTCTAATATTTCATTTTCATCTTCTAATTTCAGTTATTTTTTATTTTTTTATTTATTATCAGATTCTTTATCTTTATTTATAATATTTTATTTTTTATCATTTTTTATCTTTTATTATTTATTTATTTTTATCTTTTGAATCTATTTTGTGAAAATCAAAATATATCATCTTATCGTCTCATAATTAGTTCATTATCATGTAGGTTTAATTTTTACTTTTAGGGTTTAATTTTAATTTTGCTTCATTATATCTTTTTGCTTTGGGCCTTGAGACTGGGATAAATTAGGCTCACAATTACGAGTTAAGATCACAATTGAAATTAGGATAAAAGGTTAAAATTAAATTTGGTGTCTACACTTGTCAGGGACTGCAGGAAGCTTTGCATGTTTTTTGGGAAGCAAACCAAACAGGCAGCTAACTTTTAAGCCAAGGGATGCTTCCTTCTATTATTGTGTATTTGACTATTGCTCTCCCAAGAGAGCACATGGTGTCCATTTGGTGACTGCATGGGGCCCTAAGGGTGTAAAAAAATCAATTCCATGCAATTCAAATTAAACCAAATTGAATCGATCTATTTGAAATTAACCAAAACCAATCAGTTAATTGGCTGGATTGAATGAGAGTTTTTTAAACTGATTTAATTAGTTTAGTTCTTGGATGATGGTTTAAAAAAAACCAACAAAAATTGAACCGAGGCCCCTAAATATATTAAAATGTTTACTTATATGCATTCCTAGTATTAATCGATTTGGTTGATAATGGTAGTACTGTTGTGATAATATATTTATAATTCTTATCATTCTAAAGTTAGATGATATTTTAGTTCATTGATTAAATAAGAATATGTTTTTGAATATATAAAATAAGAAAAATTAAAAAATAAGGTTCTTATTATGAAAACCGATCAAACTAATCCAATATGATTTGAATTAATTTGGTTTTAATTAGATTGAATGGATAGATTAAATGATATTTTTAATAAATCAATTTAGTTTGATTAAGGAGTGTAACTTATCCAAACCAAACCAATTTACATCCTAGATGCCCTCTAGTCCTACACTATGTAATTTGTAGTTTATTTTAATGCATTTGTTTTTCTACCCAAAGAAAAACAGTAAGGTGTTCTCTCACACTGAATAGAATGCGTTCGTTTGTCTTCTTAGTCTCATAGTCTTTGTCTTAAAATTTAGATATTTATCTCTATCTGCATCAAAATAATACAAATATGCCTTTTTTATAGGACATATGCCTTGTTTTAACAAGCAAGGAACTTTAAGTTGAACATAAATTTGAGAATAGAATATACTCAATAATTCCTATTCCTACTATCAAAGTCACTAACTTAATTGTCTATAATCATTTGATTCACATATTATTATTTAACAGTGGACCTAATTTATTCTTACAAAATATTTTATTTAATTGTTGATAATAATTTGACTAACATATCAATGAAGTTTTTCAGTTTATTATATTAAATGAATATGTATGACAGTTTTAAACATATGCATTATATGTATGTAGAATTTAAAGAAATAAACTATGAAGTGGCAAAATTTTATTATAGATAAACTAATTGATATTTTACTAAATACCTAACAAAAAGTAAATGTTATACTTTCTATAAACAAATTATAAAAATAGATTTTGATTTTTAACAGTACATAAAAATTAGAAACTAAGTTTGATTGCTAATAAGAAAATATTATTAAATTTTAAGATAAATTAAATTTATAATTAAATATATTCAAGTAAATGATACGTATGCAAAATAAATGCCTCTACTTTAATTATGCTTTTATAAATAGTGCAAATAATAAAAGTTTAACAAAAAAATGCATATATATTCTTTTAATTTTAAGTCAATTATAAATATATTTTTTTAACTATAAAAGTCAATAAGTATATCCCTTTAACTATTAAAACAGTGTAAACACACATTTTTCATCCATTTACATTAAATTTAACAGTCACGTTACTTGCACATGACTATTAATAAACATCGCATTTTGTTATTGGCTAGTTAAATAAATTTAAAAAAATTTTGTGAAAATAAGAGGGGAAAAGAAAGAAGCAAAAAAGTCCCTCATTATAAGTTAAACATTAACTTTTATTGCTATTTTGTTACTACTTTTATTTTTAAGTTTATTTTCTCTTTTCTTCTCATCTTTTAGAAAAATACTTGTGCAATTACTAATAATTATCATAAAAAAGCTTTTCTTATATAGGTAATTAGAAAGATATTAAATGATCATGTTAATTACGTTTATTGAATAGCACTCTGGCTATTTACCTATACGATTGAGGTGACATCCTCTACATTTTGGCCTTAACTTCATTTAAAATTCAGAAAATTGAAAATTTAACTTAAATGCACACATATGTGCCTTATAACTAAGAGTATATGATTTCAAAAAATATATATATTCTTTCTTTTTAAATACTTAGTAAAGAAAATTTTTATTTTAATATGAACGAGATGTTATATCAACAACAAATAAGTTCTCCTTTTTTGAGTTATAGTATGCATTTTGGCTTCATGTATAAGTTCTCTTGCAAAAATATAAGCTTATCATATTCAATTCAAACTAGTAATGAAGAATGAAATTATTGATAAAATGTTTTAATGTGAAATCTAACATTTTTCATAATTAATGATAAAAAAGAATGTATTTTTGCTTCAAAAAAAAAAATTACATACTCCTTTAATTTTTAGTCTCTTATAAAGTACAATAATTTAATTTTAATTCAATTGCAAATACTCTCATTTAACTTTAAGCTATTTGTAAGTATATCTCTTTAACTTACAAAATAAAGAGTTAATAAAAAAATATTATGTGTATTAATAGTTACATACAAGACATGTGACTATAAATTTAATATCATATAAATAAAAGAGATATGCTTGCACCGTTTTAATAGTCGAAGAGAAATATTTTCTAACTTTTATTGTTGAGGAGATATACTTGAAACTAATTAATGTTAAATGAGTGTATATATTGTTTTCTCAAAGTTTAAATTGTTATATGGTTCTGATTAATGTAGTTGTTAGAAGAATTTGACTAATGCACAAAAGAACTAATTTTTTTTTTTCTTATACAAACACTTTTAGACTTGGGCATAAAGTGACTAAAATTTGAACATTGAAACCACAGCATTCAAATGTAAAGACCAAACTTTTTAAGTATGCTAAACTAAATAAATTAAACTTATATTATAGTATATATCTAATTAAATAACAAATATATTGAGTTAACTACTTGATAGCTTTAATTATAAAAAATGTTTAGACTTGATCTAAAGGATATAATGCTAATAGAATTGTTTGCTATGATCAGTTTGATGGTAGTGTTATTTGTTAATAATTGTTATATTGACTATCCACACATGGTAAGACGAAAATATCATTATTTATTTCAAACAAAAAATGATGCCATTAAATAGATTCAAATTAAATATGAGAACAAAGTAAATATATTGCATAAGACATTTTAAAGCAAGAAGAGGAATTGAGATAAGGCCATAGAGGTAATTAATTAAATCAGAGATTTCTTTTGAATAAGATATTCATCATGAAAATTGATTTATTTCATAATAAAAAGTATGAAAGTCGACCATTAAAAATGTTAATTAAAGATATGGAGTATAATATTTTAATAAATTTTGAGTATCATTTCATTGAACTTGGGTGGTAAATGTATTTTATTCTGTAAAAAAAATATAAATTATGTCAATTTTTGATTTCCAAATTGCTAAATGGAATGATGGGATGGCCTTGTTATGATGTAATAAATCATGGAATAATGGTAGGATTATATCAACACCTTGAGGACAGACGTTGACCAATTTGTTTCCATTGGAAAATAAACTTTGCTGGCACCCATGAGAAAGGAAACGTGAGAAGCAACATGTGTGTAGACAAAAACATCAATAGAATGATTCCAAAGATAAAACATTAATAGAATGAGTTGAGGGTGAGAGTGTTATGATCTTAAAACATTCTTCTCTCTCATCAACCTAAACAACAGCATATTATTCATGAGAAATGATGCATTTACAGTATATATCTCTTATGTCTTCTCACAAAGTTTATAATATATTACCCTCAAACTTAGATAAAATTACAAAACTATCGATAAAGTTTATTCGCTTCTTCTTATGCGTAGCCCTAGGAATATGGATATAACACCTTCCTTATTCATTTTTGTAGTTGCCATTCCAATTACATCTACATAATCTAGATTCAAGGTTATGAGAGGGCAATATGTTGTTTGCTGTCGCCCAATTACATCTACATAATCACTTTGGATCACTATCTGTCATACCCAACCGCATATTATTCATTTTTGTAGCTGCTATTCCAAAATCCTACAGTGAGAGACGTTCGTTAATTTTGCAAGTAAGGATAGGCGTACGTTCAAACTCTGCATACATTCTCACATGTTTATTCTACTTTCTCTTTTCTTATTAAATTAATGTGTCTATGAGGTCTATTTTACCTTATCCAACTATTGTATTTGTTTCTGTATTTCAGGTTTCATTGAGACAGATTATATGCTTAGAATTTGATTCTATAGTCATCTTTGTTAAAAAAAAAAATTTCATTCAATTCCCACTTTAAACAAGATTGATTCACCCAAAAAGTAAAGATATCATATAAAAATTCCAAAGAAAAAAAAAAGTATTGCATTTATTAACCGTTGTTTGCAGAGTTTAACATTAGTTGTACAAAGTGCTTTGTTTTACTCTTTGGTTTTTGTTTTCCTTTTGGACGGTTTACTTGCAATGTAGCTGTTTTTATCTTTGCTACAAGTCGTTTCGTTCCCAACGAAAGAAAAAAAAAACAAAAGAAATGACTGAGATGCAAACTTTAAGCCTTGAGTTTTTTAGTTGTGCAATGCATTAGATTTAAGGATTTTTCATTTTTTATTATTGTTTTGATGCACGTTTGGATTTTTCTGTTGGTCCAAGTACATTCTGCTCTTTGCTACTGGCAGACAATTAGTTTGGGCAGAACAAGAGGCTTTCTACTTGATTCCCCAACGAGAGAGCAATATTTGCTTTGCATTTGGGCTTCTATGAACTATATTTGCAAAATTGACCTTTTTTAAAAATCTAATTAATCAATAAGCAGGAACTTAATTTCTATTCTATTTTGTATGTTTTGTTTACACATGAAATTAATTTAATTAATCCTGGAACAGAATTTTGAATTTGTGAGAATTTGCCGGACACGATATACTATAATTCTTCCCCTACTATATGTTGTATATTTTCCCCCCCTTAAAACAAAAATAGTAAATTAAACTATTTTCTGTAGTGATAATTTCACGAAGAAAATAAAAGATAAATTAGAGCCCACGAAATTCTGAAATTTTTTATGACTTCTGGTATTCTAAAGTAA
The DNA here is from genome assembly GCA_037013595.1 of Dicorynia guianensis. Classification (NCBI taxonomy): domain Eukaryota; kingdom Viridiplantae; phylum Streptophyta; class Magnoliopsida; order Fabales; family Fabaceae; genus Dicorynia; species Dicorynia guianensis. The sequence continues at coordinate 13,932,691 of JASUAB010000012.1, read as the reverse complement.
AATTTCCCAGCACCATACCATAGTAAAATGAAAAGGTAGATCTGTTGATACATGACAACAAAATTGGGACAAAAAATACATTTGAACTGAAAAAAGAACCAAGATTCTGGAAAACTAATTGTAGTCACATTCTACTTATACAACAAAATGATCAGATGGCTGCTATTCAACAAAATGTTCAGATGGCTGTTATTCTCACAGAATTTGTGTGACATCTTAGTGTCACAGAAATTTTACAGGCCCTCTAATGAGGGGGGACCCATCCATGACACGAAAATTCCGTGGCCCGTATCTTTCCCTGAAAAACCAGAAGCTACAATCTTCTTGATTCAATGTCCATATGATCAACTGGAAAAAACTAACCAATCCCAAAAAAGATTAGAGCGGGTAGAATATATCAGCACACTAGTATAGCTAAGACTGGCTTTGCTTGGGTGGTACCCATTCATCTCGCATCTAACATGCGGTATGCTAATGTGTCAAGAAAGACACTGAAATTTCGTCCGTGTAACTCGGTGTTTGGAGGCACCAGGATTGAGCATAGTGCAAAATGGCAGTTACCGTATACATAAACAAAAGTTAAGAGTAATTCTTGTTAGCATCTTGCCGCCATAAGCTGCAATGTCATGATATCAAGCACGCAAAGAACGGAAAAATGTTTCTTCAGTTAGGTTAGTTACCTCAGCAATTGCAGAGGTGATGAAAGGAATTGGTTAAGCTCCAATGGAGGCTCTCTCACCACTGCATTAAAACCGACAGCTTTGGTTGGAATTCAATGGGTACAAACATAGGCAAGGAAACAATGCAGTTGACAACAGAAAAAATATCTTCGATCATAAATTTTATTATCAATGACTGAAATACAATAATCATGATATATCTTAGCCTCAGAAGATTAAGTCAGACTCAATTGAGGGTATTAGGTTATTCTCAAACCTGAAACACCCTCTGCTTCCTCTGCTCTCCGGTTAAGCCAACCCATCGATGATGGGTTTAGACTGTTCCATCTCCTGGTATAGGAATAGCAGAAATGTCCATTCGGTCATTCCTCGGAGAAAATTGATCCGCAGTGGATCAGGAAATCATACCCTCCAGTTTTGGGCAACTTTCAATTGCAGATCATTTATGTCACTCAATTTTCCTGTCAACAAATCTAATAAATTTTGAGTCTTCCTAGCTGCAGAGTCTAACAGTACATGCCACAGCCTGCGCCCAAAATTTGAGCCTTGCTTTAACATCTTCAGGATGGTCACCTGGAGAAAAACATGAACCATTAGTACATTAAAACTCCATAAATCGAACTACTAAACAAACAACAAATAGGTTATATTAAGGAGCAGTTCAGCAAGACAATATATGCTATTTTCAATGGCTTATCTTAGCCAAATTTATTGTCTTAAAAAATAGACAGTATTGCTACATGAAAAAGTGTACTTTTGCAAGCAACGACCACCACTCATTTTCTAGGCAATGAGAGAACTTTAATCTTAATTGCTTCATACAAATTTTTTTTATTTACAACGAGTAACTGTCTATCATAATTTTGCTAAGAAACATTGATCAATACTCATAGTATCTACCCTAAAAACATTCTAGATTTTAAAAATATTAGATGCAATTGTTATTTCAAAGGTTCGACAATGCAACCGCACAAGGCACAACCTTGCAGGAATCGGATACTCAGGGATGATAACTATCATAAGCAAAAACCAAAAAACCCCTGACCTGTATCATAATTCCACACACAAAAACACAATCACAAACACTACAGCATGAGGGAAATTTTCCGGAATCTAGAATTATCGCGCAGAAATCAAAATGTAACACTCACCAGGACTCGAAATTCGCCAATTGGCAATCGAACTGGACAAGGAGGAGCTTGGATCCGACGCAGCAGGGGACGCATCCGGGGACTTCTGATTTTCGTCCATGAACTTCTGGCTCATTGAATAACATAACTCGAGGGCCGGCAAGGTGTTGCAGAGCTCCGGAATCTCGTCGTAGCTAAACCCAAATCCAAGATCCAAGCAGCCTTTCAACTCGTCCAGATCTTCATCGGTCAAGCTCTTGGTTCTGGTAAGATCCTCATGCGGCGTTTCCACATAGCCTTCCAGTAAAACCTGATTCTTCTTCTTCTTCCCTAAACTGCTGCTGCTCCTCAGTTTTGGTCGCTCCGGATTGGACCCACAAATTCTTAGCTGATTTCTAGATGTTTCGATTTCTGGATTTTCATCTATTGAGGTGGTAGAAGAAACCCAGGATTCTACTCCACAAGACAAGCTCCCCATTTCTATTACCTCCTCCTCTTTCCTTATGGGTGTGTATTGGGAAGAAATGGGAAGGCCGCTTTTAAAGTATGCGCGTAGAAGAGAAAATAGGATGATGGTCGGATCATGTCATGTATGGGTACATACACATCATACATGCATGTTCTATGCTTCGGATTATGCGTAGTTAGGTGATTAGGTGATGACAGGGGCACGATACAGCTGTACAGTCGAGGGCGAGTAATGATTTTGTTCCAGAAACGGGACACGTGGTGCTGGAATCGTCACGCTCGATAACATCAGTTGTGGCGCGGGTCCCACAGGTTTTGTTTGTTGTGCGTGCTGGATTTGTTTGGATGCGCAACGTAAAAGCACAATTTTTAACCATTTTACTTTTACAGTATAATTTTTAAAAAAAATTATTTGAATAATATTATTTAAAAAATATTTATTTTGAAGGAATATATAATGTCACATAAGACGGTCATTTTACTCACATAGAAACGCCACATTAAAATTGTTAAATGACTTTGTTGTCCTTCTCCCACTGCTTTCATAGCTTAGTTTCTCTCTATCTTGTGCCCTAACTTGGTTGATCGCCCTCGTCCTCTTGCTAGTTTCACTCCTGCTCACACTGCCGCCTAGCTAGCATTGTCGCTCCTTCTCGCATTGCAGCCCTACTTGTGCTCTCGCTCCTACTTGAGCTGACATTGTTGTCCTTCTGATTCGAAACTTACCACCCAAGTCGGTGAACATCCTTTCCTCTTTCGTTTTTCTTTTTCTTCTACTTGTGTTTTTTTTTTTTTTTTGCTTTCGAATGATCTATTCTGTACTCTTCTCTTTCTCCGTTGCACCACCAATATCTTACTAAAATTTGTACGCACCAGGGCTTCAACATTAGAGCTTTGCTATCTTCGGCTGAGACCTATTGTAGAACAAGGTCCCAAGCTTTTTTTTTTCGTTAATGTATGTGAGCTTTTAGCTTTGTTTATGTGCTATTATTAATTATGATTGAGTTTTGAATTTTGGGTCTAATTTTATTTATGTTGTGTGAAGTTAATAATGAATGTCCGGAAGCTGGGTTTTGAAAATAATTTTATTGTTTGGATGAATGGTTGTCTAGCATGATGTTTATTAACAAATTTCTTGATGATGATATTGAGCTTGTTTTTAGGAGAATAAATTTGAGTCTCATGTAATGAGGTGGGAAGATTTTTGCAAGTGTAATCATAGGGGGTTGCTAATTAAAAATTGTCCATCCAGTGAAAGTGGGTTTAAGGGTTTGCCTGTGATCCAATAACAGTTGCTAGAAAGTAGTAGCTATGAAATTTGAAAATATTAATAGTGAGTCAGCAACTTTTCCTCTCATGTGCTACCTGTTTGGAGAGTTTTTAGGATTTCTTGATATTTTTAGGAGATAAAAAATGATTGATATATTTCAATCTATTGTGCATTAACTAGAATTAGTAATCTAGTGCCTAGGTGAGGATGTGATGTTCTGTATTTATGATAAGAAAGAGCTTTAAAATATAAGAATATTTAGTTGAAATCCCACTTACAGATAATGTATGTTTTTTCTTCAAGATTATTACAAATTCTAAGTTTTTGTTGTTATATTTCTTCATGTGTCCTAACAGATGCTCTTAATTGCTAGTTGTTGTTTTACAAAGAAAGCTGAGATTAATATAGATCATCTTTTTGTTCAATCTTATTCGTAGACTAAGATTTGTAGGTATTGATTATTTCTTTGTTTGAGGTTTATTTGGTAATGCCAATGTCGTTTTCATCTTTTGGAGATTTCCTTAAATTGAATTGTGGATGAGGAAAAGCATAATATGTCATTTGGTGCTATTAGTAATATATGAAATGCTCTTTGTAAAATTTCTCTATCCTTTGACTAATAAAATTATCCTATGTTCAGATTGCTCCCATGCATGTACATTCTTGATCATATAACAATATACATTCCTGATCACATAATAATATTCATTGTTAATTCTTAATCATCTTTTGTTTTTTAAATTCATTGATAATAGAACAATATACATTGTTTATTCTTGATCATCTTCAATTTTGTAAATTCATTGATCAACTATAACAAGATTTTTCTATTAAAATAATGGAAGGCTTAGAGGTTAATGTCCTCTTTGTGCATCTATATTTGTAGGACAGCTTGACAATTAGGATTTAACTGGTCAACTCTTAGGTTTTTCACTTTTCTTTGGATGGATAAATGGTAGGCAGCTGGTGGATAGAAGGTGTACTGCAGATTTTAAGGGTGATTTGCAAGAAGCATGTAGGGCTTAAGGATCAGCTTTGTTCTTTATTTAAGTAGTCATTAATTACTTTCCTAAGTTTCCTTTGCTTTGCTCATTTCCCAAATTTTTGTCTTAAGTTAACAACCCTTTTTGTTTGGGTGAGAGGCAAGTGATTAATTGAAACATTACAGGGAATCATGAGATCAATGTTGAACCTTTTGGTAAAGTTTCGTATATAAGATTTTTTTGAGTAGAATTTGGTTAAATTTGCATTTTCATTGAACTTATGTTCCCTCATTGAGGTTGGATTGTTTGTACTTGATGTTGTTCAACAGGATTTTATTTATGCATTTGATACTATGGCACCAAAGAAATGAAGAAATGTCTATGGTGCAGGATCAAGCAATGCTCAGTTTGATGCACATAAATCTTTGTCAATAGTGCATGAATGAAGGTACAATGATCTTGTGCTAAGGAGGAACATGGTTTGGGAGAGAGGGTTTGATGAAGAAGGTGAGTATGAAGGCATCCAAACCCAAATCATGCAAAGGAATTGGGGAAAGCTCTGCTCAATCCCCAAACCAGGAAATCAAAATCTTGTTAAGGAATTTTGTTCTAATGCATTCCTAGCCAATAAAGAGGACGATAAGTACAAGCCCTATGTTAGGGGAGTGCCTATTGATTTCTCAAAAAGGGAGCTTAATAATTACTTTGGTCTAAGGTCTAACTACCCTAGAGAGTGTGCATATTTAGAATTGGTTTCCAGACAACTAAAAGAACAGGAGGTTCTTCAAATTCTCTACTGACTAAGAGCTAAATGGGTTTTAGATACAAGAAATATTCCTAAGCATCTGAAAAAAACTTATCTACTACCCATCCCAAAGACCTGGTGTACTTTTGTGCAAGTGAATTTACTTTATTCCTCCAATCATTCTAAGGTGACGGTAAAACGGGTTTTGTTAATTTATGTGATTGTAACAGAACAGCTTATGGATATAGGTAGGCTCATTGCTTATAATATTCACACTATTGCACAAGAATTGTCAGGAAGTTTGGCTTACCCTTCATTGATTACAAAATTGTGCTTGAATGCTGGTATTAGTGCCATGGCTAGAGATGTGCCCATTCTTGCTACTCTTCCTATCACTGCTGTTGTAATATCAAGATACTATCAAGAACAACTTCAGCTAACTATCACATAAACGTTAGAAAGAATTGAAAGACAGCAGTGATCTATTTTGAACAATTAGTATGCCATGAAAAACATGCTTTAGAATTTGGCCCAGCAACTCCAGCTAAATCCAGATGCCTTTAGAGGCCTTCCTGTGTTTGACAGAAATGTTGATGAAGAGGAGGAAGAAGAAGAATAGTGATGGATTTTAGGAGAACACAATGCAAATTCCAAAATTTGGTTGACATTACATTAGATTATTTTATATTGTATATTTTGTATATTGTTTCTTTTCCATTGTGAAAAGTTATTTTAATATATGCCATTCTAAATTCTTGTTTTTAATTTGGTTTGACTTTATGATTATTCATTTTCAACTCACTTGGCGTTAAGTGGGGCTGAGCCATTTTTTTTTTTATGATCTGAAGATTTGTGTAACTAATTGTTAAAATTATGCCCTTGCTAAGTAACATGTGATCTGATGTGGAGAAAAGTGCACTTTAGTCTTCCTAGTTTGTTCATTTGTTTTTATCTGCTAATTTATGTTTTCGACCATGCATAGAGCTAAAATTGACAAACTTGAATTTGCTAAGACAGAATTGCAAAATCAAATTGCAGAGTAGGTAGATATTTGATTTGTTTCTGTTTAACCTTGTTGATATGTGTTTGAGAATTTCTATGATGATAATACTTGACTTTTTGTTTTTATATCTACTTGTAGGTTGAAGGGAATGCCAAGCTAAGGTCTAATTTGGAAGAGCGAAAGAAAGCAGTACTTGAGTGTTGTTTGGCTGTTAAACATGATGTATGTTCATTATAAGAGTTTGCTGATAAAAGGAATGGGTTGAGTCTATTAGAACTTTAATCTGCCCAGAATAAAACATTAAAGCACTCAGCCACCCAAGGCGGCAATAATGTGAAGGATAGGAGAGGGACAACACAAATGGTTCATATGCAAATCAACCTGTGTCATTTGAGTTAGATACAATTTGTTTGTTGCAAGTTTAATTATAATTGTATGTTAGCTTTCGGTTGGCATGACCAGTTTGGCTAGAAATTGGACTGTTGTCCAATTTGAATGTATTATTGAGCTATATTGATTATTTTCATAATAATATAACTCATTAGTTTTTGTTTAAACTTTGATTCAAGATTATTATAAAATAAATCATGTTTGCTCGATTTTCTGGCACTCCTTTGCAAATCTTTCTTTGTTCAGATCCCAAAATAGATATTGAAGGCACATATGCCGGTTATTCATACAAAATAATTATATATATCATTTGCAAAATAAAAGTCAACACGACAAATTTGTAATGTAACAAAATTCAACAATTACAAAGTAAACACAAATATGCTTCAACTATTATAAAATGATTTTATAATATATTTTTTGGGTTCAACCCATGAATTCTATTTATCAACTACCATCACTTTGGTCCCCCTTCTGCTAACCATCTAGGGGCTCAAGAGGCAACTCACAGATGCCTAGGCACCTAAGAGCTAGCGCCCAAGCTCCCAATACTGGGAAAAAATTTGTGTTTGCCCATTGAGCACCTAGGCAGTGAAATAGGAGCACTTAGGTGCCCTTCAGAACTTAAATTCGTGGGTTAAACACACAAATTCTCCCCTGTGCTGACTGCCTGGACACCTAAGAAGCAGTGCCCAGGCGTCCAAGAGCCAATGCCCAGGTGCATGGGTGCCTAAGAATCCCCGTCTAGGCGCCCCACCCTGGGAAAAATTCCTCCTCTAACAATTGAGTGCCTAGCGCCTAAGAGCCAGCGCCTAGGCGCCCTAATGCACTTAAATTTGCAAGTCCAACCCATGAATTCTAGTTATCCACTACCCTATCCTGATTCTCCCTTCTGTTGACTGCTTGGGTGCCCATGAGATGGTGCCCAAGTGTCCAGAAGCTAGTGCCCAAGAATCACCGCTCAAGTGTCCCACCTTGGGAAAAATTTCCCCTTTGCCAACTGAGCACCTGGGCGCTTAAGAGCCAGTGCCTAGGTGCCGTAATGCACTTAAATTTGTGAGTTCAACCCACAAATTTTAGTCATCCACTGCCCCATCCTGATTCTCCCTTCTGCCAACTACCTGGGCACCCATGAGGTAGTGCCCAGGCATCCAGGAGCTAGCGACCAGGTGCCTAGGTGCCCAAGAATCACCGCCTAGGTGTCTTACCTAAGGAAAAATTCTCCCTTTGCCAATTGAGCGCCTGGGTGCCTAAGAGCTAGTGCTCAGGCACCCTAATGCACTTAAATTCGTGGGTCCAACCCATGAATTCTAGTTATCTACTACCCCATCCTGATTCTCCCCTCTGCTGATTGCCTGCTATATGCTGCATCGAAGATCTAGTGCCCAGGTGCTTGAGCACCCAAGAATCACTGCCCAGGCATCCCACCCTAGGAAAAATTCCCCCTCGCTAACTGAGCACCTGGGTGCCGAAGAGCCAATGCCTAAGTGCCCTAATGTACTTAAATGCATGGGTCCAATCTAAGAATTCTAGCTATCCACTACCCCATCCTAATTCTCCCTTCTGTCGAGCGCCTGGGCACCCATAAGGTAGTGCCCAGGCGTTTAGGATCCAACGCCTAAGCGTCCCATTCTAGAAAAAATTTTGACCCCTCTGCTAACTCAACGCCTGGGCGCTTAAGAAGTAGTGCTAAGGCACCCTTTGGGAACTGAAATTCATGGGTCCAACCCACGAATTATTGTCATTTAATATTATGAGTTGGTCCCCCCCCCACTTCATAGAACCTTTCGACTTTGAGAACAAGTTACAGCAACTTTTTGTACCAGTTCGGCCACAACACCATTTTGGACTCGTTTCAACAATTCTTTTCACTATTTAACTCAAAAATAGGTAATTGTGATTATTAATACTTGTATTTTGTCTTTAGTTTAGTTTATCATTGGTATGTATTTTGGATTATTTTAACCTAACTTTCTATCTTTACATGGAAAAACACTTATTTGGTGTAATGTATGAATTAAATGATGTTATTTATCAAACAGAGATTAGTTTTAACATGGGTATGAGCAAAAATTTTGTATTCACATGATAAATGTAGGATACATTTGTGTAAAAAGATCAAACCCTTGAACAGTACCTCCTTACAGTTGATTTATGATTGTTGGCTTCAAATTGAGACTATATTTTGTGCATTTTGTATGAAGTGTGCTAGACATTGCTCATTGTTGTCTAACTAAACACTTTTGATTTATCTAGGTAAAATGGACAAGGAGCTTTTTGCAAATTTGTATTTGAATGGGAATATTAGAGAAAGTGATGGTGGAGATGTTAGTTTTCATGCTTTGATGTGTGTAATGGTGCTCATTCCACTTGATTGCAACCTTGAACAGCTAAACCGAACTATGCATCAGGCACTAAGAATTCTAGATAATCAAAAAATTCAAATCATGCAATATAGATGTCCAGTAGCTGTTGGGCACAACATGAGGTATAATGCCTCTATACTAAATGAGGATACACATGTGCAACTGATGTTGATAATGTATACATGTTATTTAGATTGCTCTATATTGAGATATATGTGGAGACGAGAAACCGTGCAATTGAATGTGACAATGACATGGCACAACAATCTGAGCACATAGTAGACTTAAATATAGTTCACATACCAACACAGCCATTTTGTACACTAGTGCCTAAGTTTCAAAGTTCCCAATATCCTTCTCCAACACAATATCCTCATTATCCCAACATTGCTGCTCATGTTTTGCCACCAAACTTTAGTTGTCAGGGTGCAGATATGAATATAGACACACATGATGATATAGAAGATTTGTGGCAAACCGACCATCGATCCGATGTTGAAGGTGCGTATGATCTAGAGTGGTATAGTGATGATGGATTTGATGATGATATTGATCTAGATATGGGCAATGTTAACTTACCTAACATGATATCTAAGCAGCCTATGATGGCAACCCCCAGAGTCAAAAGCCCAATGGATCCAACTCATGCTGATGATCTTCCACCTCATTATATTGACATTGATTGGGCAACTATGGATGTACTTGAACATCTGTAGACGCCTAATTTTGTCCGGCCCACTTCTCAAAACTTTAACATAAATTACAAACCCAAACTTAAACTAAAAATTAATAAAATAAAATTAAGCTCAAAATATAATTAAACCCAAAAATAAAACCAAGCCCACACACAAAAATAAAATTTAGAATAAAACTAAAATAAAATTAGAAAAAATAAAAGATAAGAAAATCAAAATTTAAAAATGATAATACAAGATAAACTGAAGAGAAAATAATAAAGAGATAAAGAATAATAATAATAAAGAGATAAAAGAGGATAAATAAAAGAAAACTAAGATAATTAAGATAATTCAGAAAAATAAAGATAATTTAGAGAAATAAAGATAATTCTAAGAAAAATCAGAAAAATAAAGATAAATCTAAGAAAAGTCCAAAAATCAAGATAAATCAGAAAATAAAGAATAAATCTAAAAATATCAGAAAAATAAAACCAAAAATCAGAAAAATGGAGATAAATCTAAGAAACAAAAGATAACAAAGAAATAAAAGAAAATATAAAGAATAAAAATCTAAAATCCAAATAGATAAAGAAAATGTTAGATAAATAGAATAAAAGAAGATAAAAATTAGAAGTTAAGATAAGATTAGGAAGCAAATTAGAAAAGAAACTCTGAACTCAAGAAACTATAAAACCGCTCACTCATGCACAACAAAAGGGGGGGAGTTCACGGACGAGACAAAAGAAAAAATAAATATAGCTACCCAACCTTCACCTCACCGGAAAACTTCACCAAGCTCACTCCAATTTCTTCCATACCGGCACCCAGCAACGCCGGCACCAACTCAACCAGCACATCAAGACGCCTCTTCCCTTTCACTCACACACGCGAAAACTGCACTCTTGAATACCCAAAATTCCCGCAAAAACACACACATACGCACGAAAGAAACACTCACTGTACTCTCGGATACATGCATTACGCCTCCCTCCCTGTAGATCAGCATCTTCGCCACCTTGCCATCACGACACCCTCATACAAAACTCTCCACTGCACTACATTCACCGACTACTCTGCATACCTCCCGTAAACCACCCACACTTCACTCTCTAGCATCCTTATCTCAGCCAGCGTTCAGCCTAAAAAACAGAGAACCTACGGAGACAAGGAAAGCTGCACTCCTTGAACCCACAGCACTTACAACTCAGCCACACCAAGTCCACCACTTAAGTTACCGTTCATCCACTGTTCAGAGCTGACAACGAACAAGAAAAAATAGTAAACGCCTTCTGCAATCAAAAACGAAACAAGTTCCTCCCCATCCAAATCCCGCAAGCCGCTCCAGCAAAAAGAACAAGCACGCTGCAGCTCTTCCGTTGGCAAGAAAACAGTCGTCAACGGGAGCCATACTCGTCTCCAGCGCTACCCTCCACTTAGTCTTCATCTCCGCCAACATCCAAGACCAGGCAACAGGCTGCTTTGCTCGCCTTCAACCTCACCACCGATCGGACTCCCTGCTAGAGCAGTTACGTCGCTGGTGTAAAGCCTCAAGGAGTCTTCGCTGTTGCTCTACGTCCAGTACCCTAAGTTCTGTAGGTTCGCTGGTGAAGCTCATCCTTGCTGTTGCTCTTGCTCGGGTCATCTCGTCGCTGCTACTTCACTAAGGAAATACACTTCAGCGAGAAGCGCTTCCATCGCCAGCCGGGGAGACCTTTCCCTTTCTTCGCTGCTGCTTTTGTTTGAAACTCATTCCTTGGAGATTGAAAGGTATGCTTGCCTGAATTTGCTAAGCTCTTTGTTCTGATTTTTGAGATACTATTTGGCAGCTGCTTTTAGTTTTTGGGATTATGGCATAATTAAAATATAATGAGGAAATAGATGTGGGTTTCGATTTAAAAATAGTCGTGTTCTACACTTATGTAAATTTTATATTTTTAAGGAAAATACAAAAATATGTTATGTCCTTTTTTAAAATGAAAATAAATTAAGAATAAATAGCTACATGAATGATGCAAGCATTTTTTATTTTTCTTTTTAAAAAAAAACTCCGGACTGGAATAGGAAGGAGATTTTTTTTAAAAACCCTGGACTGGAATAAGAAGGGGATTTTTTCTCAAAATTATTTTTAAAACCCTGGACTGGAATAGGAAGGGGGTTTTCCTTAAAATCATTTTATTTTTTTTAAAAAAAATCCCAACCCGGAATGGGCAGAGATTGTTTTCGAAATTATTTTTCTAAACCAACATAAATTGATTAAGATAAATTAATAAGATCATTTTTGGTACTGAAAGGGCGTTTAGGGTGCTAACACCTTCCCTAAAACGTAACCAACCCCCGAACTCAATCTTTGAAACGTGGACCATTTTTCAATTAGGTGTCCGATCTCACCATTAAATAATTTAGGTTGGTGGCGACTCCAAAAATCCAAAACCAAAATTTTTAGGGTCAACAGCATCCACCAGACATGTTAAGGAGCAATTAGGATGAAACCCATGAGTTACTAATTGGCCTCCAGTTTCCATCCAAACAGGCCACGACCTTAGCAATTAAACATTATCACATCCATAGGCACCATGATTTTGTCATAGATGAATTTAAAAGTAGATATTTAACGGCACATTGTCTTTGATCCAAGAATGATTGCAACTGGTGAATCAGAATATCACATTCAAAAAACCTCAACATGTGAGTTGTGAAAAAATACGCAGATCCTCATACTTGTGTTACTCCCAGCATGTCACAAGACCATCGGCATTTGATTTCAGACATAATCGCCTCTTCCATAGAAGGGATGCTTGGTGCAAATCTTAGAGAAACTATTGCTGGAATTATTGCTGCAATTAGTATAAAATATAATTACACGGTAAGTTATCAGAAAGCTTGGTGTGCAAGGTTAAAAGCCATTAGGAGGTTGTATAATAATTGGGATAGTTTATACAATTTACTACCCAAATGAATGGCTATAATGGTTTAATCGAACCCAAGTAGTGTCTATGACTTCATTACCATGGATGCCAATAATATACATGTTAATGAAGCACTTGTAACATTTAAGCGTATCTTTTAGTCCATTAAGCCATGCATAGAGGGTTTTAATTATTGTAAGCCAGTCTTGCAAGTTGATGGAACCCACTTGTATGGTAAGTACTATGGCACATTGTTAGTTGCAATAGGCCAAGATGGAGGCAATAGAATTTTCCACTAGCATTTGCTATTGTTGAAGGCAAAAATACAAATAGTTGGAGATGGTTTTTAACATGCATTCGACAATTTGTTACTAATTGCCAACAACTATGCTTGATATCCGATAGGCATGCTACAATAAAGGCTGTAGTGTAAGCTGAACTTGAACAATGGATGCCACCCCATGCATATCATTGTTATTGTCTCTGACATATTCAAAGTAACTTCAACACGGAATCCAATAATAAAATGTTAAAAAAATTGATTTACAGAGTAGGTATGCCATTACTTTCTCATGATTGTATTGTATATGTGACTTAGGTATTTTAGATATGCATGCAAAATTAGTAGTTGTTCATGGCTAATGATAAATCCATTGATCAAGTGTACAAAATCAACAAAGAAAGTTTCTGAAGCTGATGGTGAAATTAGGGGTGCAAATGAACAGGTTACAGCTTGGTGGGTTTGACCCATGAATTTAAAGCACCTAGGCACTAGCACTCAGTTGGCAAAGGGGAGGCCAAATTTTTCCCAGGGTGGGGTATTTGGCCGCTGACACGGGTGCCCAAGCGATCAACAGAAGGAGAAGTAGGGTTAATAAGCAGAATTTGTGGGTTAAACCCATAAATTTAAGTGCAAGAAAGGTGCCTAGGCATTCTCGTATCGTCGTCCAGGCACTTTGCTAGCAAACAGGTGAATTTTTTCCCAGGCTTGGGTGCCTGGGTGCTGTCTCTTACATAACCAAGCACTTAGCTACTGCCTGTTGAGCGCCTGGGCGCTGCATGTTGGCTCAAGTGGTTGGAAGATAGAATTCATGAGTTGGACCCACAAATTTAATACAAAATGGCACCTATGTGGTCCTGGGTGCTGCCTCTTGAGAGCCTAGGCGCATCCTATTAGGCACCCAGGCAGTTGACAGATCAAAATTCATGGGTTGGAGCCACGAATTTAATGCAGTAGGCCACCCAGAGGAAAAATTTATTCCACGCTTGGGTGCCTGGGTGCTGCCTCTTGGGCGCTTAGGCGGTTGGTAGAAGGAGGACTAGATTAAGGGTAATTAATGACCAAAATTCATGAGTTGAACCCAAAAGAAATATTATAACATCATTTTATAATAGTTGAAGAATATTTGTATTTCACTATGTAATTGTTGTATCCCGTGACATTACAGAAAAGATATGTTGACTTTTATTTTATAGATGATATATATAATTATTTGGTATGAATAATTAGCATACGTGCCTTCAATATGTATTTTGGGATCTGAATAGACAAAGATTTGCAAAGGAGTGCCAAAAAATCGAGCAAACATGATTTTTTTTTATAACAATCTTTGATGAAAGTTTAAACAAAAACTAATGAGTTATATTATTATGAAAATAATCAATATAGCTCAATAATACATTCAGACTAGACAACAATCCAATTTCTAGCCAAATTGGTCGTGCCAACCGAAAGCTAACATACAATTATAATTAAGCTTACAACAAACAAATGGCATCTAACTCAAATGACACAAGTTGATTTGCATATAAACTATTTTGTGTTATCCCTCACCTGTCCTTCACATTATTGTCACCTTGGGTGGCCGAGTACTTTAATATCTTGTTCTGGGTAGATTGAAGTTCTAATAAACTCAACCCATCCTTTTATCAGCAAACTCCCATAATGAACATACATCATGTTCAATAGCCAAATAGCACTCAAGTATCACTTTCTTTCGCTTTTCCAAATCAGACCTCAGCTTGGCATTCCCTTCAACCTATATCATCATAGAAATTCTCAAACACATATCAACAAGGTTAAACAGAAACAAATCAAATATCTACCTGCTCTATAATTTGATTTTACAATTCTGTCTTAGCAGCTTCAAGTCTATCAATTTCAGGTTTATGCATGATTAGAAACATAAATTAGTGGATAAAAACAAATGAACAAATCAAATACAACCTGCTCTACAAATAGGTTTTGCAAATCTGTCTTAACAACTTCAAGCCTCTTAATTTCAGTATTATGCATGATCAGAAACATAAATTAGTGAATAAAAAGAAATGAACAAACTAAGAAGAGTGATGTGTAGTTTTCTCCACATTAGATCACATGTTATGTGGCAAGGGCATAATTTTAACAACTACTTACACAATAAGCTAGCTGGGCTTAGCTCAACTGATTAAGAACTGCTTACAAGAACTATGAAATTAGCATATGTCATTCAAAAACCTCTTTCTTCTTGAAATGAAGTACCAACCAAATCCAATAAGCAAAGCAATATTGAATTTATTTTATAGCAGAAAGAGTTATATTTGCAAGCAATAATAGAAAGGGATTAAAATGATTTTGCCAACAACTCCACTTCTTCATCCATATAATAGTTTATAAAGAAACTCTAGAAATGCATTAGAATAGAATTTGGATAGGAAACTAAGGCCGGTTTGAAGTTGAATTGCACTCATTCATAACTTTCCTTGAACAAGTATCTACATTGATGTGCTGCCTTGGATAAAACAGAAAAGCATGCCAGCTTCACCCAATCAGATCATATACTTAAAAAAAAATAGAAATTGAAGTAAATTAATTTAAACACATTCCTTAAGATAATTCCACCCCTCATGTGCTCCCTACTATCCTAATTCGTCTACCCCATTATTTTTCTTCTTCACTTTCTTATTTATTTCAAATTTATTTAGTTTCCACACAAAGTGTGTGGCTACATCTATTTGAAACAATACTAAGTTTCCCTACACTTTTTAGAAACCACAATGATTTAACAAGTGTACATAAAGCTATGCATATACTTTTGTCTATGAGTATACTTAATCACATTGAAACTAAACTATAGAGTAGACATGGGTCATCTTATTACTACGAGACATAAATCGCAAAATTATTTTGCGCATACTTGCACTCACTCAGTCTCGCATCTAGGATGCCTCCTGTTTCATGGTAGGAGAACACGTTTGACATATACACGTTGTTTTTTATCCTTTTGAACAATATTTGGTTCAAGTGATGTTGGTCGGTGAATCACATCAAATGTTGAAGAAGGATCTTTAACCTCAGATGCAGGCCTGATAGGGCAACATGCTATACATGCATGCCCATCCAAAAAATTTAATACCAGCCATCAGCACAGTAACAATCACATTTACCAATTAATTGAGGAGAACACAATAAATAAAAGGAAAACATAGCACATAGCAAAAGATGTTAAACAATTACCAATATTAGCAATAGCAGCCACTACCTCATCCTCACGTGGGATCATTGATAGGGGTGTCACGCAAGGTGGTAAAGAATGGCTACATTCAAACGGTGTACATGATGGGCCTGGTATGTCTACATTTGATATGGTGCTTACTTGGATGCCGAGTGGCGTAGATGGAGGATCTATGGCCAAAGTTGAAGAGTTAGGAAAAACTAACAGCGATGCATGGTCATCATGTGCTGTCGCTTGATGCACCTTTGATTTGCTACCCACATTGGGTCCTATTCGTCAGTGGGCACGAGATGAGAGAGGAATATATTTTGTAGGAATCAATCCTCGAACATAGTGATCTTGATGCAATGATACCCACTTATCTCCAAGACTAGCAGGCATTCCTATCCTTCTCCTGATCTGGGGTTAAGTAGGAGGCACAGGTGGAAGTTGCACTCTAAGAGGTGCTTCCTCGACATGTCTATTAGCATCAATCTGCCTTTTCTCATTCATAAACTTCAATAAAATCTCTCCAATGTGTCGTTGTTCACCAGATAGTTGGTGAACAAGCATCTCTAGACCATTAGCCTAAAAGTCATGATTTATATCAAGAGGCATTAAATTTACGAATGAACAAGCAATCTAAAATTTCAAATAAAGAATTACATTGAATGCGATGATTATAACAAAAGAAAGTATACCACAATCCTCCAAGTAGCGCTATGTTTACCAATCCACCTCCTGGTTACTCCTTTGTACCATTACATGTATTTTGAGTCTTTAGAAAGTGGACCTTGTGCTTTTTGGGCAGTGAATACACGAGTAGCACTTTGTCCCCACAATTCAATGTAAGTGGCATGTCTATTTTCACATGTATCTTCAAACTTTCCTCTTAAGTCAAGTGTATGCAAGCTATAATCCTGTAAGGGGCGAGTAAGTATATGTTGCAACATGCCAAACTATCGCATTACTCTGTCAGGATGCTGCCACTTAATGATATGAAATACTATCAATGGCACCACCGATTGCTAGATTGCATATCCTTATGTGCAATAATGTGGAAGAGTAGCCATCATCCCATCCGTATATGGATCCCATACCATCTGAAACACCAATAATCAATTGCAGTTAAGGTTAACCGACATTTTATATTTATGTATTTTATAGATAACAAAACTTTATGTACATAAACTTGATCAGGCTGTTGGCAATCCAGGAGGATCCTATACTCGCTAAGGATATCTATGAGGATGTGGGTAATGGTTTTATTATCCCTCCATCTGTCATTCAATATGAAGCTTCACTTCAGTAAAAAAACATAATATTTATGTGATAATTATTTGTGATCTTAAATGCAGTAACAACAAAACTCACTAACAACCAAGAGGCCCATCCTGAATATTATGAGGCTGAGGACCTCGACATATAGGGGCTAACATAGGTAATTAGTCCTATGCCACAGCTGGACTAGTGTTAAGGACCCAGCAATGTCATGGCTATGATAATCGGTTGCACAACATATTTCCTAATGAAGTATGCCAAGCAAGCACTACCCCAAGAATAGTCACCAGCTGCTGCAAGATGTTGCAACAATGGCAAGAACATCAAATGAACCAAGGCATTTGTCTTGTTAGGGAAAATGGTGCCAACCATCAATCCCAAAATATAGGCCCACGCATGTCATTGTATTGTTAGGTCATCAGCGTCATCCTCTAGCATAGGAAACTAATTATGTAACCACTATATCGATGACATTTGGCCCCTAATAAACTCTGCTGGTGGTACAACAACAAGTAATTGGCCACAAATATTGCCCCATTGACCAGCGGTGTAACCTGTGACTAGCTGCCTATCAATTGACAAACCCAACAATATCTTAACATCTTGGAGGGTGACGGTGGCCTCCCTGTTGGGAAATAGAATGTATGGGTCTTTGGTCTCCACCTCTTCACCAATGCCGATATGAGATGCTAGTCCACTTCTATAAAACCCAGCTTGGCAACTCCAAGAAAATTGGCTTGCTCCAAGTATCCTAACAATCTTGAATCTATTGTGGGTGTATAACTAATTGTAGTTATCCTTCGTATCTTCAGGACCCGGTCAGGTAATTCTTTCCATACTGTCTTTGAATAGTGTTTTGTTTATAAGAAAAGTAAATTATCGTCTAAATGACCAGGATGCAGATTATCAGCCATCTGTCATGCCAAAGCCATATTGGATAATGTGTGTCTACACAAAAGTGAAAAACTATCAGTACATTGAACATACATTTATGGTGGTCATCATGAAGGTAACTTTTAGCTAAACATACTGCCAAGTAGCATTTGACAAAAATGAAAAGAAACAAGGCATTGGATAATTTCCCTAAACTTGACATGTAACTATAGGAATCCAAATATTAGAGGATTAAAATAGTCTATAATCATGTCATCAATGATATAACATCGTATGTTGCCATTTTCACAAGCTAGCTGAGGGCTAACCAGTACATTGTAACATTTTGTACAAAGACAAAAATATACAAAATGCTTGCGCTGCCCTATCTATTTCTCTGTTATCATTTCAGAACATCTTTTGTAGGTCAAGATGTTCCAAAGTAGTCATTCTAATATCAAAAATGTATTGGAGACTACTATACCTCCCAAACCCTTGGAAAAGATGGAAAGTAGCTCAATGGCATTAATGGACTTTAACTTTATAGGTGTCACAACAATGATAATATTCCGAATTTTAGTTCTTTGTAAAATCTATGGAAAGAAATGCATAAGATAAGAAGAGCATGAGCAACTAGTTGGTAGCCATTCAAAAGCTTGCACTAGATAGGTTCTGATCAGAACAAAATTTGAGCAAAAGTCAACATATATTTAAATAATAGCAAAATAAAAATATAAAACATCAAGTCTCTAGTCCATACCCCTTGTTGCTATCACATGTAGGTTCAGGATCAATCATTAGATACAGATGCAGACTATAAAATTTGCTTTCCACATCAGTAGACAAACTCCAACACTGCCAATGCCATGATTTATTGATTCATGTCCCAACATTAAAATTAAAAATTCAAATTTATAACAATTAATAGGAGCTAAGATAAGTAACCCTGGAACAAATACAGGCAAGTGCCCTGCTAGTAGGTTCAGGATCAATCATTAGATATAGATGTAGACTATAAAATTTGCTTTCCACATCAGCAGACAAACTTCAACACTGCCAATGCCATGATTTATTGATTCATGTCCCAACATTAAAATTAAAAATTCAAATTTATAACAATTAATAGGAGCTAAGATAAGTAACCTTGGAACAAATACAGGCAAGTGCCCTGCTACCTCCCCCTTTTTTTTCCTTGCATTTCTAGGCAAGTCCTAAATATTTGAAGATTATAATGAAATTAAAATTACGTTATCTTTATTTTTAGTAATCAAATTGCACTGATGTATCCCAAAGAAGCCATTTCTCTCCAAACCATAATTGAAATTATTCCAACAAATTCATGACAATCAATAAATTTGTTAGTTAAAATAGAGCAACACCAAATGTTAACATAAAACACAGGCAATGCAGACATATATGTAAATAAGATAAGGAGAGCATAAGAAACTAGTTGGTAGACATTCAAAAGCAAGTACCATATAGGTTCAGATAAGCACCAAATTCTAGCAAAAACCAACATATATTTAAATACTAGCAAAATCAAAAAAATTAAACATCAGGTCCCTAGTCTATACCCCTTGTTGCTGCCACATGCAGGTTCAGGATCAGTCATTAGATACAAATCCAAACCATAAAATTTGCTTTCCACATTAGTAGACAAACTCTAACATATGTATGCAATGATTTATTGATTCATGTCCTAACATTAAAATTAAAAATTCCAATTTATAAGAAGTAATAAGGGCTAAGACAAGTAACCGTAGAACAAACATAGTCAAGTGCCATACTATCTCCCCCCTTTTTTCCTTGCATTTCTAGGCAAGTGCTAAACATTTGAAGATTATAATGAAATTAAAATTACATGAATCTTTATTTTTAATAATCAAACTGCACTAAAACATCCCAAATAAGCCATTTCTGTACAGACCATAATTGAAATTATCCTAACAAATGCATGACAATCAATAAATTTTTTAGTTAAAATAAAACAACACAAAATATTAACATAAAACACAGGCAATGCAGACCACCTTCCTGACTTCCACAACTTAGTATCTAAGGGCTACTAATCTCCTCAAAAAAGAAAATGGTATTACTCTTGAACTCAAATAACAAACAACCATTGTCCAGTCCACAATGTACAAAAGGGACTTAGTTGCAAAATCAAGCATAATGCCATCAAATAACTCACATCATTAGTATTTCAGCAACATAAGGCATACAAGCCATACATCCCAAGTTACATCCTTCAACCAATAACAAATATCTTGAGAAACTACCTTCAATATTTATATGCACATACATATTTAATTATATAGGTATCAACAAATTTTGGTAGATCTCTATTTCTTATTCTGCATCTCCCAATTTTTTCTTTAAGTATGGTGGTCCTCACTATCTATTTCTTTCTCCATGCACTATTGTTCCACTCTAATTTCTTCCACAAATTTCTCATTCCTTCTTCTCCCCTATTTTTCCTATGGGGTTCAATACCAAAGGTATGGCTGGGTGTAAACTATAAAGTCAAACTAAAGGACAAAAGAAAAAATAAAAATTGACTATAAAGGTTCAGCTTTTGTCAACTCAAATGTCAGCGCTTTTGATTTTGTTGCCTGGAAACAAATTCATAAAACATGGAATCAAATCGAAAATGGGTTCAAGTGGGGGATTGATTAATGGTGAGGGCAATCAGATAAAAATTTGGGAGCATGTCTAGTGTTTAATGTGTCTTATAAAAGATGGTACTAATCAAAACCTCCTTCCCAAACCAACAAAGTTAATCAGTCAATAAATCCTGTTCCCCAATAATGGGACAGAATTTTTTTTTTTGTACGAAGAATCCTCCTTAACCATCTGTTCCCTACTAACATAACACTATTAATCATGGCCACCTCATACCCATACCATTTCTCAAATTCGAGTCCATGGTTATATACGAGTATACCTATTGCCATCGCATCACTCCAATCCTCAACCATGTAATGTAAGAGTAAATTCTTGAGGAAATATCAATCTTTCAACTTAATTACATTGCATAACCATCATTTGACCTTCCTTCATTCTTTCGTTCATTTTCTCAGCAGCCAAACTAAATTAAGCAAAAATGGGGAGACATATTAAACTGCAAAGCATTAAAATTGGCAGAAAAAGAGAGAAGTACCAGGGAAATCGAAGTAGGAAGAATAATCAACAAACCGCATGGAATCACAAAGACACTAACTTCAACCCAAAGAGACCTGAAGATTGAATTACACTCTCAAAATTCTGAGCAGCTTCTAAAATTGGTCTTCTTGAGAAGTCAGTGGCACTCTTTTTCTTCTACTCCCAAGGCCTCTAAAGGAGCTAACATTCTATGATTGTGGATATCACATAGCTTGGAAGAAATCTAGAACCAAAAGCATTTGAGATAGTTCTCTTACCTTTAGTAATTTCATCAATCTTGGTGAGGAGAAAAATTCATTAAACAGTGAAATTAAACATAATAATAACAAAAACATAGGAATCTAACAAAAACATAATAAGAATAGTTCTATCATCAATAGCCTTCAAAGGGTTTAGACAACAAGTGTTTACCTTTTAGATAGCTCTGCCTTTGTGAGTTGAAGACGAAAACTAGCAATCCAATTGTTTGAAAATATTACAAATAGGAAAAGACAAGAGTTAACATAAAATCATGTCAAAAGGTGCATGAGGATTGCATTAATATAATTAGACACATTCAATAGTTTGAACAAAGAGTAGATGGGAAAAGGGTTGACAAAAGCATATAGTGCCAGGATGCACAATGCACTTCATGCAATAACATCAACTTAAAACACAAAAAAAATTATATCTTCCTCCATTGGCCAGCTGCAAACATAAGAGAGGGAGAAGAAAAAGATGTTAGTAACTCAAGAAAAGCAAACATAATCTCATAACATCAATTAAAAACCCAAATGAATAGTAAGTGATGAATACCTCATTTTGGACCAACTCTATCTCAATCAAATAAAGGTGGGACCTAACATAGAAGAGATATTGAATGACAAATTAGAACAAGGAACTAAGAAACTGAAAGAATTTCAGATTAATTGCAATGTATAAGCCATAAACATCAATTCTACAAAAAAGCATATGGATATGCATTTCCTGGAAGAACAAAAATGAGACCAAAAAATAATTTACTCTATCTATTATCAAGATAAAATCAGGGTTCAAAGAAGTAAATGGGCCAAAAACAAAGAGCAGCATATTATGATAATACATGAATACTACAATATCTAACAAGATGCACATCAAAAGGACAGAAGAAAACTGAGACAAAAGTGTAAAATCATATACCCTTTTCCAAAAAGGTCAATTGCCAATCAAACCACCCAAAACAGAAAACAAAAATGACAAAAATACTTTAATAGCACAACAGAGTGAAAGTGATATTCTTACACATTATTCTTCTTATTCCAGAACTATACAGAACTCAAACTTCAATTAGTCGCTAGGAGTTACTATCTAAATTACAAAAAAAAAAGGATATAATAAAAATTAAGCACTCTGAATTCATTGTAGGTTGCAGAAGTTCTAATTTATTTCCATAGATTGAGCAAACAAGAAACTATCTCACATATTAAGCTTCTATGTATCAAGCTCATGTCAACTAACAGAATATTATTAATAGCATAATAAAACATTGAGGAGACACTTAAGTTCTAAATCCTAGCTTTACCCAGTCCTCAATTTAGGTAGTATCAAAAGAACTAAAACAATCTAACCTTTCCCAATTTATCAAGATATTCTAAAACAAAAGTTACAAACGGCGTAGAGGAAATTATTAATTAGCGAATGGGCAATGGGCAAACTAGCGAATGAGCAAATTATCAAAATTACAACATGTTTGTGTTATCTGCCAACATAAATCACAAAATTTTGAAAAACATATTTATGCCCTACTCTATTTCTATCTAGAATTTTCTCGGTAGTCGAATGGCATAGAGGAAAATGAACAAAGATCCAAACCCTAAGTGACCGAGAAAGCAAAAGAAAGAATGGAAGACATACCCCGATCGGTGAGGGAACCAGCCCAAGCCAATGATTTTGAGTCAGGAAGCCGACCCCAACATGTAGCTTTCAGATGCAAACAGAGAGAGAGAGAGAGTTGTGTTCTAGTTTAATAGGATGTATATGTATGGGTCGAAACCAAACACTATAGCATTAGGGGAAAGTGAGCGATGGGCGGTTCTAATGGAGTAGTAAGATATGGCGAGAGTGAATGATGGGCAATTCTAATGGGCAAACAGCAGGGAGTGAAGACCAACGGTGCGACAGGCAAAGAGGAAGAGCAAGTGAGAAACAGATTGAAGGGCAATGGGTAGAAATGAAGTGAACACCGTCAGTGATGACCAGCTATGATGTGGCATTATACAAGCTGAGGTGGCAGAGTTATGTGGCAAATTTGCTCCCAATTTGTCAATACTTTTGAACTGTACCATTTATATAAATAAATTTTAAAAAATACATTATTCAGGTAAAATGTCCTACAACTTTTTGATTTTTCTATTTATTTAAAAAGGTAATTTTTTTAATTTTTAAAATAAATATTTTAATTTATTTACTAAATTTCTTTTTGAAAGAAAGATATGATTTTATTATTTAAATTTTATTTTTTTATTATAATATAATATTATTATATATATTTATATTTAATTAAAAGTGTTATTGAAAAATATAAAATTAAGGTTTAAAATTTGATTAAAAAAACATAATTATATATTAAAAAATGTGTTAAAATTTTTAAAATAAAAATAAAATTTAGGATATAATCAGCTAATTATATCATATTAAAAAAATATGATAAGTAAAATATTAAATTACATTAATTATATTTATGTAAGGATTAAATTATTTTAATTATATTTATAAAATAATTAAATTATTTTAATTATAATTATAAATATATTAAATTATTTAGCTTAAAAATTAAAAAATTAAATTGTTTTTTTAAAAAAATAAATTTGCCCTTTTTATTTAAAAATAAATATTAAATTATGATTATTTATTTTTATAAATTAAAATTATTATTCAAAAATTTTAATTTTAAAATTAGAATCTCATAAAATATAAAATTTTTGATAAATTTAATAATTTAATTTTTTTACTTAAAAATCTTGGAAAAATTTATGAATAAAAATTGCAATACCATCTTCATAAGGGCGTGATTGACCAAGAAACCGACTCCTTGCACTGCAAGGGAGGATTAGGAGGAAGAAATTTTCCTTTTCTCACATGATCAAGTTAACAAATGCGTAAAAGTTATTAACTGATTACAATAACTTGCTTTTTATTTTTAATGAAATGTTTTATGACCTAAGCACTAATTCATGTAAATACATTACTGAGCCTTTTTACTGTTTATCATTTATCTTCTTTTCATTTATTGAAAATTTTATCTTCTTTTAATTACTATAGACTAAATTGTTATGGTTTCCAAAGCCTGAATAAATTCGTTGAATAGTACTAATTTTTTTTTCTCTTATTTATATTCTTAAAAACTATATACACGCATCAAAGTGGGCTAATATATAGTCCATCAAGTGTTAAAAAAAATGCTATTGCTACAATTACTAATAAAAAACATGGCCCAGGTAATTAAAATTGACTTTTACAATTAATTAACTACCATTAGGCCATAATTTTAGGCAAAACAAAGTAGATAAACAAACAAAATGAAAAATAAAATAATTAATTCAAGAAAACGTGTTTATTTAGGTAAAATTGTGTGTAGATTATGAATAAATATATCATTATTCTAAAATTAATTAAAATATTTTTTAGATTCTTCAAAAGTTCTTGCTTCTTAATTAGATAAATAAGTCTATATTAAATATTATTTTTTGAATTATTTTGTCAACTAAATTGAATGATAAAAAAATTGAAATTGACTGCAACTATAAAATGTTGACCAACTATGATGTACAAGTGATCAAAAATTACAATCATCTGCTTGGAGCAAGTTGGTATCACAAAGTTAGTGGGATCAAGTTATCACTCCTGACTTATATATGGATGATATTCTACCAGCTAATAATGATAAAAGCTTGCTTTGTAAGATAAATCAAATGCTGTTAAATTATTTTGATATAAAATATGTTAATGATGCTTTTTTATTTTAGAATATAAATATTAAATATATAGTGATAAATTTCGGAGCCTTTTTGACTTATTTTAAAAAATTTACATTAAGAACATGTAAAATTATATATATATATATATATATATATAGACTAACATATATCAATATTTAATTCTAAATTCTCAAAACAATATGTGAGACTTGATTTAAAATCTCATTTAGCGATCATTTTGTTATTAGGTTATTAGTTATTGTAAACTAGGATCTCCTACAGTTGGAATAATGGTCCTTAATGTTGAGACTCACTTTGTTCTCTCCCTCCTACTTTATCCCTCCAAATAGGTGACCAACTAAAGTGGATCCAACTTCTCGTTATGGTGGACTTCATGGTTTGAGGGCCTTGTAAACACTTTCCGTTATAAGAAAGACAACACATTAATTATTATCACAATAAAAAATATTTATTTATTTTTTTAAATATTAAAAAAATTATAATATAGAAATTAAATTTAAAAATAAAAAAAAATATCAGATATTATCACTTGAGCCAAAGTTTAAGTTTCTAAAATGCCTACTTTCAGTCCAATCCACCAAATATACTGTGTTGCTAGCTTATTAAAGTAGGACACTACACTAAAAGAAAGAAGCTCCTCTCTCACCACCACCAAGTATTCCTCGTGACCTTCCTACTTCATCTATGCATGTTTCGAATGATCTGGAAGTCTTATATTTTTAGGATTGTTGTTGTATGGACAAATTATATATTGTTTTCTTATAAAGTATGCGCTTCAACTATAACTCTTTTCTATCTAACTTTTCTCATAATTGCGAAATGAATTCATTTGTTTTTATCTCTGATTAAAAAAAAAAGAAGTGGCAACAACACACGATTAGTATAAAACTGTTTTATTATTCGAATACATTTTTTACAACGAGGACCACACAAGGGATTGAGAATTAAGGGTGTGGTGGGGAAAAAGAATAGGTAGCTGGTGCCAGTGTTTTTGAAAGCAACAAATTAGGCTTTTGTCCGGTTTCTGATATATTCATACATAATATTACGACGTATACCATCAAACCTCTTTGTCTATGTCTGATTCGCAATATACATGTGGGTCTCTGAAATTCAGAAACTGGGGACACTGCGTCTGTGCATGCACCAGAATTAAATGGCACCCGCATCATTTTGTTCTTCTGCCTCATCAGCTTTTCGTCTGAGATACAGGAGCTGCAAAGTGCACACTGCTTTTCTCTTCATTAAAACTGAACCAAAGTTAATTCCCTAAATGCCCATTTGGAGAGTTACATCTGAAATATTATTGATATTTTTATATAAAGTAAATTGCATTTTTTTAGGGTTAAGACAATTACATATATATATATATATATATATCCCTCCTGTTTATAGAATTATTATTTGCTTCTTCATTGCTAATTGAAAAATACATATTTATTCAATTACTTTGAAGTCAAGAAAGATGAACACTAATTAGGGAAAAGAATGATTCAACTATTTTTATCCAAAATCAAACATGTGATTCTTTAACAAGAATGAGCTAAACATTAATTATATTGTATGTATTGAGAATTGTATCTCCGATTTTTTTATTTTTTAACATTGATAACTTTTTTTTTATCTTTCTTTATTTTACACAAATATATAAGTTGTAAATCTCAATTTGTCCTCTTATTAATCTTTTATTTACAATAATTTTATCTCTATTTCTCATTTAAGTTACTTTAACTTTTAATTCTTGAAAGTTAAAGGATCATAATCCATGTGTACACTATGATGCTCTATATTAACTGGTAAAAACTTTTGCATGCGTGTATGTATAGTTATGTTATTTTTATAAATTAAATTTTAGTAGATATTCATTTGAAAATTTTAAATTATTAAATTTAAAAAACTAAATTGTTATACTATAAAATTAAATGTCCTATAAGCTGTTTTGTGACTGTTCAATACCTCTCGCATTCCCGTGTGTATATATAGTCCAATAATAGATCCGATCCGGAATCTCTAGGCATATATATAATGCTTCTGCAATAAGGCAGATTGCTTTTCAATAGTTTGTGAACCAAATCAATCATCAATCATCACCTCTGAGTGTCCTAAAGCAAGAATAGAATGGGTAAGAATCTTGTAGAAAGGAAGGCACCAGCCAAAGTTGATTTTGTTTTGATTATTTATTCTGTGACCCTTTCAGCAGAGAGGAAAGAAATATTTTGTTATTGCTTCTAAGACAGAAATGTAAGCCACAAATAGGAATCACAGGGTGGTCCAAGTTCTGGTCCAGCTTGTATTCATTTGGCTGTATCGCCATCACGTTTGGGTATATATGCAAAGGCAAGCATCTCCAAATGGAATATCTCTCTTTGGGTACAAGTTGGATATACATGGACACGTGTGTATGAAACATTTGGATCAAGTCTCAAACATTTGTGTTGATCACAATGTCGTCATTTGAGATTTTAAGATTCTTTACTTCGAAAAGGTATAAAAAACTACGTGCACGGTTCACCTTCGGGTGAAACACCGTAAACACATGTGAAACCAATTGTAAAATAGACACCGTCAAATTCAACAAATTTGACTGATTTTTTCTTTTCTTTTTTTTGTTTGGGGTACATTAAAGGGCCTAAAACGTCTAAAGGCCAAAACAAACTACACAACTCTGACAACTTTATTTTTACAAACTCTAGCTAAATCAGCATTAAAAAGAAGACTAATCCTAAGCGGCATCTGAGTAAACAGCTGGACCTCCCTGCAAGTTTGGAAACGAAAATTGGCAAGCTAGTCGCACAACAACTTATTTTTATGTACACATAGATAAACTTTACCTGCCACAACTGACGAGTCCAAGTTCGAATTCGAAACAGAGGATGAGTTTCTCAAACAGCATTATCATCGTTAGTAAGTACAAACTTTTGAAGAGTCGCATTCTTGAACAATTGTTTCTTTTTTAATCAATCTTTAATGTTTTTAGCTAAAAGTTAAAGATTAATTTTTTTAAAATATAAAGATTATTAAAATAAATTTTATTTTTCATCAAAATTTTTTTATACATATAAATTAAATTAATATATTTAAAAAATTTAATTATTTATTAACTATATCAACTTTTATTTACATAATTACCTTTCTAAAGTAAAGGTCCAAGCACATTCCAAACCCTAAACTCGGCTATCAATGTTGTGCAGAATTTAATATTGTAATAAATTTTATATTTTAAATTTTTTATATAAATATTTAATAAAATTAACTGTTTATTTGAATGTATCAAATTTACAACCTCTTTCTTAGCCAGGCTCTTCTTTTGTGTAACAAATTATTTTATAATAGGATACTTTGACAATTGACACTAGCATTTAAAAACAGCCGTAGTATTTCTATTTACTGAGTTTTGTAACTTTTCCCTTTTTTTTGGTAGTAAAGAAATTGTACAACATTGGGAGATTGGGTGATTGATCCGGGAGAAAGGGGGAAAGAGCCAAGACGATACTTCTAAGCTAAGGCTCAAGTGGAAGTTTTATAACTTTTATATGTATGAGATTTCTTAATTTTTATTAAAAATTTAGGACAATTTTTTTATTATTTGGAGGGGCCTACATAATAATGAAAAAATAATGTAAGATAAAAAAATTATTATAAAATATTTAAAAAGTTCAAATCCCACATGTAGGAAGCCGATGCGTGCAAATAATAATGATTATTAATAATCAATAATTGAAGCAAAGCGTGAATCCGAAGGAAGGGTCAAAGTTGTTAATGCAAAGTGTGAATGGGGGTAGTTTTATTTCTTCCATTGCTTAACTCAAGATAGGAAGAAAATTGTCAATGCCAGTTGTAACGTTTTGAATGCGTACTCCGACAAAAAAGGAGTTTGACACGGAATGATCAATTTTGATGGACGAGGTCGAAAGTTGAATTGTAAAAGAAAGAAAGTAGTTTGGAGTTTGTGGAAAGAGTTGGGACATCCAATATGAAACCTAACTTTTTCCATAAATAATAATCATCATAAAATTTTTTTTATTTTTTTGTACCAAGTATCTTCCCTCTCCCTATCATTAAATGTGAGATTCATTTTTTTAAAAAAATAATTATAAACAATATTTTTTTTAGTAAAAATATTTTTAAAACTTAAATCCATATATACATTGATATTAAAATTTTTTAAATTTAATTAATTTTTATTAAACTAGCACCTTATAAATAATAATACTTAAAATACTACTTTTATTGAAATTTAGTAATTAGATAGCACCAAGAAAAATAGTTTAGTAATTAGATTCTGCGTATTGATCTGTTACCCACCCAATATCTGTTTAGTATAAAAATCACATAAAAGTTTAAGTTAAAATTTCGTCTAAATTATTAAAAATTTATCAACTACTTAATAAATTTTATATATTATAAAATTTTATACATCCTCTGAAATTTTTGATTTAATTTGTAATCATATTAGCTATTGAATAAACTAAATTAAACTATAAAATTTACAACCCATACTTATTTTTATAATTTACCTGTAAATACACATTTGTAGGTTTATTCTTATTTTAAAATTTTTCACTTATTTATGACCCACAATAAAATATTAGTTTTTATTTATTATTTTTTTAATAATAAATAAAAATTAATTTTGATTTATGTTTTATAATAATAAAAAAATTTGTATTTATCATATATAACAAAATTATGAAATTAAATAAATGAGAATATCTTGTTTTTCTTGTTCATGACCAATGATTTTAACTTTTTTTTTTATTTTATCCTAATATGAAAAAATATTAAAATATAAAAAATATAAATAAGCGATGTTCATTCATGCTTCGCTTTAACATGATGCCATACATGAAAGGAGATAACCATGCATGCATGGATGTGACGGACAGCCATGAATACATTAACCTGAAGGATGAGAAGGCACGTGGTATTAATAATTAGCGCGTGGTCAAATAGGACAAGAACGAGCCAACAACCCACGTGGCCCGTCCTTATCAGTCACTAAAGGCACAGGAAAGCAAGTCAGCCTTTTATTTTAATTCGGTGAACAAAAGTTTGATCACAGGTAAATGGGACCCACCCGCCGGATTGCTCATGACGGGGAAAAGTTGTTCCCATTTAAGAACCACATGGGTCACATCTATTTGTATAATTTATAAGATTTAAAAATTTTAGTAACTTAAATTTTTCATAATTTTAATTTTATAAAAATAAATATATCTATTATAATAACACCAAGATAACCCTTTTCAGTTTTTTTTTTAACTCTTTTAGTCCACTAATAACATAAAAAATAAGTAGTTTGCACACGAGAAAGTTACAAATTCATCGTAGAGTAGATTGTGTGTTGTTTAATTTTATGATTTTAAATTTTATTTTACATAATTTAATAAATTTAATTTTTTAAATTTTTTAAATAAAAATTTTATAACATTTTATTTATGAAAATATAAAAATAGATAATATTAGGTTGATAGTGAAAAATATAACTTTTTTCCATAATTTTTCTTCATTATTTTCCATATAAATAAATAAATATATATATATAATATATTCACAATGTCAAGCGATATTCAAAATAGAAACTTAAGTATAAAAGAGAAATAGCTAAACCCACAAATCAATAATAAGTAAATATACTTATAATAAAATTGAATTTTGATAATATACAATTGTTGCTTGATTATCAAAATTAGAGTTCCCTTTATTTGATAGTTTGATACACATATACATATTTATGATATTCTCACCATTTTTACACAGATGTGGCTAAAACTGTATAGCTTTAAACACATATGCTTATTTCACTATAATTCAATTTAAAAAAAAAAAAAAAAACTTCTAACATCGCAAAATGTACCAATACTTAATTTGAGATGCACTAATTTACCTTTTCTCTTGCACTCGAGCTAATTTCAGTATGTCTATCCAGATATCATAAGCTTTTATCAATCCTAAACCAACCTTAGTAGTTAGATGCCTTTGCAATTTTAATTTTTCACATTGTCCACAATAAGAAGGCCCCCGTCTTCAAACTCTCTTTACAAAATTTATCATAGACTATATTAAATTATTTATTTTTATATACATTTTTTTATAAATTATAAGTGCATTTTTTTTCTTTGTTCAACAATTTTAATTTGATATGTTAAGGACAACCCATTTGTTGGAACAATCCCTCTGTAGACCCAATCATACTAAATTGTTACAAGTGATTTTTACGAGACTTTAGTCGGGAGAGTGGGTTTTGTGGGAGTATCCTAACTCCAGCAAGAATCCGCTCAAACAACGCATATGTTCTTTCCTTTACTTTTCACATTCATTTATAAAGCTGAATTTAAAATTTTTATAAGAATATATAGAATGTGTTTAGAAAATGCTACACAGCTATCAAATTATTCAAACAGAGGCACTGCTAGGATTGATTTCCACGCTCAAGAAGGCTTTGAGTGTTTGGATTCTTGCCCAAAGCTCTTTCCTTCCATATGAGCTCCACTTCATCAAATGTCAATCCCTTGGTCTCCGGAATGTACACAACTACAAATATAAAAGCAAGAACAGCTATACCAGCAAGAATCAAGAAAGTTGGAGCAGTCCCCGCAGCACCGGCAATTGAAAGGAAGGTCTGGTACACAATCAAATTTGAAACCCAGTTCACAGTAGCTGACATGCCTCCACAGACTCCTCGATATTCTTCAGGATATATTTCTGAGTTTACAGTCCATGGAACAGGTCCCATCCCAGGTGAGAAACATGCAATGTATAGGGCTAGACCCAAAATTGCAAGCCATCCATAGAACCCTTTTGTAGAGTCGTCTGATTGGTTGAAAAATGACAAAGATAGGATGATCAAAGATGCAATTACTCCTGCTAAACTAGAAAGGGCCAATTTTTTCCGACCTGCATGGTTGATAAGGTAAATGCCAAGAACTGTTCCAGAAGCATTCATGCCAGCAACTATAAGGGACAAGAGAAGTGCCAACTCATTAGACTCGAACCCCGCCATTTGGACAATTGTAGGGCTGTAGTACATGACTGTTTATACCTGTAAACTGTTGAAAGGCCTGCAGAACCAAGGGACTATATAAGATTAGATACCCTTCTCTTGCAAATCATATCATTTACATTCAACTACAGAATCTACTGTTTGTCTGGTACCAACATGAAAGTACCTGAACCTTAAATGTTCGGTCACAACTATATGCATAGAACAACTAACAAGAAGCAAAGCTTAAGGAAACAATAATGATGACAGTGACACATGACTATTTTCTCTACTCAGTCAAAACCACAGATCACAAATGACCCAAGACAAGCAATCTAAAGAACAAAATATTAGAAGTTTAGATCATAGATGATGCCAGATGGAGACTGAAGTCTCATGAGGTTCGTTAGATATGAGCAATGATGACCTATATTTAAAAGACAGTCATGTAAGCAAAGTCGTTCTCATACTCAAATCTACTCTAACTTATCCCAAAAGCCGTATTATTTACTACAATTCTGAGATATTTAAACAAGACTATTGATAGGACTCAAGTATGTAGGAAAAAATCAGTCTCTCTTCACTAAACAAAGCTAACAGAAATAAAGCCTATTCCCAGTAGAGGAATGGCGTTTCCTACGGTTACAGAAAGAAGAAACAGTAGTAAAAGGATCCTAAACAGACTAAAGAGAACAGCAAGCTACTCCCCCAAGGATTTCTCCTTCTCTCAGAGTTACTCCCCTGAGCTCAGAGCCATTGCTCCTAACCAAATGGCAACAAAATTCTTACATATCCCTTCTCTCCCTTTCACCCCGCTATAAATATTTTCTCCTTGCCCCTCAACGCGATCCCCAAGTTTGTAACTGACTACTGCCAACTGTCCCTTTGCTGCCTTGGGCCGACACTGAGGCCCTGTGGGCTTTTGGAACTCATACCAGCACTTCTGGCCTGCAAGTTCCTAACAACTATGAATTGCCGCTCTGAATTTTTAAAAACAGCCCATAAGTTGTCCCCAGAAGCAAAATTATTCCATTTAAGCTTTTAAGAGCAGGAAGCATGAAGAAATGGTCAACTGAATATATGAAGTTATGTCAGCAACAATGTTGTCTCCTAAATAATTTTGCTTACCGGCAGTCCAGCTCCAGCAAGGAATGCAAGTCTGATTTCTTTGGATTTAAATGCATTCCAGAATCTGATATCATTCCTTTTTTGAAGGTCTCCCTCTGACTGAACTACAAGGAAATTAACTTTGTCTTCTAATCGGGCAGAGTCATAGATCTTAGAAAGCACATTAA
The DNA here is from genome assembly GCA_037013595.1 of Dicorynia guianensis. Lineage (NCBI taxonomy): Eukaryota > Viridiplantae > Streptophyta > Magnoliopsida > Fabales > Fabaceae > Dicorynia > Dicorynia guianensis. The sequence goes on along the minus strand of JASUAB010000012.1, from coordinate 13,899,051 downwards.
CAGCTTCATTTTTCCTATTCTGTAAATTAAGACAAATCATATGATGGACTTATTAAGTAACATACTTCGAAGGTAACAACTTGGCCATAACTTTATGAAACAATAGGCCAGGTCTGTAACTTCATAAAGAGCCATCTGGGGGATTCAGGCAGGCAAACCATGAGGACAAACTGAACAACTGCAGGCACACCTGAAACTCCCAGCATCCATTGCCATGTCCCAGGAACCTGCTTGGCCAAGAATCTTCTAGGTGTATCACTTAAATAATACTAAAACAACTTCAAAACAGGCATGACAATATTTTTGAGCTTGACAATTTTCTAAAAAGGTAAAACTAGAATTAGATCATGGATGTTTGTTTACCACTTCTTATATGTATTAGCTGTTAAGGCTTCAAAAATTTCAGAATTTTAAAAGCTGAAGGCAGCATTAACAACGTTTTCAACAAATGGCCAGGAGTAAGTTTACTAGTGCTGTACATTTTTATTGGCAGCAATGTACAAATATACTTTTCAAACATTAACATGCTACTGATCAGTCATTTTATCACTAAAATGGAAGCAAGGATTGATGTTATTTGAACCTTTTAGCATTTTACACTTTCCAGGTCAAGCTGTTTGACTTTTAACAGCATGATGAGAACTTATAAAACACACTTTGTAGGAAAATCATTTTGGAACATTTTTCATTTTGTTACAAACCATTCATATATGCAGGCTCAATAACGAAATTTGTCATAAACTAATCATCTCCAGAAAACTTAACAAAACAGTTCTCAAACAAAATTTTAAAACAAGCTTTCATTATTATAATTAAGCCAAACAGTTACTCCAACATGTGCTACTGAGATTATGTATAAACAATTATCACATAAGTCCGCTTGTTGAAAACAGGAAAAGATAAAATGCATTCTATTGAATATAGAATCAACATAACGCAAATTGAAGAGGAAGAGCCATGCATCATCTATATTGGCAGGAAACAGCAGATGAGGTTCTTCTTTTGATGTTTCTCATTGAAATCTTAAATTAGCAAGCCCTAAATTCTATCTTGATGTTTCCCCTTCAAAACTGCAAAATGGAAACCTTTCATGCCAGCAAGTATGCCATATGCATAGATTTAAGAAAATTTATCCTGCAATAGGTTTTGCATAAAATGAAGACGTGTCTTAAATTTGAAAATCCATTCATGATTTCCTTAAGCAAGCGTTTCGCCAATCATTGCAGATTTTTAACCCAAAAAAAGGGTTGAAGTACATATTCTATTCATATCCAATAACAATTTTTTATATTTATTACACCCAAATTATGTGTTTTAAGGACATACAGTGTATTTAAACATCATGCCAAAAAAACTGAGAATAATTAGGAAGGAAATTAACAAGCAAAAGTAGAGGTCATTGACATTAAAATCTATGACTTTCAATGTCAAAAAACAAATAAAGTTTAAAATCTGAAAATTTTCAATGTTCACAAAGAATAGACTCCATAGCAAGTATAGACCAAAAAAATGAAAAAAGGAAAGAGGAAGAGAATAATCTCCAAATCCTATTCAAAGCATAGAAGATACAATCTTAATTCTCTATCATGTATCAGATGGCATTATTATTAAATATATCCAACTAATTGTTAGTATCAATGCTATGCAAAGCTTGAAGTGTACTAAGAGTGTATACCATGCAAGAACTTGATCAATGGGATATGGAGCTGTCTCCCTGACATTATTGCAAATTAATAAAGACCAGTCAAACAGCACTGCAAGAAAAACTAACCTGTGTAAAAGCAAGATTAATGAGGTAGGAAAGAAACTGTCCACCAGTTATCAGGAGCACATTGGTGCTTACTAATCCTCCCCTTACTTCTGAAGGTGATGCTTCTGCAATATAAACAGGAGCAGTAACAGAAGCTATATCTACACCCATACCAACTAGAAGACGTCCCAATAAGAGAACATAAGGATCTGGTGCAGCAGCCATGATATCTGCTCCAAGAGCAAAGTCAACATCAGAGACAAGGGTGGCCTTCTTTCGTCCATAAGCATCATTAATCCAACCACCAGCTGCGGCCCCAACAATCGCACCAGCCACAGCCATGCTGACAATTGTTTCCTGGAAAGTGGAAACTAAAGTAATTAAAGTAATCAAATAAGAAAGAATGGAAATATCAATACATATATTTTTAATTCTTGCAAATAGTTCAGCATGGAAAGAAAAAGTTTTAATCCACCACTTTCCAGTGTTACTTGTGTTTCAGTTAGCCAGTTCCATTATCACTCTCATATAGAAATAAATCACATGCCTACACCATGAGAGGTAACTTCGATAAAAAAAAGAGGGCACACATGATGCAACAACCTGCATTGCTGCAAGCCTGGAGTGACAACAAGATCCTAATTCTGAGAAATCATTTTGCAACCATAAACCCAACGGTTTGTTGAAAAATTACAAGCAAAGGATTCTATTTACACCATTCTTAACTAATAGCATATGAAAAGTTCCCTTTTATTACTTTAAGTTGTGCATGTTGTGAACCAGATAACAATGCAAGTTCCCATAACACTGTAGTAGGGAGGAAAGGATTGTACCTGTAGAAAATTACTATGTTTAACCACCTCAAAATCATCTTTAATATATAGAAGGGCTCCTGATATAACACCTGAAATAAACACCACAATACATGAGATAACATTTCTATGAGATAATACAAATGTGCATATGCTAGAAGTAAACAACTTAGCAATTCAAAATAAACAACAGTTTCATTAATAAATCAAATTTCTATGAATATGCACACTCCGAAAGGTGGCAATTTCCCATCAATGTCTGATAATAAAATCCCCCAGGTTTTCTCTTACTATCAGTCTTCTGGAATGTTTAAATTTTTTCTTGTCATTTATACCATTGATCTGAAGTGCTATCATTTTGTCAAAGGCTGTCAATAACTGAGGAGGGAAATCAAGCAATAGACCAGTGACAAGTATTTGCCACCGGATCATGGTATCTTTCACACCATATTTTGTTTACTAAAATGCACTATGACATTCAAAATTCTTACGCATTGTAGTAGAGGATCAGATTTCAGCATGTCATCAGATGAAACTTCATAAATAGCAAAGCTTCAATGAGGCCAGCAAAGTGAAATCACCTAGCAGCTTGGATGTAACAGCTTCAACATTGTACCAAGATACTAGCTGCTTGTCAGAATAATAATTCAAGCTCATTTTAAGGAAAGAAAGTTGTTAAGTCTTAGCTTTCCTCCTAAATACTCCACCACTAAGCAGAGTAAAAAGGAAGCAGGTATAGCGCATGGCATATGTCGACTGTCAGCAAAATAAATTTCTTCACGCCTTTCTGTGAAAAGAATAAGTCACAAAAAAAAGGGTAATTCCCCCACGAATAAAGAATTTTTAGTACAGATAGATAACAACAAGTGCTATCATCTAAAACATTAGATACGAATTTTTCTTACTCTTCCCCAGGCAACCTTAGCTATGTATTTGTAAATTCAGACAAATCATAATGTCGAAATCAGAAAATGCCCTTCTGTCCTACGCAAGGTATGATACCATGTAACTTTCATAAAAATAAACTTTGTTAAAGGAAGTAATTATTGCCTTACCCTTTGTCACCTTATTGTAATTCTATTTCAAATATAATCTCTTTTTCATTTGATAATCTAAACTCTCAATTTTGCTGAAGTTTCTTGATAAACAATAGATAAAAAAGAAGCTATGTATACCAAGAAACAGAAGAGAAACATACTTAATTTCAATCAGTGACCAATCAAGAGAATTGTTAGGCTAATCACATATCATGAAATCGTCTACTACAAATCAGCAGAGTAGCAGAAAGAAATGGGTAAGGCTAACCACAGTCACTCGCGCCACCCATCAAATCATAATACCAATTTAATAGCTTAGATAGAATTCTTCTACACCTGTGTCGTAGCCGAAGAGCAAAGCACCTATGCCGGCGATGGCTGTGAGACCCAGAATGTATGGGTTCTTAAAAGGCGACATTTTCCTGTCAGGATATAAATCCAAATACCCTGAGCTTCCGGGCATGGACTGTATAGTGATCGTCATTGTTGTAAATGAACCAACGATTCCGCAATTGAAAATTCGGAAATATCCAAATCTAAATTCAGCGTAAAGTGAACGACTCAACAAAGAGCATGCCCCAAAATGGAGCTTCTACACACTGCCAATATCGAACTAAATAGCCACAACAAAAGTAGCCGTAAAATCTGGAAGATTCAGGAAAACTGCAGTCTAAGAAAAGAAATTGGGCGGGTGAGAACATAAAGACAATGAGTGGTCGGAAACCATGAATTATATATCAGATTTTCCAGAGGCTGGTAGAGGGCAACAATAAAAGAGCTAAATGGGGTGGACTATCAAAGTTGAAATATTAAAAATTTTCCCCAGAAAAATTTAAGACGAGTATTATCTGTCGCTTTGTTTTCTTACGGTTTTCTCCATTTTAATAAGAGTAAATTACAATAATTTTTAGATATTTGATTATAATATTTTATTTTATTTTTATTTAAATAATATATTTTATTTTATTTTATTTATTTAAATATTAATTAAAAATAAAATTAAATATTCATAAAATAATTAAATTAATATTTTATTTTAATTTTATTTAAAAATTATATTTTAATTTAATTAATTATTTTAAATAATTAATATTATAATAAATTATATATTTTTAATTAAATAATTATATTTATTATAATATATAAATTTAATAATATATGTGATTATAAAAAAATTTAGTATAAATATAAAAACTTTTGAGATGAATTTTATTAATAAAAAATAATATTATTTATATTTTATATTTTTAACTAAATTTATGTTTAATATATATTTATATTTTTATTAAATTTTTTTTATAATTATATATTATTAAATTTATATTTTATAATAAATATAATTATTTGATTAAAAATATATAATTTATTAAGATATTAATTAATTAAATTTAATTAAATTTTTAAATAAAAATGTAATAAAATATTAATTTAATATTTTTTATAAATATTTTATTAATATTTAAATATAATTTTTAATTAATATTTAAATAAATGAGATAAAATATAAGATTTAAATGAAAATAAAATAAAATGACATAATCCGAACCGTTCGGTGCTCCACGAGCGAATACAAGCGAATTTCTCACCGGACGCTCTGTCATGGACCAATAGCGTGTGAACGTTCGGAGCAATGAACTCATTCTGACGGTTACAAAATATCACAATCAGGTGTCGTTATCTCTGTCACTAATAACATTGGTCGTGCTGAGCTGTTATCCTAGAATGGTGACGTGGCATTAAATATAAATAAGTACTTTATTATATTGATCCAAGTTCCATCACTGGCGCGAGTGGCGTAAAAACCACGCGCGTTGATTTAATTGTTGGTTTAGAAATGCGCCACGTGTCAACCGCCTTGCATGGTTTTTCCCTAGGAAAGGGAAAAGTTTTGGCAATTATAAAAAATTGGACATGCGAATCAAAATTTAATAATTAAATAAAAATTTCAGACGAAGAGGCACTCCATAAAGTGTAAAAGCAGAGTGGCAGAGGAGGACGAGGTTAAAATAATACAATGCAAAATGCAAACAGGCGCACTCCTATTCCTAGGATCGATTTCCACGCTCAAGGAGGCTTTGTGTGTTTGAATTCTTGCCCCAAGCTCTCTCCTTCCATATGACCTCCACTTCATCAAATGTCAATCCCTTGGTCTCTGGTATATACACGACTACAAATATAAAAGCAAGCACAGTTATCCCAGCAAGAATCAAGAAAGTTGGACCAGTCCCTGCAGCTTCAGCTATTGAAAGGAAAGTCTGGGACACAATCAAATTTGAAACCCAAGTCACAGTAGCTGACATGCCTCCACAGATTCCTCTATACTCTTCAGGATATATTTCTGAGTTTATAGCCCATGGCACAGGCCCCATCCCTGGCGAGAAACATCCTATATATAGGGCTAAACCCAAAATGGCGAGCCACCCATAGAACCCATTTGTAGAGTCGTCTGATTGGTTGAAAAATGACAAAGATAAGATGATCAAAGATACAAGTACTCCAGCTAAACTAGAAAGGGCCAATTTTTTCCGCCCTGCAAGGTCGATAAGGTAAATGCCAAGAACTGTTCCAGCGGCATTCATGCCAGCAACTAAGAGGGACAGGAGAAGAGCCAACTCGTTAGAGCGGAACCCCGCCATTTGGACAATTGTTGGGCTGTAGTACATGACTGTGTTTATACCAGTAAACTGCTGAAAAGCCTGCAGAACCACGGGATGCTATAAGAATAGACACTTCTTACTCGCAATAATGATGTCATTTACATTTAAGTCACAAACTATTTTCTGTCTGCTTCCAAAAGGGAAATACCTGAACCTTAAATGGCTCGATCACAACTATAAGCATCCAACAAATAACAACAAGCTGAGCATAATGAAATAACAAAGATCAGAAAGTGACTGCTTTCTCTCATCAATTAAAATCAGAGATCACAAATGACCAAAGGCATGCAATCTAAAGGGACAAAACTAAGAAGCATTACGATCTTTGTGAAGTCCCATGAGGTTTGATAAATATGAGCAACAATGACCTATATTGAAGTATAGCCATGCAAAAAAGCCGTTATCATATTCAAGTCTAATCCAATTTATCAATCTCAACTTTTTTAATATTTTGATGCAATTCTTAGATTAACCAAGTATGATTTCTTCTAAACAACAATACAGCTCCGAATTTACAGAAACACTCCATAATACGTTTATTTAGTAAAGCAAAATAATTCCAATCAAGCTTTTAACAGAAGGAGGGATATAGAAATGGTCAACCAAATACAACAACGTTATATTTGCAAGTACAGTGTCTCATAAATAACTTTATTACCAGCAGTCCAGCTCCAGCAACGAATGCAAGTCTGATTTCTTTTGATTTAAATACATCCCAGAATCTGATCTCTTTCCTTTTTTGACGTTCTTGCTCTGACTGAGCTGTAAGGAAATCGACTTCATCTTCTAAGCGAGCAAAGTCATAGATCTTAGAAAGCACATCAACAGCTTCATTTTTCCGATTCTGCACATTAACACAAATTATGGGATGAATTTATAAAGAAACATCCTATGAAGGCAATATCTTGGCAATAGTTTTCATCAAACTATAAGGCAAGTCTGTACTTTCAGGAAGAGCCATCTGGGGGATTCAGGAAGGCAAAGCATGAGGAAAAACTGAACAACTGCTGGGACACCTGAAACTCCCAGCATCCATCGCCATGTGCCAGGGACCTGCTTGATCAAGAATAATCTAAGCAATTACTCAAGAATACTAAAAAGCTTCAAAACAGGGATGGTAATATATTTGAGTTTGACAAACTATATAAAACTTGTCTTAGATCATGGAAGTTATTTTCCTCCAACTCTTATATGTATGGATTGTAAAACATTCAAAATTTTCAGAAATTGAAAGTTAAAGGCAAAACTAATAGTGTTTTCCACTAACGGGCAGGAGTAAGTTTATTAGTGCTGTACAATGTTATTGGTAGCAACGTATATATACTTCTCCAATATTAACATGCAACTGATCAACCACATCATTACTAAAATAAAAGCAAGCATCAACTTATCAAACATTTCAGCATTTTATGCTTTCCGGCACAAGCTGTTTGACTTTTAACAGCATAATGAGAAATTCTAAATCAGTCACTTGACACTTGATAAGAAATTCAGTTTGGAACTCTTTTCAATTGATGTTTCATATATGAAGGCTGAATCATCAAATGTCATAACTAGTAATCTCCAGAAAACTGAACAAAACACTTCCCAAAAGAAGATTTTGATTAATAATAACTGTGCTATACTGGTTGATTGTTTTCATGGTTATAATTATGCTATGCCAAACAGTTACTCCAAAATTACCAGCCAAGGAAACATTTAAACAAAGATCAAAGATCACATGAAGTAGTCATTTTAACGTTTAGATACACTTGAAAAGATAAGATTCATCTATCTCAAATAGAATATGTGAATTGAGTTGAAAGAACCATGCATCATCCAACTTTGGCAGGAAAGAAAAGAAGAAATTCTTTTTGATGTTTCTCAGTCAAAATCGTTAATTAGTAATCCCCAAACTATCTTGATGCTTCCCTTACAAACTGAAAAATGGAAACCTTTCATGCTAGCAAAGTATGCCATGCATAACTTTTATCAAATTTATGCTGCGATAATTTTTCACATAAAAAATAAGACATGTCTTATATTTTAAAATCCATTCAAGATTTCTTTATGCAATTGTTTATCCTATTGCTGCCAGTTTAACGTAAAAAAGAGATTGAAGTAGATATTCTGTTTCATATCCAATGATATAATTTTAATATTTATTACACACCAGATCAGAGTTTAAACACATACAGTTAACTTAAACAATCAAGCAAATAAGCAGATTCTACATAACAAAATTTTGTTGTGAAAAAGGACTTTTCATTTGAGACAAAGCAGGAAGGAAATTAACAAGTGAAAGTACAGGCCACTGACATTAAAATCTATGCCTTTCATGGTAATAACCCAAAAAATTTAAATCTCTGAATTTTCCATGTTCACAAAAGAATAGGCTATATAATACAGACAACAAGAAGTCAAAAAAAAAGAAAAAATAGGGGAAGAGAATAATCACCAGATTCTACCTCAAGCATAGAAGATACTATCTTAAATTCTCTATCTAGAAGCAGATGGCAACATCACGTTATTATTAACATTTAAACATATCCAACTAACCATGAGTATCAATGTCTAAGCTTGAAGAATATTTATCAGTATATCCTGCGGAGGAACTTTATCTATGGGATATGGACCTGTTTCTCTTAAACTTATTGCAAATTAATGAAGACTAGTCAAACAGCACTGCTTGACAAACTAACCTGTGTAAAAGCAAGATTAATGAGGTAGGAAAGAAACTGTCCACCAGTTATCATGAGTACATTTGTGCTTACTAATCCACCCCTTATTTCTGAAGGTGATGCTTCTGCAATATACACAGGAGCGGTAACAGAAGCTATACCTACACCTACACCAACCAGAAGACGTCCCAATATAAGAACATAAGGATCAGGTGCAGCGGCCATAACAATTGCTCCAAGAGCAAAGATAACATCAGCAATAAGGGTGGCCTTCTTTCGTCCATAAGCATCATTAACCCAACCACCTACTGCAGCCCCAATAATTGCACCAACCAAAGCCATGCTGACAATTGTTTCCTGGAATGTTGAGTAATTAAAATAATCCAATGAGAAAGAATGAAAAAATCAATATATTTTTTTTGTTAATGCAAATGACGAAACATGGAAAGCAAGATTTTTAATCTTCTAGTTTACTGTGTTTCAGTTAACCATTTACAATTATGCCTATGGTATGGTAATCATTCACATGCCTAGACCACAAAAAGTAGCCTCAATATAAAAAGTGGCCATGCATAATGCAACAAATTGAATGGTGCAAGCCTGGATCATAACAAGATCCTAACCTTGAGAATTCGTTTTGAAACCATAATCCAAACACAGTCCGCTGGAAAACCACAACTAAAGGATTCACTTTGTACCATTTTTGTCAATTTTCTCCTACACACTTGCATCCAATGGTCTCATATGAAATTTCATTTTAATAGTTTAATTTGTGCATGTTGTGAGCCAGATGTGAATGCAACTTCTCATAACACTGTAGCAGAAAGAAAAAGATTGTACCTGTAGGAAGTTATTGCGTCTAACTACCTCAAAATCATCCTTAATGTATAGAAGGGCTCCTGATATAACACCTGCAATAACTACCATTAACACAGGAGACAACATTTTCACAAGGGAAACAAAATGTACAGAATTTAGAGGTAAATAGGTTAGGTTAGCAATTCAGAATAAACAAGAGTTTCATTAAGGCAACAAAATCCAATGAACATACATGCTCTAAAAGGTGGCTCATTCCCATCAATATCGAACCCCAAATTAAAGCCCCAGCTTTCTCTTACTGTCAGCCTTCAGTTATGTTTTGACTTTCTTTTGTACCATTGATCTATAAGTGCCACCATTTGGGTTAAAGTTGTCAATTACTGAGGAGTGGAAGGTCTAAAATCAAGCAATAGACTCGTGATAAGTATTTTCGCCACAGCTCATGGTATCTTTCCTGTTTACCCAAATGGAATACAATGTTGACAAATCCTATGTTCAGCAAGGCACTAGATAAAACCATCCTATGTCCTCAAACTTCGTTAAATTAAGTAATTATTGTCTTAAATTATTACCAGATTTTTTTCTTAGTAGAAATAAAAAAATAATGTAAGATTTTTTATTCTATTTGAAAAACAATATCTTTTCATCCAGTAGCATTCCAATCACTGGACCATGTACCGATCAAACAAAAGATGAAAAGAAGCAAGTATACTTAAAAAGACTTAATTTCATGTACCAATCAAACGAAGTGAATGCTATTCAAATGTTTTGAAAGCGATGACACATCTGAGCTAGTCACAGTCACTCGTGCCAACCATCAACTCAAAGTACCGTACCTGTGTCATAGCCGAATAGTAGACCACCTATGCCAGCGACCGCAGTGAGACCCAAAATGTACGGATTCTTAAAAAACGACATTTTCCTCTCAGGATACAAGTCTAAATACCCTGAGCTTCCAGGCGTAGACTGTATAGTGATTGTCATTGTCGTAGATGAACCAACTATTCCACGATCGAAAATTCAGAAGTATTCGAATCCAAATCAGCGTATAACGAAAAACTCAACGCAGAACAAGCCCTTAAATTGCGCTTCTACACACTGTCAATATCGACCCAATTAGCCACCCTCAAACTGGCAGCTGAATCAGGGAAGATTCACAAAATAAAAAATTCTAATCTAGGATCGAAGGATGGCGGATGAAAACACGAATACAACGGGGGATTGGAAACCATGAATAGAATTGAGAATGGGTTCGTGATGGGTAGCAGTCTGAATTTGATTCTGCAGAAAGCATTTGTGGGCAACAATAATATAGCCCGATGGGGTGGACTATCAAATCGGAAAACTATAACATTTTCCCGAGAAAATTTTAAGATCCAGATTCTATTTACTTCTTTTCAAACTTTGCTGTATCAAACGACAAGCGACAGAAGAGGAAAAGTGAGCTTGTGCAACAGAAAGCGGGTCACATTTAAAACGAGAGTGAGTCCCCAAATTTGGGGGCACGTTCTTGACTGGCGAGTATAACCGCTAGTCTCACTGGATATTGTGTCACAGACCAATAGTGTGTGAAGAGCGAAGAGCCGATTTTGAAGCATATTGGAATGTCACAGCCAGTGCCGTTATCCCAGCTTAGTTTACCCGCTGATGTAATAATGCTCCACGTGTCAGTCTTAGTTGATATTTTCCAAGCTGACGAATTTGTGGTTTGCATTAGACGGGTTATTAAAAAGATGATTTCCGACAAAAATCATGAGATTTGGGTGCGCTGATGCTGATCTGTCATGGGGTACGGGACAAGGTCAAGGATCTCGCCGAGCCATCAACTGTCAAGTCTCCACCACCAACCCTCATGCAACGCTATTCGTTGTCGTTTAAATTAAATAATTTAATTATTTTATAATTATAATTAAAATAATTTATTCTTCTTTTTAATCAAATTTTTTATATAATATACTTCATTAATAATTATTTAAAAATATTTTTATATTATAATATAATATTATTATTATATAAATATTTTTTTGAGTAAAAGAATAATTGAGATAAATAAAATTAAAATTTGATATTTGATCAAAAATATAAAATATTTAATATCAAAGAAAGAGTATTAAAATTTTTAAATATAAAATAAAACTTAGGTCATAATTGATTAAATATATTATGTTAAAAAAAATATGATAGATGTAAGATTAAATTATTTTATTTATACTAATAGAAGGATTAAATTATCTTAATTATATTTATAAAATGATTAAATTATTTTAATTATAATTATAAAAAAAATAAAATTATTTCACATAAAAGTTAAAAGTCCAAATTACTTATTTAAAAAAATAAAAAATTAAAAATACCCTCACTCAATTATCACAGAATGTACTAACTTTCATATTGAAAATTATTATTTATCTGTACAAAAAAAAGGAAATTTATTATTTATGACTTGTTTGGAGTAAAAATTACAATCTTGAAGATTATTTGTATTCACTTCTTTTTAAAATATCTATCTTTAAGAAAGATGTAAAAATTTAAAAAAATAAAAAAATAACTAAATAATTTTGAAATTAAAAATAACTAAATGGAGACAATGAAATAAATAAAATAAAAGTATATCATATATCATTTCATATTACAGCATATACTAAGAGAGAAACTTTTTATACGGCAGAAATTTGTGATGATGCCATGTGTCGTTTTCTCATACTCTGTCTGTGTCCCTTCTACAATTCCTCCTAAAGCGCCACTTAGTACAATACATTTGAAGTGTGTGCATCCTAATAAGATGATGTTTAGAATGAAATAAGATTTTTTAAAGAGTAAAATATATTTGAAAAAATAAAAGATAAGTGAATAATTATTTATAAAAAAATTAATAATTATAATTATTATTATATATAAGTAAGTGTATTATAATTAATAAATTTAAGATAATTATGATCATTAAATCTTTTATTAATGACTATTTATTTGTACTCTGAATAAACTTTTAACTAATTTATTGCTCTCTAATTTCATATTTTGATTTATGATTTCCCTTTATTATTATCTGCCTTTGTTATTTGTAATTACACAAATTTTAAATTATGAATTTCCTTTATTATTGGCTGCCTTAGTTATTTGATCATAATTAATTATGCTAAATTTAAGGTTATCATACATATAAATTCAGTTTGGAAATTTTATTTTTAGAATATATACTAAATATTGATTATAATCAAATCAAAACCTAAATTAATCCTTTAATCTATGGTGTTATTGTATTTGGTTTTGAAAGCCAAATAAAATCGAATCTTTTGAAAAACAATTAATGCAAATTAGCACAGCCAAAAACACAATTAAACAATAAAAGTTAAATAAATAAAAAATAAAATTTAAATATTTATGAAAATTGCTAATTACGCCTAAAATCATATTTCTAAATAAATTAATGCTAATTAGGGGAAATTGGTTAAATGATGGAAGCAAAAAATCATACTAATTGGTAGCATTATAAGAAAATTTCTAATTTTTAGCGAATAAAATATTGGCCAATAGAAATAGGAATAAATAACCAAATTAGCAATATTTTTGTCAAATGTATGTTGGTTGGTTATAAGTTGATATTTTGCATGCAAAATACAATATCCGTAAAAAAATCCCATCAAAAGTTTGCATAGGAAATGCTCGCTAACGCGTGCAAAAATATTACTATCTACATAACTAATAGATTTGTAAATGGTAATATTATTCATAACTAACACTACTGGAAAGTACATAAAAGTTTTAGCATATGAATCATTATTTGGCTAATAATCAAAGGATATGGCCGCTGATAATTTAATCAGTGGCTATCTATTAGAAATTTTTAATTTACCGACAATTTAACCATGGATAAATATGAAATTACTTTAAATATTACTAGCTGATTAAGCCATTGTTTAAATGAAATATCATTAAAAAAATTGGTGGTTCCCATAAAAAAATTTACCAGTAAAATTACATTATCTTATACCCTCTGAATTCAAATTTAGTTGCCAGTAAAAGTATTTTTTAAAAAGTTTTTCTACCACTTCCTCTCATTTTGCTAGGTCTTCTTCTCTCTTCTCATTTTTCTCCATCTCTTATTTTCTTTTCTCCTACTTCTCTTTCTTCTTTCATTTTCTCTCTAACTAATATCATAAGAAATGAAGATTATTTGATTGATGAAGTTAATTTGATGGTTGTTTAACTCAAATAAAAGTTAAGTAATTCAACTTTTAAATTGGTACATGGTGATTAATATTAATTATATTGTGAGATAATGGAAATCACACATCACCATATATAGATGTATAATAGAAATTATTCAGGCCGAACAAGACTTAGACAAGAGTTTGTTTATGAGGTTGATAGTTTTGTTGAATATGCTTGTTAGTTGCCATTGTATCACTTTGATGGGTGTATCAAATATCTTTGTAATAAATGTAAAAGTGCAGCACTCTAACCTTCGAACACAGTAAAAATTCATCTATATAGTTATGTTTTTAAACCTAGTTATTGGTAATGGATAAACCATGGTGAAGAGGATTAAAGAATATTTCAATATTATTACGTTGTAAATATTGTAGGTATTTCTAGCAATGCTTATGTAGGTCATGAAAATAATATTGGTTGTCAATAGGTTATGGTTTTTGATGCTCTTGGGCATGACTTTAAGCAACATTACTAAGAAAATATAAAAGAATCTCTAAATTTAGATGCCTAACAATTTTATGATTTGTTAACTGAGAAACAATTATGAGGGATTTGCTTTAACAAATGAAGTAAAAATAATGCAAAATTGATATATGTATGTATCTATATATGCTAAAAAAACAAAAGCTTGAGTATTCTTTGAAATTTAATGACAGATATACTAGATATATATCTATATATCTATACATACTAAGACTGATTTGAAAGAGGAATAAAGATAGAAGATTATACAATCTTCCAACCGCATATGAAGTCGTGCCTTAATAGTTGGAGATATTGACAATTCTATAAGGAATAGAGACATAATTATTGAGACTAGGTCAAGGGAACTATAGTAAATTGATGTGAAGCATTTTGTGTACCTAGAGTTACAATATCCCTTATTATTCCCATATGGTGAAGATGTATTTAAGGATGATATTTAGGTGAGGACATTTGACTATCTTAGGGACAATGTAAGGAAAAATATCAACATGCAAGAATTTTTTACATTAAGGCTTCAAAAGCATTCAAATGAGATTTAAACTTGAGTTCAAGAAAGTTGTTCCAATAATTTATGGTGGATATTACACGAGGATAGAGGCTGAACGTTTGAACTTCATTCAATACAATCAATAAAAACTAAGAGTTGATTTGTATAGGTACCTTAGTGACTACTTAACTTGCAGTGAAAAAGAAGTGGTAGTTGCTAGAAAACAAAGCATATTGTCCTTCCCTCAACTTTTATTGGTGGACCAAGATGCGTGGTAAAAATATGCAAGGATGCCTTTGCAATTTGTAAATGGAATGGATATCCTAACCTTTAAATCACCATAACCTGCAACCTAAGATGGTTAGAAATTACCAAATTTGTTAAGAAGAGATGGTTGAGACCTGAGGATCACTCAAACATATTGTGTAGAGTTTTCAAGATGGAATTGGATTAATTGCTCACAGATTTGTATGTGTTTATTCACATGTATAACATATCCTACTAATTTGTTTTTCATGCTTACAACGATATACTTGTCAATAATAAGCATCTTAATTATTGACTCATAGCATTATAGTGTGTTTGTATAATTAAATTCCGAAATTGGGGCCTTCCTTATGCTCACATCCTATTATGGTTAAATTCATCAGATAAACCCAATATTGCTCATGATATTAATAGAATTATTTTTGTAGAAATTCTTAACAAAGCTTACGATCCGAATCTTTATATAGCAATTGAGACTCTTCTCATGCATGACTAAGAATAGGTGTGCAAAAAGGTTTTTGAAAGCTTTTACTGAACACACAACGATCGATGATGAGGGCTTTCTACACTATAAAAGGAGGAAAAATTGGAATGTTGTGACCAAGAAGCTCATTGATCTTGACAACCAGTATATGATCCCATATAATGCAAAGCTCCTACTAAACTATTGTGCCACATTAATGGTGAGTACACATGCCAGATAAGTGCTATCAAATACCTTTTCAAGTATGTTTATGAGGAGAATAACCAAGTGATATTTGTTTTACCTTAGTCCTTCAGCAAATGGTCCAAATCGTATTGCAAATGAAATCAAACTATATTATGATTGTAGGTGTGTTTCTACATGTGATGTTGCATGAAGGATATTTGAGTTTGACATACACTGTAGATATCCACATGTATAGAGTTTACCATTTCATCTTCCTCAAGAAAAAGTGTTATATTTAAGGATGAGGAATTGATTGAAAATGTTATTGCTAAAGCAATCAATAAAAGGTCCATCTTTGAAACCTAGAGGGAGGCAAACCAAGAGTATTTAGAGGCCATAGAATTGACATATGCTGAGTTTCCAACCAAGTTTACATACAAGGAAGGTGATAATTGCAAAATTTTATATTTTTCTTCCCTTTTTTTTTTTTTACAATTTTTTGAATCTATTTTATGCCTCATTATGTTCATTAAAGTCATTTTTGAGTTAGGACATGATTTGGAATGCTTTGTTTGTTTTAACAGAAAAATAGGAGAATCCCAACTTTTATAGGAAAGTGATATTTGATAAGTTTTTTAGGTTGTTGACTACAAAAGAGTTATAGAATGACAAAGTAATCTTTAGAAACTTTAAAGTAGACTTCTAGAGCTTTTCATAATTAGCCGGATTGCTCAAATTTGAGTTCGTTTAGACCTTCAACCCTGGCTTCCAGGTAACCAAATCTTAGTTCTTCTTGGATTAGGAGTCTAACTGGAGTAACAATTAGTGTTTTTATCATATCTAAAGTTGTACATGTCCAATTAAGGTGATTCATTAGGTTATAGAAAGCGAAGACATGAAAAGCCCAAATGCAAATTCCATTAACTTCTAGTTTAAATTTTAGTTTTCAAGAGGTGGCACAGATTCAACAATTCTGGACCATGCCTATTTTGGAAGGCCATGGGTTGGGGTGTGATTTTCCAAATCAGTAGCTAGAGAAACATCTTTTCTAATCTAATTTAGTTAGAGGCATAATCTAGAACATTACATATAGGCCTCTTCGAGTTTTATTTTATTATGATCTGGTGGAACACAAACAAGAACACTTGCTTTGCATTTTTAACATGTCAAACTAAATTTTTCTTTTTAGTTCATCGGGATTTTAAGCCATAATCACTTGTTGATAGTGTAATTATCTTAGATATGTTATTTGTACTCTTTTCTATGAAGTTGATTCGTATCATTCAAATTTGAAAGATCATGATATTTTTTTGATTGACTTAAATAGAGCACTTTTGGCTAATTGAATGAATCTTTATTGCCAAATTTATATATTATGATACATAATTTCTTATTCCTAATTGTTGAGTAGCACATAGTGATCGTGATTATGGACAAATTTCATTTTGGTTACTATGGATAACATGGTCTAAGTTAAATAATCTGAGCTTATGTAATTATTGCTTAGATCAATCTAATCTCCTTGTTTTTAATGTTACTATTCCATTAAATATAGAGATCTTGTTCTAAGTTGTCTAGTAGTTGAATGATAATAGAGAGCTTATTCTATTAGTTGCAATTAAGGGAGATTTTGGTTAATAGAGCTTACTATTATTTAGGGTTGATAATTTCATAAAAGGGTAAAATATCTTTATCTTTGATTGTTTTTATTAATCGTGAAGGTGAGATTGAACTTAGAACGGAGATTTTTCACATTGTTTCTCTTCTTATAATTTTTGCTATCTATTTTCTTGACTTAATTTTGCATTTAGTTTAATCAATCTTCAACCCTGTTTTAATGTGTAGTTGAATTTGACAAGACTAGAATTTAATCAACTACACTTAGTGGGATTGACTGTAACTCATGCTATTTACTAGTTAATAATTAGTAAGGTATTTTATTTTGGGATGTTAAAGATACACTAATGGAAGACCAACAAAAATGGGTCCCAAAAAGAAGGGTTTTTCCATTAGAAGAATTAATCATTTACCTCTTAACAATTTAGATGATTACTACCTAAGGATGCTAATAAATTTTCAAAAAAGATGTGAGACTGATGCAAATTTCACAACTATTGGAGAGATAGTGTATCCTACATATAAAGATGCCTGTTATTTGATGGGATTCTTAGATGATGATAAAGAGTACATCAATGGATTATAAGAGGCTAGTATTAGGCATTTGCACATTGCCTTAGAAGCCTTTTTGATGTGCTTTTGACATCAAATAATATGGACAGGCTAAAAATCATTTGGAATAACTATTGGTCTTTGCTAATGAACAACATCCAATATCAAAGAAGAAGGTATGTTGAGTGTGTAGGTATCAGTTTGTTTACTTGTTGTATTCATTCCGTAATAGTTGATTTCTATTATCCAAATCTTAAAATTTCATGCCAACTCTCTGATTTAAATGCTTCATGTTCTATACTATTTGTATTTAGGATTAACATTGACTAAAGGTGAGACAAAAACAATGCCCTATATGAGTTGGATAAGATTCTTTAAGCTAATGGAAGAAGTCTCAAAGACTTTGACGCAATGGCCCCTCTGATAGGATTAACTTTGATGAATTGTTGTACGATAAATTATTTTTAGCCAAAGAACACAAAATGATGCTTTCATGTCTGAATAAGCTTAAATGATAGGTCTATGACACCATAATGTCAACTCCTTCAAAGGACAAAGGGATCTTTCTTATGCATAGATATGGTGGAAATAACAAAACTATCATTTGGAAAACCTACTTGCAGCACTTTGCTTGAAGGGGGAATTGTAATAAATGTTGCATCCAATGGAATTTCACATCACTTCTACTTCTTGGTGGATGAATGGCCCATTCTACATTTGCAATACCACTATATGTGTTGAGAATACAACTTGCAACATAAAACAAGGTAGTGCTCAAGTTGAACTATTGATCAAGAAGAGACTAATTATTTGGGATGAAGCAACAATGGTACACATATTTTATTTTGAAGCATTAGACAAGACATTAAGAGATATTCTTGGATTCCACAATCCAAGATATTGTAATTTGCCATTTGAAGTTGAAAATGTGGTTCATGGAGGTGACTTTTGGCAACTTTTGCTTGTGACCCCATATTTAGCAAGCAAGAAATTGTTAATGCTACAATCAATTCATTCAACTTATGGGACTGTTGCAGAGTTTTGACATTAAGCAGCAATATCAAAATTGAAATTAGGTCTTTTGGTACAAACTATGAAGAAATAAAGGAATTTTCAGATTGACTATTAAACATTAGTGATAGCAAAATAAGAGATGAGGATGATGAATTTAATATACAAATCCTAGATGAAGTGCATGTCAAGGATTTAGAGACTTCATTCAAAGAACTTGTAGAGTTTGTGTACCTTAATCTTCTTGGCAATATGGTGGATCCAACATTTTTCCAAGAGAAGACCATATTTGCACCAAGACTGGATCCAATTGAAATACTGAATGACCACTTAATGTCCTTGATACTAGATGATGAGAAGACCTATTTGAGTTTAAATAGCATTTGTAAACAAGATGCAAATATTGATAGTGAGTTGGACACTTATTCCCCCAAAATATTAAATACTTTTACATGTAGCCAAGTCACAATTTAAACTTCAAAATAGGTGTTCTTGTTATGCTATTCAGAAACAACAATTAGTCCAATGGATTGTACAACAGAACAAGATTGCAAATAACTAAGCTTGGTAGCTAAGTGGTAGAGGCAAAAGTGCTTTTAGGGAGCATTGTAGGGCTGTATTAATCCCTTGCATGACAATGATACTATCTAATCATAATGTCCCTATTAAGTGGCAACAAAGACAATTCTAACTTATAGTTTGCTTTGCTATGCCCCTCAAACACACTCCCATGTTGGACTCTACCTCCAAAACTGGTGTTTAGTCATGGACAACTATACATGGCTATTTCTAAAGTGAGATCCATACAAAGACTAAACATTAAGTCTTTATGATGAAAGAACAATTTTAAGGATAACAATTAATGTTATTTTCAATGAAGTCTTTTAGAGATTACATTAATGAAAGTAAATGATGGTTTTCTTTTTTATCACTACAAAAAAATTTTCGATTTCTAGTGGCCCAAATCTATTGAAAAATTAACAAATCAACTGATAAAATTCATTTCTGGTAGCATTTAAGGCAAATTAACATTAGCTGGTACAAATATCATAGTAAAAGTTTGTGGTAAAAATCAACATTTGCTAGTAAAATAAATTGATATTACTGGCAGATAACCATCAATAAATTTAATAAAAATGGGATAGTAAATAAATCAAATTTGTCTCTAATTAATTTTACTAGTTGCTTATTCTATTGATAAAATGAGTAAAATAATCTTTATCAAAGAATTTGATACTTTTATTTGTGGTGTAGACCCTAATAATATGAATAAATGAAGATTGTGAATTCACGTTTAATTTAACCAGTGAATATAGCCCTCAGTGAAAATTGAAAAAATAAAACATATTTACCAATGACAATATCCACTAGAAACTATTATACTACCTTACAAGCTGAATGACACCCTACATATTTGATTACACACTACTTCAATATAATATGGATTGATCATATATATTCTTAACATGTCTTATTCCTAACCCTAGTAACCCCAAAGTCAAGATTGATGTGTTCCTTCAACTATTAATCAACAAGTTGAAATAGTTGTTGTAGCAGTGTGTTTTGTCATATATATCTATACAAAATAAAATTTCATGATCAATAACGTTCATGTGGATCATCAATGATTTTTCTATGTTTGGAATATTCTTGAGATAAAGTAAAACAAGTAAACTAACTTGTCCGATTTGCATGGAGGAAAGAAAGACATTTACTTTGAAGCATATGGGTAAAATCTACTAATTCGAATTGCATCAATGATTTATGCTCTCTAATTATCCATTTAATCTTAACAAAATAACATTCAAGAGGAATAAAGTTTAGAATGACAAGCCTTCAATAAAGTTAATGGGAGAGTAACTTTGGGTAAGAGTTAGTAGCCTACCAAAGGTAATTAAACATGGGTGATTGGTTGGACTTTAAGAATAAAAGGTTAGTCACAACTAGACCAAATAGAGCATCTTTTGTAAGTTGCCTTATTAAAAGGATAATTTATTCAATATAATTTAGATGCCATGCATATAGAGAAGAATGTTTTTGATAATATCTTTAATACAATAATGGATGTCAAGGGAAAAAACAAAGACACTGACAAAAGCAATGATAAACTTGAAAGAATATCGTAAACAACTTGACTTGGAGTTAATAGATTTAGGCAATAATAAGTTCACCAACCCTAAGGCTACTTTAGAGCTCTCAAATAGGATGGTTTGATTTAGTCTCGAGCTTATTTAGTCTAGGTAAAAAAATTTTGAACTTAAACCTAACCTTACAGGATTGGTGTTAA
The DNA here is from genome assembly GCA_037013595.1 of Dicorynia guianensis. Lineage (NCBI taxonomy): Eukaryota > Viridiplantae > Streptophyta > Magnoliopsida > Fabales > Fabaceae > Dicorynia > Dicorynia guianensis. The sequence continues at coordinate 13,877,748 of JASUAB010000012.1, read as the reverse complement.
ATGAGTTAGCCCTAAACCTGAATCTAAATTTGAAGCTAAACTTTATCTTAAACCTAGACCTAAATTTGAGTCTAAACTTGAATCTAAACCTAAACTTAAATTATAAATTAACATAAATTTTTATATTTGAAAATTCTAAATTATTAAAATACTTATAAACTTATGTTAAGGATAAATTTTTTCAATTACATTCTCTTGAGAGAAGAGATGAATTGAGTTGAGAAAAATAAGAGGTGGGATAGCCCAAGACTAATCCAGGTTAGGCCAAAAAAAGTCCAAAATTTTTGGGGCTAAATTTTTATTAACCTAAACTTTAATTTTTTCAGGCAGTTTTGAGTGGACCAGGAAATCTAAGCTAAAATTGATAGCCTTAAACTACTTACACATTGACCTTGCAGCAAAGAGGAGGTATATACAAACACATGAAAGAGCTCATAATGATGGATGACTATACCTCAAATTTGACAAATGAGTGGATAAGTGGGAAAGAAAGTTTGTTGGATTAAAAAGTCATAATTGTCATATATTTATAGTGTCTGTTGTCTATTAGATTTAGAGCATTAGAAGAATGTGTAATTTTAAATTCATGATTTCTTATCAAGTTAAATATAAAATTTTAATCATGTTCCCGCTATTTAAGTTTTTAGGTTAGTTAATTATTGAAATGATATAAGGGATTTACATTTTTTCACTTTGAAATTCTATGATTTTAATGACTTTAGACAAAATAGAGAGAATAAAAACTTGTTTCTTTCATGGGTCTCTTTTTTTAACTAATTTTTTAACTCCCTTATTTTTTTCACAGTCTCTCTAACTACACCTTCGACTTTGGGATCTAAAGTCAAATTATCCAAATCAATGATATTAGAGGAGTATCTTTAACATGAGGAATTTAATTTGTGACACTTCCATTCTTTAAATTAAATTAAATTAAATTTCAGCATAAATATTTTTCTTGTCCAAAACCAATGTGCTTTCTACACTAGGATATTTTTTGACACACTATGTAAGATATTGACAGTCGCATTATTTTTTTATAATAATAATAATTTACTCTATATTCTATTCTTTAAAAGTATATATATATATATATATATATATATATATATATATATATATATATCAGAGGGAATAGAACCTAAGTCCTCTTATAATATTATCCAAACTCTTCATTATTAAATTATACCTAATGACTTTTATTTTTTGTAATCACATTTGATGGCTTTTGGTAGAAAAATATATTTTTCTTATAAAAGAACATGAACATCTTATTTTAGGAGGACTTGTTCCGGAAAAGAAAGATAAAATAAGGAAGCAAATGAATGTGAGGTTTGGTTCGTATGGTTGGGCATTACACCAGGAATGTGACCGCAATAATGGAAAGTGTTTCTTTTTTCATATACTAGCCACAACTATGATATTGATGAGGACAACGACGGAATTCGAATATGCCATTCGGATTAATGGGACCATAAATATGAAATAGATGAGAACCAATGATGGAACCCTTACTGTCATTATTGATATACATAGCAGTGCAGGTGCCTGAGTAGTCTCTTTTGGTCTCTCGCAATGTAGATAAATTAAAAGGAAAGGAAAGTGGAAGTAATGAAATCATCTGTTCATAAGATTGTTGATTTTTGTGATTTTTATAATTTAATTTATAAGATTGAATAAATTTAATAATTTAAATATTATGAAATTAAGATTATATGAGAATTAAGCTGTAAGCGTCCTCCTTTAGAAAAGACTAGGTCTTACAAGTGTCACATTCATGTAGCATAAAAAAAAAGAAAAGAAAAACATGTTTACACACCTTCTCAACTTTAGATGATTTATAAATATATCTTTTTAATTATAAAAATTAATAAGTATATCCTTTTAATTATTAAAATAATGTGAGTACACCTCTTCTATTTGTTTATCATAAAATGTTGTCAATTGCATGACTTATATATAATTACTAATATACATGACTTTTTTTATTAGCTATTTGCATGTATTCTAAAAAATGAAAGGCAAAAGGTGGTTGTAATTTGATAAAATTGATTTCTAACTTATGTTATATTTCTTCTTTCCTTCCTTTAAGATAATTGTTCTTACATTGGTTATATTATATGATAATTTTTATGAATTAATAATCTAGGATATACAATCTCATATAACTATTTTTCTTAAGACATTTTGGGATAAGATAATATTTGAATATATGAATGAAGAATAAAGAGATAAATTACACATTGAGTACTCATATGTAGAATAGTAATAAAGTAGTCAAATTCAATTTAGACTAGTAATAGAGGATCAAATGAGTAAAAAGTTTTAGATTTAAAATTTAACACTTTTGTAATCAATGATATATGGAAACACAAATATATTTTCTCTTTAAGCAAATATATAAAACCCTTTTGACTTTTAGTCTTTTATAAATATTAAGTACACTCTTTTAAGTTAAGCTATTTCAAGTACAACCTTTTAACTTATAAAATGTTAAAAAAATTTTAAAATTTAACAACTAATAAAAGAATGTCCTGAATATTAAAAATCATGTGCAAGTTATGTGATTAACATTTAGTGTTACATAAACAAAATGGGTGCATTTACATTATTTTGATACTTAAAGGGGTATATTTGTCAAGGGGTGTGTGAATATTTTTGCAAAAACCTATTATGGTGAAATCATTGTGATTATTTAGAAAATAATTTTAAATTTCATCCTTATTATTTGAGATCATTTAGAGTGGACTTAACACACAAGAAATAAAAACTTCTTGTTATATGAATATTGATTGTAAAGACATTTGCTCTGTGTAAATACTCTAAATGAAAATTTTATTTATCTATAATTACCTTGAACATTACGAAATTAAAAGTGGAACACAGGTAAAATACTTTTTGCAAGACATTCTATTAATCAGTTTTAGCGTTATTAATTCTTAGACAAAGACGACCATTCCTCTCAATTCTTATCTCCATTTTCCTAAATTTTTTCTCTTTTCTTGGAGGCATATGGCTAGTTATTTCATGACGCCATCACCCAAGTTCTCAATCAAATTATACTAGATGCCATTTGTCCATACAAATATCATACCAATAATAGACACCCATAGAACCAAAATAATGCTACCCCTACAATTAAATAATGCACTAATGCAGGCAACTCAAGGCTCTGAAGCTTAGGAGTGGCTTCCTCGCTCAAGAAGGCTTTGTGTGTTTTGATTCTTGCCCCAAGCTCTCTCCTTCCATATTAACGCCACTTCTTCAAATGTCAATCCTTTGGTCTCCGGCACAAAGATGACTACAAAGAGAATAGCAAGAACAGCTATAACTCCAAGAATCACAAAACTCCCACCAAGCCCCACGGCATCAGAGAGTGAAAGAAAGCTCAGACATGATCACACTGCAAATCCAATTTACAGTGGTGGACATGCCCCCACATACTCCTGAATTCTTCAGGGTAGATTTCTGAGTTCACAGTCCATGGCACTGGCCCCATACCTGGTAAAAAGAAAAGAATATACAGGGCTAACCCGAAAACTGCAATGCAGCCATAGGTCTTATTTGAAGAGTCAGATGATTCAAGTTAAGACCCTGAAGAAAGGATTGCCAATGCTACAATTACACCCGACAAGCTTGTTAGAGCTAGCTTCCTTCGTCCCGCATGGTCAATAAGATAAATGCCAAGAATTGTTCCAGCGGCATTCATGCCAGCAACAATAAGGGATAGCAGAAGAGCTTCCTGATTTCAACCAAACCCAGCCATCTTAATGATTGTGGGGCCGTAGTACATGACTATGCTGATACCAGTGAACTGTTGAAAAGCCTGCAAAATAAAAAAAATATGAGAAGATCTAAATTTACCAGACCATTTATAAGAACATTCAGCAACCATATTCCAAAGCACTTCTGAACGACAGTTCATGCTGCTTAAGATGTAACTGGTCACAAAAACTTCCCTTTAATAGGCAAATGCTTGTCATCATGTTGGTTAAGTTATTGTAGCTTACTATAATTTGGTCATATTCAAAAGAAAAAATGAATGGCATTTAAAAAATTATGACAATAATACCGAAAGAAACTCACCAAGATTATATTTTCATTCTTATCTGGGCCAATAACTATAGGAATAGAAGCCCCTCCCAATTTCCATTAGTAATTTTAATAAAGATGAACTTTTTTGGAAAAAAAAAATTATTTTAAGAGACGTCAGTAACCAGAGCTCCAAAATTACAAATATTGTTCATTGAAGTAAATCAATTAACTTTCATACAAATGAGATACTGTGAATGTACTCTAAAGCTCAAAGGAAATAGTTTAGAAGCAAATATATAGGCAAAGCTTTGGTAACCTGAAGTCCTGCCCCAACAGTAAATGCAAGTCTTATTTCCTTTGATTTAAAATCATCCGAGTATCTAACTTCCTTCCGTTTCTGACGTTCTTTTTCAGACAGAGCAGTAAGGTAATCAACTTCATCCTGTAAGCGTTGATAGGTATAGATCTTAGTGAGCACAGAAATGGCTTCGTCTTTCTTATTCTGCATCGAAAGAAGATTGTAAGGTGGCCTTGAACAGAGGGACAACATTGAGGGTGGCTATTCTAAAATGCAATCCATGAAATAATAGGAATGTATCACCTTCAGGAAAAGCCACCTCGGAGACTCGGGCAAGCAAAGCATGAGAGAAAGCTGAATAATGGCTGGCAGACCTACAACTCCCGGCATCCATCGCCACGTTCCAGGGACATGCTCCAGGAAAAGTCTGTTAGGAGATTACTCAATGATCAAATGAATCTTTACGAACAGCTGATACATTAGCATAGTGTCCAAAAAAGCTTATGAAATAGAAAAACAGTACGGCTTTCATGTCACACTGTTCACTGAATTAGCATCAACACTCTCAAGGATTTTGGAAATGGAAATATTTGTCAGTTCTACTCTTATTCCAACTACATAAAGACGATCTACTTTGTTCATGCTACTGTTTAACATCTTCAACACATTGTAAGTACTGTTGCCAACAACCAACATGTTACCCATAACTTACTGGTCATGGCGACATCACAGAAACTAACCAACTCATGAACCCCCTCAGCATTCATACTTTCCAGCATAAGCTTTTGTTTATGACAGTGGGCAGCAGATGAGAAACAATACTTATTTCAATGACACGAATTTTGTGAAAAATTGATTTTAGATATGAGAAATCCTTTAATGTTTCTCTATGGTTTTCTAAAAAAAAATCATGTATAAAATAAAACCCACAGAAACTCAATTAAATTGTTTAATGGAAACAATTTAATTTCAGAAAAAAACGTTGGAAATTGAGGATAAAACAAGATAACAAAATATAAAATTGAGTTTAAACTGACTTAATCTTAAGAGATAATACTCCTAATTAGAGTTCAACTCTACTTGTGAAGAGTCCTAGTTAAAATATACTTTTAACTAATGATGAATATTTAAAAGGAGTAAAAGCATATAAAAAAGGCTAAACATTTAATAAAGAAAAATTTCACATCAGTTGTACCTACTCTTTCTAGAATATTTTCCTAAAGATACTATCTTAATATTTGGGATTTGGAATGTGTATGCTTAGAGGGTAAAACTTCCATAACCAAGAGAAGAGCAGTAGCTGTATTCATGATCTGATATCTAGTAGCTATATTCATGATATGATAGCCAATAGTTGTGTCGATGTTGTGATTTTGATTGTGTTGCCAATTAATGATTGGGAGATCATAGTGGTAGATCCCATATATAAGTGAAAGACATGAGCAGATCAAAAAATAAGTGAGATCTTGGTTCGTGAAAAAATTTAATGTAGGATCTAATGTGTTTATATTTTTCAATAGTGATATTAGAGCCTCTTTATGCTTGCTTTCATCTTTTTGCAACATATGTACTTTGTACCACGCATGATTTAAATTACATATTTTTAAGCAGTTTCATGTTTACTGACAAGCCTAAGTTTGAGCTATTTTTAAGAGTTAGGTTTTTGTTAAATCTTTATATGTATTTGTTCTATATAACAAGATCTTCTAAACTATATATACATGAATTGGACAACATATGTGAAAGATACAATTCTTCAAGGTTGGCTCGATGAAAACTTGTTTATGAAAATTTTTGAAAACTTGATGAACAGCTAACTTTGAGTTAATTTTAGAAAACAATCTCGGCATGAATTTGTTTCTTGCGCTTAGATCTTTCCAATGGGACAAAAATTATGCCAATCAAAGCTTAGACGAGGGAGAAACGAGGCTAGAAAGTTGGCTATATGATCATAGTGAATCTAGAAAATTTTCATATTTAAGGGGTTGAAGGAGCTTGATTCATGCACTACACTAGAGAGTGATGCACACATGCTGCCAATCCACACCTTTTTTTACAAATATCAATATACCAATAGAAAGTTGAGATAGAAAGGATTCAACCTATGTGGTCAAAATCTGCATCGGAGATGTGCATGGTGACATATGGCTTATACACGCCACCTAGTGAGATCATTTTGATTGTTTAACAACCGGAGCAATGCCCACGCACACCACACATGTGGCAGCTGTAGAACACTTTTTTTTAGGAAAATTTTTATGAAGCATTTGTTTTTTTATGTATTTTATGGCTATGTGCTCAAAAGTACCAAAGTAATTTGGTTATTTTTAAAAATTATTGTTTGATTAAGTTATTTACAATTATTTTGTGGATAAAATAACTGCTTAGGCCATAATTTGCAGCTGAACATCGCGATTTAGGCGCTGTTTGTGGTATGTGATGTCGTTTGGCCAAAGATGAGGGCAGAGTAGCACGATTTTGATGTTGGGAGTCACGATTTGTGGTGGCAGTGACGTAATGGCATGATTTTGGGAAAGTCCGAGGTAGAGTTAAGATTTTCTGAGGTTTACTTATTTTTTAAGCTTTGGTGTGATTTGCCTCTCCTGTGGCATGTTTTGAGATTGGAAATTGCATTTTGGGGTGTGTCTACCTTTGGGTATCCTAATTCTATTTGCAATTGGGAAGACTTTGAAGGAAAGTTGGTGAGATTATTTTGATTCTTAGTTCAAGCCTTATTATTTTGGTTAACACTTTTGTTATTTGTCATGGCTGATGATAATTTTGATGACCAACTTCAATCAAAGAATGCATATAAAACTATTGACACGAAAACTTTGTTCTCTAATATTGTTTCGTTTACTGCTGAAATCATAGACAAGAAGTTGGATCTTGATGAGCGACAATTTACACCATGGAAAAAAGCCATCTAATTCTTCTTTGATGGGATTGAAAAAGGTGATCATCTTACCAATGATCCCCCAATTGATATGACTAAGGCCAAATGGATCATGGAGGATTGATGTATGTTCGGTCTAATCTATAATACTTTGGAGATTGAGGTAAAAGATAATACCATTCACTGCAACATCATGAAAGAACTGTGAGAATTTCTTGAGTCTATTTACTCTGGCAAGAATAGTTTGACTCAGCTGTATGGCCTTTGTCAAGCACTATTTCACATTGGTGGGAAAGGTAAGACCTTGTCCCAAATTTACACTAAGTTTAATCGCATCTTTGAGCAATGGAATGGTCTCCTCTCAATCATTAGTGATGTCGCAGCAATGTGTGCACAACGTGAACAGTTGGGAGCTCTATGTTTTCTCTTTGCCTTACCTCCTAAACTTGGTACTGCTCGTCAATAGATTTTGTCAAGTTCAGAGCCTTTCACGTGCAAGAGTGCATATTCTCATCTTCTCCATGTTGCCAGAGACTTACCGTCTCACTCCACTGCTTCTATAGAATCCTTTGCTTTTATTAGATTTGGTACTCAAGGAGAGCATGGTCGTACTTGAGGAGGTAGAGGAAGCGGACGTAATTCAAGAGGGCATTGATTTAGGTGGGCATGATGGATGCAACATTGCATATCAGTATTGCCATGAGGAAGGCCACTTTAAAAGGGATTGCCCCAAGTTACTAGGTAAAACCACTCAGCCATCCCAGTTTGCACATATTGCCACTACCTTTATTGAACAAAAGCCTAAAAGCACTCAAACTGTTATCATGACTAATGAAAAATTTGCCCAGTATAGCCAGTATCAAGCCTCTCAGTTGTCATCTCCTACTGCTATCATGGTCCAGATAGGTAATTCTATTGCCTATCTTTTCAATTCCAAATTGAAATGGGTTATTGATTCCAGGGCTATTAATCATATGGCAAGCAACACAGGTATTTTGTCTTCATCCAAGCCTTCTTGTAGTTTGTCTCGTGTTATTTTAGCCAATGGGTCTGCTGCTCCAGTTGTTAGGAGCAGCTCTGCTACTATTTCTTCTAACATCTCTTTATCTAAAATCCTGTGTCTTTCCCGATTTCCATTTAATTTATTTTCTGTTAGTTAGATAACTCATACTTATAATTGTGGCGTCTTCTTCTTTCCTGATCATTGTGTTTTTCAAGATCTTTTGATAAAAAAGATTTATGATAGAGGCTATGAGTCTAGTAGATTGTACGTGCTTGGCAACAAGATTTCTCAACCAATTGCTATTGCTGCATTAACTCCTTCACAACTTCATTGCCGTCTTGGTCATCCATCCTTGGCATCCTTGAAGAAATTATTTCCTCATTTAAATTCTATTTCTAATTTACCTTATGAGTTGTGTCAGTATACTAAGCAACATTGTAGTTCTTATGTATCTCGTGACAATAAGAAAGTTGCATCTCTATTTGAATTAGTTCATTCTAATATTTGGGATCCTTATCCTATTACTTCCAAAATTGGTTATCATTATTTTATTACTTTTAGGGATGATTACTCTAGGGTTACCTCACTTTACTTATGAAAAATTGTTCAAAGTTATTCTCTATTTTTTCTCTGACCAATTTTCTTCTTATTTGATGCAACGGGGCATAATCCATTAGTTTTCTTGTTTAACTACTCCTCAACATAGTGGGATAACTGAAAGGAAAGATCGGCATTTAATGGAAGTGGCATCTGCTATCATTTTTGAAATGAAAGTGCCAAAACTTTTTTGGGCTAATGCTATCTCTACCACATATTTTCTTATCAATCACATGCCATCTTCTATCCTTGGCGGTCAGATTCCTTTTTCTCTATTGTTTCCATCATCTTCTTTGTTTCCCTTACCCCCACGTATTTTTGGGTGTACTTGTTTTGTTCAGGATCATCGGCCTCAGGTTACCAAGCTTGACACAAGGTCATTAAAATGTGTCTTCTTGGATATCTTCATACTCAAAAAGGATACCACTGCTACTCTCCTGACTTGGGTCGTTATCTTATCTCTTCTGATGCCACATTTTTTGAGTTCACTCCTTTCTTTAGTGGTCCTTCCTCTATTTCATTTGAGTTTGCATTTATCACTAATGATTATTTCTTGGTGTATTCTCCTCCTCAGGATCCTCCAACCCCTCCTCCTAAGGCAAACGTTCCCCTTGCTCATCCTCCTATTAACATGTGTATTCTTGAAGAGTCAAGGTAAAAGCACCTTCCAATGTGGACTTGGCACCAAGCACATCACTTGCATTGGAGTCACCTCTACCAACTGCTTTGTCACAGGATCTAAGCCCTCCTAATGTTCCTTCTGATTTGGACTTACCTATTGCTTATCAGCCTTACCTATTTTTTCTCAGACCTCTATTGCTTCTTTGGACTTTGTTACTATTCCTCACTCTTTTACAAAGGCATTGGCTCATTTTGGGTGGTGTGTTGTTATGGATGAAGAAATGATGACACTATAACAAAATCACACCTAGGATATTGTTTCCCTACCATCTGGTAGAATTGCTATTAGTTGCAAATGGGTCCTTACAGTAAAAGTCAATCCTGATGGCTTAATTGCTCATCTTAAAGCTCATCTAGTAGTAAAAGGAAATACTTAGACCTATGGTATTGATTATTTTGAAACCTTTTCTCTTGTGGCCAAGATTATTTTGGTTTGTTTGCTCATCTCTCTTGCTGCCTCTCATAATTGGGTTTTTCATCAACTTGATATCAAAAATGCATTCTTGCATGGAGACTTGCATGAAGAAATCTATATGGAGTAATTGCTTAGGTATGTTGCTTATGGGGGTATGGGTAGGTGTATCTCTTGAAGAAGTCATTGTACGGTCTAAAGTAGTCTCTTTAAGCTTGGTTTGGTAGATTTAGTACTATGGTGATGGAGTTGTAAGCATATATTGGACATCTAGAACATGAAATGACATCTAAAAACAAAGTAAAGCAGAAGAAAGACTGACCTCCAGTCATTGCAAGTCTTGAAGTCAAAAATTACCTATGGAATGCTTCTAACTCAGCTCTTCTCACTCACTGATGGTGTACTGAAGTGTGTTTAGCTTCTGGATAATGAGAAATTGAGTCAGGGACCCTATATATAGTGTGCAGGGTGTTACAACGTCTTTCCATTAAAGATGGCAATGCCCTTTGAAATTCACTCCAATGGCCGTGGAAACGCCTGAAATAGACCACATTATGGTCTCTTACGCACGCTTCAATGGCCAACGTTCAGAAATTGAAGCTTCAATGGCCAACGTTCATGAAACTGAAAGACGTTCAGAAACAGAGGAGAATGACCGACAAGCAACGTTCAGAAACGTGCACTCACATGCAACGTTTAAAACGTGCAGAAACCCACATTCTCTCACTTGGTCCCTATACTCTATAATGTTTCTACAGTTCGGATTCTAACAGTAGAAAACTAAATACACGAATCATGGCGATAAGTCCTCTTAAAGCAAGTATTACCTTCCATGTATTACAACGTATTTTGTTTCCTCAAACCCACTATAACTTAATGAATAAGCCCTATGCTTATTTAGGGTCATTTTAATTGTTATTCTTAAAAATAAATGTGCACACAAAAAGAGAAAATAATATACAGAAAATAAGAGCTTTATTACAAATAATGAAAATTTTACATCAAAATCTCAATGTGGGACCAAGTCCCATTCTAATTACATGATCTTTAAACCCTGTTAGTGGCATGCCTTTGGTTAAAGGATTAGCTATCATCAACTCAGTGCTTACATGTTTAATGGTGACTTTATTCTCTTTGACATGTTCCCGGATAACTAAGTACTTTATATCGATATGTTTGCTTCGACTTCCACTCTTATTATTTTTAGCCAGAAAAATAGCAGCTGAGTTATCACAATATATCCTCAATGGTCTCGAAATAGAATACACTATTCTAAACTCAGAGATAAAGCTCTTTAGCCATACACCATGTGAAGTTGTCCCAAAACAAGATACGAACTCAACCTCCATGGTAGAAGTAGCAGTTAAAGTCTGCTTTGTGCTCCTTCATGACACGGCTCCACCGGTAAGTATAAAAATATAACCTGATATTGATTTTCGTGAATCAACACATTCGGCAAAATCCGAATCTGAGAAGCCGACTACCTCAAGATTCTCAGTTCGTCTGTACATCAGCATGTAGTGTTTAGTACCCTTAAGGTACCTCATCACTTTGTAGCTTTCTAATGATCCATTCTTAAATTACTTGATATCTCCCTAAAATGCCGACTATAAAAGCAATGTCGGGTCTTGTGCAAATCTGAGCATACATAAGGCTTCCAACAGCAGAAGCATCTGGCATGTTACGCATTTGTTCTCTCCCAAGGTCATTCTTCGGGCACTGGTTCAAGTTGAATTTGTCACCTTTCACAATAGGTGCTATAGTTAATGAATAGTTCTTCATCCGAAACCTCTCTTAAGACCTTGTTGATATAGGTTTCTTGTGATAGACCCAATAAATATTGAGTTCTATCCCTATGGATCTTAATGCCAATGACATAAGATGCCTCACCCATATCCTTCATATCATAGTTCTTTGAGAGAAATTGTTTTAGCTCGTATAGCATCTGTCTATCATTGGTTGCAAGTAATATATCATCCACATATAGCACAAGGAAACAGATTCTGCTCCCACTGACCTTTTGGTATATACACTGATCCATGATATTTTTCACAAAACCAAATGAGAAAATAATATCATAAAACTTAAGATACCATTGGCGTGAGGCCTGTTTCAATCCATATATGGATTTCTTAAACTTGCAAACCAAATGCTAACCGACACTAAAGGAGAATCCTTCAGGTTGTTCCATATATACCTCCTCCTCTAGTTCTCCATTGAGGAATGCCGTCTTCACATCCATTTGATGCAGTTCTAGATCAAAATGGGCAACTAATGCCATTATCATACGGAGAGAATCTTTTCTAGATATAGGAAAAAAAGTCTTCTTGTAATCAATTCCTTCCCTTTGAGTGAATCCCTTAGTCACAGTCTTGCCTTATATCTCTCAATATTGCCTGATGAGTCCTTTTTAGTTTTGTAGACCCATTTACATTCAATGGCTTGAGAGCCATTAGGCAACTTGATGAGATCCCAGACTTTGTTAGATGCCATAGAATCCATTTCTTCCTTTATGACATTGTGTCACAATTCAGATTCTCTGCAACTAATGGCTTACAAAAATGTCTCTGAATCATTCTTGACTCCAATGTTGTAGTCAGATTCTTCTAAGTACACTTTATAGTCACTAGGAATTGTTGACCTCCTTATCCTAGTTGATCTTCTTAATGTTGTCTCAGCATCCTTTTGAAGATGATGTTGCTCAACTGGTTGCTTAACAATTTCTGGTAATTGTTGATCAACCGGATCAACTTGGCCATGGTCAACAGGTTGTGGAGTATCGATGATTAGTTGTTCAATACCTATTTGTACTTAAGGGGCATGAATTATAACCAATCTATCACTTGATTTGGAAGCTTGAGAACCAAAATGACCTTATTTAGAATCTAAGTTCTGAATTCGATCACTCCCACTAATCAAGTCATTCTAAAAAAATTTTGCATTCCTTGATTCCACAATCCTAATACTATGAGATGGACAGTAAAACTTGTATCCCTTGGACCTTTCAGCATACTCAATAAAATAGCCACTAATGGTCCTCGAGTCTAACTTCTTCTCTTGTGAATTGTAGACCCTAACTTCTGACAAGCATTCCCAAATGCGCATATGTCTCAAACTAGATTTCCAACCTTTTCATAGCTCAAATGGTGTCTTTTCAATAACTTTGGTTGGAACCCGGTTAAGAATATATACAGCCGTCTTGAGGGCTTTAGTCCACAAACACTTAGGAAGTTTAGAGCTACTAAGCATACTCTGTACCATGTCCATTAATGTTTGGTTTCTTCTTTCAACTATACCGTTTTGATCCGGACATCAAGCATGGTGTATTGGGCAACAATCCCATGTTCTTGAAGAAACTTAGCAAATGGACCTAATGCTTGTCTATTTTTAGTGTATCTATCATAATACTCACCACCTCTATCTAATCTCACTATCTTTATTTGTTTGCCACATTATTTCTCTACTTCTACCTTGAAAACTTTAAAGGCATCTAATGCCTCATTTTTATTATTTAGATGATAGAGAAACATGTATCGTGAGTAATCATCTGTAAAGGTGATAAAGTATTTTTGACTACTAAAATTTATATCTAGACTATGGATATCTGTATGTATGATTTCTAATAAAGTAGAACTCCTTTTAGCACCTTTATTGGTTATTAGTAGTCTGCTTTCCTTTAATGCAGTCTACACAAGTGTCAAAGTCAGCAAAGTTAAAATTACTAAGTACTCCATCTTTTACTAACTTTTTCACTCTCTCTATTGAGATATGACCAAGTTTATGATGCCACAATATAAAGAAATTTTCATCAGTAATACTTCTCTTAGTACTTATATTGCTAGAAACATGTATTGAATCATAAGTTGTACTGTCTTGTAATTGAATTTGAAATAGACCGTGACAAACTATACATTTTCCAACAACATCAGATTTATAAGATAATTGGAATAAATTATCTAAAAAGTTGAAGGAATATCCAAATGATACAAGTTTTGAAATTGAAATTAAGTTTCTAGAGAAACTTGGTACAAAAAAGGTCTTTTTCAATATCAAAACAAAACCAGTATCTAATACTAATTTACATGTTCCTACGCCTTTTACTTGTGAGCCCATCTTACTTTTTTAATAGATGTATTGCTCATTGCTCACCGGCTTCCTTAGGTCTAGAAAGCCTTATAAGGTATTAGAGATATGGAATGTAGCACTAGAATCAATCCACCATGTATTAGTACTAACATCTACCATATTATATTCATAATAAAAGAGTGAGGTTGAGTTACTTTTCTTTTCAAGCCAAGCTTTGAATTTGGCGTAGTCCTTTTTTATGTGTCCTTTTTTTTTTTTTTTTACAGAAAAAGCACTTGGACTCCTTCTTGATGCCAGCTTGAATGAGTGCTTTGCCGTTTCCTTTAGCCTTGCCTTGCTTTTTACTCTTTTCTTATATGGCCAAATGTGCACTCTCTCCTATATCAGTTAGGAGCCTTCCCTTCTCTTGGACACACATGGTCAATAATTCATTAATGGACCATTTCTCCTTATATGTGTTGTAGAAGATTTTGAAAGACCCATACTGAGGTGATAGAGAGTTGAAAATGAGGGGCACAAGGAAGGACTCAAACATCTCAACCTCCAGACTCTTCAACCGAGCCACAATGTCCCTCATTTATATTATGTGCTCTCACAGACCCCTTATGCCAGTGAGTCTCATTGAAGATAACCTTGTCATCAGGGTACTTGCCAAGGCCTTGTTTGATGACTCATATTGTTCGTCAATGGCCTTCAGTAGGTCTTGGATATGTTCATGCTCTCCAGTTGATCCACGAATACTTGCAGATATTTTCAGTAGGTCTTGGACATGTTCATGCTCTCCAGTTGATCCACGAATACTTGCAGATATTTTGATCTTTATGTACATCATGTTGAGATAGTTAGATCGCTCCCAGCATTTATAAAGATTAACCTCTGAAGCACTGCTAGCGTCCGTGGGCATAGGAGATTTTTCTTTTCTTAGACCACAGTCAATGTCCATCCACCCTAATTGTAAAAAAATTTTCTCCTTCCAAGTTTTGTAATTGTCACCATTTAGTTTAGGAACTTGGAAGTCGGAGATACTAATGGGTTTAAAAGCTGCATAATATGCTATGTCAAAATTTGAGGCAACAATTATTCCACATGATAGTTTTACCAATGTAAAATATATCTTTTAAATTATGAGCCTAATAACAAATAAAACTACCTGTGGGTTAAGCTTTATTTAATTAGGTTCATATTTCTTTATGATGAAATTAGTAAATTATCTTTATTTCTTAAATCCCGTGGATAATTAAGAAAAAAGAAAGTTTATCATCTCATCCTAATTAAACATATATAATAGGCTAAAATGCATAGAATTCCATGAACTTTAGGTCATTTTTAAAAAATCTTCCTAAACTTTAAAAGTTTTCAAATAACCCTTCTCAACTATGAAAAATGTGCAAAAAACCCCTTCTGTCAAATTTTGGATGTTTTGTCAGTTTGACCAAATAAAACAACTAAAACACCCTTGAAATATACTTAAATGTTCATAATCTGTCACAATCCATCAAAAGGCAAAATTTTTAAAATAAATAGTTTATAAATTAAATTGGTTGAACCCATGATCAAGCCCATATTGGATTTTTTGCATCAAACCGGGTCTACCACATGGTAAGGTGTGTTACCTATAAATTTTTCCTTTTGACAAATTATGGTGGATTATGAAAATTTAAGTGTATTTCAAGGGTATTTTAGTCTTTTTATTTGGTCAAATTGATAGAATATTCAAAATTTGACGAAAGGAGTTTTTTGTACGTTTTTCATAGTTGAGGAGGGTTTTTTGAAAACTTTTAAAGTTTAAGAGAATTTTTTAAAATTGACCTAAAGTTCAGGGAGGTTCTGTGCATTTTAACCTATATAATATGATAACATTCTTATGAGATAATGATTATCACATCATATATATTAATTATAATTTTATGTCTTTTACTATATATAATTTTATTTCATAATGTGTAATTTTAGAATAATTATAGCCGCTGCGGCTAAACTCTAATTAAACTAAAATTACATTAATCACATGACATTTTAAAAGAACTAAATGCTTGCTTATAACTAAACAAATATGCTAAAGCAAACTTATATAATGAAAATTTAAACCATTAATTAATCAACTTATCCAAAATGTGACTAATTAATTAAAATTTTTCCCAAATAAAATAAGCCAAAATACTCCCAAAACAAATCACAATTATTAGGCATATGGCATTATGAATTTTGGACAAAAATAATAAATTAAATTTCTAAAGGGCTATGCAAAATTTTGTCCAATATAGTAATAATAATTTTTTTATAACACAAAAATCCCAAACATGAAATTTTGATCATATTGGGCTCAATTCTGAATGGACCATGTCAAAAAGCCTAAAATTTAGTCCAATTTCAGCCCAAAATCGAAAATTCCATTTTTTTTAAATTAAAAATAGACAACCCAAAAGAAAAGTCCCGGCCCAGTATTTTTTTTTTTTAAATCTAACAAACCAACAAGACAGGCCTGGAACCAGGCCCGAAAAGCCTGGCCCAAATTCGGAAGTCTGGCTCAGCCCGCCATTTCCTTTAATGCAACGGTGTGTTTCAGGGAGGCTAGGGCTACTTTTCGGTCTGACAAAACGATATGCCGTTTACCTCAGACGACTTATTCCCTCGTCAAAACGTGTTGTTCACTAAAACGACCTGTCGTTTGAGTCGTACCCTACTTCCAGCCAGGTCATCTCGACTTGACCCGACCCGCGCCGGACTCACCGAAAAATTCGATATTTTCTAATGATTCTGAATGTCTTTTTCGATATTTCCAACGCCAAAACCGATCAAATTTCATGAGGATCAATATTATGCAATCAAAACATGAAAACTACGCATGCATGAAGCAACCCCACGGTATGAAAATTGCAAAATTTTCAGATTGAAACTACAGCAAAGCAAAGGCCATTCGGAGGCTCTGATACGAACTGTAAGCATATATTGGACATCTAGAACATGAAATGACATCCAAAAATAAAGTAAAGTGGAAGAAAGACTGATCTCCAGCCATTGCAAGTTTTGAAGTCAAAAATCGCCTACGGGATGCTTCTAACTCAGATCTTCTTACTCACTGATAGTGTATTGAAGTGTGTTTAGCTTTTGGATGGTGAGAAACTAAGCCAGGTATCTCGTATATATAGTATTCAGGGTGTTGCAAAGTCTTCCCATCAAAGACAATAATGCCCTTCGGAATTCACTCCAACGGCTGTGGAAACGCTGAAACAGACCACATTATGATCTCTTACACACGCTTCAATGGCCAACGTTCAAAAATTGAAGCTTCAATGGCCAACATTCATGAAATTGAAAGATGTTCAAAAATAGAGGAGAACAACTGACATGCAACATTCAGAAACATGCACTCACATGCAACGTTCAGAAACATGCACTCACATGCAACGTTCAAAACGTGCAGAAACCCACAGGAATTTAGAATACAAAAAAGTGATCATGATCATTTTGTCTTTTTTAAACAGTTAGGGGGAAGTTGTATTCTTCTTACTATTTATGTAGATGACATCATCATTACGGATAGTGATGAAACAGGCATTTCAGAACTAAAACCATTCCTTCAGACTAAGTTTCAAACAAAAGAGTTAGGGCCATTTCAATACTTCCTAGTTATCGAAGTTGCTAGAAGTTGAAAAGGGATTGTTTTGTCACAAAGAAAGTATGTTCTTGATCTCTTGAGTGAAACAAGCCTTCAAGATTCCAAACCATGTGTCACTCCCATGATTCCAAATGTCAAACTTAGGATGGAAGACAGAAAGTTACTAGAAAATCCAGAGCATTATAGGCGATTGGTAGGGAAGTTGAACTACCTTACTATTACGAGATCTGATATTATTTTTCCAATAAGTGTAGTAAGCTAGTTTATGAATTCTCTAAGAAATTTTCACTGGGATGCAATTTTACACATTTTGAGATATCTCAAGAAGTCACCTAGGCAATCAGGCTCATGGTCATTGTAGAATTAAAGGATTTTTACTTGTAGATTGGGTAGGTTGTTCTACGGACCAAAGGTCCACTTCAAGGTATTGTACTTTTGTGAGTGGCAATCTTGTGTCTTGAAAAAGTAAGAAGCAAGCAGTTATATCCCAGTTGAGTGTTGAATTTGAGTACCAGGCTATGGCTTATGCCACATCTGAACTTGTGTATGTATCATATCTTCTTCATCAACTTGGAGTGGAATGTTCTAAAAGTATGTATTTATGATGTGATAATCGAGTAGCAATTCATATTACTTCAAATCTAGTCTTTCATGAGAGAATGAAGCACGTTGAAGTAGACTGCTATTTTGTTAGACAGAAACTTAAAGGAGTTATTAATCTCATGCATATCCAAACAAAGAAATAACTTGCTGATTTGTTCACTAAAGCTCTTCTAGGAAAAAGAGTTGAATTTATTAGTAACAAGTTAGGCATGTTTGATATATATGCCTTAGCTTGAGGGGGAGTGTTAGGAAATTAACTTAATCAGTAGCGATTGAATTGTTAGTGACTTAGCACTAACTTATCTCTATGTTATCAGTGACTCAGTACTGTCTAAATTCAATGTACTGTCTAAATTGTTTAGATTTAATATACTGTCTAAATTCTATATACTATTTTTTAGTATAAATAGAGGAGCTGGACGTCCTATTGTGACATAGCTTAGATAAATATTATTCCTTTATTTCCTACAATTTCCATCCCCACTGAATTTGTCCCATCAATATTACCCCATAAACTCTATTAGGACCTCTAGGTTGCATCACAGATCATCAGCTAAGATCAATAGTCTAAAAAATTTGTATTCTTTACATGCCAAGATCCATTATAAACAAGATAGCAGAAGAGCTTTACTTAGACAAGACAAAGCTCGTGAAAATGAAATTTGAACTATCTGAAAAAGAACCACGAAAAATATATTCCTCTTATAATATAATTTTAGTTATAAAAATGCTACAAAACTTGTTAAAAATATAGGATTAATTTTCTGCTTATATTTAATTGCTTATTATTTGTCTTTTTTCTTATTATTAGGTTTAGGGTTCTAAACAAACTCATGACCTATAATTGCCTATATAAATAAGACCTAGTTGTATAAGTCTTGTATACATTCTTAGTATTCTAATATAATATTATAAGGATTTTTCTATCTCTTTTCGCTCAATATCTGACATGGTATCATAGTCTAGTAAGAGAAAAATCTAGCCACTACTAAAGAAAAACCTTACCATTGTTAGTGAGGAGTCTTAACTCCTCATCAGCAATGCCAAACCTTACTTATGGCCCTCTCTCTTTTTTGTTGTGTTTCTCTTATTTTCTTTCTCCTTAGCGACATTTTCTCTCTCCTCCGGTGTATTTCAAGGAACCAATCTTGTCACTGTGCTTGAACCTCATTGCTAACCAACTGGAGAAGACTTGCCAATGTCAAACCCACCACATGCCAATGACCGAAAAACCACCCTTTTCTAAGTTTTTTCACCTTGATCTCTCTATAGTACTCCGATTGTGATGCTACCACCACCGTTCTGTTTGTCTCCCTCAGACCATCAAGCTCACAACGTTTTAGAGCAACTTGCCACCATCTCCCTTTTATCTAACTAGTGTCAAACCCTAGTTCATTGTCTCCAACATTGTTTAAGCTTAACATCATTAGCCTATCTCAAATCCGATATCCTAACCTCTAATCTTATACTTCCAATCTCTAGACTTATACTCTCGGCCTCCAATATGATACTCCTGAGTTTTGATTTGATACTCCCAGCCTCTTATTTGATATTTCTGCTGTCTCAATTTATCTCAACCTTAGATATGGTAGATATGTCCAAACTTAAATATGGATTCTCAAACTTAGATTATATTTCAAACTTAGATTTCGTATGTTTGAATTCAGATTTGATATTTCCAGTTATTATTTTGAGACACCAAGATACTACAGGCTATTCCTAGAACGTCATTCATGCACGTGCCTTCTGTTATCTCCACTGTCCTCGTGAGCCATAGTTGTTCTAGGTTATTTATGTCTTTTTAAATGGTTTGCACTTTATTTGCTATGTAATTAGCTTGAACATCTATCATATATATACTCTAACTTGAGGGGCATGTTTAATATATAGATTAGTTTCCTATTTATGTTTAATTTCTTATTGTTGTTTTGTTTCTTATTATTAAGTTTAGGATTGTAGATTGGCTCATGACCTATAATTTCCTGCATAAATAGACTTAGTAATATGATTCTTGTACACACTCTTAGTAACTCAATATAATATTATAAAGGTTTTTCTCTCTCTTTCTACTCAATTTCTCACACTTGTCTACTCGACAATAATAGCAAAGGAATATACTTTCAATTTGAACATAAACAATTTTAATACAAACCTCAAATGGGAAAGGGATGACAGGGGTGGGGGAGAAGAGAGGCTACAATGACAGGGCCAATTTCTATTTAAGTCGATCAACTTGTTGAACTTCTGAATGACAAACAATGAAAAATATGACCCCGAAATGAACAGCCACACCAAATACTATAGATTATTTAACAAGTTGCTTCCATACAGGCATTTTGTTTAATTTTGACTGTCACCCAGTGTCATCACAGTTAGCAAATTCAAAGAACAAAGCAAAATAAGCCTAACCTCTGTAAAAGCAAGATTTATGAGGTAGGAAAGAAACTGTCTACCCGTTATCATAAGAACGTTTGCGCTCACTAATGAGCACCTTATTTCAGATGGTGAAGCTTCAGCCATATACACAGGAGCAGTGACTGAAGCTACACCCACGCCAATGCCAACAAGAAGGCGCCCAAATATGAGGACATATGCATTTGGTGCAGCAGCCATGGCAATTGATCCAAGAGCATATACGACATCAGCACTAAGAGTGGCCTTCTTACGTCAAAAGACATCATTAATCCAACCTCCTGTCACTGCTCTAATAATTGCACCAACCAATGCCATGCTAACAATTGTTTCCTAGCAACATAAAGTATTAAAGTTATATAAATTCGAGAGAGGGGTTTAGCAGTAAGTTTCTTTATATCCAATTAGATAACTGTCTTTCTAGCCCTTGATGGCAATAAATGCCAAGTCCAACCCTTCCCACCATCCCCGCATGCTCATACACACACGAATACTCACAAATAAAACACAAGGAAAAGAAACCAACAAACAACTAACAAATATAAACCATGGATGTATCATACAGCACCTGTAGTGCAACAACTGGCACTACATATTGGAACTATTTCTGCTATCATAATGTCTGCAATTGCAGTGAGAAATACTCCTCCAACAGCCAAACATTGGCTACATATGAAAGCATTGTCCTTCAACAGCTCTTATAACACTTAAGCCACCATATATATGAGTTACTTCGGAAACCTACAAACATTCAATAGAGGAGAAAAAGATCAAACCTGAAGGAAGCTGCTTTCTTTAACCGCCTCAAAATCATCTTTAATATACAGAAGGGCCCCTGATATAACACCTGCAGTTAACAAAACAGATGAGAGATAACACATTCATCAAGACGATGCATGACATCTTAAACCATAAATTGAGAGAGAGAGGTTCAATGAATTAGAAACCAGAAGGACACCATATTGATAAATTTACTCATACTAGATTCTCTGAAACTGTAGAGCAGACGTAGAAAATATTATCTTGAGAACTCAAGGTGATTGGGCCACTTCATTTTACACTCATCCGCTGAGTAGCACGTTAACTAAAGTGCCTTTTGAAATACTCGGGACTTTCCCATCTGGAAACAGTGGCAGATTGTGTTACAACTGCTTTAAATAATGTCCTAGTTTCCATTTCCTATTAACCTCCCTTACTGCGGAGGGAAACTGATGTGAAATATAATAGATAATAAACAGCCCCCAAAGGATGTTTACCCGTAAAAGGAGAAGTTAATGCATAGCCAGTGGGAAGTCAACAATTGTTGCTGGTTCAAGAGAAAGACCATCCTTCACATACTAGTTCATATTCTGAAACAGCCTGCTAAAGTTGTCTCCTCTTGTAAGGAAATAAATGACAGAAACTAGGAACTACATTTACAGAATTAAATCCACAACCAGTATACACTTTTTGAAGATGAAATACAAAAGTTAGTGATGCAAATTTTGTTAACATAGTGAAATGATACACTCCGACTTGGCAATGCAAATACACAATAGGCTTCTGTAAATGTTGCTAACTTAAATGGCTATTCAAGGGATTAAAAATATCCAGCTAACACATCTTTAGCTGGGCTTGGCTGGCATTATGATTATATTATGCATCAACATGTGGGATATGCTTTGTGGAGAAGGTGGAAAACAGGAGGAAGTGAAAGTGGGACGGAAAAAATTAGGATTTTTAAAAAATGGTGCTCGCTAGACGGGTGGGGAGGGATGGCAATTCAGTTTCAACTCACTTTCATGCTATAGGAAGAGAGGCCAAAAATTGCAGAGGGCGGGTTATTTTTTAGTATAAGAATCCTTTCAAATACGAAGTGCGCTCTAGACACTGGAAAGTAACGAGATGCAATTTGTATAGAAGTCAAAGATAAGGAGAGTATGCATGTAGTTTTCCATTTTTCGCTCAACAATTTATTTTGAGCAATACAACCGTAAATTTTCTACCCTTGAGGGTACAACGTCATGGACTTGGCTGATTTACGGAAACCACATTTCCGTACCCAAACAATGCAAAGCACAACAGATTTTTCATTTTAGCCCAGACTAATTAGAGTCCGTCTAGCATTTTAAAACATAATAATAACAATGTGGTTTACCTTTTCAACTCCTGAAAATACAGGTTGGTACGTAGAGAGTACACGATATTATAACAAAAATATTTTGAAATAAATTTTATTACGTTCGGTTACTTTCACGAAACTTCTCTTTAATCACTTGGCCACGTAACAAATAGAAAGCGTCTTTATTTGTAATGCTCCACAAGTTAATAAAAGAAAGTTTGTGGAAGCACATTTTTCCAATTCTATTTTCTCGCCACCCGTTTTCAGTTTGTTCGGGTCGGATGCTCCACCAACCTGATCCTATCGATTCTGATACTATACTTCAAACAATTTGGGGGAGGGGGGTGTGGAAGCAATAGTAAGTGTGCGAGAAGCCCAACGAAAGCAATAATAAGTATAAAATTAATTAATTATAAAACTTTGTTATGTGTATATTTTAAAAGTGTAAATTATATGCATTTTTATATTTTTAGTTGTTTTTTATATGTATATATACAATACGTAAAATTATGTAGACATACATTTTTTAATTATAAAATAGTATTTGCCATTCACAAAATTAAATAAAATTTTATGATAATGTAATAAAAATATTATTTTACTTCAATAATAAAGATATTTTTCATTTTTTATTCATATTATTTTCATAATTTTTAAATAAAAATTATTAAATAGCATGAGTATTTTATTATTAATAACTCTTAATTAACAATGTAAGGAAGATGTGAGAAGTAATGGGCTTTTATCTCAAAAAAAAATAAATTTATGTTCTGAAATTTATATATTTTATATAATTTAAAAAATTAAAGAATTAAACATTCAACTCAATATTTTTTTAATTATATTTCAAACGCAGATGTAAAAACATATGTATATCGGCGCTCTACCCAAAAGCCAAAAGCAGCAGATTCATTCCCATTAAAACTTGTAAAGTATACGAAAAGTGGGCGTCGTTTTTTCCTTTAACAAATGCCGAATCATAATCGCTTTTCAGAATCTAAGCCATAATTCCCTAAAATTAGAAGGAAATAAAGTAATTCGTATGTACCTGTATCGTAACCGAAGAGCAGTCCACCTATGCCAGCGGCAACAGTGAGGCCCAGAATATAGGGGTTCTTGTAAACCGACATTTTCCTCTCAGGATACAATTCCAAGTACCCTGAGCTCCCCGGCGTCGCCTCCGTCGTCATCGTCGTCCTCATCTTCTCACCCCAACCCAACGATCGCGATGTCTTCTGATTTTGATATCAAATGCCGACTTTACCAACCAGTTTTCTCTTGCCTGAGAAAATCGGACCTATCAAAACTTCCGTGCTTTTGGTCCGTGAGTAGGGAGAGATAGTGTGACGGCGGCAGTTGCAGCCCGGCAATGTACGGAAAGAAAACTTGGCTGAGAGCGGCCAACTTCGACACGAAGTGTACTCCAAAGTAACTGGAAGGAACGTTGTAAATTGCCACGCGGACGAATCAGGCACGTCAAGTCATAGAGAGAGTTGAAATTCAGGCGCTGTGATGAACTGTGAATGACTGAACGTCACGGCATTGTCGTTTTCGATTATTCCTCGACCCTTTGGGGCCAACTCATCATACGTACAAATACGAGACAAGCAACGTGGCAAATTTGATTTTCCGTTCCAACTTATCGCCCCCACAGTTTCTTCCCCACGCGCTTCAACTCACTCGCTAAGGCCTAATCTCATTTTCTGTGTTTCGCTTTTGATAGTCATATATTTGGACAAAACAAAATCGTATGTAAATAATTTGGATGTGAGAACGGCTGGTATTATGCGCGTGATTTAAGCGAGCGTGTAAATTTAATTTCGCTTTTTGTCTTGTCGAATACTGTGCTAACGTGGTTTGTTTGTTTACTGTGCTAACGTGGTAGTTCCTTTGTTAGGTTGCCGCATTATTCTGGAGATTGCACTCACAATTACTGAAGGCGATTGGCTTTACTGTATTTTATTTATTTTTAAAATATTACAAATGGTAACCGAATTTCCCAGTCTCAGAGATTACTTTATCACGTAATCTACGGCTATGAATTTATTGAAGTTTGTATTAAAAAATAAAAATATTAATGCTACATAAGTGTACATTCATTTACCTTTTTATATATATTTTTGAATAAATAAAAATACATATTTTGTTTATAAAATTTATATATATTATTATTTAAATAAAAATTATATAAATTTTTACTTGTAAAAATAACCAAATCGAAATAATAATTATTACATTAACATAATAAATTAAGCTATATTAAATTAATAAATTATTTATAGAATTATATTTATGATAATTTATAGAGTAAAATACTTAAACATCTATTTTATTTTGCATTTTTTATACAAATATTTTTATTTTCAAAATTTGCTCTAACGTTAATTGCATTTTATAAATGTACCACCCATTAACCTAATTTGATATAGATTATTAGAAATATTCTTAGTTGAGTAATAAAATTTTTCTTCTTAAACTTTATGTTTGGTTACTCTATAAAATACAAAGAGAAATGTGTTTGCAATATTTTTTCTATTTTGTGCAAAATGTCAACAAAGGAAATATGTTTTTAATGTTTTTATTTTGCAAAAAATTCATAAAATATAAGATGATCTACGTGAGATCATTTTTATATATGAGACTAAAATTGAATTTTAAGAAGAAAAAAATTTTACTACTCAATTAATAGGTTTATTTTTTATAAGTCATAATAAATTTAATACTCAACTAAAGATATTTTTCATAATTTGGATTAATGTGTAATGCATTTATAAAATATAAATTAAATTAGTGTAGGTTTTAAAAATAGAGAGAGGTTTGTATAAGAAGCATAAAATAGAGGAGAGGATAAAGTAATTTACTCTAATTAAACCAAATTCGGTTTAAATTGGTTTATTAAATAGATTGATTTGATAGATTTTTCTAAAACTTGATTGATTTATTATGGTTGTTGGATCTCAATCCCAAAAAATCGATTACACTTATTGATATGTATAATTATATTTTTTTTCCATATTATATAACACCATATAAGTTTCTTTTATTGTGACATAATCTTTCATATTCTAGATTAGTATAGACATAAACTCTCTTTTCTTAAACTGTTTTAAGGTTGTTGATTATGATAGATGCGCATTTATATGGGTGACAATTATATATGCTTAAATGTTTCAAGTTTAATACCAACGAACATGAACTTGCCTAGTATTGTTGGAAAAGACATTAGTTTTGGTAGTCTAAAGAATTACTAATAATAGTAATAACTCAAATATACATAGATGGTTATTATAAGATTAATTTTTGAATATATATAATTTGAAAAGTAGGGATAAATTTGTTTTACAGGAACTGATTCAACCAATCCATTCCACTCCAATCCGAACCAATCCACTATAGATTAGATCAATTCAATTCTGGTTAAAATAAGTGATTGGATTAAACCACTTTTCTATCAATCTATTCAGCTAGATGAAGTATACAAACTCATTCAAATAGAACCGATGAACACCCTAATTACCAAAGCAACAAAAAAAACATTACTAAATTACTACAAGAATCTAGGAGTGTCTTCCCAATGAATACATACAGCTTTGTTTAGGGAGGTCAACAAATTAACATATTTATTTGACAACTAATTAGCAATTTCAATTGAAGTTTGTTTATTCATTCAAATATATATTGTATATGTTTTTTTTTATGTCTATTGCTATAAAAATTAAATCCAAATGTCAACAAGAATATGTTTATTAGCAAAGACATAATATTGTGGTAGCTTTCCCTTTGTGATACTTTGATTGTTATAGTTATTTATATTTTTTCTAGAAATTTTTGGAAAAAAAAACTTTGAAAAAGTTATGTTATGAAACAAACTCAAAGCAAGTTTAGATAATGACAAATTTAATCAAACCAAGTTCAAACATTATAGTCAATGTTTTGTTTGAACTTGATAAGTAGTTGGACTTTGATAAAGTTAAATAAATTGTCAAAATGTTGCAACGTAGGAGTGGCAAAACTCCAAAAAGTAAAAGGTTTTTACTTGTCATTGTTGATCTTTCTTATGGTGTGATTGGACACCAAAAATTGATAGCCTACAAAAATAAAAGGTGAGTTTGTGAGTTTATGCATAGGGAATGTATTAGCTATCAACATCATAACGAGGAGCAATGATAAAAAAATAATTTAAAAAACAAGTTTTTGGGAAATTGGATTTTGGGGAATATGTGTGAAATTTTGAAAAATTGGAGTTGCTACCAATTAATTTTAAATGGTGAGATTAGACACCAAAAAATAGGCCTATGTCACAAAAATCGAGTTCGGGATTTATTACATATAAGGAATATATTAACATCATTACAATGCCCTTTTGGTACTACATTGGTATTTTTATTGCTTTTTGGTTTCAAACTATGCTTTGGTATCACCACAACAAATTTATTTTATTTTTGATTTTATTGTCTCACTATGAATTTTGCATGTAATCAAGTGTGATTTGGGATTAATACTGTTAATGAGTAGCATTAACCCATTATTGTAGAAAAGAAAAACTTAATGTCTAATTCATCCAAGACTTACATCGAAAGGGGTTGTGTAGCTTGACTAGGGCTTACGGATTTAAATAAATACCTAACTTAACTAGGGCTTGACTCAACTAGATTGTAAATTAAGAAAGTATCTAGTTTGACTAAATTGAATTGAGGTTTAAAAAAGGATACCTAGCTTGACTATGGTTTTCAAGGGTATTTTTCGATTTTGAGAGGTTCTAGTAGAAAGTTGGATTTGTGTTAATCACGCCATTAGGACTTTGCCAATGTCTCTAACATAAACCTTAAGATAGTTAGCAATGGTCACTCTCGCCAACTATATTAACGACTATCATCGAGAAAGATTTCGGGTTTTTGGAAAAGTGGGTGGAGCAACTATTTGGAGATTTTTTAAAAATAATTTAAAGGTTCAATCCCTTTTCTTGAGTTTTAGACAAATCTTGAAAATGATGTTTTCATTCCAAAAATTTGAGTTTAATAATTTATAAATTTCAAGATGACCCATGTTCATAAGGATCAAGAAGTAAAATAGTTTGGATAACAAAATAATGCAAGCAATAATTTACATCCAAAATATTTCAACTCAAACACTCAAAATTAATTCATGCTCATAAAGGGATTAATAAAGTAAATTAATTGAGATAATAATTGATGCACAAGAATTAATATTTATCCCAATATAAACTATTTTAGTCTAAACATGTAAAAAGTCTGTGCTTCACCTTCCTTTTATTTCTTAGGGCCAAAGCCCACTTGAGATTGCTTCCTCCTTGGCAAGGTACAAGCCCATGGTGAGCCCAAATTGTGGCCTAAGATAATGCTCTTTTATTATTGTTTTTAATAAAAATAGTTTAGACTCATAAAGGGGAGGGGTTACCAATTGGTTTGGGCCAGCCTAAAATGAGGCTTGTGCCTTTCCTACCTAAACGATGACCATTTTTTTTTTAAAAAAAAGTTAAACATGGATTTAAAAAATTGTCCTATTAAATTTTTTGATCTTTTCTTTTAAGCCTAAATTTTTTTTGATAAATAGTAATAATTTTTTTGAACCAAATTGTAAAGTTTGATTTTTTTTATGAAAGGATTTTTTTCTATATTATTTGAAAACAAAGAAGATTGATAGAAATAATATAATTAAATTTCTCAACCTTCATTAAAAATTTTTCAAATTAGTACTAAAATTTTTAAACATAACCATATATTTTATTTTATTTTTTAAAAATAAATTTCTTTATTTATTTTGCAAGTATTGATTAGATGCACCGCACCTTATGAAGGGTGTAGTGCACCCTTCTCTTACATTGGGTGCAGGGGTGAAGGGAAGCAGAGGGTGTTTCCACCCTGGCCTTGGCCATAAGCATTGGCCTTCCTCATCCATAGTGGTTTATGCCCCCATTGGCTACCCAATAATGTTGCCATTAGACAGCCAATGAAGACACCCTTTTTTCTCTTTTTTTTGCAATCTTTGTTCTCTCTCTCGCTAAAAACCCAAAGATCTCACCCTTGTTTTAGCCCCTAAAGCTATCTTCTTCCGATGGGTGTCTACAACTCAAAGGCAAGCAAGGTTCATGGGGAGGGAGAAACAGGAAGAAGAGATTCTAAGTACCTTCAACCAAGGAAGCAAAGCTTGAGCACACAACTTGCTCAGTGAAGTGTCTTCTCCCTGGTGAAGTGTCTTCTCCTTTGCGTGAGAAGAGTCCCTTCAGGCTCTCCTCTTTCTCTCTGATCTTCTATCTCCTTTCTATGTGTCCTAAACTTTCTCTACTTCTCCTCCGTAGAAGATACCTAAGCTCTTTTCCTTGGGTTCTTTTTTGCGTGTCCATCTCACTCTCCTCGTAGAATGCCTTCGAGCTCTTCCCATTTAAAGTGCTAGAGGCCTCCTCCTTTTTCCTAGTCCAAACCAAGCTCGCCTCTCACATGCTGCATATTGCCCAATCTGTGAGCCTCCACTTGACAACATCAAAGCCGTAGAGCCTTTCCCTTTCATGACGCTTCCTCCTTTCCCTATCTTGCAAAACCCACCTCTTGAATGTCTCCGGTTTGGGTCTTGGGGAAGCCTAAATTGAGTTCCTCTAATCCATTTTTTATTTTGTTTTATATTTTTAATTTTAATTGACAAATAAAAATAAAATTAAAATTAAAACTAAAAAGGAACAATTTATTTCACACTTGTACCCAAAGGTAATTCTTAAATTTTTCTATTCTCACCTAATTAATTTCTAAAAAATTTTATAATTAAATGGAAAAATTTTTATAATTTATTTACTTGTCTACTTTTTTTTAGGGTCTGAACAAAATTAAATGTCTACAAAATGCCCTCTTTGCTCATTTTCTAACAATTGACAGATGAGCAAAGGCATAAAGAGACTCCAATTTGGCCAAAACCAAAGTATAGGTCATTCATATTGGATTGGAACTTCCCTAAAAGCTAGTGAGCAGATTATCCCTATAGGATTGGGGGAATCTACATGGGTAGATTGTCCTTATTGGTTTGGGATGTCTACAAACATTAGGAGTAGATTATCCTTACTGAATTAGAAAATCAACAAAGGTAGATCATCCATATTGGGTTGGGATGTCTATGAAAATTAGGTTGTAGATTATCCTTACTAGATTTGGAAAACTACAAAGGTAGATCTTCCTTATTGAATTGGGATGCTTATGAAAATCAAGAAATAGATTATCTTTACTGAATTGGGAAATCTACAAAGGCAAATCATCCTTACTAGATTAGGATGTCTATGAAAATGGTGATTATCTTTACTAGATTAGGAAATTCTAAGTAGGTATCCTTATTAAATTAGGATGTCTACAAAAATCAAGAAATAGATTATCCATACTAGATTGAAAAATCTGCAAAGGTAGATCATCCTTATTGGATTGTGATGTCTACGAAAATCAAGAATTAGATTATGCTTACTAGATTGGGAAAATCTATAAAGGTAAATCATCCTTACTAGATTGTGATGTCTACAAATATGATGAAGTAGATTATCCTTATTAGATTGGGAAAATCTTCAAAGGTAGATAATTCTTACTAGATTAAGATTCTATAGAAATCAAGTAGATTATCCTCATCAGATTGAGAAATCTGTGAAGGTAAACCATCCTTACTGGATTGAGATGTCTATGAAAATGACTTAGAGAGACCATTCTAGGCTTGACTTATGGCATGACAAGATCAATTTAGATAAAGAGAGATTCACAACTGACCAAAAGGCTTACAGCTTCATTAAGGATTGAGGAATCTCCTTTTTGCATGCACACAAAAAAATTGGATGCTGGGATGTTGGGCAATTAAGTTCCTAGGTCATGCATGCTATGATAATGTACTTGATACATGAGATACTTAACCTAAAATGACTTGTTTGATATGATGGTATGCTAGACACATAAAAGGTTTGACCTAAAATGACGTGCTTGACATGTGAAAGTGCTTGGAATGCAAAAAGCTTGACCTATAATGGCATGCTTGACATGCAAATATGCTTGACACAATGGTTTAATTTTTGAAAAGCATGCAGTGTATTTATACACAGGGATTCTAATTTTTCAAGATTAGGGTATCTCATTGACAGATGAAAATCTTGCTTGTAAGTCAAAATGGCATGCTTGACATATGAGAATTTATTGTCATGAAAACCAATCATACGTTATAACCATGAAATAGCATGTTTGACATGTGAAAAATCAAGGTACTATGCCTGACACAAAAAATTCTTGATGTCCTAAGAGTGTGCTTGACATAGAAACTTTGATTTTTTAAAAAACATGCAAATATTTTGATTAGAAAGGTATGCTTGACATGTAAATTGGTTAATTCTGAGAAGCTTTGATTTCTTGAAAATTAGAGTGGCATGCTTGACATGCAAAAAGCTTACCTCTATGAAAAAATTTAGATTATGTACTTGAAACATCCCATCTTTGATTTCTTAAGTATTAATTGTGATGAAAATTCAATTTTTTCTTGAAGATTCTTATTTCTTAAAAATCTTGAGATGGCATGCTTGACACGCACAAATTTTGGATTTCTTAAAAATCAGAGAAGCATGCTTGACATACAAAAGGGTTGATTTTTTTGAAATTGAGGTAATGGAAATTTTGACTTCTTAAAAATCAACACAAGGTGCTTGACACATGAAAAAATTTCATTGTTTGAAACTCAAGATAACGTGTCTAACATGGAAAAATTTTAAAGTGGCATGCTTGGCATGCAAAAAGGGTTTATTCCTTGAAGATTTGAATGCACTTGATGCATTGAGAATCATTTTTCTTTTCTTTCTCTTGAAGTCTAGTGACATGCTTAGCATGTTGAAAGTGATCTCTTGAAAATTGGCAATATGCTGGACATATGCTAATTTGGAATTATTGAAAATCAAGGAATGAGGATATGCTTGACATATGGTGGATTCATACAAGGTCAACAAAATGAAACAATTACCTGGATGCCCTAAGATTCAATGCAATAATATTGTGATTATGCATGCTGACATACTAAGGCATGGTAAATTTTAGTGGAGTATGCATGAACTTTTACGAATTGTGCTTACATGGCCTTTAGAAGCTCTTTAGGTGAAACCATAGATGAGCGAACTCTAAGACTCTTGACTTTTATGGTTTGACCCCTTTAATCAAGGAAAATTGCCCCTTCCCCAAGCATCACAGAATCCTTGCCTCAGTTTTCACTCCTTATTCATAGGGATATCATCTCTTGTTTTATTGCCCCTATTTGCATAGCTAGCTTAACCTATTTAGCCCATCCTTTTGAACATGTCTGACTTTTGTTTTTCCTCTAGGAATTAAGGGTGTGATTTCAAGTTTCACTCATGATGCATATTCCATACATCACATAAGAGGAATATGAATTCAAACCAATCTTTCTTGTTTTGCTAGAAGTTTGGCAACTCTTAGAACCCTTTTTTTTTTTTTTTGTCTTCCAGGAATACCTGCTAGTTACCATTCCTTACAAGCACTTAATAACTTTCACCTTACATGAGGATGCATTTTGGGAAATGAGAATATGTATGGCAAGAATGAAAGTCATGAGACAGATATGAAGCCAATTACCTTGATCTTTGAGAGCTAGGATTAAAAGGTGGGATTATGATCTAGTTACCCCTTATTAGGAGTGTACCAAGGTGGTGAACACCTTAGGAGTAGTATCTTTGGGGGAATTGGGATTTGATAACCCATCATCACTCTATTTATTGTGGTTGGAGTCCTTTTAAAAATGTCTTTGCAACTTTCTCTTTTTAGTCTCTTTGCTTGCCAAAGGTGGATCTTTCAAATTTAGGTTTACTCTTGTAATTCTTGTCCCAGTTTGAGTTTTGATTACCTTTGAGCAAAGAAGTGTTAAAAGAATTTTCCCTAATTCATTCTCTTTGTTACTCGACATAATGCCTCAGAGGAATACAATTAGTGTATAAACCTTTGATGATTACCTAGTTCTCTAAAATCAAGAGTGTTTTGTTAAGCACGTGTCTAACTCTCATGCTTATAATTAAGTCACTCTCCAATGTTTGTACTTTTGGAGGAGTGTTTGCTCTTGCAAACACTCCATAGATTTGTTTTCAAGCCATGCTCCACATTTGTTAGTTCACCACACTAGCCAAGATCACTAGGACTTTATTTGACTTGTAATGTGTGGTTTAAGTAATGACTTAGAAAGAAAGGGGCAAGAGTTTAGCAAACAAGGAGAGCACTAGTATTTTGAACACATGATAACTCATATCCCTCTTTCTTTCTTAAAAAAAAAATTCTAACACTCTTGTTAGCTCAACAATGAATCTAATTGTTCTTTGTATTGGCCATATCTCTTTTCTCCCTTTCTCTTTTATGTTCAAATCTCTACATCTTTAGATTTCTTTTGTTTTCTAGCTTTTTAAATGGCTAATGCTTAAACATTGGAAAAATATTCTCAACCATAACAACACTCCCTCTCTTAATAACTTAAGTTCTCTTCTTAGCTCTCATTTAGACTATAATCATGGCTTTTTAGGCTAAAAGAGGCCAAGGTTGACAAGGGTTATAGAAAGGAAGTTTAATGGTGGTTCCGCCATCCTTCTTAGGTTCAAATAGGTGAGTATGGGAATTCTAGTATCAAGGTTAGCTTGAAAGTCCCAAACATTCCAAAGATGGCTTAGATCACTTCTTTAGTTAATATGATGTCAAATGAATTGCCTTAAGGGACATTTAGACAAGTTCTAGGGTATTTATTTTCTCATAGCACATCATAAGCTAGCACAGCCTCATATCAAAGATGCTTATTCATCCAAGAGAATTGAGTATTTTATCAAATAAACTAATTTCATCATTGGCAATTGGATTTACTCAAGATCAAATTAAGAAATTCTTTCAACACTTTAATGCTCTCAGCTACCAACATTACAAAAACAACCCAAATTGTCCTTAGTATTGGTTCATTTAGGTTGACGATACTATTCTTAGGTACCCATTAATTATTAATCACTCATTACTTCCTAGAGAAACTTTAGTGAAAGAGATACAGACATTGGATGCCAAGCAAAACCAAGAAAGAAATGAAAGGTCATGTATTCATCATGTTAGACATTTTATTGAATTGAAAAGTGCCCATACAAAATTCTTACTATGGCCTTGGGCAGAGCTATTAATAGATGCCATGAAACTACATGAAATAAACTCAAAAAAAATGTAGAAAATAGCTTGACTGTCTAGCATATGACAGGTGGTTTATGCACTAGCTCATTTAACATCTCCAATTAAAGGGTCTTTTTCAATCTCAGGCTCTTGGTTTTGCTCTTCCTATCCAAGTAACATGTTAGGACTTACAACTGATGCTCTTCCTATCCAAGATGGGTGTTAGTTCATTTGTGGTTGGCTAGGTAATGAGGGGTATGTAGGTTGGACCTATTGGTGGTGCTGCTGTTGATTAGATTGCACATATGACTTAAGAGGTTGTGCCTAAATAAGTGCCCTAGTAAGTTGGGTGAAATGCCTTATGACATATTGAGGCCTCTTTTGCTTTCCCATAGTGTTCAGGTGCTAGCACAAAGACTAAAAGTCTCATGATAGTTAACCTTACTTTGCACCTGTTCATGCACCTACATGAAGACTAAAAGTCTCATGAAAGTTAACTCTACTTTGCCGTTTGTTACCTTAAAGGTAAGGTAAGCTCAAGTGAGGAGGTTATGCACACAACAATGGCAAGTGCAATGAGGATGTTTGGAATGCAAATGCAATGCCAAAAAACAAATGAATAGTATTTCCCTGTTGTGCTTAAATTATGGTAAATCCTGGGTTTATTTCTCATTTCCACAGGTTTGGCTAGACTTTCTTGAAAAGGTTGGCACTAAGGCTACCACTACTGTAAGGGGGTAGGTTTTAGACTCCTACATTAAGTCCCCAAATTGTCCTTCAAGAGAATCAATATGAGTAAGGTGTCCAGGTACATATATGAAGACTAAGGGTCTCACAAAGGCTAATCCTACTTTTGCCCTCACTAGCCTAAAGGTTCTTAAGAGCTTAGGGGTTATAATCTCCCCCTTTCTAATTTTTGTAGTGCAAATATATATGTGTGGGAGGAAAAATACATTTACTCACAACGTACAAAACAATAAGCCAACTAGCCCATAGATATGTAGATAAT
Organism: Dicorynia guianensis; assembly: GCA_037013595.1. Classification (NCBI taxonomy): domain Eukaryota; kingdom Viridiplantae; phylum Streptophyta; class Magnoliopsida; order Fabales; family Fabaceae; genus Dicorynia; species Dicorynia guianensis. Next base: position 13,842,840 of record JASUAB010000012.1, on the reverse strand, counting down.
ATTGCGCAAAATAGTCACCTTGGATTACTCCTTCACAACAATCACAAACAAATTCCAAAGAATATAAATGCCTTGAGTGTAATCAAATTATGCATTATGACAAAGCATATAAATAAAATAAAAAAGAAACAAACACCAATTTAAGTAACTAACCCTCGAATCTCCCTAGTGGAGTCACCAAGCTATCGATATTGTGACGCTAAGTGATAACCAAAAAAATAATTTAAAAATGAGTTTTTAGTGGAGAATATGTGAAATTTTGGAAAATTGGAATTGTCGTAGATTTTTAAATGGTGAGATCAAATACTAAAAAATAGGTTTGCATCATAGAAAATGGATTTGGGGGTTAGTTATATATAGGAAAGATATTAGCACTCCTACAATGCCCTTTCAATATTATATGGGTGTTTTGTTACTTTTCGATTTCAAATTGTGCTTTGGTTTGCCAAAACAAATTTATTTTATTTTTTATTTTATTGTCTCACTATGAATTTTGTACGTAATTAAGCGTGATTCATGATTAATGCTGCTAGTGAATGGTGTTAAGTAATTACTGTGGAAAGGAAAAATTTGACCCCTGATTCATCTAAGACTTACATCGAAAGGGTTTGCCTAGCTTGACTAGGGTTTGACCCAACTGAATTAGGGTTTAAGAAGGTACCTTGTTTGGCTAGGATTTGACCTAACTAGATTGGTTTTTAAAAAAAGGTACCTAACTTGATTACAGTTTTCAAAGGTACTTTTGGATTTTGAGGGGCTCTAGAAGAAAGGTGGATTTGTGTTAATCACATCATTGGGCTTTGATTTGAGTTAATTGTTTTGACTATGGTTAACTATTCCTAAGGACTTGATCCTTAGGTTAAGGTTAATTCTATGTAAGGCTAACTAATTCCAAGGTTCTACAGTCCTTAATTAACTAGTTATGTTTAAGCCTTAAGTTAATTATTGGTTGAAAGTAAACTTAGTTTACATCATTGGGATGTTTACTAAGTTTTGATTATTAGTGAGTTGACTAGGATTTTTAAATTACTAGGGCTCATAAAGTCTCTAACTAATTAATGCAGGTGCGATTTAGAGTTATTAGGTCTTGAAGAACAAAAGAAGAAGGTGGAGACAACTTACATTGAGTATGTTCTCCCACAGCCTTGGCTACAAAAGAAAAGCTAGTTGATCCCTAGAATATAGTAGTGTGTGATGAACAAAGATATTTAGGTGAGGGGTGAAGCCCTATTTATACAAGAAGTGAGTGAATAAAGTACATTCAAGATTCACTCTTATATTAGGCAATGTTCTAGGATTTTCCTTGAGCCTGGGTGGCAAGTATGGATGGAGGACTAGGATCACTTGAAATGGATGGCCAAGATGTGGTCAAGTAATGGTAGGGCTATGATCACTTGACATGGACAGTCAAGATGTAGTCAAGGGATGGTAGGGTGATCAAAGGGCCATGAGTTAAAAGAAAATGATCCTAAGGTGGAAAGGAAGTCAACTCTTTTGATCTAAGGGTTAGCAATGCATGCATGTAAGATGGAAGGCAAATCATGCAAGGTGGTAATAAATCATGCAAGAAAGGAATTAGTCATGAAATATCCTAATTCTAAAGGTCATGGGAGGTGCTAAGGGCTTATCTAAGGGTGATTTTAGGGTTTTCTTATAGCTATTGGATCAAGGTTTGATCAAGGTCATAGATTTTTAGGATTATGTAACTAAATATAAAAAAAAAAATATTTGTGTGCATGCAGGTGAGGTGGCAGCACTAGGTCTAAATTTGCAGCCATTTTGCATAAAATATTCAATGCATGGGGACCTAAAATCGGGCTAGGTTTGGTTTCTAAGTTTAAAGGAGTGAAATGGAAATTTTGTAAAAAAGGAAATTAGGTTAAGAGTAAATCAAAGGGAATTAAAGGAAATTTCTTGCAAGAGAGGAGGGCATTACCAAAGAAGGGCTAGAGGTTGGCCATGGTTTGGTTAATGGTCCAAAGAGCATCCAGGGGGATAATATAGGCAAATTTTGTCTAAGAAAAAGTTAGGGCAAATGTGAAGAATTTTAGGGAGGAATGGAAGAGAGGGAAAACACTCCCTTGGAGGTGTGACTCTCATGCAAATGGGGTTGGAGTCAACCATGGTCCATTGGACTTGATTCAAGGCCATATGGGTAGTCTAGGTCCAATTGAAAGCAAATTCAATTAATTAGAAAAATATTGGATTCATGTAATTAATTAACTTTAGTAGGACCTAAGGGGAATTGTTTGGATTTGATTTGGGGAAAAAAAAGAGGTTTATAGGCGAAGAGGAGGGTTTCTTGATTTGACTAGGTCAAGGGTAGTTAAAGTTTTAGAAATAGGAAACCTCTTAAGAAAGTAAGGTGTGGGACGGCTTAGCCTTACTTTGGGTAGCCCAAGCACGTTCTCTTGACAACGGTCTTGATAATGGGAAAGAGGTTTTGTCATTAACTTGAGTTGGCTCAAGGTCAATGGGATAGGGTTCAACCAAGTCAATTTAGCGAATTAATTTCCAAGTGGGCTTTCATAGGAATCAAGTTAAAAGGGTTGCATGAAGTTTTGGACTAGTGTTAGTTATGGGGGAGGTCCCACAAAGGTAGCCCAATTGGGGTTAGGGCCATTACTTTTAGGATTATGGGTCAAAGGTCAAAGTTTGTCCTCTTGGAGTTTTAACTTAATCTTTAAGAAATGAAGGCCATCTAGCAAATTAGGGTAGATGAATTGAATTTTGGGTAAGACCCTTGAGTAAGTCCTATGAGGAAGTGGGTTATGGAAAGTGCTACCCCACTCAGACACATAAGGGTTTATGTGGCTCTTATGTGGAGTGCATAAGTGGTTTGGCCCAAGTTGGCCTAGGTGGTTACCACATGGCACTTCAAGCACCGTTGGGGTTGACTAAGGTCAAAGATTATGTTTTAGAAGTTGGCTTTGGTGTTTAAGGGTTGACTTAGCAAAAAGGGACCCACTAGGGACACTTTCAGATAATTTAAGGGTGCTTCATTATGGGAACTTTTAGAAAGTTCTTGGGCTATGGGGTTGAGCTTAATGAGCCTAAGGCAAGGCCCATAAAGTGTTGTCTGAAATTTTTGAGGTGATTTTGGATATTTTACAAAAAGTTTGGGACTTTTAACTACCTGAGGATATTAAAGGGGTTTGTTAGTGGTTAATAGTCCTCAATCCACTTGATGGGACTTGGCTAAGGCCCATTAAAAGTTAAAACACTTTGAGAGGTACTAGGAGAGTTTAATGAGCTTAACTCATTACTCTAAGGAAAGAATGGCCTATAGGGGGAATTTTGGGCCTCAAAGTTTTCTAATGGGTCTGTTCTAAATAAGGAAAATTTTGAGGAGCCTAATTTCTTGCCTTAAGCCCACTTAGGGAGTGATTTAAAGGTTCCTCTTCATAGACTTGACCTATTTAGAAGCTCTTGAGATAATTTGGGGTACCAAGAGACTTAAATTACTAAAAAGTTGGCCCATGAGCTTGAAATGCTATTTTTGGCAAGTTTTACCAAAAGTAGGATGGCTAAGAGGCGTTGTCACCTCAAAAGGGGTTATATATGTTAGTTTTCTGGCTTCAAACTCTGCTGTAACAAAATGTAGATACCACAACTGTTGGTCTTCTGTCTTCAAATTTTGCTGTAACAGAATGCAAAACAACATGCAGAAAAATAGAGGAGCCACTGTAATAATAGTAGTAAGTGGAAAACAAATTTGAATAAAATTTTTATTGGCTGAATAAAGATACCAAACTACAGCAGAATAGCTGTTTAAATAGGAAACAATCTGAAACTATGGATAACCATGAAATCCTATCAACTAATAAAAACTTACTCCTAAATTTTAGCTAGCACAAGCCATATCTCTAAAGATTAAGATTAGATCTTGCACTATCTACTTCCTAAAGATTTATCCACATTTAACAAGTGAATTATTAACAAATAAAATAAAATAAGATAAAATTAATTTTGCATCACTTCATAACACCCCCCTTTGATGCAAAATCTGTAATCCCAAGTAAGTTTTTGAATTTCACAAATTTTGAATAGTCAAGCCCCTTTGTAAACCCATCAGCAATCTGATCATTTGTTGGATAGTACTTCATGACAATTAGGCCTTCAGCTACAACATCTCGAATAAAATGATGGCAAAGTTCAATATGCTTTGTCCTGCCATGAAAAACTGGATTCTTAGTCATTGAGATTATTGATTTGTTGTCACAAAAGATTTCTGTTGCATTTGCTTGAATTTGGTGTAAGTCCTCCAGAATTCTTCTCATCCAAATCACCTGGCAAGTAGTAGATGTAGTAGCAATGTATTCTACTTCTAAAGATGACAATGCTGTACCAGGTTGCTTCTTTGAGCTCCATGATATTGTTCTTGAACCAAGACTGAAAATAAAACCACTTGTGCTCTTCTGATCATCTATACAACTTGCCCAATCATTGTCAATAAAACCAAGCATCTTAAATTCAGGAATAGGATTGTACCAAATTCCAAAATTGCTAGTACCTCGGATATAACGAAGAATCCGTTTTGCAGCTCCAAGATGATGTAGAGACGGATTATGCATGAATCTTGAGACCAAACTAATAGCAAACATGATGTCTAGATGAGTATGAGTCAAATACATCAACCCTCCAACCAAGCTTCTAAAATACTTCTCATTGGCCCTTAAAGTTCCATCTTCCATTGTCAACTTCTCATTTGCATTCATCGGAGTAGAGGCTGACTTACAATTCTGCATGTTAAACTTCTTCAATAAATCCAAAGTATATTTTTCTTGTGAAACAAAAATACCATATTCAGTTTGGTAAATTTGTAACCCAAGAAAATAATGCAACAACCCCAAATCAGACATATCAAACTCATCAGTCATGTTCTTCTTAAATTCTTTAATGAGAACTTCAGAAGAACTAGAATAAATGATATCATCTACATACACACAAATAATGAGAATATCACCATTTTTCACCTTCACATACAAAGTGGCTCACTACTACTACTATAATGAAAACCATTACCAGTCAAGTATGAATCAAGCCTACCATACCAAGCTCGTGGTGCTTGCTTGAGTCCATAAAGGGCCTTCTTCAACTTGTACACTTTATCTTCTTTGCCTTCAACAACAAATCCTTGTGGCTGATCTAAATAAACATCTTCATCTAAATAACCATTCAAAAATGTAGATTTAACATCAAACTGAAACGCTTTCCATTTCAATTATGCTGCTAATGCCAAAATCAATCTAATAGTCTTAAATCTTGCAATAGGAGAGTAGGTTTCAAAGAAATCATTTTCATACTCTTGTACATATCCCTTAGTCACCAACCTTGCTTTGAACTTTTGCACACTTCCATCTGCATTGTGTTTTACTTTGTAGATCCACTTCACACTAATTGCATCTTTTCCTTCTGGCTTATCTACAAGCTCCTAAGTGTTGTTCTTTTCAATGGAAGAGATTTCCTCCTTCATGGTATTTTCCCATTCATCTTTTCCACATGCTTCATCAAAATTCATTGGTTCTCTCACTAAGAGAGCAAAAGTGTTAGGGTTATAAGCTTCTTCCCATGGTTTTACCTCTCTTGGATGAACCCCAGATATGCTTCTAGTCGTCATCCTTGAAGGTTGAGGAGGTGGAGAAGCTTGTGTTGATGTTACTGGGGGGCCAGATGTGGAAGAAGTTAGTTCTTCATCTTGTGGCTCATCTAATTCATCCTCTTCACATGAGACATGTTGAACTTTTTCTGTATTCCACTCCCAAAAGCTGCTTTAATCAAAAACAACATCTCTTCGAATGATTAGTTTTATGGTAATAGGATTATACAACCTATACCCTTTTGTTTCATCGCTATATCCCACAAAAATACACTTCTCACTCTTCTTGTCTGATTTAGTACGATCATTAGACGCTAGCAAAGCATAAGCAATGCAACCAAAAATCTTCAAATCACTTACATTAGGCTTACAATGCCACCAAGCTTCATAAGGGGTCTTGTTACGTACCGCCTTTGTTAGAGAAATGTTGAGAATGTATACTAATGTACTACTGCTTCGGCCCAAAAATCATTTGGAAGCTTCTTCTCGTTCAACATACTCCTTGCCATTTCCATGATTATACGATTCTTCCTTTCTGCAACGCCATTCTATTATGGTGTTCTTCTCACTATCAACTACCTCTTGATCCCATTTTGCTTACTAAAGTTAGTAAAATCGTCAGATAAAAATTCCCCTCTCCTATCAGTTCGAAGAATTTTTATTTGATGATTACATTATTTTTTTGCGAAAGCCTTGAATTCTTTGAACTTCTCAAATGCTTCTGATTTGTGGACAAGCAAAACACCCAGCTCATACGAGTAAAATCATCAGTAAATAATTAAAAATATTTACTCTTGTTCAAAGATGAAGTGTTCATTGGCCCACAGATGTCAGCATGCACCAATTCTAGAGGCTTCTTTGCTCTCTAGGCTTTCCCAACTGGAAATGACTATCTCTGTTGCTTCCCATGTACACACCCTTCACAAATTTCATTAGCAAATGCAATTGGAGGCAAACCATGCACCATCTTTTCCTAACTTAATAATTTCAATCCATTAAAATGCAAGTGCCCATACCTCAGATGCCACAAATGAGAATCATCCTTAATATAAACAAGTGCATAATCATCTAAACAAGAAATTCTTAGAGGGAACATCTTGTTTTCAGTCATGGAAATTCTAACAAGAGGCTTATTAGATTTTTTCACCTTGATTTCACACACATCATCATTAAATAAAAGTGAATATCCCTTTTGCATCAACTGACCCACACTAAGCAAGTTATGTGCTAAGTTGGGAATATAATACACATCATGAATTAATCTTTCAGTACGTGACTTAGTCCTCATAGCTATAGTTCCCTTTCCTTCAATTTGCACTTGCTTGTCATTCCCAAGACGAACTTGCAGCTTTATAGATTCATCAAGGTCCCAAAAAAGGCTTCTAATGCCTGTCATGTGGTTACTACATCCACTATCTAAAAACCAAAGATCATGGTTACTCTCTTGGGACTCATATAAGCTAGATATAGATTACCTCCTTCTTCCTTTTCTTTAGCATAGTTTACTTCTTGTTTTTCCTTCTTCCAACAATTTGCTTCAATATGCCCCTTCTTTTTGCAATAATAACACTGCTTGTCCTCATAATTACACCTTTAATAGCCTTTTTCACCACTTTCAGTATCTGGTTGACTTGAATTCATACTTCCATAACCTCTACCACGTCCACGGTATCCACTTCTGCCTCTGCCTGTATAGTCATTGTTTTTCTCCTTCCCTGAAATTTCAAGTTTCGTCTGAAAGGCTTGCTCGGTCTTTTCTGTAGACCTGTTCATTCTTTTTTTCATGTGCTAACAATGAACCCGTTAGCTCATTAAGAGAGTAATTAGACATATCTTTTGATTCTTCAATAGCAGTAACAACATGATCAAATTTAGGAGGTAGACTTCTCAAGACCTTTTCTACAATAGTCTAGTCTCTAATTGTCGCCCCATATGTTCTAATCTGATTTACAATAATAGAAACTCTACCAATATAATCTTGAACCATCTCACTACTTTTCATACACAAGTTCTCAAAATCTCTGCAAAGAGTTTGGAGTTTCATAAGGGTTACCGTATTGTCTCCATGGAATTCTTGTCGTAGAATGGTCCAAGCTTCTTTTGCCTTCTCGGCATTTGCAATTCAAGGAAAGATAGAGTTTGTCACTACTTGTTGTAATACGAGCAATGCCTTAGCATCCTTCTTGCGTAACTCCCTCATCTCAACTACCTCTCAGCCCTGTCAGATTCTTCAAACCCATTCTCTACAAGGTCCAATAGCTCTTGGGACATATAAAATGTCTTCATCTTAATGCTCCAAAATGCATAATTTTCTCCATTAAAAATGGGCACCAATGCTGACTGAGAAACACTCAAGGTATTAACACCATTAGACATGATGAACACCTTATTTTTGTAACTTGCTTCAGCAACAAACCCACAGAACAACGCCTAGTTTAATCAGGAACCAGGCTTTGATACCACAATTGTTGGTTTTCTGGCTTCAAACTATATTGTAACAGAATGCAGATACCACAACTGTTGGTCTTCTGTCTTCAAATTCTGCTGTAACAGAATACAAAATAGAATGCAGAAAAATAGAGGAGCCGCTGTAATAGTAGCAATAAGTGGAAAACAAATCTGAATAAAATTTTTATTGGCAGATACCAAACTATAGCAGAATAGCTATTTAAATAGGAAACAATCTGAAACTATGGATAACCATGAAAACCTATCAACTAATAAAGACTTACTCCTAAATTTTAGCTAGCACAAGCCATATCTCTAAAGATCAAGATCAGATCTTGCACTATCTACTTCCTAAAGATTTATCCACATTTAACAAGTGAATTATTAACAAATAAAATAAGATAAAATTAATTTTTCATCACTTCATAACAATATATCTATGTTGTTTGAACTCTGGATTTGGGATTTTTAGGATTGTTTAGGACATAATCCTAACTTTTCTTTTAGGAGGAATGTCCCAAATCAACCTGTTTTAGCTTTAGGACAAACTTGGATTTCTAAAAACATTAGATCATGCAACAATTGAAACATTTATAATAAATGATTTATAGAAGACCTTAAGATGATATGATAATTACAACATTCTTTATAATTTAAAATGGGTCAACATTCATGGATTAAGATACTTACATTATCTTGAGCATATTACTTCTACAAGAATAGATGGATAGGTGGAAGGCAAAGCATCATAGAAATAAAGCCAATTAAATGGGTCAAACCTATAGGTGATCACTTAGGAGAGCATTTTAAGAATAAAAACACTTAGGAAACATAGTATAATTCATCTATAGTTCTAATATGACCTCTACATTAGGTGGACTTATTTCATTTTCCTTGCTATGGCACTAATAAAAAGAAGCCTTGAAAATGAACATTGATTTTTCGTACATACAAATTAGTTATTGATGTTAAGTATTGTTAGAATGAAGTCTAAGTCACTTGTTGACATTGTCCTTAAGGATATTTTTGCCTTCTTGACATGAGATTGTAAGTGGTATTCCTTCAGATTCAATAGAATCTTTAGATAGCGTGAACCCAAGAACTAGATAGAAAGAAGTAGTATAAAACTAACAAAATGAAAAGAAAAGAAGAGGGAAATGGTGTGTCTCACAATGTTGAAACCCATATATTGAGAGGAAAAAATTAAGCTATTGTGAAATAAATATAATTCAATATAAAATAGCTATTGTAAGGTCATAAATGTTATAAAAGATATGATTAATATTGGTACTTATAGCAAAACTAGCTGTTGGAGACTCAAAACATGATTAAAACAAAAAGATTCTATAACAACCAAAAACTAAGATGCTCAGGTAACACTTAGTGAACAAGAATTTTTGAAGAAATAAAATTTATTTTACAAAACTAAGATTGATGTGTAGGGGTTTAGACTTCCTTGTGCACATGAGCCCCATTTTTGTACTTGTTCACAAAAGAGTCTACTATATAAAGACTTTTGAGGTTTTATAGTCTAGGCAATGTGGGACTTAACGATTAAGTCTTTGAAATACCCACCTATACAACAATGCTCCACATATTTCAAAGATTGAAGAATAGAAATCGATATTACAAGGTTTTAATGCAAGAGTGTAATCCCTCGAGTTGGTCTCTTCTAGACTATGAACTAACTATAAAAAGAATGAGATTTAACTGATAGAGTTATTATTGAAGTGCATAGCTTCTATGAACTAATAAACTCTAGTTGTAAGCTAGGGTCTCACTAGTCAAACTACACTAACAAGGATTTTGTTGTCCTATGTGGTTTTGCACTAATAGACCATGCACACTGCTAGTAATTCATAAGTGTTTTAGAGATTTCACTACTATCTTATAGGAGTGGGCTTTCTCCACACTCATGCAAGTTAATATCTCACCCATAAGGGATATAAAAATCTTTAAGAGCTTTACTCATCCCTCATTCTTATTACAATCAGGCACTATCACACACCACATAATGAACTTAAAATTTGTTTTTATTACTTGCATGACTAACAAGTTACTTGTTATTATCTATATGAACTTACTTTTTTGGATCTCTAATCACATAGGTTAAGTTACCATGATCATCAATCTCAGTTGACATTAGTCCATTTTATACAATGTTTTAAATATTAAACAACTCATGGGTTTAGTCAATGGATTAGCCAAACTCACTTTTGACTTCTCCTAATCTATAACTTCATTTTTAGTTTCTACTTTACCATATCATTTATGAATTGAATATGTTGACATTTACCATTGAAATAATTTAGAGAGAGAATTATTATATACCCAAGGATATATTTAGCTAATGAATTTCAATCGCTTAGTCTCACTAATGACCTCCTTGCATAATTTCCAAGTGACAGCACCACCTCCACATAATCACTAGTGGATTTGAACTGAATAAGAAATTCGGCTAACATAACTGTATTCTACTAATATAGTGGAAAATCTAGTCTACCATCATTTATGGTACCTTTCAAATATTAAATAGTTCATTCTAATGACTTTAGCAAGATACACTCACACTTTTTCAAATATTTCAAGTTTGGGGCAAAATCTCTTCCACATCTAAATAGGATTATATGTTGAGAATAGTCTTCTGCATCTTTTTATTTAACTCAAAACAATAATTAAACAAGGGAAATATAAAATCCAACAAAACCCATTTTGTACCATTGCACCTCACAACATTAAGCACATATTATATAATCACACATATAATAGAAATAACTACAAGCACAGTCCCAAATAACCATGAATTCAGTGACAAATCTATGTATAATAGTGGGCAGGCATGTGCCTACATAGCTTGTACAAAATTTTAACGTATGTACATACGTTAAATACATAAGTGCCCACCTGGTAAAATCAAAGTGCTTACATATGTCACTGAATTTTGCCTAATCTTTTTGAGTTTTTAACCTTGTATTGATGAAAATTACATTAGGAGTTACAAATGAATTGTCTAAATCACTACAATGAAATGATTAAGACATTGTAAATGCTATGCCATTAGTTAATGTGTCCTAAAAAAAATTGCAATCGATGAGAGATGAAGAATGGAGTCTTTACTTGATGAAGTTTCATTATTTTTTGATAAAAGTAAAATTGTGATCCCAGTTATGGATGATTTTTTAGTAACTGAAGGAGGATCAAGGTGAAAAGTTCAATAAATTTTAAATTTACAAAACTTTTAAGTTGAGTTATACTATTAAGTGATTGATAAGCAATTTAATTTAAGAAATACTGAGCTATTTCTCTATGTGTTATGCTTAAATTCAAGAAACTTACTTGTTGCTTAAATATTGAGCAATCTTACTATATAGAACATTCTTTGAGCATAATAAAGAGTGAAATTTATAATCATATGAAAAATGAATAGTTGAATGATTAGTTAGTTACCTATATAGAAAATGGCATTTTTTATGGGGAAAATGGCATCTTTGATTGTATAGAGGATGAACAAGTTTTGCAATAGTCTTAAAAAATAAGAGCACATGGGCAATAATTGTAAATATTTTTCATTTGTCTTTTTATTTTATTGATTATAATTTGAAAGAATATATTATTATGTCATAACAAAAATATGAGTAAATGACACTCTGCCCCTTGAGGTTTCTTCAAATGATAGTAAACTCTATTTTTGTTCAAAACCTATACTCTACCTTAATTTGACTACATTGACTAACTACCATTCAAGAATCTTAATAGAATATTCTTTTTTAAATGATTTGATATAATTTTTACATATATTTTTAAACATTGAACTTAAAAATGACAAAACTAGTTATAAAAATCTCATACAACCAATATTTATAATAAATATCTTAAAAATTTTTTATTATGAAGTACCAAGTAGATGACTATCAACTGAAACTCAAAACTCTAAATCATTATCGTAAACGCTAAACATAATATCATACTAAATACTAAATCTAAAATTCTAAATAATAAACCCTAACCAGAAATCTTAATATCCTAAAAGAAAAAATCCTAAACCATAAATATAACATGATATTAAACTCTTACCTATAATCTCAAATCTTAAATTATAAATTAAAAATCAAAAACTTTAAAACTTGAAACCCCAAGCACAACATTGTATTAAATGCAAAAATCTAAAACACTATATCCTAAACCCTATATGCTAAAACCTTAATATCTTAAATCCTAAAATGTTAAATTTGAAAGCCTAAATATAAAAATTATAAACCCTAAAACTCTAAGTTGAATAGTACATTAAACCCTAAACTCTAAAACCAACACCCCTAATCTTATATCTCAAACACAAAACCCTAAAATCCTTAATAGTAAACATAACATTAAATGCTAAATACTAAAATATAAAACATAAGACCCTAAAATCCTAAAATCTAAAACACTCAACCATATAAATTTTGAGCATTTAGGATTTATGGTTTTATAGTTTAGGGTTTAAGATTTGAATTTTGTTCTAAGTTTTTAATTTTGGATTTATAGTGAGATTAACCAATAAGGGTTTAATGTCATGTTGTATTTATGGTTTACAGTTTTGTATTTTAAGATTTTAAGATTTTCTATTTTGGGTTTATTATTGAGGATTTTAGAGTTTAACATTTAATGCCATATCATGTTTAGAGTTTAGGTTTAGAATTTGGGATTTTAAGTTTAAGGTTTTAGATTTTAGTGTTTGGTGCTTTAGATTTTAAAGTTTATGAACTTTATTCTTAAATAAATTAATTAAACATATTAAATTGATAGTAATTTAATTGGTACTTCATAAATAAACATTTTTAAGATCTTTATAATAAATATTAGTTTTATGAGATCTTTATAACTAATTTCTCATTTTTAAAGTTCAATTTTAGAAAATATAGGTAAAAATTATATCAAATCATATAAAAAAATTATTCTATTAAGATTCTTGAATGGAAGTTAGTCAATATAGTCAAATTGGAGTAGAGTATAGGTTTTGAACAAAAATGAAATTTAGTGTCATTTGAAAATACCTCAAGGGGTGGAGGATAATTTATTCAAAAAATATTAATTTTGTGACTATTTTTATGGTGTCCACGCTAGGAAAAATTCTGGATCTGCCACTACATGAATTGGATAGCAATTATCTAGCACAAATGATTTATTAAAAAGTAACTCTATTTTCTAATTATTTATCCATAATTTTATACCACCTTTATAGAAAGGTGTCAACCTCTAACAAAATCATCAAAGTCGTGTGCATCCATAATATCAAATAAAAAACTATCTTCCAATTGCTTTGCGTAGCTTCACTCAACATTTCTCATAATTGCACAATCATATGCAGATTAGTTCATACAAGCTCAAAGCACAAAGTTAGAAATTTTAAAAGTTTAGTTGCAAGATATATAAGTCTCCAAGGTGAAGTAACAATACAAAGCACTCAATCATTATGCTTATAAAGTATCCAAAGTAATTGTAATTTGATAAGTAGCAATCCTTTAATTAACCCCACAATTAACAAAATTATATATATATATATATATATATATATATATATATATAATGCAAGACCAAAATATAGCATGGGACCCAAGTCCAAATGATAGACCAACAATCACTTATATTTTTGTAATTAAAGATTGCACCTTCAAATCACAAGAGGAATTAACATTTTCGAGTATAGTATGCCACAAATCATATAAATTAACCAACTAAGCAAAAAAAGATGCATTTTAATTGATTCAATCAAGAATGTTGAGTATAAATAAACCCCTATTACAATAACCTTTCCCAATAAAATTACTGTTTTTGATCATCGCAATTTTATTAGACTCAAAAGAAACTTAAACACCAGCCCTTCTCAACAATGACATAGAAATCAAATGTTTTCATGTCAGGAACATGCAGCACATTGTTTAATTCAAATGTTCTGTCAAAAGTAAGTTTTAAAAGGACTTTTCCTTTACCCATGACTTTGGCAGCTTGTGCATCAGTTAGGTGGATCATTTCTTCTTTGTCATCCCCTACCAAAGTGTAGGATGAAAATAATTCCATATTTGCTCGCCAAAAAAAATAAATAAATAATTCCCAATTTACACAAATGTACCTTGTACCACTAGAGTCTATTATCCAATCATTTGCATATGCTACCAAGAATATTTGAGAAATGACTATAGCTACTATCCAAATATGCAGGGTGTCCAAGCTTGCCATAAATAAAACAATCCCTGCCTTTGTCTTATAACCAGGATTATTTGCTTTCAACTTGCTATCATATTTAGAATTGAAAGGTTTTTACGTGTACCTCGTACGATATTCTTGATCATGTATAAGATTAGCTTTGGTGACAAGCTGCTTTTACGAATTCCATTGTAACTTCCTCCTAATTGTTTTTTCAATGATTATGTGAGTGATCAATTCTGTTAGCCTCAATTGCTTGTGTTTGCGCTTCGACTATTGTTTGTATGTATTCCATGACTTTGGCCATTTTGCTAGCAAGATTCCAGCAACAAATTCTTCTTGCAACGTCATGATGCCCGCCTTCAAATCTTCTAGCAACTTATGATATTCATTGATTTGAGCCTTTATATCTTTTGTCTTGAATCATTTGCCACTTGTAAAAATTCCCAATAACAAATTTTTGTTTTCTTGATCAAAATCATTGATTCCACATGGCTTTTGCTGCCGACATCGATCAACTCCATAGAAAGAGAACTAAAATATAGTAAGCTTATATAGGCTATATCTGTCTTGCGTCATTTGCCACTTGTAAGAAGGATAGCCATCGAATAACTCACTAGAAAGAGTACTAATAATAGGAGGTTCAAAAGAACCCATTTTGAACTTATTGTTTATATGCTTGTTTTGGCTAGTTCCCCATTGTTCAAAAATGAAAATATAAAGCCTTTTGAGACTTCATAGTTTAAGCAGTGTGGGACTTAAGGATTAAATAGAATCTTGAAAATACCCATATAAACAGCATTAACTAACAGAGCTGGGCATTCTGAATGGACGACCTTCCAAACATACGGACCATCTAGTTTACAAACATAAGTATTTTTGTGGGAAATATCATAGACCTGAAGTCCAACCCAGACGAAAAAACCAAGTCCAACTTCTTTTGACTTGAACAGATGCAAGTATCTAACATTATTTTGCCTGCATTCTTCCTTCAACTGAGCATGATAGTACTCAACTTCATCCTCTGAGCCAATCAAGCAAAGATCTTAGAAAGCACGACAACATCGTCTCTCTTATTCTCATTCGAAGAAAACAAGATGGCTCTGAAGAAAGAAAACCAGCTCAGCAATAACCCTTCTCATGTTTAACATTAATAAAATGATCATACTAATTTTTTTTTTAATTTCTTTAAGGATATTTCCATTCCTTTGATTAAGAGACTAGTCTCATTAATTTAAAATAGAAGTTATGAATAGTAAACTCCTTCCAACAAGGACTCCAAACTCGAACCCGTATTGATAAATTATCTTAAGATTTTTAAAATATAGTTAATTTTTATTATACCAACACCTTATTAGTATAATCATTATACCAATTTTAATCTGCATAAAAATCCTCCTTGAGACTTTGGCAATATGAATGGTGATTGACGGATTGTTAAATGCTTATATGGGTGCTAATATGAATGGTTATTGAGATGAACCAAGTTCAAAATGAATGTTTCATAAAACGAGATTTAAGTTTCAAACGGTAATGTTATATATATATATATGATAATTTTAAATGAGCAATGTTATACCCACGCTCTTATAGAAAGATTTTGGCCATGTCTCATTCTCTTTCATCTTATGTCCAAACAAATCACTCTATTTTTTTTCCTGAGCAAACAAGTTCTTCTTTGTTTTATTCAAGACTTGGGAAATACGTAGATTCAAAGATATAGCATTATCATTTCTCTTTTAAACTGTGTTGATCTTATTTGTTCTTCATGTAAGCATTTTATGATTCAACACATATGATAAATCAGTATTATAATAATTTTATCAAGTTTATGTAGTCTAAGAAGGTATAAATATCAACAAAGTATAAATACAAGATAGATATAATACAACACAAATATAGTTTTGTAATAAATTTTAAAAAAATACAAATACGAATAAGATATGATATAAGATAATATGACAAATAATATATGCTAGATTTAAAATCCTAATATCACAAATAATAATAAAATATAAAACTCACATTTTAAGGTTATGACTATTGTGTATATATTATTCACTCACTTCATAAAGGAAACGAATAAGTTTGGTGGTGTTAAAAAGGGATTTGTTCCTCTGCATTTCTTATTTTGTTTATTTTAGTATTTTTTATTATTTTATATTTAAATTTAATTTATAAATCTTTTTTTATTAATTTTTTTTCTTAACTTTAATTCTTTATCTTATTACATTCATAACTTTAGACACATAATTTTAAGAGGTCCTGATTCGCGACGGAGAGTAGAAGATTTAGGTGGAGTAAAGGCTGGCATCAATTCCTTTGGTAGGGCTGAAGATGGTATTGGTGCCTTTGATGGTCCTGGCTGAGTGTGTGGCTCAGAAATGGAGCTGTCAAAATGGCCGAGAAAAGCCGGTATAGTCCGCTATTATAACTAAGACGGGTCAAGTCAATCCGCCATTATACTAGCCCTGAAATCCCAGATTTGGATTGTCCACAGTTGTTGAGCAATTGTAGGATGTGATTTTTTCAAGAGATGGAGAGAAGTTTGAACGAATTTTAAAATAAGTGAGAGAATTAATGGAGCCACATGAAAAGATAAAATAAAATTGAACTAAAGATATAATCTGTATGGTTTCCCAACTGTATGGAATCTTAATTCAAAAATCCCTAATCTATTCCTTCCCATGATGGACTTTTGGGTTAAGACTCATTAAATTTAAAAATAAAACAAAATAAAATAAATAATTTTTATTATCAAATCTTGATTATGAATAAACACATGTTATTTACTTTAACATCCTAGATAATAAAAACATAAATTAGGTTAATTTTTTTCGTTTCTTTTAATCTCAAATGACACAATTTTGTATTTTGTTTAATATATTAAGACTTAAGAGCCTATCTTAAATTCATCATGACTCACGAATTAAATATTAAAATATTTATTAATACAAGTTGACTCAAATGATAAAGATTTAAATATCTTAAATAATCTATATTAGATTTAAAAAATTTTGTTTGAGAGAGGTCTATTCGCTTCAATACTACTTCAAGGAAATTAATTTTTACTTATCAAATAGATAATACTCCAAAAATATTAAAATATTTGTTATTAATTAAGTTGTGTAAATAATAAGTTATTAGTAAAAAATAATAATTTTACTTGAACTATACAGTTGAGAGAAAAAATTGTAAATTTATGCAAGAATGCAACTAAAAACAACACGAGTTGTAATTTTGAAGCTACATCACTATTTACTAGTTGGATGAGATTTATTAACTTTTTTTTATTATAGTGACTTTTTTTATTTTTTATTTTTTATTTAAATTTCGTTTATTAGTTTATCTTTTCTCTTTCGCTAATTTTTTTATTTTTATTTTTATCTTTCTCTTCTTGTATTGCTTAAGTTAGGCAATCCTCATCACTCACTAGCTCTCCCTCTTCATTGTTTATTATTCAAAAATTTTATTTTTCTTTTTATATCCCAAAGAAAAAAAGACGTGACTTACCTAGTGATCGAGTACAATTCACTGAGAAAGGCAAGAAAATTTGAGTATATTTTACGGAGAAGAAAATGTAATCTACTTAATTTAGATTAGAAATTTTTCATAAAATATGAAATAATTATTATATTTATTAAAAATGTAATACTAAAATGAATAACACTTTTACAAAAAGTTTAGAGTTTAGATACATATTATTTTTAGATTCTATAGATAATTAGTTTAAATGCAAAAAAATTTAGCATAGGACTTTCACTTGCTCATTGATACTAAGATTGGCAAAACAAAGGCGACAATTAAATAGGATAGAATGAGTTAAAATTAATATAAGGATCTTAAATTTTTTGAGAATTTAATGTTTACCTATGATATTTGTAGAAAGTAATTTTAAATAAGAATATTAAATGTTGCAAACCGAGCACACTCTGAGAGATATCTACTTGCCTAACCATTAATATAAATTAGGCTTATCAAAATAGGTAGGACCTCATTTCGCATTAGATGCGGAATGCATTCACACATATATAGCTCGTATAAATATAAATAAGTGTTATTATATCTATATTCTTACACTCATAATTTATCTATAATTCACCTATATCTATACTCTTATACTCATAATTCATTTACAATTGTGCTTATTTATCAATGATCACTACTGACCTCTTTATCGCTTTTGCAGACTTGAAATAGTTAAAAACTGAATTGTTAGTGAATTGTGAATGTTAAAACATGGGTTTATCTTTTTTCAATACAAACACTTAATCTGTTGATCAATATAGAGCTAATTCACTTTTTTACGTATAAAAATATATTAACCTACATGCTAATTCACATTAATTTCAAAAACATCTTTAAACACAAGAAATATTATTTACTTTTTTAATAAAATCTTAGTAATAAATATTATTTATAAATAAATTAACCAATAAAGATTAATCAATAAGATTTTTAAATAAATTTTAGTTAAAATTAAAATTTTTTTATGAATATATTTTATTGATAAATAAATTAATACAATAAAATAAAACTAAATAATTTATTAAAGGAAAGTAAAATAATCTCTTTATGTTCATGGTATGAATAAAATAATATATTATTTTATTAAATAAAGATAATATCCACATTTCCATAAGAATTAATGATTGTTATCACTTTCTGTGCATCAAATTTTCGTCAAAATAAGTATTTGAGAACCATTTTTTATATCTTAAATTAAAATGTAAGAACTAAAAATGTCGAGCCTTAAGTTCTCAATAATATGCAGACCAAACACACCCCCAATGATATTAAGCACGTAAAATGGTAATAGGGGAAATTTTGAATTATGAATATAAATCATTGGTTCAAAAGATAATTACTTTTAAATCAATCCTGCTTTGCATTTTGGAACAAAGACAGTCTGGTATCATAAAAATCTATCCTAGAGTATGAGTCAAATGCATGAATGATGAAACTAATCTTCTCATAAATAAGGAGTTCGTCATTTTTACCTTGCTCCTCACTTTTTTCTTATGTTCAAAAGTATAACCTGACCTGCTATGATTATAACCTGCATTTTTCACCAATAGCGTATTGCTATGTCTACATCCAAGAGAATTCCATATCTGCCTGGATCAAGTGGGACCCACATCATGCGGTGTGTGCAATGCGCATTCCGTGTCTACACCAGGTGTGGATGAAGATTTACGCTCACCAATATTTCACAAAATGACGAGTAACAATTGAGATGTCTCCAGCCGCATCCTAGAAAGATGCGGTGAGCATCTCCGAAATAAACCATTACTTGAAAAAATATAACCTTTAAACGGCTATAAAATTACTCATAACTTAAACAAGCTGAATGTAGCCTCTCATTTTATATCTTGTAGGAAAACCGAATTCGACTACTATATACAATACAAATGCTCTCAACTATTTCTTGTAGTTTCTAATTTACCTATGTTTTTCTTTTTCTACTTGTCTCCCTTTTCACCTATAAGTGGCACTTTGGATATATGAGTGAGCAACCAACTTATGAAGAACAAGAAAGCATGCATACACCTGGTCGATATGCCCAAGCTGGGGGCAAGCGAGCATATTTTTCCATTCCTGGCTGCTCATCAAAGGGGCGCTCCATTAACTTCAGCAATCTTCGGACTTCGCCAAAATCACCTACTTCTGCAGCATCAATTGCACTCTGGCAGAGATAGTTCCTGAGAATATACTTGGGGTTCACCGAATCCATCGAGGCCTTCCTCTGCTCATCTGAAATGCCACTGGTAGAGAGCTGCATAATCCCAAACCAATTGTTCAGATGACAAAAGCACAAGCATCCCTTTTCCAGTTGACTTGATTGTACATAATATTATTAAAGAAACTATTACTGCACGGATGATATAAGTTCAGAACTGAATTCAACTGACAATTCCCCTGTAGCAACAACTAAACAAATTATAACTGTACTTAAGGGATAAGTCCTGAGTTGAATCTAATTGATGACAATTCCCAGGAGTAACACCGTCATTTGCTGAAACCAAGCAAGCTTTACTTTTTGAAGTACTGAAGCTATAATTTTGACTTCCAACCAGTGAGAAATCTTACATAGTAGCATTTGTAGAGGAAAGGTGGAACTCCAAATTCCCTCTTAATGCATCAAAGGAGAACTCCAACACAGCAGGACAAGCCAAGAACTCAAAAAAATCTCATTGAAAATGTATTAGATGTGTAGCTTTGCAGGGGATTGAACTAAATAAGAGTCGTGGAAAATTTTAACCTGATTTTGATCCATAAGGCCAATGTATTCAGACCAAAACTAGACCAGTCAATCAATTACTTGAACCATTAACTTATCCATTCCCTAATCCAGTTGGTGTGAAAACACTTAATAGATTGAGCTATTTTAAACCGTTAAAATCTACATGACTTAGAAGATCAAATGGGTCATTATAGTACAGGCAAATGATAGTGACACTTCAAGCTTGGCTTATTGGAATGGATATAATAATCTCAACGACTTAGACATCCACATCCATTTTTGGTTCCATATCACAATTCTCATAAATTGAACTTCAAATTCTTTCGTTTAGAACCACCTAGAATAATACTACCAGCATCCCACCAGAAACCTTTCCTACAACAAACACTTAAGGACTAATTATCTGATACATTTGAAGCTGAAAGTGCCTCTATTCTAAGCCCCTCCCCCTGGCTCCCTTTCCCACTGCAGCATGGTATGTATATAGCTCTTTCCCTCAACATCTCCATCGCCAGTAGGCTTTCCATCTCCTCTTTCATTTTCTAGATCCAGTCACCTGATTTCTGTCCCACTTTTAGGTGGCTCCCTGTCAGGCTCTAAAAGCATTGCATGTAGCCAGACCCACAAATGTTGGGGCATCAAGGTTCGGCACCAAGGAGAAAGATCCCAGTACAATTTTTCAAGATTATCTAATTAAAGTTTATTTGCTTGGATGTAGTGTTAAACAAGCAATGGTCCACACATCTTTCTTAACGATGTGGGTAAAGAAGTTAATCCATGTGAACAAGATTCATTTTGGCAATTGAAATATTGAAACTTTGACGGAGAAATCTATAGAGGTAGTTAACACTATAATTTGAAGGAGGATTAACACTGTGTTTTCAAGAAACCAAATGAGTTGGAGTAGAAGCTAAGGAACTTGACACTTCATAATTCAAGCTTAGGTATATAGGGAAAGGTCAAAGCAAAGAATTGAGATGGTCTTATTGTGAACAAGACTTGGAAGAATAATGTGGTAGAGATAAAAAGGATTGGTGATCGGATTTTATCCCTTAAAATAGTAGTTGAACAGAAAACTTTTAGCATATTAAGGGCTTATATACCACAAGTGGGATTAGAAAAACATGAAAAGGTAAAATTTCGGAAAGATTTGAAAAAGCTAGTCCAAGAAAATTCTACAGCAAGAAAAGATTGTTTTAAGTAAAGATCTTAATGGTCATGTTAGAAAAGATGCAAGACAGTATGCAGGATTTTATTGTGGTTTTGGTATTGGAGAACTAAATAAAGAGGGATAATCAATTCTTGACTTTTCAATGACTTATGGCTGTAAGATTTCAAATATTTGTTTTAAGATGTAGTAGCACCTAATCACATACAAGAATGGAGTTTCAAACTTGCAAATAGATTTCCTTTTGATATAAAATACAGATAAAAGGATCTATAAAAATTGTAAAATTATACCAGGTGAGAGCTTGACCACACAATATAGGGTTTTGATTCTTGATATGCATGTCAAGAGTTAGAAACAGCGAATTCAACAAGTTATGAACCCAAGAATCGGGTGGTGGCAACTAAAGGATGAAAAACAGTTGATTTTTCAAAGAAAGTTAATGGAGAAAAGAGTTTGGAAGACACATAGGTTTGCCAACCTTATGTGGAAAAGAAATGGCCAGTGGGGTTTGAAAGGTAACTAAAGCAGTTTTAGGCGAATTACAAGGATTTGGCCCTAAAGGTGGAGTCTTGCTAATGAAATGAGAGTGTGCAAGAGAAGATTCAATATAAAAGAAAGTGTTTTAAAGCATTACATCTTCATAAAGATGCAAAAAATTAAAAGAAGTATCGGTCAGTTGGAACTGAGACAAAGAAAGCAATTCGTGAAGCAAAATTTAAAGCATTTGAGGGATTTTACCAAGCATTAGGAACAAAGAATGAAGAACAGCAAATGTAAAAAGCTTGCTAAGGAAAGGAAAAGGAAAACAAGATATTTGAATTAGGTGAAATGTATTAAAAATGAAGAGAGAAAAGTCTTGGTAGCAGAAGGAGATATAAAATAAAGTTGGAGGAATTATTTTCACCCGCTTTTCAATGAAGATCAAACAACGAGCATAGACATAAAAGGTTTAACTACTCAAGAAGAAGATTAAAACTTCGTTTTTTATCATATAATTTGAGAAGTTGAGATAAAAGAAGCACTTAAGAAAATCAACAATGATAAGGCTATGGGTCCTAATAACATACTTATTGAGGTTTGGAAGTGTTTGAGAAATAAATGTATTTTTTGGCTTACCAAAGTTATTCAATGGGATATTGAAGTCCAAGAGAATGCCAAATCATCAAAGGAAGAGTATTTTGAAACCTATTTATAAGAATAAGGGAGATATTCAGAATAGTGAAAACTACCGGATGATAAAATTCATGAGTCACATTATGAAACTTTGGAAAAGAGTAATTGAACACAGACTAAGAAAAAAGATTTTTATATCAGAGAACCAATTTGATTTTACGTTAGGAAGATAAACTAAGGAGGCTATATATCTTTTACGGGTTTGATGAAAATGTACCAAAGTAAAGAGAGAGACTTACACATGATTTTTATTGACTTGAAAAAAACTTATTATAAAGTGCTAAGAGAAATTTTATGGAAGTTATTAGAAAATAAAGGTTAGAAAATAAAAGTTGTGACTTGAAAAAAAACTTATTATAAATCTTTTACAGGTTTGCATATGATCTTCAAAAAGATTTGCATATGGTCTTCATTGATTTGGAAAAAACTTATGATGGAGTGCCAAGAGAAGTCTTATGGAAGGCATTGGAAAAGAAGGGTGTTCGTATTGCTTATATTCTTACCATAAAGGATATGTATGATGGAATTACAACAAAAGTGCGAACTTAAGAAGGGGTAACAGAAGATTTTCCCATAAGGATCGGTTTGCATCAAGGGTCAACCTTAAGTCCATACCTTTTCACTTTAGTGATTGATGTACTTACTGGACACATCCAAGATGTAGTCCTGAAATATATGCTGTTTGCTGATGACATAGTCTTAGTAGGAGAAACAAGAGAGAAGGTTAATTATAAATTGAAAATATGGAGAAAAGCCTTGGAATCAAATGGTTTTCGTTTAAGCCGGAATAAAACAGAGTATATGGAGTGTAAATTTAGCAAGAAAACAGCGATTTGGAGATAAAAATTGAGGAGCAGAGTACACTACAGGTGTCCAAGTTTCGGTGTCTTGAGTCGATTTTACAAAGTAATGGGGAGATTGATGGGGATGTCACACACAGGATCCAAGTTGGATGGATGAAATAGAGAAACGCATCGGGGGTTATTTATGATAAAATATCTACCAAACTTAAAGGAAAGTTTTATCGAACTGCTATTAGACCAGCTATGCTCTATGGTAGTGAATGCTAGGCTCTGAAAGGTCAATAAGAGCAAAAAATGAGGGTGACAGAAATAAGAATATTGAGATGGATGAGTGGAAGAAAAGACAAAATTTGAAAGGATTGTATTTGGGAGAGAGCTGGAGTGGTGCCTGTTGAAGAGAAAATGAAAGAAACCCGATTACGGTAGTTTGGACATGTATAAAGAAGACCGCAAGAGACACCAGTGAGAACGGTTGACCAAATGGTGTTTAGTCTTGTGAAAAGATGTCGAAGAAGACCAAAAAAGATACTTGAAAAGGTTATTAAAAGAGACTTTTGGTTAAATGATATATTCGAAAATTTGGCTTCAAATAGAAGTTTATGGTGTCATTTGATCCATGTAGCCGACCCCACCCAGTGGAAAAAAGCTCAGTTTGTTGTTGTTGTTGTATTAGAAAATAAAGGTATTTATATTGCTTATATTGACACTATAAAAGATATGTATGATCATAATTGTTAATTACGAATTGCACACTTATTGCACTAAGGGTCATTGTAACATTGTGCATTGCACTGCGAATAGCGCATGATAATTTGAATAATTGCGCAATTATATAACATATATAAAAATATATTTTTGTATATTTTCATATGTGTAATATAACCACAAATAACAAGATATAAAAAGAAAAAATACCTCAACAAGGGACTTCCCATGCCTTTGCCTAAACCTACATTGAGGCTGCAAGACTATTATTTTTGAACTGGTCACTATATTTTAAAGTAGATCACAATAGAGCTTGGTGGATTGGCAATAGGAAAAATAATTGTTTTGATGCCTTATATTTCCACACTATTTTCAATTTGTGGGTGGGTGTGTGATGAAGGCTATTGGCAGCAGCCTTTAAAGACTTATAAAAGACGTGGGAAAGCTGTCCAAACATTAATTTGGCACATGCCCAAAGAGGGAGATCCATTTTGGGAGCTTAATTAGGAGCAAATAATTATTAGGGGTATTTTAGTAATTTTGGCAGTAATTATTTTTTAATTTTCGCAGCTTATTTTTTATGTATTTTGGTAGTAGTAGACTTCTAGTCTATTTGGATTTGTGTTTAGGTATTTTAATACTTATAGGATTTAGATATGGGTTTTAATCCTTGTCCATATAGGATTAGGATTACCATGTGGGTTCTAATCCTTGTCCATATAGGATTAGGATTCCTTTTCTTTTAGGATAAGTTATAGGAGGCTTATTTAAACACTTGTGTATTCTTTTTCAGATTAGAGTAAGAGTTTATGCTTATGAGAATTATTCAGAATTTGCTTTGATTGTGTGATGCGATCAAACCCTAGGTGTGATGCCTTGGGACCCTAGGTGTGACTCCTAGGTTTCTTTTTCTTCTCCTAATTTTCTTCACTGTTTCTTGCACCAAAATCCTAATCTCGCAGCCCCTGTTCACAGCCATAAACACTAGCCCAATTAATCCTAATAACCCATTCTATTGCCATTACAGCATCCATTCCTTCATACACAAACCCTAGCCTACCAAGTTCCTAGCTTTTCTACTTTTTCCATAGCCCCAAAACCCTGATTACAGCAAAACCCCTTGCTGTCCTACATCAGTGTGTAACAACTAACAAAATAGAACAGAAACAGAACCAACAAGAAGTTGCAAAGGAAAATGCCTAAGTTGAAAATTGTGACCAATAGAAATAGATCCAATAGAACAGAACCAACAAAATAGAAGAACAGAGCACAGGCTAGAAGAAGCTTGCTAGAAGCAGAGAGAGCCAGAAGAGAACTGCAATGCTAGAAAACCAGAACAAAACCAATCAAAGGACGGGGAAGAGCAGCTGTTGCTGGTAACCAGAACAGAAACAACCAGAAAAGCTTTCAGCAACCACCATCCAGTTGTTCACCGAGAAAGGGCGGAGATTTGAGTAGAGAAGGGCTGGACAAGGCATGGAGAACAAGAAAAAAAAGATGAGCTTGGGGTTGAAAATAAGGGTATTGGGGGTTAAAAAACCCCAAGTTACCATTTTATACCATTGCAGTGTGCAATGCTACACAATGCAATTGGGGTTTGGTTGCGCAAAACCTCATTATGGTGTGCAATGTGTAATTGCCATCGCAATTTTGCACAATAACTATGTATGATGGGGCAACAAATGTGATGACTTAGGGAAGAGTGACAAAAAACTTTCCCACAAAGATCGGTTTACATCAAGTTCATCTTTAAGTCTATACCTTTTCACCTTAGTGTTAAATGTACTTATTAGACAAATTTAAGATGTAATTTTGAAATATATACTTGTTGCATATGATATAGTCTTAATAAAAGAGTCAAGAGATAATGTTAATTTTAAATTAAAGGCATGAAGAGAAGCTTTGGAATAAAAGAATTTTCGTTTAAGCAGGAGCAAGACAGAGTATATAGAGTACAAATTCAATAAGAGGTAAACAAATAATGATTTAGAAATAAAATTGTGAAGCATATTATACCACAGGTGTCAAGGTTTTAATATCTTGGATCGATCTTACAAAGTAATTGAAGAGATTGATGGGATGTCATACATATAATTTAAAGTGGATGAATAAAATGGAAAAATGCCTCAAGGTCATTTATGATTGTAAAATATCTAACAAACATAAAAAGAAGTTTTACCGAACTGTTATAAAACCAATTATGTTTTATGGTAGTAATGGAGTATAAGATAGAATATATGGAGTGCAAATTCAACAAGAGACAAGTAAATAATGATTTGGAGGCAAAAATTATAGATTACATTATACCACAGGTGCCAAGGTTTTGATATCTTATATCGATTTTACAAAGTGATAGAAATGTCATACATAAGATTTAAGCTTGGTGAATGAAATGAAATGCCTTGGAGTCATTTGCAATCGTAAAATATCTAAAATGCTTAAAAGGAAGTTTTGCTACTATAAGACCAGTTCTGCTTTATGGTAGTTAGTGTTAGGCCTTAAAAGGTCAACAGGAGCAAAATATAGAAGCAGCAGAGATAAGAATGTTGAGATGGATGAATAGACATATAAGAAAGGACAACATTCGGAATGATTATATTTGGGAAAGAATTAGTGTTGCAACTATTAAGGAGAAAATAATAAAAACCCAGTTACAATGATTAGGGTATGTGCAAAGAAGACCACTAGAGCTTCTAGTGAGAAAAACTGATCAAATGGTTTAGTCTAATGGAAAAAGGTAAAAAAAGACAAAAAATGACACTTCGAGAGATTATTAAAAGAAATATTTAATTAAATAATATTTTTGAGAACTTAGTTTAGGATAGAACAAAATAGCGCTGTTTAATCCATACAACCAACCCTACCGAATGAGATAAAATTCTGTTGTTATATCTAATTAAAGTTTATTCAGGACAAAGGTATTATCGTTTGTATTAGTGTGAGTTATTAGCCATATAAGGAATAAGGGGCATATGAGAGTCCAAGGCCAGCAACAGCTCCTAAAAAAATCTTATATTCCTAATTCATAGTCACTAAATTCTCATTAACTAAAAGCTTCTAGCCAGAAAGTATGGCATCCATCGGTAAGGTTCACATTTTGCCAGACGTTGCACAAGATTAATATTTCAACAATAATCAACTTTAAACCCATTTTAACAAATAGATCGGCGCCTACCGATGGCAATAAAACTAAACATAGAAAGTTACAAAAGTTCACCACCAATAACTACATGGAAACAGAAAAGTTCAAATAATTTTCAACTTCAATGTTTCTATATACAGCAAAAGAGTTGACCAAACAAAAATCTTATGCAAGCACAAGTCTAAAGAGTAAGCTTTTTTTTTTTTTTGGAGGGGGGAGGCGAGGAAGAAAATTAATAAGAGAAAACTCACAAACTTTGCCACACAATTACCAAAACATAATGCATCTTTTTTTCTCTAAGCAAAAAGCTAATAATCATTGCATAAACCAAAACTGCAGTAATCTTAGCCAAAGAAAATGCATAAACCAACTGTACCTCGTGTATATAGGCTTTAACCCAATTGGTCCATGCTTCCTTACGCTCCTTGCCTATATCTAGCAGCACCGACTTCAGTGGGACCAACAACTCACTTTCTGGAATGCTTGTATCTGCTTTTATATTGGAAAGTGTCCGAAAGAAATTTGTGTAATCAACTTTATCAACAGCCATATTACTAAGAAGTTTACTGATCAGCTGCTTATTATACTTAGGGAGGCCCAGCTTTTTGGTCATTATAGCTTGATAGTCATCCATAAATTTGGTTCCATATCTGACACAAACCAACCATAAGATACAACATTTAGCCACCATGCACACACATTTCTCTTCCGTAGGGAACAAACATATAAGAATTACCACTACCTTTCCAAGGCATAGTTAGTCTCTTTATCATTTATTAACTGAGCAGTTTGTACGGTTGTTGCAAACTGCGCAAGATTCCATAATCCAATATCAGGCTGGTTTGCAAAACAGTATCTTCTACCAGGGAGATCAGTGGTATTTGGGGTGTAACTAGGATCAAAAGCATCCAAAAACCCAAATGGACCATAATCAATGGTCAGACCCAAAATGCTCATGTTATCGGTGTTCAGCACACCATGAGTGAAGCCAAACCCCTGCCAGTTTGCAATCAAGGAAGCAGTACGCTCTGCAACTTCCACAGCCCAAGCTAAAACAAAAGAAAATAAAAACAGTAAAAATTATAGTTTCCGTTTTAAAAAAATTGTAAAAAGAAAAACTGAATACATGAAAATAAAGATAGAATAATCATGTTATAATACATACAAAAGAAACCTTTGTTGTTATCAATAAGGGGATATTCCCTTACAAGCAAGGTGGCAAGGTAGGGACCAATGGATGTAGAAAATAGACTCTAGGAAAGTGGTTCAGGACGCTCAGCTGGTTAAAGCAAAAGACTGAATCCTTGTGTTAGTGATTTGAATCAACTTCTAAGCAGGTGAAGGGTCCAAAGGATATGTCTGGGAGTGGTCCAGATTTTCAAATTCAAGTAACCAAAACTCCAGAGAGAAATAGGCCATGGTGTTGCAGCCACCAAAAATACATTTGCAGGAAATCTATCATTGTTTGTTGCCACGAAAAGGTGATAGCCTCAACTCTAATTACAGAGACAGGCTATGGAATCCTAGATAACAAATAACATTAGAAGAAAAATTTTGCAATAGAAACTCTATGCAGTCATTAAAGCACAACTTGAAATCACAAAAGGTACACAATCTGAGTCATCCTTCCAAAAGGCAGTTTTAAGAAGCCTAAAATAACATAGTGATATCAAAGAAGACATTAATTAGACATATTACACTTTCAAAATGAATCTTCATTTTCAATGCATTCACATAAAAGTCTATAACACAAACCTACATAATAAAGTTATCATTAACATTACCATGTACCTCATCACCATTCCAAAGCAAAAATTAAGCTACTTTACCTGCATACTTATTAGAAGTGAGATCCACAACTGAATGATCTTCATTGCCAGTACTGAAAGACAAGCTCTCACTCTTACTCATGTTCTCAATATGAGGAAAGTTGTGTCTAATGGCATAGTCCGCCAAAGCACGAACAAGACCTAGGTCCTCCTCACCTCTAGAGGCGTGTATTTGGTATGACCCAAAACGTAGAAAAGATTGGGCAACTCTACAAACAATTGCACCAGGTTCTTCCTTTGGATTGCCACTGCAAGTGAGAAAATAACAACACTTTGATGTAATCAATTTTTTGTAAATTAAAGCCTGAAGTTCTGCTATCACAGGAATAAGACACTCAGATTTTGAAGAAACATCATTATTGAATGCTTTGAGATCAAAAGTTATAGTTCACAATAGGATAAAATGATTCATCAAGTCATTGGTCTTTGAACCTTTAACATTAAGTATAACAAGTAGTGTGTCCTCATCTAATTCTACAGAGGCTTAAATTTTTTGAATAAGCCAACAAATGGTACAAGTATTAACAGTTTAGTGTTAAAATGATATAGTTTAAAAAAGAGACAGGAAGCATTATTTAAAGAACATACTCATAGAACATGTCTCTTGTGACCAACTTTCCTGTGGTCACAAGACAAAGGGCACGGGTTGTTGGTATCCCCAGATGGTGCATTGCTTCACTGCACAGGAATTCCCTGATGCTACTACGTAGCACAGCAAGGCCATCAGCAAACCGACTGTAAGGTGTCTTCCCAGCACCTTTAAGCTGCAATTCCCACCTTTCTGACTTTGAATTCAATATCTCTCCAAGTGTTATTGCTCTACCATCACCCAACTGCCCAGCCCACATACCAAATTGATGTCCTCCATAGCACTGAGCATAAGGCAACCTGTGTAGCAATAGACCAATTATGGCTGAATGAAGAATCACTAAACAGCAATGAAATCTGCTGAAATATGTATGACACTTACGCTCCCACCAAAGGTGATGCACCAGAGAATAGATGAGGAAAATCTGGTCTTTCAAATCTGAAACTTGCATACAAGAATAGTTAGTAACTGCAAGGACAATCCACCACAGACCAGGACAATTTGACTCTAAGCGAGCGAGAGAGAGAGAGAGAGAGAGAGAGATAATAATTACTCTTGAGAATATCCAGAGCAATCCAACTTATAGGCTTCAAGACAAATAGTACCAGTAATAAACAAAAATTTTATTTTGTGCAATTGCAAGTTGACAAATAAAATATGCTAAAACATGCCTGTAAGAAGTTTGAGGAAATCCATAATAAATATATGATTTCTGATAGTCAGCCTCTCAATATCATTAAAGATAGTAAATACTTGATGCAAAACTTATATATCACAGCAATCAATATGCATATTAAGTTTATTCAAGCTACTCTTTAATTTGTCATTGGAGCAGAAATGCCAGAACAATGAGACAAGAACCCATAATCTCGACAAAGACCTATAACTATTTCACTTGCCGCATGCAGATTTTTTATAAGAACTAGGATTTAGACAAGTGTGTTGCAAGTGGAGTTAATTTCAATTGTAAAGCAATACAAGTTTGACATTATAATTGTTGATAATAATCAATATTACGCTAACAACTTTACCAAAAAGAAATAAACTACCATCATTTCTATAAGGAGACACTTTACAAAAGTAAAGATTAACTTCTAATAGGACATGGATTGATAAAATTTATAATAATTGAAAAAAAAAATTGGTAACTAAAATTCATAGAAAAAGGAAAGAAGAAATTTTGAAAACTGAGAGTTTAATTATTAATAGGATGAGACTTGATAAACTGTAATCATAATTTGAAGTCTTAATTAAAATGTACTTTGATATATAAACTTATAAGAAGGGTACTTAGGTAAAACAAATGTTTCTGCCATCCCTGGTTTCGCATGGTTTAATGTACTGGAAAATGATGTGGAAGATTAGGTGGTTCATTTATGTAGTTATATGTATATTCCGCTTAGAAAGTAAATTTTACTAATTTAGAAGTATAAAAGAATACAGCGGTGTATACATATATAAATTCTTTCCTATCAAGTACAAGCTATTATTACTTTATTTATTTATCATTTTAAAGAAAAGTAGCACTTTATAGTTACGCCCACACTCACTCTTCATGGTCCAAATCAAGCAGCTCAGCAACTGATTCTGACCATGCTACAAGCTGAGGATCATCTACTCCAGCTGATGGTGATACTTTTGAATAACAAGCATGCAACACCTGAAATGACAAATATAGAATATAATATTACTAATAAATAATAAAAAAAAGGACAACACAACAGTTTTTAATCAAACCAATTTCTTTTAACCACAACTTATCAAGTTGTGCAACATTTTTTCCCATTGAATTACCATGATTCTGAAACATATATTCTCCCCTTGGCTAATTACAAGTGCTGCCCCTTGCCCTTTTAGCCATATAGGAATTAAACTGCATTGTCATACCTAAGATGAACATCTTACATACCACACAACACAACAATAAGCTTAAGCATTAACCTGCTTCACATACCAAAGTCAACCTTCTGATATTATTAATTTGTATTGTAATTAAGAGACCCTTGAAATATTGAATACGATTTCTCCTTTTCAACTTAAATGAATTACTGCACTGATCCCTTCATCAAATGTATGCTGATAATTTAAAAAAGGAAGGGACATACAAGATATATTAAATTCCTTCATCAGCACAACAGTAGTCTACACAAAATGCGAAATGCAGGTCATCATTCCCATATAGCTACTGCCAAGCACATATTGGAGACTATGATAGATTTCACTTTAAAATTTGAAAAAGAGTAACCAGAATTGTCTCGACTAAGTTATGAAGCAAGGTATAACTTTTGCTCTGTCATTTATCTCCTTTTCCCTAGGTTCAATGTTCATTTGGTAAATATTAATCCAAAAGTGGAGAATTAATAGAGTTGCAAATTGGTAGAATACTCTCCATGATTTGTTGATCAGGAGAAATACTAGAGCCGATGCCACTATTGCTGATAATACTTCAACAACAGTTGGCAGTTGTAAGACATGGCACATGGAACTTTGGCTAGGTGCCATAAATTTGTTAAACCGAGTCAAGACCAAAATATTCAAAATCAAAATTATTTAAGGCACACAGACAAGATGCAATTCTCCATAGGATGAACATTTTCTATCCCCCCCCCCCCCCCCGGGTTCACAAACAAGGTCTAAAACCTACATAGCATCTTAAATTGATTAATAGCTATATCCTTTAGCGTTCTGTGATTATCTGCACTCTTTCTGGTTTTTTCAATTCATTAAACATGAAACTTCAACGAGAGCATCTCATATCTAGTGCTGTACTTCATCCTTTTAATAAATTTTTCATCGAAATTCAAAAGAACGAAAGGTATGACCCCAAGTATTCAAAACCTAAATTTCTTTCTGCTCAGTAGTCATAATTTACGATAAAAAAAAAATTAAAATACAAGCTTTCCCTCAATATTCCAACACCCATTTACAAATTCAATAGAATAATCAGATCCAAAATGTTTAAACAAAAAAGATAAAAGTTAAAAGAAGTAGTAGCAGACCTCTCTTTGAAACAAATCGGTTCTGGGATCACCAGGCAATTCTCTAACGAATGAATGATCCCAATTCAGATCTTCGAGCTTCAACCGAGCCTTCCCACTACGGTTCCGACCACCATCGGCAGAAAGATCGCTTTCCAGGCTCTGGTTCTTCAAACCTTCTGTCACGAAATCGACAGAAAGTGGCAGGTCCTGCGCGGGTGAATCCATGGAAACACCGCCTCTAGGGGTGAGCCAGCATGCGAAGGAAAGGCGAAGAGGGGAAGGAGAGTGAGGAGATACGAAGAGATTAGAAGGGTAGAAACAAAATTTCGAAGAGCGGCGAAGAGAGGACGAGAAGGCGGCGAGAGAGAGGGAGAAGGAAGAGAGTGAGACTGATGTGGCCTTGGGAGAGAAATGGGAAAGCATCTTCTGTATTTGTGGGCTATGGCTGTGTTAGCATATAAAAAAAGGGTCAGTTGTGGTAACGGAGTAATGGCTGGCTGGGCCTAGTTTTCAATGTTTCAAACCAACGACAGCAAATGCAATGTGGAGAGGGGAAGATTGTGTCGTGATCAGTGGTCAAATGGCGATGAGATTGCGTGAACAACTGCCTACCTTAGAATAATTTGTAATTTGTCTTTTTCTTTTTTCTCTTTATGGTCAATTTCTGAATTTTTGTTGTAAGAAAAAATAACAATATAATTTGTGACTTTTCAACGATTGTTGATCTGTAAGTGCTACTCCATTGTGTGTGTGTTTTTGTTTGGAAATTTAAATTTGAATGCAGCAAAAAGAATACTAGAAACTGAAGCTTCAATGCACTTTTTTCATCTCAAAACATATGCCATGTCTTTATCAATAAAGCCCCAATAACAAAAAGATTATTCTAGCAATTCCAGATGAATCTATTTATCATAATACATTAAAATTAAATAAACAATCTAGGTAATCACAAAAAAAAAATAAATAATTTAGGTCATATATAATTAATTAACATCAAATATTTTTCCTGAAAACTTTTTAAATTTTTAAGCAAATTTGAAATAGGCTTAGTTATACTTTTATTCTCTCTAGTGTTTAAATTGATTAAACTTTATTGCTTTTATTTTAATTACGTGAATTTAGTCTTTATAATATCCAATATAATTCAGTTTTGTCTTCCATATTTCGATTGTGACAATTTATTCTCTATGATATTTAAATTACTTTAATTTTATTCCTTTGTTTTATTTATACTAATTTAATATCTAAATAATAAAATAATATTTATTTTTAAATTTATAAAATTAATTATTAATATACCATTAATTTTAAAGTCTAAAATCATAAATACTAAATTTTAAAATTATAAATCTCTAAACTTTAAAATACTAGATCTTAAATCATCAATTATAAAATTAAAAATTTTAAATTTTAAATCATAAAATCATAAAATTCAAAACTTTAATCTTTTAAACTTTAACCTTCAAATCTCTAAATATTAAATATTAAATTATAAATTTTTAATAATTAACATTAATCGTGAACTTATTTAAAATTTTATGATTTAAAATTTTAAATTTTAAATTAAAAAAATTTATAATTTATAATTTAAGGCATATAATTTATAAATTTAGAATTTTATACTCTTAGGATTTAAGTTTTAGATTAAAAGTTTAATAATAATTATAGATTTTTATATTTAAAATTTATTATTATTTCAAAAAAAAATTGGTAGAGTTAAAAATAGAAGGATGAAATTGAAGCAAGCTAAATATTAGAGGGACTAAATTAATATAATTAAAATAAATGAGACAAAATTAATTTAAATACTGGAGAGATCGAAATCAATGCAATTGAAATAAGAGGAACATAATTTAAATAAGTTATTAAGCTTGTAAAATTTGATCGAGTTGCAATTGTTTTAAATGCATAGTTCTCACAATTTTATTTTTATTTTCGTTTTCTCCACCCAATCCCTTTGTTACCCATAATTTGGTGAGAGCATACATGAATCGCCCAGGTTCTAAGCCATCACATATATGAGGATTGAACGCTTAAATTTCTTCACATTTAGCTTTAGATTTTCAATGTGTCAATCCGACATTGGTGGCTTCCCATGCGCCACGCCACATTGTTTGGTTTGGCATGAGGTGCTCTCAGAGGCAACTGTTTGGTCCGGTTCTTTACCAAGACTAACACAGTTGATCGTTATCATTTTGTATTCCCCATGTGGGTCCACAATATAAATTTTATTATCTATTTCTTTTTGGCAATATATTCCAACCTATGTTTCCCGGAATATGGTCCCAAGGTGACGCCCCATATGGACTGTAATTAGTATAGTGTAAAATAAAAAAATATATGATATAATCTAAATAATATAATAATTGATTATATACTTAAATAATATTGTAAGTGTTGACAGTAAAATATTTAATATCTTAGTCAATCTAATATAGAAAGTTTCCATTGTAGAATTAATGTGCGTTTAAAAAAAAATTGATGAATATTTATCACAACTTGCAACTTTTGAAATTTATAGCTCCATAAAATTGCTTACTAAAGTTCCAAGACATACCACACCAGAATCCCCTATAGCATCTTTAGCTTTTATATTATGCCCAATCTATAAAAAACAAAAAAGTAAACTTCTTATAAGATAAATATAGGAAGTGTAAGTTAATCAATTTTGAACAACTGTAAGTAAGCAATTGAACTCATTAGTATGACCCTCAACAAAATTACAGTAAGATATGTGCAGTAAGATAATATTAAGAAATATGACATAGCATGACAATCTGTCAAATTTGCTTCTATTGCAATAAGAAAAAAAGAAAATCACAATGAGAGAATTACCAAATTTTTTTAACAAAAAAAAGGAAACCCGTGCAAGATAACTATATTATGAGGCAAGTTTTTTATTCAAAAGAAGAATAATCATGTTAGGCATTAGCACTTTGATCGATGTGCAGCCCAATAAAAACCTTGTTGGACTTGATCTATTTTTTTATCACTTTGCCACAACTCAACCAATTCTCTACCTTCTTATCAAATTCCAACTTAAAAGACCCACGCTTCCAGCACAGTGGTCATCCTATGCTCCTTTATCTTTGGATTCACGGGTTCGAGTCCGCTTCCTTCTCCCCTGTTTCAAAAGCCTGGCTTCATGTAATCACCAAAAAAAAAATTCCAACTTAAAATAACAGATGTATCAAGTTGAATATCTAGTCTTTGTACACCATCAATATTGGTTGTCTTCTCCAGAGATATATTTTGAACTTGTTCTATCAACTTGTAATGACTGAACTTTCCCAAGGTTAGGGGACCAGTAACATAGGCAAACTGAACAAAAAGAGGCATGATACATCTCCTCCAATCATTCTATCTCCTAACTTTGTCACCTTGTCATATAAGGCAAAGGAATAACATTAAAAGATGATATTTTCTTTTATTAAAACATAGACAAATGAAAAAGCACTTTCATCATATATTACTATTCTAACATATTAAAGCACAAAAAAGGAGAAAGTTGAAGGATGAAAGCAATATCTTCACTTGCTATATCTTAAACTCATTGCAAACACAAGCCACCAAATAAATGCCTGCACTTCAACAACTAACAAAGTTCAAACAGCATCAAATTTAAACAGGATATTGTCAGCCAACTCCAATACCTAGTGGATATATAAAATATTATTATTCAGTATTGATGGAGATATGTAAGATTATTATCAGAAGATGACAAAACTCATAAAATGAAGTAATAACTTCATTCATAAAGAATATCAATTGTTGGATTCTAGTAAAAGAAAATCTGAACCTCTATAATCAATAAAAACAAAGACCATGACTTGAATCTTATAAGTAGGACTAAGTTACTAACTTACTTAAAGAAAAAGTTATACACACACATAGATAGTTAGGATAAGATGGCATTTGCATCTTCATCCCCTCTCCTATATTGAGGCACTTACCATACTCCTTGCTGTTGTGTTCTTAGTTTGATATATCATTTAGTGTTTTTAAAGATCAAACTAACATAATATAAAAACAACTCCGCAACCAAATGAAGATAAAGAAATGCTACCACCAATCATCATTCATGATTGTCACTGAAATAGCAATAGAATTAATATGTGAAATTGTTCAAATTAAACTTCATTTTAAATTAGTCATTACAATTCAATCTACAAATAGTTTCCAGTAAATGAACAAAAATGATGATTAGATATTTCTCCTAGAGTAAATCAACAATTTCCATAAAAAATAAAAAATACATATAAATTATGAATCAGCTATAAACACAAGAGAGATCCATTTCATATCAACAAAGCTAGCAATGAAATACTCAAAACAACTCGCCTTTTTGAAGCCCATTATCAATTTTATAAGAACCTAGCCCTGGTCATCCATGTTCTGCCGCAAGTATATATCCTTAATTAAGTTCTCATTGCTGTAATAGAAAAGTCATAGTATATCTATAGTTAACCTTCTAACACATTTAAAGACAATGAGATAACAAAAGAAAAATATTTACCAACCATACTACTAAAAGCATTTTCTTTCACACATCTAAAATCTTACTTTTGAAAATTGCTTTTGATGGCATTGCTCAAATTTTCCTCCTTTTTTTATCTATACATGTAATTGTTACATGAGCAATCACAAAAATATTCATTTACATAGATTTGCAAGTTTAGTTCTTTTATCAGAGAAGGGAAAGGAAAAACAAAAAAGATAGCAAGAATGATACTGAAATCAAGAGGATGATTACCTACATGGTTTATTACATCATTGGAGAATCAAGTTGAAAGAACTAACTCTGCAAAAAATGGAACCATCTTGATTAACGAATTTAAATGTCAAGAATTAAAGGAAAATTAATTACTTGATAACCCAAATCAAGGGCGATGTCCATGATGCTTTTTTGTGTAATCCTAGATAGAATAGTTCCATCAATTGCTTTTTTGTGAAAGAATATGAAATATAGAATCAAAAGAATTTTGTTCAAAGTCTTGACATGCTGCAAGAATGTCAACATGTAGATAAAAAATTTGTAATGATATATAAAAGGCTACCCATGTTAGTTTGTGTACCTTCACAACAAATAAATTGCGTGTAGAAGCCTCCTCTATATGTTTTCCAGTTGCTACATCCAAAAATAAGATATCAGAGAACCCTTCTACCTTTACTTCATTAACTACCATGTAAACTTGCAATAGTAGAATGCAAGTTATTTGTATATGTTTTAGTCTTTCCTTAGAAAATTTCTATTCTTTAGTCCCATGATTAATAAATTTTTGTTTAAAATATTTTAGTCTTTCCTTAGAAAATTTCTGTATATGATTAATAATATCATATCTAAATTAGTCCCTCATGGATTTATTTTTATCTATTGGTACTCCAAAGATAGAAATCACATCTAATTTAATACCTCACAAACCCAAAATTCTAAACCCTTATACCATAAACCTAAAACACAAGCCCTAAATCTTAAAATCTTAAATATGAAAATATAAAACCCTAAAACCTTAACCATAAACCACAAAATTCTAAACCCTTATAATGGTTAAGATTTAGGGTTTAAGGTTTAGGGGATTTAGTGTTTAGGGTTTTATGATCTTTATGTTTAAGATTTTAAAATTTAGGGATTGTGTTTAAGGATTATGGTAAAAGGGTTTAAAATTTAAGAATTTAGGGTTTAGTATTTAGGGTTTGTAAGATGTGATTTAGATTTGCAGTGTACCAATACATGAAATTAAATCTATGAGGGACTAATTTAAATATAACATTATCTTTGAAGGAGTGTTTTGTATGTTTGTCTATCTTTCGAGGACCAATTGAGTGAATTACATATGTAAGGGACTAAAATAGTTATGGCCTTATCTTTGAGGGACCATTTTGTATGTTTTGTTGTCTTTTTTTTTTTTTTAAACATTTACTATGTTGGTTACCTATATTTTTTTTATGAAGTCTTTATAATACTTTATGATACTTCATGACTATTGATATAATGACTTTAGCATGTGAGTTGGTATATTTAATAAATTAAATAGTTACCTAATATGTACAATTAGAGATATATTTGATTGATAGTTTTGACTACAATCAATTGATACACATATATCTTAACATATGGGATGTTCTAGATGCTTAATTTTGTCAAATATGGTAGTAATTAATTATGATTACACATACGTGTAATGTAATTAATTTCAACAAAGCTGACTATCATTTAAATGGTTGATGAGAATCTCAACTATTTAATTGATAGTAAGCTTTGTTGAAGTTAATAATTTACCAAAAAAAATAGTGGAGATTAATTACACTAGCTTAATTAGTGATATGTATTATAGATTTCATTCAATAAATATAAAAGAAGCACCAGTTTCTTTGCATAAATTAGGATGAGATCAATCATTTAATTTAATAATTTAATCATCAAAATGCACAATTGGTGAATCTAACTAATTAATTTTACTAATTTCAAAAAGCTTACAAAATTTTGGGGTTAATTGATTTTGGTCCCTACAATTTATATAATTTAAACAAATTTACACTAGTGAAAAATTGAAGCTTAAGTAAAGGAGCTTAATGGGTGATTAACTCTAAATGGAGGTGAATTTTGGAGTCACACTTGTGGATAATTTGAAATCATTTTAATTGTCATTCACCGAAATTTCAACTTGAGGTGATGACTGTAGACACCTAATTTTGTCCAAATCCTAAAAAGATAAAAAAATAAAGAAAAAAAATTAAAAATAAAATAAATTCGAAATTCAAAAAAATAAAAATTAAGAAGAATTAAAAAAAAGAGAAGAAGAAAAATAAAAAGAAGAAAATAAAAAGAAAAAATGAAAGGGAGTTGGATGCATGAAAGGTGGTTAAATGCATGAGGGGAGGTAGATACATGAGGAAAATTAGTTGCATGGAGGAAAATTAGTTGCATGAAGAAAGTTAGATGAATGAAGGGAGTTGAATGCATGAAAGGTGGTTAAATGCATGAGGAAAGTTAGTTGCATGAGGGAAAATTAGTTGCATGAAGAAAGTTAGATGAATGAAGGGAGTTGAATGCATGAAAGGTGGTTAAATGCATGAGGAAAGTTAGTTGCATGAGGGAAAGTTAGTTGCATGAAGGAAAGTTAGTTGCATGAAGGAAAGTTAGATGAATGAAGGGAGTTGAATGCATGAAAGGTGGTTAAATGCATGAGGAAAGTTAGTTGCATGAAGGAAAGTTAATTGCATAAGATGGCTATATAAGGAGGCCTAAGGAGGGCACCAAGAACACACACAACAAAACCAAGAAGAAGAGAGCAAGAGAAGGAGAGGAAGAGAGCACCAAGAGAAGAGAGAAGAGAGAAGAGAGAAGAAGTAGAAGAAGTAGGAGAGTGAGGCTACATCAAAGTAGCTCTTTTCCTTTGATTCAACCAAGGAAGCTCCTTCAAGTAACATTCAAAGTCTACACTCACTAAGAAGAGGAGTGGAAGAATTCATCATCTAAGGTATGCACATCTCTTACGCTTTGTTGAGTTGATTTTCTTGTGTTAAAACCTTTGATTATCCCAACGATGGTCGTTGATGCAATTGGTGAAAACGATTGCAATTAGTTATCCTGAGGGAAGTACGTTATGAATTATATTGAAGAAATTGATATAATTCATGTAACGTAGCCAACACCCGTATTTTGAAATTAAACCCCCTCATTTAAATTTCCTTTAATTACCATAGTACTCGCGGTTGACGAAAGTGGCCGCTTTTTGTTATCTCTCCAGATAATTACATTGTGGATTGTGTTGAAGAAATTGGCAAGATCCCTCCAACGTAAATATCACAAATCCCTTTTTCCTAAAAAAATCCCAAATAAAAGTTTTAACCAAAATCAAAGCATGAATTTGAAACTAAAAAGCAACAAAACACCAACGTGGTACCGAAAGGGCGTTGTAGGGGTGCTAATACCTTCCCTACACGTAACTAACCCCCGAACCCAATCTTTGTGACGCAGACCTATATCTCGGTGTCCGATCTCACCATTTAAACTTAGATCGGTGGCGACTCCAAGATTTCCAAGTTAATCATCTTTTCCCACCTATTTCCCTTCTCCGGTCGCCGCATCCGCGTCGCGATGTCGACAGCTTGGCGACTCCACTGGGGAATGCTTGAGGGTTAGGCCATTTAAATTGGTGTTTGTTGCTTTTTTATTTCATTTCTATGCTTTGTCTATACTTTGTGTGTTTATATTCTTTTGATCTGTTTCATGGAGTAGGTTTAGATGATTTAATTTATCTGCTGTACGTAGATTACTTTTGGTTGGCTATTTTATAAGTCATGACTGCAATATCCCCTCACACACTTACACTTGCACCACAATAAGTAGAAAAGGGGAGGTGATGACCCCTGAGCTCTCTACCTGAGCTCCTAGGAACCCTTAAGATAGTAGGGGCAAAAGTAAGGTCGACCTTCGTGAGGCCTCTGGTCTCCGTGCAGGCACCTAAACACCCCGCTCAAGTTGTTCCTCCTAAGGACAATTTGGGGACCTAATGTAGGAGTCTAAAACTTACCCTTTACACTAGTAGTTGCCTTAGTACCACCTTGTGCTAAGAGTATTTGACCCAAACTATAGAAGCTACGGATCAAACCTAGGATGACCCTCTACTTAATCACACGGGGAAAATACTACACATGCGTTTTGTTTCGAACTTTGCATCTATCATTGTATGCATGAGCATTTAACCTGGGCAAATTACCATTATAGGCCAGTGAGAGGCAAAAGTAAGGTCGACCTTTGTGAGACCCTTGGTCTCCGTGCAGGCGCCTGAACACCTCTACCTGGGTCTCCATAAGTGCATAAATCTTTACCCTGATGTTGTCTTTTTATCATTGTATCTTCATGCATCATTTGTTGGTTCAAATTTTAGGAATGGACACTACAGCAAACTCCATCGCACTTGTCATAGACCCACTAGACCAAGTCATATTCACTCAAGAAAAGGCTCAGAAAGAACAAGGAGATTGCATGGTGGGTGAAGACTATCTATCCTTACCTCCTATCAGGAAGCTCTCATTTGAACAAAATGATCTATCCGAATTGAAAGAAGTTTGGGAAAGCTATAGCCAGATTGAGAAAGGAGAGTTCACAGCAAAGTACGGCCATCTAGCACATCTATTGTCAGTTCCGGTGGAGGAAGCATTGTTAAAAGCTTTGGTCTTCTTTTGGGATCCTGTATATAGGGTGTTCACTTTTGGAGAGTACGATCTCACTCCTACTCTAGAAGAGTATAAGGAAATGCTGGCCATCAATACTACCATAAGGGGAAAGATTTACAGACCAGGCCAAAAGCAACAGCCAAGAAGGGTTCTGAATAGGTTATTGGGTATACCAGCTATTAATTTTGGTGAGGATGCCAAAGAGAAAGGAAGAAATTGGGCTATCTCGATCAGCTTCCTAGTTAGACTTTGCAAAGCTCACAAGAACAAGGAGATGGCTATGAAGACTCTTGCCTTGGCTATTTATGGAGCTGTCATATTCCCTAAAGTGCGTGGATATGTTGACATCCAGACAATAACTCTGTTCAGAGAAATAGATAGTGGATTGAATCCCATTCCACCTATATTAGCCGAAACACTCAGATCACTGGATCATTTGAGGAGAATTGGGGAAGGACGCTTCCTTGGTTGTGCACAACTCTTGATGGTATGGATAGTGAGCCATCTACCCCCGGTGACGACTATGGGATATCCAACCATTCGC
Source organism: Dicorynia guianensis (assembly GCA_037013595.1). Lineage (NCBI taxonomy): Eukaryota > Viridiplantae > Streptophyta > Magnoliopsida > Fabales > Fabaceae > Dicorynia > Dicorynia guianensis. Next base: position 13,800,246 of record JASUAB010000012.1, on the reverse strand, counting down.
TTTAAGCCAGTTTTCTTGGGGAAGCAAGATGCCTTGCTTGACTTCATAGGATTCAAATGGCCTCAGAAAAAACAAGATCGAAACTCCTGGATTAGGTTCCTTCAGCAAGCCAAGGAATTTAGGTGGAAGTACGTGTGGATGCGAGAGGGCCCAGTTGTTTATAGATGTGGTGATAGACCTTGGATTCCCCTTGTAAGCACGTGGGGCGTTGTTGGGTATGCACCTGTTATGGTAATGAGACAATTTGGGTGCATCCAGTTTGTGCCAGCCACTAGAAGCCTTCATGAGCTTGATCTGGAGTTTGAAAAAGAAGATGCTGCAGCTAAACATGAGGTTGTCGCGACTCTTTGGAAACAAGTCCATCAATTTGAGTGTAGTAAGGAAACCATCATGACTACTCCTGAGTACCCATGTTGGCAAAAAAATCGTGAAAAAGGGATTGTAGTACCAGGGATTACGTTCTCAATATCCTCTTCTAAAAGACCTAGGGCTGAAACTGACGAGAAAATGAAGTTTGAAAAATCCTTAATGGATTTACAAGTTAGAGAAGCCTTAATGGTTGAAAAAGAAAGGCAAATGAAAGAGGAAATTGATGCTTGGAAATCAAAGGCAGGTGGTTTTCAATTCAAAATGATGGAATTAGAAAAAGACCATAAGAGGTCAATAGCTGAGCAACAACAACGCATTGAAGAATTAGAAAGGAAGCTCTGGTTAATAAATAAAGATCTTCGTGCTGCTAAAAAGGGTCTTGGAACTAGAAAGGAAAAGACAGAGGCCTCGGCAAATGAAATCGCTAAACTTAGAGACCACACGCAAAAACTAAAGACAAGTCACCAAAAAGACATTGCAGAAATCCACCAATTGAAAAAGCTAGTGGCACAGTGGGAGGATAAACATAAGGAAGTCATGAAAGACAAGGAGCGACTTGAGTCTTACATAGATGGCTTGCAGGAAAGCCATGACAAGGAGGTGCAAAGTTTAACAACACAACTCCAGGAGCAATATAAGCTGGAGGATAGGGCTGATGCATTGGATAGAGAAAACATGAGATTGCGCGACTTACTCATAAGGACGGAGCAAATTCATGAACTACACTTGGAAAATATACTACAGGACCCTAGATTAATTAGAATCCATCAAGAAAACAGGGATCTCCGAGCAGCACTATTGGATGCACAAGAACAGTTAGGAGGGGTAAGGGTTCACATTCGACAGTTAGCTAGGGAAGCAAGGAGCACAGCTCAAAAGATAGCTGACTGTGAAGAAGAGTTAGAGCCAGGATCTACCCGCGATCTTCTCAAAAAAATTAAGGAAGACTCTGTCAAAGTGGGAAATCTATGTCGAGCTTGATGGTGTTTGATGTACTAAAAACCTAGAATACTCCATGAAGGAGTTTGTAAATCTTTAAAATGTGTGGAATAAAAAGACTTTTAATGTTAACTATAATTTGAGCCAACTTGCATTTGCATCATAATACATGCACGTACTCATTCATTTGTCCTTTTCATCATCTAAGAAGGGAAAGTTCGAAAGAAAAGCCACGGCTCCAGTAACACATTCCCAATCACGACAAATGGCGGAACAAAGAACAGAGAAAACAGTGGAGGAATTGCAGTCTGAAGTCAATGACCTCAAAGAACAATTGGCCAAAATAACTGCTCTGCTCGTTGCCAAAAATGAAAGCTTCCAGCATGACCAACGCGACCAAGAACAAGGGGATAATCTTAGTGTCCGAGACCCGGATGTTGAAGAAGAATTAGAGAAAATAAGAAGAGCCGCTAAAGAAGCCAAGACTCGTGAAAAGTACGAAAGACTTGAGGCCAGAGTCAGAAAAATGGAGGGTTTTGAAGATGTTGACATCCTAGATATGGCTGAAATAGGATTAGTGCCTAATGTTTTATTACCACCCAAATTCAAGGCGCCAGAATTTATCAAATACAATGGGACAAATTGTCCAAGGGCGCACATCATTATGTACTGCAGAAAGATGGCAGCACACTCCGATGATGAAAAACTCCTGATGCACATCTTCCAGGATAGTTTAATCGATGGAGCCGCTGAGTGGTACATGAGCCTAGATCGTCGCTCCATTCGCACATGGAAAGATCTAGTTGAAGCTTTCCTCAGACAGTACAAGTACAACAGAAATGTGGCTCCTGACAGAATCCAAATTCAAAATATGGAAAAAGGGGATAATGAGTCATTCAAAGTTTATGCTCAAAGATGGCGAGATGTGGCGGTTAGAGTGCAACCTCCCTTATCTGACAAAGAGATGACTACAGTCTTCCTGAATACCCTTACACACCCCTTTTATGGGAAGATGGTAAGGTTCACCCATTTAAAATTCCCCGATCTAGTGGAGATAGGAGAAATGATCGAAAGGGGAATCCGCTCTGAAAAAATGGGAAAGTCACAAGTAGGGACCTCATCCCAAAAGAAACCTCAATTTAATAGCAAAAAGAAAGAAGAGGTCCACTCTGTAGACTATCAAGATAAAGGGAAAGCTAAAGATAGGAGGTACAGTGACAATCGATCAACATATCGGCCACCTCTCACCACGACATTTACCTCGGCAGTAAATGTTGTGAAGCCATTCCCACAAATCACTATTGCCCAGCCGTCTTACCCCACTACAGCGCAACCGATGCAACAGTCTCAGTTTGCATCCCAACAGCCCAAGCAGCAGTACCAAGCAAATAGGCCTAGACAGTTGCCTAACAAAAGAGCCGTGAATTTTGATCCAATTCCTATACCCTATTCCCAGTTGTTGCCACAACTTTTGCAAAATAACTTAGTGTCAATAGTCCCTCTCCCGGCCTGGGAACCACCATACCCAGCGTGATATAAGGAGAATCTTACGTGTGCTTACCATGCAGGAGCCAAGGGACATGATGTGGAAAATTGTACGGCCTTCAAGAGAAAGGTCCAAAGCCTGATCGATGCTAAATGGCTCAATTTTGAGTCAGTTCCATCCAAGTCTGATGTTGATGGCAACCCTCTTCCCAATCATGGAAGTCAGGGAATTAATCTTGTTACCAAGGAACCTCAACTAATCTCTAAGAAGTCCGCGTTTGAGATCAAAACCCCCATGAAACACATCTTTCAAGCTCTCGCAGAATGCGGTATGGTAGAGAAGAAAGGAGTTATTCAAGAATCAGGATGTGAATATCATGGGGATGAAGCAACCCACAGGTTGGGAGAATGCATTGCTTTTAAGGACTTTTTGCAAAAACTAATAGATGAAGGTTTCTAGCAAATAGGGATTGAATCAGAAAGCATAAATATGGTCAACATGTCTCCGGCAAACTCACCAATTAGGAGCTCTGATGGACTTGCTCCTGCAAGGCCATTGACAATCAAGTACATTGCGCAGGAGGCTCAACTAGATGATGGGGTTATAAAGCAAGCTCCCTTTGAAGCCATGAAAAGATTGACGATCAAGGCTCCACAACCTTTTCCATATACAAGTGATAAGGCAGTCCCCTGGGAATATGGTTGCCAAGCAATACCACAAGATTATAAATCTCAGGTCACAAATATATCTGGGATTAGTGGAGTTACCCGGAGTGGCCACTGCTACCTCCCATCTACAACAGGGAGGAAAGGTGTAGAAAGGGCTAACAACCTCAACCCTGTGGAGACTGAGACAAAAGATAAAGGGAAAGCAATTCTAAAAGAGACCCCTGATCAAAAGGAAAAGGATACTCTGTTTAGGGATGAAGCGACTAAGCTGTCAGCAAATAATGACCCCCAAGGAAGCGGATCAAAAATAGAGGAAACAAAACCTATTACACCCAAAAGGCCTGTCACTGAAGAAGAAGCCAGTGAGTTCTTAAAGCTTATCCGACAAAGTGAATATAAAGTGATTGAGCAATTAAGAAAGACTCCGGCTAAAATCTCCTTGTTGTCATTAATTCTGCACTCTGAACCGCACAGACAGGCATTGATGAGGGTCTTAGAAGAGGCATATGTCCATAAAGATATAACCACGGATGCAGTAAGCAATGTAGTGGGGAATATCATGGCGCATAATTATTTGTCTTTCTCTGATGATGAGTTTCCCTCAGGAGGGCGTGGGCATAACAAGGCTTTACATATTTCAGCCAGATACAAGGACTGTAACCTAGCCAATGTTCTGATTGATAATGGGTCAGCATTGAACATCCTTCCAGAGTCGACTTTTAGACGACTTCCTGTTGACAAGTCTCTCATGAGACCGAGCACCATTGTGGTAAGGTCATTTGATGGGACCCAAAGTAATGTATTGGGAGAAATTGAGTTACCCATCTTAATAGGTCCTTGTACCTTCAATATCACTTTTCAAGTGATGGATGTAAGTTCAGCATATAGTTGCCTCCTTGGGCGCCCATGGATCCATACTGCAGGGGCAATCCCTTCTTCTCTGCATCAAAAGGTGAAATTTGTATATGATGGAAAAATAATAGAAGTATCTGGAGAAGAAGATTTGTTGGTATCAAAGCCTTCCACAGTTCCGTACATAGAGGCTGAGGTGGAGTCTGCGATTTCCTTCC